>CM077577.1:3679278-5035528 GCA_039657325.1 Stephania cephalantha | reverse complement strand
TGACGAGTTGGAGAACTCGGACGAACTGCCATGGCAGTTCGTCCGAGATCAAGGAAGGCAGGGGAGTAGTCTCCCCTGCATATGAAACCCAACCTGGGGTTGGGGATGGAAGCCCAACCCCAGCGAAAGAAAGAAAAAAAAAAAAAAAAAAAAAAAAAAAAAAACAGCTCCCCAACGAACCAGGCATTTTGGGGAAAGATGAAGCCCAAACGGGCCGGGCCAAGAGCCTAGGTCAAGCCAGGCCCAGCGCCTTGGTTTGGGTCGACCCGACCCAGAACAAAAAGAAAAAAAAAAAAAAAAAAAAGAAAAAAAAGAAAAATTGGAAAAAATTCAAGAAAATAGGGAAAAGTTCGAAAAAATTATATTTCGACAACATAAATAGAAAATAATGAATTTCTATGAAAAATAAAATATTTGGAATTTCGAACGAGCATTTTTCGAGGGTTTTACCTTGAAAAGCGCGAAATGGGCCGATTAGCCGAAAATAAATAAATTTTTTTTAGAAATGTGTCTCAACTTCGATTTGGCCTAAATTGAAAAATTATTGAATGTTAGGGAACTAAGGGGAGAACTCAGGCGTTTGGGCACACATTTCGAATTTGTCGAGGGATCGGATAGACTATGACAAGCGTGTGAATTGTAAGTACAACTGTGAGAATTTTATATTTCATTTCATTCATCTTTGTTGATTTATTGGTCTCTTGGTAGACATTACTACTTGAACTCGCACATCATGTTGTTCTTGTATCTATTCATGGATGAATATTGTGACATGATGCCTTGTGAATTGTTTCGTTGTCTCGATATTCCTACACTTGATGTCATTCTTGAATAAAATTGATAAAAGCATGCTCATGGAATAATGTGGATTTAAGGAGACGTTTATTCAATTTCCTTTGGGCTTTGTAGCCTAACTTATTTTGGAATCCTATAATTTTGGACTTATTTGTTTTTGAAAATAAAGTAGGGATTATCTAGTGTCCATTGCACGAGAGATGCGCGGTTCACGGGGACATGGGTCTACCGGGGCTCCGGCACTCCCCACCACACGTGCGCGACACACGAGTTATGGGACTCGGGGTGGTCGGCAAGCATGAGATTGATGTTGTACAAGCGTAGAGCGCAGCTCCGCTATTTGTGTGAGATATGTTGAGTGCAGCTCCATATAGTAGTGGGAAAGGTTAGGTGATAGTTCTCACCGCCGACCGGACGTAGGTCATCTCGACTTAACATGTGTTTGTCACTACATCTTTAACTATGGTATTTACTTGCATTACTTGTTTCGACAATTTATTTCGCTACTTTATGTTTTTAAATACCATTCGTTTATTTTGGAAATGTGGCATAAATTCTCCAGTTAGTACTTAAATATCACTATACTCACCGTCTAGTTTGTGACGGTGGGTGTAGGTCCGTCGAGCAGCAGCAGATCGGGGAAGGAGAAGATCGACGACTTCCTCTAAGCAGTTCGACGACTCTCCTCACTCATTTGTATGTCTCGACTTTTGTTATATTATTATTGTTATGTCATTTTGGGTTGTACATTGGGTTGAGTGAATAGTGTCTATATATACGTGCATATGATGTTGTATTTTCTTGGTTTTCCACACTTAGGAATTTTGACTCATAATAGCTTCCACATGATCTTTAAACTACATGAACATGATAATATAGATCAAGACATGAATTCGAGAAATATAGGGACGAAAGGTCGACTAATACGTAAGTAAGTCTTATGTGATTTGAATTAAGACTTGATTACGGGATTAGGCCGGCGGTGCCCTATTTAGTAGTTGGGGCCGTCACACCACTATAGTTAGATCTCCCTACATCTACTCATCAATTACCACGTGGCACTCACCACATCAAACGATTCCATTTAGTTTGTTTTAAATATGAAAAAATAAAAAAGACATGTATGCCCTTATTTGTTGTAAGGACATGCATTGGAAATAAAACTTGTTACACTTGACTCTAGAGAGAAAACTTGTAATAAAGGCTATTTTGGCTTCACCACAATCCTAAGAGGTATTTTCATTATATAAGAGATATATATATATATATAAGGTTATTCTACCATGAAACTTGCCTAAGTCCGCCGTGCACGTGCCAAGGAACGTGCCTAAGTCCGCCCGTGCCTGTGCCAAGGAACGTACCTAGGTTTGCCCGCGTCTGTGCCAAGGCGCCGTGCCAAGGCGTGCCCGCATCTGTGCCAAGGCGTCGTGCCAAGACGTGCCCGCATATGTGCCAAGGCGTGCCTGCATCTGTGCCAAGGCACCGTGCCAAGGCGTGCCCGCATGCAACCAACCTCCATGGAACCACCCGAGTCCTCCGGAACTCGGTCATTTGCTAGGTTACTCACTGCCCATTGCCCCTACTCGGGTCATGCTATTGGGTTGTGACAAACATCCCCCGCCGAAATGTTCGATGCCCTCATCGAACTGCTCGGTTGCTGCCGCTTCGGTAGTCTGCTATCTCATTTTCAAACTGCCATAGAGTAGTATCTCGCTCCCAAGTAGGTTCTTCAACATCAACCCACTTGATCAAGTAAAAAGTTCGCCTATTCTTTTTGCTCTGGCCACGCGTCTCGTGGCTTAGAATTTGCTCGATCTCTCCTGCAAACTCCTTTCGTACCAAAGGTGGAGCTCGCCTCGCTGTGCTCCTCCCTGGATCTGCCTCATCTGAGTGGAAAGGTTTAAGATAACTCACATGGAATGTAGGGTGTATCTTCAACCTCTCTGGTAGCTTTAGGCGATAAGCCACCCTCCCCACTCGCTTGACCACCTCAAATGGTCCTTCGTATCGCTGTACCAGTCCCTTGTGTGTCTCCTTCTTGTTGAACTTCTTCAGTATCTGAGGAGTAAGCTTCAACAAGACTAGGTCCCCTTCCTGGAACTCCAAGGGCCTCTTGTGCTGGTCAGCATACTTCTTCATCATCCGGACAGCTTTGGCCAAACTGTCTTGAGCTGCCTCCCTCAGCTCCTGCTTGCTCCGCGCAAAGCGATAAGTCGCCGGGCTCGACCCCATCGACTTTGACTTGGCTACCTCATGTGGAGTAGCCGGTTGTTGTCCGTCACCACCTCGAAAGGACTCGGCTCCGTGGTGAGCTTTTGTGAAGGTTGTAGCAGATTGGGTCGTATCAAGTAAGTCCACCCATTGGACCGACTTGCATTCATGTAGTGTACGAGGTAGTCCTCCAAAGAACGCATTGATCCTCTCCGTCTGTCCATCCGTTTGGGGATGGTTTGCGTGGAAGACTTCAACTCCGAGCCCAATAAATTGAACAAGGCTACCCAAAATCTTCCAGTGAACCGAACGTCTCGATCACCGATGATATCCTCCGATATCCCCCAATATTTCGCCACATGCTTCAGAACAACTCGCATGATCGAGATCCGCATCACAATTCTTCGGAGCGGTATGAACGTAGCATACTTCGAGAATATGTCTACCACCACCAGCACGTTAGTCATTCCCGCACTTTAGGAAGACCGGTGATGAAATCCATAGATATACTCGAAAGGGTCTATCGGTATAGGTAAAGGCTCCAAAGCAACCCCGGTGCCTTCCTTCTCTCTGTCTTATCTTGTTGGCACACAAGACAAGTCCGCACGTCCGATCTACGTCCTCCTCCATCTTAGCCGAAGAACGAACGTGATAAGATGGCATAGTACGCTCCATGTCCGGATGCCCACCCACCGAGCATCATGTGTCTCCCTCGAAGTTGTCTCCTTAGTCTACCGGACTAGGAACATATGGACGTCCTCCCTTAGCGTAGAGGACTCCATCTTCGCACAGAACCTCCGAGTGACTCCTCCGCAACTAGCTTCAAGACATCTTGGTACAAGCGGGGTCTTTGCTCGTCTCCTCCTTGATACGAGGCGGGAATTCGCTTTCCGGCCTCATTCTTCTGCTGCCACCATCTCGCCCACCAACTTGCGATCGAGAGCGTCGGGGACCGAGTTAAGCCTTCCAGGCTTATGTTCGAACCGCACATCGAACTCGCTAGAAAATCCAGCCACCTCGCTCGCTTCGGTTGATCTTTTTTTTCGACTCATGAAGTAGGTGATTGCGCGCATTGTCCGTCCGCACCACAAAACCGGTTCCCAAGCAGATAATGCCTCCAAAGGTGGAGAGCATGGATCACCGCCAAGACATTTCCTTCTCGTGAGTCGGGTACCCTCGCTCGCTTCCTTCGACTTCCTACTTTCGATAGCAATGGGGTGTCCTCCCGGATACCGCCCCAATGTTCGGTCGATGCGTTTGTGTGCACCTCGAAAGGTAGGTCGAAATTGGGCAATCCCAATAATGGTTCGAGGCAATGACCGCCTCACTCCGCCATAGCTTGGTTGCATCGATCCGTCCATGCCCAAGCTCGATCCTTTTCAACAGATTTGTCGGTGGTGCCACTCTTCTTGAGTAGCCCTCCACGAACCGTAGATAGTAGTTTGTCAAACCAAGGAATGACCGCAACTCCGGGACCTTCGTGGGGTTTGGCCACTCCATGATCGCCCGCACCTTTTCCGGTCCATCGTAATTTTCCCCGGCCTACAACATGACCAAGGAAAGCGATCGTTTGTGCAAACTCACATTTTTTCCTATTTACAAATAAATGATTAGCCCTCATCGTAGTCAAAACCTTTCGTAAGTGATCCACATGATCTTGGAGGTTTTGACTATAGATAACAATGTCATCAAGGTAAACAACCACAAATCGATCGATGAACTCTATTAGTACATCGTTCATTAAATTACAGAGTGTAGCGGGGCATTCGTCAAGCCAAATGGCATGACTAAGTACTCGAATGATCCATACCTAGTCACTATGGCCGTCTTAGGGACATCTCCAGTGCAATTCGAACTTGGTAGTACCCCGACCTCAAGTCCGGTTTGTGAAGTAAGGTCGCGCTTGGGATAGCCGATCGAACAAGTCCGCCACCAACGGGATAGGGTACTTGTTCTTCTTTGTTAGCTTGTTCGCGCCGCCTGTAGTCCACGCACATCCGAAGAGACCCATCATGCTTCCTCCGGGAACAGATCGGTGCTCCATAGGGTGCCTTGGATGGCCGAATGAATCCAAAGATCCAACAACTCCTGCTGCAATCGCTTCCTCGGTTCCTCCAACTCCTTTGGAGTCATTACGTAAGGGCCTGTCTTTGGGGTTTTGAGCCGTGGATTAGCTCGATCTCGTGGTCAATCACCCTTTGTGTGGGCAATTGTTTCGGCAACTCCGGCATCACATCACTGAAGTGCTCGGCACCTCAAGAATCGCATCGGGGACTCTTCTTGTCGTTCGCCTTAGTCTCCCTCAAGGTGCTAGGAATGTCGGTTCACCCTTCCTCGGTCCATCTTTCACTTGAATGGGTGAAAGATGGGACAACTTTGCACTTTCCTTCCCCGAAACCAAGTTAGCCGCAGAACAAAGCAAGGATGAGACTTGTTCATCACGAACAAATCCCCTTCAAAAATGGCATCAAGGCAATGCTCCCCGATAATAGAAAGTCATTCCCTATGATGACATCAAAATCATCCGAGGAAGCGCCATGAGGTTGATCTTTCCCTCCAAAGATCCAACCTTAAAATTTACATCGAGATGTCATACCTTGAATCCGTTTTGCTTCCGAATTCACAAATTTTCATTCGAGTGAAATTCTCAACGAGGTCCGCCCCAACTTCTCCACCATGTGGTCCGCCACAAATGAGTGTGTAGCTCCCGAATCCACCATCGCCAAGACTCGCTTCGATTCACCTCCGCATCCACCTACATCGGTCCTCCGAGGGACTTGTCTTGGCTTGTTGAATGTCATTCAACAATTGCAGTGGGTTCATTCGGGGTTGGCCATCATCTTCCGCGATTAGGGCCGAAATTCTCTCCTTCTTTGGGCAATCCCGTGCCCTGTGAGGACCATTGCAAATGAAACGACCCTTACCCGAGGAACTTGATGAGGGCTTTGAGTCTGTTTTCGGGGCTGGTTTCGAGCTCACTTGCTTCGGAGGGAAGGGCTTCTTCTCGCCCTTCTTGTGGTGATCCTTGAACGGTTTTTTCTCCTTGTTCTTCCCCTCGCTCGTGGAAGAACTAGTCTTGAAGTCGACAAGACTCTCATTTGCCGCAATCGCACCGGAGCAAGTTTTTCACCCTTGCCTCCTTAGCTCGGATTGAGCCCATGATCGCAACCCGAGTAGTGAAGTTAAAGAGTTTATCATCCTCGACATGTTTTTGACGTCCAACAAGAGGAGGAAAACTCCTTAACGTAGTCTCGACCGATCCCGTCGCTGAGCCAGCTTGCGCAAGGCCTCCCGCGCTTGCCAAGCCGCATCGGTTGGAAGGAATTGATCCTTCAATTCCCTCTTCGCACCTCCCAATCAACGATATTGGGTCTACCCGCCGCCGCATCATCATCCACTCTGGTTTTCCACCGAGCTTAGCATCGCCTTCAAGGTACGTGGAGGTCGAATGACCTTTGGCTCTCCTCCGTCCCAGCAGTAGCAAAAATCGCTTTATGTCCCAAAGAAAATTCTCAAGCTCCTTCGCGCTCCGCTTGCCTTTGAATTTCTTTGGCTCGCACCTTGGTTCGATGCTTTACCGCAACCGCAACCTCGAGGTTCCACCGACAAACTCGTTTTTGAAAGTTCACCTCTAAAGCCATTGTTGTAGTATTTGTTTACGTGATGAATTCTCCCACGGGAACGTACATCCGCTACAAGCTCCTCGAATCTTGATTCCCACATA
Source organism: Stephania cephalantha (assembly GCA_039657325.1). Classification (NCBI taxonomy): domain Eukaryota; kingdom Viridiplantae; phylum Streptophyta; class Magnoliopsida; order Ranunculales; family Menispermaceae; genus Stephania; species Stephania cephalantha. The sequence goes on along the minus strand of CM077577.1, from coordinate 5,028,798 downwards.
GCTATCAAGGCTTCTTGTGACTCTCCCCTAGCCACCAATGAAGCCACCAACATCTCCAAGCCTTCAATGCGCTATGACGTCGTTGAAGACTCGTGATTCTCGTGGGGGCGACATCGTTGCCATTAGGTGTTCTAAGTGAGCTACCCTCTCACTTAGATCGCTCATTGCTCGGGTCACCATCGTCTCCAAAACGGGGCTCTGATACCAATTGTCACGGGGCCGTTAAGTGAGGGGTTTACCCTAAAGAAATTTTTCTCGCTCAACCCAACCCGTGGTGCCTAAGGGCCACCTTAGTTCAAAGACTACCAATAAACAAATCGAGTGAACAACAAGCTATGGCAACAAGGAAACGTTTTACTATGCTCTCAAAAGGAATACAACTCGGAACTATATGCTTCCCCAAGCCTAGAGCCCCGGGTTTTATAGAACATCGTAAGTAGTTACGTAACCGACTAGGACACCCGTCCCGCTTACATTGATTCGAATACTAAGTAAAACCCCACTTCCTTAGTGGTCAAGGAATGTACCTAGGTTCGGCCTTGCTCGTGTTAAGGCTTGACCTAACTCGTGCCCGAGTGAACTTGCCTAAGTGCTGCTCGTGCATGTGCCAAGGAACTTGCCTAAGTCCGCCCGTGCTGTGCCAATGAACGTACCTAGGTTTGCCCGCGTCTCGTGCCAAGGCGCCGTGTCGGCGTGCGCCGCATCTGTGCAGCAAGGCGCCGTGCCAAAACGTGCCCGCATATTTGCCAAGGCGTCGTGCCAAGGCGTGCCCGCATCGTGCAAGGCGAAGTGCCAAGGCGTGCCCGCATGCAACCAACCTCCATGGAACCACTCAACTCCTCCCGGAACTCGGTCATTTGCTTTAGGTTACTCGCCATTTGTGCCCACTACTCGGGTCATGCTATTGGGGTTGTGACAATACCCATGTCATGGAACTAAATTTCTTCACTTGCTTATCGGGTGACATAGCATTAATGAGCACTTGAGGTAGGACCCACTTAATTGATTTCTCACAAAAAAAAGGGTCGCTAAGGGCACCCCACCGTTTCATGAAGGCACCCAGATTAATGAGGGCACTAACCAATTTACCGGGGCACCCAAAAATTGGACCGAAATATCCAAAATACCCCTCGTTCAAAACTCTCGCACCCCACCACCACCACCGTGAACTCCTTGTGGAAGAACCCATTCGTTGAGGATCGACCATTGCGAGGATTCCCGAAAATCGTGTTTTCCGTCCGTCTCCGTGTGTTTCTCCTTCGTTGTAGGAGGTTTTTCCAGTTTGTAGGCTCCGGGTGTTGGGCGATTTCGTCTCCAAATTAGGGCTCGGTTGAAGTTCGTCGAACACACACATTTGGCGCGAAAGCGATAGTTTGAAGGTACGTTTATAGTCTAATTAAGTTACATTTGGTAGATTAGTTATAATGTGTGTGTGGCGGTGTGTTCAATGGTTCCATTATTGAAAAATCGCAGTTCTCGCCACACACAGCGGAGAGTGTGTTCTTGTCTCGCCAAGCATGGCGAGACAGAAGGTAAATTTTGGGCAACTCGCGTCTCGGCCGGGAAGGCGGAAGAGTTCACGAGTCTCGTTACGAATGGCCGAGATTACTTGTGTTATCTCGGCGAGACATGACGAGAGGTACAATTAGTGTTAGATAATGTTGTGTCGGTGGTGTACAATCGAGAATGTACTCCTTCTCTCGGTTGTACAATGCCGAGAGGGTTAGAGTTGTCTCGGTCGGCACGGACGACGAGTAAGGTGAATTGAATTGGTCAAGCCATGTCGGTGGTGTACAACCGAGAACGTTCAATTGCTCTCGGTTGTACACTCGCCGATATATGTGACCCCTTTTCGGTCGGGAGTGGCGAAATTATGGGTTGGTTTACCAACCCGCTTGACCGAGACATCGAAATGGATGAATTTGAACATTTGTTTTTAAATTTTTTTGGGTTCTGTTCCATGCGCTTATATGTTGTCTTGTTTTCGGGAATGGCTCGTTCGAAGGCGCCGGTGACTAGGGAGGAGGCTGGTGTTGAGGTGTCGATGCCTAACAGGGGCGAGGCGGCGGAGACCCCGACAAGACATCTTACCTAGGAAGAGAAAGAGAAGGAGAATGAAGATGTTAAGGGAAAGGCAAAGGTAGATGGAAATCGTGCAAGGTTAGAATTGCACGATGAGGGTTCGAACATCGACGCTCGGCGACCCAAGGATCTTGTTGTTGCCCGAGGGGAAGAGGAGGGTCATGCATCGGAGTCTAGTAGCGGTGACTCATCGGCGGCGGGAACACGACGTAAAACCGATCGTAATGTACACGGGAGTAGTAGTGGTGGAGCTTACCATAATGAAGGAGAGCGAAGTGCTGTTGAAGTGCGTGCTCTTTTCCCGGTGGTCCTGTAGACGGGCGTTGTTGAAGAGCTTTAAGGATCATGTCGCATTAGCGATTTGGAGCAATGAGGTAATTAAAATTTCATTGAACGGAGTAATTTAAAACTCATGGTTTTCACAAATATGACGAGATGTATTTTTTGTTGCGTAGAGCGTCCGTTCTCAAGTGTATCAATCACGGAGCTCGGATACAAGAATGAGATTTGATCGTGCCACCACGACACGGCGGGACTTCGAAGGATTATTCGGCGTTACGGGTTGAATACGCGATAGATGTTCATACCGCAAGGCCAACAAGGAGGTTATCTCGCATTTGTGGAGCGGTGGCGGTAGGAGACGAACACATTTCACTTACCTTTTGGTGAAATGTCTATCTCCTTAGAAGATGTGAGCTTCCTCTGAAGAATCTGTGACGGACAAAGTTGTGGCGGTGGAGAACTTTGCGAGGTACACGGAGGAATCTCGCTCGGACGCTTATTAAGATGGTCTCGAACCTACTTGGGGTTAGCGTCGAGGAGGCCGAGGAGGAGGTGAATATCGCCAAGGGGCTCACAAAGTGCGCAAATGTTGGTTGAATAGTCGATGGTGCCCAAAGCTGGTTCGAGACCCACAAATTATCCTCTGTGGAATGCACATCCCGAGCGTACTGTTGTACCTTTTGTCATGCACCCTATTTGCCGATAATAGTGGGTCTCGGGTGTCGTTCGCGCTCGCTGAAGCTTCTTGAAGACTTGGACGACGTGGCAAAGTACCCATGGGGTGCGGCTGCGTTGGCCTACTTGTATCGACATTTGGGAGTGCCACGAGACCGCAAGTCTCTCGATTGTTGGCTACCTCACATTGCTTGAGGTTTGTTATAAAATAGACTTACTTTCCTTTTGGTATAATAATTACGCCAACTTGCATTTGTGGACTAACTAACATTGTATGTATTTGCGAGAGATGGGTGTACGACTATTTCAAACTTGGTCTCGCCACACCCAATGCGAAATACATGGACTACGTGCAACCTCGTGTCGCAGATGGATTCAAAAGCACGAGACCGTGGCGAATGTTGACAAGCTCGGGTCCATTAGGAGAACCTTGGATAGGTTGCGCCCAAGTGAGGTGAGATGGTTATCCATATCCTGTGATGAATGATGTTTTTGTATTTTTGGTTGCTAACAATGGTTGTTGCATTTTGATTAGGTCACTTGGGACCCATATGTGAATTTCAGGGAAAATGGAGTTGTGCACGCGATGGCCTTTTACAGTGGGACGATCAAGTACATGGATGTGGTGGAGCCCTACCATCCGGAGAGGATTCTGAGACAGTTTGGCCACGTGCAATCTATACCAGATCCTCCGTACCGTCCATTGGAAGCACACCAAGGCCCATCTGCGAACAAATACTCGGTCAAGTATGGGTTCCAGCAAGACAATTGGGAGCGATGGAGGAACCATTTGTTGGCTCTCGAAGTTCGTGGTGACAAGGCAGAATTCGAGTTTTTGGCTACACCGGACTACCTGCCTTGGTTCCTCAAAGTGTCTCATCCCGTGATCACCAATCCGAGCCATGAGGACGAAGACACGGTCGCCACAACCATTGCGGACAACGAGCTACTTTGGAGGTATTGAAATGGTTATATGTATTATGCATGTATTATTCATCCCGATATGTTTTACATTAACACTAACCCGATTAATTTCATCGAGCGTAATAGGCGTGTGTTGGACGCGACATTGCGATGGATGGACCTCCCGCCGGAGTTGTGTACGCTTGAGTCTGCGAGGACAATGGCGAGTGATATCGTCAATTTCCTTTCGGGGAGGAGTATAGGTCCCACCACCACGAGTACCACTCCGGCGACCGCAACCGGCACAACCGCCACATCCGCCCCTACCGAAAGCGGGCCGAGGCGGTCCCCAAAGCATGGTAGCACTTCTACACACTCCACCCCGATCAATGCTCCGCCCGCCACGGTCGATGCTCGCCCTCCGAAGAGAATGCTTGGGAAGGAGTATCAAAGGAAGAATTTGAAGAAACCAAAGCAATGAGCAATGAGTGTTTGAGGAACATAGACATTTATTTTATTGTTTGGCCGAGACTAGTTGATGAATGTTTGATGAATATGTTTTATGACAGTTTTATGACAGCTTCATACGATTAAGTACATGGATGAATGGTTTATGACCGTTTGGTTGAGTACTTGTATGTTTGATGAGTGATTTATGACAGTTTGGATCATTTGATTAATGTTCGTGGTGACATTTTGGACATTGTTTTACATTTTGGACAACGGTGGAGCACTACGTAGAGGTAGAAATGTCGAGGCACTCCCATGCGAGAGGTTTACAAGAATGACATTGAATGCGGTGGATACTAACAATCCCATGTCTGCGGAAGTGTCAAACATTCTTTGAAAGATGCACCAACTTGATTATCTGGACAATGCACCGCAATCTTGATGATCTCGTAACTCGTGCCAAGCACTTCCCGCCAAAGGTCTTCATACCCGATAATCTCATCATACATCCTTCTACGAACAATCCTCCAACCGTCTACATCGGCAAGTCCAAGCCCAGAGGCAACACAATGATATCCATAATTTCCATCGGCATCCACATCGATAGTGCCCTCAACATGTGGCAACCAATCCGGTTCTATGCAATGACCATAAGCCACGTTAGATGCACTTTTGCGTGCGTCGACTGGCACGACGCATTTTAGGAACAACTTTGCTTTTCTTCTTCCTCGAAGTAGAGGCCTCTTCTGTGGAGAGCACGTACTCAAATCCGCTCGGCAATCTAGTCGTGGAAGAATCGTCATTTTCATGTTTTCTCTTCGATCCCGCCTTGCCTCCGATTGAAGACCCGGTGTCCTTCCCTTTGTCTTTATTTTCGCCGGCGGTACAACACCGGTGTAGACGAAAGTCGACTAATCTCCCCGAGTTTGTTGAATAATCCTGAGGTGATCGTCATCATCGGTGCAAGCATGAAACTTTTGCAACACCCGTTCAATCTCATCGTGCACGTTGTATCTACACCGATCCACGGGATTCTCATGTATCATACTCAACTTTCGCCAAGTAAACATGAATGTCCTCGAGAGGATGGGCGACCCATCAAATATATGATGGTTTAGCTCGTGTGCACAAGGAAGGCCATGTGTGGTACGTATCTCGCAACCACAACGAGTGGAGTCGTGACCAACATCATCTCCACGTGTCAATTCATCTCTAATTAGCCTAAGCGCCCGTTGAAAGACATAACCACGCAATCGTCGATATAACTCATCAATGTACTCATGTTGGACCACATTCAAACTTAGCTCAAACGATGCCTTGATGTCGTTGTGTTGGATTCTAAGGAGGCCATCAACTACATTCCACAAAGTCTCAAAATTGGCTGACATTTGTTGCCAAGGTGTAGCTTCATAATGGAATGTGTGAGACTCCACCCTCTGCATTGTTGTTTCCCCAAAGTGCATAATTCTATTTGTCCAAGCGGGAACAAATTTCTCCTTGTAGTTCTTTACCCATGTGTTGTCCAAGTACTCGGTAAGATCCTTGACATTCCCAAACTCACAACGCACGAGTCATTCATCATAACTTCGAATAAGACCTTCGAGTTGGCATACATCACGCTCGTCCACCTATCCATGAAACGCGCAAAACCATCGTTCTCCCCAAACATCTTCTTAGTCTTGGCCAATACTACTTTGTTGATGTGTCAAGAGCAAAGGAGGTGAGACGCAATTGACGGAAATACTTCTTCAATGGCACTAATAAGGGCTAAGTCCATATCGGTGACAAACACGTCAGTTTAAGCCACCCATCAAATATGGATCTCAACTTCTCAAGTGCCCAAACATAATTCGCATGACTATCGATGATATGAATGCAAACCCAACGGAGAATGTCAAGTGCGTAGAAGTGATGCCAACAATCTCCAACAAAGGCATTCGGTACCTATTTGTCTTGTACGTGCAATCCATCAAAATTACCGATGAGAAACACCTTAGCAACTTTATTGAGTCGGGATGTGACCAAAATAAATCGGTGACAACATTCGTATCGGGATGCTTCCTATGTCGGGACATCCACTTATTCTTCTCCAAGATGTGCAACATTTGTTGCATTTGAGTCCTCCCACCCGCATCCTCATTTTGGACTTTTTGTCTTGCATTATATATTGTCATCATTGTCGATACGTTTCTAACATCTCTTTGCTTCAACGTATTTAGGATGTCTCTTGGCTTCACATTCCCTTTGTCATTTGCCCCACAACCTCCTGCTCCCCCTTATCCAATCTTCGGGAAAATGAATGGTCGTCCAAGTTTTTTGCGGGCTCGTGATTGTACCTCCCACATATGACGGTGACATACCACAAGGAGTCGCATTTTCCTTTACGTTGATAAAGAAAGGGCATCCACATTTCTTCGTACTAGTTTGGGTCCTCGCCTTTTCCTCTTCTTCATCATTTCTTGCTTTCGAGAGAAATTTTGGCCGCTTTCCCTTCCTTACCCTCTCGAGACATTCCCCTATATGTTTCATACCTCTCACACACAAGTTTCACCCTCCCTGCGCTTAATGCCCCGGCATCGAGTGCTTTGTCACTAGCACAAACATGTTCTCGCGGCCTATCATTTGAAGCCATGAAATAGCCGCTTCTCTATAGTGGAATGGCCTACAAGGTGTAAACGTGTCCTTGTAGTCCGGAAATAAGGTAGAAACGGCATTACCTGCAATACAAACAATGTAACATTATAATCAACCAAAATGTACTGCCACAATCACCAAAAAACTCCAAAAAACAGGTTCTCGGTTGTACGGGTCCGATACTTTAATCGAGCGTCTCGCTCACGTACGACCGAGAGTTACTCGAGTAGTCTCGTGCCGTCCCATACCGTGAACTACGCACACATCACGGTCCTTTATGGCCGAGACGTTGCTATACATCTCGGTCTGCGAGCCGAATCAATCGCACAGATCGACGAAACTTCGAATAACCTCATAAAAAACACATTAAATTTGAAAATTTACCTCAAGTTCAACCTCTCTTGCACCGTAGCAAAGACAATCTTCCATTATATAGTGCAAACAAGTTGGGATTTGTCCAAATTACCAAACCCTACGTTGACAAACAAATCATCATTTTCACAGTTTTACTCAAATTCACGGTTCCAACAAAGCATCATATGGTTGTCAAACATTGTTACCTCATTTGTCGGATGATGTCAAGCCGCAAGAATCGATAAACGTTCGCCAAACGCAATGTCGCTTTATGGTTCAATCTTGGTGGTGGGGTGCCCCTGTTTCTTTCTCAAAATGGTTTGTGGGGTTTGAATCAATATATATACAGGGGCAAAATAGTATTTTCCATTTTATTTGGAATTTTTACAAATAACTTGGGTGCCTTCATGAAACGGTGGGGTGCCCTTAGCGCCCTAAAAAAGTCATAACTTTCTCTCTCTTTTAGTTAATGCAATAAAACAAAGTTCTTTAGATAGTATTGAAGCATGTGTATACACATCGCGATGCACATCAAAAGACTCAAACAATTATGTGACAAATGTAATTATCAAAAAATATTTCAATTTATTTCTAAAAAAATGCAACACCAATTACACATATTTTTTTAAAAGGAAGGTAAATATATTATAATTTAATTTAGAAAACTGTCATATAACTTTTTTGAAATAAAATATCATATAGCTAATATTATTTTTTAACTAGACATATTTTTTGAATGATCTAATAAACTTCGCAAAAATAATGATTATTTTATTTGATAAAAAATGATGTTTTTATTATTTTCGCAATTGATTAGATGTGTTGTAATATATCATATTTTTCTATTTTTAAAGTGTCCAAAAAAGTAATATAGTATAGATTATTTTTCAAAAAAAAAAATACAATATTTAATATAAATTATGCTCGTTTTTTTTTTTTTTTTTTTTTTTTTGAGAAGATGACTCCTACATAAATCAAACTAATTACCTCTAGAATCTTACTTTTTTAAAGGAAGGTAAATATATTATAATTTAATTTAGAAAACTGTCATATAACTTTTTTGAAATAAAATATCATATAGCTAATATTATTTTTTAACTAGACATATTTTTTGAATGATCTAATAAACTTCGCAAAAATAATGATTATTTTATTTGATAAAAAATGATGTTTTTATTATTTTCGCAATTGATTAGATGTGTTGTAATATATCATATTTTTCTATTTTTCAGTGTCCAAAAAAGTAATATAGTATAGATTATTTTTCAAAAGAAAATACAATATTTAATATAAATTATGCTCAATTTTTTATTTTTATTTTTAGAAGATGACTCCTACATAAGTCAAACTAACTACCTCTTATAATCTTACTTTTTTAGCAAGATTCTTGGACAATAACGCTCAATAATAATACATGTGTACTCGATTATTTCTTTTACTTTTTATAATTAAAAAACTATATAAAATAATTGTTTTTGTGTAATGGACGAGACATTGCTTATCAAAAAGTAAGGTTAGGGCCAGGGGCGGACCTAGTATTTTATGTCACCTTGGGCTGAACTACATATATGTGTAATAAACATATCAATTGCGATCAATTATAATTAGACTATGACTAAAGCATAAGTTAGCAACACAATCGTGTCATCATCAAAGTACAACGAAAACTCATTGGCATGCTTTACCCCAACTAAATCACTAAAAAATCAATAATTTTATATAATTTCTCCATAATTTAAGAATTATTTGAACAAGAAAAAATATTTATACAATTAATTGAGCAAACTATTATTTTTAAGCCCGCTTATGGGCACCCCACCCATTACTAAAGACACCACATTACAAAGGGCACCAAGTGTTTACCGAAGGCACCCAACAAAATTGGGGTGAAATGCCAATAATACTCTTTGTTCTTGAAATTGAGCATCACACTCACACACTTACGATCGCACCCTAACGCCCGACGCTTTATCCCAGCTAACGCAGCCATGGAATTCTTCGGCCCTAGAAGCGGCGCGAACGGAGAGAGACGGAGTCGTAGGAGATTTTGGCGGCCTTGTTTGTGTTTTGTGTGTTGTTGTTGTTGTTGTTGTTGTTGTTGTTGTTGTTGTTGTTGCGTTTTGACGGCGCGAGCAACGCTTCATTGTTGTTGCATTTTATGTGTTGTCGTGGCCTTGTTTGTATATTGTTCATTTTCTTGGTTTTTTTTCGGAACCCGTGGTTGTTGGCCACACAGTGGTAGAAAATATGAACGAAATTTCGTTCGAGCCTAACCGAAACTTATTGATAAGTCCCGGTCACAACAGAGATCTCGGTCACCACATACCGAGACTTATCAATAAGTCTCGGCCACCACATACCGAGACTTAATGATAAGTCTCTCGCCACCACATACCGAGACTTATTGATAAGTCTCGGCCATCACTGAGACGGGACTTATTGATAAGTCTCGGACTGTACTCTACCGAAACTTATTAAAAGTTGAAAAAATTCACAAAAAACAACAACAAATATCTATTCTTGTAGCTCTTCCTACCCCGTTGTGTTACCTTGGTCCATTTGATGCTCAAAACCACTTCGAAATGGCCGGATCTAGAAAACCTTACAATGAAAACCAAAACCCCAAACACACTATTTGCCACACCAAAACAGTTGATTCAAAGCTTAATACGATTGAAATCGATTGTTCCACACAATGTTGTTGTGAATGTGAAAGCATCGATGCACGACCCGTAGATGGAACACTTGAATTTCGATGGAGATGAGAGAGGGTGGAGGCGAGGTGCCTCAAAATTGGATGGAATGTGTGTTGATGGTAGTGTGGTTTATGGGCAATTGTGTCATTTCCATTGATGTCCAATTTGGAGTAGGAAAAAACCTAAAATGGGGTGCATTCGGTAATTGGTGGGGTGCTCATAGCAGCGCTCTTATTTTTATTGAAGTTTTATATTGTAAGATTACTTTAAAAAACATATAAAAATATTGTTAACGAGAAAATAATTAAGTTGAAAAAATATTTGTAAGAAAGAGACATCAAATTTAAGATTTGAAATATAAAAATAACAAAACTCTAAAAAACATATTTTTTTAAAGAGTTTTTAAAAAAGGCGGATTTCATAGTACGAGAAAAAAATATTTACTTTTATTTGGAAAAAAAACTTGCTATTTATGAAGATATACAATATATAACAATCTTATAAAAAAAGATATACAATATATTTGCTACACTTTATTAAGAGTACATCGTCCCATACTAACACTTGCTATATATGTAATTACTCTATTATAGTATTTGAATTATATATACATTGTGATATGTGTACATACAACACAAAAAAATGTGTGTGGAGCATGTAGGAGTCAAATAATAGTATCATAAATTTGTTTTTGAAGTAATATTAATATCATCAATCAATTAAGTTATTTTTGAATAAATACATAATTGCTTAAAAATACATAGTCTAACCAATCTAAAAAATTTGTATCAATTCACCGAAATAACTCGTATTAAATTCTTATCAAAATGCAGAAATGAGATTTTTTTTTTAATTCTCATCCTTCAATATTTTGGGACAAAATAGTTAATAGCAACATTTATTTAATTCAAATAATAATATCATCAATTTTTCTTGAACTAATAATAATATCATCAATCAAGTTAATTGTGCCCATTTTCAATTTATATTATTTCCATATCACATTGGATTTTGCACCTAGTTATTATGGTGTACTTTAATGCATGCAATTAAATGAGTGTAAAAACTAAAAGGCATGGTTTAATGCATTAATTACATCCATTAATTACAATGTGACTGGTCAAACAGTTACCCACTTTGAAAGAATCAAACTAAAGTGTAATCTACACTACTAATTCTCAACCATTGGATTAACATCAAGAGAGAGAATTATTGTAAAACACTAATTAATTCACATTAATGTGATCCACGTGTAATTAATAACCTTTAAATGCATTTTTAATCAAAAGAATTACAAGTTTGACTATTTGCTATTATTTTTATTAATGAGAAATTTAAAAATTAAAAACGTTATTTCTTTTTTAACTTGTGGAAGATAAAGACATTTTTAAAATTTATTTGTAACCTTCAAGCTAAAAATATATTAACAAATGTGCATTACCCAATATCTATAATACAATGTACTTTTTAAAATAATTTTTATTACAACTCCTTATAACATTGCTATTTATAATTTGTCTCTTTTTTGAAGAAATAATTTGCACATAATTATTTTTTTAATTTAAATAATTAACAATTTCTTCAAAAGAAAAATAATTAAACATAAATTTACAACAAAAAATAGAGTAAATAAATAAATTATTTGAATCAAATTAAAATAATTAAAACTTTCGAGTCGGAAAACGGTTAAGTTTTAACATGCTAATATATATGACGATTAATTTAGCTTCTAAAATTATATATGAACCATATAAAAAGACAAAGATACATTAGTAAAGTATAGTATTGATTAGAGTGGAAAGTGATTTAGTTTTGCTCCTAAGTTTGAGTTTTTTATAGATGGAAAAATCGAGTTGAGAAGGTCACCACGTGTATGAGCACGACAATATCTGAGCGTAGATTGCTCGGTGCAGTTGGAGCTGGACGTCATCTAGAATTTTTTGTAAAAAAATATTAGAAGAAATTAAGGAAATAATTTCAATTATAATTATTTTTTTTTATTTTGGTGCATTAATATTCACATCATACATGATGCATATATATGATTAAGAAATAATTAATAGATAGTAAAAAACGTTTAAAAATTGATAATTAAATTATCAAATTAAATTAAATCACATTAAAGTATTCAAATTATAAAATATTTGGAGGCGTCCAAAGACATTTGTTACTTTACTAGTTATTATCATATTATCAAAAAGAAGATAGTTTCATCATTGAAATTTTAAAATTATTATAATTAATTTATTAAAAAAATGTGTACATCGAATATGTTCCTAATTAAACAATTTTATACGTTGGAAATTAAAAGAATTCAAAAATATAATATAAAGATTTTGAAAATTATCCGAAGTGTAATATGCATTACATTAAATCGAACTCAACCGATTATTAGATTCATGTAGTCGGGCCTTATTTATTGAAACTGATCAAGTGTTTCTTATATATTGTTGTTATAACTATCATCATTAATTATTTATTATTGCGGTTTTTATTATAATTATACTTGTTACCTCAAAATAATTTAGGTCATACACATGATATTAGATTATTCTTCAATATCAATTACAATTGATGTATTTTCTATTGTCATTTAAAAAGAAGAAAAAAAATGAAACCAAATTTGAATTTGTGGTAATTTTAATCGACATTTATAAAAAATCTCAAATTGTAAATTAATTGGTGGTATAATTTTATGATAATTAATAGTGTTATATAATGTTTTAAAGAAAATCTAAATATATCATTTTTTCTATAAAAAAGACTTATTAATTAGTATTATATTTATTACTTATTTTAATTATTGTAGTTTTAAAATAAATAAGAATTTCATAATTTTAATAAATTATACACGACCATAAATAAAACATTGATTTTAAAAACTAATAAATTTATAATCTAAAAATTCAAATATAAAAGACTTTTTGGTAAAATGAATAAGTATCATACATTATTAACATATTTTGATTAAGTTATAGAAATAATTAACCTTATATAAAAAAAAGTTTATATTTTTTACTCAAACAAGTTTATTTATATTTGTACTATTTTTAACTTAAAGTCAATTGTTGATATATTGTCAAAAAAAAATTGTTGATATATATTATAAAGGTGTAGTACATGGTATTAGTATTAATTTGAAACTATATCAATTGTAATTATTCCTAATCATTGTCAATTGTCACATGACATTACTCAATTTACTTTTCAAGTAGCAACAATTTAAAAAAGTATGTTGCATTTAATGAATTGGACAATTAATTCCCAAGTATAATTAAATAACAAGAATTAAATGATATATTATAAAGGCTCCATGTCATGGGTATCTTTTTAATACTCATGGTAAAAGCACCACATATATATATATATATATATATATATATTGGTATTTTTCATTTAAAATCGATCCATATTAATATTAGGATATCCCATTGAAGATCCAACTAATAAAATGAAAGCTACATTACCTTTTTATCTTTTCACTCGAGTGATTGATTAGAGAATCCCCAATCATCTGGCCCATGTAATTATGTAACGAAAAAGAAGATGTGAAGACGTTATAAGACTTGTGTTTCCATAATGGACAGCACCCCTATAGCACGCAAAAGATGTCCAAGTGCCCATCTTTTTCTTTTCTTTTCTTTCTTTCTTTCTTTCTTTTGTTTCCACCCACGTATGCTGATATGCACAGCAAGAGTTTAAGAATTAATAAAGAGATATATTTTGTCTCATGCTCTCTTCCTAACATAAAAAAGAGATACATTTTTTTGTTTAAATCTCGAGGCAAGGTGTTTTGTTATGGAAAATGTATATATGTTCAAATTTAAACCTTTTCAGGGGTTGTATTGGGCAGTGCACAGAGCCAAAAAGAAACCAAACAACGAACGGCAGTAAAATTACCTTTCTTTGATGCTCTTACTGTCGCCTTCTTCTTTTTTTTCTTTTTTTTTCTCTATATCTGTTTTTCTATTTTTAGGGATGCTAAATCAGTAAATTGTTTGAAATGGATGAGAAAACATTTTGGAGGACACAACTTTGAAGCGGTCTACTATCTATTAAATGTGACATTGTAGAAAAGAAGTGATTAACGTCATTGACCATAATTGACTAGGCTTAGAATTAAGAATAAAATAATTAATTAATGCTTTATTAATTTTTTTAATGTGGCATATAATTGTTTAATTTTTTTTTATAGGAAAGTTGTATTCATATTTCGTTCAACACTGAAACACTACGACTATAGCTACCTACCTCATCAAGGGGTTGATTTTATACATTTGACCATTTTGGTTAGCATATGTACGGGAAAACCGCGTCATTACATGAGCAGCTCCATTCGTGTACCTACGAACCACAAACTCCTAAAAGTGAAGAAAATCAACCTTCTAACTATAAAAAAAAATATAAAGCTACCAACGAGTGAAGAAAACTATTTATTTTAAGAAAAATACCAACGAAAAGTATCGATCCAATATAGCCGCAAACGCAAATCTACACACAATCGTTAATGAAAATGATGAGTTGAAATTCAATTTGTGCCAATGTTGAATCTAATAACTGCAACACGAAATGAACTATTCATTGATCTCTTATAGTGTGTTCGGTTGGGTTGATAGGGTTGTCTCGATAGGGTCGGATAAATAAACATTGGAGTACATGACTATGGATTAGGGGTAATTCGAATTTGGAGACTTATTCGGTTGGCATGATAAGATTTTAAGTGGTTTCTTGCAAAAGACGATTTTACCCCTCCATGTATAAAAACCCCATCAAACAAGCAAGGCTCCAAGACTAGAAAGCATTTCAAAATAAAAGGTTACACCCAAATTGTATTTCCAGTCTTTTTTTTTTTTTTTTTTTTTTTTTTGGGTTTACACCATTATTGGTGGGTTCTATCATCTTCACTAAAGCATCACTTTGGCCTTGTACAGTGATGTTTTTGTTTTCTTTTTTGAGAACATGGAGGCAATACTCCTACAATGTATGTAATAATACAATTATGTACACAACATTATAAAAACAAAATATAAAGAATTACAAACATTTGGCTATACAAAAAAGTGGTAGAGATGAGTCCATATGACTCACTTGCAAAAACTGCCAAAAAACATCACCGCATCCAAGCAAAAGTTCATCCAATTCCATGGGACTCCCGCCAAGTATTCCAAGCATCTGAGTGACTCCAGCAGCGTGTAACTAGACATCTTCCTTGGCATCTTCCACAGCTAGTCAGTTCCTTCAGCATAATCACAACATGTTCGCAAGGCCCACTACAACCCTCGATCTCCATGTGAGGACCAAACGACGCAAGTGAAAAACTAACAAGCCAAAAAACAACCAAACCAGCCACCTCAGATTTAGAGAGAGAGAGAGAGAGAGAGAGAGAGAGAGAGAATAACTTACGAATAAGAGAGAATCGCTGAAGCGAAGACAATAACGAATGAGAGAGAATCGTTGTTGATCATGTTGTTGTGACGAGAGAGACGATTCGGCTTCAACTGCCTTTGTTTCGGTGAGATAAATTGAAGGGAAATCTCGTCATTTTACTTTATGGATGAGGACAGATTAGCTAACGATATGGTAAATGACCACTTAGTTTAGTCCATAGTTTGTGTATAACTAATCCGTTGCATTAGTTAATCATGCGAAGTGAACAATAGATTACATCTAATCCAATGGATTAGCTAAGCAATCATACGAATCGAACACACCATTAGATCTAATCAAATCTATTTTATTTTACAAACAAAAAGGAAAGGGATATCATCATTAGAGCCACCTCCGATCAAAAAGAAGATCTGTAACGGTCCGAATTTAATTCACCGTTATTAATGATGTGGTTGCAGACGTGGCTAACGGCTCAAACGCTTGTGGGACCCGGAGCTAGGCTGCGTGCCTGGAGCTAGGTAAATAGTTATTTTGCTTGTTGATTTGTTTAGTTTGTTATGTTTATGTTGAAATAGATTAAACGGCATCGTAATTTGTGTATGTATATTACGTTTGACGTGCAAGACTGTGTGATAAATATTCGCCTCGATATACGTGTCGACGCGGGTACCGGGTAGTCGAAAAGACTAAATATTAGGTCGGGAAAAATAATACACACATAAAATGAATAAAATGAGTTAAATATTAAAATGTAATGTATATTTGGTGGTTAGGGTCATGGTAGGACGCGTATGTCGCGTTTCGGGATGAGAAACCGGGCGTCGGAACACCTGAAAGACGACTTTATGGCTAAGAACAAGGGCAAGTGTGTCATTGGTGTTACATTTAGAGTCATTAGAGGTTGAATAATGGAGCAAATAGTACTTATTAGTTTGCATTGGGATGCACAAGTGAGGAGAGATGCTTATAAGTGTATAAAAGTCAAATTGACTTTCATTTCCACCACCTTTTCTCTCTCTTTATCAACAAATCCGAAAGTAGAGAAGAAGAAACAAGGGTTTGAAGTTTCAAACTTGATCATTTGAGGAGCTTGGAGTGGTTGATTCATCAAAGGAATGTGAGATTCACAATCACCTCAACTTTCTTTATCTTTTAGTACAAATTTTTGAGGTGTTTGTGTGAATCCAATATGGATTGTTAAGTGGTTGTTAAGTGGTTGTTTTGGTGGGGTTTAAGTGCTATTAAGTTAAGTGGTATATGTTGTTGTAGTGGTTGTTGTTGGTGGTGATGTTTAAAAACTAAAATTTTCAACCAAAGTGATGTCTAGAACCCGATTAGCGCGCTAATGTTCTTCCTGACGAAGAACGTTTAGCTGCCCATAAATCTAGCGCGCTAATCCCCAGACCTAGCGCGCTAGATATTGCAGATTTGAGAATATTTTTACTAAGTAACATAAAATACATCCAATTGACTAAAAAGTAAATATAAATGGAAATAGGTCATTTCGGGTGGTAATTTGGATATCGAGGATTTGGCGGAACCGAACTCGGGGTTATTTATCGGGACACGGAGTGCGGGTTGAGGTGTGTAGTATCCCAAATGAAATTTTTTGAGCAGTACCTTATTTTTGCTTTTGAATTCATATTCTGTCTTTCAATACTCTATTCTTGCTTTTGATTTAAATGGACGGACGTTGAGGCTCTCCCTCCGTGTCATTCCTGTGTGTATGTCCACTAGGCCATAACACGTGTGCCAGGGATCTCGATGAATAGTTCGACCTGAGAGTTACGTCGGGGCACGTGTAGGTGCGTCGTAGGTCTACGCCGACCACCTAGCGGAATCTAGATACTGGCCTTGCTTGAGTGGGACTCGCCAGCAGTAGTCTGTGGAAAGTCCGAAGTATAGCGCTAGTTTGACTCTAGGCTCTAGGAAAACACTTTGAGCTTTCACTATTACTTATGCATGCGATGTGCACAGTTGCCTGTATTTATTTTCGCAAGTTTATTTAATAGTTTTGTTTAAATTCCAGTATTTACTTTCAGTATTGCTCACTTAATTTCCTAGGGAATACTCACTCTGGACTCATCATCCGCCTTTTTGTGATGGTTTGAGTGCAGATCCTAGTACGAGTTGTGGCAAGGGCAAGCATCCGGAATACTTGTGATTCAGAGATATTGAGTCAGACTTGTACGTTTGTATGGTATATATTGTGTTTTCATTTTTGGGGAATTGGGATTGTGAGGTACTTCAGGATCCTATATTTTGATATTTTGAGACCTTTGAGGTTTATATCTGATATATATTGTCAAAAGGGTTTTCCACACTAGGTATCAGAGTTAAATGCATGACTTTGATGTTTTGATATTTGATTTGTCATGATAAAAGACTTTCTCTGTGGTTTATCAAGGTTTCAAACAATATTATAACAGATGACTTGAGTTCATTAACAATTTAAATAGTAAATTATTTTTCATTAAGGTTAATAATGATTAAATGGTGGATGAGATTGCATGTGGGACACAGATGACGCTAGTAGGCCAGGCTGTGGGTCCGCATTGGCCCCCGTGGCGGTTCATTTGAAAAATGGGCCGCTACAAGATCAGCAGTGACTCAAAAACTAAAATCACAAGAAAGAGCCAAATAAGAAAGTGTTTATTAGGGTTTTGGTTTTTGGAGGAGGTGACCCATACGTACCACTACCGTTATATAATTGTTGGAATATGCTAGGCGTACATCACCAAACGCAATATCGTATTCTGATGTGTGTGCGATGCTCCTCATGATGCAGATAAAATGCGATGTGCGTTGTGATATACCCCTAGCAGTGCCTATAATTGTTTACTTTAAAAATCAAATGTGGCATATTATTGTTGGAAAAAAAAAAGTCCGAAAAGCACACCAAAGAAAAAGGTCAACAAATGTGACTAAGGGAGTAATAATGTAATTAATATTTCCAAAACAAAGTAATTAATTGTGTTGAAAAGCCTTAAACAGGTGTAAATTTTTGGAAAGTATTGAAAATTTGAAAGTGATTAGTGTGAAAGACCGTGTGAATGGGTTGGACTATTTATTGTTACAGTTTTTACTATTTTGGTGCATAGCATGGCCTGGACGCTTACTGTATATAATAATTACGGGGATCTGTTTGGATGTCGATGCAGCCATCGAATCACTTTTGGCGGCATCAACTCTGGAAGACGATCTCAATTACGTACAACATCCGCCGCTATTTTGCTTCCACGTGTTGTTTTCCGTACGCAGCGTCATTACCGTTGCTACGCGCCAAAAATATTTTTCGCGCCGTGCTTTTAAAAGCCACGCGACCAAGAAAACGGAGAGATGATAATATGTAGGTCGCTGCTGGATTAGGTATACGTCCTCCGGTGTTTTTCTTGGTCAAATATGTTTTTTTTTTTTTATAAGAAATAGATTATTTAACTGCTTTGTTGCATTGAAGTTCCTAATACTCAAACGGGTACAACTCTCTACAAAAAAGAGAATAATAGATATTATAATCCATTATAATTTGAAACAACATCCTTATAAGGAGGGCAACAACTCACGAAAGGGACAACAACTTTCTGAATGAAGGCAACAACCCCAATAAAGGGAGACAACATTTCTACATAAGGGACAAAAATACTAAATCACTGATACAAATAAAAGAAAAATATCGAGACTACTAGAACCATGCATCAACGATTACTCCCGCCGCTAAAACGCTGCTCGCTACTACAAATGATCAGACATCGACGTTCGCATCTGCCGATATGAGGACTGCCATCTTGCTTCTCTGTTTTCTTTCCATTCGCTCTATATCTAGGTCAAAAAAGGGGTCGTCGGTCTCGACCGACGGACAATATCTCTGAATTAATTTTTTTTTGTATTGAGTGGGACATAAAAGTCTGAATTTACTTGTATTGATGAATAAGTCAAACCATAAAAATACGAATTTTTATGTTTTATTTTGTAAAACTTTTTTTTTTTTTAGAAAACTTATTTAGTAGATGTAGTATGTGCACTCTTTTAAATTTTGTTAATTATAATCGGTGCGAATAGTGGCATAATACCGAATACAACACCAAAAAACATAAAAAATAATAAAAAATACATGCTATATATAAAATTAATACCCTTTGGATCCTATTAATTTCAATTTTACACTATTTTCATAATCACCCCCACAATGTTTTTCGTCATATACTGAACAACTGTGCGGCTACCCATTCTAAAACACAAAACTCATGTCTCAGGCGCAACCGTATCTCCCTCGGTATGTACTGGTCATAGAAGACTGTACGAAACTGACCCAGTAGTCGGCTCTCCGTGGGTCTCAGCATGAGCGGTCCACCAAACTCTGACCTCTCTTTGGAGCATATATCTAGATATCCTAGCCTGAATGTTGTCGTGAATCCTCAGAAGGTTATGTAGCTTCTCATGTGCGAGAACCCATCTCGCGGCTGCTTCTAGGTCTTCGCCTTCAGTAAAATATCATGGCTGAAATCTCACAAACTCCTTTGTCAGCTTAGCCTTAGCTGATAAGGAGGTCTTGAATGTGATCTCCCGCGGGGTCTGTGTCAATGTCGCTGTGAACGTAGATGACAGTGTGGTAGCCTCAATATGGGCCTCTAAAATAGTAGCCGGCGTGGTAGTCTCTGTCATGACTGTAGTCACTGGCGTACTTTGTACAATCGGAGCGATTGACGTCTTAGTGACGCTCGGTGTAATGGCCGCGGTAAGCGTCGCGATAGTCGTCGTTTAGGCACGAAGCAAGGCCATCATCTGCTCAAACTGTCGATCGTGTGTCGTGATCCGATTAAGTATACTCTGATCAGTCGCAGCAGGTGTGATAACACTCGTATGTCCACCATCCTATGCAAGTGGAGTCGGCTGTCCGTCCATGTTGTATCTGCAATAGCGAAGATGTGTCAGTATCAGCATCGTATACGTATGTATACTATTACAATCAAAATATATAACATATAAGCCCTAGTACTACCCGCCTCACGTTCGCTTCCTAACTAAAGTTCTAACTCATGATCTTCGGGTTTCCACGTCTAAGTTCATTTTGTTAAGTCTTATTCAGTTTCATTAAACTTTTCCCCTAGGTTCACTTGAACCTAGGCTGTGAACCTAGGCTCTGATACAAACTGTGACGACCCCAAACTCTGATGCAAATCGGGTACCGCCACGTCGCCGGACATGTCATCAAGCATGCCACGTCGCCGCACACTAATCATTGGCGTCCCGCGACCTAAACCTTCGTTTGTATTTTTATTCGCATTAACTTAGCATTTATTATGTATTCATGAATATTTAGAATAAGTTAACTAAATTAAGTTGTTCGCGATTTATTAAATTAATCTAAGTTGAATATCTAAGCGGAATTCTTTAAAACATGCAAATATTGTAATGAAAAGTTTGCATAATAAACAACCCTATAGTGTGGAAACCCAGCTTGAGATACAATGTATATTAAAAAGCGACAAAAATACAAAAGATGGTCATATACATGTATCGGATATACAAGCCCTCTCAAAATATCATAAAAGCAGTAAATATTAAATACAAGCACCTACACAAAAAGCTAGTTGGGCTCTCCTAGCTCAGAGGTAGTCGCCGAAAGCCCCCGCCTCGGCTCGTCGTAGGATTTGCGATTTGTCACAAAAAACAATGACAAATCTTAGTGAGTAAATCCCAGAGTACGTTAGCTATTATTCCCGAAATCCAATAAAATGACTACAATTCATGCAATTTAAATAAGGAACATAAAATAAGGTAATCGCATGAAAATAAGTCTCAGAGAAGTCGAAACTGGACACAAGTGTAGCGTGACAGAAAACCTTGGTCGACATCCGGGAATCGGCTTAGCTAAACCGAGAGGAACCTATGACGATCATCTCGCCAAACTTCTCACGGTTGAATGAGAGGAGCCCATGAACGATAGAACCCCTCCAAACATCTCTTGAGAGGAACCCATAACGCATATTTAGGTCCCTGTCAAACATCTCTCAACCTATTGGGTCTCGCGAGAAATAGTCACAGCGTAGCCCCAATATGAGCAACTACTCGAATAGCGTGGGGTAGCTAGCCCTGGGGTGTGAGTCTATGTCGTGCCCGACCCCGTCAACAAACACACATACACACGTGGGAACTGATGGACAATAAGTGGATAATAATAAATAACATGATGGAATAATCGAAATTTAAAATAAAGAAGTGCTATAAATGAATTTTAACTAATTTTCTCGTGGGTTTACTTACCTCAAGTAATCGCAAATTGACTTCAAAAATCCCGCTCACGCCTCAAGATACACACCCTACACTCGACTATAGTCTCATAAGTATCTGGTGTCCAATTATACTATTTTAATTTATTTAAAGTCACGTTAAGTGAGTTTATAATGTGAGACCAAAAAGTTGAATTTTTTTATTCCAAAAAGTTTGGTTTGACACACTTTTCGAGTTATACCGGGGTGTCAAATGCTCGAAAAAGCCTCATAACTCATTTTCCTAGCTTGTCCTAATTTTTCATATTTTCTGAAATTTTTCGGAATCTTCCCTAATTTTTATCTATTTTTTCTATTTTTCTGTGATTTACTTTCATTTAAAATCATTTTATTTAATTTTTATTTAATTTTTTAATATTTTTAATGGGTTGGGCCAGAGCCGGGCCTGGTTCGGCCCAACCGCTTGGACCGGGTCGGACCCAGTCCAACCGGACTCGTGTCGGTCCGGCCCGGTCTATCCAGCTCGAGGTCGACCCGGCCCATCCGGGCTTAGGTCGGGTCGACCCGGCCTATGGCCCGCATGGAGGTAGCTAAGCGCTGCCCGCTTGGTTACCTCTTTCCTTCCTTCATTTCGTCTTTGCAAACGAGAGTCTATTTTTTTTTTCCTTTTCTATTTTGTTTGTTTTACAGTACAACAACAATAATAACAACTAAACTCTACCATCTCTACCTCACTATTAAAGTTCCAAATCTTTCCAAAATGTAACAATAATAATCATCACTCACCTCGATCTAGGAAGGTCTCCGCTGGAGCCGCCAAGCGGGAGAGACTTCGCGAGAGAGACGACGAGACCGTAAAGGTGTGAGGAGGGCTTGGTGAGGGAAAATTTGGTGATGAAGGAAAATGAGTGGGGTGGGAGGAGGAAGAAGATGAAAATAGTTGGAGAGAGAGAGAGAGAGAAAGAGAGAGAGAGAGAAATTATGGGTTTTGTTTGGAGAGGAGATAGAAAATAGGAGAGAGAAAAAAGTGAGGCATGAGATGATGTGATGGGGGATGTGACCTATAAGCCCTTGATTATCTCATATATCCGCTTTACGCGCACCCCGCGACACCGTACACTCTCGTCACTAGTGCATACAACGCGACCAAATTTAATTTTTAACTAGTACGATGCGAATTAAATAATAATACAACAAATTATCATGTATCACACAAAAATAACCAATTATATCTTGGTTGGCATGCCCTAGACTTGTCGGCGGTGTCCACGTGGGTCCGAGCTACGGATCATAATATGTAATTAATAAATTAATTAAGATTAAATAATGCGGGCTGTTACAATGAACTCTAGACATTTAAATTGACATCCATGTAAAATTTTGTTTCTTTTTTTAGATTTTTATTTGCACATTTTAATTGACAAAATTATAAAAAAAATGTCACCTCAGCAATTAACGTTCAATCCACATTTATCATTGGAGTTCAGTCTATTTGAGCTGCATAGGATGACATCCTCTTCACGTTGATGACGTGATTAGAATTCACGCCCACAATCTACATTTACCATTAGAGATGCTTTAACTCGTTTCGTAATATTTAAACAAATGTTTGTTTGCTGCTTTCAAAAAAGAAAAAAAAAAAAAAAGAAAGAAACAAACAAACAAAAAGATGTTTGTTCGGTCTTATCCACCGAGAGCAACTCTATCAAAACGCACCCACGACCACCGGGCCCATAAGATACTCGACTAACACGTGTCACTAAAACGGACAGTCACGCCATTTCGTCTTCCACAGCTACACGAACACACAGCAGAGCAGACTCTGTGAATTGTGAAATACCAAAAACAGCAACTCTGCATTTCTTCTCTCTCTCTCTCGCGCATCTTCAACTCCATTAACTCAACCAAAACCCTAGAATTCTCTCATTCGATCGTCTCTCACACGCCTCCACAGCCGCTCTTCTCTGCATTTCTTCGTTTCTCAGTCACTGAATCGCCGTCGTCGAATCTCTGGTTTTGGTCCGTGAAGTTTTCGCGAGATTTTGAGCTCCGTTTGAGCGAAAATGGAGGAGACGCGCCTCGCGAAGAGGCCGCGCGTCGAGTGCGTAGTCGTGGACGGAGAGGAGGAGGAGGAGGAGATTAAGGTGTACGAGTTCAAGGTTCTGTTACCGAACGGGACGAGTGTGGTGTTGAAGATTACCGATCCCGAGAAGGAGATGTGGATCGAAGAGTTCGTGGAGCTGCTGAGGCAGACCTACTTGCGGGCCGTGAAGCGCGAGTCCGGGAAGCGGAGGCGGAAGGTTCAGTGGAGAGACAAGGAGGTCTGCTTGGAAGACGTTCATGGATGCAAAATCACTAAGCGGATTGGGTTTGGGCATTTTGAACCTAATCGGTGTCACTTGTTGACGCTGAGAGTGAGTTTCTTAATGCATTTTGAATTTCTCTGTTTTAATTTGTGTTGTTGTTTCTTTGTTTCTTTGGTTGTTTGAATTTTGATGTGATTGTTGTGGTTTATGTGTGATTTAGGATGGTTCGGCGGCGAATGTTGATACTTTTGAGGTGAGGGTTTGTGCTGTGTTGCCGGTTTAATGGGTGGAAAAGGAGTTTTGTTTAGGGAAATGTTAATGTAACTGACAAACGACAAATGACACGCACTTATTGGTGTTTTTGCATTTATATACATGTGTAGGCAGACGAATAGATGTGTATTGAAGGGACGCTAACAAGTGCATGGGTTAGATTAGAATCCTCCTTTTTTTAATGGGTTTGATTCTCATTTTGTTTTGGGTGCTTGTGTTTTTGTGCAGAATATGTGGGATTTGACGCCGGACACGGATATGCTAAAGGAGCTTCCAGAAGAGTATACATTTGAGACTGCTCTGGCGGACTTGATTGTGAGTCAGATGTGCTTAATCTAAGTGGTTGAATTTGTTATTTCTTTGGAGTCTAGTACTCGTATTGTTTGGTTATTTGTTTTATTGGTCATCTTATCAATGCCCTCGCACTGTCTTGCAGGATAATTCTCTGCAAGCTGTATGGTCAAATCCTCGCGATGCAAAGAGAATGATTAGGTTGGTTAACTCGTTTTAAAATAGCCCAGTTTTTAGAACTCTGAATCTTATCTTAATTTGTATAGTAGAAGTTAGCAATTGTAAATACTTAAAGATAACAAAAATAGAGAACTGTTCTGGTTTGGAAAACTGCTCTTGTATCTTCTTTTTCAATATAACGATGGATTGCCCATAGTGATATGTGAAAAATACTTGATTGGAGAATGCTGTAAGATGGCATGTATAGACTGAATACCCTGTTCTTGATTCTGCAAGAGTTTTTATGGAAGTGTTTCATTTTCTTTCCTTCAATGGTAATTTTGTCTATTCCCAAAATGTATCCTCATTTTGTACTAATTATTCATTTGATGATTGATTCAATTAGTTCAACCTCCAATCAAAAATATATGCCTGGGTTCTTTTCATCTCTTCAACAAGTTTATTAGTTGAAATGATTAAAATGAACCATATAAACATACACAGACCAATGATAAGTTTATGTATGCACATTTATAGGGTTCTATCAGAGCCGCATGCAAGTGCCTTGTTTGTCAAGGGTTAAGCTGCCTTTTGGTCATTGGAAGTGGTTACTCTAGGCTTCGCCTATATGAAAGCAGAATGAATACTCTGTTTTCAAGGTGGTGAGGCGGGAAAATATTTACTTAGATCCCCTGAGAAATACTATATTTATTTAGAAATCCCTCAAAAGTTAGCACATATTTATACCTTATATATTTAAATTAAACACTACAATATGATTCCATTCATCTTATGAAAAACTTGGAAGGGTGCTGCGAATGACCCGTGGCAAGGACGATGCAACTGTTCGGTCGCGAGGGTTAGAAATGGATATTTACTTGAGATGGTTGCTGGAGATGAGGCTGGAGGCGAAAATGCTACAGCGACGTTGTTGGGGGGTGAGAGTTTGAGAGTGAGGGTGAGGGTGGAATTAGTTAGTTTATGTATCAATTATTTATCATTATTTGCAAAGACCCCCTTTAATTTTTTTTTATTTACTTAGAGGCCCACTGCACACATAATCCATGGCCTAGGTGGTCGGCCTTCAAACCGCCTAAAACACTGATTGACTTTTTGTTGCTTTATCTCTTGTTAGTAGTAAAATTTTCGCTGGGAATATATGTTATTATCATTTTGTTTATTTGTTTACAGTTTTAGAAAAGTCATGGATTGATTGATGGTGTCTGGTTTTTTGCTGCAAAATTTATCGATTTAAATCTTCCATGCTATCATCCAAGTTGTTTATCTTATCATTATATGGGAATGTATTGAGTTTTTATTTATTTATTTATTTTTTTTAAATTAGTTGAAGAGTCCAAGTTGTTTCAACCTCTTACTAGTGTAATTTCATATCTTTATTTTCCAATTAATTTGTATAGTGTGGGTTGCTATTCTAATCTCTCTCTTCAATTAACTTGTATAGTGTGACGGTCGAAGAGCATTCCATATCTATTTTTGATACTGGTCCTGGTATGGATGGGTCTGATGAGAACTCTATTGTCAAATGGTAAGCTATAGTTGTTCTTTCCTGTTTACCCATTTTTCGTTTTATATTGCTTATTATTACCATTTAATAATCGTTGATTTGTGATTAGTAGGAACTATTTGCCCTGGTAGCCAAATGAGTGTTTGCTATTACTTATTTTACTTTTTGGATAATTGGTTTACTAAAATAGTAACATGTGGGAATTTGGCATTATTACGTGCTGACCGATTGATCTCTTAGTTGCAATAGCAGTCTTCATGGCCTAGCTGGTTGAAGCTGGATAGGCTAGTTTGTCATGGTTATTGAGTCAGTGTTATCTTTTGAATGTTCTGCTTCACGAAACCGAGTGGAAATGGTAAAATTGAACCCATGGAGGTGGCTCCAACTAAACTGAGGATTTGTTTTTTTTTTTGGTTGATGGAGTCATGGTGTAAATGGGTTTTTCTACTATTTAGTGAAACTTCTCTTCATATAGTAATGTCTCATAAGGTGTCTCTTTGCATCTTCTGTGACGGCTAGTTCTCTCTCCATATAATAATGTCTCATTTCCTACGATTGTGCCGTTGTTGAATTATCGTCCCTGTACCTGCTCGTTCCATAGCAAAAATATCAAAGCTGCATATAATGTCTTTTTGAAATGCTTTTCTTTGATATTTTTCCTGCTCTTGCCTGCAAAATGTTACTGTGTTGTGTAAATGTCTGCTGTCTATTTGTACTTCATTGCATGCTACAGCTTCAAATGCTGGTATTATCTAGAATTTTTTCTAGTAATTATTTTCTGTGGACTCACATTCCTTTGTGCATCAAGAAATGGATGTTTCTCACGATAAAGCACAGGAATACTTCTCTTCTAGTTTTTCTCTTCCTTTCTCTGTATAAGTTGTATAAGTTGCATTACATCTTTTAATAACTTGTAGGGTCTTAAAGTTGCATTTTTATTTTTAATATAACAAGGTTTCATTTCAAATAAAACTTAGTTTTTTTTTTTTTTTTTGATAGTTTTTTCATGTTTGACAATTTTGGAAATTCAGTCTAGCATCTGAGTTTGTGTTCCTTCACGGCATGACCAGTATGTGTGAAAGGTATGTATCTAAAGTATTTCACTCATTTTTTTCTTCTTCAGGGCGTGACACTGGTAGAACTAATTTTAATATTCAAATGACTGTTTCACAAATGTTTTAGTTCTAAGTGAGTGTACAAGTATTTTTGATGGGAAGCGCAATTTACATTTACCAATTTTATAGGAATCGTTTGCTTACGAAACTTATATATGTTAATGCATTCTTTTGAGAATTTGTTGAAAGCGTTTGATGAGAATGTAAAATAGAAAAAAACAAAGTCATAATAAGTATGAGTTTTTTTTTTTTTTTTTTTTTTTTTTTTTATTTTTTAGGACAAGTCATAATAAGTATGAGTTAAGATGAGTTTAGTTTCAAGTTTGATTCCTGTCCAAGTTTGATCATCTCCACTTGACAATTCTCTCATTCTTTGTAAGCTTTCTATCAATTCGTTTAATGTAAAATGATTCTTTTTCAACGATGTTCATTATGCTTCTGTTGTCTTTTGCCGTCTGAGTCTTTATGATTGTGAAAGCTAATTCCATCATCTATATTTTCTTGTTTTCATTTGCATTTGTGTCACTGTTCAGTAAACAGAAATCTTGTGTAAAACCTTATGTGGCCTACTGGTTATGACGATACAGGGGGAAGATTGGAGCATCACTTCACAGAGTTTCTAGGGGACATGCTATAGGAGGAAAACCACCATATTTGAAGGTAAAATTTCTACATATGCTTACACCTGTGGCGTGGATATCCAGTTAAATTGGGCACAAAGTATATGTTTATGTGTGTGCTATAGCTGGACTTGCCAATTTCACAAAAATTCTCTCATATTTCTTGTCCTTTTGATTGTTAATTATGGTTATAAAAATCAGCTGACAAGAATAGAAGCTTAACAGTTAACAGAGTGAGCAAGTGATTGGTTCTTGCTGATCAAAAAGCAAAGAATGGCAAAGGGAATTGTATTTGTATTTAATATGTAAAATTTAGCATCAGTTACAGACCTTATGGTTTTGATAGGTGATGAACAGTTATCTGTTTGACTTGTCTTGGGACTAGAGCCAATAAACTTTACAATTGGTTTGCTCTCATGCCTTTGAATTATAATTCTGATGTTATCCGTGATATATGCAGCCAGTGGCCACTGCATTCTTGGGAGTTATTCCTGGTTTTCCTTCCATTTAACGGAATTCATAAGTTTTCTATGAGGAATATCTCAGGATGTTTGACAAACATAAACCCTCGATGTATCTTGTTTATATTATGGCATGACTTGTTTCTGGAAGGTTTTTTTCCCCTGTTTCGGAAGTTCCTTCCATTTAACAGATCTTATGCTTTATGAAGGAATGTGTCCGCTTGTTATCTTTTTACCTTACTGCTTATTTAATGATAATTATGCAGCCATTCTTTGGTATGTTTGGCTATGGAGGAGCTATAGCATCAATGCATTTAGGGAGGTGCGTCTTATCTAAACTCTTTCACATGGTTTAATTTGCAAATTTACTATCAATATATCAACCGGGATATGGTTAGTCAGATTTTTCAACGTTTTATTTTTTTGTCAGACGTGCTTTAGTTTCCTCTAAGATGAGAGGATCAAAGGTTTATACTTTACATCTGAACAGAGAAGCTTTAATTAGCAATTCTGGTGAAAAAACTTGGAAGGTAATTTTTTTATGAATACTTTACTTGTGTATAACTGTCAATGCTATGAGTTTAAAGTAGCTTTAATTTCATACAGTTCCTTCTGTATTCTTATTGCTTGCACCCTCAATAGTAGTTTAATGAATGTAGTGCGAGTACATCGTTGGTCGCATTGGATCACCATATATGGTAATTTCTGCTGGTGCTAGTTCACAAAACAAGAACAATGCATTGGTTCTCAGAAGGCTAGAAGGTCTGGTGCGCTCCATGGATCCAAAGTTTCCATTAAAAAACTACTTAATTCTTACTATCTCTTGTTAAACATGACAATATCTCGGATTTTGACCAAATCGTTTTTCTTTTGCTCGTAAGTATAGTTGAATCAATATCTAGATACTTCATGTTTTTATGGCAACCTGCATGTTTGAAATGTGATTGATAGTTTGTCTTTTTTCTTAGTGTTGTTAAGCTGTGGAAAGTATCCCATCACAGGAACAACAACAAGAAAGCATGTGATTAAAATAAAATAGAGAAGCAACTAACATTAAAAAGTTGTTAAATGGTATTGAACTTTCATCTATTGATACAATCCTGCATGATAGAAACTAGAAATCTCAGTTCTTTTGCAGTTCAAGGTGTTTAGGCAATGCTTAAGTGATTAATGAGGCAGCCTTTTTGTCACCTTGGTCACTGCAATTGATAAAAGTTAAAATAAGTCGTATTGTATGTTGTCCGTAATTTTTAAAAATAAATAAAAAAAAGGATAGTGCTAGGAACCACCTTGCATGGTATGGAGACAGACATGTTTGAGTTTTCATCGGGAAAAGCGGCGCGTAAGCCTTTTTCTCTGGAAGTGCCGGGAATGATAAAAAAAAAAAATATAAAGATATATACAATCATTGGTTTTACAACAAGAATTATGAAATAAAAATAATTATGACAAATCAACCGACTAACAAACACAAGCTTAAAGGATTGGAATTGCAATTCGTACAAATTAGTTTGGTTTGGACTCCTCCACTCCTCTCTATTCAATGCAGCTGATAGTGTGTTTCATAATTCTATAAGTCCTTCTTAATCAATAAATCGCAAGCTATAATTATACTCGTAAAATAGTTGATTTAACTTTTTGGAGCAATTAAATAGTTAAATATATTGCTACTTTGATATGTAGTTAATACAATTCACTGCACCCTTGTGATTTTTTTTTCACTTTTTATTGTACAACATTAATTTGTCTGTTTTTTTTTTTTTCAATTTCTAGGAAATGAGCGACAATGGTATTTTAAACAGAAAATCATTCTTTAAGTGCCAATTTTTTTTCGTTGTTGATGTAAAAAAGAAAAGTGACTATGATAGAGTATAGAGAAATCTTGTCTGAGAGTTATTCTATGTTATGATGAGAAATGTAAATTTGAAGGGTAGTTTTACAATGTAGCCCGAATATACACCATGACAAGGTAACCCCTTAAAATGTATTGTGCATTTATGACTCATATATTGTAATAAAGGTCCTAAAATATTGACCATTAGATTAAAATCCAATGGTTGTAAATGATGTTGCCATGACATGGGTATTTTTATGGTTATATATATATATATATACTTGACGCACCAGTGTTTCGCAGACAATTTTTTATGTTTGCACTAGATTTGTGTTGCTTTACTTCTTTCTTTGTTGAATTTGGCTTGGGTTAGCTTCATGAGAAGTCTGTTCCCCTCTTGCCATGGCGGGGTTAGCTTGCTTGAGGTAGTGGGGTATATAGGTCTACGTGTCTCTAGTTCGTGTTTCAAGGCTTACATGGTCGAGTAATGTGCACCTGTTTGGTCAAATCTTGTGCAACTCTTTCTTGTTCTTCTTCTTCTTCTTCTTCTCTCTCTCTCTCTCTCTCTCTCTCTCTCTCTCTCTCTCTCTCTCTCTTTGTCTCTCTTAATTTTCTTCTATTAGTTTCCAAACAAAGCTCACCATCAATTGCACTAAATCGAGTACAATGGAAGAGTTTGATCCATGTAGCTGACCCCGATTAATTTGGGACGGAGGCTATGTGGTTGTTATTGTTGTATTAGTTTCCAAATAACACACGTTGAAAGAAAAAAAATCCCTTAAAAATATCTACGTAATTGTGCCTAACAAGAAAAAACGAAGAGATTCCCATTATTTGAAAGTGAATCTAAATTGCTAAGGCTCTAAATTGTCATTATCGTTGGCAATTTGGCTTTGCTTTCTTTTACTCCAAGACTCATATACCTTTTGAAAATAAAGCAAAGGTCAGATCACTTTTTACTAGGGGTGGGCAGCGGTTTTCGAAAAACCGCCCAAACCGTCCAAACCGACCAAATCGCGCGGTTTGGTCTGGTTTTTAAAGTTCGCGGTTTGGTCGCGGTTTGGAAAACGACCAAACCGCAGAATCGCGGTTTGGTCGCGGTTTTCGTTTCTGAAAAACCGCGGTTTAACCAAACCGAGGGCATTTTGGTAAATACAAACAAAAAACCCTAAAAACCAACCAAAATCACTAATCTCCTCTTCCTCTCGAGTCTCGACGCTCTCGTTCATCCAAAATCACCGCCGCTCGACCGTCTCCAACTCCCTCACCAGTCACCGCGCTCCTTCTCCCACGCCTCGACCGCCTCCCCCCCCCCCCACCGGACGCTCCGGCGGTCCCGCCTCTCCACCCCCGATCCTCCCCCGTCTCCAATTCCCTCACCGCCACCGCCGCTCCTCACTCCCGTCCTCTCACCACCGGCTCGCTTCGCACCGCCGCCGCCGAATCCGAACGAGCATCCTCGTCCCACGCCTCACCAGTCAGGCAGTCACCGCCGCTCCTTCTCCCACGCCCTCGACCGCCTCCCCTCCCCCCCCCACTGGACGCTCGGCCTCTCCAAAGACTCTCACCGCCCGTCTCCAACTCCCCTCACCGGTCGGGCGCCACCGCCGCTCCTTCTCCCACGCCCTCGACCGCCTCCCCTCCCACCCCCCAACTGGACGCTCCGGCCTCTCCAGCATTAGGTTTTGCATTCAGAAATCCTTGAAAACATGTTTATGAAGCATTACTTTTTCTTCTTCTTCAGTTCTTCTCATATATGTCATTGATTATAAATTGTTTTATGAAGAATCTGCTTATTGTTGTCAATTTGTCATACTTATTCCATTTTCATTTTTTGACCTCCTAGCCTTGTTACTTGTTAGCTATTGCTTTTCGATGAGCAAAAAAATGTGTTTACATTTTGTACCATTTTGCATGAGGTTCTCGATTGAGAGGCTTTGTATGTAATGTATTTTCGGTTCATCTGGTTTGTTTTTTCTTTGTTGTGAAAGGTTTCCTTAGGTTGCTGTTACGGGATTTACTTGTTTGTATATTGTTTGAGTATTAGTTTCCTTTCAAAGATGAAGAGGTTTGTTTAGAGTCTGCCACAGTGCCACTGGCTTGTGTTTATTTTTGTGCTTGCTGTTTTTTGAAGTGTTAGTTGTGAACAATGTGTAGGCTTGCTGTTTTTTTTTGGGTTGCTGTTTTGCTGTTTTTTTTTTTTTTTTGCTGTTTTTTTTTTCTGAAAATAGAGTGCATGAAAAGTTGAAAACCGCGAAACCAAACCGACCAAACCGCGCAAACCGCGGTTCGGTTTGGTTCGGTTTTCAACTTTCGCGGTTTGGTGGTGGTTTGGAAAATCACCAAACCGTAGACCCTCGGTTTGGTCGCGGTTTGGTGGTTTTCACCACCAAACCGCGGTTTGCCCACCCCTACTTTTTACACCTTTAGTTTTTATCGATGTTTGCACTGTTGTGGTGATTTGGACATATCTAAAGACGAGCTTGGGAATGCCCCATTTAGAAAACTAGACATACCAGAATCTGGAAATTGAATAAATTTTACGTTATATGGGTAGATTTGAGATTACTTGCGGTTTGGGAATCTAAGATCCATATAGTCTACCCTAATTAGTTTGGGATTAAGCCTTGGTTATTTAGTTTTTATCGACAAATAGCTTTGTGATCTTGAAAGTTTATATTGTCGTGCTACTTAATGTATTATTATATGATGCACTGATGGCTTTTTTTAGTTATGTCCTGTTGATATTATGCATCGCATTGATTTATTGTCTATCGCTTCTATAGGGAATCATGTTGGGAATATTAGGTTCTAATCCTTCTCTAGGGATCATATAAGGAATTCTAGGTAGAAACTCATGCCTTGACAATGATGTAATGAATTTTGTAAAGATTCTAAAGAATGGTTCTATCATCTAGATTTATAAAACGTTTCCATTTTATTGAAGCACGGCGACAAAATGATTTCTGCAATCTGGTCAAGTATTGTCATGCAAAGGAGTTTGTCGATGGCTCTTTTTGAGTTCATGTTTGTGTTTATCTCACAAATGTTATGCCATTGTGTGATTGAAGGCTTTAACAAGTACTCTTGTTTCTGCTTTCCTTGTGCACCCACTTTATGACTCTTGGTTAAAATTAATTGTAGTTTATTTAATTTTTAACGTACTAGTTACTACTGTTAGGTAGAATCTTCAATTAAAATATTGCGTGATTGGACAGAATTCTGGTGATTTGTGGAGAGTACCAAGAGATTATTTGCTTTTGTTTATGATGATTTTAACTATTTATGATGACGTGATAGCACATTTAGTGTCAAATCATTGGCGGCAGCTGCTTTTCATCAAGTTGACAAAATTTCTGACGCTTTAGAACATTCCACTGTTACCCCAAGTAATTTGGCTTCTTGTTTTCTTAGGATTGAGGTCTTCTTTCCATAAGTGTACAAGGACTTTGTTGAGTCGTGATTATGGGGTTCTTTCAGTTGCTCGATAGATTGTCACTTTCTGAATTTCAATGTTACTGTCAAGAATTCTCTTGGACTTCCTCATAGCCAGATAAATGCTGTAGATTATTTTGTTTTCTATTGCTGTATTTTACAATCTTTCATTTTTTTGGTGTACTTACAATTTTTCTTTGGTAAGCACATGTCATATTTTAATTTAATTTGATCTGTTTACTGTACCGATTACATTTGCAGACTGATGGTGGCATCAGGGATCCATTGGAGGATGAAATACATATATCGCCTCATGGAAGCTTCACTAAGGTATCCTTGCAGCCTTTTTAGTTTTTGTTGTAGTTCAAGGATCGTTCTATTATTGGATATGTATTTTTTTTCTTTCTTTCTTTAGATTAAATGTGTTCCTTTGTGTTTTACTGTGGATTAACATGGAATTACTATATGAAGCTGTACACCAGAAGGCAAGAGTCTTTGTGATTGCTTTATTGTTTGTTTCAAGAAAAGGCGATGCTTGGCATCTCAATCTTAACCGGTGAACTATTTAATTCCTCTTTGTTGTGTAAAGTAGTGCTATTTTTGTGCACAATTATTTGTGAGAAAATATATTGATTTAATTCGTAAGTAACAATATATGTGCACCAGGAAGCTCTACACCTCAAGACAAGAGTCTTTGTGGTTGTCTTTGTTATTTGTTCGAAAGAAAGGCTAATATTGTTTGGAATCACTTTCGAAGTAGTGTTCAGTGGTGAACTATTTAATTCCGCTATCTTTGTGGTCAAAAGTAGTTTTATCCTATTTTTGTGCACTGTTATTTGTGACAATAATTTCTTTATTGAGTTTTCGCATTCCCGCTTCGGTTGTTCTTGTCCTCTATGTTTGCGTGAAGATAGTCAAGTTTGGAGGATTTTTTTTCTATGAACAGTGATTGGATTCCATACTTTTGATGCACATTATGCGACAGAGTTGTTGGGGTCCTTTGGACACATTTCTATATTCTTGCACACCATCTTGTGGCAAAAAAAAAAAAAAAAAAAAAAAAAAAACACTACAACTGTGAGGAAAAATTAACGCATCAAAAGTATGCCACCAAACTCTTTCCTATATTTACATTGCCAATTTGGCCTTTTATGCAATTCCTTTGGTAATTTACTTTCCTATTCTAAAAATAAACAGAATTGCTAAGGAGAATGAGAACAAAAGCCGAAAGTGATAAAATTCTTACAGATTTTGAAAGGCTTCCTATCTACTTTCTTTTAACTAATTAAAAGCAGTGATCAGCAAATTTTAGTGAATACAAAAAATCGAAGAACCAAATATGACAAAAGTGTCCCACCTAAGTTGAAAATCTTTTTTTGTGAAGTAATTAGGTTACCTATATATGCTTTATGGACTATTTTTTGATCGAAATCCTATATGGAATTGGAAAAAGGCAATAAAGAAGCAATAAGTATGGACATTCCTTAACATTCCAACCTTTTCATTGATATGTATCCACTTGATGTGATGTAAATATGTAACTTGTGCTCTTTGGCCTCCTCCTCATCTTGATCAAGGGCTTATATAATGGGCACCATCTCTTGTAAAGAACACGCCATGATGAAAAAAAAATTCTCATTTCAATTAGCTCTCGTTGCTCTCTTATTTTGTTCTTCTCTTAAGTTCTTTGCTTTTGCTTTCCATTAGCTTTTGTTTTACTTTAGTTTACAACAATATATTATTATTATTAACTAAAATAAGCATCATATAAAGGACCTATTAAAAGTAATTGGCAATGCTAGAGAAGTGTAACCTGGAATAATGTTGAAAGAAGTGTTAAATGCAGCCCCTCCCTACTTGAATCGATGGCTTAAACACAAACTCAGTTATTTGAAAACATAATTTTCAAATCTTTTGCATCCGCTATTCCCCAATACAAAAATGGAGCTGGCCTTTAATTGAGCAGAATAGAGAAAGGAGATTTGAGTAGTTGGGAGAAAAAAAACTTCGAGTTATTTTGTTTCTCCCTGAATCACCATGACTTATTCAATTATTCGATAATGTGATTTTTGAATTTTTGAATTACACTATTTCCTAGTTCTTTTTTATTTCTACATTTCTATTATCACTGTTATTTTTACTTTTCTAGTCTGTATGCTTCATTAATCATTTTAACGAATTCTGTGTTTGTTCAGTTTTTGGATTGTAATCCGTGGTATTTACTTTCTTATATACTTTATATTCATGGCTTATATTCTTTATTGATTGTCAGTCTTTTATTGTATGTTTGGGGGCTTAGTAGGGTGTGGTAAAATTAATTGTGGTCCCTGATATTGTTCCAAATAAATAATTTTGTTTGTCCAATACTTGGCAGGTGGAGATTTTTGAGCTGAAATTCAAAAAGTTGGATACTCTTCTTCTAAAGTCCAGGCTGAAGGACTTCTATTTCCCATATATCCAGGTTTCTTTCTTAACTAAATAATTCATGAGATAAGCTGGGTGAACATTCACGCTTATTAAATTCTCTCTCTACCTTTTTTTTGTGTGAAAAAGTGTACCTACTTGTGACTCTATGGATTTTTACCTCCTCTGTACAGCTTAATTGTCTTTGGATTTGAACTAACAATCTTCCACAATGGAGACACTTTTTTTATTTATCATTCCTTACTAATGTAGTGGTCTGGAAAATATTCACATCTTATTTGTAGAAGGGACGAATTGCAGTTTGTAAATTAAGATGCAGAATATTGAAAAGAAGAATTGAATTTTTTTTTCTGAGAAGAAAATGTTGAAATTTCGGAAGCCCTTGACATTGTGGCATTTGTAACTTGCAGTCCACTTACGATATTTTCATATTTCACTATTTGTGTGTGTAAGTGTTGCTATCCTGCTTATGCGAATCCTTTTTCCACGAACTTCCTTCTGTAGTTTTGGATCTACAATTCATGTTTTCTGCTGCGGGCCTTGCCATTAGTCTGCCGTTATTTTACATGGTTTGCGTTCTTGAAACATATTTTACTTTTTTAATCTTTAATTCATTGCACTAAATCGAGCACAATGGAAGAGTTTGATCTTTTTATCTGAACCCAACTAATTTGGGACTGAGGTTTTGCTGTAATCTTTACTTCATTGATGTTTATTACTGATGACCCTGGATAGTGGGGAATGTGTATGAAGCCTTTTGCATTTGTTGGACTCAAGTAATTCAAGGCCAACTTTGGAGGCTTGTATTTTATTTCAATTTTTTTTTTTTTTTAATTCATTATTTTTTTTTTCCTTTTTTCTTTTTTTTAAGTGGTGTCACATTTATGGAAGGAATCTGACATTTTAAGCTGTAACAAAGGTGGAGTCTTTGTTGTGTGATCAAGTATTAGAGCCATAAAGGAAAATTATGAGATCTTGAATGAAAATCTGCTTTAATATTGTAACACTTTTACAAATAATGGGAGGGACTGATGAATTGTGGCTCCGGTCTAGAATATTTATTAGGCCCTGTCCACTTCACCCAATAATCAGTGCCAGTATTATGAAGGGGTTACCCAGACTGTATCTTCATTCTCAGTTGCTTTAGCCATTTATAACCAAATTGGATGATAAGGTAATGCGGCTCTTGGCTCAATTAAGTTGACTATTCTTTCCTTTCTTAGACTTTTATTAAGGTAGTATTATCTCGTGTTAAATGTTTATGCTCTATCATTTGCCATTTTTGGTATACAATAGTTGAGCCTACTTCCCAAATTAGTTGGGGTTGGATCCAACAATTATGTACAACTTGAGTTAGTTTGATGATGTGACTTGGTAATGTTTTAAATCTTCTATGATTAATGCATCCCAAGTTATCTTCGGTCTACTCCTATGATCCTATCCATTCAAATTCCTTGAATCTCTAGCAGGGCGAGTTTTCTATCACGGGTATTTTGTAGGTAATCTTCGAATGCGTATGGACCACTGCAACCACCCTCCTCTTATTTTTTCCTCTATTGGCTCTACTCTTAGTTTTTTTTCAGCCTTTGTAATTTTGTATTTCTTATTCTATGCTTTTGCGTTTTGCTACACATTCACCAATGCATTCTCATCTATACAAGTTGTAATTCACGATATGGACTAGTCATATAATGGTGTATATATTAAGTATACATAATACAAATAAATGTTTAGTTTGAGAAGTGGTCAGCCATACTCAATGCTGCAAAAGCCCTTTCTCAACTATTTATTAAATAAACTAATTGCATTTACCTAGGAAATACTCAACTCAGCTGAACTCAGTTTTTTTTTTTTTTTCTCATGAATTCTTTTATGTTTTGTATTTTTTGAAAATATGCATGTCTATGTGGCTTTAATATCCAATATCTGCATTATGTGCATCTCCCGTACAAATGTTGTGTGTATATCTCTTCTTGGTGTGTTGCATTCTTGCATTAGAGACACTTTTGAGTTACAATACTACATTAACAGTATTTGCATTATTAACCGTGTTTACTATCATGTTTAATATTCCTATTCTTGAAAAGGAATTCGTGGTTCTTTGGTGGGTTTTAGAAAGAAAAAGAGTGCATGCTAGATACATAGACACTATTAAGGATATATATGATGGAGTAGTAACGAGTATAAAGACATTTGGAGGAGCTACAAAAGAATTTCCCATTACGATAGGACTACATCAAGGATCGACTTTAAGCCCATATCTATTTACTTTAGTTATGGATGAACTAACTAGACATATTCAAGAGGATATACCATGGTGTATGCTATTTGCAGATGATATTGTCTTAGTGGATGAAACTAAAGATGGAGTGAATAGGAAATTAGAATTCTGGAGGAATACATTAGAATCTAAAGGCTTTAAGTTGAGTAGGACAAAAACCGAATACATGCACTGTGAGTTTAGAAACACTAGACATCGAGATGACGGAGTGGTAAAATTAGGGGAAGTAGAAGTTCCTAAGGTAAACCACTTTAGATACCTAGGATCAATCATACAAAATGATGGTAACATTAAGAATGATGTTACACATAGAATTCAAGCTGGATGGAAGAAATGGCGGAGTGCAACAGGGGTGATTTGTGATCGAAATGTTCTTACTAAGTTAAAAGGAAAATTTTATAGGACCGCAATTAGGCCAGCTATGCTTTATGGAAGTGAATGTTGGGCGGTATAGCAACAACAATTACATAAAATGAACGTAGCTAGAAATGAGGATGCTTAGGTGGATGTGTGGTAAAACTCGTAAAGATAGAATAAGAAATATAGAAATTCAAAGACAAGTAGGAGTAACACGAATTGATACAAAGATTAGGGAAGGGCGGTTGTGATGGTTTGGTCACCTGCAAAGACGACCTACAAATGCCCCAACTAGAAAACTTGACTCAATAGAAACTGTAGAAATTCAACGAGGTAGGGGCAGACCAAAGTTAACACGGGATGCATTAATTATGAGGGATTTGAATGGTTTGAAAAGCTCACCATCAATTGCACTCAATCGAGCACAATGGAAAAGTTTGATCCATGTAGCTGACCCCAGTTAATTTGGGACTAAGGCTATGTTGTTGTTGTTGTTGTTGTTGAAAAGGAATTTGTGCTACTTATTCACTGCTTACTTTCTAATCTTTTTGTTTGTTGCTAAATATTTTATTGATAGTTCATCTCACACAATATCTTTTTGTACATGTGTAGTGTGACGATTTACCTGGCACTGGTACTGGGAAGACCATTAGACCTGTTGAATTCCAGGTCTGTTACATTACCGGTTACCCCCTGATATCACATTACATTTTGTACAAGTCATTTGCATCTGATTGATTTTGTTATTTTTCCTTTTTTTTTTTTTTTTCCTGATTGAAGCCAAAATATATGTTGGATACAATTTATGTCGCTATTGGCTGGATTCTGCTCATATCAAGCGATGTGGCATCTTAAGGACTATGAGATATGTCTAATAACGGAAACTTCATCTGGCAGTATTTCTATCGTAGAATTTGTCTATAATGAACCTTATCACTTTTTTTTTTAAGAAAAAGTTCATGCCATAAAGGTTTAATTTGTGTTGTGATTTTTCTGGAGGCTTATGAGAACAGTTAGGTTACTTTGAATTTGAACGTGGCGGAAGAAAAATGGTTGGCTTGGTGCCTTTGCTTCCTTGCACGCAGTTGTCAATAAGACCCTGGATGGGCATGACAACTAATGCAATCAATACACGGAAACAATTAATTGATTTGGACCAAAATATTCTATCAAGTGCTAGTATAGTAATCAACAAATATTTGGACATATACCGTAACTTTAGTTTGTTGTTTTTGTTTTTCTTCTTAATTTTGGTTGCATTCTTTCATCCACCGTGCATCTCTAATCTTCTTGGTCACAATGATTAACTATCTTCTACATAGTTGTGCAATTAATGAACGTAGATGACATAACACGCTTTTCAGGTTAACGGCGATGATTTGGCAGAAATACAAGGCGGGGAAATTGGAATCACGAACTTTCTGTCTTGCAATGGTCCTGAATTTGTGCTGCAATTACGTTTTCTTGTCAAACAGGAACATAATGCTTCACTCTCACCTGGTAATCCTATCGTTTGTTGGATGATGAAAACGTCTCGTTTTTGCTAAATCTTGTCGTTTTTACGTTTTTTTAGATCCTGGTCTGAAACTCTGCTCGATTGCCATCATGAATAGTTGAAGTTTGATATCATCTTTTAACTAGGGATACATTTTAGTTTGGAAAGCAGCATTTTACCAAAAATTCAACTGCATAAGTAGCTTATACTAGCCAATTCCATAGTCCCCTCGTAGTTAAAGGTTCAAAACAAACTAGATAGAGGAAATTTCAACGTTCCCACTGATATTTATCTTTGACACAAACTGTATTCACTGTTACCCACTATGAGTGTCATTTCTTATCGAAGAGTTTGAGTTGGGTATGGCGATTAAGTTAATGAGATTTTCTTTTGTTTTATGAGGTGGGTGAGAAAATATTAGCGGATATGGTTACAAACTTATTGAACACTGAAAAAAAAAAAACAGTTGTACTAGGAAGAAGCACAATTTTCCATGGAAAATTCACCTTTTCCATGCTATCAAACACCCTATGACATTTTTATCAATTCATTCTTGGAAAAAACTTGTTTTTTGTGTCAAACACCTTTTTATTATAGGGAAGTGCTAGTGTTCCCCATGATGGACGCGCATGAAGGGCATGCACCTTGTCAGCCGCCCTCGATACACCTCGAGATGTGTGCACACCCTAAAAATCAAGGGCGGCTGCAAGGTGCATACCCCTGGTGCATGTCCGCTTGGGGCACGACAACATTTCCTTTTTTATATCCAAGTCCCATATATGTGGTCTCTAAATGACAGAACGTAAAGAAATTAAACAATTTTGTGCACGTTAGTTGCTAACTATATGGTGGCACACTTTGATTTGTAGCAGTTGTCAGCGATGCCATGGTGCTGCTTGAGTGTCAAGCTTGTCTCCTAGAAGCCTTTTGTCCTTTTCTTTTTGTTTACCACTTGAATAGGAAACTCCACCTATGTTGTACACTATGTGCGCTACATAGCTGGTCCCAAGTCCGGATAAAGGAGGACTCTGACGCCCATTTTTTTCATACCGAAAAATGGGTAAGGGAGGTCCCAAACTCACTTTTCATACCCGAAAAGTGGGGGAGGGAGGCCCCAAGCTCATTTTTCATTCTTGGAAAATGGAGGGGGGTTGCGATAGGTTGACAGCCAGCGTAAAACTTTTGTCACTTTTCATGAAATGGATTAAACATATATAAACGTTGGGGCGTCCCCACCTAGCGAAGCGCTGCATCGGAGCCCGGGTATAGTGAGAAATGAGCAAGGGTGTGTTTCACATCACCGCCTGGGTGTGAAGAAAAATACCCCAGTTAATTTGGGACTGAGGCTATGTTGTTGTTGTTGTTGTTGTTGTACCACTTGAATAGGACATGTCCTTGGGGTAAGGATGTGGGGTACTTATTTCTGTTTTTTTGGATGTACACTATAGTATGCCAAAGTCTGAGCGTGATGGTGCATTTTATTTCTTTTAACGGGTTTTCCATCAAAATCTTGTTTGTGTTCTATGTATCAGGACTGAGCGAGAGTGCAACGTTGTTGTTGTTGTTTTTTTTTTTTTTTGGGTACAGCGATAGATGTAATGTTTATGCTCTGTTGTAGTTATAATTGTTATGTCTATATATCGGTTTTTGACGCCTTAAAATGTCTTAGGTTCAAAACTTGAAGCAAATGCACGATTGAAGTGTGTATACTTTCCCATTATTAAGGTAAGTATGGATTTTTTTGGTTGCTGATATTTTCTTCGTGAAAATTTTGATTTATTTGTTTCATAGGGCAAGGAGAATATTGATAGAATTTTGGAAAAGCTACACGAGGAAGGGTGTGAAGTTTCTGAAAATTTTGACACTTTCTCTCGTGTGTCCATTCGGCGGTTAGGTCGGCTACTCCCAGATGCTCGTTGGGTGAGATTTTTCTTTATTCTCTCTCCCTCTCTCTGTATTAG
The DNA here is from genome assembly GCA_039657325.1 of Stephania cephalantha. Taxonomy (NCBI): domain Eukaryota; kingdom Viridiplantae; phylum Streptophyta; class Magnoliopsida; order Ranunculales; family Menispermaceae; genus Stephania; species Stephania cephalantha. The sequence goes on along the minus strand of CM077577.1, from coordinate 4,986,567 downwards.
CTATTAAGACATCCTTCTTATCTGGAACTCATTCTTCTCAGCATTAATTATTTTTGTTCCATGTTTTTCATCTTGTGGCTCTAAGGTGTAGGGTTATTTGTAATTGGGTTTTCGTGGGATTTCATTTGGTAGTTCTTTATTGATTCTTGCAGTCCCTCCCGACCTTCCTATATAAAATTGCTTTGTGACAATCACTTCCTTCATTTGACACTATCAAGTTCTAATAAAGAATGTTATTAAATGCTTTTTTTACATGCTCCCTTATTCTTTTTTCTTTTTTTACTTTACAATCATTTTTTTATTTATTATTTGATAAAGTTGGGAATGACGTTACTCATAAAATTCAAGTTGGATAGAAGAAATGGAGGAGTGCAACAAGTGTGATCTGTGATTGAAATGTTCTTACCAAGTTAAAAGGGAAATTTTATAGGACCACAATTGAGCCAGCTATGCTCTATGGAAAGGAATGATGGGTGGTAAAACAACAACAATTTCATAAAATTAACGTAACAGAAATGAGGATGCTTAGGTGGATGTGTGATAAAACTCATAAAGATAGAATAAGAAATACATAATTCAAGGAAAAGTAGGAGTAGCACCAATTGACACAAAGATTAGGGAAGGACGGTTGCGGTGGTTTGGACACCTGCAAAGACGACCTACAAATGCCCCACTAGAAAACTTGACTCAATAGAAAGTGAAGGAATTCTATGAGGTGGGGGGTTGACCGAAGCTAATTTGGGATGACACTTTAATTATGAGGAATTTGAATGGTTTAGAAAGCTCACAATCAATTGAAGAGTTTGATCCATGTAGCCGACCCCAATTAATTTGGGACTGAGAAGGCTATGTTGTTGTAATTGATCAAATTGAGTTAAAATCGTAAAAAAAGTTGAATGTTATTCAATGCTTTAAAGTTGATTAATATAGGTAGGGTGCTTGCTTAGGTATGATTGCCCTTGGTAGTCGTCGATTCTTTATTTTTTTATTTTTTGCTTAATTTACTATCCTGAGCCATGCAAAGTGAACTTCATATTTTCATATTGAATTGGACAATGTGTACTTTTTTTAGGGAAAACTTCCCTTTATGGAGCAAAGGCAGAAAAAGGGTCATAGAGGCCAAGTGTTGAAGAGATGTGGATTGAGAGTTAAATGCTTCGTTGGTAAATGATTACTTTGACCAATTTTTCCTGTTAAACTTCTGCATATTGAATTGAGACTTGGATTTTGTTGGTGCCTTGGGTGTTGTAAAATTTTCAATTAGTCTTATGTTTGTTGCAGATACTGATGCTGGTTTCAATCCTACACCATCAAAGGCATGGTTTTTTCCTCTGATACTACTGTTTGGTCAATGATATCAATATCTGTCTAAAGAGTCTAGCTTTGACATTTGCTAATATTTCATTAATTTTGTCCTATCATTATACTGATTTCTTCTAAGTGAACTGATTTGTTTAATAATTTTCTCGATGACTATTGCCTCTCTTCATGGATTTTGTTAGTGCATTTCATGGTCTTTTCATAATTTGGATTGTCATATTCCGGTCATTCGTGCGTTGTTGGTTCTCCCTAGCTTTTGTTTCTTTCTGTTGGGTACTGATTCAGTGGGTTTATTTAATTGCCATTTGTGTCTGCATGTGTGCTTGCTGTTCCATTTTTTATGTGCCTAGGCATTCTCCTTAAGATCTGTGTGCTCATGGGATGTTGTTTTTGTGATAATGGAGTCATTTTCATATTACAGTTATAGTCTCGTACAAGTATCCAGCAGTGTATGACTATTAGCCTTAAGATTTAGGAAAATGCTGTCCATAGGTTTTTGCATCGTGATGCTCTCCCATGTATGATGTGTATCGCGCAAAAGTGTGCGTCGGTTGTACGTGTTCGTGCTGGGACACAATAGCGGGTTCCTTATACACTTTAGGCAACAGATTAAGGGGCATTTGCATAACAATGAGATTGAGGTTTAGAAATTAATCTATTATGCATGTAGGCAACATAATAAGGCAAATTCTCAGTAGAGGAAAAAAGCAACGGGTTTAGCGAATGCAAAACTCACCCAAAAAAAAAAAACCCCACACACACACACACACTCACACTCACACACGGAGAAGCTTTGAACTCAAGAATTAGCACAAATGACGACAATAATAAAGCCTCGGTCCCAAACTAGGATATATACTGAAGAATAAAGAAGTATATTGCTCTTGGAGCCTTCAAAAGCTTTGACAACTGCAATTTCTATTGATTCTGATCAATGATCAATAAAATCTCAAATTTAGTTGCCTTTTGAACAATTAGGCTTCCATAACCACCGTTGTCTTGTTCTGGAACTTTTCAAAGTGTTGTTAGTGTTACTTAAATGAGAATGGTGCAACCAGGAATAGGCATTAGCCCCATAGGACATACTGCTCTAAATTATCACAACATGCTCACAAATAATTTCTAAATAGAAAAACCTCCCTTATTCAATTATGTCCTCACATGTTTTTGCAAAAATTAATTGGTTTAGATAGCCATAAGAAAACCTTAAAGAGTCAATGCAGTAGTATACGAGTTTGAAGTTGTCATTTTTGTTTTTGTTGGGGAAGCGTAGACTATAATATCGTCCTACATCTGTTAAGAACAACTTCAGATTAGAGAATGTAAGTGTAGATCTCTCCTCGAATAGTATTGTGGGCTTGAGTTCAACTTCATCGAGTATGTATGTAGTTAATCACATGAGAGAGAATACAAGTGTTAATCTCTCCTCAAAGACTTATTGTCTTTTTCGTACAACACATGCCTAAATGCTGTTAGCTTTGACAAAATATTGTTCTTCATGGCTTGTTTCTTTCCAGAAAATCAATACTTGCATCATCCTTTGGAAAGAAGACGTTCTGTCTCCCATTACACTGGTTTTGGACAATAAGCCTTTGGATCACACGTTTCTTGAGTTCAACTTCAATGAATATGTATGGATGGTGATACATATGGACTTTGGCTATTGGTGGATGAGATGTTTTCTTCTCAAGGACTGGCATTCACAGACTTACCGAGTTCGCTTATGCAACTTCCTCGGTGTTGGTGGTTCTGTTACAGAACTTCTGTGGTATTTGTGGTTCAGAAAAGTAGTAGACTCTTTGAAGACAACAATTATAATATGGAGAACACATGGGATAACAATGAGTCCAAAGTTGCGATGTGGCTGGTTATATTAGGATATGGGGGTTTTCCTCAAACGAGTGGTTTAGGTATTGGCAAGCTATTGTAGATAGTAGTATGTTTTTGACGAAGGGAGTTTTGGGATGATTGCAGCTTTTATTTATTTATTTTTATGTTGTTTCCGTTTTTTTGGTATCTCTGCTTTTATCAAGGTTCGAAACTTCGATTTCGCCTATGACTTTGCTCACTTAAAATTTGGAATTAATTCGAGGAAGTTAACTTCGACGATGGAAGTTTGACAAAAACTCGCCGGTGTACGGAAGTTTACAGAATTTCACTTTAAAGTTAGAAAATTCAAGTTTCTTCGTAGAGATGCTAGGAATATACTTAATCATACAACAATAATGCATAAAACTCATGTCAGCGGAGGATATTCCGAATTTTAAGTATATTTTTAGCATATGCGAAGTTTCCGAAGTTTCTGTCGAAGTTTCAGTCAAAGTTTGTTCCACTTCCACGAAACATAACAATTTTACTTCATGTTTTATGAACTTCCATCGATGTTTTCGAAGTTCGGCCGAAGTTAGCCGAGGTTGAGTCGAAGTTTTGCAATTTTTCAACTGCCCTTGAACTTCGCTTCGCTCACCTCAACATCGACAAACTTCGCCCGAACTTCGGCAAAGTTTGTCGATTTTTTAAACCATGGCTTTTATCTCCTATATATAGAACCTTGCTAATAATATATAAAATGCCATTCCTCACCACATATGAGTGTGCACGTGCACATGTATGTGCCTCATAATCTTCACTTTAGAGTTATTGTGAAGCGTATTCTTTCTTCTTGGCTGTTGATGCAAAATATACTTATGATTAACATTGGACTCTGTTTTGAGAAGTAAGAAAAAGGTTAAATGTGGTTGCGTTTGTCATCTTCTTGTTGTAAGTGTTTGGTGGATTTGGATGATATTCAATCGTGAAAACTGTAACCCTCCGAGTTTTGGAGTTTGATTTCTTCTCTGGTTCATTCATATGCAATCTTTTAGCTAAGTTCACTGATATTACCACCATCGTACCTACCATGCAAATGTGTACCTATTTTCACCTCACTCTATGTGGGCCTTTGACAAGGCATTTACTTTAGAAACTACATAAAATGAACGTAGCAGAAATGAGGATGCTTAGGTGGATGTATGGTAAAACTCGTAAAGATAGAATTAGAAATACATAAATTCAAAGATAAGTAGGAGTAGCACCAATTGACACAAAGATTAGGGAAGAGCGGTTGCAGTGGTTAGGACACCTGCAAAGACAGCCTACAAATTGCCCCCACTAGAAAACTTGACTCAATAGAAACTGAAGAAATTCTACGAGATAGGGGTAGACCGAAATTAACTTGGGATGCATTAATTAGGAGGGATTTAAATGGTATGGAAAACTTACCATCAATTGCACTAAATTGAGCACAATGGAAGAGTTTGATCCATGTAGCCGAACCCAATTAATCGTTGTTGTTGTTATATGCCAATGAATTTATGGTTACCTTTTGTGTAATTATTTGCAGACAGACTTGGCTCAGCATCATCCGTTTTCATCTGCCTTGAGGAATTTTGGAAATAAATCTGTTGGGAAAGAAAGCAATAGTATGTTTACATTCATCAAAATTTAGAGAACTACTATCAATTTGGTGCATTACTTCAACAATTACTTTTCTGTTCTGACTTCTGCAGGCGTCAGTATCGAAATACAGAGAGGTGGTAAACCCTTGAGCTTATCACATCTAGAAAAGGAATACGATGAGTGGATCCTTCAGATGCATGATCAGTATGATGAAGAAGTTGTCTGTGGTGACGATGAGCCTGTTCTGGTTCTAAATCCTACCAACAGGGAGAAACTTGGCATATCTTCTGATGGTAAATTGCTGGGCAGCTGATCTTGATTTATTTCTTACAATTTCTTGCTCATATTTGGGGTTCCGAAGCAATGCTCATCATTTGACAAATAATTCATGGCAAGCGCTCTGCTAATTTGTTTGATTGTTTCAAGTTATTGACAAGGTACCACTCTCAAAATTGCAGTTGTGAGAGTTCATAAGGTGATAAGGAGGAAAGAAGCAACTTGGAAATCAGGCCAGAAAATTAAAATCCTAAAAGGAGCAACCGGGTGTTACAGTAATAACATCTATGCAACGCTGGAGTACATATTGCTGGAGGGATTTCAAGGAGACGTTGGTGGTAAGTAACAAAACAAGTTTTGTTGCATGTTAACTGATATCTTGAAACTCCATCGTTATTCTTTCTAACAAATTGTTATTAAGCAACTCTAATCTAACATTCTTCTTGGAAAATACTTACCTATGCTGTCTTGTACACTTCCTGATGCCTGTTCTTTTTTCAATAGGAGAGGCTCGACTCATATGCAGGTACCACTTTACAATTTATTATTTCTTTTTCCATTTTCTTAGTTCTTCTTCCTTGAAGGGATCTTTTCAAACTGAGCATTTTCCTTTGTCTTTTGTATAGGCCGCTTCATGTTCCTGAAAAGAATGGGTGTTTACTTGAACTGAATGGTGGTAGTGCAAGATTAGATATTTGTGATTCTTTATCCTTCCCCATCAGCATCATCGATTCTGAAAAGGTTTTGGATTTTCCTTGCTTAATGTCTTACATTGTCTCCTTGAATATCTCTCATTTATTCTAATTTAGATTAATACAATCAGTGTCAAGCAATGGATATTGGTGAGTGGAATCTCCAAGTTGGGAAACTACGTCAAAAAGCTCTTTCTACTATTGGCATTTTGAACGAGCAAGAGTTGGAGCAGTTGGAGTTTTATGGAGTCAGTTGATTTATTGCAACTTTTCAATAGTAAAACTAGTTGTATACTACTATTGTTATAGGAATCAAATTAAATTCTTCTTTTGTTTGCATTACCACACTTTTTCAGGCATTGCCTATTGATGCAACAGTGCATGCAGGGCATGCTATTCCAAAAGAAATTGTGGCTGTCATCAGGCCTGCTAGTTTCACTTCTTGTAGTGATTCTAGAAGGCTCGAGCAAAAGTTTATAATCAAAGAAGATCTAGAGGTTGCCATGGAACTTAAGTTCTTTGCTGACGAGGGGGACAATGTAGGATCACATATGTATGCTGAACGAATTAAACCTTCATCGCGCAATGGGTTCCATGGTTTATACATCTTTTCAGCTGGATCCAAGTTTCCAGAGCTTTTTAATAAATCTGGCATTTATGCATTTATTTTTACGGCGGTGAGTTAGTTTCTTGTTGCTTGATTTTAACTTCTAAATTTGTTAGCTGAGTTTCTTTTATTAGATGCATTTTTCTGATTTTATGGTTTTTTTTATTCTTATTGTAGTTTATGTATTCTTGTGGTATTTAAATTTGTTTATTTTCAGTTTCACAAAGACTACAACTCCATGAAATGCGAAAATCGGGTAAAAGTTCTTCCATCCACAGTTGGGAAGTGGGAACTTATATTAGATGAACGAAGTCCACCATATCATGTGAGGTGAGAGGCCTTATTTAACTTTTCTCTTGTCATACTTATCGAATTCCATAGATATCTAGTCTATTTTTCCTACAACAGCTAGTTGATATTGTAGAATGGTTCATAAAGTGGTCTCATCATTCTTCCTTCCATTATTTATCGCTCTCTATAACTGACACATTGTATATATTAGGTTGTAGTTGAATTTTATGTTCTGCTTTAAAATGTTTGCAACTTTTTTTAATGAAGACGCTTGGGAATCGATTAGCCAAAGGTCTGTTATCACGCCTAGTATTTTCCGAAAAGTGAATCTGATCCCCCTTTTCCACCCAAAATTTAATGGAATGTTTCATTATCTGAAGAATGAAAATATGACTTTCTATGGGTTTCTGTGAATGGCTTGTTTTCGAACCTTGAAATACCACCTTTTCTTTACTGTTCCTTACCAGCCAGGGGCGATCTTGGCCTGTAGATGGTCCCCTTCTCTGGAAATTCCAATCTCATATAGCTGCTCATGGATGTTTCCTCTTTTATTATTTATTTATTTATTTATTTATTCATTTATTTACTAATCACAAGTCCCTCCTGTACTGTATGCATGTCGTTAATCATGATATGAAACAATTGATGAAAATCCATCTTTGCCTCTCCCCTTCTCTTTCATTTGTGTCACACAATTCAGGACGTGGCACTCCACGTGATCATAGGCTTTTGTCACGTCGACCTTAAAATTCAAACGTCTGTTTCTTCATTCTATTGCAATTATCAATAGCTTCATTTGCCATGAGGATTACATCCAAAATTGTCTTCCTTTCGCAATGCAAACTGTGCCTCTGTCAGTTTTTTTGTGCATCACCTCCCCCACTTCTTGGCTGGAGTTTTGGCTACGAGGAAGTAAACTTATTGGCCTAAAACTCTTTAAGTATCCACAAGCCCTGTTTCTTTTGAATGAGACATATATAAGTCTAATTTGTGACCCCATTAATTACTTCCGCTTTCGTAATGTTCCTGGCTCACTTTTTTGAGCAGCTGTTGTCAAACTTTGAATCATTTAGGTTTACTCGGACCTTTGAGATGAATTTTAAGATCTGGTGCTACTGTAAACACCATTGACCCTGGAGAGATTGTTCTGACTAGACTGCCAATAAGAGCATCATTATATCCTAGGAAATTTCAATTTAACAAAGCTTGTTGTGCTTGGAAGTTCATGTTGATCATTAAGAGAGAAACAAGTCTGATTGCTCTTCGATTCATATGATGTGCTGTTGATCTTTCCATTGTGCTACAAGCTCGTGAGGAATGTTGGATGTTACATATTTTGTAACTTGAGTAGGAGCTAAAGGACATTGATCAAGGACTTGTGTGATTATTCCTTTTATTTGTATTCTTTTACTGGGAGTCTAGGTCTTTGAGTCATTCTCTTTATATGCTGTGAGGTTGGGAACTACAGAGATTCAGATGAAGTAGTACGACAAGGAGTTATAGAAGATGTAAAGGTGAACTATTTAGGGTCAATCATACAAAAGGATGAACATGTTAAAGATGTTCATACATATAAAATTCAAACTTAATGGAAAAGGTGGAGTGCAATAGGTGCAATTGTGAGTAAAATATCCTTGTTCATCTGAAAGGGAATTCTACAAGACCATAATTACATCGCTTATCTTTTGGGGGAGTGAGAAGAAACATCTGCAAAATGAGGAAAGCGGAGATGAGGATTTTATGGTTAATGTGAGGTAAAACCAGCAAGGATAGAATAAATGATAGAGACTCAAAGAAAAGTTGAAGCAACACCAAAAAAGGATAGACGAGTTGGGGTGTACTTAAGATAACTTGGGATGTATTAATTGTAAATGATTTGAATGATCACTAGAACACGATGTCGCTGCATTATATCAAAGCTGAATGGAAATCTCTACAAAAAAAAAAGCTGAATGGAAATGTTGGGTCCATGTAACCGATGCCAACTAATTTGGCTTTGAAGCTTTGTTGTGTGGTTGTTGTGTTGCTGTCGTCACTGTATTAACAGCATTACATGGCTTTCTTCCATTTATCTGTGATTTTCTGAATATGATAGCAACCCAAAGGCACAAGAGGTGAAAACCATGTCCCACTCCAAGCCCACACTGAAAGTATATCAGAGGAAGCACAAGAAGGGCACAAGGTCAGCACAAGGACAGGCTGGACAGAGGTAGTTATGTGGTCCCATAGGAGAGTCTAGAAGGGTCGTGATATACCCACATACGGTATAGCGCAAGAGAGCCTATAGTGGTAGAGTAGGACTATAAGAAGTGAGGCTGTTCACTTCTGGGGGGATCTTTTTTGGTTAATTGTGTATTTTGGGAAAGACCTTTTGGTCTTGGGGAGAGGAGTGAGTCACTCCTTCTCAATTAGGATCGGGCTCTCTTGTGTGTGTAAGGATTCTGTTTTACTGATTGATCAATAAAACTCACAGAGGCGACCCCCTCTTTCTGCTCTTGATTTCGGCACCCATCAAACTGGTATCAGAGCACCTCATCGCGATTCGAATGGCTCCGAAAGTAGATTCCCGAGTCGATGTTCTGGAGGCAGAGATGAAGAAAACGGAGACGTCCATGGGTGAGCTTAGATCGGCTGTCGAAGCACAGCGATCCTCCATGGATTCACAGTTCCAAGCCTTGTCCCAGAAGTTGGAGGCACTTTGTTCCGCCAACAGCTAGCCAGTGGTGGCGATTCTCACCAGTTCGGCGAGACTAGCGGTGCGAGGAACCCAGATCCACCCGATCCAGGGGAGCAATCGGAGCCTCTGATCGACGAGCGACTAGATCGACGAGGAAATCCATATCGATCTGGCCCGGAGGTTAGGAAGATCAAGATGCCGACGTGCGACGGAGACGATCTGCTGGTTTGGCTGAACCAAGCGGAACATTATTTCGCCTTGCACGAGATGACGGAGATGTCGAAGCTTCGAGCCGCTCAGATCTGTCTCGTGGGAGCCGCTCAGATCTGGTTGCAGAACGAGGAATTGGAGACGCCATTCGACAGTTGGACGGAGCTGCGCTCGCGGTTGTGCCGGAGATTCACAGAAGCCAATCCATTATACCTTCATCAACAATTCTTCGCGATCAAGCAGGAGTCCACTGTTGCCGAGTATCGCAAGAGATTCGAATTGTTGTCACTATATACAAAGGGGCTACCGGAACAGTTCAAAATCGCGGTGTTCATCAACGGCCTCAACGATCGCATTCGAGTGGAGATGTTGGTCGATCCGCCGGCGACGCTACAGGCGGTGGTGGAGCGCGCAGACCAGATCGAGAAGAAGATCAGCGAAGGAGACGAATTGAGTGGGAGGCTTCGAGTTGGGCCCAGGCCCGCTACCCATTTGGGCCTTCCCAATAAGTCTGAGGGACGTCCGCCCACTTGGGTGTCCCACACTATTTCGGGCCCAGCTAAGAGCCCAAATGCTCTCCAACAGAAGGCCAGTTCGGTGGTGAGTTCAGCAGCCAAAACCAGTCCCACCTCATCGGGTTCGTCTAGCCCTAGTTCGTCGGTTGCAGTCACACCTCGTGCATCTCCGCCGCAGTTCAAGCGCCTGACGGAGACGGAAGCACAGGCTCGACGGAAGCTCGGTCTCTGCTACCGCTGCGATGAGAAATGGCATGCCTCACATCGTTGTCGACCTAAGGTGCTGAACGTGATGTTGGTGAACGATGACACTAGTGATGAGTACAATGAATCACCTCCCGAGAGCCCGGGGGAACAAGGGGAGTGCGCAGTCTTAGAGCTCTCAGCTCACGCCTTGGATGGAGTCCCGGACCCTCGCACGATCAAGGTACGGGGAGTTCGGCAGGGACGGGATGTTGTAATTCTAATAGATTGTGGAGCCTCACACAATTTCATAGCTCCGGCCTTGGTGGATTCCCTCTCTCTGCCAGTCACTTCGACCGAGGAATATGGGGTTTTCGTGGGAGGTGGAGCACGCCTATCCGGCTCGGGGGTATGCCGTAACATTGCCTTAACAGTTCAAGGTATGTCGCTGACTGTCGATCTTTATCCTATAGGCATGAGGAATACGGATCTGATTTTGGGAATGACTTGGCTGAACTCACTGGGAGTAACTACAATCGATTGGCCGAATCTCACAATGTATTTTGAGATGGAAGGCAACCCAGTGGTGATACGCGGGGATCCGAAACTTCATCGGGCAGTGGTGTCGTGTAAGGCAATCCAACGATCATCCGACAATGTGGAAGGGTGTTTCTTCATCGAATGTTACAATGTTGTGATGCCGATATCACCTGAGGATAATACGGCGGTTGAGCCGTGTGTGCAATCCATTTTGAATTCCTTCACGGAGTTGTTCAACCCTCCTTCCTGCCTGCCGCCTTCCCGCTCATGCGATCACGCAATTACACTAAAGGAAGGCTCTGACCCTATCCGAGTAAGGCCTTATCGGTACCCACAGGTTCAGAAAGAAGAAATAGAGAAGATGGTCTCCGAAATGCTGGAATCTGGGATAATTCAGCCAAGTAATAGCCCTTTCTCTAGTCCAGTGATACTGGTGAAGAAGAAAGACGACAGTTGGAGGTTTTGCGTGGACTATAGGGCTCTTAACAAAAATACGATTCCGGATCGTTTTCCTATCCCTAACATTGATGAACTGCTTGATGAACTCCACGGGGCAGCAGTCTTCTCCAAACTCGACTTGCGTTCGGGCTATCACCAAATCAGGGTCAAGGCTGAGGACGTCCACAAAACAGCATTTCGCACCCACGAGGGACATTATGAATTTTTAGTCATGCCTTTCGGGTTATCAAATGCGCCTGCCACTTTCCAATCATTGATGAATGCAATCTTCAAAGGACTCTTACGTAAGTCAGTTTTGGTCTTCTTTGATGATATTTTGGTTTACAGCAAGACCTTGAGCGACCACTGCACCCATCTCTCGCAGGTCCTATATATTCTCCAGCCCAACTCTTTATTTGTTAACTTGAAAAAATGTTGTTTTGCTAGGGATCAGTTGATACTTAGGCCACATTATTTCCAGTCGCGGAGTCATGGCCGATGAGGAGAAGGTACGAGCCATGGAGTTTTGGCCACTTCCAACTTCCCCTAAAGAGTTGCGGGGTTTTCTGGGGCTTACGGGCTATTATCGCGGCTTTGTCCGTGACTACGGAAAAATCGCAGCCCCTCTGACTCAACTGTTACGCAAGGATGCCTTTGAATGGACTGATGAGGCTTCTCTGGCTTTCACTGCACTTAAGCAAGCTATGAAAGAAGTGCCTACTCTATCACTTCCAAATTTTGAGGATACTTTTGTGGTGGAAACGGACGCATCAGGGATCGGGGTGGGCGCTGTCCTATCACAATCAGAGCGGCCAATTGCTTTCTTTAGTCAAGCTTTGTCCCCTAGAGCTCGAAACAAATCAGCCTATGAACGTGAGTTGATGGCGATTGTGCTAGCTATACAGAAATGGAGGCACTACCTTCTTGGGCGGTGGTTCTTGGTGAGGACTGACCAAAAGAGCTTAAAATTCTTGTTGGAACAGCGAGAGATTGCTCCTGAATATCAACGTTGGTTGATCAAGTTGTTGGGCTTTCATTTTGATATTCATTACCGACCGGGTCGTTCGAATGTGGTGGCTGATGCACTGTCTAGGTATCCCTCCGCAGTTGAGTTGCATTCTATCTCCATCGTTTCTTTTGCGGATGATTCGTTGCTTGCAAATGAGGTTGCTGCTGATCCATTCTTGGGTCCCATCTTTCGCACCATCTCGGCTGACCCGAATGCCAAAGACAAGTGGTCTCTATCCCAAGGGCAGTTACGCTACAAGGGCCGGGTGGCAATTTCCTCCTCTTCCTTGAAACAACGTATTCTCCAAGAGTTTCATTCAAGTCCCGTAGGCGGACATGGTGGTTTCTTGAAGACCTATAAGCGTATCGCCGCTGAATTATATTGGCAGGGGATGAAACAGGACATCAAGTCATTCATCGCGTCCTGCAACGTATGCCAACGCAGCAAGTATGAATCCACAGCCCCCGGAGGCCTCCTTCAGCCTTTGCCCATTCCAGTTGCCATTTGGGAGGATATCTCCATGGATTTCGTGGAGGGTTTACCTGCTTCGAGAGGGTTTAATGCTATCCTAGTCGTGGTGGATCGGCTTAGCAAATTTGGTCATTTCCTTCCCCTCAAACACCCATTTTCTGCAAAAACAGTGGCTGCATTATTCATTAAAGATGTGGTGAAGTTACATGGCTTTCCTCGGAGTATTGTTTCGGACCGAGACAAAGTGTTCCTCACCATTTCGGTGTGAGTTGTTCAAGTTACAAAGACACTCACTCAATCGCAGCACGACATATCACCCTCAGAGTGACGGACAGACCGAAGTAGTGAACCGCTGTGTTGAGACTTACCTTCGCTGTTTTATTTCTCAACGTCCCAAAGAGTGGTCCGACTGGCTTCATTGGGCTGAATATTGGTATAATACTTCCTTCCATACATCTCTGAAGTGCTCTCCTTTTAAAGTTGTATATGGTCGGGACCCTCCTTCCTTAGTTCGCCAAGGTACTTCTTCTTCCGCGACACTGTCCGACGTGGGACTACTGCTGCAATCTAGGGATCAGGTGCTGCAAGAGCTGCGCGATCAGCTCCTCATAGCCCAAACTCGGATGAAACAGTCGGCTGATCTTAAGAGGCGTGACATCTCGTTTGAAGTGGGTGATTTTGTCTTTCTTAAGTTGAGACCGTATCGTCAGTTATCTCTCTCCCGAAGCTCCTACTCCAAGCTTAGCCCAAGGTCCCTATATGATCCTTAGCAAAGTGGGTACGGTGGCGTATAAGTTGGATTTACCTCCTTCTTCCAATGTTCATCCGGTTTTTCATGTCTCCCAACTCAAACGCTAGGTGGGCACAGCTCAAGTGAGTGAGGATTTACCTCCTTTCCTGCCCAATTCGATGGTACCAACAGTTGAACCGGAGCGGATCTTGTCATATCGTCAATCAGCGGCGGGACCGGAAATCCTCATCAAATGGACGTCCCTGCCACCTTCGGATGCTTCTTGGGAGCTTGTTAAGCATATCAAGAAGTCTTTCCCTGCCTTCCACCTTGAGGACAAGGTGATAGCTAAAGGGGGGAGTATTGATAGCAACCCAAAGGCACAAGAGGTGAAAACCATGTCCCACTCCAAGCCCACACTGAAAGTATATCAGAGGAAGCACAAGAAGGGCACAAGGTCAGCACAAGGACAGGCTGGACAGAGGTAGTTATGTGGTCCCATAGGAGAGTCTAGAAGGGTCGTGATATACCCACATACGGTATAGCGCAAGAGAGCCTATAGTGGTAGAGTAGGACTATAAGAAGTGAGGCTGTTCACTTCTGGGGGGATCTTTTTTGGTTAATTGTGTATTTTGGGAAAGACCTTTTGGTCTTGGGGAGAGGAGTGAGTCACTCCTTCTCAATTAGGATCGGGCTCTCTTGTGTGTGTAAGGATTCTGTTTTACTGATTGATCAATAAAACTCACAGAGGCGACCCCCTCTTTCTGCTCTTGATTTCGGCACCCATCAGAATACTTCATCATATTTTGTTGATCTACTTTTGTGCTTTTGTATATTGTTTGAAGATATGATCTATACGCGTGTTTACTTCATCATCATGTGTTACAATTATGTTTATGATAAAGAATTACCTTGTTTTAAATCTGTATTGGCATAATCAAGGCTTTATTCCTTTTTCTTTTATGATTTATCTATCATGAGATACATTTACTTCATTTCTTATGATGAAAACTATCGTTTAATTGTTATTTACAGGGTTGGTTCTTGTTTTCCACGTCTTTCCATTGCATGTTTTGATCTTTATGGAAACCGAATGCCATTCCTTTGCACTCCTGATTTTGTGGTGAAAATCAATGCAAAGGGAGATATGGTAGTAAAGGCAAATAAAATGGAGGTGGACGTGTCGATCAATAAAATGAGCTTATGCATTTCGGTATGATCTTTTTTCTTAAATATATAATTGTTAATAGTATTTGGATATCAAATTTATCTGCTCTCTCATTTTAACTTATTTCTTTCTGCAGAATATTTTGATTGAAAGTAGCAAGCTTGATCATATTCAACCCAATTATGAAGCGACTTTGAAGATACAAGAAAAGAATAAGCCATTTTCTGTCAGCATTCCCTGTTTAGGTAATATTAATGACTCGTATGTTTCCCATCAAAATTTCAGCAATGACTATAAATCGAAAACCGGAATGTCCATCGCAATTTCTTTACTTGTTACCCTTTTTCATATGCACTCGAATTCAAACTTGTACCAGTTAAGCCTGGACTTCTACATCGTGTCTGTGCAACATCTTTGAGGCTGGAAAGACCTTTACTTCCAGGTGACATAATTGACAAGTTGGTGTTAGAGGTATTCTTTGATCTGAGCTTATATCTTTGTGCGATTGCTATTTCTGGTGGAAAGTTTTCGAAAGAAGTATTATTACATACGGATCATATATTGTGCACATTCGTATGACATTTTTCATTTGGATGGTTAAAGTTCTTCTTTTGGAGGGTCCTTTCCATATGCATGCTAGTATCAAATAGCCTCATGGCTTGATCTTTTATGTCTGTCTAGCCTTTTCATCAAATGAATAATTAAAAAATGGAAAGAATTCTTTAGGTGATAATTTTTAAAGTTTCAAGTGAGGTGGAATTACTATTTAATCTAATGATTGGATTTTCATTTAGTGTATACATAAGTGGCATCTAAGCACATTGTGAGAATTGTTTTAAGCTTTACATGGTGCCCCAGTGCAAGTGTGCTTATGTTTAATTGTTAGTGTACAACTTGAGATACTTTTGAGCCATTTTGCTATTAAAGGCAAAAGTAATGAAGTCCAAGTATCTCTTTAGCGAACGTTGACGAGGTTCTTTGTGGTGAATCATACTCCCTCAAATTAATTCCATGTTTTTTGGGAGCAATACAAGGGAGATGTCAAATATTTTAACCTTTGATAAAGATAACCTCAGCGTTGAGATGGGAAACAAAAGCATGTGGTGAGAATGTTGAAAGCTTTAGGTGACCTACAAGGCTATGAGCCAACTCAAGATTTGTTTAAGTGAACATGCGCCTATTTTGTTGTTTGTAATGGCCTAGTAATAGTAACACATTTTATTTCTAACTCATCTTGGGTGATTTGAGTACAATTTTATGACCTAATTGAGAACCACTCTTGGCGTCAATCTCAATCACTGTCATCCATTTCATAAGACAACAATGTACATTGGTTTGAGTTTGTTTAAGAAATGACCAAGCATTCAATCTGTTTGTTTACATCTTATCTGACATGTAACGTATATTTTGTATAACAAATTTGGCTGCCAGTTGCCTTATGTTCCCTTTTGACTAAAGCTTGTTGTGTT
The DNA here is from genome assembly GCA_039657325.1 of Stephania cephalantha. NCBI lineage: Eukaryota > Viridiplantae > Streptophyta > Magnoliopsida > Ranunculales > Menispermaceae > Stephania > Stephania cephalantha. The sequence goes on along the minus strand of CM077577.1, from coordinate 4,970,533 downwards.
AAAACATATAATCCATAATAACGTTACATTTTATATTGTCCACAACTACAAAGCTATACATGGAAAAGGCATTTGTTGATGTGAATTTCAAATGCAAGTCCAGAATCTTTGGACATGCTTTAAGCAGAAACTTATTTGCGCTTCTTTAGTTCTTATTGTGTATCCATGTTTGTATATCCAACGTTAGGATTTAAAAAGTATAATAAGTTGTGACGTAAATCGTGTTAAAAGGTGTAGAGGTAGAGCTAAGATAACTTGGGAATCATTAATTGCAAAACTACAGGATCACATCATCAACAACATTAAGTTGAGCTGAAAGGTAAAGTTGGAACTATCTAGCAGACTCCGACTAATTTTGGGATGCAACTAAGTTGTTGTTCGTGTTTGGTAGAGCTAAGATAACTTGGGATGCATTAATTGCAAAACTACATGATCACATCATCAACAACATTAAGTTGAGCTGAAAGGTAAAGTTGGAACTATCTAGCAGACCCTGACTAATTTTGGGATGCAACTAAGTTGTTGTTCGTGTTTTTGGCGTTCTGATAAAAAGTGCTTTTATAAATGTATTTACATTTAATTAATGTAATTATACCGCCTAAAGTTGACAGTTGCGTTTTCCCTTTTTTCTAAATTCAATTGTTTGTACTTCCTACAGATGTTTGATGCTTTTGGTAATCATGTGGAGAAGGGCTTCGAGGTTTTATTGAGTTTAGATGGATTTCGTTTTCGAGATCGTAAAGGGTTGAAGCGTGAGGTATGCTTTCCCTATCTTTTCTAAAGTGTGATACATATTTATGCAATTTGTTAAACCATATCTATTCTTTTGTGAAATTAGCTTTAGTAGAGTTTTGTTAAACTTAATAATTTCACTGAAGCTTATGTTTTCAACTCGTAATAATTTTGTTATGATGCATAGCCAATTGTTAATGGAGAAGTGCAATAGGCGAGATCTATGATCAAAATATTCCTACCAAGTCAAAACGAAATTTTATAGAATCACAATTAAGCCAGCAATACTTTATGGAAATCGTTGTTGTGTAGTAAATAAAGAACAAGTACATAAAATGAACGTTGCAGAAATGTAAGACACTTAGGTGGATGTATAGTAAAACACGTAAAGATGAGTAAGAACTAAAAAATACATAAATTCAAAGAAAAGTAGGAGTAGCACCAATCGTCACAAAAATTAGGGAAGGGCGGTTGCGGTGGTTTGAACACATGCAAACAAATGCCCCCAATAGAAAATTCGAATCAATAAGAAATTTGACGATGGAGGGGTAGACCGAAGCTGACTTGGGACACATTGATTATGGTGGATTTAAAGGATTTGGAAACCGCACCCACCATCGTCAATTGCACTAAATCGAGCGCAATGGAAGAGTTTGATCCATGTAGCCGACCCAACTATTTTGAGATTGAGGCTTTTTTCTTGTTGTTTAATGTGAGATATAAATCTCATGAGGTGTAATTCATATTATACACATCTCACCCTTACATTGGAAAATTTGCAATAGTAAGTTCTAAATTTTTTATTGTTATACGTTATATTTTGAAAATTTTGCTCTCACTTCGTATGTTTTTAATAGGACAGAAATCGAGCTTCTTAATTAATTTTTTCAATTTATAATTAATTTTTTTTTTATAATGTTAATTAGAAATTTTTGTGCCTCACTAATTCTTTTTCTACTGCCATGCCTTGAGGCAGTTGCATCAATTTGTTTTCCTTTTATTTAGTCCTATCATATCATAGGGGGCTATAAATGGTTTCCTTTACAATTAAAATAGGCAAAACTCTTTAATGCTAAGAGAATGGTTTCCTTTACTCTTTTATCATACAATGAAGAAGTTCAATGATCGAATTGACCTTTTATGTTTATTTATTTATCTAGGCTGATGATAATGGGTGTATTGACCTAAGCGGCAGCTTGGAAGTTGTGAAGAACTTTGGAAAAAAAGGTTTGTGTTTTCAATCTTCTTCACAATTTTCATAGTTCCATTATATATGCAGTGAAGAATAGTATCTATCATCTAGTGAGGATAAATGTGTGTGTAACTTTGAGTGCTTGCATTCTTGAGCATAAGGTTTAATATTTGGATTATGTTGATTTTCTTTTTTGGTTTCCCACGCGGTTTCCGACGCCAACCACACCGACTAATCCATTCTCGAGCACTATTAGGCCCATTTGGAAGGCGCCCCTCTCAACCAAGTTTTCTCTATCCACGAGACTTGAACTCGAGACCTTGCTTAAGGGGAAACGAGTTCTTACCACTTGGATCAACTGGTTGTTGGTATTTACATTGATGCTTCATAGTTTTCGTTCGGTACACTCACAACTTTTTTTTTTTTCGAGTTGAGTTTTGGTGTGTGATTTTAGTAGCTTTTATATGTTGATTGTCTCATTCTAATGAACCATGCCGTTTGATTTTTTTTTTTTCGATAGCCATGGATGGCTGAACTTTTTTCAACTCCTCTCTACTTCGGTTTGACTAATCCCATGGGTGTTGCTCCGGTGCCCAAACCCCATAACCTTGGAGAAACTAAGGAAATATTATTTTGCTGTCAAGAATTGAACCCATGACATTTGCCTAGGGTCGCGCTGGGCATGGACGGGGCGGGCGGTCGCCCCAGGCCCCCACCCTAACCCTAGGCCCCCTGGATGACGCAGCTTGGGTTTGTTGGGTTTTAGAGTAGCATTTTTGAACACATTTGTTGGGGTTCATTGAAAATTCATTATTATGCAAGCACACTTCTCAATGCATATTGAGTGGATCCTAACCACTCCATAGTAAATGCATGTAAAAGAATAGTTAATTATAGTAGTATTTTTTAAAACTCAATTTTTGTTTTACTTCATTGAGAGTCGAACCATGACCTCTCGAAATCTTGCCTTTTGGCAAGTGATGTCTTTACCATCTCAACAGATATGCTTTGACATTTTTTAAAAATCAATTATCGTGTACAAAAAGCACACGGTGAATGGCATTAAATCATTCATGTATATTGAATGTCACGCAATCATTTTCTTTACATGTTCTCTTTACTCTTTTAAATGCGGTTCTTTCTATAATCTCAAAATAAATAAAATTCTGGCCTCAATAAATAAATAAATAAATGAAGTTAGATTTTCACCAACAAAATTTAATAAAATCAAAATCAAAACAGTTTTTTCTAAAAAATAAATCTGAATAAAATAATAGTTAACTAAATATATTTTTTTAAAACTAAACTACAAGTACAAAAAGCACACTATTTAATTACACTAAATCGAGCGAAATGGAGTTTGATCTATGCATCCGACGCAATTAATTTAGGATTGCGGTTTTGTTGTTCTAACTATATGCACAAAAAAAATTTATTTTAAGGAAGTCAAATATAAATCCTCAAAAAAGGAAGTCAAAATATAAAGGCCCCAAATTTTTATTTCGCCCAAGGCCTCCAAAGTGACAGACCCAGCCCTGCATTTGCCTCAGTCAGTGTTAAAGTGCTCTTTTCTTTACCACTACACCCACATCCCTTGGGGGATGCCATTTGATTTTTTGTGCTTCGGGAATTGATGGTAGTTCCATAATTTGAACATGCTGTTTGGTTTTCAGTGCTTTAGAAATTGATGGTAGTTCCATAATTTGAACATGCCGTTTGATTTTTTGTGCTTAAGATTGTGCTTCATCCAAGTGGAGAAGCGTATATACTGCTTCAAAGGCTCTTATCATATATTTAGAATAGGTATGCGTATCCATTCATTCATTGCTGCTGGGAATGAACTGGAATCTCTTGAAAGAGCATGTATTTTCAATTTCGAAAAAGTACCTTTGATTCATTCGCCCTAGAAGGTTCAAGTTCTATTCAACCGTTCATTCTTGCTTACGTAACATATGTGTGCATTAATGATAGTTCATCAATTTAGGTTCTTATAATTTCATTTGGTGCAAGTGACTCGTAACAAGGCAGATGCATTAAAACTAGTGACAAGTAGTCACTATCGTGTGTTTTTTTAGTAGTAGCGTACTAATGCTGATTTCCTCTGGTAATGTCAGCTTGTATTTCTGTTGAATATGATGGGAAAACATTTCTCAAGAAAGAATTCCAACTTGAGGAAAGGTCACTGAAACTTGCGTCTGAGGTTAGTCCCGTTACCACCTTATTTTCTGCCTTTAAACAGGATAATTCCTTCTTTTTACATTCCTTTCTATAATTTTTCAGATACCTTGCAATTGTGCTGCTGGCTCTCAGTTGGAAAATATTGAGTTTGTCATTGTCAATTCTGAGGGTGGTGTTGATGAAACTGTACATCATGACACGAAAGCGGGCAGATCTCACACCCTTAAGATAAATTCTGCATCATCTGTAATGGATGAAATGTGTCACTATTATTTTCGCAAAGGAAGGTGCATCGTGCCTCATATTTCTATTCCTCTGGACCAAGGGACATTCAGCTTTCAAGCTGCTTACTCTCAGCACCCTAATCTCAAATTGGATATTAAGGTTGTTGCAACTTCCCCATAGACTTGGGAATCACATTGCACAAGCTTGGAATGATTGATTAATGGCTTATTTTTCAGGTTCGTGTTTTGCCACGCGTGAGATCACATATAAATAGCGTTCCTGAGAACGATGAAGATGGGAGTTCTGGGGATTTCAGTGGAAGAATCTTGCCGCCCTCAAAATCACCCACTTGCTTGTCAAAAAATCTTCAGGCCTTGATAGATTCAATCATGAATGACGGGAAGGTGAAATGATTGATTTAAGTGCTCATTATACTATTGCTGTAGGTGCAGCACTTGTGGATGGCATTATTTGCTTGCAGCTGCAAAATATTCTGGCCCATATTTACTTTGTTTTCTCCAAAATGACTTTTGTATTAGTTGAAAGGTTTTACAGTTTAAAAAAGGAAACAAATTTCAAAAATATGACTAGAATCATAACACTATCATCTTTATACTAGGCATACATTCACCTTTTATTATTCATTTTCTTTTGTGCTTTTCTCTGATATAAACTTAAATGAATGTATAGCACATCCATTGTGTCAGAAGTTATTTAGAACTATATGGAGTTGCGGTTGTACTCTTCTCTTCAAAAATTCAGTACATTAATAAGTAAGACTATCAGAGTGTTGAGGAATAATTTCTTATATTTGGCTTTCAAAAGTTTGTGACAGAATGTCATGCAAGCACTTAGATGGCGTCCGTTTAGCACCATATTGTCAGATACTATAGTTTCTTGTTCAATTTTCTTGCCTGTTTGATGGTTTAACTTAATTCTTTAACTTTTTTAAACAGAAACTTGGTGACGACGCTTCTGTTGTTGCATTGCGAATCAGAGATCATGAAAAGGAACTGGAGACACTGAGCATAAAAAAGGAAGAGATAGAGAAAGAAATCCTGGATATTCAAGGTTGCAACATTTTTAGTGTCCCTAAGTATCTGCGTGCTCTCTTCAAATTGAAGCAGACCCTTGAGAAATAAGTCAATACTTATTTGCCGCTTAAGATATTTGTCTCATTTGATATTTTTTATAAATTGATATAATTATAATGTCTAATTTTACTAATATTTTTCATTTACGTTGTTCTCTAATAGTGCTGCAGTAGTTTAAAGTTGATTTTCTTTTTATTTTAGATATGAAATTATATTGAAAGAGTAGGAATGTACTTTAGGAGGAAGAGATCTCGAAAAGAGCACGAACTTGATGTGGCCTCATATGCATGTTTTGATTGATCACCTTTTAATTTCTCGATGATCTTCTTTTCATTATTCATGTTGATTTTACTTTTTTAGTTTAGAAATATGTGAAAGTTGAGGGGTTCACATGCTCTTGAAAGTTGAAACTATATACAGCTTAATCTGGTGAAAATATGCTGCTTCCTCCTTTTTCTTTTTCCCATTTAAAGGTTTTTTTTTTTAAAAATAAAAAAAAATTGTCTAAAACTTGACTTGCTTGTATTTCCCAGCTTCAATTGGACCTGAATCACTGTGCCAACTGGAGCGCTTAGACAAAGAAAAAGATGAAATTTTGAAAGTGGTCGAGGGAAAGGAACACACTGCAGCTTCTGTTTTCTGTCAAATTGAAAAGACAATTAAGGCTCAAGAATTGCAGAATCTCTATATGCAAGATATAGTTGGCCTTGTGTTCTTACTTGGAGCAGTAAGCTGCAATAGTCTTAGTAGGTAAATGTTTTCTTCCTTTATCCTTTGTATATCTTAGTTGCCTTCGAATCCCAGTTCATACATAATCTAGCATGGATTTTAGTTTTTACCTTCTGCTCCCCAAGAAAAATTCTTATGTAAAGAAAAATGTACTATATCTACAGAATGTTTGCAGAATATTTGGGAGAAGAAAACATGCTGGCTGTCGTGTGCAAATCTTATGCTGTTGCAGGTTCTCTCGAGTGCTATGATGAAGAAAGTGGTAGAATTGACAGGGAGCAACATCTTCATGCCATAGCAAATGAATTTGGGAAATCGATAAAGGGTCGTTTTTCGGTCATCTGTGTTGAGAACATAAGGTGTAGTGGAGGTTTCTTTCACTTTTTGAATGGTGAATACCGTTACATGCTTTTAATGTTTCATAAGCTTATGTGTTCTCCAATTGTATTGGTGGTATATAGAAAAACTTGCCTTGTTATGTTAATTCTTGGTGTAGAAGAGGCTAATTATTTTGATTAATGGCAGCCCCTACGATGGAGAATTAGAAGACCCTGGTTGCCAACGGAAACTGGCCTTGCCACCTCCAACTTTACCCAATGGAGAGACTCCGCAGGGATTCTTAGGCTTCGCTGTTAACATGATCAACATTGATGTCCATCATTTGTATACCAGGACATCAAGAGGCCATGGCCTGAGAGACACATTGTTCTATCTACTTTTTGGTGAACTCCAAGTCTACAAGACAAGGCAAGACATGAGAAGCGCTCTCTGTTGCATAAAGCATGGCGCCATTTCTCTGGATGGAGGAATCATGAAAGGCAATGGATTTCTCGCTCTTGGAGACGGGTATGTCAGTTCACTTGAACTCGTTTATAAATGCTGCAAATTGTGAATTGTCATGTTGCAGTTGCACTGGTCAATTCTTTCTTCAAATGGCATGTCCATACCTTCAATACACGATTAATTAGCTTTTATGTTTTTTTAGGATGTGAACTTGGCATGTGTACATTTCTCCAGCTTCTTACTTCGGATATCAGCCAGAGTTATCTTGGATATCAATTTTTTCTTTTCTCAAACCTACTTCTCCATTGTTTCATAGGGTTTCACTAGATACATACATTTGCGAATAATTCGGTGCCAATGATATATAGTGTCCATGCATGTAATTTTAAAAGAAGGAATAATACACTCAAATAAGTGACTTATGGCTTATTTGTGCTGTTTTCGTCTCCTGTTCCTAGGGAACCTGAAGTTCGCTTCCCCGTTATTACCACTCAAGTAGATCAATCCACTTCAGAGGCACTGAGAAAAGTTAGCGAAAGGAGGTTGGAATTGGAAGGCATATCAAATCAAAGTAGGAATCTGAAAAAAGCCCGAGATAGAGCGATGAAGCAATACACGAGGAAGAGAGAGAGATTCTCGAAGTATCTCGATGAGAAGCTGCCATTGGTCGGCGGCTGCAAATTAGAATTCGAAGAGTATATAAGTAACACCCAGTAAGATGTATCAGTGCTGCATCTCTTTAAATTTCTGAATTTTGTAGAGCTTGTCCATATCTTTTGCACGAGAATCAGTTAAAAGCGCGCACCAGCAGATTCAAAGCCTCTCATTACAAAAATGTTCATATTTTTGTGTTATAGTCAGCTCCTGCTACATTGGGAATTACAAGATATAGATATACATGTATGTCTTTTTCAAAGTCTATTTATACATATGTAAATACAGTACATCATATATAATCTAACATACACAAGATGTGTAACAAAAACAAAGCTCTGTATAGCAACTGTAGCTTTTTGGACTGAAACTTTGGACTGATGTGTAAAGAATGGAAAATGTTTTTCATTTTTTGTGAAGGATGCATTGAACTCAACTATGATATATGATAAGGGTTGGTAGTTGTTTCAGTTATACTATTACAACAACATCAACAACAACAACATAGCTTCAGTCCCAAATTAACTGGGGTCGGCTACGTGGATCAAACTTTTCCATTGTGCTCGATTAAGTGCAATTAATGGTGAGCTTTTCAAACCATTCAAATCCCTCTTAATTAATGCATCCCATGTTAACTTTGGTCTGCTTTTACCTCGTCGAATTTCTACAATTTCTATTGAGTCAAGTTTTCTAGTTGGGGCATTTGTAGGCCGTATTTGCAGGTGACCAAATCACCGCAACCGCCCTTCCTAATCTTTGTATCAATTGGTGCTACTCTTACTCGTCTTTGAATTTTTATATTTCTTATTCTATTTTTACGAGTTTTATCACACATCCACCTAAGCATCCTCATTTCTGCTACGTTCATTTTATGTAATTGTTGTTGCTTTACCTCCCAACATTCACTTCCATAGAGCATAGCTGGCTTAATTGCGGTCCTATAAAATTTTCTTTTTAACTTAGTAGGAACATTTCGATCACAAATCACCCCCGTTGCACTCCGCCATTTCTTCCATGACTTGAATATGTTTATTATTGATCCGATTTTAGGTATCTAAAGTGGTTTACCTTAGAAACTTCTACTTCCCCTAATTAATTATCTAATTTTCTATCTCGATCTTTTGTTTCATCCACTAAGACAATATTCTAAACTAACATATTTCATGCATATATTTGAATATTCTAGTTAGTTCATCTATAACTAAAGTAAATAGATATGGGCTTAAAGCCAAAGTTCTACTTTAAATTATAATATATTATTATTATTATTATTATTATTATTATTATTATTATTATTATCATCATCATCGTCGTCATCGTGGGTGTTTGAACTTTTTTAGCTCCTCGTCTCTAGCCTGCTCCTGAATAATGCATTAATATTCCTCTTAATTTTTTTTTGAGAGGAAGTTATATATTCCTTTTATTAAGAATACATTTGATTCATGAATTGATATCCATGCAATTTTAGTATCAGATAATAGCTTAATCCATATATTAAAATGTGAATTTAGTTGAATTATGTTAGTTTGGCTCTTAATCCTGACGGATTAGTCGGTCCACCATCAGTCCGGAGTGGAGGCGGCTCAGATACCCTCGGCTATTCAAAAAAAAACCAAACAAAACAAAACCTTATTAATATTTGCTCTTAAAAAGACCTAAGGTAAGAGGCAAAATGGCATAAATACATGTTAGCTTTTAGCTTGTCCCACTCCCAACCCAATATTATTGGGGAATCTAAGAGTTATTTCAACTTCTTGAAACGTTTACTTCTTTGTAACGTAGAATAAAAACCATGCGAATCTGCAAGCGAAATACAAATTGAAATCAAGCACATTGCACTGGCATGTGATAGACTGTTAAGTTTCGTCAAGTGTTGAGCTTTTGCCAATTGTAACGAGTGTGATAGAAACCAATGTTTTACGAGCTTTAGTTTGAGAATAAGTAAGTACTCCAAAATCTTAGAAGTTATATGCATGTTCTTTCTCTCATAGGTTATTTTTGGTCTCCGAACTTTTATTACTACACATTTGATCTCTAAACATAAGATTCATAAAGATATACATTTGGTCATTCAACCGCTGTGTTAAATTAATCTCCCGCTAACGTGGCTAACTGAAATGACACATGAGTAGTCAAGATCGATCGAAGAGCAAAGTGGTTTATATTACTGAATCGGACGACTCATTTCAACCAACAAAAACCAAAAAACGAAACCTAATTTCCCCAAAAGCATATATAAAAAAACTCAATTTATGGATCAAAAGCATAAAAAAACTCAAAAGTTCAGGATCAAATGTACACTAATGAAAATTCAAGGACTCAAAGCATAAAAATTCAAAGTTCAAGAGCCAAAAGATATATACGTACGCTTTGCCATGTGTATATCATAAGTTATAACTCTCAATTATATATAATCTCATATTGCATATCATAATTAGTTAGCTAGAGAGATCCAAGGCATACATGGCTGGTACTATAGCCTCTACAATAAAGGTGGCTATAATGCTAGTCCTAGTACTTGTAGCAACATTAACTTGGTTGAGCAACACAGCAAACGCTAGTGAGTTGGTTGTGTTCAGTGGAGGATTCTACGAGGGCTCTAGCGACTCCATCTCTACTTGTGGATGCAGAGGCAGTTTTCTTTACCATGGCTCCTACAGATTCCACTTCACGGGGCAGGTCGCGGAGCTTTACGATGAGTACAATTGCCAAGGTCTCCCTAGTAAGTCCTTACTCGCCGACGATGATGAACTCGCAGGGTTTGAGGCTCGAAGCATCCTCATCGTATGTACATGACCGGCCGTCTCCGGTCCTATATATAACAACAACAATATAGCCTTAGTCTCAAATTAATTGGGATCGGCTATATATATATATATATATATATATATGCACGCGCGCTTGCATTCATTAGCAATTGAACTACATAGATGGCTTATACCTGTTAATTTGTTGTGTCCTTGAAAAATGTCAGTTTGAATGTTTTGTGCGTTCTCAATTCAATAAAGCTGCACTTGTGCCTCTTGTATTTGAGTGTTGGAGTTTAAATGATTAATTACGTGAAACAAGTCCTTACCACAATACCACCAACGTAAATTAGATTAGATTAGAAGAGAAATGAAGAAAATTCTACAATGACACCCCAAAGTTGAAGATGTAGCGTGCGGCCCGTGTCCTTAGAGGGTCGTTGGTGCTCCCCTTAGGATACTCATCCCACCTGTTATGCATTGGGAATTATTTGCCCGCACTCCAAAGTAACACCAATTTTCTAGGCCGAGACCGCACGCCACATCACCCGATATGAATTTGGGTGTCATTGCAGCATTTTTCGAGAAGTAATTAGATTTTACTAACATAATCTTGTTAGCGTAACCGGAAATGACACACGATAAACATGATTAACGTGATCTGCTGTAAAACTAAAGCTAGGAAAGTAGACAAGCAAATGACTAGAAAGAGAACAAGAGCAAAAAGGAGAGAAATAGGAAACTTTTCATTCCAACATGGTGTATTTCATTACATGGGTGTGACCCCTTTATATATATAGGCTCTCGGTAAGACTAAAGGGCATAAGTTACATTTTTATATACAATTACATGAATCAATAACATTAAAGCTAACTAATTACATGAAATGAAGTGGGTGTTGCATCATGTGTTATAATTTGTAGGATGTTTTTCTTAAGTTCAATTTGCATGGGAGAGGGTGAATAAGTGAGGGCTTAAGGTTTTGAGTGGAAGCTTTACCCAAAATATCAAGGCGAGAGTGTCTTAAATCCAAACTTATAACCTATTTTTTTGTATTTATATACTCGATGTGGGATTAATTTGAACACTACCTGACCACTCCCTGACCCTCAATTCCAATGGGCGATAAACAAGTTGTGACTTGACCTTAAAGACAACTAGCCAACTGAGACAACTCAAAATCAACGAGACATTGACCAATTATGGGCAACTAGCCAACTTGGACGATCCAACAGGGCATTAGCCAAGACTAATTTGAACGAAAATTAACATTGGGCACCCACATTTTATTACATATTAGAATTTGTAATTTAAAATTCCCAAATCTAAGTTAATTTGTATAGGAGGAATAGATATGATTGGTGGCGTCTCCAATTCAAATATATAACCCGTTTATTTTGTATTTATATACCCAAAATGAAATTAATTTTTACATCACGTGAAGAGTATATGAATAATTAAGAAGAGGTGGAATATGAAGAGTTATGCATCCACATGCATTATTTTATAACATTCTCAACCCAATAAAACACTGATAATGACTAGATTACAAATAAAAACCGAGTTTAGTTAATCAGTAATTCTTACAAGGTTAACGGTAATTAATGGCAAAACAGAGCTTCAGCCTTCAGAGTTGTATTTAAAATCAAAAACCCAATTAGAGAAGTCCATCCAACATCAACTCCGTATTAGCATTGAAATACGTGGCAATTCATTATAGCGCCACGTGTATCTCGAAGTGCACGAAAAATGAGCGCGGCCGTCGCAAAGACATTTCTGCCCCTGCTACTATTTATTTATTTTTGTTACACCTGCTACAAATTTATGATTTAGAAATCTAAGATATGCATGATTTGGGTGAAATGAAATGTCCAATTTGTTTTATTTTTGTTTTTCTTTTTTGCTAAACGAATTGATTAATAATAAGTTTGACTTTGACAAAATATCTCAAGTGAGATAAGTGAGACATTATTTGCTTAAAGATCAGATTAAGAAAGTTAGTGGGTTTAACTCTTGCTCAAGTGAAAAAAAAAATTATAAATTAAAGGCAAAGTTTTAAGGCAAAGTTTTAAAAGGTAGTGGGTTAGACGCTTAAGTAACAAATCTAAATAAAAAAATAAAAAAAATAGACAAGTATGAATGTATATTCTATGGAAGGGCAGAAATGTCTTTTGATAACTTCCAGCTGTTAGCTGTAGGAGGGAAGCCCGACTATTAAGCTGACAGATTTACCATATCCGAGAGGATCTGGAGACATTGTTAAGGTTACTAAATAAACGTGTTTTGTTAATCACGCACGTGCTAACTATAACTCAAAAACGTGTTTGGTTAATCTGTGATTATTACCGTGTTAACGGTACTAACCATTGTTATTAGAGTGTCAGAGTTGTAGTTAAAATCAAGCACATTAGTTTGAGAGTCCGAAACAAATTAGAAAGTTTAATTAGTGAAACTTGCTCTACAAGTATACTAGTACTTAGTAGTTCCCATTCATTTGTTAGGCACATTAATTTCAACTTCGAAAACTTGAATTCTTGAATTCCCAATTCCCAATTCTCGATTCTCTATAATTAATTAATGGCAGAGACAGTCTCTAAATTATTTCTCAGGAGTTAACTCCACCTCTAACCAAACAAGGCCTACGTCCTAAAAGTCTCAATAGACAGTAGGTTCATAGTAGAGGTGGAATGCTCTTACAGCATAACATATATACTTATTGTCATTCGATTGATACAGTGTTGATTAATGGAGGAGAGAAGCAATGATGATACGTGGAAGAGATGGTGGAAACTGCAGGTTGTAGCGGAAAAAGAATGGAAACGCATTAACAAAAATAGAATTGTCGAGGAGGAGGAGGAGAAAGTCGGGATCATCAACACAATGACTTGTGACAAGATTGTGAAGGAGACTAAGAAAAACATGATGAAGAGGATCAGACAAAGAGAGCAAGAGCTGGTTCAAGAGCCGGCAATGCCGGCGCGGATGAGGCGGGGAATCGAGATATTAATGGGGCCGGCACCGGGGACGGGCGAGAGAAAGCCGATATGGGTGGTGAACAAGAGGGTGACCGACAGCGACGTGAAGCCCGATTTGAGCAGATTGTTCATACCGTCGGAGTCGAAGTTGGAGGAGGTGTTGAGTGCAGAGGAGAAGAGGACAATGAGGGTGCAGGGGAAGAATTCAAAGGGGGTTTTGGTGGTGAAGATGGTGGATGGACACGGCGAGGTTTCGGATTTGGACTTCAAGTATTGGACCAGCATCAACAAGTATGTCTTCACCAATCAGTGGACTCAATTTGTGAAGGATTTTGGAGTGAAGGAAGGTTGGATTGTGCAGATTTGGTGCTTCAGAGACAAAGACTCTCACATCTGTTTTGGCATCAATGCCCATCCTTAAATAATGTACTCATGACTTAGTTAGTTAGTTAGTTAGTTAGTTAGTTAGTTATTGTTTGATTGGTTGGTTGGCCATACATAGATTTAGTGGGACCCATTAATTTGCTTGATTAATAAGTTAATGGTGGATTATATAAGGATTGGAGAATTTCTTTCATGGTGATGACATATATGTAGTGTAATTTCAATTTTTTCTTTATTTCTTGTTTTCAAATATTACAGTTAGTTCTTCTGAAGAAATATGATTAGCAAATCAATGTACTTTTATTAGGCCAATTGATTCTTTGTCTGGTTCTATATCGAGTCATGAATATTTAATAAAATTTCTATTTTCTTTAAGAAAACTGTTTTGATTGATCAATATGTTTTCATTGTTTCTGATTTGGTACAGATTTTGTTTACTATACATGAATGAGAGCACACTATATTTGTCTTAGATTGCTGGGTAATTTTTAATATCTGCGTATGTAATTCTTTGTTTTCTTTGGCTAATTTGTTGAATGTATTAATGATATTAAGGTTTAGCTAGGGTTTTATTTTATTATATTTATAGGGTTTTATAGGTCTATGATTCTACTAAAGAAGAAGCTTAATCTTGTACATGAATTCAATTAAAAATCTTGTTACTTATCACTGTAAAAAGATTTATTTTAAGCTTCAAAGAATAAAAAAGAGAATTGTTTTATATGCTTCATGGCATTGGAAGGCCACATATAGAGCAATATATATAAAAGCAAGATTTGGAGGTGTCGTGAGTTGGACTCCCTTTAAAGTCAAAAAAAAAAAAAAAAAAAAAACTGCCAACTAGACTTGATCAAATTTGATAATTCTTGGTAAAAAACTGAACTTCACTAAGATCAAAATAGATTTCAGTGACAACTGACACAATATATAAGACTTGAGAAGCAGTGAAATATTAACATTGTAAGGGAACCTCAAACTTGATTTAGCCATTACTCATGATGCATCACATTGTCTGATCAAAGATCCAACTCTGGCTGTGTCGACTAGTTCTGAATGCGGAATGCAGGTGAAGTTTCGTCTTCTGTTGCTTTAGAGTTATGGTTTGAATCATCTCGGGCTTTCCTTTTCGTCGCTGCTGCAATGATTTTGTGTATTGTTGAATTAGTTTCACAAGGGTAAAACTACCAAAGAAGACATGGTAATAACAAGTAAGAGAATGAAGAAGACAAGGTTCTTCTACCTTGAATCAGCCTTGTTACTTCCCTTGCCTCCCCTTCCACCAGCAACCTCATCCATGCTTTGGCCTCGGCGCTTGTAGCGTCCACCAGACGCAACGAATGCCGGGCAAGGCCTAAAAGCCTTAATAGGCCACCACCCGAAGCCGGGCACGGTGGCTATCCCTCCTTGAATCCTTCCCTCACCATTACATCCTTTCTCCACCTCTTGTCTCCCACAAGCCTTGCATCCCCTACAAACACAACTCTACCTATTCATATCAGCAACTTTAGATGGAAAGTTAATTATTGTATAGGGTACTACTATTTCAAACTCACATCAACTCAAGCTCTATGCAGCACTCAATTCATATTAGAAACAACAAAAACAGCCCAATTTCTGAACTAAACTTGTATTAGGAGATAATCAATTTAACAATAACTCCTAAAATTTGCCCCCAGCAAATAAGGAGTGCCGTCCGACAACAAGATGCGCACCATAGCTCTGATTGAGATTGTGAATTGTTGCATTAACATTATTATCCCCTTGATTTTTCCGACTTATAGGGTTGGGGCGCCCTACTAACTCCTACGTGACTAGTCAAACCAATGTGATAACGGGCTGAAAATGGATGGGATTGAGTATCCATAAAAAAGGAAAATTCTACACGTACATCAGCAAACATACATCAGAACGCAATGTACCCCTAGCACTCCCAAAAAAAAGTATCAACTTTCAAGTACACTCCTGGGGGAACCTCTACAAGGTAAGAAACAAACATGGGTAATCAATCTTGTCATGTAACATTGGGGTAATTTTCAGCCTACCCATCATCACAAACCATGAAATTTATACATTTTGTGTGCTCTCGATTCAAGCAAACCAAACAAATACAAACTAAACAGCTTCAATGACATGGGGCGTCCACAATATAATCAATTGAACAGAAAAACCAGTCAGTCCTCTCTCAAGAGTACACATGGGGGAACCTCAACAAGGCAACTAATAATAAACATGGGTAATCAATCTTGTCATGAAAATTGAAGTAATTCTCAGCCTACCCATCATCACAAAGCATCAAATACACACATTTTGGGTGATTTGAATTCAATCAAACAAAACAAATACCCACTAATAACAAAAAAAGGGGAAACTAACAAACACCAACCTCAAAGGAACCCCTCCTCCACCTCCACCACCAATTTCAGCTCCAACATATACATCTTGATCTGAATTAGATGAAGAAGATGATGATGAAGTTGAAACTTGTTCTTGGACAGAAGAAGAAGGGGTTGATGAATAGAGGGGTTTAGCTTTTGTGGGCAGTGTGGAAAGTGAGCATCTCTTGTAATTGGGAGTGGAATGAAGCCATTGATTTTGTGAGGGAATTGGAGGATTGTTAGTTGGTGGAGCAGACAGAAGAGCTGCCATTGCACCCACACACACACTAATACCCAATCAGTGAAGGAGATAAGGCCAGAGGTTCATAGATACCACCTATAGAGTGTGTTAAAAAAAAAAAAAAAGGAAGCTGCAAGGTATACCCACTTTAGACACCCGACTTTAAGCACTTATCGGTCGTGCACCGTGGATATATCTCGAGATATGCATTTGAAGCGTATCAAACGGCACAACTGTTAGGTGCCCAAAGTCGTGCTTTAAGTGGGTACTCCAACCAGTTCGAGGTGTATCGGACGACGCACAACTATTAGGTGCCTAAAGTCGTTATCAGAAGCATTAAGCTCAGCTCGAGCTCGCGGTGTTGGAGGTGTATCAGGCGACGCATGACTGCTTGGTGCCTAAAGTCTGTATTTTAAATGGGTTCCTCAAGCAATTCGATGTGTATTGGACAACACATTACCACTAAATGCCCAATGTCAAGTGTCCCAAGCATTAAGCCGGCTCAAGCTCGGAGTAGTCGGTGACCTAGATCCCACAAAAAAATTAGGCTTAATATTAGGTGGTCGAGGTTTTAGTAGTCGGCTCAAGCTCGGAGTCGTGCACCGTGGATACATATCGAGATATGCATTTGAAATGTATCAACCTGCGCATAGTACATAACCGTTAGGTGCCTAAAGTCGTTGTCAGAAGCATTAAGCTCAACTTGAGCTCGGAGTGTTGGAGGTGTATCAGACAGTGCATGATTGCTAAGTGCCTAAAGTCAATATTTTAAATGGGGTCCTCACGCTAAGTGTCCAATGTCAAGTGTCCCAAGCATTAAGCCGACTCAAGCTCGAGTAGTCGGTGACCTAGCCCCCAAAAAAAACTTAGGCTTGATATTAGGTGGTCAAGGTTCCACCGAGATTTGAACTCGGGTTACTGGATTCAGAGTCCAATGTCCTGACCACTAGACCATGGAACCGTTGCATGTCCAAAATTTTATCAAATATTAATATTTTTTTCTAAGGGTGTGTTTGATTGCAAAAAATCATAGGAAATGTTTTTTTACGTAACCGTTTTTTCCACTGTTTGATAACTTTGGTAATCTGCACTTGAGAAAAAAAACCACATCCCCCTATTTTCCTCATTTATTTTCTCATCTTTTAGGGTATGTTTGACAAAAAAAATTCTTCAATGAGAAAAAACTTTTTTTTTAGCAAATCTTCTCGAGAGAATTTTATAAAAAAATTTTTCTCATAATTGTTTGATTGCACGAGAAAAAATTTTCTTTTATGGTTCAATCATGCGCATCTAAATCATCGTCGATGTCGGACGGCTCGACGATGATGTTGGTGACGAAGCAGAGACGAAGAGAAAAAGAAAAAGTATATATCCGCGAAAGAGTAGCGAGATGCCAAGTTTGTTTGGGTGGAAGAAATGATCGGTTCGTGAGAGAGATTGAAAGATTTTCGATTTTCCACGCTAAAAGATGAGAAAATAAATGAGGAAAATAGGGAATGTGGTTTTTTTTCTCGTGTAGCTTACAAAGCTATCAAACAATGGAAAAACGGTTACACACAAAAAGTAGACAATTTCTATGATTTTTTTCATTTTCTTTGCTATCAAACACACCCTTAGCGTGGAAAATTGAAAATCTCTCAATCTCTCTCACGAACCGATCATTTCTTCCATCCAAACAAACTTGGCCTCTACTACTCTTTCGCGGATACACACTCTTTCTTTCTCTCTTCGTCTCGGCCGTCACCTACATCATCGTCGAGCCGCCCGACATCGACGATGATTTAGATGCGCACACGGATTGAACCATAAAAGAAAATTCTTTCTCGTGCAATCAAACAACTATGAGAAAATTTTCTTTATAAAATTCTTTCGAGAAGATTTGCTAAAAAAAAAGTTTTTTATCATTGAAGATTTTTTTTTGCTATCAAACACACCCTAAGCTATTTTCCAATTTAAAAATGGCCATAGGCACGGCTAAAGGCACCCTAAAATATTGGGGCATCTCACATAAAATAAGTGTAATACCGGCATCCCCTTACAAAAACTAGGGTGCTTATAGTGCATGCCGATGATATTTTGACAAGGTTGAAGTCACAAATTATGTTACACATGTGTACAACACATTGGTGATATATTTTCAAGATGGGTGCTCACATATTTTGATATGTATAACGGTGTTAGTATTCTCATTTTCAGATTTATGGGTTTTGTTCTCTTCGATTTCAGAGTACATTTGTAGTCACGCGCATGTCTTATCTATACAGGAAGCTCTCTCGACATTGTCTATTCTACTTATTAAACTCAAACTCGATATCTTGCTTAGATAACTTTATAGTTCAAGATTGTGTTCAGAATCACATCTATGACTTTTTTTTCTTGAATATTTAGAAAGAAGTAATGACCTAACTGATGAGTATTGAATAGATTCATTAAATAAAAAAAAAAAAAAAATCATTAGACCCTCATCATTCAAACAATTTAACAAATGAAAAAAAAAAGAATCATGCACTGATTGAGAATAACATATGTACAGAACTAAAGATTGATTCAACAAATAAAAAAGTTACCCAACAAGAATCTCATGCATTCATTCATGTAGTAAATCTGTAGTTCCAAGAATTGAAAAAACTAGACAGATCAAGAAACATTTTATCATCATACATGCAGGAGTGTTTTTTTTTTTTTTTTTTTTTTTTTTTTTTTTTTTTTGAGTCTGCAGTATTGTTTTAACTCCACCTATGTTGTACATTATGTGCGCTACATAACCGGTCCCAAGTCTGGATAAAGGAGGAGGACTCTGACGCCCATTTTTTCATAGTGAAAAATGGGTAAGAGAGGTCCCAAACTCACTTTTCATACCCGAAAAGTAGGGGAGGGAGGCCCCAAACTCATTTTCCATTCTTGGAAAATGGAGGAGGGTTGCGATAGGTTGACAGTCAGCGTAAAACTTTTGTCACTTTTCATTAAATAGATCAAACATATATAAACGTTGTGACGTTCCCACCTAGCGACGCGCTACATCGGAGCCCAGGTGTAGTGAAAAATGAGCAAGGGTGTGTTGTTTGAAAAGCTCACCATCAATTGCACTTACTCGAGCACAATGAAAAAGTTTGATCTATGTAGCCGACCTCAGTTAATTTGAGACTGAGGCTATGTTGTTGTTGTTGTGTTGTCGTCGTCTGCAGTATTGTTTTACATGCATCAAATCAAGAAACAAACAAAGAAAGAATTGAAACAATAACATGCATGTACCATCATGATCATCACATCATCCACCATTAACAAGACAAGTATGAATAATGGGTCCCACAGAATCTTTGTGTAGGTATGTATGGCCCACCACGCCACTATTCATCATCATATATCATCAGATTCATCGATCAGTTTGAGGGCCGCTAAGGGCACCCCACCTTTTCATGAAGGCACCCAAATTATTTGTAAAAATTCCAAAAAAGCTGGAAAAGACCATTTTGCCCCTGTATATATAATGATTCAAACTCTACAAATCATTTTGACAAAGAAAAAGGGCACCCCACCACCAAGCTTGAACCACAAAGCCACATTGCGTTTGGCGAGCGTTTATCGATTCTTGCGGATTGACATCATCCGAAAACGATGTAACAATGTTTGACAACCATATGATGGTTTCTTAGAACTGTTTAGTTGGGTAAAAGCGTGAAAATGATGATTTGTTTGTCAACGTAGGGTTTGATAATTTCCTCAAATCCGAACTTGTTTCCACTATATAATGGAGGATTGTCTTGCTACGGTGCAAAGAGGAGGTTGAACTTGAGGTAATTTTGTGAATTTATTGTGTTTTTTATGAGGTTATTCGAAGTTTCTGTCGATGTGCGCGATTGTTTCGGCCTCGCAGGACCGAGATATATTGAAATGTCTCGGTCATAGAGGACCGAGCCTACTCTAACCCTCTCGCTAGTGTACAACCGAGAGTATGAGAAAATTCTCGGTTGTACACCACCGACGCCACATTACCTATCACTAATTGTAGCTCTCGTCATGTCTCGGCCGAGATAACTGAAGTATTCTCGGTCATGCGTAATCGAGACACCGTGAACTCTTCCGCCTTCGTGGCGAGATCGCGAGTTCCCAAAAATTTAGCTTCGTCTCGGCCATGCTTGGCCGAGACAGCTTAACACGATCTCGGCCCTGTGTGGCCGAGAACCGCGATTTCCCAATTTTTTTGTCATTCTACAAACCGCCACACACACATTACAACTACTCTACCAAATGTAACTTAATTCGACGATCTTCAACCGAGCCCTAATTTGAAGACGAAATCGGCTCACACACCGGACCCTACAAAATGCGTAAAACTCGAACAACGAAGGAGAAACACACGGCGAGGGACGGAGAACACGATTTCGGGGATTCCTCTCACCGGTCGATTCAAAACAAATGGATTCTTCCACAAGGAGTTCGGTGAAGGTGGTGGTGGGGGTGGTGGGGTGCTCGGGGTTTGCACGAGGGTGGTGGGGTGCGTGATGGATTTCCACGAGGGGTAGTTTAGGTATTTCGGGTCTAATTTTTGGGTGCCCTGGTAAATCGGTTTGTGCCCACATTAACTCGGGTGCCTTCATTAAATGGTGGGGTGCCCTTAGCGGCCCTCATCGGTTTTAGTTGGACTACTGACAAGATTGATTCATGTTAGACCAAAACACAAAAAACATGCATATAATTGAACTATTGTTATATCATGTTTGAATTCAATTACAAAAAATTAGATAAAATAATACCAGAAGCTTGCACTAATGGCAATGTCTTAAGACGAAATTTCCTCCAATTCGGTGTATGAATGCTTCAAGAGGTTCGTCTCCATGATACAACTGGATTGATCTTTGATTACACATCAACCAAAAGATCATTTTTCTGCAACAACAACAAAAATCTCTCAAAACCAGGAAAAACTCTCTTAATTTCGAAATTTTTCTCTATCTATCAGTGAAGTTAAAAGCCATTTTTATAAACCAAAACCTACCTCTTTTGAACAGTTACAACTGTTCAAAACGAGGTCATTAGTGGTGTGCTTAATTAACCACCAATTATCCCACTAATTACACACCTTTTAAAAAACTAAAAGTGGTAACTGTTCACCACTAATTACACTTTCGAAAATAACTAAATTTAATGTAAAAAGTAAAAATTTTATGTTGTGAATTGGCTAAGTTATTTTAACATTAGCCCCAAAGGCCCAAGGCCAAATCAAAGACATATTAAATATCAAGTATTTAATGTGTATTAATCAATGGGGAATACCCATGGTCTTTTTCCTCCAACCCCACATTCACTTAACTAAGTCTTTCAAGTGAAAGATTTCTTATAAGGAAAGAAACAAAAAGTTTCTTTCCCATGTGGGACTAATTTTGGATACAATACAAACTCAAATATAGTTCAACAATACCCCACATTTGTATTGTATCCATCTGCAACCATGACCGAGTTTACTTTGCCAAATCACAAACACAAAATTTAAACAAAATTTAAAGTACAAACATTATTTTAAAAACAATTGAGAGAGATTATCATGTCATGTTAATCAGGAAAGTGTCGTATAGACTTGAACTTACCCTAGTAAGATCATATCGAGTTCACTTCGTGACGTGTGATGATGCATGTATCTTGAACTGTTCACTTTTTATAGTAAACTAAGACAATATGTCTCACTTATGACATGATTCCTGATGCACTTTATTCTTTGTTGTTCATTTTGGTCCTGAACATATCCTGGGTTCATGATAGCTTTAGAGAATTTAGCCTATTCATTCTCATAAATGCGACCCCACATTTACTATCATATAGGTGACTTATCTTTAATCATTAAATGCAATATTGCATACCCTATACTTCTTATCAACACACTTACTTCATCATAGGAATATGTAATTATGTGTCATGTTTGTTAAGTCAAGTCTAACTAGTTTGCCTATTGAACCTAGACCATGGGATCTCCAATCAGCTAGGTTAGGTTTCCGCTAGACTTGACTTACTCTATAGGCTTTAAGCCCATTCCCCTCGATAATATCTTCACTCGATCTCTTGGTAAGCCTTTAGTCAAAGGATCTGCAATGTTTTCCTTAGACTTAACATAATCAATACTAATTACTCCACTTGTGAGTAATTGTCTTATATAGTATTATGTCTGGCGCCTTATATGTATCGACTTACCATTATATATCTTGTTCTTAGCTCTTCTTGCTTGTCTTTGCCATACTATCACAATGTATGCATATTGTTGTGATTGGTTTTGGCAAGAAGGAATATCTTCTAAGAAATTTCTTAGCCATTCAAACCTTCTTTGCCTTGTCAAGAGCAATAAATTCAGATTTCATGGTGGAACGTGCTATACACGTTTGTTTTGTTGATTTCAAGAAATCGTTGCTCCACCTAATGTGAATATATATCCACTTGTTGATTTGGTTTCTGTATTATCAGAAATCCAATTTGCATCACTATACCCTTCAAGTACAGGTGGAATTTTGAGTAATAAAGTCCATAATTTAAGGTATATTTAAGATACCTTAGAACTCTTATTAATGATGTCCAATGAGCATCATTAGGATTACTTGTGTATCTACTCAGCCTGCTTACTGCATAAGCTATGTCAGGTCTAGTAGAGTTCATCAAGTACATCAAGCTTCCAATTCCTTGAGAATATTCCAATTGAGAAATTGCTTCTCCATTATTTTTCTTAAGATTACAATGAGCATCAAAAGGAGTTGGAGCAGGTTTACAATCGAATTGATTGAATCTTTTTAAGATTTTCTAAACATGATGAGATTGTGTGAGGACATAACCTTCGTTATTCCTTTCGATTTGAATTCCTAGTATTACATCAGCTAGACCTAAGTCTTTCATGTCAAAACTGGAATTCAACATCTTTTTGGTTGACATTATAACATCCTTACTTGTGCTCATAATCAACATGTCATCAACATATAAGCATACTATGACGCAAAAAATTTTCATTTCTTTAATGTACACACATTTGTCACATTCATTTATTTTGAAACCATTTGCTAGCATAGTATGATCAAATTTTTCATGTCATTGTTTTGGAGCTTGTTTAAGTCCATATAATGACTTAACAAGTCTACAAACTTTATTCTCTTGGCCTTTGACTATGAACCCTTCAGGTTGGTCCATATATATTTCTTCTTCTAACTCTCCATTTAGAAACGTTGTTTTAACATCCATTTGGTGTATTTCCATATTGTATAAAGCAGCTATGGAAATCAACATTCTAATGGAAGTTATTCTCGAAACAGGAGAATAGGTGTCGAAGTAATCTACACCTTCCTTTTGTCTATAACCTTTTGCAACCAATCGTGCCTTGTATTTATCAATAGTACCGTCAACTTTAAGCTTTCTTTTGAATATCCATTTATATCCAATTGATTTGATTAGGATGGTAGATCAACCAATTCTCATGTATTATTTTGTAAAATGGATTCAACTTCACTATTGATGGCTTCCATCCATAAAGGAGCTTCCGCGAAGACATAGCCTCCTATAAGTCCGTAGTTCATTTTCGTTAACGAGACTTATAAAATCGGGTCCAAAATTCTTTGGAACCTTAATTCTTTTTCCCCTTCTAGGTTCCAATTCTTGTTCTTGAACCCTTGAATTTGGTTGGTTCTTCTAGACTCTTTTCGATCGTCCATTTTTCGTGATAAACCATTTTGTTTTTCCTTGAAAGGAAATATATGCTCAAAAATGTAGCATCCGCAGATTCTATAATAGTATTATCACCGATATCGAAATATGTGATTTAACTACTAAGAATCTATATGTTGCACTATTCTTAGCAAAACCGATGAACACACAATCTACGGTTTTAGGTTTTAATTTAGTCCTTTTGGTAAAGGAATTTGAACATTTGCTAAGCAACCCCACACTTTTAAAGTTTTGTAAGTGGGCTTTCTTTTTCTCCAAATTTCATATGGAGAATTATCGATTTTTTAAAATGAACTCTATTCAAGATATGATTTGTCAAAAGTAGTGCTTCACCCCACAAGTTTTGGGGAAGTCCGAGAATCATTCAACATAGAATTAATCATATTCTTGAGAGTTATATTTTTCCTCTCTCGCCACACCACTTTGTTGAGGTGTATATGGCGCGATGGTCTAATGAATAATTCCATTTATATTACAAAATTCGAAAATTCAATGGAATCATATTTTCTACCTCGATCAGTTCTTAGTACTTTTATCTTTTTGTCAAGTTGATTTTCAACTCTCGCCTTATATATTTTAAATACATCAAAGGCCTCGCTTTTATTATTGATCAAAAAGACGTGACAAGACTTACTACAATCATCAATAAAGGTGATGTAGTAGTTCTTTCCTCCTCTCGTAGGATTTGATTTGAAGTCACAAAGATCACTATGAATTAAATCTAATAATTCACTTGATCTTTCTTGAACAGACTTAAATGTTTGCCTAGCAAACTTTGATTAATACATGAACTTCACATTTATGTTTTAAATCAATTTTAAACTTTGGTAACATATTCAAATGTACCATTTTTTGAATTAATCTGTTATTTACATGCCCTAGTCTAGCATGCCATATTTCAAATGATTCAATCATATAAGCAGAGACAGTCATATACGCAGAAACAATCATTCTATTACCAGTGCCATTAACAATTAAAATGCTTAATTTGAAGAGACCTTCAGTAAGGTACCCCTTCCCTATGAACATGCCACCCTTGGTCAATACAAATTTGTCAGACTCGAAAACAAGTTTGAACCCTTTCTTATTCAGTAAAGGGCCAGATACAAGATTTTTCCTAATATCAGGAACATACAGAACATCAAGTAAAGTGACTACTTTTCCAGACATGAACTTCATCTTCACTGTTCCTTTGCCTTCAACCATGGAGGAGGACGAGTTTCCCATGTAAAGTTTCTCTTCACTGCTAGCCGGATGAAACTCAGAAAATAAGTTTTTGTCACTGCAGATGTGCCTTGTCGCACCAGTATCGATCCACCATCCTTTGGCATCAGAAACCATATTGGTTTCAGAAACAACTGCAGTGAGATCAATATCATCAATTTCCATGTCAGTAACATTTGCTTGGTTGTTTAAACCAGAATTATCATAATTCTAATCTTTCATGTGGCGACATTCTTGAGCCATATGGCCCTGTTTTCCACAAACCCAGCAACTTCCCTTAATTTTCTTGTAATCCTTCCCCTTTGGTGCTAACGGCTTGGTGGTTCTCTTGAAATCTTTCTTGAAATTCTTTTTCTGGAATTTCTGAAATTTGGACTTGCTTGATTGTCCTACCACCATGTTAGCATTAGCATTAGTCATTTCCTTTTTGTCTCCCTTCCTGTGATCTTCCTCAACACGAAGTCGCAGAATGAGATCATCAATGGACATGTCCCTTCGCTTGTGCTTTAGGTAGACCTTGAAGTCATTCCACGACGGTGGAAGTTTTTCAATAATGGCTCCAGTCTGGAAATGTTCATTTACTATGCACCCTTCAGCGTGCAATTCATGTATCAGAACTTGCAGTTCTTCCACTTGCTTTACCACGGACTTCGAATCCACCATATTGTATTTCAGAAACTTGCCTACCACGAACTTTTTAGCCCCTGCATCTTCAGTTCGATATTTCTTTTCGAGAAGATCCCAAACATCCTTTGCAGTTTTACATTCGAATATACATCATACGGTGTATCATCAAGTCTATTCAAAATATAATTCTTGCAGAGAAAGTCAGAATTCCTCCATGCTTCAATAGTAAGGAGTGTTTCCTTGGACAGAGGGTCCTCATCAGATTTCGGAACTTCTTCCTTCACTATGTTGGCAAGATTCATAGTGGTCAGCCAGAAAAGCATTTTCTGCTGCCACCTTTTAAAATCAAGACCTTTAAACTTCTCTGGTCTTTCATCTTTGGGATTGGCAGAGGTAGCAGAAGTGGTTTTCTCAGGTACAAGAGATGACATTTCAAACAGAGGCTTGCAAACAACAATTTCGTATAAATCAGTGATCAATTATATGCAATCAACTATTGTATGTAAATCAGTGATAACAAATAATAACAATATTTTCGTCTTAGATTGTTAGACCAAAACACAAAAAACATGCATATAATTGAACTATTGTTATATCATGCTTGAATTCAATTACAAAGAACTAGGTAAAATAATATCAGAGGCTTGCACTAATGGCAATGCCTTAAGACGAAATTTCTTCCAATTCGATGTATGAATGCTTCAAGAGGTTCGTCTCCAGGATGCAACTGGATTGATCTTTGATTACACACCAACCAAAAGATCATTTCTTCTGCAACAACAACAAAAATCTCTCTCTCAAAACCAAGAAAAACTCTCTTAATTTCGAAATTTTTCTCTATCTATCGGTGAAGTTAAAAGCCATTTTTATAAACCAAAACCTACATCTTTTGATGGTACATGCATATAATTGATCACTGATTTATACGAAATTGATCATGATGGTACATCTTTTGATGGTACATGCATATAATTGTTCTTAGGATAAGGCTTTTGTTTGCCACCATTTTTAGGACAATTTTATACTAGACGACCACTAAATTTGAAGTTACAATAAAGTTAAAAGCACACTTTCTTAATTTGAGTTTTATATGTGTTGCAGACAATGTATGAAGCCATGAAAGGAAGAGTTGAAAATATGGTGGAGAGAGGGGAAGTGAACGAAGAGTACCTCACTAGCAAACACGACTGTGATGCTCTAAATAAGTGGAAACCAGGATTTACTCATCAAGATCATCCTACAATAATTGAGGTTAGACCTTCTCAAATAATGAATTATATATACACATCTAAACAAGTGTGCCAAAAAAAAAAAAAAAAAAAAAAAAAACTAACGAAAACAGATAGTTCACGTAGTACAAGAAAAACATGATATATATACAAAGAAAACTTTATCTAAAGCTCTCCTCAGTTTTCAATTCAGGAATTTATACCACATACATCGCGTTATATCGTACATGATATGTAGAGCTACCAGAGTTACTCCTTACCTAATCACACCAGACGCCTAAATATAATTGTCTGCTCTTTTAGTTGTCATTAACCACAATATAATTGTCTGCTCGAGTCACATTCATTCACAAAGGGGGAAGCATTTTTAAAATACAAAAGAAGTAACTACTTATAATTATTGCAGCTCAAATGAATTAATCTATGTGATCAATTTGAAAATAAATCAAATATATATCTTCTTGATACACAAATTGCCCCCAGTTGAAATGGTACAATGGTTAATAAGTTGTTAGAATTGAAAAGTCTTGTGACTAAAAGTCTTGCGATCGACTACTGCTATCGATCCAACTTTAAATAAGTTGATTTCTCTTTGGGTCGTCGGTCGATTGAGGTGCCTGATTGACTCTTATAGAATTGGACGATTGTGGAGCCTACAGTTTGGAGATTGACATGTCTCAATAAAATTCAAGCTGGAGTCCTTCAGATGTATTTTAGTGAACACCACTGAATTGAGATTTGTATATTGCTCTATATAAATCATTACAGGTTCTACTAGACAATGGAGAAGACAAAGACATTACAGGTTATAAGATGCCTAATCTTGTGTACATTGCTAGGGAGAAAAGTAAGAGTTCAGCGCACCATTTCAAGGCTGGCGCCCTCAATGTGCTGGTAATTGTAATATGATCTTAATTTATCTTTATGATTATTTGTGCTAAAGTTTATCATGAAATTTAAAGTCTAACTTGTTTTGCTGGTTCACATCGATCATACAGACCCGTGTGTCAGCAACCATGACCAATGCACCAGTAATCCTTACTTTGGATTGTGACATGCACTCCAACGATCCCATAACACCTCTTCGAACCTTGTGCTTCCTTTTGGAGCCTATTATGGGATTGGAAGTAGCGTATGTGCAGTTTCCACAACATTTCCGTGGCATCAACAAGAATGATACATACGCTAATGAGATAAAACGATCATTTCGAGTAGGACCCAATAGGAATGGATGGGTTACAAGGAACAAATGTTAATTAAGCATGTACATATTATTTCAAAAGATCATTCAGTCATTTATTCAAGCAGCTATCAAACATGTTTTCACATTAGATAAACTTCTCACTCAAAAGTAATCTCATCAAATAAGCATGTAGTTTTCATTTCGAAATAATAATCAGACATTTATTCAAAAAGTACGAAGCTCATTAACCAAATATCAAATCTTCTTGAATCATTAATCGTCTGAACAATGCAAAATCGTCTCAAAAAAACTAACTCACCAGATTGTTGAGAATAATGTCTTTCTCAATCATTAATCGTCTCAACAATGCAAAATCGACAACCTTCCCCTGCAATTTAGACTTCTACAACTGAAAAAGTCTCCATAGTCTATACAATATGTTGTGACCCTCCACCCATGTATCCGAGGTCTGTGGATTTCGCTAATATCGCCGCAAGTCCGTGGATCTCATTAATACCGATATTATCCTAACCTAACCACCTTGAGTGCACGTGTGGGGGTTTTACTCCAAAAGGTTTCGGTATTATTTGAGGAGAGAGCAACACTTAAAGTGATTCTTTGTGAAGTCACACTTAACCTATGTAGAAATATATTTTGGAGTACCGAAACCTTTTGGAATAAATCCTACTAAGGTGCACTAAGGTGCCTTGGCTCCACCTTAGACCAATTTCCCTATGAGATGTTACATCTCATAATTTGTCATTACTACATCTTGAGGAGAGGCGACTTGAGGAACCCGCAACTACTAACAGACATGTCTTGTCCCAACTGAACCATCGGCTCTTATACCACTTGAGCTCACAGGTGTAGGATTTCACTCCAAAAAGTCTCGGTACTATTTGGGGACAGATCAACATTTTACTTCTTTATATATCAACCAATTGGGCGATTCAATGGTTTGGTATGTGATTTGAAAGTGTTCTTGGGTTCGAACCACATGGGGGCAAAAGTTAATAATCAAAAAAAAAAAAAAAAAAAAAAAATTGTTTCCTTGTGAAGTTACACTTAGCCAACGTGGAAATATATTTAGATCCACGTGTCCCTAACACAAGAAAGTCTCTGATCTAGAAACAATTTGCTATTGCAACATCAACTCATTTAGCCATATTTAGATTTTAATCCTCTCCTCAGCTTTGAAGGTAGCTAGTAACCTACCCATAAAAGATTACCCCTATCTAAACCTTATTATCATCCATGCATTGAAAAAAAAAAAAAAAAAAAAAAAAAAAGAAAGAAATGAAGATAATTACTGCCTGCCCCCAAAAAAATTACCATATACTTATATTATGTAGGGTAAAGATAAGAAATTACCCAGCAAATTAAGACAAGTAGTATTCTGTTCTCTCATCATTGATGTTTCAAACAAAATCCGTAACAAATAAGAAAGAATGAAAACAATAGTATTGATAAAAAATAGAGTTACATCAACCAAAACATGTATCTGTACTTGTAAATACAAGGTGGAAAGAAAGACAGAATTGAAATATTCTATGTCATCATCACCATCAAAAAATTCTGCAATGCACCCTATATAATCTACTATTAACACATTAATGAAGCAATGAAATGGGTCCCACTGAATCTTAGTGTGTGCATGTCAGTATGTATGGCCCACCAATGTATCAATTAATAGCTAAAGTAAATCATCATCAGACTTAATACTACTGTTTTAAGGATGGACATTGATGCCAAAACAGAGGAGAGAGTGTTTATCTCTAAAGCACCAAATCTCCACAATCCATCCTTCCTTCACTTTAAACTTGTCCACAAATTGAGTCCATTGCTTGGTGAAGACATACTTGTTGAGGCTTGTCCAATACTTGAAGTCCAAATCCGAAACCCCACCGTTTCCATCCACCATCTTCACCACCAAAACCTCTTCGGAATTCTTCTTCCCCTGCACTCTTGCCTTCCTCATCTCCTCTGCACTCAACAACCCCTCCAACTTCCACTCACACTCACTTGGTATGAACAATCTACTCAAATCCGCCCTCACATCACTCGCCGTGATCCTCTTGTTTACTACCCATGTCGGCGGCTTCATCCCCGCCCCCATTAATCCCTCTATTTCCTCCCTCATCCGCTCCGGCATTACCGCCTCTCCATCCACTTCCGGGTCCTCTTGCTTCCTCTTCTTCTTCACAATCTTCTTCGCAATCTTCTTGTTCTTAATGGGGAGTGTGTTGTTGTTGTTGATGATCTTGATCACAATCTTGTTGTTCTTAAAAGTGATTGCGTTGTTGTTGTTGTTGTTGTTGACCTTCTCAACGTTCTTCTTCTGCTCCTCATTTTCATTGTTGATGCGTTCCCGTTCACTGTCACTCGCATCAAGCAGAGCATTCCATCTCTTCCATGAACCGCCATCCCTCATTCTCATCAACGTCATTGATCGATTGATCAAGAAACCAATTCTTCAATGCTGGAATCGAAATGGGCGAAGAGTGATTTGATTGATTGTTTCAGAAAACTTTCTAATTTTGAGTCTACTGATCAAACTCTAAATACAACTCTGAAGATTATGGAGCCGTTGAACGCATTTTTGATTGAGTTGTCTTTGTGATCGACGGTCGTTAAAGGATGCGCGTGCCGATGATTATGGAGATAATAATCATTGTTGCTCGATCAGATATTTGTGGACTCAAGTCACCTAGAGTTCGTGTGATGAGCGTTGAGATGTACGCCGTGCAGTACAATCCAACGGTTCGCAACAGTTGAGAGCGCGCACGTGCATGGACTGATCAGTAACACCATCAAAAACACTACTACACTTCGTCAACTTCAAAAAAAATTACAATCAGTTAAAGTTAAAACGGTTTATTTTATTTTTGTAATAAAAACGTTTATTTAATCACGTTTTTTTGATAAAGCCATTTAATCACATTTCGGAATTGATCGATTAGCTTACATTATTTACCTTTGTTAGTATTTAAAACATTTATTGTTGCCTTAATTCAATTACAATTAACTTTTAAAAAGATTAATTTTTTTTTTATTTGGGGTAGTATGACGCCTTTATGATCAAGGAGGGGCGAGATACTTAAACAATTACTTCTTTTGTACCACTTTTTTTTCTTTTTTTTTTGGTCTAAATTATTTAATATATATATATTTTTATATTCGTGAGTATCTAGGCGAGTCTGACTATTCTCACGAGGCCCTGACATAACCAGCCATTGCGTATCCCAGTGACCCGAGCAATCTTACCACGCCGAGAAATCGAAATAGAAGTCGTGCGCTTAACTCACATAACCCTGCTTTTTACCTTTATCGTTATGGCAATCCGACCGAGTTACTATTTAGTATATTAATGTGTGTGGGAATGCCAAATGTGTGAACTAATTAAATTGTAGTCCCACGTGCATCGGTTAAGTACTGTGACTTCATAAAAGTACATCAGTGTGATCTCTCTCCAATTAATATTGAGGTATTTTGAAGTTACATAACATCGGTGTGAGTTTGAGGTGGCGCTATCGGTACTAGTAATATCCAAGGATTGGTAGATATAGGCGCTACAAGCCCAACACAATGAGCCCAAACAACTCCGAGGTCAAGCTGGTATTGCATGTGTACCTTAATTACTTCTTTATTGATTACATTTTTTTGGAATAAGAAGTCTTTGTTGTTCACTTCTTGAATTAATATGCATGACGGTTAATCTTACGTATGAAGCAGCTATTTAAATGTATGCTATGTAGGATGGAATGGACATCAAATGCATGTCTAGCATAAACGCGACATTATTGTGTCTATATTAAATAATGTCTAAAACTAGCTTGTCATTAAACTAGTTAGACTTTTTTTTTTTTCAACAATTGCA
The DNA here is from genome assembly GCA_039657325.1 of Stephania cephalantha. NCBI lineage: Eukaryota > Viridiplantae > Streptophyta > Magnoliopsida > Ranunculales > Menispermaceae > Stephania > Stephania cephalantha. Next base: position 4,938,392 of record CM077577.1, on the reverse strand, counting down.
TTGTATTGATGTTTCTAGCTCAAAAGAGGGGACATCAAATTATTACGGCAAAAATAATATATATCTTGTTACAGTAAAGCATGGAATTAAGATAGAACTAAGATCCGACACCATGCACACAAGGTGGTGCTCAACAATTAATCCCGACGGCACAACCAACCACCGCACAAGTGGGGACAACCACACGTACCCCTTCTACGAGGACAACATCCCATTAGTGGGTACAAAAAACTTTAGATCCAATTAAAAAAAAAAAAAACTAAAAAGACACAACGGAACTCAAACAACTAGCGATAACTGCAACTTAGTGTCTCTCGCCATTGGTTCATAAGAGCTATTAATTTATGTGCGCCTTGGGATGCAGGTATACACACATTTCGATGCATAACATATGAGTCGAAGTTGCATGAAAGGCTCCTGCTAGCTAATGTGTTGTGTGGTGTGACATTGTTACAGTAATATTTTCCAACTCCATCTGAGATCCAATTACATTATAAAGTACAAACAGTTACTTTTATTAATAAATTAATTTTTTAGGTTCAAAAAAGCAAGTGGGGTCCACCATTTGACCTCTAATTAATGTTACTCAACTATCAATAGCTTGAGGCCCACATTATACTTTCTGGGATGGTCTAATGTGGAGTAGGAGCATCTTTAATAGGACCGTAAAATAAATTCAGATAGGACACAATCCACTTACAAAAACAACAACAACAACAACAACAACATAGCCTCAGTCCCAAATTAACTGAAGTCGGCTATATTGATACAATTCACTTCCAACTTAAAAAATGTTCTTCAATTAAATCATGAATTGATAATGTCTAGGTGATGTAGCAGAGAATCTTAGAGCATTTCCAATGATAATGTGGATTGGAGGTGGATGTGTGCACATTAGATTAAATAAATATACGTAAAAAAGATAGACACTGCATACTATACCCTCTAAATTTAAAAGACATGATAGCTAGTATGCACTATGACAGGTCATTGAAAAGCTAAATAAATAAGAGGGCCGCTTATGGGCACCCCACCAATTCACGAAGGCACCCTGTTGTTGAGGGCACAAAGTCATTTACCAAGGGCACCCAAAATTTAGGCCCGAAATCTCCAAAATACCCTCGTTCAAAACAGATGCACCCCACCACCCCACCACCGTCCTTTTCAACGAGCAAACACTACTTCTCGTCAACGAACCAGCTAGCAATCCCGAAACTCATTTGTCTTCGTTCCTCTCCGTCTCTCTCCTCTGTTGTAGGCGGAATTTCGTGTTTGAAGGCTTTCGGTTTTGTTCCATTTCGTCTCCACATTAGGGCTCGGTTCTAGTTTTTCGTTCACACACTCAAGTCGAGAAATCGATTGTTTGAATGTACGTTGGTAGTCTAATTAAGTTGCATTTGGTAGAGTAGTTGTTATGTTTGTGTGACGATGCATTCAATGGTTCATTTATTGGAAAGTCGTGGTTCTCGACCACACAGGCCAGAGATTTTGTTTACAGTCTCGGCCAAGCATGGCCGAGACTGAGGGGAAATTTTAATTTGGGAACTCGTGGTTCTCGACAAGACATGCCAGAATAGTTTACACAGTCTCGGCAACGAATGGCCGAGAGTAATTGTGTTATCTCGGTCACCACTTCACGAGAGTAACCATTAGTGTATAGTTTATGTCCTGTCGGTTGATGTACAACCGAGAATGTAGAATAGCTCTAGGTTGTCCATAACCGAGACTTTTATTGTCGTCTCGGTCACCACTTCACGAGAGTAAGTTGAAGTGTATAGTTTATGTCCTGTCGGTGATGTCCAACCGAGAACATAGCATTTCTCTCGGTTGTCCATAACCGAGACTTTTATTCCTTTCTCGGTGGATGTTGATCGAGACGTTTGCATAACTCTCGGTCCTGCGATGCCGAATCAATCGCGCCCGTGAAAAAACATCTGAAAATTTGAGAAACCCTACGTTGACAAACCAAATCATCAATTTCACAGTTTTTTATCCAAAAAACAGTTCCTTCAAAGCTTCATATGGTTGTCAAACATTGTTACATCGCTGTCGGATGATGTCAAGACGCAAGAATCGATACACGCTCGGCAAATACAATTGTGGCTTTAGGTTTCACTTGTGATCCAAGGTGGTGGGGTGTCACAGTTTTGCTTTGAAAATGATTTGTGGGGTTTGATTGAGTATATATGAATGGGCAAAATAGTCATTTACATTTTAGATGGGAAAATGAAAAAAATGATGGCCGCTAAGGGCACCCCACCATTTAATGAAGGCACCCAAAGTTTTTGTAAAAAATTCTGCAAAAGTGGAAAAAACTATTTTGCCCTTGTATATATAGTGATTCAAACCCTACAAATCATTTTGACAAAGAAAAAAAGGCACCCCACCACAAGGTTGAACCCCAAAGCCACATTGCATTTGGCGAGCGTTGATCGATTATTGCGGATTGTCATCATCCGACAGCGAGGTAACAATGTTTGATAACCATATGATGGTTTGAAGGAACTGTTTTTTGTCAAGGTAGGGTTTCTCAAATTTTCAGATGTTTTTTCACGGACGCGATTGATTCGGCCTCGCAGGACCGAGAGTTATGCACACGTCTCGATCACCATCCACCGAGAAGGAATAAAAGTCTCGGTTATGGACAACCGAGAGAAATATTCTACATTCTCGGTTGGACATCACCGACAGACATAAACTATACACTTCGACTTACTCTCGTGAAGTGGTGACCGAGACGACAATAAAAGTCTCCGTTATGGACAACCGAGAGCTATTCTACATTCTCGGTCATGCTTGGCCGAGATCTGTAAACAAATCTACGGCTGCGTGGCGAGGCCGAGACCGTAAACAAAATCTCGGCTGTGTGGCGAGAACCACGAACGCCAATAAATGAACCATTGAATGCACCGCCACACAAACATAACAACTACTCTATCAAATGCAACTTAATTAGACTACCAACGCACATTCAAACCATCGATTTCAACACTATCGACGTGTGAACGAAAACTTGAAGAACCCTAATTTGGATATGAAATCGACCAAAACTCGAGTCTTCAAACTCGAAAAACGTCCTACAACAGAGGAGAGAGACATAGAGGAACGAATACAACTTAGATTCGGGATTGCTAGGTGGTTCGTTCACGAGAAATGGAGAAAGTCAAGCAAGAGGACGGTGGTGGGGGTGGTGGGGTGCCCGAGGGTTTGCACGAGGGTGGGTGAGAGGGTTTTTTGCACGAGGGGCATTTTCGGTATTTTGGGTTTAATTTTTGGGTGCCCAGTGTAAATCGATTTGTGCCCACATTAACTGGGTGCATTAAATGGTGGGGTGCCCTTAGCGGGCCTCAAAAAAATATGGGTGCCTTCATGAATTGGTGGGGTGCCCATAGCGGGCCTCATAAATAGCCGTCGCCGAAAAGAGAAAACCATATATACTTTCGTTTTGCCACATTTTTTTTTTTTTTGGATAAACCGTGTACTTTCCGTTTATTCTATATACTTTACGTTTTTTTTTTTTTTTGTACTTATCAATATAGTACAAGATAGCTACAAATAACTTTATAAAAAAGATAAATACAAACAACTTACAAAATCAGTTATCGATTTTTTTTCGTAGAATTTTTTATTTTTTTATTTATAATCGATTAGTACTTATTTATAATTTAATAAGTTAAAGGGAAAGAGTTGCCACCTCATAGATAGAATGTGCAATCTACAGTACTCATTGGAGACCATTTTTACTATTGAATATGTATTTATGCCACGTAATGTTGACATCCTCTCCACGTTGATGTCGTGATGACAATCCGCATCCACAATCTACATTTACTATTGGAGATGCTCTAAATAGATGGTGTCTACCACAATGTAAATGTCTACTTCTATACATTGTGGTAGACATCCTCTTCACTGCCATGTCATTACTTTTAGTTAGAGAATCAAAGGAAAAACAAAAAGATAAAATAAAGGGCATTATTATATGAAGACAAAAGAAAAGTCACAATCCATGGTCGAAATCGACATCAATCCATGCTCTAAATCACATTACCATTAGAGATGCTCTAATCCACGCGTACCCGTTGTAGTAAGCCTCTTTATTTATTTTTAAATTGAATATGATAAAAACTTTAGGCCTCATTTGGTTCATTTTGCCGATTAATAAGGAGGTTTTCTTGTAGGAAAGTTCATATATTCATGTTTGGTTCAACTATTCAATTTTGATCTTTCGAGGAAGTTGCATAAATAAAATATGAATTGGGAGTCAACTTACGGGAAAGTTGATATTACAAGCCAACTAAACAAGATTAGTTATTAGTTGGAACTTCTATGTAAGACATCTCACTCCTCGAACTCTACCTCCAAACAAACAAGATCTTAGTTAGAAGTATTTATTTTCATAGTTGATCTTGTCATAACAATTTCGTTCATTTTTTTTTTCTATACCACTCGATATCTGGACCATTCGACTATTCCGAGTTTGCCTTGCCTGAGTCACACATCATATTGGTCAGGGGAGCTCTCAATGTTGGTATTTTCATTCTCATATTTTGAACTCGAGTCACCGTATTGATCAGAGGACTTGTCCAAACTCGAATCTTTGTCACCCTTATTTTGCAATTTTAATCCCAAGCTCACCCAGTGAGCCTATTAACTACTTAGAAATATTTTTTTAATATAAAAAATTGAAAAAAAATATTAAAAATAAGGTTTGAGCCTCAAACATCAAGATCAATTGTTATAATTTACAGTAGTAAACTAACTTCTACTTTTGTATTTGTTTTTAAATATATTTACTTTATTAAAAAAATTAATAAACGATTTTCTAACTTGATCGGACTTGGGTTGCCTGAGCAAAGATTTCAAAGCTCCAACCCAACTAAGCAAGGCTCAAGCCGCCCACACTCGCTCATTGAACATGTATAAATGGGATGTATTCATCAACTTCTCAAAAGAATTCAAACACAACAATTGTTGGCTCGATTGGTTCGACATTCAGATCCCTTAAGTTGTGAATCAAGTTCGAGTCCTACCAATAGAGACGACATCTATTAAGAGCTCTTTAATTACCCTTCTTATGGGCCGACCTGAAGTGAATCCGGAATAGTCGGTTAGTTCGGTGATCTAGATCCAAAAAATAAAAAAGAATTCAAAAAGAAACATTTATTTTCTCCTTTTTACCAAAAGAAAAAAAAAAACACGTGACACAAAAATACTTGGTTAGTTAATGTGACAGTTATAACCAATTAACCACGTTAACCGATTGTCAAGATTGAAGAGGAGCTACCAACTGCAGAGCTTTAAAAAGCCAATTAGAGAGACAGAACAGAACAAACAAGTTTCATGCTCCGAAACACACAGATCAAGAAATCAGAGACATTGATTGATTGATTTGGCAAGCCTTCTCAACAATTCACAGCTCAATCACTCAAGACTCACCCACTCACTCCCCATTCGGCCCCATTTCGGCAAATTCTCTGCAATTAATGGCGGAGATCAATTACCAAGAACTGCTTGGGGAGCCAGACATGCCTAATCTGATGAGGAGGGAAATCGACAAATTGGCGATTAATGGCGAAAACCCGACATGGGTAGGGAGCAAAATGATCCTTGGAAACGATGCGAAGGTCAGCTTGGGGAGATTGGTGTTACCGGGTGAATCAAAGTTGGATGAGTTGTTGAGAGCAGAGGAGAAGGAGAAGAAGAAGAAGAACTTGTACACAAAGATGGTGGATGGAGATGGTGAGGTTTGGGAATTGGATTTCAACTACTGGCCAAGCCTCAAGAGGTATGTCTTCAAAAGAGAGTGGGCTAAGGTTTTGAAGAAATTTGGGGTGGAGAAAGGTTGGATTGTTCAGATTTGGTGCTTCAGAAGCAAACAGAACAAGCCCTGTTTTGGAGTCAATGTTAGTCACCCTCTTAACTGAAAGTGATAGATGTGGTGTGTTGATTCATTGGTGTGGTGGGCCATATCCATACATACAAAGATTCAGTGGGACCCATTAATATTGACTTGTTAATGGTGGATGATGCATTTGAGGTTTTGATGGTGATGGTGATGGTGATGGTGCTGTAGCTAGGTTCTTTCAATTCTTTGTTTGTTTCTTGATTTGGTGCATGTGATGTTTCTTGATGATATTATGATAGGTTCTGTCAAATTCTTTCAATTCTTGGTGTTGTAAGCATGTGTAGCATGAAATTACAGATTTACTCTTTAGAATATACAGTAAGTTCTTGATTTGGTGTAACTACAGATTTACTCTTTGTTTTTACCATATGAGTTCATGAGTCATGAATAGAAATTCTTTGTTGGGTACCTTTAATTTGTTTTGTTGAATCATTTGTTATGTAAGTTTTAATCTTGTCCTCACATATATATGGTATTCTTCTTTTCTTTATTTCATTTGTTTTATGTGTAAATGACGAGGGAGGGTTTAATTTGCTATTTGTTTAATCTTCACTATATATACTAGAGTGTAGGAATTAATGAATGGAATGAAAAAATATCAATCAATCAAGATTGTCAAACAAAAAGTGACCAAGACATACTCATATATAGAACTCCATAACTGTTTTCTTGATTGCACTTAAAAGAGAGTAAATTAGAGAGCTCAAAATGAGGACTACATGGTCACAACTACTTTAACTGAAAAGACCAAATTTCCTTAACCAGATAGTGTGATACCACAACTGAAGCACTTTCTTTTATATCCGTGGGTGTCCAAACAACCTTAACTATTTCTAAAATAATACTATACAGATTCTGGTTTTGGGTCATGACAAAAAAAAAAAAAAAAAAAAAAAAAAAATTCTTGTTTTAGGGGTTAGAATTTGATGTAACTATCTTGGTGAATCAATATTGTGTTGTGAAAATTTTGTTTACAACATGATTAATGACAGCACCCTGTTTTGTATTAAGTTGGTGGGCAATTTAATTTTGATCTATGCATATATGTAACTAGTTGTTTTCCCTCGCTTCCCACTCAGAAGAGATTGAGTAGTAGTATTAAATAAAAACACATCAACATACATCTCAACAAAAAAAATATGAGGAAAGGAAAGTGAATAAATAAATAAAGTACTTATTGTCGCACCTCTATCTAATTGGTAACCACGTTAGATAGCTCATCCAAAAAAAAAAAAAAAAAATTAAGTAATTTTATAATAGCAAATGAGAGATCAACCAACAAAAGAGAAAGTAGAAAAACAAAATAAATAAAACTTGAATATTTCTTCCTTGTTTCGTGGATATTGATGAATTTCAATATATAGATAGACCTACCAGTAAATCACATTTTTTTTATAAGAAACAACAAAACCTACAACTAATTAAATTGCATGATGGTGTATTCATCAATGAATTAATATAATAGCCTTCCTAAATCAAAATGTTATTTAATAAGAAATAGAATTGTATGGAGACAAAAAAAATAAAAAAACCTAATCGTCATCGGCTTGCAGTGCAGGCCGATCCGCCGATCCGAAGTATTTGGGGGCCTGAGGCAAAGTCACATATAAAATGGGCCCCTTAATTTTATATACAATAGTGATTTTTTTGAATATTAAAATACTTTTTTTGTTATTTAGTATTTTTTTATGAATACATTGTAGCTTCTTTTGGTGAAGTACATGATATTAATTTTGGATAAAAAATAAATTAATAATGACTTAAAAATACTTTTGGAATGAAAGCAACATACACTATTATAGTTATGGTTTTTAAAGGACCTTAACCATCTCATATGGAGCACTACTCGAGGCGAGCCCAAAGTAATCAGATAATACAGTTATGATGTAGTCCTCATTTTGAGCTATGGTATTAATTTACTCTCTTTTGAGTACAATCAAGAAAACAATTATAGAGTTCTATATATGAGTATGTCTTGGTCAATTTTGTTTGACAATCTTCATTGATTGTTGTTTTGCATTGCATTCATTAATTCCTACACTCTAGTATGTACGGTGAAGATGAAACAAATAACAAATTAAACCTTCCTTCATCATCATTCACACATTAAACAAATGAAATAAAGAAAAGAAGAATAACATATGTGAAGATCAGATTAAAACTTACCTACATAACAAATGATTCAACAAAACAAATTAAAGGTACCCAGCAAAGAATTTCTATTCATGACTCATAAATTCATATAGTAAAAACAAAGAGTGAATCTGTAGTTACACCAAATCAAGAACTTACTGTATATTCTAAAGAGTAAATCTGTAATTTCATGCTACACATGCTTACAACACCAAGAATTGAAAGAATTTGATAGAACCAATCCTAATATCAAGAAACATTTATCAAACAGTAGTCACATGCACCAAATCAAGAAACAAACAAAGAATTGAAAGAACCACCATCACCATCACCATCACCATCACCATCACCATCAAAATCTCAAATGCATCATCCACCATTAACAAGTCAATTATGAATGGGTCCCACTGAATCTTTGTATGCATGGATATGGCCCACCACACCAATGAATCAACACACCACATCACTTTCTGTTAGGAGGCTTGACAACATTGACTCCAAAACAGGTTTTGTTCTGATTGCTTTTGAAGCACCAAATCTGAACAATCCAACCTTTCTGGACCCCAAATTTGTCCAAAATCTTAACCCAATGTCTTTTGAAGACATACCTCTTGAGGCTTGGCCAGTAGTTGAAATCCAATTCCCAAACCTTACCATCTCCATCCACCATCTTTGTATTCAAGATGTTCTCCTTCTCCTCTGCTCTCAAGAACTCATCCAGCTTTGCTCCCATGGCACTCCCTAACACCAACCTGCCCAAGTAGCGCGTCACATCGTTCCCATTCACCTTTTTGCTCCCTACCCATGTCGGGTTTCTACAATCCATCGCCATTTTGTCGATTTCCCGCCTCATCGGATTAGGCATGTGTGGCTCTGGATTCGGCGCCATTGCAGAGAATTCGAAATTGAAATCGAAATGGGGGAGTGAGTGAGTGAGTCTTGAGTGATTGAGGTGTAAATTGTTGAGAAAGCTTGCCAAATCAATTAATCAATGTCTCTGACTTCTTGATCTGTGTGTTTCGGAGTCTGAAACTTGTTTGTTCTGTCTCTCTAAATTGGCTTTAAAGCTCTGCTATTGATCGAGTCTTGACAATCTTTTAACTACGGTTAACGTGGTAATTAATAACCGTCATATTAACTTAGTATTTGTGTCGCGTACGTGCCTAATTTTTACTTCTCTCCTTCGGTATTATGGAGACTAAAAAACACACTATTTTTACCTAAGAAGTGTTAGAATGACAACAACATGTCACATTTTAAGATACATTGTCTCACAACAGTCATTTATGTGCACTTTGAGATGCGGGTATATATAGATCCTGATAAATAACACGCGGGTTGAAGTCACATGGAAGGCTTTTATGAGCCAATGTGTCTTATGATGTGACATTATTATTGTCCTTCTAATATTTTCCCTTTTACCCTGCCTAAAATAGATTGCGTGCTACCGACTGACACTAGCATTTTTGAAGTGTTTGGGGCTGGTTTTGTATTGTTGTAACTAGAGATGCAAGCGGGGAGGGGAGTCCCCACAGGGAACGGGGATTCCCTGCAACAGGGATAGGGATGAGGAATTTAAATGGGGATGGAGTTGGGGATGGAGATAAAATCTCATACCGATGCGGGTATGGGTACGGGTATGGGGAGAAAAATATATTCGTGGGGATCCCCACGAAGAATCCCCATTGGTGATATCCGTGGGGATCCCTGTAGGTATCCCCATGGGGATTCCCGGGGAGATCCCCATATATATATATATATATCAAATATTGCCATATACATTGTATATATATATATATATATATATCGATTTTATTTAATATTAAAAGGCTTTCACCCAAAACATTAGTGATAAATAAACTCTAATGTGATTTATGATTTTATCTTGTTTGGTTAATTATATGTTTTGTTTTGAATTATTTACAACGGTATTTATATGTTATATTTTATTTGGTTGGGATTTTCTACAATTGTGATCCTATGTATATGTACTATACTTTTTATAAATTTTTTTGAAAAAAATTAAGTGGAGAAAATATTTTCCCATGGTGATTCTTCGCAAAATCCCCGCAAAAATCCATGCGAGATTTTCAATGGGAAATGAAATGAGGAAAGACTTTTTCCCAGGAGGATCCCCCATCCTCGCGGGGATTAGGCGAGGATGGGAATGAGTATGGGGATGAACTCTTAAGCGGGGATGGGGATGGAGATAGGTCCCCATCCCCTCCCCATTTACATCCCTAGTTGTAACCTAATTGGACCACCAATACTTAAGAGAAACACTTAAAAATTGGTATGTAGAACCAATGGAGTCTAGAGAAACTTAGCGAGGGGTTAGACACGAGATTCGGGGCAAGCGAAGGGCGTTTGGAGGAGTGTTTTCGCGGCATTTTTTTAAGTAAACCACGAGGAATTTAATTAGAGTTCATTTATTACACTTTATTAAATTCTATTCTGTTAATTGTGCTATTTTGCTATCCATGTTATTGTTAGTCCACTTTTGTATGTATGTTTGGAGACTGGGTTGGGCATTGACACAAACTCACACCCGAACTAGCTACCCCTGTGTTGTTCAAGTAGTCGTTCATATTGGAGATTACACGGTCACTAGTTCCCACTAGTCCCGATATGTTTGAGAGAAGTTTGGCGGAGACTTAAGGTCGTTGTCATGTTCAAGAGTGTTTGAACGGGGTTCCTTCGTTCATATGTTTCCACTCATTCGATTTGTGAGAGGTTTGACGAGATTTATCGTTATGGGTTTCCTCTCGATTTAGCGAAGTTGATTCTTGAATATCGATCGATTCTGTCATACTACACTCATGTCTAGTATTTTAGTTCTCGACAACTTATTTTCATGTGATTTGCCCTACTTTCAGTTATGAAAATGGTTATACATATTATTTGTGAAGCAAGAACTAATTTAAAATGGTTATACATATTATTTGTGAAGCAAGAACTAATTTAATTAATGCAAATGCATGAAAAATATACTAATCAAAACTTGTTGATTCTGTTTTGTACATTTTTTCTTCATTCTTCTACGTACACGATCACTAAAGCACTAATTTAATTAGCTTATCAATTTTTTTTATCTAACAATTGATTTGATAATTTAAAGACCATAACTATAATGGTGTATGTTACTTTCATTCCAAAATTATTTTTTCAGTCATTATTAATTTGTTTTATTAATATCATGTACTTCACCAAAAGAAGCTACAAAGTGTTCATAAAAAAAATACTAAATAACAAAAAAAGGTATTTTAAGATTCAAAAAAAATCACTATTGTATATAAAATTAAGGGGGCCCATTTTATATGTGACTTTGCCTTGGGCCCCAAAATACTTCGGATCGGCCCTGCACTGCAAGCTGATGACAATTAGGTTTTTTTATTTTTTTTGTCTCCATACAATTCTATTTCTTATTAAATAATATTTTGATTTCGGAAGGCTATCATATTAATTCATTGATGAATACAACATCATGTAATTTAATTAGTTGTAGGTTTTGTTGTTTCTTATAAAAAAAATGTGATTTACTTGTAGGTCTATATATTGAAATTCATCAATATCCACCAAACAAGGAAGAAATGTTCAAGTTTTATTTATTTTATTTTTCTACTTTCTCTTTTTGTTGGTTGATCTCTCATTTACTATTATAAAATTACTTTTTTTTTTTTGAATGAGCTCTCTAACGTGGTTACCAATTAGATTGAGGTGCGACAATAAGTACTTTATTTATTTATTCACTTTCCTTTCCTCAATTTTTGGTTGGGATGTATGTTGAATGTTGATGTGTTTTTATTTACTACTACTACTCAATCTCTTTCGCGTGGGAAGCAAGCGACAACAACTAGTTACATATATGCATAGATCAAAATTAAATTCCCCACCAATTTCATACAAAACAGGGTGCTATCATTAATCGTGTTGTAAACAAAATTTTCACAACACTATTGATTCACCAAGATAGTTTACATCAAATTCAACCCCAAAACCAGAATTTTTATTTTTTATTTTTTATTTTTTTGTCATGACCCAAAACCAAAATCTGTACAGTATTTAAAAACAAAGAAATACAAAAAGAAATGAAATATTCTCTGTCATCGTCACCATCAAAAAGTTCTCCTCAACAAAAGAAAGAAAGAAATGAAATATGTTGTGACCCTCCACCCATGTATCCGAGGTATGTGGATTTCGCTAATATCGCCGCAAGTCCGTGGATCTTATTAATACCGATATTATCCTAACTTAACCACCTTGAGTGCACATGTGTGGGGTTTTACTCAAAAGGTTTCGGTATTATTTGAGGAGAGAGCAAGTGATTCATTGTGAAGTCACACTTAACCTATGTAGAAATATATTTTGGAGTACCGAAACCTTTTGGAGTAAATCCTATTAAGGTGCACTAAGGTGCCTTGGCTCCGCCTTAGACCGATTTCCTACGAGATGTTACATCTCATAATTTGTCATTGCTACATCTTGAGGAGAGGCGACTTGAGGAACCCGCAACTACTAACAGACATGTCTTGTCCCAACTGAACCATCGGCTCTTATACCACTTGAGCTCACAGGTGTAGGATTTCACTCCAAAAAGTCTCGGTACTATTTGGGGACAGATCAACATTTTACTTCTTTATATATCAACCAATTGGACGATTCAATGGTTTGGTATGTGATTTGAAAGGGTTCTTGGGTTCGAACCACATGGGGGCAAAAGTTGATAATCAAAAAAATATATTTTATTTCCTTTTGAAGTTACACTTAGCCAACGTGGAAATATATTTAGATCCACGTGTCCCTAACACAAGAAAGTCTCTGATCTAGAAACAATTTGCTATTGCAGCATCAAATCATTTAGCCATATTTAGATTTTAATCTTCTCCTCAGCTTTGAAGGTAGCTAGTAACCTACCCATAAAAGATTAACCCTATCTAAACCTTATTATCATCCATGCATTGAAAAAAATAAAAAATAAAAAATGAAGATAATTACTGCCTGCCCCCCAAAAAATTACCATATACTTATATTATGTAAGGTAAAGATAAGAAATTACCCAGCAAATTAAGACAAGTAGTATTCTGTTATCTCATCATTGATGTTTCAAACAATATCAGTAACAAATAAGAAAGAATGAAAACAATAGTATTGATAAAAAAATAGTTACATCAACCAAAACATGTATCTGTACTTGTAAATACAAGGTGGAAAGAAAGACAGAATTGAAATATTCTATGTCATCATCACCATCAAAAAATTCTGCAATGCACCCTATATAATCTACTATTAACAAATTAATGAAGCAATGAAATGGGTCCCACTGAATCTTAGTGTGTGCATGTCAGCATGTATGGCCCACCAATGTATCAACTAATAACTAAGTAAACCATCATCACACTTAATACTACTGTTTTAAGGATGGACATTGATGCCAAAACAGAGGAGAGAGTGTTTATCTCTAAAGCACCAAATCTCCACAATCCATCCTTCCTTCACTTTATACTTGTCTACAAATTGAGTCCATTGCTTGGTGAAGACATACTTGTTGAGGCTTGTCCAATACTTGAAGTCCAAATCCGAAACCCCACCGTTTCCATCCACCATCTTCACCACCAAAACCTCTTCGGAATTCTTCTTCCCCTGCACTCTTGCCTTCCTCATCTCCTCTGCACTCAACAATCCCTCCAACTTCCACTCACACTCACTTGGTATGAACAATCTACTCAAATCCGGCCTCACATCACTCGTCGTGATCCTCTTGTTTACTACCCATGTCGGCGCCTTCATCCCCGCCCCCATTAATCCCTCTATTTCCTCCCTCATCCGTTCCGGCATTACCGCCTCTCCATCCACTTCCGGGTCCTCTTGCTTCCTCTTCTTCTTCACAATCTTCTTCACAATCTTCTTGTTCTTAATGGGGATTGTGTTGTTGTTGATCTTGATCACAATCTTGTTGTTCTTAAAAGTGATTGCGTTGTTGTTGTTGTTGTTGTTGACCTTCTCGATGTTCTTCTTCTGCTCCTCATTTTCATTGTTGATGCGTTCCCGTTCACTGTCACTCGCATCAAGCAGAGCATTCCATCTCTTCCATGAACCGCCATCCCTCATTCTCATCAACGCCATTGATCGATTGATCAAGAAACCAATTCTTCAATGCTGGAATCGAAATGGGCGAAGAGTGATTTGATTGATTGTTTCAGAAAACTTTCTAATTTTGAGTCTACTGATCAAGCTCTAAACACAACTCTGAAGATTATGGAGCCGTTGATCGCATTTTTGATTGAGTTGTCTTTGTGATCGACGGTTGTTAAAGGATGCGCGTGCCGATGATTATGGAGATAATAATCACTGTTGCTCGATCAGATATTTGTGGACTCAAGTCACCTAGAGTTCGTGTGATGAGCGTTGAGATGTACGCCGTGCAGTACAATTCAACGGTTCGCAACAGTTGAGAGCGCGCACGTGCATGGACTGATCAGTAACACCATAAAAAAACTACTACACTTCGTCAACTTCAAAAAAAATTACAATCAGTTAAAGTTAAAACGGTTTATTTTATTTTTGTAATAAAAACGTTTATTTAATCACGTTTTTTGGATAAAGCCATTTAATCACATTTCGGAATTGATCGATTAGCTAACATTATTTACCTTTGTTAGTATTTAAAACATTTATTGTTGCCTTAATTCAATTACAATTAACTTTTAAAAAGATTAACTTTTTTTTTTATTTGGGGTAGTATGACGCCTTTATGATCAAGGAGGGGCGAGATACTTAAACAATTACTTCTTTTGTACCACTTTTTTTTTTTTTTTTTTGGTCTAAATTATTTAGTATATATATTTTTATATTCGTGAGTATTTAGGTAGTCGACTATTCTCACGAGGCCCCGACATAACCACCATTGCGTATCCCAAAGTGACCCGAGCAATCTTACCACATCGAGAAATTGAAATAGAAGTCGTGCGCTTAACTCACATAACCCTGCTTTTCACTTTTATCGTTGTGGCAACCCGACCGAGTTACTATTTAGTATATTAATGTGAGTGGGAATGCCGAATGTGTGAACTAATTAAATTGTAGTCCCACGTGCATCGGTTAAGTATTGTGACTTCATAAAAAGTACATCGGTGCGATCTCTCTCCAATTAGTATTGAGGTATTTTCAAGTTACATAGCATCGTGTGAGTTTGAGGTGGCGCTATCGGTACAAGTAATATCCAAGGATTGGTAGATATAGGCGCTACAAGTGGGGACAACCACACGTACCCCTTATACGATGACAACATCCCATTAGTGGGTACAAAAAACTCTAGATCCAATTAAAAAAAAAAAACTAAAAAAGACACAACGGAACTCAAGCAACTAGCGATAACCGCAACTTAGTGTCTCTCGCCATTGGTTCACAAGAGCTATTAATTTATGTGCGCCTTGGGATGCAGGTATACACACATTTCGATGCATAACATATGAGTCGAAGTCGCATGAAAGGCTCCTGCGAGCTAATGTGTTGTGTGGTGTGACATTGTTACAGTAATATTTTCCAACTCAATCTGAGATCCAATTATATTATAAAGTACAATCAGTTACTTTTATTAATAAATTAATTTTTTAGGTTCAAAAAGTAAGTGGGGTCCACCATTTGACCTCTAATTAATGTTACTCAACTATCTATAGGTTGACGCCCACATTATTCTCCACAATGGGCATGGTCTAATGTGGAGTAAGAGCATCTTTAATAGGACCATAAAATAGATTCAGATATGACACAATTCACTTACAAAAACAATAACAACAACATAGCCTCGAGTCCCAAATTAATTGAGGTCTGGCTACATTGACACAATCTACTTCCAACTTAAAAAATGTTCTTCAATGAAATCATGAATTGATAATGTCTAGGTGATGTATGAGAGAATCTTAGAGCATCTCCAATGATAATGTGGATTGGAGATGGATGTGTGCACATTATATTAAATAAATATACGTAAAAAGATAGACACCGCATACTATACCTCTAGATCTAAAATGCATGATAGCTAGTATGCACTATGACAGTCATTGAAAAACTAAATAAATAACCGTTAGAAAAAGAGAAAACCATATATCTTTGTTGTCGAATATGGATGACCATGCATGTACACCATCATATTGTGTAGTCATGTAACTTGTATTTCTCACTTAATAGTACATCCACTTGTCTATGTATTGTCATATAACTTGTAATCATATCCAATGTACACCAACTCTTCCATGTATTGTCTATGTTGCTTGTGATGTGTTGTATGACTTGTAGTGTATGTATAACTTGTACACATTGTATAAGTACAATCACCATCATCTCCAAATGGCATATATAAAGGGTGCCAACCCCATTGTAATTCACAAACCAAGTTGAATGAAATTTTCTCATTCAAACTATCTCATTTCTTCTCTTCTCCTTTGTAGTAGTAGTTTGTAGTAGTAGAAGTTCTTAGTCTTCTATTTTCCTTCTCTAGTTCTTAGCAAGTTTCCAACTCAATTTACAACACGTTATCAGCACGAGTTTGCTCTAGCATTAAGGAGATCTTGAAGTTCAAGAAAGCTTGTTAAGGAGACAAAGCTAGGAAGGTATAACTTTTGTTATTTAAATAAGTTCAATTTATTATATATTATCATGGTTGCTTCCTTTTATTACATGCATCACTTCTATATGCATACTTTATTCATATACTATACATTATAACGTCACCAGATTGCGAAAGTATGCTCGTAGTTGCGTCTTGTACGATCTTCTACATCGAAATCAAAAGTCAATATGTGACATAACTAGTTTTCTCTTAAAACTACAAACGATTAGTTATTGTTCTATTCTTGATTTTATAATACAAATAATGCTATAAGTTTGAGTTGACGAGTGGGTAAGTCTTGTCCCCTAGAGTAAAGCTAAACATTGAAAGGGAGACGGGTTATCCCGTTCGAGGAGGCATGGTATTAAGCGAGACTTTGTCTCGCCACCCAACCTGGAGGTTGTCCCACCAACTCATACGAATAGTACATTTGATTATTAATGAATCAAGTTGTGAACATATACTTAATCATATGTTATGTTTTTTACATAAAAGAAAAGAAAAAATTATTTTATATTACATTTACTTTCAAAATATTAATCAACTATAGTTGAATTTGTTACCTTATTATAATTCTTGTCATGATAATTAGATATTACAAATTATGAATAAAGCTAGCATCTATGCAAGATTGTATGTTGTACATAACGGCCCCAATTTTCCACATTGGAATTGGGCACCCCCGGCCTAAGCCCACGTGGGGCCCGCGCCTAAGCCCACGTGGACCCCCGAGCCAGTCTCGCAAAGTCAACGCAGACCTAGTCAGCCTTCCAATCCATCATTATACGTAAATTCACAATTTTAAGTTGAGTTATTAATATTTTGCAAGTTTTACAATTTAGCGGAAGCAATTTCTACAAATAAATAACTCAACGATAATGTAAAAAGTTAGGCAACCTAATTGTGGAACCCAGTAAATATGTTATCATCAGAGGAGAGTAAATAAGATATACAAAATAATCACCTAGCTATGGAGCTTTCCTCTCGCTACTGCTCATGCGCTCGCACTCGCTCAAACACGAGATTGACGAGCCCTGTAAGTAAAATCCAAGAGAATCTAAACAAGTAATTCAAGATAAAATGAAACAATCTAAAAGGCATGCGATAAACAAAGCCGTATGGAATGCATGATCATGAGATCGTAGAAACAATGAACGTACAACGAGAATGAGTGTCACAAGAAACAATAAAGAGAGGTGCCCAAGTAGTCTAAGACCACCGAATGCGGGTGCCACAGGGTCTGGGTCGCAGAGTCGCGCAACGCCAAGCAGACTCGATCATCTGATGCGGCATCGCCGTACCTAAAATGTCGCGAATGAGGGATATCAACGGCGCCCGGATAAAGCACATCTCATTCCGAATACCGTGACTCGAGGTCATGGCCCCGGTGGCGAGCCAAGCAACCACTCCAATCGAGACACGAGTACGACTCACTTGGCCTCTGACACTCATAAGAGTGAGAATTCCAAGAAAAGGACATGATTCAACATCAATCAAACATGCAAGCTCAAATGAAATACTGTACATTTTCTAACTGGTTTACTTACCTCAAAATTCGTATATCACCATCAAGACGTCTCGCTCACGCCTCGATTTGCGCACCCGACACCCGACTCTACCTCCTAAGTCCCGGTGTCCATTTATACCAATTAAATTACTTAAATCATGCAGATCGCACTAAAATTAGGTGAAGTACACCTCACCTCCATCACGTCGTCGCGATTTCGTCGAAATCGCGCATCCGACCGGTCGATAACGCGCCATCGCGCCGTTCACCGCGTCGCCGCCGCTACCATGTCGCTACCTCGCCGCATCGCGCCGCCGCACGGCATCACTAAGCCGCTGCCTCCTCCGCGCCGCGCGCAATGCCCGACTCGTCTCCGTCGGCCACGCAAGCCACTCCAAAGGTGCTCGTTCGCCACATTCGCGCGCGCACAGCCACCATGGCCGCCGTCCGATCGTCGCCGAGCCACGCAGCCACCCCGGCCGGCCGCCGCTGTTCGCCGCTTCCCGACCGCCGCTTGTGTCAGGCCGGCCCGCTGCTCGCTCGCCTCAACGCGTCGATCCGTGCGAGGGCTTCCCCGCCGATCCCTCTCGTCCGCGCAGCTGCTTGGAGCTCTCCGTCGCTGATACTGGTCGATCTCGCCACCGCCCACGCTCACGCTCGTCGCGTCGCTCGTTCGCTCGCCGCCGCATCGGAGCCGTCGCCGCCATCGCTGAAACCGCCATCGCCATCCGCGCCTCCACGTCGCCGCGAGCGTCCGTCGTGCCGATGATCGCGGCGATTGCTGTTCGCCGCCGGAGCCGCTGGTTCGCCGCCGGATCTCGGCTCGCGAGCTCCTTCACCTCTCTCCCATCTCCTCTCCTCTTTCTTTCACCTCCCGATCACTCTCTCTCTCTTTTCTCTCTCTCTTTTGCTCTTATCCAAATCTCTTTTTGTTTCTTCCTCAAGAAGAAATCAAGTGTCCTCGAGATTCGTATGAGCGAAACTCGAGGCACATCAAAAACATATTTAGTCAAATGCTTTCTTTTAAAAATCAAGCAAGCAGCGCGCAGATCTCGAGACACCAACCCGCCTCATTTCACAAATCTCGATACTCGCGTCGCTCGCATCACGAGGCGTATCCAATGTATATGATTTTAACGTGACTACATTGAAACCACATAAATTCACTATAGCCACATTTCGGTCCCACGTCAGCACGCGACTCGAGGCGCGTCCCCGTTCGTGTTTCGGTTCTCCGCATTCTCCGTATATATTTTTCTCAACAATTAGCATTAAAATCTTAAATTGGACATTATCGGTGTCTCCATTCAAGATTCGAACATACGTATTCGACGAGTGGGTCCCACATACAACCTTGACCTGGCACGTGGCACAAGTCAAATTTTCAGGCCGTTACAGTCTTCCCAACGAATTAAAATTTCGTCCTCGAAATTTACGCACTTCGATAGTGTGTTATGACTGAAGACCCAAGGCCATACCCGCCCAAGGCCATACCCGCCAAGGCCATACTCGCCCAAGGCCATACCCCCATCTTACTCGTAGGCCGGGCTCCTCCGCGACAAGCCGGGCTCCTCCGCGACAAGCCGGGCTCCTCCGCGACGAGCCGGGCTCCTCCGTGACCTCCAAGAAATGAACACACCATCTCGCTCCACCCCTCAATATATGTCCGGGCAACATCCTCGCAACATATATTGGAATACAACGAATACATAAGTCCCATGATCCACCGTCAATAACATATTTATATCTCGTATGTCCGCGAGAATGTAAATCAAGCTCTCTCGCCCGTCTATCCGTCTCTCGATCGAGTGGGTCCCAACCCAACTCATACTCTCTCTCGATCGAGTGGGTCCCAACCCAACTCATACTCTCTATCCGATTACGATGGGTAGTAGTCGGACGGACCTTGCGCGACAACAAAGCATGAATCGCTCTAGCTCGCTCTCGTGTGCTTGCATTGTTGTGAACACGCATCGGTGAAGTGTTTTGGTGTCAACACTCCCAAACAGTACGTTGAAATCTCGATTCGTATGTAACATGTTGTCCTTGTCCCCGTACTCGAGCCTCGACTAAACCTCGTCCCTATCTCTCGCACTTGATCGGAATTCGACACTGTTTTCGCCATTACCTCGCCATCAACCCTCTAATGGTATTGATGCCGAGGATCCGACAAAGGTTGGCTATCGTAGTGCACTAGCGTAACTCTACGCCGGACCATTTACACCGACGCCATATACGCCGCATATGGTGGAAACGCAATACGCGCCGAGGTTGATCTATCCGCCACGATCGTCTAACCCTCGTTTTCCTCTCGATCATCTCCGGCACTCTCGCACCGAATATAACAATGTCGTTAATGCGACCGCACTCTCGATGCGTGCGTATGCTCCAAAGCTCTCTCGCACCATAGCCCTCGCTTAAGCCTCATGTATCGTGTGCTCTGAGTCGTCGTCACCCAACAAAATCAATAATTTCTAGGAAACCGTGTATGACGTAGTACGCCTGGTCGTTGTCCGTGTCGCCGCACCCCAAAGCATACTTCATCATGCGTAGATATCGATCCATGTACCGCAACCGATTCCCCGGTCCTATATCGAATGGTCTCGAAACTCGTCCTCTTCAGTTACGGATCGTTCCCCATCGACACCTCCGTAATACGCCACTGCAGACATCAACCTCGCCGACCGGTGATTTGGTGATATACTCGGCTACGCATTTGCGCTGATATGGCCAATACATCATGTATCCTCTCGTGGCTCCTCATATACCTCTCTGCAGCCTCGAGGTTAGTACCCCGTGGAACTTCTCCGGATGATGCCTCCGAAACTCACGAGCCTCGCTCGGCCTCAACCGTAGCTCTAACACCCGTATCAATCGACGTGCTCGCATCCTCAAGTAGTGTCTCGTGTGTAGGAAGTATTATCTCAACTCGAACATGTGTCTCCTCGCCACCGTAGGCCATGCCTAAACACCTAGATGTAAAAACACCCAACCTTAATAACTTAGTTGTCGACTATAAACAATGATGGTGTAGCTCGTGCCCTTAACAATCGAAGAATCTCCCGTAGTTGTTTGTCGCGCGATACAATCTTTTTTTTTTTTTTTTTTTTTTGACATAGTACAAAAGCTCCTCCGCACTCGCAAACCGCGAACCCGCCCCCACGATCATGCATAGAACCGGTCTGAAACGTCATCGCATTTTCTATCGCTACGATTCCTCGAATCGGCGTATATTTACCGCTATCGTATATAGTATATTACCACACCACAAATATACCATATAGAATCAAGTGCTACTCTTTTCTTAGCAACTTTAAACGCACCTTTTTTTTTTATAGGTGAATTGCTAGTCTTAGCAACTTTACAAAGTCCCATTACCTTTTCACTCTATTCAAAGGTGCTCGTTCTTTTTAACATGCACTACTTGTACGAGAATTTCCTTAAGTACGCTTACTGACATATCTCCATCAATTCTAAATATGTGAGAATCTTAAGATTTATAATCTCGTAGGATTTATACTTAGGTTGCCTTTAACCTCGAGAATGATTCACGACTCTACCTCTGCCGGTAACACTTAATTCATTTACAAATCCCTAAAGGTGGTGGTCGACTTCACCAACCCTGAGACTATAAATGCATAGTGTCACTAAAGTGGAGTTACTTGGGCTTCTGATTCAACACTACTACTCCAAAGCTTTCGTCAAAGCTAAGGAGTCCGTACATGATGTAATCGTTAGCTCTCAAGTCATCTCAACACTTTGCTCCCTTAGAGTCTGCATTAACTCACTCTTAAGAAATTTTTGTTTTTATTTTACACGTCTCTCATTTTATCATGTCACTTCACCAATTTTTTTTTTTTTTTTTTTTTCTTTCAGAAAAGAAAGAATCAAGTATTTAGGGTTAAAGGTTTATCTAGCAATGCACTATTATCCAATGCATAATTACATTATGATTGTGATGCTGACCTCATTGTGGCAATATGATCAATATGATCAAATGACCAAAACCAAACTCTCCACTCAACAGCCATGGTCGCAACAAAGCAAGCTTGCTCTTCAAGAGAGTTTTTAAATCGTAAGAGACATGTCCATCTCTCTTCTTAGAGACTTTCTGAGTTACCTCGTCAAAGTGCACAAGTGGAGATGGAGATATAACTCCTAAACACTTTCTTTATTTGTTGTCGGCACAATCTCAAAGTCCTAGTAAAGGATTATCAAGCAAAGACGAGATCATCATCGCACCTCATTTAAGTGGAACGGTGTGTCACTTAGAGTATTGTTGTCATTCTAGTATTTTCCATTTTCCACAATCCAATCGGTGTTCTAGCATTTTAAAACTCCAAAAGCTCTCTAAATTCCAAAACATTGATTTCAAGTCCCAAGTAGACTCAAAATTATTCAATTGTCTCCATATTACCAATTTAAAATCACTTAGAGACTCAAACTTCCATTTCAAGTCTCAATACTATAGGAAATCCTCAATTTCAAGTAATAGCTAAACAACTTGAAATGAATTTAATGAACTCTTTTGAGTCCTAAATAAGATCGAATTCCTCTAAATGGCTTGAAAATCAATTCACAAGTTTGTTTGAGTCCTACATGGCATTTTAAGTTTCAATTGAAAATTATACCCTTTGTAATACCAAAGTTTCGAATTGAAAACCTTAAAAACCTTAATTATCTCATTTTATCAATTTTATTCATCACGTCTCACGCGACACAACGATAAATTTAGTAAATATCGTATATCTATCGATAATACAATACATCAAATATCACATATAGTTCAAATTTTAATTTCTCCAACTCTCCTCACTTCCCAACGAAGACTTCAGTCAGGATCATAGGGTTCCACTCTAAGTTCAACCATTCCTAACTTCCGCTGATTTTGTGTTTTAATTTTAAGAGTCGAGTATTTAAAACTTCGGCTCTGATACCAACTGTGACGGCCCCAATTTTCCACAAATTGGGCCCCGCCCGGCCTAAGCCCACGTGGACCCCCGAGCCAGTCTCGCAAAGTCAACGCAGACCTAGTCAGCCTTCCAATCCATCATTATACGTAAATTCACAATTTTAAGTTGAGTTATTAATATTTTGCAAGTTTTACAATTTAGCTAAGCAATTTCTACAAATAAATAACTCAACGATAATGTCAAAAAGTTAGGCAACCTAATTGTGGAACCCAAGTAAATATGTTATCATCGAGGAGAGTAAATAAGATATACAAAATAATCACCTAGCTATGGAGCTTTCCTCTCGCTACTGTCATGCGGCTCGCACTCGTCAAACACGAGATTGACGAGCCAGTAAGTAAAATCCAGTAGAATCTAAACAGTAATTCAAGATAAAATGAAACAGTCTAAAAGGCATGCAGATAAACAGAAAGCTGTATGGAATGCATGATCATGAGACTGTAAAACAATGAACGTACAACGAGAATGAGTGTCACAAGAAACAATAAAGAGAGGTGCCCAAGTAGTCTAAGACCACCGAATGCGGGTGCCACAGGGTCGGGGTCGCAGAGTCGCGGCAACGCCAAGCAGACTCGGTCATCGGATGCGGCATCGCCGTACCTAAAATGTCGCGAATGAGGGATATCAACGGCGCCCCGGATAAAGCACATCTCATTCCGAATACTGTGACTCGAGGTCATGGCCCCGGTGGCGAGCCGGCAACCACTCCAATCGAGACACGAGTACGACTCACTTGGTCCCTGGACACTCATAAGAGTGAGAATTCCAAGAAAAGGACATGATTCAACATCAATCAAACATGCAAGCTCAAATGAAATATCGTACATTTTCTAACCGGTTTACTTACCTCAAAATTCGTATATCACCATCAAGACGTCTCGCTCACGCCTCGATTTGCGCACCCGACACCCGACTCTACCTCCTAAGTCCCTGGTGTCCATTTATACCAATTAAATTACTTAAATCATGCAGATCGCACTAAAATTAGGTGAAGTACACCTCACCTCCATCACGTCGTCGCGATTTCGTCGAAATCGCGCATCCGACCGGTCGATAACGCGCCACCGCGCCGTTCACCGCGTCGCCGCCGCTACCATGTCGCTACCTCGCCGGCACCGCCGCTCGCCGGCGTCACCAAGCCGCCGTCCTCCGCGCCGCCGCGCCAGCCGACCGTCCTCCGCTGGCCACGCCAAGCCACTCCAGTGCTCCGTTCGCCCACATTCGCGCTGCCGCACAGCCACCATGGCCGTCGTCCGATCGTCGCCGAGCCACGCAGCCACCCTGGCCGGTCGCCGCCGTTCGCGCTCCCGACCGCCGCTTGTGGCTGGCCCGCCGCTCCTCGCCTCAACGCGTCGATCCGCTGCGAGGGCTTCCCCGGCCGATCCCCTGTCCGCGCAGCTGCTGGGAGCTCCGTCGCTGGACAGCTGGTCTCGATCTCGCCACCAGCCACGCTCACGGCCTGCGTCGTCGCTGTCGGGGCTGCTCGCCGCTGCATCGGGAGCCGTCGTCGCCACTGCTGAAACCGCCACTGCCATCCGCGGCCTCCACGTCGCTCGCGAGCAGTCGTCCGTGCCGATGATCCGCGGCTGCTGGTTCGCCGCCGGAGCTGCTGGTTCGCCGCCGGATCTGCTGGCTCGCGAGCTCCTTCACCTCTCTCCCATCTCCTCTCCTCTTTCTTTCACCTCCCGATCACTCTCTCTCTCTTTTGCTCTTATCCAAATCTCTTTTTGTTTCTTCCTCAAGAAGAAATCAAGTGTCCTCGAGATTCGTGCGGAGCGAAACTCGAGGCACATCAAAAACATATTTAGTCAAATGCTTTCTTTAAAAAATTGGGCAGCGCGCATCTCGAGACACCAACCCGCCTCATTTCACAAATCTCGATACTCGCGTCGCTCGCATCACGAGGCGTATCCAATGTATATGATTTTAACGTGACTACATTGAAACCACATAAATTCACTATAGCCACATTTCGCCCCACGTCGCACGCGACTCGAGGCGCGTCCCCGTTCGTGTTTCGGTTCTCCGCATTCTCCGTATATATTTTTCTCAACAATTAGCATTAAAATCTTAAATTGGACATTATCGGTGTCTCCATTCAAGATTCGAACATACGTATTCGACGAGTGGGTCCCACATACAACCTTGACCCGGCACGTGGCACAAGTCAAATTTTCATCTCCAATTTGATTAATGGCTCGGAAGAGCAAATATTATGTTGCCTGGGGGAACAACAATTCATGTTGACAATGCCTTATACTCGAAAAATCCATAAGAAATTTACTCAGCTTTAAAGATATTCGACAAAATGGATATCACATTGAAACCATGAACGAAAATAATAGAGAATTTCTCTATGTCACATTGGTTTCAAATGGGAAAAAAGAAGTGTTAGAAAAATTCTCAGCTTTATCATCTGGATTATATTTTACTCATATTAGGGATGTCGAAACGAATGTCGTCTTAAATAAGAAAATTAATGATCCAAAGACATTCATTTTATGGCATGACCGGCTTGGTCATCCAGGATCATCAATGATGCGAAGATTAATTAATAATTCGCAAGGACATCCTTTAAGGAGTCACAAAATATTTTCAGTTGGTGATTATAATTGTGCTAGTTGTTCTCAAGGTAAATTGATAGTTAAACCATCCTCAAGTAAAATTGTTGTGGAATGCCCAGTTTTCTTAGAACGCATTCAGGGAGACATATGTGGACCTATTCATCATCACCGTGGACCATTTAGATATTTCATGGTTTTGATAGATGCATCAACTAGGTGGTCACATGTTTGTTTGCTTTCGACCCGCAACGTTGCATTTGCTAGACTTTTAGCACAAATCATTAAGTTAAGAGCACAATTCCCTGACAACCCAATCAAGACCATCCATCTTGATAATGCCGGGGAATTTCAATCTCAAGTATTTAAAAATTATTGCATGTCTATAGGAATTACCATTGAATATTCTGTTCCACACATGCATACCTGAATGGTTTGGCGAATCTCGATCAAACGCATTCAACTAATTGCCGACCTTTAATCATGAGAACTAAGTTATCAACTTCGGTTTGGGGACATGCAAATTCTTCATGCAAAGATCTATCATTCGTTATAGGCCTACTCGCATACCATGAACATTCCCTCATGCAACTCATTTTAGGTCAACAACCAAATATTTCACACTTGAGAATTTTTGGTTGTGCAAAGTTGTATGTTCCTATACCACCTCCCAATAGAACTAAGATGGGTCCACAACGAAAAATTGGGATTTATGTTGGATTTAACTCATCGTCCATTATAAGATACCTTGAGCCCTTAACGGGGATTTATTTATCGCACGTTTTATTGATTGTCACTTTGATGAAGCAATTTTCCCACCATTAGTGGGGAGATAAGAAGCCAATTCAAAAGGAATGACGCGAAATTGCTTGGAATGCATCACTTTATCACATTATGATCCACGCACAAATCAAAGTGCGAACTTGAAGTTCAAAAGATCATTCATTTGCAACAAATCGCAAATCAATTACTTGATGTATTTAATGATGCAAAACAAGTGACGAAATCACATATTCCAAATTGTAAATGCTCCTGCAAGAATTGATGTCTCTGTGCAACAAAATGCACAAGAACCAACGAAACGCTTAAAACGTGGAAGACCAGTTGGTTCAAATGATACATTCCTCGAAAAGAGGAAAACGGAAGTAAAAATAAATACAAATCAAAATACTCCTGAGAAAGTACAAGAATCCTTTGATAAGGATTTGTCAGAACAAGTTGATTCTGACGAGGAACAACTGTCTCTAGAAAAATAAGAAAAATATGAAAATAATGAGATCTCAATAAATTATTTAAACTCGTAAGACTTGTGGGATCGAAATAAAATTGTTCATAATGATATATTTGCTTTCAATGTGTCATTTGAAATATGTGAAAATGATGATGATCCAACCACGATCGGTGGACGAATGTCGAAAAAGACCCGATTGACAAAAATGGCAAGAGGCTATCCGTGAATGGGGTAGGTATGTCACATAGAGCTAAACTCGTTAAAGAAACGAGAGGCTTTTGGACCGATTGTTCAAACGCCGTGATGGCGTAAAACCCGTTGGATATAAATGGGTATTCGTACGAAAGAAAAGAAAAAACGAAAAATGAAGTTACAGCTTTTTCTCAACCAATCATGCTACCGCCATGTCACGCTTTTCCGCAAAGCAGCTTTTCATCCAACCCGTGATTGACACGTGGCAAAGCATGAAATTAAGCTTCCGCAAGATGTGCCTCGCATACGATGAGAAATATACCAAAGAGAACCGATTTTTAAGGTACAAAGCAAGACTATACAATTCCTCGAAAGAGGAAAACGGAAGTAAAAATAAATACAAATCAAAATACTCCTGAGAAAGTACAAGAATCCTTTGATAAGGATTTGTCAGAACAAGTTGATTCTGACGAGGAACAACTGTCTCTAGAAAAATAAGAAAAATATGAAAATAATGAGATCTCAATAAATTATTTAAACTCTGGTAAGACTTGGGATCGAAATAAAATTGTTCATAATGATATATTTGCTTTCAATGTGTCATTTGAAATATGTGAAAATGATGATGATCCAGAACCACGATCGGTGGACGAATGTCGAAAAAGACCTGATTGACAAAAATGGCAAGAGGCTATCCAAGCAGAGCTAAACTCGTTAAAGAAACGAGAGGCTTTTGGACCGATTGTTCAAACGCCAGATGGCGTAAAACCTGTTGGATATAAATGGGTATTCGTACGAAAGAGAAACGAAAAAAATGAAGTTACAAGGTACAAAGCAAGACTTGTAGCTCAAGGTTTCTCACAAAGACTTGACATCGATTATGAGGAAACATATTCTCCTGTTATAGATGCAATCACATTTCGGTTATTGATAAGCCTTGCAGTTTCTGTACGGATGTCGTTACAGCATATCTGTACGGATCCTTAGACAGTGAGATATATATGAAAATCCCTGAAGGATTTGTAATATCCGAAGAAATAAAATCAAAACCTCATAACATGCATTCTATAAAATTACAAAGGTCTTTGTAAGGATTGAAACAATCCGGACGAATGTGGTACAAACGTCTTAGTGATTATTTACTGAAAGAATGATATGTAAATAATCCGCTTTACTCACGTGTCTTCATTAAAAGATCATCAACATGATTTGTGATTATTTTGTATATGTTGATGATTTAAATATAGTGGGAAACCACGACGACATCGTTAGAACATCCGAATACTTGAAAAAGGAATTCGAGATGAAAGATCTTGGAAAAACAAGACTTTGTCTTGGTTTGCAAATTGAACATTTTTCAAGTGGAGTACTTGTCCATCAATCAAATTATATTGAAAAAATATTAAAAAGATTTTATATGGACAAGGCACATCCATTGAGCTCTCCAATGGTTGTCAGATCACTTGAAGTGGATAAGGATCCATTTCGGCCTCATGAAAGTGATGAAAAGCTAATTGGTCCGGAGGTACCGTATTTAAGTGCAATTGGTGCACTTATGTATCTTGCAAATTGTACAAGACCTGACATTGTTTTTGCTGTCAACCTACTTGCAAGATACAACTCTTCACCAACTCGAAGACATTGGAAAGGTATTAAACATGTTTTTCGATATCTTTGAGGAACAAGTGACATGGATTTATTTTATTCGAGAGGGGTAAAATTGAATCTCCAAGGTTATGCTGATGCTGGATTTTTATCTAATCCCCACAAGGCCCGTTCTCAAACGGGATATGTATTCACCTGTGGTAATACTGCTGTATCATAGAACTCAGTAAAACAAACTATGGTTGCTACTTCTTCCAATCATTCTGAAGTACTTGCAATTCATGAAGCAAGTCGTGAATGTGTATGGTTGAGAAACATGATTGAACATATTCAAGAATCATGTGGATTGCCTTCAATAAAATATTATCCAACCATATTATATGAAGATAATGCAGCATGTATTGCACAATTAAGTGAAGTATTCATAAAAGGGGACATAACAAAATATATTTCACCAAAATTCTTTTATGTGCATGAGCTTCAAATAATGGTGAAATTGATGTCAAGCAAATCCGATCGAGTAATAATCTTGCTGATTTATTCACAAAAGTCTTACAAACTACGACATTTAAAAGGCTTACATATGGTATTGGCTCGCGTAAACTTAAAGACATTGCAAGTAAATAAACTGAACAAGCTTCACCCATGTTCACATGAGGGGAGTTATTGATTAGTGTATTGAACTCTTTTTCCTTAGCTATGGTTTTATCTCATTGAGTTTTCCTAGCAAGGTTTTTAATGAGGCAATCTTACCAATATTATACCCATCTTAATATTTATGAGAATAGTGTACTATTTTTCTTTTACTATATTTTTTTCCACAGGGTTTTTCTTAGAGAAGTTTTAACGAGGCACAATCTCTAAGCAAGTGTCATCCAAGGGGGAGTGTTGTGGAATATGGATGACCATGCATGTACACCAACATATTGTGTAGTCATGTAACTTGTATTTCTCACTTAATAGTACCTCTACTTGTCTATGTATTGTCATATAACTTGTAATCATCTCCAATGTACACCAAATCTTCCATGTATTGTCTATGTTGCTTGTGATATGTTGTATGACTTGTGGTGTATGTATAACTTGTACACATTGTATAAGTACAATTATCATCATCACCAAATGACTTATATAAAGGGTGTCAACCCCATCGTAATTCACACACCAAGTTGAATGAAAACTTCTCTCTAGTTCTTAGCAAGTTCCAACTCAATTTACAACATATACTTTAGTTTTGCCACATTTTTTTTGGATAAACCGTGTACTTTCCGTTTATTCTATATACTTTACGTTTCTTTTTTAGGCCCGCTAAGGGCACCCCACCGTTTCATGAAGGCACCCAAGTATTTTGTAAAAATTCCAGGGAAAATGGAAAAGACCATTTTGCTCCTTAATATATATTGATTCAAACCCCACAAACCATTTTGAAAAAGAAACAGGGGCACCCCACCATCAAGATCTGAGCACGTGAACCATAAAGCGACATTGCGTTTGGCGAGCGTTTATCGATTCTTGCGGCTTGACATCATCCGACAGCGAGGTAACAATGTTTGACAACCATATGATGCTTTGATGGAATTGTTAATTTGATTAAAACTGTGAAAATGATGATTTGTTTGTCAACGTAGGGTTTGGTAAATTCGACAAATCCGAACTTGTTTGCACTATATAATGGAAGATTGTACTGCTATGGTGCAAGAGGAGGTTGAACTTGAGGTAATTTTTGAAATTTAATGTGTTTTTTATGCGGTTAATCAAATTTTCTGTCGATGTGCGCGATTGATTCGGCCTCGCAGGACCGAGATGTAGAGCAACGTCTCGGTCAGAAAGGACCGAGATGTCTACGTAGTTCACGGAATTCAGTGAATGCTACATAGTGGCATTCTCGGTATGGACGACCGAGACTACTGAGGAACTCTCGGTTGTACGTGAGCGAGACTCTGCTTATAGTGTCAGACCTGTACAACCGAGAACCTATTTTTTGGGGTTTTTTGGTGATTGTGCTGTACATTTTGGTTGATTATAATGTTACACTGATTGTATTGCAGGTAATGCCGGTTTATACCTTATTTCCAGACTACCAAGATAGAAGCCAACATCCTGAATATCAACTATAACAAATGTAGAACAGCAAGTAATGTAAAACATATGTCCAAACTGTCATAAAACATCATCCAACATACAACTACTCTACCAAATTGTCATAAAACATTCATCCAACACACATCAAATGTATCAAACTGTCATAAAATATTCATCAAACATTCATCAAAGTATCCAAACAATAAAATAAATTTCTATGTTCCCTCAAACACTCATTGCTCATTGTTTTGGTTTCTTCAAATTCTTCCTTTGGTACTCCTTCCCAAGCATTCTCTTCGGAGGGCGAGCATCGACCGTGGCGGGCGGAGCATTGGCCGGGGTGGAGTGTGTAGAAGTGCTACCATCTTTGGGGACCGCTCGGGCTCGCTTCGGTAGGGGCGGATGTGGCGGTTGTGCCGGTTGCGGTCGCCGGAGTGGTAGTCGTAGTGCTTTCGAACAAGCCATACTTGAAAACAGTACAACATATAAGCGCCTGGAACAAAACCAAAAAAAAAATTACTAAAAAAAAGGTTCAAAATCATCATTTTTTGATGTATCGGTCAAGCAGGTTCATGAAATAAACCATATTCTCGTTCACTCTTGACCGAAAACGGGTCAACTATCTCGGCAATGTACAACCGAGAGCAATGAAACATTCTCGGTTGTACACCACCGACATGGCATAACCAATTCAATTCGCCTTACTCTCGTCCTATGCCGACTGAGTCGACTCTAACCCTCTCGGCATTGTACAACCGAGAGATGAAGTACATTCTCAGTTGTACACCACCGACACAACATTACCTAACACTAATTGTAGCTCTCGTCATGTCTCGACCGAGATAACACAAGTAATCTCGGCCATTCGTAACCGAGACTCTGTGAACTCTTCCGCCTGCCTGGCCGAGACGACGAGTTGCCAAAAATTTACCTTTCGTCTCGGCCATGCTTGGCCGAGACAGTAAACACATTCTCTGGCCTGTGTGGCCGAGAACCGCGATTTTCCAATAATGGAACCATTGAACACACCGCCACACATACATTACAACTACTCTACCAAATGTAACTTAATTAGACTATCAACGTACCTTGAAACGATCGATTTTGCGCCAAATGTGTGTGTACGACGAACTTCAATCGTGCCCTAATTTGGAGACGAAATCGCCCAACACCCCGAGCCTACAAACTGGAAAACCTCCTACAACGAAGGAGAAACACGGAGACGGACGAAAACACACGATTTCCTGGAATCCTCGCAATGGCTGATCCTCAACGAATTCGTTCTTCCTCAAGGAGTTCGCTGGTGGGGGTGGTGGGGTGCGAGAGTTTTGAACAAGGGGTATTTTGGGAATTTCGTGTCCAATTTTTGGGTGCCCCGGGTAAATTGGTTAGTGCCCTCATTAACAGGGTGCCTTCATGAAACGGTGGGGTGCCCTTAGCTGTCTTTTTTTTTTTTTTTAACTTATCAATATAATACAAGATAGCTACAAATAACTTTATAAAAAAGATAAATACAAACAACTTACAAAATCAGTTATCGATTTTTTTTCGTAGAATTTTTTATTTTTTTATTTATAATCGATTAGTACATATTAGTTGGAACTTCTATGTAAGACATCTCACTTCTCGAACTCTACCTCCAACCAAACAAGATCTTAGTTAGAAGTATTTATTTTCATAGTTGATCTTGTCATAACAATTTCGTTCATTTTTTTTTTCTATACCACTCGATATCTGGACCATTTGACTATTTCGAGTTTGCCTTGCCTGAGTCACACATCATATTGGTCGGGAGCTCTCAATGTTGGTATTTTCATTCTCATATTTGAACTCGAGTCACCGTATTGATCGAGGATCGACTTGTCCAAACCTCGAATCTTTGCCACCCTTATTTTGCAATTTTAATCCCAAGCTCACCCAAAGTGCCTATTAACTACTTAGAAATATTTTTTTAATATAAAAAATTGAAAAAAATGTATTAAAAATAAGGTTTGAGCCTCAAACATCAAGATCAATTGTTATAATTTACAAAGTAGTAAACTAACTTCTACTTTTGTATTTGTTTTTAAATATATTTACATTATTAAAAAAATTAATAAACGATTTTCTAACTTGAGCGGACTTGGGTTGCCTGCGCATGGATTTCAAAGCTCCAAACCAACTAGGCAAGGCTCAAGCCGCCCACACTCGCTCATTGAACATGTATAAGTGGGATGTATTCAACAACTTCTCAAAAGATTCAAACACAACAATTGTTGGTTCGATTGGTTCGACATTCAGATCTCTTATAGAGACGACATCTATTAAGAGCTCTTTAATTACCTTTCTTATGGGCCGACATGAAGTGAGTCCGGAATAGTCGGTTAGTTCGGTGATCTAAATCCAAAAAATAAAAAAGAATTCAAAAAGAGACATTTATTTTCTCCTTTTTAGCAAAAGAAGAAAAAAAAAACACGTGACACAAAAATACTTGGTTAGTTAATGCGACAGTTATAAGCAATTAACCACGTTAACCGATTGTCAAGATTGAAGAGGAGCTACCAACTGCAGAGCTTTAAAAAGCCAATTAGAGAGACAGAACAGAACAAACAAGTTTCATGCTCCGAAACACACAGATCAAGAAATCAGAGACATTGATTGATTGATTTGGCAAGCCTTCTCAAAATTCACAGCTCAATCACTCAAGACTCACCCACTCACTCCCCCATTCGGCGCCCATTTCGATTTCAATTTCAAATTCTCGGCAATTAATGGCGGAGATCAATTACCAAGAACTGCTTGGGGAGCCAGACATGCCTAATCTGATGAGGAGGGAAATCGACAAATTGGCGATTAATGGCGAAAACCCGACATGGGTAGGGAGCAAAATGGTCCTTGGAAACGATGCGAAGGTCAGCTTGGGGAGATTGGTGTTACCGGGTGAATCAAAGTTGGATGAGTTGTTGAGAGCAGAGGAGAAGAAGAAGAAGAAGAAGAACTTGTACACAAAGATGGTGGATGGAGATGGTAAGGTTTGGGAATTGGATTTCAACTACTGGCCAAGCCTCAAGAGGTATGTCTTCAAAAGAGAGTGGGCTAAGGTTTTGAAGAAATTTGGGGTGGAGAAAGGTTGGATTGTTCAGATTTGGTGCTTCAGAAGCAAACAGAACAAGCCCTGTTTTGGAGTCAATGTTGTCAACCCTCTTAACTGAAAGTGATAGATGTGGTGTGTTGATTCATTGGTGTGGTGGGCCATACCCATACATACAAAGATTCAGTGGGACCCATTCATAATTGACTTGTTAATGGTGGATGATGCATTTGAGGTTTTGATGGTGATGGTGATGGTGCTATAGCTAGGTTCTTTGAATTCTTTGTTTGTTTCTTGATTTGGTGCATGTGACTTCTGTTTGATAAATGTGATAGGTTCTGTCAAATTCTTTCAATTCTTAGTGTTGTAAGCATGTGTAGCATGAAATTACAGATTTACTCTTTAGAATATACAGTAAGTTCTTGATTTGGTGTAACTACAGATTTACTCTTTGTTTTTACCATATGAATTCATGAGTCATGAATAGAAATTCTTTGTTGGGTACCTTTAATTTGTTTTGTTGAATCATTTGTTATGTAAGTTTTAATCTTGTCCTCACATATATATGGTATTCTTCTTTTCTTTATTTCATTTGTTTTATGTGTAAATGACGAGGGAGGGTTTAATTTGCTATTTGTTTAATCTTCACTATATATACTAGAGTGTAGGAATTAATGAATGGAATGAAAAAATAACAATCAATCAAGATTGTCAAACAAAAAGTGACCAAGACATACTCATATATAGAACTCCATAACTGTTTTCTTGATTGCACTTAAAAGAGAGTAAATTAGGGAGCTCAAAATGAGGACTACATGGTCACAACTACTTTAACTGAAAAGACCAAATTTCCTTAACCAGATAGTGTGATACCACAACTGAAGCACTTTCTTTTATATCCGTGGGTGTCCAAACAACCTTAACTATTTCCAAAATACTATACAGATTCTGGTTTTGGGTCATGACAAAAAAAAAAAAAAAAAGATTCTTGTTTTAGGGGTTAGAATTTGATGTAACTATCTTGGTGAATCAATATTGTGTTGTGAAAATTTTGTTTACAACATGATTAATGACAACACCCTATTTTGTATTAAGTTGGTGGGCAATTTAATTTTGATCTATGCATATATGTAACTAGTTGTTTTCCCTCGCTTCCCACGCAGAAGAGATTGAGTAGTAGTATTAAATAAAAACACATCAACATACATCTCAACAAAAAAAATATGAGGAAAGGAAAGTGAATAAATAAATAAAGTACTTATTGTCGCACCTCAATCTAATTGGTAACCACGTTAGAGAGCTCATCCAAAAAAAAAAAAAAAATTAAGTAATTTTATAATAGCAAATGAGAGATCAACCAACAAAAGAGAAAGTAGAAAAATAAAATAAATAAAACTTGAACATTTCTTCCTTGTTTCGTGGATATTGATGAATTTCAATATATAGACCTACCAGTAAATCACATTTTTTTTATAAGAAACAACAAAACCTACAACTAATTAAATTGCATGATGTTGTATTCATCAATGAATTAATATGATAGCCTTCCTAAATCAAAATGTTATTTAATAAGAAATAGAATTGTATGGAGACAAAAAAAATAAAAAAACCTAATTGTCATCGGCTTGCAGTGCAGGCCGATCCGAAGTATTTGGGGGCCTAAGGCAAAGTCACATATAAAATGGGCCCCTTAATTTTATATACAATAGTGATTTTTTTGAATATTAAAATACTTTTTTTGTTATTTAGTATTTTTTTATGAATACATTGTAGCTTCTTTTGGTGAAGTACATGATATTAATTTTGGATAAAAAATAAATTAATAATGACTTAAAAATACTTTTGGAATGAAAGCAACATACACCATTATAGTTATGGTTTTTAAAGGACCTTAACCATCTCATATGGAGCACGACTCGAGGCGAGCCCAAAGTAATTAGATAGTACAGTTATTATGTAGTCCTCATTTTGAGCTATGGAATAATTTACTCTCTTTTGAGTGCAATCAAGAAAACAGTTATAGAGTTCTATATATGAGTATGTCTTGGTCAATTTTGTTTGACAATCTTGATTGATTGTTGTTTTGCATTGCATTCATTAATTCCTACACTCTAGTATGTACAGTGAAGATGAAACAAATAACAAATTAAACCTTCCTTCATCATCATTCACACATTAAACAAATGAAATAAAGAAATAACATATGTGAAGATCAGATTAAAACTTACCTACATAACAAATGATTCAACAAAACAAATTAAAGGTACCAAGCAAAGAATTTCTATTAATGACTCATAAATTCATATAGTAAAAACAAAGAGTGAATCTGTAGTTACACCAAATCAAGAACTTACTGTATATTCTAAAGAGTAAATCTGTAATTTCATGCTACACATGCTTACAACACCAAGAATTGAAAGAATTTGATAGAACCAATCCTAATATCAAGAAACATTTATCAAACAGTAGTCACATGCACCAAATCAAGAAACAAACAAAGAATTGAAAGAACCTACATCACCATCACCATCACCATCAAAATCTCAAATGCATCATCCACCATTAACAAGTCAATTATGAGTGGGTCCCACTGAATCTTTGTATGCATGGATATGGCCCACCACACCAATGAATCAACACACCACATCACTTTCTGTTAGGAGGCTTGACAACATTGACTCCAAAACAGGTTTTGTTCTGATTGCTTTTGAAGCACCAAATCTGAACAATCCAACCTTTCTGGACCCCAAATTTGTCCAAAATCTTAACCCAATGTCTTTTGAAGACATACCTCTTGAGGCTTGGCCAGTAGTTGAAATCCAATTCCCAAACCTTACCATCTCCATCCACCATCTTTGTATTCAAGATGTTCTCCTTCTCCTCTGCTCTCAAGAACTCATCCAGCTTTGCTCCCATGGCACTCCTTAACACCAACCTGCCCAAGTAGCGCGTCACATCGTTCCCATTCACCTTTTTGCTCCCTACCCATGTCGGGTTTCTACAATCTATCGCCATTTTGTCGATTTCCCGCCTCATCGGATTAGGCATGTGTGGCTCTGGATTCGGTGCCATTGCAGAGAATTCGAAATTGAAATCGAAATGGGGGAGTGAGTGAGTGAGTCTTGAGTGATTGAGGTGTAAATTGTTGAGAAAGCTTGCCAAATCAATTAATCAATGTCTCTGACTTCTTGATCTGTGTTTCGGAGTCTGAAACTTGTTTATTCTGTCTCTCTAAATTGGCTTTAAAGCTTTGCTATTGATCGAGTATTGACAATCTTTTAACTACGGTTAACGTGGTAATTAATAACCGTCATATTAACTTAGTATTTGTGTCACGTACGTGCCTAATTTTTACTTCTCTCCTTCGGTATTATGGAGACTAAAAAACACACTATTTTTACCTAAGAAGTGTTAGAATGACAACAACATGTCACATTTTAAGACACATTGTCTCACAACAGTCATTTATGTGCACTTTGAGATGCGGGTATATATAGATCCTGATAAATAACACGCGGGTTGAAGTCACATGGAAGGCTTTTATGAGCCAATGTGTCTTATGATGTGACATTATTATTGTCCTTCTTTCCCTTTTACCGTGCCTAAAATAGATTGCGTGCTACCGACTGACACTAGCATTTTTGAAGTGTTTGGGGCTGGTTTTGTATTGTTGTAACTAGAGATGCAAGCGGGGGGGGGAGTCCCCCCACAGGATAGGGATGAGAAATTTAAATGGGGATGGAGTTGGGGATGGAGATAAAACCTCATACCGATGCGGGTATGGGTACGGGTATGGGAGAAAAATATATTCGCGGGGATCCCCACGAAGATTCCCCATTGGTGATATCGTGGGGGTCCCTGTAGGTATCCCCATGGGGATTCCGGGGAGATCCATATATATATATATATATATATATATCAAATATTGCCATATACATTGTATATATATATATCGATTTTATTTAATATTAAAAGGCTTTCACCCAAAACATTAGTGATAAATAAACTCTAATGTGATTTATGATTTTATCTTGTTTGGTTAATTATATGTTTTGTTTTGAATTATTTACAACGGTATTTATATGTTATATTTTATTTGGTTGGGATTTTCTACAATTGTGATCCTATGTATATGTACTATACTTTTTATAAAAATTTTTGAAGAAAATTAAGCGGAGAAAATATTTTTCCATGGTGATTCTTCGCAAAATCCCCGCAAAAATCCATGCGGGATCTTCAATGGGAAATGAAATGAGGAAAGACTTTTTCCCAGGAGGATCCCCCATCCTCGCGGGGATTAGGCGAGGATGGGAATGAGTATGGGGATGAACTCTTAAGCGGGGATGGTGTGGCGACCTCGCCGCCCCGGGGTGACGTGTCTCCGTGTACTCCTCACCAGCTGGCCCAACTTACACGTGTACGGCACCTACCCGTCCTACTATGTCTCGAGATTCGTATCTACTTGTGTATGTTAAGATATTCAGCGGAAGTCGTATTTTAAATGAACAAATTTTCATGAAATAATTAAACAAAACCTAATGTGGAAAAACCCTGTAACTTTCGAAGTAAACAGTTGTACCATATATACGTAAGCGTGTACAAAATTCTATCACTTCCCAGTTCCCAAAATAAGCAAAATATCAAAATAATCACACGTACAAGTACCCGCAAAGGTAGGCAGTCAGAGGTAGTCGCCTAAGATTCCCTCGCCCTTACTTGTACTAGGATCTGCACTCAATCATCACAGAAGAAAATGGATGACGAGTCCAGTCAGTAAAATCCCAAGGAACTCCTCCGAGCATTCATATAAACAAGTGGAAGTCAATAAATACCGCTAAATAAACATGCGGAATGTAAACAGACAACTGTAATTAGGGCATCGCATGCGTAAATAACAATAAAGTGCAAATGTGTGTGTCTGTTCCAGTCAGACTAAACCATACTTCGGGATTTCCTTCCAGGATCCCACTAGTGGGCGCACCCAACTAGCTATCACCTTATCCCTCTCGGTGGCCGGCGTAGACCTACGACGCACCGACACATGTAGCAGTTCCCTCGGGTCGTTATCCACCGAGCACTCCTGATACACATGCTATGGTCTAGAATGCATAGACACACAACAGAACATCCGGTGGGAGTAACTCAACCAACCGTCCAAAAGATGACAAGATATGAATGTAAGTAAAAGCACGAAGAATACCGGAAATGAATGGAAAGACGAAATAAAATAAATACTCGAGAGTTTTCCTTCGGGGTTTTACAAACCTCACAACGCGCTCCACTACCCCGTAATCAATCCCCGGGTCCAAGTCCACTGAGTCCTTGGTCGCCAATTGATCACCCGTGTCGACCTATGTCAATTTATCAATAATTTAATTTAGCATTACAATTTACAACAATGTCTAAACCTTTTAGGCCAAATTGCATATTTCGCGCTTTTCGAGGCAAAACCCCGCAAAAAGTCGCGTCCGACATTCCCACATATGTTATTTTCATCGAACTTTATCAATTTCTATTTATTTTATCGAAATATAATTTTTTCCCAATTTTTTCGGAATTTTCCCAAATTTTCTTTCATTTCTCTTTTCTTTTTCTATTTTTCTTTTTATTTTATTTTATTTTACCGTTTTTACTTGTTTGGAGTGCAGGTCGGGTCGACCCAAATGGGTCGGACCCGGCTGGACCGAACGGTCCAGGCTCTGGTCCATGGGCCTAGCTCTGGCCCGTTCTCGGGGCCCCCTTTGCGCGCCATCTTCCTCCTCCCGATCGACCAGGTTCGATCGGGAACATA
Organism: Stephania cephalantha; assembly: GCA_039657325.1. Lineage (NCBI taxonomy): Eukaryota > Viridiplantae > Streptophyta > Magnoliopsida > Ranunculales > Menispermaceae > Stephania > Stephania cephalantha. The sequence goes on along the minus strand of CM077577.1, from coordinate 4,898,731 downwards.
ACTTTTTTTTTTTTTTTTTTTTTTTTTCATTCCAATCTCTTCTTCTCTGTGATGGGTTGGGGTGGCTCTCCACCCCAACCCCGGTGAGCCGATGGCGGGGAGGCACCCCTGCCATCCCACCGTGGCCATGGGGTCGCCTCCATGGCCGAATCCCACTCTCCACCCCACCGTCAACCACCCGAAACAACACAACCACCACCCAAACTCACCTCAACCGCGAGTCCTTGTGCTCTTCTCTCCTCTCCTCCTCTCCTCCTCTCCTTCCTTCTTCTTTCAGCCTCTCGGCCTCCCCTGGTGTGTGTGTGTGTGCGGGAGTGTGTGTGTGAGTTGAGAGAGAAGGTGATGGAATGTGTGAGTGGGTTTTTGTGTGCATGTAAGTGGGAATCGGTGGACCGACACGTGGTGGGAAAATGGCCAAATGTGTCTTGGGTGAGGACAAGTGTGACACTGTTCGTCACACCCCTAGGACACTCGCCGCGTTTCCGGGCGTTTCGACGCCCGGTTTCGTGTCCGAACCGTGTTATCCGCGCACCGCCGCGTCGTTTGTAACCCAATATATATTCCATATTATTTATTAATTTGTGTGTTTTAGTTTCTCCGACCTAATATTCGGTCCCGTCAACTACCCGGTACCCGCGTCGACACGCATATCGAGGCGAGTACAGTTCACACAATCTCGCACGTATTTTTATGCAACATACACACATGCGATGTATTTAAATAAATTTCACCGCAAATAAGCATCCAACACACAATCACTAGCATACCTAAGTCCCCGTGTGTCCTAGCCTACCGCGGCGTCCACGTAGATCCGAGTTGGTGTCCACGTCTGTAACTAGAAGAGACATTTATAAAATGGGCCGTTACAGTTCTTCCCAACTAAATAAAATTTCGTCCCGAAATTTCACTGTAACTAAAGTCCCATACCAGAGAATAGCTAAGGGTATCGTGTCCTCATCGTCGACTCGAGCTCCAAGGTTAGTCCCTCCGTCCTATGATGCTACCAACGAACTAGGACCTTCGCGAGTTCCCTGTTCGAGAATCGTATTCAACGATGAACGATCTCTATCGGTCTCTCTCTATAAGTCACGTCAGGTTGTATCTCCACACTGTCCAAACTCAATCGTCGGTCTCGCCCGACCTAGCGAGTCTCATCATGGAAATGCGAAAGATCGGATGAACCCCGCCTAACTCTGGCGTGTAACTCTAATCGATATGTAACAGTGCCTACTCTTTGTGCAATCTGGTATGGCCCAATGTATCTCGACGCTAATTTCCCCTTAATGTCAAATCGTTGTTGTCCTTTCCAAGGAGAAACCTTCAGATACACCATACGCTTCGCCGCGTATATATATCTACGTATTTCTTCTGTCTATCCTGTGCAGCTCGCATCTTCTGACGAATTTGTCAAATTTTCTCTGTGTGATCAACAACTATCTCATGCCCTACTCGTGTACCGAGACCTCTGTGCATCTTCCGAATCTCGTCCCGTATCTCCCGATCCGGTATCCACAATCTCCTTCGTATATCAAACATCGATCTGTGGTTTCTGCCCAATCAGTGCATTCCGGATTCCGAGACAGACCACTGACCCACTCATAGAGCCCATCAGCCCTCTGACACTCGGCAACCCGTTCAATCAATACGGTCGGTATCCTCAACTGACAACAAATGTGATGTTCCGCCATAGTCGACAACTCGGCCATGTACATAATTGATGATGCCTGTAATAAGTGATGCTCACGTGTCATCCGTTGCAGAACAGTCTGATTGTCGAGTCCACTCCTGCTCAATGTGTCTGCTACGACGTTCGATTTGCTAGGGTGATACTCAATAGTGACGTCGTAGTCCTTCAGCAACTCCAGCCATCTCCGTTGGCGCATATTCAGATCCCTTTGAGTGAAAATGTATCGTAAACTCTGGTGATCTGTATACAACACGAATCGATCTCCATAGAGATAGTGCCTCAAAGCCTTCAGTGTAAAGACGACCGCTGCAAGCTCTAGGTCGTGCAATGGATAAATAAATCGACAAAGTCCCGAACCACCAGAACTTCTTCAATTCGGACCTCCGTTCGAACCTCCAGCTCAACTATCGCCGCAAACGCCTCCATTCATGCGTCGTAGCTAGTCGCCTCTCGTGATAGGTAAGTCAATTGTCGATCCAAATAATACGAACTCCGGTATTCCAGGAATATGAAACTCTATCGTCTTGCCATAACAATCTATCCGTGCATGATAGGATGTTAACCAATCCATCCCGAGCAGTGTGTCAAACTCTAAATACTCCAATACTCGAAGATCCGATGGTAGTTGATGTCCATCCACCTCTATCATCACGTCTCGACATGTTTGGTTAGGGTATATCTTATCCCCAACAACCTCGCATCGAGAACAAGATGTGGCTCTAGTACGTGTAACTAACCCTAACAATCCAACAATACGTCCAGCAAGAAACAATAAAGTACTACCATAATCAAACATATCATGCATGTGGCGACCAAGTATAAGTAATGTACCTTCAACGAGTTGCCTAGTCGCCCCGCTATCTGGCTGTGCTAACGCATGTACTCTATCTCTGGCCTGGTCCGATGCTCGTCGTGGCGATGGTGGTGTCCGACAATCAGCCCTCAAGTGTCCCCTCTGCCCACACCGATGACATCTACGACTCTCCAATCTAACCGTCTGTCCGTCTCCAAATCTCGAACTCTGACCCCGGTCTACCTGACCCCTGTCATGTATCCTCTGATCTCGACCCTGACGGTACTCCTGTGGCTGTGCCCTATGTCGATCCACTGGTGCTGAGGTGATAGCATGAACTGGTTGTGGCTCCTCATATCGGAACTGACTGCCCTGAAACTCGTCCCGACGGCCCCTATCCCGTCTATCATCTCTCCAACCTCTATCCGGATGATCCATCGGTCTCTTCTGCCTTTGACTAGATCGAGAACTCGCCCGATCGTACCTCCTTACTACCACACGTCGGCCACCCTCTGCAAAGATGTATGTTTCATGGGCCAATGCCCTCGTCAAAGATCTCTTGCAGAGTCGTGGCTCTCGGCCGAGACAATCGCGACGCAATCTTGTCATCAACCCCTCGGGTGAAATAATAAATCTGTAAGCGCTCTGTCGCGACGACATCTAGAGAGAATTGTAGCAAATGTCGGAACCTCTCCATATACTGCATCAAAGTCCGATTTCCCTGTCGCATGGCCAAGAACTCCTCTCTCAGCCTCAATCTAACCTCCATAGGTATATACTGATCGTAGAATAGCTCCCTAAACTCAGCCCATGTCGTCGGTTCCGGATGAGTATCCGTATATGTCGTCCACCAGACTGACGCATGCCCTCTCAAACAGGATCCCGAAAGTCGTGCTTGTACTGTCTCATCGTTCCTCATCGCCCATGAGAACGCGATGAGATACTATCCATCTCCCTGCAGCCTCGGGGTCACCGCCTCCATAAAAGAATCCAGGCTGGAACTTCAAAAACTCCCTCAATAACCTCGCCTCTGGTGCTAGGACGAATACCGATGTAGTAGGAGTATCAGCAGTGGGGGTGGCAGTAACCTGGTATGTCGTCGTGGGTGGAGGCGTAAGAGTCGATGTCTCCAACGACTGCGGTAGCTGTCTCTGTAGGTGCCTCTATCGCTACCCCCTGATCTGGCGTCCGGGGTACCACCGAACAACAATTTGTCCATGTCGATATGGTCACATCAATCGGCTCTCTCGTGAAGTGAGTGTCGCCGATCGCGGTATGCTCTCGTAGTAGCCGTAATACCTCGGCCATCCGTGTCTCCCGTGCCGAGAATCTATCCTCCACACTCGTCGTAATCGGGACATCCCTAACCGCATCGCTAGTTTGTTAAGTCTCAATCGGCGTACCGATCGTCCGTCCATGATTTGCATCAAGAATGCGCTCCGAATCGATATCGAGGTATATACGTATATCATATAGTAACATGAAAATATAACACATATATAAATTCTAACTCTACCCGCCTCACATCACTTCCCAACTAAAGTTCTAAGGCACTAACTTCGGGTTTCCACATCTAAATTCATTAATTAAGTTTTATTGTCTTATGACTTCTTCTTTACTCTAATACCAACTGTGGCGTTGGTGTCACAATATCTGCTCTGATACCACCTGTGGCGACCCTCGCCGCCCCGGGGTGACGTGTCTCCGTGTACTCCTCACCAGCTGGCCCAACTTACACGTGTACGGCACCTACCCGTCCTACTATGTCTCGAGATTCGTATCTACTTGTGTATGTTAAGATATTCAGCGGAAGTCGTATTTTAAATGAACAAATTTTCATGAAATAATTAAACAAAACCTAATGTGGACCACCGTAACTTTCGAAGTAAACGGTTGTACCATATATACGTAAGCGTGTACAAAATTCTATCACTTCCAGTTCCCAAAATAAGCAAAATATCAAAATAATCACACGTACAAGTACCCGCAAAGGTAGGCAGTCAGAGGTAGTCGCCTAAGATTCCCTCGCCCTTACTTGTACTAGGATCTCGCACTCAATCATCACGAAGAAAATGGATGACGAGTCCAATCAAGTAAAATCCCAAGGAACTCCTCCGAGCATTCATATAAACAAGTGGAAGTCAATAAATACTGCTAAATAAACATGCGGAATGTAAACAGACAACTGTAATTAGGGCATCGCATGCGTAAATAACAATAAAGTGCAAATGTGTGTGTCTGTTCCAGTCAGACTAAACCATACTTCGGGATTTCCTTCCAGGATCCCACTAGTGGGCGCACCCAACTAGCTATCACCTTATCCCTCTCGGTGGCCGGCGTAGACCTACGACGCATCGACACATGTAGCAGTTCCCTCGGGTCGTTATCCACCGAGCACTCCTGATACACATGCTATGGTCTAGAATGCATAGACACACAACGAGAACATCCGGTGGGAGTAACTCAACCAACCGTCCAAAAGATGACAAGATATGAATGTAAGTAAAAGCACGAAGAATACTGGAAATGAATGGAAAGACGAAATAAAATAAATACTCGAGAGTTTTCCTTTGGGTTTTACAAACCTCACAACGCGCTCCACTACCCCGTAATCAATCCCCGGGTCCAAGTCCACCGAGTCATTGGTCGCCAATTGATCACCCGTGTCAACCTATGTCAATTTATCAATAATTTAATTTAGCATTACAATTTACAACAATGTCTAAACCTTTTAGGCCAAATTGCATATTTCGCGCTTTTCGAGGCAAAACCCCGCAAAAAGTCGCGTCCGACATTCCCACATATGTTCTTTTCATCGAACTTTATCAATTTCTATTTATTTTATCGAAATATAATTTTTTCCCAATTTTTTCGGAATTTTCCCAAATTTTCTTTCATTTTTCTTTTCTTTTTCTATTTTTCTTTTTTTTTTTATTTTATTTTATTTTTTACTTGTTTGGAGTCAGGTGCAGGTCGGGTCGACCCAAATGGGTCGGACCCGCCCGGCTGGACCAGAACGGTCCAGGCTCGGTCCATGGGCCGAGCCTAGCCCGTTCTCGGGGCCAAACTCCATGCGCGCCATCTTCTTCCTCCCGATCGATCGGTTCGATCGGAACATAATTTTTTTTTTTTTTTCATTCCAATCTCTTCTTCTCTGTGATGGGTTGGGGTGGCTCTCCACCCCAACCCCGGTGGGGAGCCGATGGCGGGAGGCGCCCTGCCATCCCACCGTGGCCATGGGGTTCGGCCTCCATGGCCGAACCCCACTCTCCACCCCACCGTCAACCACCCGAAACAACACAACCACCACCCAAACTCACCTCAACCGCGCGTCCTTGCTGCTCTTCCTCTCCTCCTCTCCTCCTCTCCTTCCTTCTTCTTTCAGCTCTCGGCCTCCCTGGTGTGTGTGTGTGCGGGAGTGTGTGTGTGAGTTGAGAGAGAAGGTGATGGAATGTGTGAGTGGGTTTTTGTGTGCATGTAAGTGGGAATCGGTGGACCGACACGTGGTGGGAAAATGGCCAAATGTGTCTTGGGTGAGGACAAGTGTGACACCTGTTCGTCACACCCCTAGGACACTCGCCGCGTTTCCGGGCGTTCGACGCCCGGTTTCGTGTCCGAACCGTGTTATCCGCGCACCGCCGCATCGTTTGTAACCCAATATATATTCCATATTATTTATTAATTTGTGTGTTTTAGTTTCTCCGACCTAATATTCGGTCCCGTCAACTACCGTGCACCGCGTCGACACGCATATCGAGGCGAGTACAGTTCACACAATCTCGCACGTATTTTTATGCAACATACACACATGCGATGTATTTAAATAAATTTCACCGCAAATAAGCATCCAACACACAATCACTAGCATACCTAAGTCCCCGTGTGTCCTAGCCTACGCGGCGTCCACGTAGATCCGAGTTGGTGTCCACGTCGTAACTAGAAGAGACATTTATAAAATGGGCCGTTACAGATGGGGATGGAGATAGTCCCCATCCCCTCCCCATTTACATCCCCTCCCCATTTACATCCCTAGTTGTAACCTAATTGGACCACCAATACTTAAGAGAAACACATAAAAATTGGTATGTAGAACCAATGGAGTCTAGAGAAACTTAGCGAGGGGTTAGACACGAGATTCGGGGCAAGCGAAGGGCGTTTGGAGGAGTGTTTTCGCGGCATTTTTTAAGTAAACCACGAGGAATTTAATTAGAGTTCATTTATTACACTTTATTAAATTATATTCTGTTAATTGTGCTATTTTGCTATCCATGTTATTGTTAGTCCACTTTTGTATGTATGTTTGGAGACCGGGTTGGGCATTGACACAAACTCACACCCGAACTAGCTACCCCGTGTTGTTCAAGTAGTCGTTCATATTGGAGATTACACGGTCACTAGTTCCCACTAGTCCCGATATGTTTGAGAGAAGTTTGGCATGAGACTTAAGGTCATTTGTCATGTTCAAGAGTGTTTGAACGGGGTTCCTTCGTTCATATGTTTCCACTCATTCGATCGTGAGAGGTTTGACGAGATTTATCGTTATGGGTTTCCTCTCGATTTAGTGAAGTTGATTCTTGAATATCGATCGATTCTGTCATACTACACTCATGTCTAGTATTTTAGTTCTCGACAACTTATTTTCATGTGATTTGCCCTACTTTCAGTTATGAAAATGGTTATACATATTATTTGTGAAGCAAGAACTAATTTAAAATGGTTATACATATTATTTGTGAAGCAAGAACTAATTTAATTAATGCAAATGCATGAAAAATATACTAATCAAAACTTGTTGATTCTGTTTTGTACATTTTTCTTCATTCTTCTACGTACACGATCACTAAAGCACTAATTTAATTAGCTTATCAATTTTTTTTATCTAACAATTGATTTGATAATTTAAAGACCATAACTATAATGGTGTATGTTACTTTCATTCCAAAATTATTTTTCAGTCATTATTAATTTGTTTTATTAATATCATGTACTTCACCAAAAGAAGCTACAAAGTGTTCATAAAAAAAATACTAAATAACAAAAAAAGGTCTTTAATATTAAAAAAAATCACTATTGTATATAAAATTAAGGGGCCCATTTTATATGTGACTTTGCCTTAGGCCCCAAAATACTTCTGATTGACCCCGCACCTTTGCAAGTCGATGACAATTAGGTTTTTTTATTTTTTTGTCTCCATACAATTCTATTTCTTATTAAATAATATTTTGATTTCTAAGGCTATCATATTAATTCATTGATGAATACAACATCATGTAATTTAATTAGTTGTAGGTTTTGTTGTTTCTTATAAAAAAAAATGTGATTTACTTGTAGGTCTATATATTGAAATTCATCAATATCCACCAAACAAGGAAGAAATGTTCAAGTTTTATTTATTTTATTTTTCTACTTTCTCTTTTTGTTGGTTGATCTCTCATTTACTATTATAAAATTACTTTTTTTTTTGAATGAGCTCTCTAACGTGGTTACCAATTAGATTGAGGTGCGACAATAAGTACTTTATTTATTTATTCACTTTCCTTTCCTCAATTTTTGGTTGGGATGTATGTTGAATGTTGATGTGTTTTTATTTACTACTACTACTCAATCTCTTTCGCGTGGGAAGCAAACGACAACAACTAGTTACATATATGCATAGATCAAAATTAAATTCCCCACCAATTTAATACAAAACAGGATGCTTTCATTAATCGTGTTGTAAACAAAATTATCACAACACTATTGATTCACCAAGATAGTTACATCAAATTCAAACCCCCAAAACCAGAATTTTTATTTTTTTTTTTTTTTTTTGTCATGACCCAAAACCAAAACTGTATAGTATTTAAAAACAAAGAAATACAAAAAGAAATGAAATATTCTCTGTCATCATCACCATCAAAAAGTTCTCCTCAACAAAAGAAAGAAAGAAATGAAGATAATTACTGGCTGCCCCCAAAAAATTACCATATACTTACATGTAGAGTAAAGATAAGAAATTACCCAGCAAATTAAGTCAAGTAGTATCATGTTCTGTCATCATTCATGTTTCAAACAAAATCAGTAACAAATGAGAAAGAATGAAAGCAATAGTATTGATAAAAAAGAGTTACATCAACCAAAACATGTATCTGTACTTGTAAATACAAGGTAGAAAGAAAGAAAGAAAGAAAGAATAGAAATATTCTATGTCAAAAAATTGTCCAATGCACCCTATATAATCTACTGTTAACACAATTAATGAAGCAATGAAATGGGTCCCACTCAATCTTAGTGCCTGCATGCCCACCAATCTATCAACTAATAACTAAGTAAATCATCATCCATCCTCAGACTTAAAATACTATTGTTTTAAGGATGGACATTGATGCCAAAACAGAGGAGAGAGTGTTTATCTCTAAAGCACCAAATCTCCACAATCCATCCTTCCTTCACTTGAAACTTGTCCACAAATTGAGTCCATTGCTTGGTGAAGACATATTTGTTGAGGCTTGTCCAATACTTGAAGTCCAAATCCGAAACCCCACCGTTTCCATCCACCATCTTCACCACCAAAACCTCTTCGGAATTCTTCTTCCCCTGCACTCTTGCCTTCCTCATCTCCTCTGCACTCAACAACCCCTCCAACTTCCACTCACACTCACTTGGTATGAACAATCTACTCAAATCCGCCCTCACATCACTCGCCGTGATCCTCTTGTTTACTACCCATGTTGGCGGCTTCATCCCCGCCCCCATTAATCCCTCTATTTCCTCCCTCATCCGCTCCGGCATTACCGCCTCTCCAACCACTTCCGGGTCCTCTCGCTTCCTCTTCTTCTTCACAATCTTCTTCGCAATCTTCTTGTTCTTAATGGGGAGTGTGTTGTTGTTGTTGATGATCTTGATCACAATCTTGTTGTTCTTAAAAGTGATTGCGTTGTTGTTGTTGTTGACCTTCTCAATGTTCTTCTTCTGCTCCTCATTTTCATTGTTGATGCGTTCCCGTTCACTGTCACTCGCATCAAGCAGAGCATTCCATCTCTTCCATGAACCGCCATCCCTCCTTCTCATCAACGCCATTGATCGATTGATCAAGAAACCAATTCTTCAATGCTGGAATCGAAATGGGCGAAGAGTGATTTGATTGATTGTTTCAGAAAACTTTCTAATTTTGAGTCTACTGATCAAACTCTAAATACAACTCTGAAGATTATGGAGCCGTTGAACGCATTTTTGATTGAGTTGTCTTTGTGATCGACGGTCGTTAAAGGATGCGCGTGCCGATGATTATGGAGATAATAATCATTGTTGCTCGATCAGATATTTGTGGACTCAAGTCACCTAGAGTTCGTGTGATGAGCGTTGAGATGTACGCTGTGCAGTACAATCCAACGGTTCGAAACAGTTGAGAGCGCGCACGTGCATGGACTGATCAGTAACACCATCAAAAAACTAGAGGGCCGCTAAGGGCACCCCACCGTTTCATGAAGGCACCCAATTTTTTTGTAAAAATTTCAGCGAAAATGGAAAAGACCATTTTGCCCCTGTATATATATTGATTCAAACCCTACAAACTATTTTTGACAAAAAAAGGGCACCCCACCACCAAGCTTGAACCTAAAACGACATTGCGTTTGCCGACCGTTTATCGATTCTTTGCAGATTGACATCATCCGAAAAACGATGTAACAATGTTTGATAACCATATGATGGTTTGAAGGAACTGTTTTTTGTCAACGTAGGGTTTCTCAAATTTTCAGATGTTTTTTTCACGGACGCGATTGATTCGGCCTCGCAGAACCGAGAGTTATGCACACGTCTCGGTCACCTTCCACCGAGAACTGAATAACAGTCTCGGTAATGGACAACCAAGAGCTATTCTACATTCTCGGTTGGACATCACCGACAGGACATAAACTATACACTTCGACTTACTCTGGTGAAGTGGTGACCGAGACGACAATAAAAGTCTCGGTTATGGACAACCGAGAGCTATTTTACATTCTCGGTCATGCTTGGCCGAGACTGTAAACAAAATCTCTGGCCTGTGTGGCCGAGAACCACGAACGCCCAATAAATGAACCATTGAATGCACCGCCACACAAACATAACAACTACTCTATCAAATGCAACTTAATTAGACTACCAACGCACATTCAAATGATCGATTTCAACACTATCGATGTGTGAACGAAAAACTTGAACCGAGCCCTAATTTGGATATGAAATCGACCAAAACTCAGAGTCTTCAAACTCGAAAAACGTCCTACAACAGAGGAGAGAGACATAGAGGAACGAATACAACTTAGATTCGGGATTGCTAGGTGGTTCGTTGACGAGAAATGAAGAAAGTCAAGTAAGAGGACGGTGGTGGGGTGCCTCTGTTTTGGGGAGGGGTTTTTTGGTGCCCTGTGTAAATTGGTTAGAGGGGTATTTTGGGTATTTCAGGTCTAATTTTTTGGTGCCCTGTGTAAATTGGTTAGTGCCCACATTAACTGGGTGTCTTCATGAAACGGTGGGGTGCCCTTAGCGGCCCTAAAAAACTACTACACTTCGTCAACTTCAAAAAAAATTACAATCAGTTAAAGTTAAAACGGTTTATTTTATTTTTGTAATAAAAACGTTTATTTAATCACGTTTTTTTGATAAAGCTATTTAATCACATTTCGGAATTGATCGATTAGCTAACATTATTTACCTTTGTTAGTATTTAAAACATTTATTGTTGCCTTAATTCAATTACAATTAACTTTTAAAAAGATTAACTTTTTTTTTTTATTTGGGGTAGTATGACGCCTTTATGATCAAGGAGGGGCGAGATACTTAAACAATTACTTCTTTTGTACCACTTTTTTTTTTTTTTTTTGGTCTAAATTATTTAGTATATATATATTTTTATATTCGTGAGTATCTAGTGCGAGTCTCGACTATTTCTCACGAGGCCCGACATAACCGACCATTGCGTATCCCAGTGACCCGAGCAATCTTACCACGCCGAGAAATCGAAATAGAAGTCGTGCGCTTAACTCACATAACCCCGCTTTTTACCTTTATCGTTATGGCAACCCGACCGAGTTATTATTTAGTATATTAATGTGTGTGGGAATGCCAAATGTGTGAACTAATTAAATTGTAGTCCCACGTGCATCGGTTAAGTACTTGTGACTTCATAAAAAGTACATCAGTGTGATCTATCTCCAATTAGTATTGAGGTATTTTGAAGTTACATAACATTGGTGTGAGTTTGAGGTGGCGCTATCGGTACTAGTAATATCCAAGGATTGGTAGATATAGGCGCTACAAGCCCAACACAATGAGCCCAAACAACTCCGAGGTCAAGCTGGTATTGCATGTGTACCTTAATTACTTCTTTATTGATTACATTTTTTTGGAATAAGAAGTCTTTGTTGTTCACTTCTTGAATTAATATGCACCACGGTTAATCTTACGTATGAAGCAGCTATTTAAATGTACGCTATGTAGGATGGAATGGACATCAAATGCATGTCTAGCATAAAGGCGACAACAATAATGTCCATATTAAATAATGTCTAAAATTAAAACTAGCTTGTCATTTAACTAGTTAGACATTTTTTTTTCAACAATTGCATTGTATTGATGTTTTAGCTCAAAAGAGGAGACATCAAATTATTACGGCAAAAATAATAGATATCTTGTTACAAAGTAAAGTATGGAATTAAGATAGAACTAAGATCCGACACCATGCACACAAGGTGGTGCTCAACAATTAATCCCCGACGGCACAACCACCGCACAAGTGGGGACAACCACACGTACCCCTTATACGAGGACAACATCCCATTAGTGGGTACAAAAAACTTTAGATCCAATTAAAAAAAAAAACTAAAAAGACACAACGGAACTCAAACAACTAGCGATAACCGCAACTTAGTGTCTCTCGCCATTGGTTCACAAGAGATATTAATTTATGTGTGCCTCGGGATGCAGATATACACACATTTCGATGCATAACATATGAGTCGAAGTCGCATGAAAGACTTTTGCGAGCTAATGTGTTGTGTGGTGTGACATTGTTAAAGTCGTTATAGTATTTTCCAAGTCAATATGAGATCCAATTATACTATAAAGTACAAACACTTACTTTTATTAATAAAAATTTATTTTTTAGGTTCAAAAAAGCAAGTGGGGTTCACCATTTGACCTCTAATTAATGTTACTCAACTATCTATAGCTCGAGGCCCACATTAAACTCTCCATAATGGGATGGTCTAATGTGGAGTAGGAGCATCTTTAATAAGACCATAAAATAAATTCAGATAGGACACAATCCACTTCCAAAAACAACAACAACAACATAGCCTCAGTCTAAAATTATCTGAAGTCGGCTATATTGACACAATTCACTTCCAACTTAAAAAATGTTCTTCAATTAAATCATGAATTGATAATGTCTAGGTGATGTAGCAGAGAATCTTAGAGCATCTCCAATGATAATGTGGATTGGAGGTGGATGTGTGCACATTAGATTAAATAAATATACGTAAAAAAGATAGACACTGCATACTATACCCTCTAAATTTAAAAGACATGATAGCTAGTATGCACTATGACAGGTCATTGAAAAGCTAAATAAATAAGAGGGCCGCTATGGGCACCCCACCAATTCACGAAGGCACCCCCGTTGTTGAGGGCACAAAGTCATTTACCAAGGGCATCCAAAATTTAGGCCCGAAATCCCCAAAATACCCCTCGTTCAAAACAGAGGCACCCCACCACCCCACCACTGTCCTCTTCAACGAGCAAACACTACTTCTCGTCAACGAACCAGCTAGCAATCCCGAAACTCATTTGTCTTCGTTCCTCTCCGTCTCTCTCCTCTGTTGTAGGCGGAATATCGAGTTTGAAGGCTTTCGGTTTTGTTCCATTTCGTCTCCACATTAGGGCTCGGTTCTAGTTTTTCGTTCACACACTCAAGTCGAGAAATCGATTGTTTGAATGTACGTTGGTAGTCTAATTAAGTTGCATTTGGTAGAGTAGTTGTTATGTTTGTGTGACGATGCATTCAATGGTTCATTTATTGGAAAGTCGTGGTTCTCGACCACACAAAGCCGTAGGAGATTTTGTTTATAGATCTCGCCAAGCATGGCCGAGAGGCGAGGGAAATTTTTGGGAACTCGTGGTTCTCGGCCAGACATGCCATAATAGTTTACACAGTCTCGGCAACGAATGGCCGAGAGTAATTGTGTTATCTCGGTCACCACTTCACGAGAGTAACCATTAGTGTATAGTTTATGTCATGTCGGTTGATGTACAACCGAGAATGTAGAATAGCTCTCGGTTGTCCATAACCGAGACTTTTATTGTCGTCTCGGTCACCACTTCACGAGAGTAAGTTGAAGTGTATAGTTTATGTCTGTCGGTGATGTCCAACCGAGAACGTAGCATTTCTCTCGGTTGTCCATTACCGAGACTTTTATTCCTTTCTAGGTGGATGTTGATCGAGACGTTTGCATAACTTTCGGTCCTGCGAGGCCGAATCAATCGCGCCCGTGAAAAACGTCTCGAAAATTTGAGAAACACTACGTTGACAAACCAAATCATCAATTTCACGCTTTTTTATCCAAAAAACAGTTCCTTCAAAGCTTTATATGGTTGTCAAACATTGTTACATCGCTATCGGATGATGTCAAGACGCAAGAATCGATACACGCTCGACAAATACAATTGTGGCTTTAGGTTTCACTTGTGATCCAAGGTGGTGGGGTGCCACAATTTTGCTTTGAAAATGGTTTGTGAGGTTTGAGTGAGTATATATGAATGGGCAAAATAGTCATTTACATTTTAGATGGGAAAATGAGAAAAATATAGGTGCCTTCATGAATTGGTGGGGTGCCCATAGCGGGCCTCATAAATAGCCGTTGCCGAAAAGAGAAAACCATATATACTTTCGTTTTGCCACATTTTTTTTTTTTTTGATAAACCGTGTACTTTCCGTTTATTCTATATACTTTACTTTTTTTTTTTTTTGTACTTATCAATATAATACAAGATAGCTACAAATAACTTTATAAAAAAGATAAATACAAACAATTTACAAAATCAGTTATCGATTTTTTTCGTAGAATTTTTTATTTTTTATTTATAATCGATTAGTACTTATTTATAATTTAATAAGTTAAAGGGAAAGAGTTGTCACCTCATAGATAGAAGGTGCAATCTACAGTACTCATTGGAGACCATTTTCACTATCGAATATGTATTTATGCCACGTAATGTTGACATCCCCTCCACGTTGATGTCGTGATGACAATCCGCATCCACAATCTACATTTACTATTGGAGATGCTCTAAATAGAGGGTGTCTACCACAATGTAAATGTCTACTTCTATACATTGTGGTAGACATCCTCTTCACTGCCATGTCATTACTTTTAGTTAGAGAAATAAATAAAAAGACATGATAGCCTCAAAGGAAAAACAAAAAGATAAAATAAAGGGCATTATTATATGAAGACAAAAGAAAAGTCACAATCCATGGTCGAAATCGACATCAATCCATGCTCTAAATCCACATTACCATTAGAGATGCTCTAATCCATTGACGTACCCCGTTGTAGTAAGCCTCTTTATTTATTTTTAAATTGAATGTGATACAAACTTTAGGCCTCATTTGGTTCATTTTTGCCGATTAATAGGGAGGTTTTCTTGTAGGAAAGTTCATATATTCATGTTTGGTTCAACTATTCAATTTTGATCTTTCGAGGAAGTTGCATAAATAAAATATGAATTGGGAGTCAACTTACGGGGAAAGTTGATATTACAAGCCAACTAAACAAAATTAGTTATTAGTTGGAACTTCTATGTAAGACATCTCACTCCTCGAACTCTACCTCCAAACAAACAAGATCTTAGTTAGAAGTATTTATTTTCATAGTTGATCTTGTCATAACAATTTCGTTCATTTTTTTTTTCTATACCACTCGATATATGGACCATTCGACTATTCCGAGTTTGCCTTGCCTGAGTCACACATCATATTGGTCAGGGGAGCTCTCAATGTTGGTATTTTCATTCTCATATTTTGAACTCGAGTCACCGTATTGATCAGAGGACTTGTCCAAACCTGAATCTTTGCCACCCTTATTTTGCAATTTTAATCCCAAGCTCACCCAGTGAGCCTATTAACTACTTAGAAATATTTTTTTAATATAAAAAATTGAAAAAAAAATATTAAAAATAAGGTTTGAGCCTCAAACATCAAGATCAATTGTTATAATTTACAGTAGTAAACTAACTTCTACTTTTGTATTTGTTTTTAAATATATTTACTTTATTAAAAAAATTAATAAACGATTTTCTAACTTGAGCGGACTTGGGTTGCTGCGCAAAGATTTCAAAGCTCCAACCCAACTAAGCAAGGCTCAAGCCGCCCACACTCGCTCATTGAACATGTGTAAGTGGGATGTATTCATCAACTTCTCAAAAGAATTCAAACACAACAATTGTTGGCTCGAGTTCGACATACCAATAGAGACGACATCTATTAAGAGCTCTTTAATTACCTTTCTTATGGGCCGACTGAAGTGAGTCGGAATAGTCGGTTAGTTCGGTGATCTAGATACAAAAAATAAAAAAGAATTCAAAAAGAGACATTTATTTTCTCCTTTTTAGCAAAAAAAAAAAAAAAAACACGTGACACAATTAACCAAAATTGTCCAATTAACAAACAACTGCAGAGCTTTAAAAAGCCAATTAGAGAGACAGAACAGAACAAACAAGTTTCATGCTCCGAAACACACAGATCAAGAAATCAGAGACATTGATTGATTGATTTGGCAAGCCTTCTCAACAATTCACAGCTCAATTACTCAAGACTCACCCACTCACTCCCCCATTCGGCGCCCATTTCGATTTCAATTTCAAATTCTCTGCAATTAATGGCGGAGATCAATTACCAAGAACTGCTTGGGGAGCCAGACATGCCTAATCTGATGAGGAGGGAAATCGACAAATTGGCGATTAATGGCGAAAACCCGACATGGGTAGGGAGCAAAATGGTCCTTGGAAACGATGCGAAGGTCAGCTTGGGGAGATTGGTGTTACCGGGTGAATCAAAGTTGGATGAGTTGTTGAGAGCAGAGGAGAAGGAGAAGAAGAAGAAGAAGAACTTGTACACAAAGATGGTGGATGGAGATGGTGAGGTTTGGGAATTGGATTTCAACTACTGGCCAAGCCTCAAGAGGTATGTCTTCAAAAGAGAGTGGGCTAAGGTTTTGAAGAAATTTGGGGTGGAGAAAGGTTGGATTGTTCAGATTTGGTGCTTCAGAAGCAAACAGAACAAGCCCTGTTTTGGAGTCTATGTTGTCAATCCTCTTAACTGAAAGTGATAGATGTGGTGTGTTGATTCATTGGTGTGGTGGGCCATATCCATACATACAAAGATTCAGTGGGACCCATTAATATTGACTTGTTAATGGTGGATGATGCATTTGAGGTTTTGATGGTGATGGTGATGGTGATGGTGATGGTGATGTAGCTAGGTTCTTTCAATTCTTTGTTTGTTTCTTGATTTGGTGCATGTGATGTTTCTTGATGATATTAGGATAGGTTCTGTCAAATTCTTTCAATTCTTGGTGTTGTAAGCATGTGTAGCATGAAATTACAGATTTACTCTTTAGAATATATAGTAAGTTCTTGATTTGGTGTAACTACAGATTTACTCTTTGTTTTTACCATATGAATTCATGAGTCATGAATATAAATTCTTTGTTGGGTACCTTTAATTTGTTTTGTTGAATCATTTGTTATGTAAGTTTTAATCTTGTCCTCACATATATATATGGTATTCTTCTTTTCTTTATTTCATTTGTTTTATGTGTAAATGACGAGGGAGGGTTTAATTTGCTATTTGTTTAATCTTCACTATATATACTAGAGTGTAGGAATTAATGAATGGAATGAAAAAATAACAATCAATCAAGATTGTCAAACAAAAAGTGACCAAGACATACTCATATATAGAACTCCATAACTGTTTTCTTGATTGCACTTAAAAGAGAGTAAAGGGAGCTCAAAATCAGGACTACATGGTCACAACTACTTTAACTGAAAAGACCAAATTTTCCTTAACCAGATAGTGTGATACCACAACTGAAGCACATTCTTTTATATCCGTGGGTGTCCAAACAAGCTTAACTATTTTCAAAATACTATACTGATTCTGGTTTTGAGTCATGACAAAAAAAAAAAAAAAAAAAAAAGATTCTTGTTTTAGGGGTTAGAATTTGATGTAACTATCTTGGTGAATCAATATTGTGTGTGAAAATTTTGTTTACAACATGATTAATGTCAGCACCCTGTTTTGTATTAAGTTGGTGGGCAATTTAATTTTGATCTATGCATATATGTAACTAGTTGTTTTCCCTCGCTTCCCACTCGAGAAGAGATTGAGTAGTAGTATTAAATAAAAACACATCAACATACATCTCAACAAAAAAAATATGAGGAAAGGAAAGTGAATAAATAAATAAAGTACTTATTGTCACACCTCAATTTAATTGGTAACCACGTTAGAGAGCTCATCCAAAAAAAAAAAAAAAAATTAAGTAATTTTATAATAGCAAAAGAGAGATCAACCAACAAAAAGAGAGTAGAAAAATAAAATAAATAAAACTTGAACATTTCTTCCTTGTTTCGTGGATATTGATGAATTTCAATATATAGACCTACCAAGTAAATCACATTTTTTTATATAAGAAACAACAAAACCTACAACTAATTAAATTGCATGATGTTGTATTCATCAATGAATTAATATGATAGCCTTCCTAAATCAAAATGTTATTTAATAAGAAATAGAATTGTATGTAGACAAAAAAATAAAAAAACTTAATTGTCATCGGTTTGCGGTGATCAGCCGATCCGAAGTATTTGGGGGCCTAAGGCAAAGTCACATATAAAATGGGCCCCTTAATTTTATATACAATAGTGATTTTTTTGAATATTAAAATACTTTTTTTGTTATTTAGTATTTTTTTATGAATACAATGTAGCTTCTTTTGGTGAAGTACATGATATTAATTTTGGATAAAAAATAAATTAATAATGACTTAAAAATACTTTTGGAATGAAAGCAACATACACCATTATAGTTATGGTTTTTAAATGACCTTAACCATCTCATATGGAGCATGACTCGAGGCGAGCCCAAAGTAATCAGATAGTACAGTTATTATGTAGTCCTCATTTTGAGCTATGGAATAATTTACTCTCTTTTGAGTGCAATCAAGAAAACAGTTATAGAGTTCTATATATGAGTATGTCTTGGTCAATTTTGTTTGACAATGTTGATTGATTGTTGTTTTGCATTGCATTCATTAATTCCTACACTCTAGTATGTACAGTGAAGATGAAACAAATAACAAATTAAACCTTCCTTCATCATCATTCACACATTAAACAAATGAAATAAAGAAAAGAAGAATAACATATGTGAAGATACCTACATAACAAATGATTCAACAAAACAAATTAAAGGTACCCAGCAAAGAATTTCTATTCATGACTCATAAATTCATATAGTAAAAACAAAGAGTGAATCTGTAGTTACACCAAATCAAGAACTTACTGTATATTCTAAAGAGTAAATCTGTAATTTCATGCTACACATGCTTACAACACCAAGAATTGAAAGAATTTGATAGAACCAATCCTAATATCAAGAAACATTTATCAAACAGTAGTCACATGCACCAAATCAAGAAACAAACAAAGAATTGAAAGAACCTACATCACCATCACCATCACCATCACCATCACCATCAAAATCTCAAATGCATCATCCACCATTAACAAGTCAATTATGAGTGGGTCCCACTGAATCTTTGTATGCATGGATATGGCCCACCACACCAATGAATCAACACACCACATCTATCACTTTCTGTTAGGAGGCTTGACAACATTGACTCCAAAACAGGTTTTGTTCTGATTGCTTTTGAAGCACCAAATCTGAACAATCCAACCTTTCTGGACCCCAAATTTGTCCAAAATCTTAACCCAATGTCTTTTGAAGACATACCTCTTGAGGCTTGGCCAGTAGTTGAAATCCAATTCCCAAACCTTACCATCTCCATCCACCATCTTTGTATTCAAGATGTTCTCCTTCTCCTCTGCTCTCAAGAACTCATCCAGCTTTGCTCCCATGGCACTCCCTAACACCAACCTGCCCAAGTAGCGCGTCACATCGTTCCCATTCACCTTTTTGCTCCCTACCCATGTCGGGTTTCTACAATCTATCGCCATTTTGTCGATTTCCCGCCTCATCGGATTAGGCATGTGTGGCTCTGGATTCGGCGCCATTGCAGAGAATTCGAAATTGAAATCGAAATGGGGGAGTGAGCGAGTGAGTCTTGAGTGATTGAGGTGTGAATTGTTGAGAAAGCTTGCCAAATCAATCAATCAATGTCTCTGACTTCTTGATCTGTGTGTTTTGGAGTCTGAAACTTGTTTGTTCTGTCTCTCTAAATTGGCTTTAAAGCTCTGCTATTGATCGAGTCTTGACAATCTTTTAACTACGGTTAACGTGGTAATTAATAACTGTCATATTAACTTGGTATTTGTGTCACGTACGTGCCTAATTTTTACTTCTCTCCTTCGGTATTATGGAGACTAAAAAACACACTATTTTTACCTAAGAAGTGTTAGAATGACAACAACATGTCACATTTTAAGACACATTGTCTCACAACATCATTTATGTACACTTTAAGATGCGGGTATATATAGATCCCGATAAATAACACGCGGGTTGAAGTCACATGGAAGGCTTTTATGAGCCAATGTGTCTTATGATGTGACATTATTATTGTCCTTCTTTCCCTTTTACCCCGCCTAAAATAGATTGCGTGCTACCGATCGTGACACTAGCATTTTTGAAGTGTTTGGGGCTGGTTTTGTATTGTTGTAACTAGAGATGCAAGCGGGAGGGGAGTCCCCCACAGGGAACGGGGATTCCCCGCAACGGGGATAGGGATGGAAATTTAAATGGGGATGAAGAATTTAAATGGGGATGGAGTTCGGGGACGAAGAAGAATTTAAATGGGAGATCCCCATGTATATCAAATATTGCCATATACATTGTATATATATATATATATATATATATATATATATATATATATATATATATATATATATATCACCCAAAACATTAGGATAAATAAACTCTTTATTTAATATTAAAAGGCTTTCACCCAAAACATTAGTTATAAAGACTTTTTCCCATGGGATCCCCAAAAATCCGCAAAAATCATGCGAGATTTTCAATGGGGATTAGGCGAGGATGGGAATGAGTATGGGGATGAACTCTTAAGCGGGGATGGGGATGGAGATAGGTCCCCATCCCCTCCCCATTTACATCCCTAGTTGTAACCTAATTGGACCACCAATACTTAAGAGAAACACTTAAAAATTGGTATGTAGAACCAATGGAGTCTAGAGAAACTTAGCGAGGGGTTAGACACGAGATTCGGGGCAAGCGAAGGGCGTTTGGAGGAGTGTTTTCGCGGCATTTTTTTAAGTAAACCACGAGGAATTTAATTAGAGTTCATTTATTACACTTTATTAAATTCTATTCTGTTAATTGTGCTATTTTGCTATCCATGTTATTGTTAGTCCACTTTTGTATGTATGTTTGGAGACTGGGTTGGGCATTGACACAAACTCACACCCAGAACTAGCTACCCTGTGTTGTTCAAGTAGTCGTTCATATTGGAGATTACACGGTCACTAGTTCCCACTAGTCCCGATATGTTTGAGAGAAGTTTGGCGGAGACTTAAGGTCGCTGTCATGTTCAAGAGTGTTTGAACGGGGTTCCTTCGTTCATATGTTTCCACTCATTCGACTGTGAGAGGTTTGACGAGATTTATCGTTATGGGTTTCCTCTCGATTTAGCGAAGTTGATTCTTGAATATCGATCGATTCTGTCATACTACACTCATGTCTAGTATTTTAGTTCTCGACAACTTATTTTCATGTGATTTGCCCTACTTTCAGTTATGAAAATGGTTATACATATTATTTGTGAAGCAAGAACTAATTTAAAATGGTTATACATATTATTTGTGAAGCAAGAACTAATTTAATTAATGCAAATGCATGAAAAATATACTAATCAAAACTTGTTGATTCTGTTTTGTACATTTTTCTTCATTCTTCTACGTACACGATCACTAAAGCACTAATTTAATTAGCTTATCAATTTTTTTTATCTAACAATTGATTTGATAATTTAAAGACCATAACTATAATGGTGTATGTTACTTTCATTCCAAAATTATTTTTTCAGTCATTATTAATTTGTTTTATTAATATCATGTACTTCACCAAAAGAAGCTACAAAGTGTTCATAAAAAAAATACTAAATAACAAAAAAAGGTATTTTAAGATTCAAAAAAAATCACTATTGTATATAAAATTAAGGGGGCCCATTTTATATGTGACTTTGCCTTGGGCCCCAAAATACTTCGGATCGGCCCTGCACTGCAAGCTGATGACAATTAGGTTTTTTTATTTTTTTGTCTCCATACAATTCTATTTCTTATTAAATAATATTTTGATTTCGGAAGGCTATCATATTAATTCATTGATGAATACAACATCATGTAATTTAATTAGTTGTAGGTTTTGTTGTTTCTTATAAAAAAAATGTGATTTACTTGTAGGTCTATATATTGAAATTCATCAATATCCACCAAACAAGGAAGAAATGTTCAAGTTTTATTTATTTTATTTTTCTACTTTCTCTTTTTGTTGGTTGATCTCTCATTTACTATTATAAAATTACTTTTTTTTTTTTGAATGAGCTCTCTAACGTGGTTACCAATTAGATTGAGGTGCGACAATAAGTACTTTATTTATTTATTCACTTTCCTTTCCTCAATTTTTGGTTGGGATGTATGTTGAATGTTGATGTGTTTTTATTTACTACTACTACTCAATCTCTTTCGCGTGGGAAGCAAGCGACAACAACTAGTTACATATATGCATAGATCAAAATTAAATTCCCCACCAATTTCATACAAAACAGGGTGCTATCATTAATCGTGTTGTAAACAAAATTTTCACAACACTATTGATTCACCAAGATAGTTTACATCAAATTCAACCCCAAAACCAGAATTTTTATTTTTTATTTTTTATTTTTTTGTCATGACCCAAAACCAAAATCTGTACAGTATTTAAAAACAAAGAAATACAAAAAGAAATGAAATATTCTCTGTCATCGTCACCATCAAAAAGTTCTCCTCAACAAAAGAAAGAAAGAAATGAAATATGTTGTGACCCTCCACCCATGTATCCGAGGTATGTGGATTTCGCTAATATCGCCGCAAGTCCGTGGATCTTATTAATACCGATATTATCCTAACTTAACCACCTTGAGTGCACATGTGTGGGGGTTTTACTCCAAAAGGTTTCGGTATTATTTGAGGAGAGAGCAAGTGATTCATTGTGAAGTCACACTTAACCTATGTAGAAATATATTTTGGAGTACCGAAACCTTTTGGAGTAAATCCTATTAAGGTGCACTAAGGTGCCTTGGCTCCGCCTTAGACCGATTTCCCTCTGAGATGTTACATCTCATAATTTGTCATTGCTACATCTTGAGGAGAGGCGACTTGAGGAACCCGCAACTACTAACAGACATGTCTTGTCCCAACTGAACCATCGGCTCTTATACCACTTGAGCTCACAGGTGTAGGATTTCACTCCAAAAAGTCTCGGTACTATTTGGGGACAGATCAACATTTTACTTCTTTATATATCAACCAATTGGACGATTCAATGGTTTGGTATGTGATTTGAAAGGGTTCTTGGGTTCGAACCACATGGGGGCAAAAGTTGATAATCAAAAAAATATATTTTGTTTCCTTATGAAGTTACACTTAGCCAACGTGGAAATATATTTCGATCCACGTGTCCCTAACACAAGAAAGTCTCTGATCTAGAAACAATTTGCTATTGCAGCATCAAATCATTTAGCCATATTTAGATTTTAATCCTCTCCTCAGCTTTGAAGGTAGCTAGTAACCTACCCATAAAAGATTACCCCTATCTAAACCTTATTATCATCCATGCATTGAAAAAAAGAAAAAAAAAAAAAAAAAAAGAAATGAAGATAATTACTGCCTGCCCCCAAAAAATTACCATATACTTATATTATGTAGGGTAAAGATAAGAAATTACCCAACAAATTAAGACAAGTAGTATTCTGTTCTCTCATCATTGATGTTTCAAACAAAATCAGTAACAAATAAGAAAGAATGAAAACAATAGTATTGATAAAAAAATAGTTACATCAACCAAAACATGTATCTGTACTTGTAAATACAAGGTGGAAAGAAAGACAGAATTGAAATATTCTATGTCATCATCACCATCAAAAAATTCTGCAATGCACCCTATATAATCTACTATTAACACATTAATGAAGCAATGAAATGGGTCCCACTGAATTTAGTGTGTGCATGTCAGCATGTATGGCCCACCAATGTATCAACTAATAACTAAGTAAATCATCATCAGACTTAATACTACTGTTTTAAGGATGGACATTGATGCCAAAACAGAGGAGAGAATGTTTATCTCTAAAGCACCAAATCTCCACAATCCATCCTTCCTTCACTTGAAACTTGTCCACAAATTGAGTCCATTGCTTGGTGAAGACATACTTGTTGAGGCTTGTCCAATACTTGAAGTCCAAATCCGAAACCCCACCGTTTCCATCCACCATCTTCACCACCAAAACCTCTTCGGAATTCTTCTTCCCCTGCACTCTTGCCTTCCTCATCTCCTCTGCACTCAACAATCCCTCCAACTTCCACTCACACTCACTTGGTATGAACAATCTACTCAAATCCGGTCTCACATCACTCGCCGTGATCCTCTTGTTTACTACCCATGTCGGCGGCTTCATCCCCGCCCCCATTAATCCCTCTATTTCCTCCCTCATCCGCTCCGGCATTACCGCCTCTCCATCCACTTCCGGGTCCTCTTGCTTCCTCTTCTTCTTCACAATCTTCTTCACAATCTTCTTGTTTTTAATGGGGATTGTTGTTGTTGTTGATCTTGATCACAATCTTGTTGTTCTTAAAAGTGATTGCGTTGTTGTTGTTGTTGTTGTTGACCTTCTCAACGTTCTTCTTCTGCTTCTCATTTTCATTGTTGATGCGTTCCCGTTCACTGTCACTCGCATCAAGCAGAGCATTCCATCTCTTCCATGAACCGCCATCCCTCATTCTCATCAACGCCATTGATCGATTGATCAAGAAACCAATTCTTCAATGCTGGAATCGAAATGGGCGAAGAGTGATTTGATTGATTGTTTCAGAAAACTTTCTAATTTTGAGTCTACTGATCAAACTCTAAATACAACTCTGAAGATTATGGAGCCGTTGAACGCATTTTTGATTGAGTTGTCTTTGTGATCGACGGTTGTTAAAGGATGCGCGTGCCGATGATTATGGAGATAATAATCATTGTTGCTCGATCAGATATTTGTGGACTCAAGTCACCTAGAGTTCGTGTGATGAGCGTTGAGATGTACGCTGTGCAGTACAATCCAACGGTTCGCAACAGTTGAGAGCGCACGTGCATGGACTGATCAGTAACACCATCAAAAAACTACTACACTTCGTCAACTTCAAAAAAATTACAATCAGTTAAAGTTAAAACGGTTTATTTTATTTTTGTAATAAAAACGTTTATTTAATCACGTTTTTTGGATAAAGCCATTTAATCACATTTCGGAATTGATCGATTAGCTAACATTATTTACCTTTGTTAGTATTTAAAACATTTATTGTTGCCTTAATTCAATTACAATTAACTTTTAAAAAGATTAACTTTTTTTTTTATTTGGGGTAGTATGACGCCTTTATGATCAAGGAGGGGCGAGATACTTAAACAATTACTTCTTTTGTACCACTTTTTTTTTGGTCTAAATTATTTAGTATATATATTTTTATATTCGTGAGTATTTAGGCGAGTCTGACTATTCTCACGAGGCCCTGACATAACCAGCCATTGCGTATCCCAGTGACCCGAGCAATCTTACCACATCGAGAAATTGAAATAGAAGTCGTGCGCTTAACTCACATAACCCTGCTTTTCACTTTTATCGTTGTGGCAACCCGACCGAGTTACTATTTAGTATATTAATGTGAGTGGGAATGCCGAATGTGTGAACTAATTAAATTGTAGTCCCACGTGCATCGGTTAAGTATTGTGACTTCATAAAAAGTACATCAGTGCGATCTCTCTCCAATTAGTATTGAGGTATTTTCAAGTTACATAGCATCTGTGTGAGTTTGAGGTGGCGCTATCGGTACAAGTAATATCCAAGGATTGGTAGATATAGGCGCTACAAGTGGGGACAACCACACGTACCCCTTATACGATGACAACATCCCATTAGTGGGTACAAAAAACTCTAGATCCAATTAAAAAAAAAAAACTAAAAAGACACAACGGAACTCAAGCAACTAGCGATAACCGCAACTTAGTGTCTCTCGCCATTGGTTCACAAGAGCTATTAATTTATGTGCGCCTTGGGATGCAGGTATACACACATTTCGATGCATAACATATGAGTCGAAGTCGCATGAAAGGCTCCTGCGAGCTAATGTGTTGTGTGGTGTGACATTGTTACAGTAATATTTTCCAACTCAATCTGAGATCCAATTATATTATAAAGTACAATCAGTTACTTTTATTAATAAATTAATTTTTTAGGTTCAAAAAAGTAAGTGGGGTCCACCATTTGACCTCTAATTAATGTTACTCAACTATCTATAGCTTGAGGCCCACATTATACTCTATGGGATGGTCTAATGTGGAGTAAGAGCATCTTTAATAGGACCATAAAATAGATTCAGATATGACACAATTCACTTACAAAAACAATAACAACAACATAGCCTCAGTCCCAAATTAATTGAGGTCGGCTACATTGACACAATCTACTTCCAACTTAAAAAATGTTCTTCAATGAAATCATGAATTGATAATGTCTAGGTGATGTAGCAGAGAATCTTAGAGCATCTCCAATGATAATGTGGATTGGAGATGGATGTGTGCACATTATATTAAATAAATATACGTAAAAAGATAGACACTGCATACTATACCCTCTAGATCTAAAATGCATGATAGCTAGTATGCACTATGACAGGTCATTGAAAAACTAAATAAATAACCGTTACCGAAAAGAGAAAACCATATATACTGTTGTCGAATATGGATGACCATGCATGTACACCATCATATTGTGTAGTCATGTAACTTGTATTTCTCACTTAATAGTACATCCACTTGTCTATGTATTGTCATATAACTTGTAATCATATCCAATGTACACCAACTCTTCCATGTATTGTCTATGTTGCTTGTGATGTGTTGTATGACTTGTAGTGTATGTATAACTTGTACACATTGTATAAGTACAATCACCATCATCTCCAAATGGCATATATAAAGGGTGCCAACCCCATTGTAATTCACAAACCAAGTTGAATGAAATTTTCTCATTCAAACTATCTCATTTCTTCTCTTCTCCTTTGTAGTAGTAGTTTGTAGTAGTAGAAGTTCTTAGTCTTCTATTTTCCTTCTCTAGTTCTTAGCAAGTTTCCAACTCAATTTACAACACGTTATCAGCACGAGTTTGCTCTAGCATTAAGGAGATCTTGAAGTTCAAGAAAGCTTGTTAAGGAGACAAAGCTAGGAAGGTATAACTTTTGTTATTTAAATAAGTTCAATTTATTATATATTATCATGGTTGCTTCCTTTTATTACATGCATCACTTCTATATGCATACTTTATTCATATACTATACATTATAACGTCACCGATTGCGAAAGTATGCTCTGTAGTTGCGTCTTGTACGATCTTCTACATCAGAAATCAAAAGTCAATATGTGACATAACTAGTTTTCTCTTAAAACTACAAACGATTAGTTATTGTTCTATTCTTGATTTTATAATACAAATAATGCTATAAGTTTGAGTTGACAGTGGGTAAGTCTTGTCCCCGGTAAAGCTAAACATTGAAAGGGAGACGGGTTATCCCGTTCGAGGAGGCATGGTATTAAGCAGACTTTGTCTCGCCACCCAACCTGGAGGTTGTCCCACCAACTCATACGAATAGTACATTTGATTATTAATGAATCAAGTTGTGAACATATACTTAATCATATGTTATGTTTTTTACATAAAAGAAAAGAAAAAATTATTTTATATTACATTTACTTTCAAAATATTAATCAACTATAGTTGAATTTGTTACCTTATTATAATTCTTGTCATGATAATTAGATATTACAAATTATGAATAAAGCTAGCATCTATGCAAGATTGTATGTTGTACATAATCATTTGCCAATATCTCTTTAGAGATTTGAAAAGTGATTATTTTATATATATTTTCACCCTATGGAGTTATAAATATATAAATACCAAAAAAGGTAATACTCCAAAAGCTCAAAATGAGCGGTTGAGTCTTCTACACAATTTAATAAGTCAAATATTAATTATAATTCCGCAATTTTAATTACATATATGTTGAGGCTATGTGGAAATATGACTGATGAGACAATAAAAAGAAGGTCACGTGGCCCGCCTCGATTTATTGCTGCAACAAATATCGAGTGCGCACGTCAATCCAATAAATATTAAGGATTGATTTCTTGTCTCATGGTAGCTGAGTAAAATAATGAGATATTATAAATATAATATCGATCCCGTCCAATTAGTTCAGCTTCAAATTAAAAAAGCATATGTTGCATATAATGATCATGATCGCAATAATAAATTTATGGACGTGAAAAATGTGAAAATATCAGGTAAAGGTCGTATTGACAATTCCACCAAAAATTGGAATAAAAGTGGTGCACCACTACAAAGGGCAAATTGTGACGGCCCCAATTTTCCACAAATTGGGCCCCGCCCGGCCTAAGCCCACGTGGACCCCCGAGCCAGTCTCGCAAAGTCAACGCAGACCTAGTCAACCTTCCAACCCATCATTATACGTAAATTCACAATTTTAAGTTGAGTTATTAATATTTTGCAAGTTTTACAATTTAGCGGAAGCAATTTCTACATTTAATAACTCAACAATAATATCAAGGAGTTAGGCAACCTAATTGTGGAACCCAGTAAATATGTTATCATCAGAGGAGAGTAAATAAGATATACAAAATAATCACCTAGCTATGGAGCTTTCCCTCTGCTACTCGTCTGCGGCTCTGCACTCAGTCAAACACGAGATTGACGAGCCCAGGTAAGTAAAATCCAGTAGAATCTAAACAGTAATTCAAGATAAAATGAAACAGTCTAAAAGGCATGCAGATAAACAGAAAGCTGTATGGAATGCATGATCATGAGGCTCGTAAAACAATGAACGTACAACGAGAATGAGTGTCACAAGAAACAATAAAGAGAGGTGCCCAAGTAGTCTAAGACACCGAATGCGGGTGCCACGGGGTCGGGGGTCGCAGAGTCGCGCAACGCCAAGCGGACTCGATCATCGGATGCGGCATCGCCGTACCTAAAATGTCGCGAATGAGGGATATCAACGGCGCCCGGATAAAGCACATCTCATTCGAATCGTGACTCGAGGTCATGGCCCCGGTGGCGGCCGGCAACCACTCCAATCAGAGACACGAGTACGACTCACTTGGCCCTCGGACACTCATAAGAGTGAGAATTCCAAGAAAAGGACATGATTCAACATCAATCAAACATGCAAGCTCAAATGAAATCTTGTACATTTTCTAACTGGTTTACTTACCTCAAAATTCGTATATCACCATCAAGACGTCTCGCTCACGCCTCGATTTGCGCACCCGACACCCGACTCTAACTCCTAAGTCCCTGGTGTCCATTTATACCAATTAAATTACTTAAATCATGCGAGATCGCACTAAAATTAGGTGAAGTACACCTCACCTCCATCACGTCGTCGCGATTTCGTCGAAATCGCGCATCCGATCGCTCGATCGATAACGCGCCGCGCGCCGTTCTGCGCGTCGCCGCCGCTACCATGTCGCTACCCTCGCGCAGCACGCCGCTCGCAGCTCGCAGCATCCAGCCAAGCCGCAGTCTCTCTCCGCCGCGCGCGCGGCCCGACCGATCCTCCGGCGGCCACGCCAAGCCACTCCGGTGCTCGTTCGCCCACATTCGTGCTGCGCGCACCACCATGGCCGTCGTCGATCGTCGCCAGAGCCACGCGCACCACCCTGGCCGGTCGCGCGCCGTTCATTGCTCCCGACCGCCGCGCTTGTGGTGGCCCGCTGCTCCTCGCCTCAACGCGTCGATCCATTGCGAGGGCTTCCCCGGCCGATCCCTGTCCGCGCGCATTCTTCAGAGCTCCGTCATTGACAGACAGTGGTCGATCTCGCCACCGCCCACGCTCGCGGCTGCGTCGTCGTCGTGTTGTCGGGGCGCTCGCCATTGCATCGGGAGCCGTCGTCGCCCTTCTTGAAACGCCCACGCTGCCATCCGCGGCCTCCCGCGTCGCTCGCGACGATCGTCGTCTGCCGATGATCTGCGAGCTCTTTGTTCGCCGCCGGAGGCTGCTGGTTCGCCGCCGGATCTGGCGGCTCGCGAGCTCCTTCACCTCTCTCCCATCTCCTCTCCTCTTTCTTTCACCTCCCGATCACTCTCTCTCTCTTTTGCTCTTATCCAAATCTCTTTTTGTTTCTTCCTCAAGAAGAAATCAAGTGTCCTCGAGATTCGTGCGGAGCGAAACTCGAGGCACATCAAAAACATATTTAGTCAAATGCTTTCTTTAAAAAATTGGGCAGCGCGCATCTCGAGACACCAACCCGCCTCATTTCACAAATCTCGATACTCGCGTCGCTCGCATCACGAGGCGTATCCAATGTATATGATTTTAACGTGACTACATTGAAACCACATAAATTCACTATATAGCCACATTTCGGTCCCAGCGTCGGCACGCGACTCGAGGCGCGTCCCCGTTCGTGTTTCGGTTCTCGCATTCTCCGTATATATTTTTCTCAACAATTAGCATTAAAATCTTAAATGGACATTATCGGTGTCTCCATTCAAGATTCGAACATACGTATTCGACGAGTGGGTCCCACATACAACCTTGACTGGCACGTGGCACAAGTCAAATTTTCGGGCCGTTACTGATCTTCCCAACGAATTAAAATTTCGTCCTCGAAATTTACGCACTTCGATAGTGTGTTATGATTTGAAGACCCAAGGCCATACCCGCCGAGGCCATACCCGCCAAGGCCATACTCGCCCGAGGTCATACCCCCATCTTACTCTGTAGGTGGGCTCCTCCGCGACAAGTGGGCTCCCTCGCGACAAGTGGGCTCCTCTCGTGACGAATTTGGGCTCCTCCGTGACCTCAAGAAATGAACACACCATCTGTCTCCACCCCTCAATATATGTCAGGGCAACATCCTCGCAACATATATTGGAATACAACGATACATAAGTCCCATGATCCACCGTCAATAACATATTTATATCTGCAGTATGTCCGCGAGAATGTAAATCAAGCTCTATGCTGTCTATCGTCTCTCGATCGAGTGGGTCCCAACCCAACTCATACTCTCTCTCTCGATCGAGTGGGTCCCAACCCAACTCATACTCTCTATCCGATTACGATGGGTAGTAGTCGGACCTTGCGCGACAACATGACATGAATCGCTCCTAGCTCTTGTGCTTGCCATTGTTGTGAACACGTCTTGGTGAAGTGTCTTGGTTGTCAACACTCCCAAACAGTACGTTGAAATCTCGATTCGTATGTAACATGTTGTCCTTGTCCCCTGTACTCGAGCGACTAAACCTCGTCCCTATCTCTACACTTGGTCGGAATTCGACACTTGTCTTCGGCCATTACCTCGGCCATCAACCCTCTAATGGTATTGATCGAGGATCGACGATCTGGCTACTATAGTGCACTAGCGTAACTCTGTTGGACCATTTACAACGACGCCATATACGCCGCATATGGTGGAAACGCAATCTGTGCCGAGGTTGATCTATACGCCACGATCGTCTAACCCTCGTTTTCCTCTCGATCATCTCCAGGACCCTCGCACCTTTGAATATAACGATGTCGTTAATGCGGCCGCGGTACTCTGCACGATGCGTATGCTCCAAAGCTCTCGTCGGCCCATAGCCCTCGCTTAAGCCTCTCATGTATTGTGCTCGGAGCCGTCGTCACCCAACAAAATCAATAATTTCTAGGAAACCGTGTATGACGTAGTACGCCTGGTCAGTGTCCGTGTCGATTGCACCCTCGGCATACTTCGTTATGCGTAGATATCGATCCATGTACTGCAACTGATTCCCTGGTCCTATATCGAATGGTCTGAAACTCTGTCCTCTTCGGGTTACGGTTGTTCCCCATCGACACCTCCTTAATACGCCCCGGACATCAACCTCGCCGACCGGTGGGTGGTGATATACTCGAGTTGCATTTGCGTTGCGATATGGCCAATACATCATGTATCCTCTCGTGGCTCCTCATATACCTCTCTGCGACCTCGAGGTTAGTACCCCCGTGGAACTTCTCCGGATGATGCCTCCGAAACTCACGAGCCTGCCTGGCCTCAACCGTAGCCCTAACACCCGTATCAATCGACGTGCTCAGCGTATCCTCAGCCGGTGTCTCAGGTGTAGGAAGTATTATCTCAGCCTGAACATGTGTCTCCTCGGCCACTGTAGGCCATGCCTAAACACCTACTGTAAAAACACCCAACCTTAATAACTGGAGCTGTTGCTATAAACAATGATGGTGTAGCCTGTGCCCTTAACAATCGAAGAATCTCCTGTAGTTGTTTGTCGCGCGACAGCTCCTTCGCACTCGCAAGCTGCGAACTGCGCCCCCACGATCATGCATAGAACCGGTCTGAAACGTCATCGCATTTTCTATCGCTACGATTCCTCGAATCGGCGTATATTTACCGCTATCGTATATAGTATATTACCACACCACAAATATACCATATAGAATCAAGTGCTACTCTTTTCTTAGCAACTTTAAACGCACCCCTTTTTTTTATAGGTGAATTGCTAGTCTTAGCAACTTTACAAAGTCCCATTACCTTTTCACTCTATTCAAAGGTGCTCGTTCTTTTTAACATGCACTACTTGTACGAGAATTTCCTTAAGTACGCTTACTGACATATATCTATCAATTCTAAATATGTGAGAATCTTAAGATTTATAATCTCGTAGGATTTATACTTAGGTTGCCTTTAACCTCGAGAATGATTCACAGACTCTACCTCTGCCGGTAACACTTAATTCATTTACAAATCCCTAAAGGTGGTGGTCGACTTCACCAACCCTGAGACTATAAATGCATAGTGTCACTAAAGTGGAGTTACTTGGGCTTCTGATTCAACACTACTACTCCAAAGCTTTCGTCAAAGCTAAGGAGTCCGTACATGATGTAATCGTTAGCTCTCAAGTCATCTCAACACTTTGCTCCCTTAGAGTCTGCATTAACTCACTCTTAAGAAATTTTTGTTTTTATTTTAAACGTCTCTCATTTTATCATGTCACTTCACCAATTTTTTTTTTTTTTTTTTTCTTTCAGAAAAGAAAGAATCAAGTATTTAGGGTTAAAGGTTTATCTAGCAATGCACTATTATCCAATGCATAATTACATTATGATTGTGATGCTGACCTCATTGTGGCAATATGATCAATATGATCAAATGACCAAAACCAAACTCTCCACTCACGACCATGGTCTGCAAGCAATGATTGCTCTTCAAGAGAGTTTTTAAATCGTAAGAGACATGTCCATCTCTCTTCTTAGAGACTTTCGAGTTACCTCGTCAAAGTGCACAAGTGGAGATGGAGATATAACTCCTAAACACTTTCTTTATTTGTTGTTGTCGGCACAATCTCAAAGTCCTAGTAAAGGATTATCAAGCAAAGACGAGATCATCATCGCGACCTCATTTAAGTGGAACGGGTGTGTCACTTAGAGTATTGTTGTCATTCTAGTATTTTCCATTTTCCACAATCCAATCGGTGTTCTAGCATTTTAAAACTCCAAAAGCTCTCTAAATTCCAAAACATTGATTTCAAGTCTCAAGTAGACTCAAAATTATTCAATTGTCTCCATATTACCAATTTAAAATCACTTAGAGACTCAAACTTCCATTTCAAGTCTCAATACTATAGGAAATCCTCAATTTCAGTAATAGCTAAACAACTTGAAATGAATTTAATGAACTCTTTTGAGTCCTAAATAAGATCAGAATTCCTCTAAATGGCTTGAAAATCAATTCACAAGTTTGTTTGAGTCCTACATGACATTTTAAGTTTCAATTGAAAATTATACCCTTTGTAATACCAAAGTTTCGAATTGAAAACCTTAAAAACCTTAATTATCTCATTTTATCAATTTTATTCATCACGTCTCACGCGACACACAGAGTAAATATCGTATATCTATCGATAATACAATACATCAAATATCACATATAGTTCAAATTTTAATTTCTCCAACTCTCCTCACTTCCCAACGAAGACTTCAGTCAGGATCATAGGGTTCCACTCTAAGTTCAACCATTCCTAACTTCCGCTGATTTTGTGTTTTAATTTTAAGAGTCGAGTATTTAAAACTTCGGCTCTGATACCAACTGTGACGGCCCCAAATTTCCACAAATTGGGCCTCGCCCGGCCTAAGCCCACGTGGACCCAGAGCCGGTCTCGCAAAGTCAACATGAGACCTAGTCGACCTTCCAACCCATCATTATACGTAAATTCACAATTTTAAGTTGAGTTATTAATATTTTGCAAGTTTTACAATTTAGCGGAAGCAATTTCTACATTTAATAACTCAACAATAATATCAAGGAGTTAGGCAACCTAATTGTGGAACCCAGTAAATATGTTATCATCGAGAGGAGAGTAAATAAGATATACAAAATAATCACCTAGCTATGGAGCTTTCCTCTGCTACTCGTCATGGCTCGCACTCGTCAAACACGAGATTGACGAGCCCGGGTAAGTAAAATCCAGTAGAATCTAAACGAGTAATTCAAGATAAAATGAAACGATCTAAAAGGCATGCGAGATAAACGAGAAAGTTTGTATGGAATGCATGATCATGAGGCTGTAAAACAATGAACGTACAACGAGAATGAGTGTCACAAGAAACAATAAAGAGAGGTGCCCAAGTAGTCTAAGACCACCGAATGCGGGTGCCACGGGGTCGGGGGTCGTAGAGTCGCGGCAACGCAAGCGGACTCGGTCATCGGATGCGGCATCGCCGTACCTAAAATGTCGCGAATGAGGGATATCAACGGCGCCCGGATAAAGCACATCTCATTCGAATATCGTGACTCGAGGTCATGGCCCCGGTGGCGAGCCGGGCAACCACTCCAATCGAGACACGAGTACGACTCACTTGGCCCTCGGACACTCATAAGAGTGAGAATTCCAAGAAAAGGACATGATTCAACATCAATCAAACATGCAAGCTCAAATGAAATCTTTGTACATTTTCTAAGCGGTTTACTTACCTCAAAATTCGTATATCACCATCAAGACGTCTCGCTCACGCCTCGATTTGCGCACCCGACACCCGACTCTAACTCCTAAGTCCCTGGTGTCCATTTATACCAATTAAATTACTTAAATCATGCAGATCGCACTAAAATTAGGTGAAGTACACCTCACCTCCATCACGTCGTCGCGATTTCGTCGAAATCGCGCATCCGACCGGTCGATAACGCGCCACCGCGCCGTTCACCGCGTCGCCGCCGCTACCATGTCGCTACCTCGCCGGCACCGCCGCTCGCCGGCATCACCAAGCCGCATCCACCGCGCCGCCGCGCCGCCGACCGTCCTCCGCTGGCCACGCCAAGCCACTCCAGTGCTCGTTCGCCCACATTCGCGCTGCCGCACAGCCACCATGGCCGTCGTCCGATCGTCGCCGAGCCGCACCACCCTGGCCGGTCGCCGCCGTTCGCTTCGCTCCCGACCGCCGCTTGTGGCTGGCCGCCGCTCCTCGCCTCAACGCGTCGATCCGCTGCGAGGGCTTCCCCGGCCGATCCCTGTCGCGCAGCTGCTGGGAGCTCCGTCGATGGACACTGGTCCGATCTCGCCACCAGCCACGCTCACGGCTGCGTCGTCGTTGTCGGGGCTGCTCGCCGTACGCATCGGGAGCCGTCGTCGCCCTTCTTTGAAACCGCCACTGCCATCCGCGGCCTCCACGTCGCTCGCGACGAGTCGTCGTGCCGATGATCCGCGGCTGCTCTTCTGGTTCGCCGCCGGAGAGCTGCTGGTTCGCCGCCGGATCTGCTGGCTCGCGAGCTCCTTCACCTCTCTCCCATCTCCTCTCCTCTTTCTTTCACCTCCCGATCACTCTCTCTCTCTTTTGCTCTTATCCAAATCTCTTTTTGTTTCTTCCTCAAGAAGAAATCAAGTGTCCTCGAGATTCATGCGGAGCGAAACTCGAGGCACATCAAAAACATATTTAGTCAAATGCTTTCTTTAAAAAATTGGGCAGCGCGCATCTCGAGACACCAACCCGCCTCATTTCACAAATCTCGATACTCGCGTCGCTCGCATCACGAGGCGTATCCAATGTATATGATTTTAACGTGACTACATTGAAACCACATAAATTCACTATAGCCACATTTCGGTCCCACGTCAGCACGCGACTCGAGGCGCGTCCCCGTTCGTGTTTCGGTTCTCCGCATTCTCCGTATATATTTTTCTCAACAATTAGCATTAAAATCTTAAATTGGACATTATCGGTGTCTCCATTCAAGATTCGAACATACGTATTCGACGAGTGGGTCCCACATACAACCTTGACCTGGCACGTGGCACAAGTCAAATTTTCAGGCCGTTACACAAATAATTATTGACAATGAGCGCTCATAATTGTGACATTCTTTGGTCATATATGAAAGGCTATTTTGCCTAAATATTGTCATATATATACCCGAATATTTTTGTGACCTTTACCATGCATTCAAAATCAAAGGCAAAATATTATGAATTTTATCATTGAAATATGACTCTTTTTCTGATATGCCGAACATTATTTGTCTAGATGGATCAACAAATCATGTGTTCAAATCATGAATCAAATAAGAGCGATATATGACTTGCTGATTGTGCTACAACGCACACAATCCTTAAGAACAGAGAATATTTCTCCAATTTGAACTTAGCTGAGGCTAATGTTCAAACAATATATGGCATCTCCAATTTGATTAATGGCTCTGGAAGAGCAAATATTATGTTGCCTGGGGGAACAACAATTCATGTTGACAATGCCTTATACTCTGAAAAATCCATAAGAAATTTACTCAGCTTTAAAGATATTCGACAAAATGGATATCACATTGAAACCATGAACGAAAATAATAGAGAATTTCTCTATGTCACATTGGTTTCAAATGGGAAAAAAGAAGTGTTAGAAAAATTCTCAGCTTTATCATCTGGATTATATTTTACTCATATTAGGGATGTCGAAACGAATGTCGTCTTAAATAAGAAAATTAATGATCCAAAGACATTCATTTTATGGCATGACCTAGCTTGGTCATCCAGGATCATCAATGATGCGAAGATTAATTAATAATTCGCAAGGACATCCTTTAAGGAGTCACAAAATATTTTCAGCTGGTGATTATAATTGTGCTAGTTGTTCTCAAGGTAAATTGATAGTTAAACCATCCTCAAGTAAAATTGTTGTGGAATGCCCGGTTTTCTTAGAACGCATTCAGGGAGACATATGTGGACCTATTCATCATCACCGTGGACCATTTAGATATTTCATGGTTTTGATAGATGCATCAACTAGGTGGTCACATGTTTGTTTGCTTTCGACCCGCAACGTTGCATTTGCTAGACTTTTAGCACAAATCATTAAGTTAAGAGCACAATTCCCTGACAACCCAATCAAGACCATCCATCTTGATAATGCCGGGGAATTTCAATCTCAAGTATTTAAAAATTATTGCATGTCTATAGGAATTACCATTGAATATTCTGTTCCACACATGCATACCCAGAATGGTTTGGCAGAATCTCTGATCAAACGCATTCAACTAATTGCCAGACCTTTAATCATGAGAACTAAGTTATCAACTTCAGTTTGGGGACATGCGGTCCTTCATGCAGCATCTATCATTCGTTATAGGCCTACTGCATACCATGAACATTCCCTCATGCAACTCATTTTAGGTCAACAACCAAATATTTCACACTTGAGAATTTTTGGTTGTGCAGTGTATGTTCCTATACCACCTCCCAATAGAACTAAGATGGGTCCACAACGAAAAATTGGGATTTATGTTGGATTTAACTCATCGTCCATTATAAGATACCTTGAGCCCTTAACAGGGGATTTATTTACTGCACGTTTTGCTGATTGTCACTTTGATGAAGCAATTTTCCCACCATTAGGGGGAGATAAGAAGCCAATTCAAAAGGAATGACGCGAAATTGCTTGGAATGCATCAGCTTTATCACATTATGATCCACGCACAAATCAGTGCGAACTTGAAGTTCAAAAGATCATTCATTTGCAACAAATCGCAAATCAATTACTTGATGTATTTAATGATGCAAAACAAGTGACGAAATCACATATTCCAGCTGTAAATGCTCCTGCAAGAATTGATGTCTCTGTGCAACAAAATGCACAAGAACCAACGAAACGCTTAAAACGTGGAAGACCAGTTGGTTCAAATGATACAATTCCTCGAAAGAGGAAAACGGAAGTAAAAATAAATACAAATCAAAATACTCCTGAGAAAGTACAAGAATCCTTTGATAAGGATTTGTCAGAACAAGTTGATTCTGACGAGGAACAACTGTCTCTAGAAAAATAAGAAAAAGATGAAAATAATGAGATCTCAATAAATTATTTAAACTCTGGTAAGACTTGGGATCGAAATAAAATTGTTCATAATGATATATTTGCTTTCAATGTGTCATTTGAAATATGTGAAAATGATGATGATCCAGAACCACGATCGGTGGACGAATGTCGAAAAAGACCTGATTGACAAAAATGGCAAGAGGCTATCCAAGCAGAGCTAAACTCGTTAAAGAAACGAGAGGCTTTTGGACCGATTGTTCAAACGCCAGATGGCGTAAAACCTGTTGGATATAAATGGGTATTCGTACGAAAGAGAAACGAAAAAAATGAAGTTACAAGGTACAAAGCAAGACTTGTAGCTCAAGGTTTCTCACAAAGACTTGACATCGATTATGAGGAAACATATTCTCCTGTTATAGATGCAATCACATTTCGGTTATTGATAAGCCTTGCAGTTTCTGTACGGATGTCGTTACAGCATATCTGTACGGATCCTTAGACAGTGAGATATATATGAAAATCCCTGAAGGATTTGTAATATCCGAAGAAATAAAATCAAAACCTCATAACATGCATTCTATAAAATTACAAAGGTCTTTGTAAGGATTGAAACAATCCGGACGAATGTGGTACAAACGTCTTAGTGATTATTTACTGAAAGAATGATATGTAAATAATCCGCTTTACTCATGTGTCTTCATTAAAAGATCATCAACATGATTTGTGATTATTGCTGTATATGTTGATGATTTAAATATAGTGGGAAACCACGACGACATCGTTAGAACATCCGAATACTTGAAAAAGGAATTCGAGATGAAAGATCTTGGAAAAACAAGACTTTGTCTTGGTTTGCAAATTGAACATTTTTCAAGTGGAGTACTTGTCCATCAATCAAATTATATTGAAAAAATATTAAAAAGATTTTATATGGACAAGGCACATCCATTGAGCTCTCCAATGGTTGTCGATCACTTGAAGTGGATAAGGATCCATTTCGGCCTCATGAAAGTGATGAAAAGCTAATTGGTCCGGAGGTACCGTATTTAAGTGCAATTGGTGCACTTATGTATCTTGCAAATTGTACAAGACCGACATTGTTTTTCTTTGTCAACCTACTTGCAAGATACAACTCTTCACCAACTCGAAGACATTGGAAAGGTATTAAACATGTTTTTCGATATCTTTGAGGAACAAGTGACATGGATTTATTTTATTCGAGAGGGTAAAATTGAATCTCCAAGGTTATGCTTGATCTTTGGATTTTTATCTAATCCCCACAAGGCCCGTTCTCAAACGGGATATGTATTCACCTGTAATATCTTTGTATCATAGAACTCGGTAAAACAAACTATGGTTGCTACTTCTTCCAATCATTTCAAGTACTTGCAATTCATGAAGCAAGTCGTGAATGTGTATGGTTGAGAAACATGATTGAACATATTCAAGAATCATGTGGATTGCCTTCAATAAAATATTATCCAACCATATTATATGAAGATAATGCAGCATGTATTGCACAATTAAGTGAAGTATTCATAAAAGGGGACATAACAAAATATATTTCACCAAAATTCTTTTATGTGCATGAGCTTCAAATAATGGTGAAATTGATGTCAAGCAAATCCGATCGAGTAATAATCTTGCTGATTTATTCACAAAAGTCTTACAAACTACGACATTTAAAAGGCTTACATATGGTATTGGCTCGCGTAAACTTAAAGACATTGCAAGTAAATAAACTGAACAAGCTTCACCCATGTTCACATGAGGGGGAGTTATTGATTAGTGTATTGAACTCTTTTTCCCTTAGCTATGGTTTTATCTCATTGAGTTTTCCTAGCAAGGTTTTTAATGAGGCAATCTTACCAATATTATACCCATCTTAATATTTATGAGAATAGTGTACTATTTTTCTTTTACTATATTTTTTTCCACAGGGTTTTTCTTAGAGAAGTTTTAACGAGGCACAATCTCTAAGCAAGTGTCATCCAAGGGGGAGTGTTGTGGAATATGGATGACCATGCATGTACACCAACATATTGTGTAGTCATGTAACTTGTATTTCTCACTTAATAGTACCTCTACTTGTCTATGTATTGTCATATAACTTGTAATCATCTCCAATGTACACCAAATCTTCCATGTATTGTCTATGTTGCTTGTGATATGTTGTATGACTTGTGGTGTATGTATAACTTGTACACATTGTATAAGTACAATTATCATCATCACCAAATGACTTATATAAAGGGTGTCAACCCCATCGTAATTCACACACCAAGTTGAATGAAAACTTCTCTCTAGTTCTTAGCAAGTTCCAACTCAATTTACAACATATACTTTAGTTTTGCCACATTTTTTTTGGATAAACCGTGTACTTTCCGTTTATTCTATATACTTTACGTTTCTTTTTTAGGCCCGCTAAGGGCACCCCACCGTTTCATGAAGGCACCCAAGTATTTTGTAAAAATTCCAGGGAAAATGGAAAAGACCATTTTGCTCCTTAATATATATTGATTCAAACCCCACAAACCATTTTGAAAAAGAAACAGGGGCACCCCACCATCAAGATCTGAGCACGTGAACCATAAAGCGACATTGCGTTTGGCGAGCGTTTATCGATTCTTGCGGCTTGACATCATCCGACGAGGTAACAATGTTTGACAACCATATGATGCTTTGATGGAATTGTTAATTTGATTAAAAGCGTGAAAATGATGATTTGTTTGTCAACGTAGGGTTTGGTAAATTCGACAAATCCGAACTTGTTTGCACTATATAATGGAAGATTGTATTGCTATGGTGCAAGAGGAGGTTGAACTTGAGGTAATTTTTGAAATTTAATGTGTTTTTTATGCGGTTAATCAAATTTTCTCGTCGATGTGCGCGATTGATTCGGCCTCGCTCGCAGACCGAGATGTAGAGCAACGTCTCGGTCGAAAAGGACCGAGATGTCTACGTAGTTCACGGAATTCGATGAATGCTACATAGTGGCATTCTCGGTATGGACGACCGAGACTGCGAGGAACTCTCGGTTGTACGTGAGCGAGACTCGCTTATAGTGTCGACCACGTACAACCGAGAACCTATTTTTTGGGGTTTTTTGGTGATTGTGCTGTACATTTTGGTTGATTATAATGTTACACTGATTGTATTGCAGGTAATGCCGGTTTATACCTTATTTCCAGACTACCAAGATAGAAGCCAACATCCTGAATATCAACTATAACAAATGTAGAACAGCAAGTAATGTAAAACATATGTCCAAACTGTCATAAAACATCATCCAACATACAACTACTCTACCAAATTGTCATAAAACATTCATCCAACACACATCAAATGTATCAAACTGTCATAAAATATTCATCAAACATTCATCAAAGTATCCAAACAATAAAATAAATTTCTATGTTCCCTCAAACACTCATTGCTCATTGTTTTGGTTTCTTCAAATTCTTCCTTTGGTACTCCTTCCCAAGCATTCTCTTCGGAGGGCGAGCATCGACCGTGGCGGGCGGAGCATTGGCCGGGGTGGAGTGTGTAGAAGTGCTACCATGCTGGGACTGCCTCGGGCCTGCTTCGGTAGGGGCGGATGTGGCGGTTGTGCCGGTTGCGGTCGCCGGAGTGGTAGTCGTAGTGCTTTCGAACAAGCCATACTTGAAAACAGTACAACATATAAGCGCCTGGAACAAAACCAAAAAAAAAATTACTAAAAAAAAGGTTCAAAATCATCATTTTTTGATGTATCGGTCAACGGAGTTCATGAAATAAACCATATTCTCGTTCACTCCCGACCGAAAACGGGTCAACTATCTCGGCAATGTACAACCGAGAGCAATGAAACATTCTCGGTTGTACACCACCGACATGGCATAACCAATTCAATTCGCCTTACTCTCGTCCTATGCCGACTGAGTCGACTCTAACCCTCTCGGCATTGTACAACCGAGAGATGAAGTACATTCTCAGTTGTACACCACCGACACAACATTACCTAACACTAATTGTAGCTCTCGTCATGTCTCGACCGAGATAACACAAGTAATCTCGGCCATTCGTAAGCGAGACTCTGTGAACTCTTCCGGCCTGCCTGGCCGAGACGACGAGTTGCCAAAAATTTACCTTCTGTCTCGGCCATGCTTGGCCGAGACAGTAAACACATTCTCTGGCCTGTGTGGCCGAGAACCGCGATTTTCCAATAATGGAACCATTGAACACACCGCCACACATACATTACAACTACTCTACCAAATGTAACTTAATTAGACTATCAACGTACCTTGAAACGATCGATTTTGCGCCAAATGTGTGTGTACGACGAACTTCAATCGTGCCCTAATTTGGAGACGAAATCGCCCAACACCCCGAGCCTACAAACTGGAAAACCTCCTACAACGAAGGAGAAACACGGAGACGGACGAAAACACACGATTTCCTGGAATCCTCGCAATGGCTGATCCTCAACGAATTCGTTCTTCCTCAAGGAGTTATTTGGTGGGGGTGGTGGGGTGCGAGAGTTTTGAACAAGGGGTATTTTGGGAATTTCGTGTCCAATTTTTGGGTGCCCCGGGTAAATTGGTTAGTGCCCTCATTAACAGGGTGCCTTCATGAAACGGTGGGGT
The DNA here is from genome assembly GCA_039657325.1 of Stephania cephalantha. NCBI lineage: Eukaryota > Viridiplantae > Streptophyta > Magnoliopsida > Ranunculales > Menispermaceae > Stephania > Stephania cephalantha. The sequence goes on along the minus strand of CM077577.1, from coordinate 4,855,752 downwards.
GCCCTTAGCGGCCTTTTTTTTTTTAACTTATCAATATAATACAAGATAGCTACAAATAACTTTATAAAAAAGATAAATACAAACAACTTACAAAATCAGTTATCGATTTTTTTTCGTAGAATTTTTTATTTTTTTATTTATAATCGATTAGTACATATTAGTTGGAACTTCTATGTAAGACATCTCACTTCTCGAACTCTACCTCCAACCAAACAAGATCTTAGTTAGAAGTATTTATTTTCATAGTTGATCTTGTCATAACAATTTCGTTCATTTTTTTTTTCTATACCACTCGATATCTGGACCATTTGACTATTTCGAGTTTGCCTTGCCTGAGTCACACATCATATTGGTCAGGGGAGCTCTCAATGTTGGTATTTTCATTCTCATATTTTGAACTCGAGTCACCGTATTGATCAGAGGATCGACTTGTCCAAACCTGAATCTTTGCCACCCTTATTTTGCAATTTTAATCCCAAGCTCACCCAGTGAGCCTATTAACTACTTAGAAATATTTTTTTAATATAAAAAATTGAAAAAAATGTATTAAAAATAAGGTTTGAGCCTCAAACATCAAGATCAATTGTTATAATTTACAGTAGTAAACTAACTTCTACTTTTGTATTTGTTTTTAAATATATTTACATTATTAAAAAAATTAATAAACGATTTTCTAACTTGAGCGGACTTGGGTTGCCTGCGCATGGATTTCAAAGCTCCAAACCAACTAGGCAAGGCTCAAGCCGCCCACACTCGCTCATTGAACATGTATAAGTGGGATGTATTCAACAACTTCTCAAAAGATTCAAACACAACAATTGTTGGTTCGATTGGTTCGACATTCGGATCTCTTATAGAGACGACATCTATTAAGAGCTCTTTAATTACTTTTCTTATGGGCCGACATGAAGTGAGTCCGGAATAGTCGGTTAGTTCGGTGATCTAAATCCAAAAAATAAAAAAGAATTCAAAAAGAGACATTTATTTTCTCCTTTTTAGCAAAAGAAGAAAAAAAAAAAAAAAAAAAAAAACACGTGACACAAAAATACTTGGTTAGTTAATGCGACAGTTATAAGCAATTAACCACGTTAACCGATTGTCAAGATTGAAGAGGAGCTACCAACTGCAGAGCTTTAAAAAGCCAATCAGAGAGACAGAACAGAACAAACAAGTTTCATGCTCCGAAACACACAGATCAAGAAATCAGAGACATTGATTGATTGATTTGGCAAGCCTTCTCAAAATTCACAGCTCAATCACTCAAGACTCACCCACTCACTCCCCCATTCGGCGCCCATTTCGATTTCAATTTCAAATTCTCGGCAATTAATGGCGGAGATCAATTACCAAGAACTGCTTGGGGAGCCAGACATGCCTAATCTGATGAGGAGGGAAATCGACAAATTGGCGATTAATGGCGAAAACCCGACATGGGTAGGGAGCAAAATGATCCTTGGAAACGATGCGAAGGTCAGCTTGGGGAGATTGGTGTTACCGGGTGAATCAAAGTTGGATGAGTTGTTGAGAGCAGAGGAGAAGGAGAAGAAGAAGAAGAACTTGTACACAAAGATGGTGGATGGAGATGGTGAGGTTTGGGAATTGGATTTCAACTACTGGCCAAGCCTCAAGAGGTATGTCTTCAAAAGAGAGTGGGCTAAGGTTTTGAAGAAATTTGGGGTGGAGAAAGGTTGGATTGTTCAGATTTGGTGCTTCAGAAGCAAACAGAACAAGCCCTGTTTTGGAGTCTATGTTGTCAATCCTCTTAACTGAAAGTGATAGATGTGGTGTGTTGATTCATTGGTGTGGTGGGCCATATCCATACATACAAAGATTCAGTGGGACCCATTAATATTGACTTGTTAATGGTGGATGATGCATTTGAGGTTTTGATGGTGATGGTGATGGTGATGGTGCTGTAGCTAGGTTCTTTCAATTCTTTGTTTGTTTCTTAATTTGGTGCATGTGATGTTTCTTGATGATATTAGGATAGGTTCTGTCAAATTCTTTCAATTCTTAGTGTTGTAAGCATGTGTAGCATGAAATTACAGATTTACTCTTTAGAATATACAGTAAGTTCTTGATTTGGTGTAACTACATATTTACTCTTTGTTTTTACCATATGAATTCATGAGTCATGAATAGAAATTCTTTGTTGGGTACCTTTAATTTGATTTGCTCTCAAGAACTCATCCAGCTTTGCTCCCATGGCACTCCCTAACACCAACCTGCCCAAGTAGCGCGTCACATCGTTCCCATTGACCTTTTTGCTCCCTACCCATGTCGGGTTTCTACAATCTATCGCCATTTTGTCGATTTCCCGCCTCATCGGATTAGGCATGTGTGGCTCTGGATTCGGCGCCATTGCAGAGAATTCGAAATTGAAATCGAAATGGGGGAGTGAGTGAGTGAGTCTTGAGTGATTGAGGTGTGAATTGTTGAGAAAGCTTGCCAAATCAATCAATCAATGTCTCTGACTTCTTGATCTGTGTGTTTTGGAGTCTGAAACTTGTTTGTTCTGTCTCTCTAAATTGGCTTTAAAGCTCTGCTATTGATCGAGTCTTGACAATCTTTTAACTACGGTTAACGTGGTAATTAATAACTGTCATATTAACTTGGTATTTGTGTCACGTACGTGCCTAATTTTTACTTCTCTCCTTCGGTATTATGGAGATTAAAAAACACACTATTTTTACCTCGAAGTGTTAGAATGACAACAACATGTCACATTTTAAGACACATTGTCTCACAACTTGATCATTTGTGTGCACTTTGAGATGCGGGTATATATAGATCCTGATAAATAACACGCGGGTTGAAGTCACATGGAAGGCTTTTATGAGCCAATGTGTCTTATGATGTGACATTATTATTGTCCTTCTAATATTTTCCCTTTTACCCTGCCTAAAATAGATTGCGTGCTACCGACTGACACTAGCATTTTTGAAGTGTTTGGGGCTGGTTTTGTATTGTTGTAACTAGAGATGCAAGCGGGGAGGGGAGTCCCCACAGGGAACGGGGATTCCCTGCAACAGGGATAGGGATGAGAAATTTAAATGGGGATGGAGTTGGGGATGGAGATAAAACCTCATACCGATGCGGGTATGGGTACGGGTATGGGGAGAAAAATATATTCGCGGGGATCCCCACGAAGATTCCCCATTGGTGATATCCGTGGGGATCCCTGTAGGTATCCCCATGGGGATTCCCGGGGAGATCCCCATATATATATATATATATATATATATATATATATATATATATATATATATATATATATATATATCAAATATTGCCATATACATTGTATATATATATATATATATATCGATTTTATTTAATATTAAAAGGCTTTCACCCAAAACATTAGTGATAAATAAACTCTAATGTGATTTATGATTTTATCTTGTTTGGTTAATTATATGTTTTGTTTTGAATTATTTACAACGGTATTTATATGTTATATTTTATTTGGTTGGGATTTTCTACAATTGTGATCCTATGTATATGTACTATACTTTTTATAAATTTTTTTGAAAAAAATTAAGTGGAGAAAATATTTTCCCATGGTGATTCTTCGCAAAATCCCCGCAAAAATCCATGCGGGATTTTCAATGGGAAATGAAATGAGGAAAGACTTTTTCCCAGGAGGATCCCCCATCCTCGCGGGGATTAGGCGAGGATGGGAATGAGTATGGGGATGAACTCTTAAGCGGGGATGGGGATGGAGATAGGTCCCCATCCCCTCCCCATTTACATCCCTAGTTGTAACCTAATTGGACCACCAATACTTAAGAGAAACACTTAAAAATTGGTATGTAGAACCAATGGAGTCTAGAGAAACTTAGCGAGGGGTTAGACACGAGATTCGGGGCAAGCGAAGGGCGTTTGGAGGAGTGTTTTCGCGGCATTTTTTTAAGTAAACCACGAGGAATTTAATTAGAGTTCATTTATTACACTTTATTAAATTCTATTCTGTTAATTGTGCTATTTTGCTATCCATGTTATTGTTAGTCCACTTTTGTATGTATGTTTGGAGACGGGTTGGGCATTGACACAAACTCACACCCGAACTAGCTACCCCTGTGTTGTTCAAGTAGTCGTTCATATTGGAGATTACACGGTCACTAGTTCCCACTAGTCCCGATATGTTTGAGAGAAGTTTGGCGGAGACTTAAGGTCGTTGTCATGTTCAAGAGTGTTTGAACGGGGTTCCTTCGTTCATATGTTTCCACTCATTCGACTGTGAGAGGTTTGACGAGATTTATCGTTATGGGTTTCCTCTCGATTTAGCGAAGTTGATTCTTGAATATCGATCGATTCTGTCATACTACACTCATGTCTAGTATTTTAGTTCTCGACAACTTATTTTCATGTGATTTGCCCTACTTTCAGTTATGAAAATGGTTATACATATTATTTGTGAAGCAAGAACTAATTTAATTAATGCAAATGCATGAAAAATATACTAATCAAAACTTGTTGATTCTGTTTTGTACATTTTTCTTCATTCTTCTACGTACACGATCACTAAAGCACTAATTTAATTAGCTTATCAATTTTTTTTATCTAACAATTGATTTGATAATTTAAAGACCATAACTATAATGGTGTATGTTACTTTCATTCCAAAATTATTTTTTCAGTCATTATTAATTTGTTTTATTAATATCATGTACTTCACCAAAAGAAGCTACAAAGTGTTCATAAAAAAAATACTAAATAACAAAAAAAGGTATTTTAATATTAAAAAAAATCACTATTGTATATAAAATTAAGGGGGCCCATTTTATATGTGACTTTGCCTTAGGCCCCAAAATACTTCGGATCGGCCCTGCACTGCAAGCTGATGACAATTAGGTTTTTTTATTTTTTTGTCTCCATACAATTCTATTTCTTATTAAATAATATTTTGATTTCGGAAGGCTATCATATTAATTCATTGATGAATACAACATCATGTAATTTAATTAGTTGTAGGTTTTGTTGTTTCTTATAAAAAAAAAATGTGATTTACTTGTAGGTCTATATATTGAAATTCATCAATATCCACCAAACAAGGAAGAAATGTTCAAGTTTTATTTATTTTATTTTTCTACTTTCTCTTTTTGTTGGTTGATCTCTCATTTACTATTATAAAATTACTTTTTTTTTTTTGAATGAGCTCTCTAACGTGGTTACCAATTAGATTGAGGTGCGACAATAAGTACTTTATTTATTTATTCACTTTCCTTTCCTCAATTTTTGGTTGGGATGTATGTTGAATGTTGATGTGTTTTTATTTACTACTACTACTCAATCTCTTTCGCGTGGGAAGATCAAAATTAAATTCCCCACCAATTTAATACAAAACAGGATGCTTTCATTAATCGTGTTGTAAACAAAATTTTCACAACACTGTTGATTCACCAAGATAGTTACATCAAATTCAAACCCCAAAACCAGAATTTTTATTTTTATTTTTTATTTTTTTGTCATGACCCAAAACCAAAATCTGTATAGTATTTAAAAACAAAGAAATACAAAAAGAAATGAAATATTCTCTGTCATCATCACCATCAAAAAGTTCTCCTCAACAAAAGAAAGAAAGAAATGAAGATAATTGCTGCTGCCCCCAAAAAATTACCATATACTTACATGTAGGAGTAAAGATAAGAAATTACCCAACAAATTAAGACAAGTAGTATCATGTTCTGTCATCATTGATGTTTCAAACAAAATCAGTAACAAATAAGAAAGAATGAAAACAATAGTATTGATAAAAAATAGTTACATCAACCAAAACATGTATCTGTACTTGTAAATACAAGGTAGAAAGAAAGAAAGAAAGAATAGAAATATTCTATGTCACCATCACCATCAAAATATAATCTGCTATTAACACATTAATGAATGGGTCCCACTGAATCTTAGTGTGTGCATGTCAGTATGTATGGCCCACCAATGTATCAACTAATAACTAAAGTAAATCATCATCAGACTTAATACTACTGTTTTAAGGATGGACATTGATGCCAAAACAGAGGAGAGAATGTTTATCTCTAAAGCACCAAATCTCCACAATCCATCCTTCCTTCACTTGAAACTTGTCCACAAATTGAGTCCATTGCTTGGTGAAGACATATTTGTTGAGGCTTGTCCAATACTTGAAGTCCAAATCCGAAACCCCACCGTTTCCATCCACCATCTTCACCACCAAAACCTCTTCGGAATTCTTCTTCCCCTGCACTCTTGCCTTCCTCATCTCCTCTGCACTCAACAATCCCTCCAACTTCCACTCACACTCACTTGGTATGAACAATCTACTCAAATCCGCCCTCACATCACTCGCCGTGATCCTCTTGTTTACTACCCATGTCGGCGGCTTCATCCCCGCCCCCATTAATCCCTCTATTTCCTCCCTCATCCGCTCCGGCATTACCGCCTCTCCAACCACTTCCGGGTCCTCTTGCTTCCTCTTCTTCTTCACAATCTTCTTCACAATCTTCTTGTTCTTAATGGGGATTGTGTTGTTGTTGATCTTGATCACAATCTTGTTGTTCTTAAAAGTGATTGCGTTGTTGTTGTTGTTGTTGACCTTCTCAACGTTCTTCTTCTGCTCCTCATTTTCATTGTTGATGCGTTCCCGTTCACTGTCACTCGCATCAAGCAGAGCATTCCATCTCTTCCATGAACCGCCATCCCTCATTCTCATCAACGTCATTGATCGATTGATCAAGAAACCAATTCTTCAATGCTGGAATCGAAATGGGCGAAGAGTGATTTGATTGATTGTTTCAGAAAACTTTCTAATTTTGAGTCTACTGATCAAGCTCTAAACACAACTCTGAAGATTATGGAGCCGTTGATCGCATTTTTGATTGAGTTGTCTTTGTGATCGACGGTTGTTAAAGGATGCGCGTGCCGATGATTATGGAGATAATAATCATTGTTGCTCGATCAGATATTTGTGGACTCAAGTCACCTAGAGTTCGTGTGATGAGCGTTGAGATGTACGCCGTGCAGTACAATCCAACGGTTCGCAACAGTTGAGAGCGCGCACGTGCATGGACTGATCAGTAACACCATCAAAAAACTACTACACTTCGTCAACTTCAAAAAAAATTACAATCAGTTAAAGTTAAAACGGTTTATTTTATTTTTGTAATAAAAACGTTTATTTAATCACGTTTTTTTGATAAAGCCATTTAATCACATTTCGGAATTGATCGATTAGCTAACATTATTTACCTTTGTTAGTATTTAAAACATTTATTGTTGCCTTAATTCAATTACAATTAACTTTTAAAAAGATTAACTTTTTTTTATATTTGGGGTAGTCCTTTATGATCAAGGAGGGGCGAGATACTTAAACAATTACTTTTTTTGTACCACTTTTTTTTTTCTTTTTTTTTGTCTAAATTATTTAGTATATATATTTTTATATTTTTTAAACATTGTTGGGGTTACTCAACAAGAAAGTAACCCCTTCAACTCGAGAGACAGATGAATAAAATCCACTAAGCCACGAACAATGCACCAAATCAATCACACCACAAAGAACACAAGATTTAACGTGGAAAACCCTCCAAATCAGAGGAAAAAACCACGGGCCAAACTCCGAATAAATCCACTATATGAATAAAGAGTACAAGAATCTCAATTGAGGAAAATACAATATAACTCCTTCAAAGAACTTAAATGGTCACACCAAGATCTTGAAGAACTCCACCCTCAAATTGTACCCTTTCTTGATCACCAAGAAACCACCAAAGACTTCGCCGCGAGTCTTGATTCAAGATCTTGATGTATCTTCAATGTAGAGAAAATTGTTGTTGCATTCACCGCCTTGAACGCACAATCTAGAAGAGAGAAAAAAAATTACCAAAAAACACAAAAGCTGGCTTATTAGAAGAAATCCCCCAATTCGTTAATTAACTCCAATTTTCTTTCCTATTTTTTCTCTCCAAGATTCCTATTCCACAACCAATTCGTTGCTTTATGTGTTGGACTTTTCCATTTTGCGTGGGGCCCACATAAAAACCAACAATCTCCCCCTCCAACACATGGGGAGATCTCAATCATATTTGATGCTCAATAACAACTCAGCCCCACCAACTTGGTGCAGGACTGATGCTTCTCACGAGTCACCACCTTCGTCAACATATCAGCTGGATTCTTATCAGTGTGAATCTTCTTCAGACTCATCTTATGATCATTCACAACTTCTCGAATCCAATGGTATCAGATATCAATGTGCTTAGTGCGGCAATGATAAGTAGCATTCTTGCTCAAATCTAGAGCACTCGACTATCACGAGTTCATCGCATACCCATCTTCTTGCTTCAACCCCAACTCTTGAAGGAATCTCTTCAACCGAAGCATTTCTTTGCTTGCTTCGATTATAGCAATATATTTCGCCTCTCGTCGTGGACAAAGCAACACACTTTTGCAATTTTGATCGCCAAGATACGGCTCCCCTGCAAAAGTGAACACATACCGTGAAGTAGATTTTCTGCCATCAAGGTCACCTGCCATATCTGAATCTGTATATCCCTCCAAATTAGGTTTCGAGCCCCCAAAACATAAAGACATCTTCAAAGTACCTCTCAAATATCTCAAAATCCATTTCACTGCTTCCCAATGAACTTTTCCAGGATTTGAGAGAAATATGCTGACCACACCAACTGCGTGAGCAATATCTGGTCGAGTGCAAACCATCGCATACATCAAACTCCCAACTGCAGAGGAGTAAGGAATATCTGACATCTCCGCTATATCTATAGAAGTAGAGGGACATGATTTCTTGCTAAGTGTGAAGTGATTAGCAAGAGGTGTGCTAATCGGCTTAGCATTGTTCATATTGAATCTGCTTCAAGACTGCTCAACATACTTTTTCTCGTGACACCCATAACTTTTTGGATCTCCCGTCACGAATGATCTCGCATGCCAAGAATCTGTTTTCTTAGGCCCCAGGTCTTTCATATCAAAAGAACTAGATAATTTTTTCTTCAAGTTTCCAATCAAGGAAACATCGTGCCCCATTATCAACATATCATCAACATAGAGCAACAAGATCACAAGCTTCCCACCTGAAAATTTCTTGAAGTAGACACAATGATCTGCATCTGTTCTAGTGTACTCTTGACCCATCATGAAAAAGTCAAATTTCTTATACCACTGCCTTGGAGCTTGTTTCAGTCCATACAAGCTCTTCTTCAACTTGCAAACCAAATGTGTTTTTCCTGTTACTTCAAATCCTTCAGGTTGATCCATATAAATCTCTTCCTCCAAATCACCATGGAGGAATGCAGTCTTCACATCTAACTGCTCAAGCTCAAGATCCAAGCTAGCAGTCAGACCCAAAATCACTCGAATAGAACTCATCTTCACAACAGGGGAAAAATCTCATCAAAGTCAATTCCTTTCTTCTGATTGAACCCCTTCACTACCAAACGAGCTTTATGTTTTACTAGATTATCTCCATCTGTCTTCAACTTGTACACCCATTTATTCTTCAAAGGTTTTCTACCTTTTGGAAGTTCCACCAACTCATAAGTATTGTTCTTCTTCAAAGAACTCATCTCCTCCTGCATTGCTTTCATCCATTGAGCTTTGTCTTTGTGAATCTGAACTCCCTGGAAGCTCTCTGGCTCCCCCTCTTCTGTAATTGTAACATAATTAGAACTGGGGTACCTAGTAGAAGGAAGCAACCCTCTCTCAGACCTTCTAAGTGAAGGTTCAACTAAAGTTGTTGGTGGAGGAGTTTGCTCCCCCTGCTCAGCATTATCAACTGGTTCTGGCACATCAACCCCATGTTCTTCAAATGAGTCTCCCTCATGTGTGGCATCAGTAATGGAAGAAGACTCCAATCCAGAAACATCATCATCATCAACTATGATTTTCTTTGATGTCTTCAAATCTGCTATGGTCTCATATTCATGAAAGGCCACATCCCTGGACCTGACAATCTTTTTTTTTCTCTGGATCCCATAACCTATAACCAAACTCTGCATCTCCAAATCCCAAGAGGATACACGAAACAGTTCTATCATCAAGTTTATGTCTCTGTTCCTTAGGCACATGCATAAATGCCTTGCATCCAAACACCTTCGAGTGAGAGTAAGTAACATCTTTCCCAGACCAAACTCTCTCTGGAACATCAAACTCCAATGGTGCTGAAGGAGAGCGATTCATCAAGTAGCAAGCAGGACTGAGAGCCTCACCCCAAAACGACTTGGGCAACATAGCCATTTTTAACATACATCTGACTTTATCAAGGATGGTTATGTTTGTTCTTTCAGCAACACCATTATGTTGAGGAGTACCCGGAACAGTCTTCTCATGTCTGATTCCATGTTCTGAGCAATAATTCTCGAACTCCTTTGAAGTGTGAAGGCACTTCAAATATACGCCTTTTTCTCGTTCCACCATCATATGAAACTTCTTGAGGTACTCAAGAACCTGACATTTTGTTCTCAACACAAACACCCAAACCTTCAGTGAAGCATCATCAATAAAAGTAACAAAGTATCCGCCACCTCCCATAGTTTCCACATCAATGGGACCACAAACATCAGAGTATACTAACTCAAGTAAATTTCTTTTTCTTTCAGATGATGAAGAAAAAGAAACTCTATGTTGCTTACCGAATAAGCAATCATCACAAGGGTTCAAATATTTACCTTTGACAAAGGGAATGTGAGACTTCTTTGCCAACACCTGCAACCCTTTCTCACTCAAGTGACCTAGCCGCCTATGCCACAGATCTGGTGAAGAATCATCTTCAATTGCGTTCAGGTCACCTCTGACGGTCTTCAATTGAGTCTTGAAAAGTGTATAGCTCAATTTTCATCTAGCAACAACAATTGAGCCTTTGGTGAGTTTCCACTCCTTGCCCCCAAAGATGTTGTAGTAACCATCTAGGTCCAAAGCATGAGTAGAAATCAAATTCAGACGCAGATCCGGAACATGTCGCACATCTTTCAAAATTACCGTGCAACCCATATTTGTCTGCACACAGACATCTCCAATGCCAACTATATCTGCAAAACTGTTGTTCCCCATCTTTGCCTTACCAAAATTCCCTGCTTGATAAACAGAGAAGAAATCCTTCCTCGGAGTAGCATGGAAGGATGCTGCGGAATCAACAACCCATTCACTATCTGTATTAGTGACATGACCTTGATCTTCAACTAAATAAAGCACAACCAAGTCTTCTATTGCATCTGATATAGCAGTAGTAGTATTCGATCATTCGCTTTATTTTGATTTTTCTCATCATTCGTTCTCTTTTCCACACTCTACAATTTTTCTTTATGTGTCCTTCCTTGCCACAATGATAACAAGAGAATTTTCCTTTTCCTTGAGACTTGCCTCTAGATTTACTCCGCCCCTCGGACCTCTAGACCGACTTATGCCTCTATGTTCGCAAGTAGTAACAAGAGCTTGTGAAGTTTCAATGCCTTTATCCTTTCTCCTAGTCTCCTCGTCAAAGATACTATCCCGCACTATGGATGAAGACAAGACACCGCCTGAGAGCGAGAATTACTTAGAGACACCACCAAGGTTTCCCCAGCTTTTCGGCAACGAGCTCAAGAGTAAAAGTGCTTGTAACTCATCCTCAAGCACAATCTTCATAGCACTTAATTGATTGATCAATGCTTCGAAATCATTCAAGTGCTCTATCATCGACCGCCCATCTTTGTACTTCATATTAACAAGCCTTCTAATTAGAGAAGCCTAGTTCTGAGCCCCCTTCCTCTCACACATATTCAGCAATTTTCTCCACAACTCCTGTGCATCAACCTCTTTGCTGACATGGTGATAAATACTGAGATCGATCCACTTTCGAATAGTCCCAGCAGTTTTTCGGTGCAACTTCCTCCAATTAACATCAGATATTTTCTCTGGCTTGTTTTGTCCAAATTCAATTGGATCAAATAAATCCTTGCAATAAAGATGACCTTCCATCATCGGTTGCCAAATTGAATAATTCGTAGCCGTCAACTTGACCATATTGCTTGATTTATCATCATCATCCACCATCTTGATTCCCACAAATATTCCCGGAACACGAACTAACCGCGTCTCTGATACCACTTGTTGGGGTTACTCAACAAGAAAGTAACCCCTTCAACTCGAGAGACAGATGAATAAAATCCACTAAGCCATGAACAATGCACCAAATCAATCACACCACAAAGAACACAAGATTTAACGTGGAAAACCCTCCAAATCAGAGGAAAAAACCACGGGCCAAACTCCGAATAAATCCACTATATGAATAAAGAGTACAAGAATCTCAATTGAGGATAATACAATATAACTCCTTCAAAGAACTTAAATGGTCACACCAAGATCTTGAAGAACTCCACCCTCAAATTGTACCCTTTCTTGATCACCAAGAAACCACCAAAGACTTCGCCGCGAGTCTTCAGATTCAAGATCTTAATGTATCTTCAATGTAGAGAAAATTGTTGTTGCATTCACCGCCTTGAACGCACAATCTAGAAGAGAGAAAGAAAATTACCAAAAAATACAAAAGCTGGCTGATTAGAAGAAATCCCCCAATTCGTTAATTAACTCCAATTTTCTTTCCTATTTTTTCTCTCCAAGATTCCTATTCCACAACCAATTCGTTGCTTTATGTGTTGGACTTTTCCATTTTGTGTGGGGCCCACACAAAAACCAACAGACATAACCAGCCATCGCATATCCCGGTGACCCGAGCAATCTTACCACGTCGAGAAATCGAAATAGAAGTCGTGCGTTTAACTCACGTAACCCCGCTTTTCACATTTATCGTTGTGTCAACCCGACCGAGTTACTATTTAGTATATTAATGTGTGTGGGAATGCCGAATGTGTGAACTAATTAAATTGTAGTCCCACGTGCATCGGTTAAGTACTGTGACTTCATAAAAAGTACATCAGTGTGATCTCTCTCCAATTAGTATTGAGGTATTTTGAAGTTACATAACATCGGTGTGAGTTTGAGGTGGCGCTATCGGTATTAGTAATATCCAAGGATTGGTAGATATAGGCGCTACAAGCCCAACACAATGAGCCCAAACAACTCCGAGGTCAAGCTGGTATTGCATGTGTACCTTAATTACTTCTTTATTGATTACATTTTTTTGGAATAAGAAGTCTTTGTTGTTCACTTCTTGAATTAACATGCATGACGGTTAATCTTACGTATGAAGCAGCTATTTAAATGTATGCTATGTACGATGGAATGGACATCAAATGCATGTCTTGCATAAACGCGACAACAATAATGTCTATATTAGATAATGTCTAAAACTTGCTTGACATTTAACTAGTTAGACATTTTTTTTTTCAACAATTGCATTGTATTGATGTTTCTAGCTCAAAAGAGGGGACATCAAATTATTACGGTAAAAATAATATATATCTTGTTACAGTAAAGCATGGAATTAAGATAGAACTAAGATCCGACACCATGCACACAAGGTGGTGCTCAACAATTAATCCCTGACGGGCACAACCACCGCACAAGTGGGGACAACCACACGTACCCCTTATACGAGGACAACATTCCATTAGTGGGTACAAAAAACTTTAGATCCAATTAAAAAAAAAAAACTAAAAAGACACGACGGAACTCAAACAACTAGCGATAACCGCAACTTAGTGTCTCTCGCCATTGGTTCACAAGAGCTATTAATTTATGTGCGCCTTGGGATGCAGGTATACACACATTTCGATGCATAACATATGAGTCGAAGTTGCATAAAAGGCTCCTGCGAGTTAATGTGTTGTGTGGTGTGACATTGTTACAGTAATATTTTCCAACTCAATCTGAGATCCAATTATATTATAAAGTACAAACAGTTACTTTTATTAATAAATTAATTTTTTAGGTTCAAAAAAGCAAGTGGGGTCCACCATTTGACCTCTAATTAATGTTACTCAACTATCTATAGCTTGAGGCCCACATTATACTCTCTGGTATGGTCTAATGTGGAGTAGGAGCATCTTTAATAAGACCATAAATAAATTCAGATAGGACACAATCCACTTACAAAAACAACAACAACAACAACAACATAGCCTCAGTCTCAAATTAATTGAAGTCGGCTATATTGACACAATTCACTTCCAACTTAAAAAATGTTCTTCAATTAAATCATGAATTGATAATGTCTAGGTGATGTAGCAGAGAATCTTAGAGCATCTCCAATGATAATGTAGATTGGAGGTGGATGTGTGCACATTAGATTAAATAAATATACGTAAAAAAGATAGACACTGCATACTATACCCTCTAAATTTAAAAGACATGATAGCTAGTATGCACTATGACGGGTCATTGAAAAGCTAAATAAATAAGAGGGCCGCTATGGGCACCCCACCAATTCACGAAGGCACCCTGTTGTTGAGGGCATAAAGTCATTTACCAAGGGCACCCAAAATTTAGGCCCGAAATCTCCAAAATACCCCTCGTTCAAAACAGAGGCACCCCACCACCGTCCTCTTCAACGAGCAAACACTACTTCTCGTCAACGAACCAGCTAGCAATCCCGAAACTCATTTGTCTTCGTTCCTCTCCGTCTCTCTCCTCTGTTGTAGGCGGAATATCGAAGAAGGCTTTCGGTTTTGTTCCATTTCGTCTCCACATTAGGGCTCGGTTCTAGTTTTTCGTTCACACACTCAAGTCGAGAAATCGATTGTTTGAATGTACGTTGGTAGTCTAATTAAGTTGCATTTGGTAGAGTAGTTGTTATGTTTGTGTGACGATGCATTCAATGGTTCATTTATTGGAAAGTCGTGGTTCTCGACTACACAGGCCAGAGATTTTGTTTACAGTCTCGGCCAAGCATGGCCGAGACTGAGGGAAAATTTTTGGGAACTCGTGGTTCTCGACAAGACATGCCAGAATAGTTTACACAGTCTCGACAACGAATGGCCGAGAGTAATTGTGTTATCTCGGTCACCACTTCACGAGAGTAACCATTAGTGTATAGTTTATGTCATGTCGGTTGATATACAACCGAGAATGTAGAATAGCTCTCGGTTGTCCATAACCGAGACTTTTATTGTCGTCTCGGTCACCACTTCACGAGAGTAAGTTGAAGTGTATAGTTTATGTCCTGTCGGTGATGTCCAACCGAGAACGTATCATTTCTCTCGGTTGTCCATTACCGAGACTTTTATTCCTTTCTCGGTGGATGTTGATCGAGACGTTTGCATAACTCTCGGTCCTGCGAGGCCGAATCAATCGCGCCCGTGAAAAAACGTCTGAAAATTTGAGAAACCCTACGTTGACAAACCAAATCATCAATTTCACAGTTTTTTTTCCAAAAAACAGTTCCTTCAAAGCTTCATATGGTTGTCAAACATTGTTACATCGTTGTCAGATGATGTCAAAACGCAAGAATCGATACACGCTCGGCAAATACAATTGTGGCTTTATGTTTCACTTGTGATCCAAGGTGGTGGGGTGCCACAGATTTGCTTTGAAAATGGTTTGTGGGGTTTGAGTGAGTATATATGAATGAGCAAAATAGTCATTTACATTTTAGATGGGAAAATGAGAAAAAAAAATATGTGTGCCTTCATGAATTGGTGGGGTGCCCATAGCGGGCCTCATAAATAGCCGTTGCCGAAAAGAGAAAACCATATATACTTTCGTTTTGCCACATTTTTTTTTTTTTTTGGATAAACCGTGTACTTTCCGTTTATTCTATATACTTTACGTTTTTTTTTTTTTTTTTTTGTACTTATCAATATAGTACAAGATAGCTACAAATAACTTTATAAAAAAGATAAATACAAACAACTTACAAAATCAGTTATCGATTTTTTTTCGTAGAATTTTTTAATTTTTTTATTTATAATCGATTAGTACTTATTTATAATTTAATAAGTTAAAGGGAAAGAGTTGTCACCTCATAGATAGAAGGTGCAATCTACAATACTCATTGGAGACCATTTTCACTATTGAATATGTATTTATGCCACGTAATGTTGACATCCCCTCCGCGTTGATGTCGTGATGACAATCCGCATCCACAATCTACATTTACTATTGGAGATGCTCTAAATAGAGGATGTCTACCACAATGTAAATGTCAACTTCTATACATTGTGGTAGACATCCTCTTCACTGTCATGTCATTACTTTTAGTTAGAGAATCAAAAGAAAAACAAAAAGATAAAATAAAGGGCATTATTATATGAAGACAAAAGAAAAGTCACAATCCATGGTCGAAATCGACATCAATCCATGCTCTAAATCCACATTACCATTAGAGATGCTATAATCCATTGACGTACCCCGTTGTAGTAAGCCTCTTTATTTATTTTTAAATTGAATATGATACAAACTTTAGACCTCATTTGGTTCATTTTTGCCGATTAATAGGGAGATTTTCTTGTAGGAAAGTTCATATATTCATGTTTGGTTCAACTATTCAATTTTGATCTTTCGAGGAAGTTGCATAAATAAAATATGAATTGGGAGTCAACTTACAGGAAAGTTGATATTACAAGCCAACTAAACAAGATTAGTTATTAGTTGGAACTTCTATGTAAGACATCTCACTCCTCGAACTCTACCTCCAAACAAACAAGATCTTAGTTAGAAGTATTTATTTTCATAGTTGATCTTGTCATAACAATTTCGTTCATTTTTTTTTTCTATACCACTCGATATCTGGATCATTCGACTATTCCGAGTTTGCCTTGCCTGAGTCACACATCATATTGGTCAGGGGAGCTCTCAATGTTGGTATTTTCATTCTCATATTTTGAACTCGAGTCACTGTATTGATCAAAGGACTTGTCCAAACCTGAATCTTTGCCACCCTTATTTTGCAATTTTAATCTCAAGCTCACCCAGTGAGCCTATTAACTACTTAGAAATATTTTTTTAATATAAAAAATTGAAAAAAAATATTAAAAATAAGGTTTGAGCCTCAAACATCTAGATCAATTGTTATAATTTACAGTAGTAAACTAACTTCTACTTTTGTATTTGTTTTTAAATATATTTACTTTATTAAAAAAATTAATAAACGATTTTCTAACTTGAGCGGACTTGGGTTGCCTGCGCAAAGATTTCAAAGCTCCAACCCAACTAAGCAAGGCTCAAGCCGCCCACACTCGCTCATTGAACATGTATAAGTGGGATGTATTCATCAACTTCTCAAAAGAATTCAAACACAACAATTGTTGGCTCGATTGGTTCGACATTCAGATCCCTTAAGTTGTGAATCAAGTTCGAGTCATACCAATAGAGACGACATCTATTAAGAGCTCTTTAATTACCTTTCTTATGGGCCGACCTGAAGTGAGTCCGGAATAGTCGGTTAGTTCGGTGATCTAGATCCAAAAAATAAAAAAGAATTCAAAAAGAAACATTTATTTTCTCCTTTTTACCAAAAAAAAAAAAAAACACGTGACACAAAAATACTTGGTTAGTTAATGTGACAGTTATAAGCAATTAACCACGTTAACCGATTGTCAAGATTGAAGAGGAGCTACCAACTGCAGAGCTTTAAAAAGCCAATTAGAGAGACAGAACAGAACAAACAAGTTTCATGCTCCGAAACACACAGATCAAGAAATCAGAGACATTGATTGATTGATTTGGCAAGCCTTCTCAACAATTCACAACTCAATCACTCAAGACTCACCCACTCACTCCCTCATTCGGCGCCCATTTCGATTTCAATTTCAAATTCTCTGCAATTAATGGCGGAGATCAATTACCAAGAACTGCTTGGGGAGCCAGACATGCCTAATCTGATGAGGAGGGAAATCGACAAATTGGCGATTAATGGCGAAAACCCGACATGGGTAGGGAGCAAAATGGTCCTTGGAAACGATGCGAAGGTCAGCTTGGGGAGATTGGTGTTACCGGGTGAATCAAAGTTGGATGAGTTGTTGAGAGCAGAGGAGAAGAAGAAGAAGAAGAAGAACTTGTACACAAAGATGGTGGATGGAGATGGTAAGGTTTGGGAATTGGATTTCAACTACTGGCCAAGCCTCAAGAGGTATGTCTTCAAAAGAGAGTGGGCTAAGGTTTTGAAGAAATTTGGGGTGGAGAAAGGTTGGATTGTTCAGATTTGGTGCTTCAGAAGCAAACAGAACAAGCCCTGTTTTGGAGTCAATGTTGTCAACCCTCTTAACTGAAAGTGATAGATGTGGTGTGTTGATTCATTGGTGTGGTGGGCCATACCCATACATACAAAGATTCAGTGGGACCCATTCATAATTGACTTGTTAATGGTGGATGATGCATTTGAGGTTTTGATGGTGATGGTGATGGTGCTATAGCTAGGTTCTTTGAATTCTTTGTTTGTTTCTTGATTTGGTGCATGTGACTTCTGTTTGATAAATGTTTCTTGATGATATTAGGATAGGTTCTGTCAAATTCTTTCAATTCTTAGTGTTGTAAGCATGTGTAGCATGAAATTACAGATTTACTCTTTAGAATATACAGTAAGTTCTTGATTTGGTGTAACTACAGATTTACTCTTTGTTTTTACCATATGAATTCATGAGTCATGAATAGAAATTCTTTGTTGGGTACCTTTAATTTGTTTTGTTGAATCATTTGTTATGTAAGTTTTAATCTTGTCCTCACATATATATGGTATTCTTCTTTTCTTTATTTCATTTGTTTTATGTGTAAATGACGAGGGAGGGTTTAATTTGCTATTTGTTTAATCTTCACTATATATACTAGAGTGTAGGAATTAATGAATGGAATGAAAAAATAACAATCAATCAAGATTGTCAAACAAAAAGTGACCAAGACATACTCATATATAGAACTCCATAACTGTTTTCTTGATTGCACTTAAAAGAGAGTAAATTAGGGAGCTCAAAATGAGGACTACATGGTCACAACTACTTTAACTGAAAAGACCAAATTTCCTTAACCAGATAGTGTGATACCACAACTGAAGCACTTTCTTTTATATCCGTGGGTGTCCAAACAACCTTAACTATTTCTAAAATAATACTATACAGATTCTGGTTTTGGGTCAAAAAAAAAAAAAAAAAAAAAAAAAAATTCTTGTTTTAGGGGTTAGAATTTGATGTAACTATCTTGGTGAATCAATATTGTGTTGTGAAAATTTTGTTTACAACATGATTAATGACAACACCCTGTTTTGTATTAAGTTGGTGGGCAATTTAATTTTGATCTATGCATATATGTAACTAGTTGTTTTCCCTCGCTTCCCACTCAGAAGAGATTGAGTAGTAGTATTAAATAAAAACACATCAACATACATCTCAACAAAAAAAATATGAGGAAAGGAAAGTGAATAAATAAATAAAGTACTTATTGTCGCACCTCTATCTAATTGGTAACCACGTTAGAGAGCTCATCCAAAAAAAAAAAAAAAAAAAATTAAGTAATTTTATAATAGCAAATGAGAGATCAACCAACAAAAGAGAAAGTAGAAAAACAAAATAAATAAAACTTGAACATTTCTTCCTTGTTTCGTGGATATTGATGAATTTCAATATATATAGACCTACCAAGTAAATCACATTTTTTTTATAAGAAACAACAAAACCTACAACTAATTAAATTGCATGATGTTGTATTCATCAATGAATTAATATGATAGCCTTCCTAAATCAAAATGTTATTTAATAAGAAATAGAATTGTATGGAGACAAAAAAATAAAAAAACCTAATCGTCATCGGCTTATGCAAGTGAGCCGATCCGCCGATCCGAAGTATTTGGGGGCCTGAGGCAAAGTCACATATAAAATGGGCCCCTTAATTTTATATACAATAGTGATTTTTTTGAATATTAAAATACTTTTTTTGTTATTTAGTATTTTTTTATGAATACATTGTAGCTTCTTTTGGTGAAGTACATGATATTAATTTTGGATAAAAAATAAATTAATAATGACTTAAAAATACTTTTGGAATGAAAGCAACATACACTATTATAGTTATGGTTTTTAAAGGACCTTAACCATCTCATATGGAGCACTACTTGAGGGCCCAAAGTAATCGAGATAATACAGTTATTATGTAGTCCTCATTTTGAGCTATGGAATAATTTACTCTCTTTTGAGTGCAATCAAGAAAACAATTATAGAGTTCTATATATGAGTATGTCTTGGTCAATTTTGTTTGACAATCTTGATTGATTGTTGTTTTGCATTGCATTCATTAATTCCTACACTCTAGTATGTACAGTGAAGATGAAACAAATAACAAATTAAACCTTCCTTCATCATCATTCACACATTAAACAAATGAAATAAAGAAAAGAAGAATAACATATGTGAAGATCAGATTAAAACTTACCTACATAACAAATGATTCAACAAAACAAATTAAAGGTACCCAGCAAAGAATTTCTATTAATGACTCATAAATTCATATACTAAAAACAAAGAGTGAATCTGTAGTTACACCAAATCAAGAACTTACTGTATATTCTAAAGAGTAAATCTGTAATTTCATGCTACACATGCTTACAACACCAAGAATTGAAAGAATTTGATAGAACCAATCCTAATATCAAGAAACATTTATCAAACAGTAGTCACATGCACCAAATCAAGAAACAAACAAAGAATTGAAAGAACCTACATCACCATCACCATCACCATCACCATCAAAATCTCAAATGCATCATCCACCATTAACAAGTCAATTATGAATGGGTCCCACTGAATCTTTGTATGCATGGATATGGCCCACCACACCAATGAATCAACACACCACATCACTTTCTGTTAGGAGGCTTGACAACATTGACTCCAAAACAGGTTTTGTTCTGATTGCTTTTGAAGCACCAAATCTGAACAATCCAACCTTTCTGGACCCCAAATTTGTCCAAAATCTTAACCCAATGTCTTTTGAAGACATACCTCTTGAGGCTTGGCCAGTAGTTGAAATCCAATTCCCAAACCTTACCATCTCCATCCACCATCTTTGTATTCAAGATGTTCTCCTTCTCCTCTGCTCTCAAGAACTCATCCAGCTTTGCTCCCATGGCACTCCCTAACACCAACCTGCCCAAGTAGCGCGTCACATCGTTCCCATTCACCTTTTTGCTCCCTACCCATGTCGGGTTTCTACAATCCATCGCCATTTTGTCGATTTCCCGCCTCATCGGATTAGGCATGTGTGGCTCTGGATTCGGCGCCATTGCAGAGAATTCGAAATTGAAATCGAAATGGGGGAGTGAGTGAGTGAGTCTTGAGTGATTGAGGTGTAAATTGTTGAGAAAGCTTGCCAAATCAATTAATCAATGTCTCTGACTTCTTGATCTGTGTGTTTCGGAGTCTGAAACTTGTTTGTTCTGTCTCTCTAAATTGGCTTTAAAGCTCTGCTATTGATCGAGTCTTGACAATCTTTTAACTACGGTTAACGTGGTAATTAATAACTGTCATATTAACTTGGTATTTGTGTCACGTACGTGCCTAATTTTTACTTCTCTCCTTCGGTATTATGGAGACTAAAAAACACACTATTTTTACCTAAGAAGTGTTAGAATGACAACAACATGTCACAATTTAAGACATATTGTCTCACAACAGTCATTTATGTGCACTTTGAGATGCGAGTATATATAGATCCTGATAAATAACACGCGGGTTGAAGTCACATGGAAGGCTTTTATGAGCCAATGTGTCTTATGATGTGACATTATTATTGTCCTTCTTTCCCTTTTACCGTGCCTAAAATAGATTGCGTGCTACCGACTGACACTAGCATTTTTGAAGTGTTTGGGGCTGGTTTTGTATTGTTGTAACTAGAGATGCAAGCGGGAGGGAGTCCCCACGTGGAACGGGGATTCCCCGCAACGGGGATAGGGATGAGAAATTTAAATGGGGATGGAGTTGGGGATGGAGATAAAACCTCATACCGATGCGGGTATGGGTACGGGTATGGGGAGAAAAATATATTCGCGGGGATCCCCACGAAGATTCCCCATTGGTGATATCCGTGGGGATCCCTGTAGGTATCCCCATGTGGATTCCCGGGGAGATCCCCATATATATATATATATATATATATCATATATATATATATATTATATATATATATATATATATATATATATATATATATATATATCTATTTTATTTAATATTAAAAGGCTTTCACCCAAAACATTAGTGATAAATAAACTCTAATGTGATTTATGATTTTATCTTGTTTGGTTAATTATATGTTTTGTTTTGAATTATTTACAACGGTATTTATATGTTATATTTTATTTGGTTGGGATTTTCTACAATTGTGATCCTATGTATATGTACTATACTTTTTATAAAATTTTTTGAAGAAAATTAAGCGGAGAAAATATTTTCCCATGGTGATTCTTCGCAAAATCCCCGCAAAAATCCCCGCAAAAATCCATGTGGGATCTTCAATGGGAAATGAAATGAGGAAAGACTTTTTCCCAGGAGGATCCCCCATCCTCGCGGGGATTAGGCGAGGATGGGAATGAGTATGGGGATGAACTCTTAAGCGGGGATGGGGATGGAGATAGGTCCCCATCCCCTCCCCATTTACATCCCCTCCCCATTTACATCCCTAGTTGTAACCTAATTGGACCACCAATACTTAAGAGAAACACTTAAAAATTGGTATGTAGAACCAATGGAGTCTAGAGAAACTTAGCGAGGGGTTAGACACGAGATTCGGGGCAAGCGAAGGGCGTTTGGAGGAGTGTTTTCGCGGCATTTTTTTAAGTAAACCACGAGGAATTTAATTAGAGTTCATTTATTACACTTTATTAAATTCTATTCTGTTAATTGTGCTATTTTGCTATCCATGTTATTGTTAGTCCACTTTTGTATGTATGTTTGGAGACTGGGTTGGGCATTGACACAAACTCACACCCAGAACTAGCTACCCTGTGTTGTTCAAGTAGTCGTTCATATTGGAGATTACACGGTCACTAGTTCCCACTAGTCCCGATATGTTTGAGAGAAGTTTGGCGGAGACTTAAGGTCGTTGTCATGTTCAAGAGTGTTTGAACGGGGTTCCTTCGTTCATATGTTTCCACTCATTCGACTGTGAGAGGTTTGACGAGATTTATCGTTATGGGTTTCCTCTCGATTTAGCGAAGTTGATTCTTGAATATCGATCGATTCTGTCATACTACACTCATGTCTAGTATTTTAGTTCTCGACAACTTATTTTCATGTGATTTGCCCTACTTTCAGTTATGAAAATGGTTATACATATTATTTGTGAAGCAAGAACTAATTTAAAATGGTTATACATATTATTTGTGAAGCAAGAACTAATTTAATTAATGCAAATGCATGAAAAATATACTAATCAAAACTTGTTGATTCTGTTTTGTACATTTTTCTTCATTCTTCTACGTACACGATCACTAAAGCACTAATTTAATTAGCTTATCAATTTTTTTTATCTAACAATTGATTTGATAATTTAAAGACCATAACTATAATGGTGTATGTTACTTTCATTCCAAAATTATTTTTTCAGTCATTATTAATTTGTTTTATTAATATCATGTACTTCACCAAAAGAAGCTACAAAGTGTTCATAAAAAAATACTAAATAACAAAAAAAGGTATTTTAATATTCAAAAAAAATCACTATTGTATATAAAATTAAGGGGGCCCATTTTATATGTGACTTTGCCTTAGGCCCCAAAATACTTCGGATCGGCCCGCACCTGTTTAAGCCGATGACAATTAGTTTTTTTATTTTTTTGTCTCCATACAATTCTATTTCTTATTAAATAATATTTTGATTTCGGAAGGCTATCATATTAATTCATTGATGAATACAACATCATGTAATTTAATTAGTTGTAGGTTTTGTTGTTTCTTATAAAAAAAAATGTGATTTACTTGTAGGTCTATATATTGAAATTCATCAATATCCACCAAACAAGGAAGAAATGTTCAAGTTTTATTTATTTTATTTTTCTACTTTCTCTTTTTGTTGGTTGATCTCTCATTTACTATTATAAAATTACTTTTTTTTTTTTTTTTGAATGAGCTCTCTAACGTGGTTACCAATTAGATTGAGGTGCGACAATAAGTACTTTATTTATTTATTCACTTTCCTTTCCTCAATTTTTGGTTGGGATGTATGTTGAATGTTGATGTGTTTTTATTTACTACTACTACTCAATCTCTTTCGCGTGGGAAGATCAAAATTAAATTCCCCACCAATTTAATACAAAACAGGATGCTTTCATTAATCGTGTTGTAAACAAAATTTTCACAACACTGTTGATTCACCAAGATAGTTACATCAAATTCAAACCCCCAAAACCAGAATTTTTATTTTTTATTTTTTTGTCATGACCCAAAACCAAAATCTGTATAGTATTTAAAAACAAAGAAATACAAAAAGAAATGAAATATTCTCTGTCATCATCACCATCAAAAAGTTCTCCTCAACAAAAGAAAGAAAGAAATGAAGATAATTACTGGCTGCCCCCAAAAAATTACCATATACTTACATGTAGAGTAAAGATAAGAAATTACCCAGCAAATTAAGACAAGTAGTATCATGTTCTGTCATCATTCATGTTTCAAACAAAATCAGTAACAAATGAGATAAAAAAGAGTTACATCAACCAAAACATGTATCTGTACTTGTAAATACAAGGTAGAAAGAAAGAAAGAAAGAATAGAAATATTCTATGTCAAAAAATTGTCCAATGCACCCTATATAATCTACTGTTAACACAATTAATGAAGCAATGAAATGGGTCCCACTCAATCTTAGTGCCTGCATGCCCACCAATCTATCAACTAATAACTAAGTAAATCATCATCCATCCTCAGACTTAAAATACTATTGTTTTAAGGATGGACATTGATGCCAAAACAGAGGAGAGAGTGTTTATCTCTAAAGCACCAAATCTCCACAATCCATCCTTCCTTCACTTTAAACTTGTCCACAAATTGAGTCCATTGCTTGGTGAAGACATATTTGTTGAGGCTTGTCCAATACTTGAAGTCCAAATCCGAAACCCCACCGTTTCCATCCACCATCTTCACCACCAAAACCTCTTCGGAATTCTTCTTCCCCTGCACTCTTGCCTTCCTCATCTCCTCTGCACTCAACAATCCCTCCAACTTCCACTCACACTCACTTGGTATGAACAATCTACTCAAATCCGCCCTCACATCACTCGCCGTGATCCTCTTGTTTACTACCCATGTCGGCGGCTTCATCCCCGCCCCCATTAATCCCTCTATTTCCTCCCTCATCCGCTCCGGCATTACCGCCTCTCCATCCACTTCCGGGTCCTCTTGCTTCCTCTTCTTCGCAATCTTCTTCACGATCTTCTTGTTCTTGATGGGGATTGTGTTGTTGTTGTTGTTGATCTTGATCACAATCTTGTTGTTCTTAAAAGTGATTGCGTTGTTGTTGTTGTTGTTTACCTTCTCAACGTTCTTCTTCTGCTCCTCATTTTCATTGTTGATGCGTTCCCGTTCACTGTCACTCGCATCAAGCAGAGCAATCCATCTCTTCCATGAACCGCCATCCCTCCTTCTCATCAACGCCATTGATCGATTGATCAAGAAACCAATTCTTCAATGCTGGAATCGAAATGGGCGAAGAGTGATTCGATTGATTGTTTCAGAAAACTTTCTAATTTTGAGTCCACCGATCAAACTCTAAATACAACTCTGAAGCTCTAATATATAAACTGTTAACTATGATTAAAACAGCTGTTAACTATAGTTAATTACCGTCAATACGATTTTAACTACGGATTAACCAAACTCCCAGGTTCTATTTTTCATTTCTAATCACTCAACTAATTACTAGTCATTTTTTTAAGCAAGTTTCGTATCTCTAGATTTCCAAAAGCAAAGATACGCTGGGACAAGGGGCACGTGCAATTGTAGATTCGTAGCCGTTGATAGCATTGTGATTACAATTCTCTTTGTGATCGGACGGTGGTGGGTAGAGAGTTCATATTCCTACTATTTCGCTGAGCATGCCAATGGGTTTAGAGATAATCATTGGGCATACGATAACTATCTATTGAGATATTTTTGCCACCCCTACCTAAGACTACATTCAACACTAAAATACGTGTGATGCTGTTCGGACTGGCCATGTTTATAGAATCACTCAATTTTCGATTTGTTTTTACTTTTTAACCACGTTTCGTATCTCCAGATCCCATGTACCTGTTACTAGGCAAATCTGCCAGCTTCACTTGTGAAGAGCAATGATGGGATGGGAAAGGGCACGTGCGAGATTGGATTTTGATTGAGTTGTCTTTGTGATCGACGGTTGTTAAAGGATGCGCGTTCCGATGATTAAGGAGATAATAAACACTGTTGCTCGAACAGATATTTGTGGACTCAAGTCACCTAGAGTTCGTGTGTTGAGCGTTCAGATGTACGCCGTACAGTACAATCCAACGGTTCTCAACAGTTGAGAACGCGCACGTGCATGGACTGATCACTAACACCGTCAAAAAAACTACTACACTTCGTCAACTTCAACAAAAATTACAATCAGTTAAAAGTTAAAACTGTTTATTTTATTTTTGTAATAAAAACGTTTATTTAATCACGTTTTTTTGATAAATCCATTTAATCACGTTTCGGAATTCATCGATTAGCTAACATTATTTACCTTTGTTAGTATTTAAAACATTTATTGTTGCCTTAATTCAATTACAATTAACTTTTAAAAAGATAATCTTTTTTTTTTTTTGGGTAGTATGACTGTAGCGGCCCATTTTCCAAATGAACCGCTATGGGGCCAATGCACGCCCACAACCTGACCTACCAGCGCCAGCTGTATCCCACATGCAATCTCATCCACCATATAATCATTATTAACTTCAATGAACAACAATTTACTGTTTAAATTGTTAATGAACTCAAGTCATATGTTTTACTATCATTTAAATCCCTAATAAACCACAGAGGAAGTCTTTTATCATGACAAATTAAAATGTGAAACATCAAAGTCATGCATTTAACTTTGATACATAATTTGGAAAAACTCATAAATTATCATAAATCAAAAATATAAGGTCCTGAAGCGTCTCACAATCCCAAATCCCCAAAATAAAACAAAATATGTATAATACAAACGTACAAGTCTCGCTCAATATCTCTGAATCACCGGTACTCTACAAGCTTGCCCTTGCCACGACTCGTACTCGGATCCGCACTCAAGCCATCACAAAAAGGCAGATGACGAGTCCAGAGTGAGTATTCCCGAAGAAATTAAGTGATCAATACTGAAAGTAAATACTAAAATTTAAACAAAACAATTAAATAAACATGCGGAAATAAATACAGACAACCGTGATCATCGCATGGATAAGTAATAGTGAAAGCTCAAAGTGTGTTCCTAGAGCCTATGGTCAGACTAGAGCCATACTTCGGACTCCCCACAAAATACTGTCGGCGAGTACCACTCAAAGAAGGCCAGTATTTGGATCGCTAGGTGGTCGCGTAGAACCTACGACGCACCTACACGTGCCCCGATGTGTTTCCCGGGTCGAACTATTCACTGAGATCCCTGACACACGTGTTATAGCCTAGTGGACCGACACACAGGAATGACACGGAGGGAGAGCCTCAACGTCCATCCATTTAAACCAAAACCAAGAATAAAGTATTGAAATACAGAATATGAATTCAAAAACCAAAGTAAGTAATGCTCTAGAAATTTCAGTTGGGATACTACACACCTCAAACTGCACTTCGTGTCCCGATAAATAAACCCTGGTCCAGCTCCGCTGAATCCCCGATATCCAAATTATCGTATGAATTGACCTATTTCTATTTATAATTGATTTTTAGTCAATTGGATGTATTTTATGTTACTTAGCAAAAATAGTATAAAATCTACAAAATTTAGCGCGCTAGGTCTTCTGATTAGCGCGCTAGATTTCTGGTCAGTTAGACCTTCTTCGTCCGGAAGAACATTAGCGCTCTATATTTTTCACCTAGTACGCTAATCGTAATCTAGCGCGCTCAGTAGTTTGATTGAAAATTTTATGTTTTAACCATCACCCCCAACAACAACACTAACAACAACTATAACAACAACATATTTTACTAATCTTCATAGCACTTAAAACCCACCAAAACAATCACTTAACAATCCGTATTGGATTCACTTTAAACACCTCAAAATGGTACCATAAAGTTAAGGTGATTATGAATCTCACCTCGCTTTGAGAAATCAACCACTCCAAGCTCCTCAAATCACCAAGTTTGAATCTCCAAAACCCCTGTTTTTGCTCTTCAATTTTCGGATGTGAAGATAAAGAGAGAGAAATGGTGGTGGAATTAAGTCAAATTTGAATTTTTATAGTCCAATTAGCATCCCTCCTCATTTGTGCATCCCTATGCCATCCAACGAACACTATTTGCTCCATTTTCCAACCACTAATTACTCCAAAAACGACACCAATGGCACACTTGCCCTTGTTCTAAACCCAAAAAGTAATATTTCGGGTGTTGCGATCCCCGGTTTCGCGTCTCGAAACGCGACATACGCGTACTACCATGACCCTAACCACCAAATATACATTACATTTTAATATTTAACCCATTTTATTCATTTCATGTTTGTATTATTTCCCCCGGCCTAGTATTTAGTCTTTTCCCTATCCGATACCCGCGTTGACACGCATATCTAGGCAAATACTTCACACGCAGTCTCGCACGTCAAACATAATAGAAATACACACATTACGATGTCGTTCAATATATTTCAACGTAGACATCGCAAATAATAAATTAACAGAGTTCCTTTTGATCTAATTTCATGTTTATCCAACATCAAATTTCTCATGCTCTTAAACATGACTCATTGATATCAGGAACTCTGTTTTGCTCTGTTTTTGTTGCTCTGTTTCGAGTTTGAGACGAAAATCTCGAACAATTAAGAAACAATCAGTAGTCCAAGCAAGATCAGAACAATATCCCACAATTGAATTCGTAAGGCCCAAGGAAATTAATTAGACAAATCAGCACGCAAAATAATTGTTTACCTAACTTTAGGCGCACGCTATCCTAGCTGCGGGACCCACGAGTGTCTGAGCTGTCAGCCACATCTGCAACCACGTCACTAATAATGGCACATTAAATTCGGGCCGTTACAATGACACCTTTATGATTAAGGAGGGGCGAGATACTTAAACAATTACTTCTTTTGTACTACTTTTTTTCCTTTTTTTTGGTCTAAATTATTTAGTATATATATATTTTTTATATTCGTGAGTATCTAGGCGAGCCTGACTATTTTCACGAGGCCCTGACATAACTAGCCATTACGTATCCTCGTGACCCAAACAATCTTACCACGTCGAGAAATCGAAATCGAAATCGAAGTCGTGCGCTTAACTTACATAACCCTGCTTTTCACCTTTATCGTTGTGGCAACTTGACCGAGTTACTGTTTAGTATATTGTGTGTGGGAATGGCGAATGTGTGAACTAATTAAATTGTAGTCCTACATGCATCGGTTAAGTAGTGTGACTTCATGAAAAAGTACATCAGTTCCATCTCTCCCCAATAAGTATTGAGGTATTTTGAAGTTACATCACATCAGTGTGTGTTCGAGGTGGCGCTATCGGTACTAGTGATGTCCAAGGATTGGTAGATATAGGCGCGATAAGCCCAAGACAATGAGCCCAAACAACTCCGAGGTCAAGCTGGTATTGCATGTGTACCTTAGTTACTTCTTTATTGATTACATTTTTTGGAATAAGAAGTCTTCGTTGTTCACTTCTTGAATTAATATGCATGATGGTTAATCTTACGTACGAAGCAGCTAGTTAAATGTATACTATGTAGGATTGAATGGGCATCAAATGCATGTCTAGCATAAACGCGACAACAATAATGTCCATATTAACTAATGTCTAAAACTAGCCAGACATTTAACTAACTAGGCATTTTTTTTGTCAACAATTGCATTGTATTGATGTTTCTAGCCCAAAAGAGGGGACATTAATTTATTACGGCAAAAATAATAGATATCTTGTTACAGTGAAGCATGGAATTAAGATAGAACTAAGATTCGACACCACGCACACAAGGTGGTGCGCAACAATTAATCCCTTACGGGCACAACCACCCCACAAGTGGGGACAACCACGTACCCTTATACGAGGACAACATCCCACTAGTGGGTACAAAAAGCTTTAGATCCAATCAAGAAAAAAGAAACTAAAAAGATAAAACGGAACTCAACCAACTAGCGATAATCGCCACTCAGTGTCACTCGCCATTCCTCAAGATTGGTCGTGGGCATTCGTCATCTTTGACATGAAGACCGTTACTTTGTCTCTCCGCATTTCTTTCACTTGATCAAGACTCTAGGTGCCAAAATAGGTCGTCAACGTCGTAGCATCAAAAACCATGTACCAACGCGGTGGTCGACTGCCGGATCTACCTGTAAAATTAGAAAAGAAAATGAGGGGGAGAATATGGAGAGGAGGCATACACAGATGAACGAGAGGGGTGGGGCGAATAAAAGGTGGAGAGAAACAGGCAGAGGGAGGGGAGAGGCGGACAGGGGGAGGGGAGGAGCAGAGGAGGATGGAGAGAAGCGAATAGAGGTAGGGAAAAGGCAGAGGAAGGTGGTGAGAAACAGAGGCGAAGGGGTGGAGGTTGGGAGTAAGAGGTGGGAGTGTAGAATAATGGTAGAAGATAAGGAGAGAAGAGATCTTGGATT
This sequence comes from Stephania cephalantha, assembly GCA_039657325.1. NCBI lineage: Eukaryota > Viridiplantae > Streptophyta > Magnoliopsida > Ranunculales > Menispermaceae > Stephania > Stephania cephalantha. The sequence continues at coordinate 4,825,086 of CM077577.1, read as the reverse complement.
TAAGGAGAGGAGATGGGGGTATGGGTGCACACAGATTGGATCCAGTTCAATCAGGGTCAATCTGCAATCCAATCCAATTATTGTGGATTGAGAAATTACAGTTCAGTATAGTCCAAATAATTCATCAATCCAGCTCATTCCAATTTGCAAAATCCGGACCGGACTGAATCAAGTTCCGCGGATTGACATTTTTCTATCGAATGGTTCATAAAAAAAGTTATATATTGCAACAAACCACCAAAAAAAAAAGGTCTGAAGCTAAAAGAGTTGAGAATGAACATAGTCTTTTTAGTTCGTATGAAAACTTAAACACAATATATAGTGAAGTTGTAACAAGGAAGAAGAAACTTTCGTCACTGTTAATCTCTATTTTCTTCAAGCTTTCTCATATCTTAGTCATTTGCTCCACTTGATTTTTTCAGATTAAATATAAAAAACAAACAAAGACACATACATACAAAAAAAAATCATGAGTCATGATCAAGTAAAGTAATTTCGTAATACTAAGATATAAAAATAACAATGTATAGTAAAACAAAAAATAATCAAAGATAGAGAACTCCCTACGTTTGACAAAAATGAGGGATTACCCACTACAATACTTCAACTGTGTTATTTTATCAAACAAAAAAATAAAAAATAAGGAGATTCCCCAACAAACATCAAAATTAAGACGAATTTTAAGTTCTTAACTGTCACGGCCCAAATAGTTAATATACGTTTAATTCGTTAATCAGGACAAAATGACCCGTGACGTGGCCGAGGTAAATGTTATATTTGTGTGTTGTATGCCTAGTGTATTGTGATTGTGTAGACTACTAAGTTATTTACGGGTATGCAGATACCGAGACGAGTAGGGACGCGCTTCGAGTCGCGTGCCGATGTGGACCCGAGGTAGTAGCTCATGGGGTAAGTGTAACTAGTTAAATTATATTGCAATAAAAAATGAAAAATGAATGGAAATAAAAATTGATATGTGATTAGTGGACCATAAGTGGCCACATCACTTAATATATACATAATATATATAAGTGGTCAATGGAAAGCAAAGTCCAAACTTATCCTTTATCTCCATTAATCTCTTCAAGTCGGTAAACAGAGAGGAAAAAAAAATAGTGGAGAGGAGGAAAACCGACGAGAAGAAGAAGAAGAGACCGAAAGAAGGAGAAACCGAGAGGGAGAGAGAGACCGACAACTCGAGAACGCAAGGTGAGTTAAGTTGCTTTGGCGTTGTTGATTTTGCTGTCATTGTTGTTGTGTTGTCGGCTGTTGTTGTTGTTGCAGTTAGTAGCTATGGAGGTTCGGCCTCCATGGCCGAGAGAGTGTGGGGAAGATGGCAGGGGTGTCTCCCCTGCCATCAAAACCAGTTGGGGTTGGAGTTGGGAGCCTACCCCAACGCCTCAAACTTTTCATTGTTGTTGTTGTGATGATTCTTCTTGATTGGGAACAATTTTCGGCGCCAACGGCTTGTTGGGATTGTTTTGCTGATTTCCTCAATTGGAGGAGGGAGGCAATATTCCAATGGTTCGGAGGAGGTGGGGAGGGGATTTTGATGGATTAGGCGAGGGTAAGTGGATTAGATGAGGTGGAGGATGGATCGAGTATGGCTTTGAAGATGGAGAGTGCAATTCTTGTGTTTACTAGAATGATGCACAACATTCCTTCGATGGGGGGGGAGGCTTGACGAGTCCATTTTTATTATTTTATTTATTAAACTCGATCGATTTCATTGAATTTGGGAAACAAGTACAATATATTGATTATAGCTAGATGACTACAACTCCATAAACTGTTGAAATTATATTCGATTCAATAATGTTAGGAAGCTCGATTAGCAACAATTTGTATACGAAATGTCAAAAAAAAGGCATCGAGTCACCAAAGCGAAACCGAGAATCTCCACATGTGATGAACAAATTTAGCAAAAGAAATGAAGGAGCAAGCGATCAGCAAGATTAAACCTTTTGGAAAGTATGACCTTACAACAAGTAAATTGGATCAATTCGATCTTGAAATCGAATAAAATCTATTCAATTATCATTTCCTAATACATAAAAGAGAGAACGCAAAAGAAATTGACCAAAGAGATTTGTAAGTAAGCGTGTCTAGCTACATCACAAAGTCCTGATGTATATATATATATAGATCATCAAACAAACAAAGTCACGAGCCAAGCAAACAAACAAACAAACCACAATGAATAAACAACGAACGCAAAAGAATTGAATTGAAAATCCAATAAACTCATCATGTGAGCAAAAGAAAGAAAGAAAGAAAGCTCTATATTATTCTATTCCATTTCGTTCAAAAAAAATAAAATTCAACCCATCTTTCTCATCTCATCATCTGTTCGTACAACAATCCCAACAAGCCGTTGGCGCCGAAAATTGTTCCCAATCAAGAAGAATCATCACAACAAAAAATTCAGAGCTGTAGCTGATGGGAGTCGGGTCTGGTCGACCCGAACCCATGTGGGTCGGGCCGGGCCGGGCCAGACCCTGACCTAATGGGGACCGGGTCGGGGTGACCCGGATCCATTTGGACCGGGTCGGGTCGACCCAGACCCACTTCAATAAAAAATATATATATTTACTTATTTAATTAAATTAAACTGATTTTTAATATAATAAATTCCAGAAAATAGATAAAATTATGGAAAAGTTCAAGAAAATTCTAGAAAAATAGGAAAAAATATATTTGTGACCCAAATCAATAGAACTTTGATAGTTCTATAAAAAGTGAAGAATTCGGGAGTCGGTCGAGACGTTATACCGGTGTTTTACCTCGAAAAACGCAAAATCGGCAAATTGGTCTCGAATTCACTTTTGACCGAGGTCGACCAATTTAGGAATGTTAAATCATGAAGCTTGAATCTAAATTGATAAATTTTCAAATGTTAGGACCCTAAATGAGCTAGTACGAGGTATTGAGTGCGTACATTGACGCGACGAGAAGGCGGATAGCTTATGACTTGTGTTGTATGTAAGTAAATTGATATGAGACATTTATATATTCTCAGTTATTCGAACTGAATCGCCTTTGAAATCCATATGCTATGACTTGTTTGTTTCTCATTTTATGATGTTGCTCATAGCATATTCTGTTGTGTATATCATTGATTCCAATTCCTCTACTTTGTCATGTTGATTGTTGTGTTTGGAAGTTAGTGATATAGCATGCTATTAGGTTAGTGTGTTTAATTTGACTCTAATCTTATGTGCATTAGTATGCAGTTACATCTCTTGGATTCTGTTACCGAGTCATTATTGAAAGTGAAAGTGGTTCTTGTGGTTAGGGTCATTTGATGACAGAAATTCAGCTTTCATACGGGGTCACTAGACTTTTCGGATGTTAGAGAATTTCTCCACTACCTTGCATGACACACGGGGTAACGTGCCTCGAACGGGGTAATCAGACCTCGGGGTTTGTTGGCGTAAGAATAACTTGGTGAGCATGACGAGTTTTAAAACTCTGGTATGTTAGCAAGTATACATTCCGGTGACGACTAATTCACTTGGAATAGAAAATGCGTAATCGTAAGTACGACCTTTTGAAATTATGATATAGAGCTCAATCTGTAATGAAAGGATATAGAGCAGAGCTCAAATTGTAGTGGACATGCTGATGTGATGAAGATCACAGCCGACCGACCCTAATCCATTACTACTTAGCCTTGAGTCAGTTTCATATTTGGTTAACTCAAGTATCTCTTTGCATGATGTTTCTTTCAACATAGTTGCTATTTAAAGTATGCCATTTGATACTTGTTGCCTGTTTGGGAATGTGGATCAATGTCTCTCAGTATTACTTAAATAATTTCATGTACTCACCGTCTAGTTTGTGACGGTGGGTGCATCAGCCGAGTAGCAGACCAGGCAAAGAGAAGATTGGTGACTACCTCTGAGCTAGAGAAGGACTGCTACGACATATTTTTGTACGTTTTTGCATTCTTTTGTATTACATTTTTATGTACATGATATTGTTACTGTTGAGTTGAGTGATAGGAACATCTGACTAGACACATGTTATATATATCACCATTTTTGTTTATATATGCATGTGATTTTTATTTCCTGGTTTTTCCACAATAGGTTAGGCGTTACATCCCACTAGTAACTGAAGAAGACTTCCGCTGAATAATTTGTTATATAGAAAAAAAAAATTTAGCTTTGATTTTATAAGTGGTATCGTATGTGTAACAACGAATAATTGGTAGGTGTTTAGGTGTTTAAATAAGGTTGACTAGTTCATGGTTAGGTCTGTAGGGGAGATTAGGGCTTAAATAAGGATTAGGCGATGCCCTTATTTGGAGATGGGGCCGTCACATTAACAAAAATCAAAACCCAACAAATCAAACCAAAATACAAAACTAAAAAAAGAACAATAGCGATCAAATAACGTTGAGGGAAGAAATTAAATACAAGGATCAATGCATATATGAAAGATTGATTTGTAACTACAAAAAATCTCACTTTTTGATACGATTGTGGTAGCTGATTGCAAATGTTGAGTGGATTTGGAGAAAAACTAGAGCCCTATAAAGTGTACTAAGATGGGAGAGAATGATCGTCGGAGCTCTTAAACAAAAAGAAAGGAGAAGGGTTCAAATACTCTAATATAAGACGAGATAGGGGAGTGGCGTCGTGGATGAGATGGGGGAGTGTTGCGATAACAAGATTGGAGGAGGGGAATTTTCGACTGTTAGGGTTAAGTTAGATTTTTAATTTAGAGTTGATAGTTGTGGTTGATGCTCTTCAAGATCCTAAGTACATATGATCAATATATATGTGTGTTATAAACAGATTGAATTGGACTGGATTCGCGATTTTTAATTGTAGAATCTGTAATCCGATCCAATCCATGTGGATTAGTTGTTTTTCAATCCGGTCTAATCTAAGGGATTATAAAATTGGCCCAATTAGTGATAATTAGTTCAAGTTGGACCGGATCCGCGGATCATTGCAATCTTTGTGCACCCCTAGTTGGGGGGCCGACGGTGAAGGCGAACCGCGACATCCCTGGCCCTCAAACCAAATCTAATTTTGGAAGCAGCTAGGGTTTGAGGAGGAGGAGGATTTGAAGTTTTCCTAGTTAAACCAAAACCTAAGAAACTTGTCCTCGAAAGGTTGATGTGAACTAGCTAGACATTGTGGCTAGAAGATGTCTAAAAGTAAAATAGAAATTATAGGTACAAAATATCTAGAAATAGGCATTCAATATGGATTATGGGCATTATTAATTATGGCCACACACATCATGATTCATGAACAATGTCTTCAGGAAATTAACACACTAACTGTGTGATGTATTTCACTCAAGGCCAACGAAATAGTACATTGTAATTGTATTTATAGTATACATGCCCTATGTTCACAGTTATACATCAGTACAACTAAAAGCTTAATTGCTTTACTAACAAAGTACTAATTAACTTCACCAATCAATGGACTCAACAATTTACAACAATAAAATAGAAGTTTTGGTGGTTGATTACCGGTTGGTTCCTAAAACAAAAACCATGCGTGGATGCCACATGGCATTTTCGATAGCCATTGTGAGAATAACACATTAATTGTATTCTGTAAAGGAGTTGAGTGAAGCGTATAGTGTAAGTCATGTGAGTATTCAAGTGTAACTAAATTAGTTAGCTGAGATGGACAAGTGTAAGGCTGTGATTAAATCTCAAATGTACACAACTGTACTATATAAAGGATGAATGAAACAACTCTGTAACAGATTGTTCAAAGCACACAAGATGCGTGAACTTTACAGTTCTTGATTTCTATATGAAATCTCATTGTCATATTAATTAGCGGACTAACACTTAAAAAGATGAAAGGACCTTAATCAAAATTTAAGGACCAAGTGTGCACTATTGAAAGTTTAGAGACCAAAAATATAAAATTAAACAAATAAATGTGTCTTGCCAATTAGTCTGAACATCTTCTTTGTGTCCTGACTTTTTATAAGATTTGAAGATAATTAGAACAAGCTTAACAAATAAAATTTAGGGTACATGCAACAGTGAAGGTCATTCTTAGTCCAAAAGAAATAAAAGAACCATTGCAAATAAGATTCTGACAAATTAATTTGTTCTCCATACTTTATTCGGGTCGAATTTTAAAAGTTAGGACAAATTTTTTTTTTTTTTTTTAAAAAAAAAAAACTTGGGGGTCAAATTTGAATAAAAAATCTTGTCCAAATTTTGAAACCCGAAGTTCAAGTGAAGTCTTATTCATTTTTTGATTAAATAATTAAAAACTAATGAAAAATGAATACTTTTCTTTTCCAGAAGAGCAATATATGAATACTTAATAAAATGTTAATTTATACAAAGAAATATTACTAAGATAGATAGAGAAATAAATGCAATAAATATACTTTTAATTTCAAGATGAATTAAATTTTGCTTGAGATGGACGATGCATCATTTGACTATAGGTAAGGTTTAGAAAGCCTGTGTGTTGGACTCTTTAATTGTTGGGTTATAAAAAAAAAGGCAAATAGCAAATGAGTACATGCTAACTTTTGAAATTGCGCAAATTGTATTCTATAAATAAATTTGGATTGATTTGAGATTACTTTTAACCATGTTGTTGTCAAATGGGAAGAGTTCTCCCAATTCATCACTTTTACGGGCTACAATTTGTAAGGATTTAAATTGAGAGATTTTATGATAAATATATAAAAAGGTAAAAAGTTAAAGTTGTATTTGTAAAAAATGAAACATTAAGATAAATTTGGAACAAACTTTAACGTCTCTAATGGACACTCCAGCACGATCGGGACTCCGGATGCCAACAACTATTAGACTAGGTTTTATCCCGCTCCGCACCCTCCTCAGTTGTTGATAAGAGTTGGATTCTGCTTGTTCACATCCCAACATCTATCTAACGAATGAACATGTTGGTGACTCCAAAAATATCTCAATAGATAGTTACGACGCATGCATCAACAATTATCTCTGAACACACGTGGCGTTCTCAGCGAAATAGTAGGTATATTAACTTTCTACCTACCGTCCGATCACAAATCGAATTGTAATCATGATGCTATCAACGGCTCTGAATCTACAATTGCATGTGCCCTTGTCTCAGCGTATATTTGCTTTTGGGAATCTAGAGATACGAAACTTGCTTAAAAATGAGTAGTAATTAGTTGAGTGATTAAAAATGAAAAATAGAAACTGGAGACCAATAGTAGAAGCAAAAGGCGTCCCGTTTGTAGTCAAGGCAGTAGAGATTGCATTCACTCCTTGCGGAATCGCCATGAGTTATGCAAACAGAGAATAACCCAGTTAACAACAGTGGCTCTAACTAACAGGGCACCAACATTGAAGACTCCTTCAGCATAATCAATCAAACAATCTCAAAAACACGAAATCTCAATCGACCCTCAAAAGGGTATCTAGAGACTAGTTTGTAGTAGATGAATTCAATCAATTCAATCAAACCAACATTAGTTACATTACCATTTCAAGTTTCAACTATCAGAGCCCAACAATGTCGTCGTCAATGCAATAAATTGAGGGAATAATTGCATAAATTGGCATTGCTACCACTGCGATAAAATACATGACAGAAGCATTGCATCAAGAGAATGCAGATTGAGTCCAACAAAGTCATCTACTTTATATGGAACTGGTTCAGCTTCCAAAATTCAGGTGAATAATAATATCAAGAAGCAAACAAAAGTTAATGAAATTGAAATTACAAGTTATAACACTTCTGTTTTTAGCTTACAGCATCACTGTAAAAGCTAATTCCACAAAGGCCGCATATTTAAGTAGCAATTTAGACCTCACTATAACAAATTATAACAATATAAAGATAATAACGCAAAATCAAAGACTTACATATTCCATGATCTCAAATTGATAAACAACATTGGGATCCAATCCATATATGATTAGATGGTTGTAAGCAATATCAAATCTGGTGTACCCAAATTGAGTTACATAGTTAGAATTATATATCGTCACAAATCAATATGAACAAACAAGGCCATAATTAATTACTTACCACAGCATCAAAGTATACCTAGTGAAGCCCCCCCACTTCTCCAAATCATAACCAGTGAAATGCTTACAACAAGCAGAAACCATCAACTCCCCATCACCAGCATGAGTCTCCCCCTGCAACCCCTTGACAAGGAAAAAAAGTAAAAGAGAAGGACATACAGAAAGACATTCAGATTCCACATGAGAGAAAAGAATAAAAGATTTTTCACAAACAACACAAAGGCTACAAAACAGACTCTTCTCATCATTGCCCAATATCTCCCCTTACATTCCTTCCACAATCATTTGCTCTTCTTTAATTTTCCTCTCTCTTTCTCATGCATGGATTCAACTTCTAGTTTTATAATTTTAGCTATAGCTACATTAATTCTCAAGCACGTACAAAAATATAGTTGCAGATTGATTCTTTAGTGATTAATTCAAGGCATTAACATGCACGAATTAGCAAAATCGATGAGTACTGAATATTAGAGCAATAGATAAGTTAAGCATTCAAATCTAGCTAGTATAAATACACTTTTAATATTATGTATAGATGTAATATTTATGTAGCATATATGTCAACGTCACTAAGGAGAAAAAAAAAAGCCTATAAATCGGAGAGCCCACTCTGAAACTACCATAAATCAACTCATTCATAGATGTTGTCAATTGGCAATCATCCTGTCTACCTCTATATATTAATTCTGTCTTTCGAAGTGAAGGTTACTTCCAAACCTCTATGAATTAGGTGCTATTAAAAGCCTTAATTGTTCTAGTGCAAAGAAATGATTTTTTATCATACCTTTAGGGAGCCCAAATATTTTTGTTTCGAAGTGAATCCATGCTCTTTACTTCCTTCGCACCACTAAATGTGATACTGGCAGAAGCATAATAAAAACCAGTTTCAAAAAATGAAGATTGAATCAAACAAGAGATAGACCTCAAAAATCCAAACTCAATCACATCAAACTTCACTTAATTAATTGTGGCCAAGACATCCAAGAAAAAAAGAGAGTCATAGATCACTTAATTTCACTTGATTACCTCAAAGATCCACTTGATTTCCTTATGCTGTTTGTAGTATATTTTTAATCTAATTAATTATAAAAAGTCAAGACAAAAAATAGAAAAAAGGGGTCCCCTATGGTTCAAGGTTGGATTTGGCTAGTGCTAGTGCTATAGCTAGGAATATGGACACAATGACGAGTAAACAATTTGTATAAACAGATTCCATAGAAAGGTCATTGTGAAACCAAATATTTTTCTTTCGAAGTGAAGGTTACTTCCAAACTTCTATGAATTAGGTGCTATTAAAAGCCTTAATTGTTCTAGTGCAAAGAAATGATTTTTTATCATACCTTTAGGGAGCCCAAATATTTTTCTTTCGAAGTGAATCCATGCTCTTTGCTTCCTTCGCACCACTAAATGTGATACTGGTAGAAGCATAATAAAAACCAGTTTCAATAAATGATGCCAAAGATACTGATAACAATGTTAGATTCTCTAAATAAAGGAAGCGAAGGCTTCACCGCAGTACTTACCTATTTTGAAACAACTCAAAGAACAGTAAATTCACTACTACTTCAATCATACATCCTAATCAAGAAGTAGAGGGATTTCCTTTTCTACAAATCTACATCAAAGAACAGTAAATTCATTGCTACATGCAGGATACTTGTACTCAACTCTGCTATCAAATTAATGGCTGGACACAAGATTGCTCATGCCACCTTGAAAAAACCGTGTTCGCTGGTGGTCTATGGAAGATGCATCACTGGAACGAGCAGAGAAGGGCGAAAATCAGTGTCGTTGCCTATGCAGACCGTATTATGAACCTCCAAAAACAAAATCAAACGAAGATTATATAAGAATCAGGAACCCTAGCATTCAGGTTGAAGCAGAAGGAGCAGCGGAGGCGAAGGAGGAGGAGAAGAGGAGATGCTTCATATGCGAGATCCGGTGAGGAGATTGAAGTTGGCGATGCGATTGAGCACAGAATCGAAGGGTTTGGAGGTGGAAGAAGAGATTGGGAGTGGCGATTGTGAAGAACAAGTCGATTTTGAGTTAAAATCGTATTGGCGGTAATTGTTCTAGTGAATAGAAATTGGAGTTTGGTTAATCCGTAGTTAAAATCGTATTGGCGGTAATTAACTATAGTTAACAGCTGTTTTAACCATAGTTAACAGCTAATATATTAGAGCTTCAGAGTTGTATTTAGAGTTTGATGAGTAGACTCAAAATTAGAAAGTTTTCTTAAACAATCAATCAAATCACTCTTCGCCCATTTCGATTCCAGCATTGAAGAATTGGTTTCTTGATCAATCGATCAATGGCGTTGATGAGAAGGAGGGATGGCGGTTCATGGAAGAGATGGATTGCTCTGCTTGATGCGAGTGACAGTGAACGGGAACGCATCAACAATGAAAATGAGGAGCAGAAGAAGAACGTTGAGAAGGTCAACAACAACAACAACGCAATCACTTTTAAGAACAACAAGATTGTGATCAAGATCAACAACAACAACAACACAATCCCCATTAAGAACAAGAAGATTGTGAAGAAGATTGTGAAGAAGAAGAGGAAGCAAGAGGACCCGGAAGTGGATGGAGAGGCGGTAATGCCGGAGCGGATGAGGGAGGAAATAGAGGGATTAATGGGGGCGGGGATGAAGCCGCCGACATGGGTAGTAAACAAGAGGATCACGGCGAGTGATGTGAGGGCGGATTTGAGTAGATTGTTCATACCAAGTGAGTGTGAGTGGAAGTTGGAGGGATTGTTGAGTGCAGAGGAGATGAGGAAGGCAAGAGTGCAGGGGAAGAAGAATTCCGAAGAGGTTTTGGTGGTGAAGATGGTGGATGGAAACGGTGGGGTTTCGGATTTGGACTTCAAGTATTGGACAAGCCTCAACAAATATGTCTTCACCAAGCAATGGACTCAATTTGTGGACAAGTATAAAGTGAAGGAAGGATGGATTGTGGAGATCTGGTGCTTTAGAGATAAACACTCTCTCCTCTGTTTTGGCATCAATGTCCATCCTTAAAACAGTAGTATTAAGTCTGATGATGGATTTACTTAGTTATTAGTTGATACATTGGTGGGCCATACATGCTGACATGCACACACTAAGATTCAGTGGGACCCATTTCATTGCTTCATTAATGTGTTAATAGTAGATTATATAGGGTGCATTGTAGAATTTTTTGATGGTGATGATGACATAGAATATTTCAATTCTTTCTTTCTTTCCACCTTGTATTTACAAGTACAGATACATGTTTTGGTTGATGTAACTCTATTTTTTATCAATACTATTGTTTTCATTCTTTCTTATTTGTTACGGATTTTGTTTGAAACATCAATGATGAGAGAACAAAATACTACTTGTCTTAATTTGCTGGGTAATTTCTTATCTTTACCCTACATAATATAAGTATATGGTAATTTTTTGGGGGGCAGGCAGTAATTATCTTCATTTCTTTCTTTCTTTCTTTTTTTCAATGCATGGATGATAATAAGGTTTAGATAGGGGTAATCTTTTATGGGTAGGTTACTAGCTACCTTCAAAGCTGAGGAGAGGATTAAAATCTAAATATGGCTAAATGAGTTGATGTTGCAATAGCAAATTGTTTCTAGATCAGAGACTTTCTTGTGTTAGGGACACGTGGCTAAGTGTAACTTCACAAGGAAACAATTTTTTTTTTTTTTTTTTTGATTATTAACTTTTGCCCCCATGTGGTTCGAACCCAAGAACACTTTCAAATCACATACCAAACCATTGAATCGCCCAATTGGTTGATATATAAAGAAGTAAAATGTTGATCTGTCCCCAAATAGTATCGAGACTTTTTGGAGTGAAATCCTACACCTGTGAGCTCAAGTGGTATAAGAGCCGATGGTTCAGTTGGGACAAGACATGTCTGTTAGTAGTTGCGGGTTCCTCAAGTCGCCTCTCCTCAAGATGTAGCAATGACAAATTATGAGATGTAACATCTCAGAGGGAAATGGTCTAAGGTGGAGCCAAGGCACCTTAGTGCACCTTAGTAGGATTTATTCCAAAAGGTTTCGATCGGTACTCCAAAATATATTTCTACATAGGTTAAGTGTGACTTCACAAAGAATCACTTTAAGTGTTGCTCTCTCCTCAAATAATACCGAAACCTTTTGGAGTAAAACCCCCACACATGTGCACTCAAGGTGGTTAGGTTAGGATAATATCGGTATTAATGAGATCCACGGACTTGCAGCGATATTAGCGAAATCCACAGACCTCGGATACATGGGTGGAGGGTCACAACATATTGTATAGACTATGGAGACTTTTTCAGTTGTAGAAGTCTAAATTGCAGGGGAAGGTTGTCGATTTTGCATTGTTGAGACGATTAATGATTGAGAAAGACATTCTTCTCAACAATCTGGTGAGTTAGTTTTTTTGATACCATTTTGCATTGTTCAGACGATTAATGATTCAAGAAGATTTGATATTTGGTTAATGAGCTTCGTACTTTTTGAATAAATGTCTGATTATTATTTCAAAATGAAAACTACATGCTTATTTGATGAGATTACTTTTGAGTGAGAAGTTTATCTAATGTGAAAACATGTTTGATAGCTGCTTGAATAAATGACTGAATGATCTTTTGAAATAATATGTACATGCTTAATTATTTGATGGGATTACTAATTTTGAGTAATGCAACCTAAATAACCCGGACGGGTCGGCCCAACGGTAAAGGCGAACTAGGGATTTCGTGGGTTAGGCGCACGGTCCCAAGTTCGATTCCCCGCTTTGTCAAGATTGTCCGAGCCATTGAGGTACGCTCAGGCCCTGGCCGCCGATTGCATCAGGGCCTCGAATGGGAATACTGGATACATACCCATGGATAAAAAAAATATGTAGGCAGACTAAATCAACATTGTTCATCAGTTCTAAATGCAAAGATTTAATCTAAGCCTTTCATTGGTTAAGCTGTTGCAAACTAACATCTCAAATGTTCTGCAATTAATATAGACAAGAACTAATTTAATTAGTTGGTTCCCAACATTTAATCTACTGAGATCAATTCAACTATGAAAAAAATTGCGAAGCTAAAAGAGAGGATTCAAGTTGAACGACTACTACTATATATGACTAATGTTAAATATGTTTTTCTCCCTAACTTTGATCCAAAATGATGCTTGTAGATTCACTGAATTACATTTATAAAAGTTAGTGATAACTCGTCATATCGAATTTATAAATTTATTGAATTCTTTGTAAATGGTATATATTCATGACAATTTTCATGTCAAATTTTAGTTTCTTCATGAACAATATATGCTGATCAATAGAGAAGATATGAAAGCTCAAATTAGTATTATTTCTTTGAATTCTAATTTGGATACAAATGGAGGAGGAAACAACATAAAATCAATGTCTAACATGTGTTAGTGAGAAAAAGGTTACACAATGAAGAATTCCAAGTAGCAGTAAGGAAATTGTTATAGTTTTAGTAGGCATTCTTCCTTTGTCAACCCTCAAGGCTATACCCTCATAAATTGGCCAGCAATTCACTATCACAAATCCTGAAATGAACATTTGAACAAACATTTCACCAAACTTCTCTGGGAACAAAACCACCCTTACAACACCAACAACAAACGTTATCAAGTTGATGATCGCTGCCATTGTAAGCGTGACGAAGAATGGGGATGTAATGCCAAACTCGAAGGTGCCTTGTTCATATCGCTTGCTTTGTTCATCATCAACAACTTTATTAGTCACATTAAATCCCAAAGCAGAGATACCAAGTTTTTGAAAAGAACAATCAATTGAACCAAATAGGTATGATGTAAGTCCTCTTATCAACCACATTCTTTGATCGCTCCACCATTGCATTATCGTTCCATTAGTTAAAAGAAAGTCTGTAAGGTCTTGTGCATAAGCTCCGACAAAGAAAAATACATACAAGTAAAACAAAGGGTTTGTAACCTGCAGTATGAATTCATCGCAAAATAACATATTTAGTTGAAACTTAGTTGAGATATAAATAGCCTTGTTGAGAAAATGTATACATACATACATACCTCAGGAAAGGTAGATACTCCATTGATGAAAGCTAGTGGTATGAGAAAAGCATATATGGTGAAGGGAATAGACCAGAAGGCCTCGAAAGCATAGCGAGCATAGGCAAGGCCCATCAAAATGCCCATAGAATTTACGCCATACATCAACGGGCAGTATTTAGAAAATGCTACCTCCAGGTGGCCTATGGCCCATCTTTTGTTCTGGCTTAGTACATCATGTAGGTTTATTGGAATGTCACCAAGAAATGCTGGCCTCTCTGGATCACAAAACACTGACTTCCACCCTTCACATTGCAATTTATATCCTGTGTAGTAGTCTTCAACTAGTGATCCATATCTAAATCCAATCTGCACATTATTTAGCAACACAAACTTATTAAAATTAATTCATTACTTCGCTTACTGTTTTGTTGTATGAAAATGAAACTTTCCTATGCATGCATTTAGATCATAGAGATGCACTATTTTTTTTTTTTCTTTAAGATGAGGGGGTGGAAGCCCGTTGTAAAAATTATTGCTTTCTATCATTATCAGTATTTACAAAGATCTCAAGCTTGATGTTGATCAGACCATGATAGAAGGTAACTATTTTGAAATGAAACACACACCTAAAATCTTGAGTAGTGTTGGATGCATATCAATACGTTGTATATTTTGAGATCATCCAATGCTTACTAATGAGGGTGTGTTTCATTTGATATAAGCCTAACCATTTTCTCTAGAAATACAAGTGCTTACCTTTGAACCCCAATTTGTTCCATCTTCGTAGTTGCTACTAGCTACGAGATGAGCCATGGAAAGAACTTCTTTAGACTTAATATTCTTATCAACTACATGTTCTGGATTTAATTCTCTTCTCTCAGCGAATAACTGTGACAAAGGGCTTCCAAAGAGTGACCTTCGACGAAAGAAGCAACCTGTTCCAAGGTAACAAGTTCCTTGTAACCCATCCATTCCTATTGGGTCTACTCGAAATGATCGTTTTATCTCATTAGCGTATGTATCATTCTTGTTGATGCCACGGAAATGTTGTGGAAACTGCACATACGCTACTTCCAATCCCATAATAGGCTCCAAAAGGAAGCACAAGGTTCGAAGAGGTGTTATGGGATCGTTGGAGTGCATGTCACAATCCAAAGTAAGGATTACTGGTGCATTGGTCATGGTTGCTGACACACGGGTCTGTATGATCGATGTGAACCAGCAAAACAAGTTAGACTTTAAATTTCATGATAAACTTTAGCACAAACAATCATAAAGATAAATTAAGATCATATTACAATTACCAGCACATTGAGGGCGCCAGCCTTGAAATGGTGCGCTGAACTCTTACTTTTCTCCCTAGCAATGTACACAAGATTAGGCATCTTATAACCTGTAATGTCTTTGTCTTCTCCATTGTCTAGTAGAACCTGTAATGATTTATATAGAGCAATATACAAATCTCAATTCAGTGGTGTTCACTAAAATACATCTTAAGGACTCCAGCTTGAATTTTATTGAGACATGTGAATCTCCAAACTGTAGGCTCCACAATCGTCCAATTCTATAAGAGTCAATCAGGCACCTCAATCGACCTACGACCCAAAGAGAAACCAACTTATTTAAAGTTGGATCGATAGCAGTAGTCGATCGCAAGACTTTTAGTCACAAGACTTTTCAATTCTAACAACTTATTAACCATTGTACCATTTCAACTGGGAGCAATTTGTGGATCAAGAAGATATATATTTGATTTATTTTCAAATTGATCACATAGATTAATTCATTTGAGCTACAATAATTATAAGTAGTTACTTCTTTTGTATTTTAAAAATGCTTCCCCCTTTGTGAATGAATGTGACTCGAACAGACAATTATATTGTGGTTAATGACAACTACAAGAGCAGACAATTATATTTAGGCGTCTGGTGTGATTAGGTAAGGAGTAACTCTGGTAGCTCTACATATCATATACGATATAACGCGATGTATGTGGTTTAAATTCCTGAATTGAAAACTGAGGAGAGCTTTAGAGAAAGTTTTCTTTGTATATATATCATGTTTTTCTTGTTCTACGTGAACTATCTGTTTTCGTTAGATTTTTTTTTTTTTTTTGGCCCACTTGTTTAGACATGTATGTATAATTCATTATTTGAGAAGGTCTAACCTCAATTATTGTAGGATGATCTTGATGAGTAAATCCTAGTTTCCACTTATTTAGAGCATCACGGTCGTGTTTGCTAGTGAGGTACTCTTCGTTCATCACTTCCCCTCTCTCCACCATATTTTCAACTCTTCCTTTCATGGCTTCATACATTGTCTGCAACACATATAAAACTCAAATTAAGAAAGTGTGCTTTTAACTTTATTGTAACTTCAAATTTAGTGGTCGTCTAGTATAAAATTGTCCTAAAAATGGTGGCAAACAAAAGCCTTATCCTACTAACAAAACAGAACATACAAGTTTTTGAAAAAAAAAACATAAAAGGATGAATTATGTAGTTGGAATATTTTAAGTTTTAATTGAGATAGACTCCAGAGGAAATAAAACAGATTATTCTATATTTTAATTGAAATAGATTCCAAAGAAGGAAGTAAGACAAAAAACTGCCATAATGTCACATTTACCAATAACCTTGATAAGAAAAAAAAAAAAAAAAAAAAAACTACAAAGAAAGCTTGGAAGTGCTCAATTATTTGAGTGGTCTGTGTAAAAGCAATAAGAAAATACAAAAACTTCAAGATTCCAAATGACAAGTTGAAACAAATGCTTTTGTCACAAAAGGTTATGATGTATGCAATATAAATTTCATTGAGTATATATATCACACCAATCTTTAGTATGCATCTAAGTGCATTGCTAGAGTTTCCACTAGAAACAACTAATTTTATTTTATTTTTTTCCTACCATTCAATCTAGTGTGTGCTTGAGAATGTCGAGAGATTTTTCTACTAGAAATGACTTGCTCATGGTAAAAAAATAACATTCTTCGAAAATCGTATGAGATCTTGATGAGAGAGTTGCATTTCTACCACTGACTAAATAATGGTAAGGTAAAAAGCAAATAATTTCTATAACATACTTAATGGCATATATATGATAGACTTATTTTTTGTTACTAAAATAAAATGTGATGTTACTCTTACACTTTCAGCATTGTGAATTATGTGGTTACTTACTCTCTCTTTTTATTTGTGCTGTCAGATGTTAGTTAAAGCATATATAATGCTCATATAATTGATATACATTTGATAAGATATTGCAGAACATGTAATTCTAACAACTTTTCTGGTCTCACCTTCATTTCTTCATCCTTAGAAGAACAACAGTTGTTGTTGCTGAAGTAAGCATCCGGGCTCCTCTCCACTAACCTCTTCTCCCTACAAAACGGCAACCAATGGCGAGCAAACCTTGCAGCCTCCATGAAAGCAAAGAGAGTCAGCTTTGACCCTCCATCGTCCGATATATAGACCGAGTTCTTATCGGTTGGGTACTCATAAGCCATCACTGATAGAGCAGTGTTCACCACACTCATTGGAGGCTCCTTGTATGGATCGGCCGTGAATATAAACACATCCAATCCGGGGTACTCTCCAGATTTGTCAAGCATCTTGACGAGGTTATCGGGGAATGTTCGACGTTGAATCGGGCGCATTCGAAAGGCCTGAGTGGTTGTCCACATGAAGGCAAAAATAGCATCGGCTAGTACCACTGAGAGGTGAAGGAAAACTAATGAGAAGGAGGTGGTGGGGTGGAGAAGATTGGTGAAGAGCTTATAGATGTGGTGGTACAACAGTACCAAGATAGCAGAAAAGTAAACCACAGCGAAAATGCGGTACGGAACAGCGCGGCGGTGGACATGAAAGGTGTGGAGAGGAGGTGTAGATGTGGAGAGATTTGGGGTTGGAGCCATGATGCCTCAAAGAAAACACATACAAGAGAGAGCACACAACATCTAGGAGAGCTAATGCTTATTGATTTGTAATGTTATGAAAGATTAAAAAGTATATATGATGTATAATATATAGAGAGTGAGACAGAAAAAATTAAAAAAACAAAGATACAAGTTATCTAATTAGAGGGTTCCCTTGTCTACCATTTATCCCTAAAGAAACACTAAAGAAAACGTAGGCAGTGGACCAGGGGTTGCTCCTCGTGAACTTGTAATTAACAAAAATAAAGAAAGAAACCTTGTTTCAGCACCATCAGTGTGGTAGCATGTTATGATCTATTTCCTTAACTTAAACTTAACTTAAACTGCAACTTGATGGTTGATTATCTATATGGATCAAGAAATCACTTTTTTAGTCTTCCCTTTTTTTTTGTAACCATGGCTGTTAATATGAAAATGTTGACAATACAATCTGTGACCATTATTAATCTGATTTTTCCCTTATAGATTTGATGGTTGGCTTTTTATATTGCAGGGAAGGCAGTCGATCTTGCATTTTTGAGACGATAAATGATTGAGAAAGGCGTTCTTCTCATTGCTCTCAACATCTGGTGAGTTGTTTTCAAACAAATTAATTTCAAACTCCACCTTTTTATGTCTTACATTGTGCCAATAATTAATTGATGCTCAAGAAGATTTGATATTTAGCTAAGTTAATTCATATACACTCACCATTAGTTTTATCACCAATTTGATGAGATTACTTTTGGCTGTGAAGTTTGTCTAATGTGAAAACATGCTCCATTGATTGTTGTTTAAATAAATGACTTAATGATCTTTTGAAATAATAAGTACATGCTAATTATTTGATGGAATTACTAATTTTGGGTAATGGGGTGATTATATAATGAGTTGATTCTGAAATTCACTTTACAAACTTCAAAGAAAGGTAGACTTTCAAAAACACAGCCTTAATATAGGCAGCCCAAATCAACATTGTTTGTCAGATCTAGATGCCTAGATTTAATCTAAGCCTTTCATTTTGGTTAAGCTGTAACAAACCAACAACTTAATTGTTCTGCAAACATAGACAACAACTTAAACCAATTAACAACTAATTGTTTAATTCATAACACTTAATTTAATGAGATCAATTCAACTATGAAAACATGAAGCTTAAAAGAGGTTTCAAATAACTATACGCCTTGAACTTGTTAAATATGCTTTTCTTCCAAACTTTTGTCCAAAATGGTGCTTGGAGATTTCGCTGTGCTACATATGTAGAAGTCTAATCTTAAATATCAGCCATAACACTTTATATCGAAGTTTTTAAAATTTCTTAAATTCTTTGGTAAATGATATACATTGACAGATTTTATGCCAAATTTAAGTTTCTTTATGAACAATGTACAATTGAGAAGCTAGCAAAGCTCAAATATCACTTCTTTGAATACTAATTGGATACAAATTAAGGAGGAAACAACATAAAATGAATTTCTAACATGTGTTAATGAGATAAAAGGTTACACAGTGAAGAATTCCAACTAGCAATAAGGAAATTGTCGCAGTTTTCCTTGGCATTCTTCCTTTGTCAACCCTCAAGGCTATACCCTCATAAATCGGCCAGCAATTCACCATCACAAATCCTGAAATGAACATTTGAACAAACATTTCACCAAACTTCTCTGGCAAGAAAACCACCCTCAAAACACCAACAACAAATGTAATCAAGTTGACAATCGCTGCCATTGTTAGCGTGACGAAGAACGGGGATGTAACGCCAAACTTGAAGACACCATTTTCATATTGCTTGCTTTGTTCCTCATCCACAACTTTATTAGTCACATCAAATCTTAAAGCAGAGAATCCGAGTTTCTGTAAAAGGAAATCAATAGAGCCAAATAGGTGTGATGTAAGTCCTCTTATCAACCACATTCTCTGATCGCTCCACCATTGCATTATCGTTCCATTAGTTAAAAGAAAGTCTATAAGATCTTGCGCATAAGCTCCGACAAAGAGAAATACATATAAACACAACAAAAGGTCCGTAACCTGCAATACAAGCTCGTCGCAAAATAGCAGATAAGTTGAAATTTAGTTGATATACACATATATATGGCCTTCTTGAGCAAATGTATATTACATACCTTAGGAAAGCTAGAAACTCCATTGATGAAAGCTAGTGGTACAAGGAAAGCATATATGGTGAAGGGAATAGACCAGAAGGGCCCAAAAGCAAAGTGGGAGTAGGCGAGGCCCATCAGAATGCCCATCGATCTGATGCCATATGTCGATGGGCAGTACTTAGAAAATGCCACCTCCAATAGGCCTATAGTCCACCTCTTGTTCTGACTTAGTACATCATGTAGGCTAATTGGAATATCACCCAGAAATGCTGGCCTCTCTGGATCACAAAATACTGACTTCCATCCTTCACATTGCAATTTATATCCTGTGTAGTAGTCTTCAACTAGTGATCCATATCTAAATCCAATCTGCACATCTCATTTAGTATTAGAAATTTTTTAAATTTATGATAATCGATTTGACTTTGTTTAAAAACTCCACCTATGTTGTACATTATGTGCGCTACATAGCCGGTCTCAAGTCCGGATAAAGGAGGAAGACTCTGACGCCCATTTTTTTCATACCGAAAAATGGGTAAGGGAGGTCCCAAACTCACTTTTCATACCCGAAAAGTGGGGAGGGAGGCCCCAAGCTTGGTTGTAAGGAAAAGTTTGATCCATGTAGCCGACCCCAGTTAATTTGGGACTGATGCTATGTTGTTGTTGTTGATTTGACTTTGTTTAAACACTAAATAGAGATCACCCTTTTGTTTTGTAAGGAAAAGTGAAACTTATCATATGCATGGATTTAGATATCATAGATATACACTAAAGAAAAGTTTTTTTTTTTTTTTTTTTTTTTTTTTTCACTGAGGAGGTGCTAGGCCGCAACAACTATATAAACAAACCTATCAGTCTTGATCAGTGTTGGATGCACATCAATACAATGTATACTTTGGGATCAGCAATACTACCTACCAATGGGGTTGTGTTTCATTTGATGCATGCATGCCCAAACATTTTCCTTTAGAAATAGATGTGCTTACCTTTGAACCCCAATTTGTTCCGTCTTCATAGTTGCTATTAGCTACGAGATGTGCCATGGAAAGAAGTGCTTCAAACTTAACATCCTTGTCAACAACATGTTCCGGATTTAATTCTCTTCTCTCAGTGAATAACTGTGACGAAGGGCTTCCAAAGAGTGCTCTTCGATGAAAGAAGCAACCCGTTCCAACATAATAAGTTCCTTGCTGTAACCCATCCATTCCTATTGGGTTTACCCGATACAATCGTTTGTTCTCATTAGCATATATATCATTCTTGTTGATGCCACAGAAATGTTGTGGAAACTGCACATAAGCTAGTTCCGAACCCTTAATCGACTCCATAAGGAAGCACAAGGCCCGAAGAGGGGTTATGGGGTCGTTGGAGTACATGTCACAATCCAAAGTAAGGATTACTGGTGCATTGGTCATGGTTGCTGATACACGAGTCTTGATGATTAATGGGAATCCAGTAAAACTAAAGTTAGACATTAATTCATAATAAACATAATACAAATTATAGTCATGAAGATAAGTAATTAGGATGATATTACAGTTACCAGAACATTGAGGGCTCCAGCCTTGAAATGATGTGATGAACTCTTACTCTTCTCCCTAGCAATGTAAACAAGATTAGGCATCTTATGACCTGTAATGTCTCTGTCTTCTCCATTGTCGAGTAGAACCTGTAACAATTGATGATATTTATAGAGTAGGATTACAAATTTTCTCTTCGATTAATGGTATTCATTAGAACGGAAAGTTTTCGTCTTGAATAATTGATTGAAATAAACTTCATTATTTTTCTTTGAAAAGGTCTAACCTCAATTACTGTAGGATGATCTTGTCGAGTAAATCCTGGTCTCCACTTGTTTAGAGCAACACGTTCGCGTTGGCAAGTGAGGTACTCTTCGTTCACTTCTCCCCTCTCCATTATATTTTCAACTCTTACTTTCATAGCTTCATACATTGTCTGCAGATAATTAACACTCATATTACTTAATTGGAAAGTGTGCTTTTAATTTAATTATAATTTTGCTCCTTGTGGAAAGAATATGAGAAACAAAAGGAAAAAATACTACGACAAGAGGGACAATGCAAGATATATATTAATTTTGGACCATTCTTCGAAATGGTGATATCGATAGACAAAAAAAAAAAAACCTTATCCTACTAACAGAAAAGAACAAGTTTTTTAAAGCTCACATCTAAGCAATAATTGAAAAAGCAAGAAATAATTATGGAGTTGGAATATTTTAAATTTATCGGATAGAGATTCCAAAGGTGAATGTAAAACAAAAGACATGTTGTCAATTATTTGAGTGGTCTGTGTCTATGAGCTATAAGAAAATACAGAAACTTCAAAACTCCATATAACAAGTTGACAAAATGTTTTGTCACAAATGGTTCTCATGAGACGTACCATCTCTTTATTTGTGTTGTCAGATGTGCCTCGAAAACATGTATAATGTTCATATAATTGATATACAATTGATGTGATATTGCAGAATTTTAATTTTCCGGCCTCACCTTCATTTCCTCATCCTCAGAAGAACAGTGATTGTTGCCGAAGTAAGCATCCGGGCTCCTCTCCACTAACCTCTTCTCCCTACAAAACGGCAACCAATGGCGAGCAAACCTTGCAGCCTCCATGAAAGCAAAGAGAGTCAGCTTCGATCCTCCATCATCCGATACATAGACCGAGATCCTATCCGTTGGATATTCATAAGCCATTACTGATAGAGCAGTGTTCACCACACTCATTGGTGGCTCCTTGTATGGATCGGCCGTGCATATAAACACATCCAATCCAGGGTACTTGCCCGATTCGTCAAGCACTTTGACAAGGTTATCGGGGAATGTTCGACGTTGAATAGGGCGCATTCGGAAGACCTGAACGGTTATCCACATGAAAGCGAGAATAGCATCGGCAAGTACCATGGAGAGGTGAAGGAAAACTAATGGGAAGGAGGTGGTGGAGTGGAGAAGATTGGTGAGCTTATAGAGGTGGTGGTAGAACAGTAATAAAATAGCAGATAAGTAAACCAAGGCGAAAAGGCGATACGGAACGGCGCGGTGGTGGACATGAAAGGTGTGGAGAGGAGGAGGTGCAGAGGTGGAGAGATTTTGGGTTGGAGCCATGTTGCCTCAAAAGAGAACACTCCAAACACAGAGAGAGAGAGAGCAGACATGCAACATATATATCTAGGAGAGCTTATGCATGCTTGTTCATTTGTAATGTTATGAAAGATTATATATGATGTAATATAAATTGAGAGAAAAAACAAAGATTTGTTAAAAGTATTCAATTTCAGGATTATTGCCTTATCTATCACTTATAGTTATATGTGAACCACATAAATGTACACTAAAAAATAAATTTTAGGGTGTTCACAACAACAACAACAACAATATAGCCTCAGTCATAAATTAATTGGGGTCGGTTACATGGATCAAACTTTTTTATTGTGCTCGATTAAGTGCAATTCGATGCAATGCGTCGATAGGTGAGAGCGCCCAACGTTTATATGTGTTTGATCCATTTCACGAAAAGTGACAAAAGTTTTACTCTGACCGTCAACCTATCGCAGTCCTCCTCCATTTTCAAGAATGAAAAATGGGCTCGGGCCTCCCTCCCCATTTTTCGGGTATGAAAAATGATTTGGGACCTCCCTTACCCATTTTCGATATGAAAAATGAGCGTCAGTGTCCTTCTCTTTTATTCGGACTTGAAACCGGCTATGTAGCGCACATAGTGTTCAACATAGGTGGAGTTTTTGGGTGTTCACAATTGAATGAAAAAAAAAATTGCTGAAATATTGAACAAAAGTCAAATCATCTTTACAGTCACTTTTCAATTCAACAAAGGCTAGAATGTTAATACTAAATTACAACACATTGCGCAATAAGCTGATATGCTTATAGGCCCTAGAACAAAATGGGATATTGAACTTGTTTTTTTGGGATTTTGATGTAGGGTCCACACTCCACATGAGATGTTATGCAATGTATTGTGATTTAGTGTCGTCATTTTAAAATCTAGCATTTCTCACAAAAAAGAAATCATGGTTGATGAAATTTCTTTTTTATTTCAGAAAAAATAATCGCTCGAATAACCTACCTAGTATTTACGTAGCAATAACGATGACTGTGTTATGTATCACGAGATGCCTATCCATGCAACAATTATTACTAGTGATTGGTTATAGGCATTAATTGATTATGATATGAATATGGTGTTTTGTACTAGCTACCGATTGATTAGGCATTAGTTAAGAACATTGTGTTTTCCTTTATAAATATTAATTAATTAAATTAATAGGAAAATGTTAGAATAATACTCCAAATGACACTCCAATTAACACCCCTGTGACGTGACGTGTGGGTCTCACGTAAAAATGAGTACGCAAAATAGTTCTTAAGAGCATCTTCGATGGTAAATGTGGATTGTGAGCATGAATTCGTGTCACGTCATCAACATGGAGAGGATGTCAATCCTAAGTAGCTTGAATAGACATTTAAGTTCAAAAATGCTCTCCAATGGTAAATGTGGATTGCGCTTTCTATTTTAAAATTTTATTATTTTTCTATATATTTTAGAGAGAATTGTTGACATGGCTATAGATTGCACCGTCTAGAAGTAGACATTGAGAGCATCTCCAATGATAATGTGGATTTAGACAATGGATTGGTGTCACATCATGGATGTGGAGAGGATGTCTATCATATGTGACACTAGATAGACGTTCACCTTTTAAAATGATCTCCAATGGTAATGTGGATTTAGACTATGGATTGATGAGTTGACATTTTTATTTTCAATTTTATAATATTAATAAAGGCTTAAAAAATAAAAACTTTAAAAGAATTAATAATGCTGATGTGACAGTCTACCACAATGTCTAGAAGTAGACATTGCAGTAGACACCCTCCACTTTGATTTCATGCCACATGAGATGGACATTATCAATCCATGGTCCCATTGGAGAACATTTTTTGGGTTGGATGTGGATTGTATCTTAGGTGGATCAATTTCCACCCCAATCCATGATCCAATTGGAGATGCCCTAAGAATAGACATTGTCTATTTTTTTCACGCCACGTCAGCTACACATTCCAAATACATATTTGCATTGGAGATGATTTTTTTGTTCCAATGTCTATTCAATTCTAGGTGGCGCACATCCACACCCAATCCACATTTCAATTGGAGATCTCTAATTTATTTCAATTGGAGATGCTCTCCATGGATGTAGGCCCACATGTAACAAACGTGGTATGTATCTCGAGGACACGTCACCAAGCCAAAGCTCCATGGATGCAAGCCCATATATCACTTAGTAAACGTTGTTTTAAAAGATTAATATTGATGAATTATTTTAAGAATTTTACAACTTAATATTTTAATATTTCTCGATTATTTTTTACTATTTTACTGCATATAATATAAACAAGTTTCTTATTATATTTGCAAAAGGATACCAAATGATTAATTTTTGACAAAATGTATTAGGTGTCAATATTTATCGAGGTGAAAAAGTCTCCCAAAAATGATCCCAAAAAGTATGTATATGTAAATACAAACACCTGTTCTAATTAGCTAGTGGAGGCGTTCCAAATGAGAGGTAGTCGCCAATCACCGCCTTTCATGAAGGCAGGATTTTGTAAAACTGCCACCAACAAAAATGACAAGTTTTGCCTGAGTAAATATAAATTCAAAGTTAGTATTCACAAGAAATTGACAAAGAAAATGGGGCACAATTCATGCATATAAAGTAAATGAACATGTAAAGCATGAATATAAGTTTATGAGATAATCAAGCGGATTGAATATGGAACGCGAGTGTGGTGTATAGATGTAACAATGTTTGACAACCATATGATGGTTTGAAATGAACTCTTTTTGTCAACGTAAATCTCGTTGGTCGGAAGGTAGATTTCAGGACGAGAAAATTTTCACGGCGCGATTGAGAAGGCTCTCGAGACCGAGAGTTATCAAACCCGTCTCTCGATCAACATCCACCGAGGACTCTCGTGAGGTGGTGACCGAGACGTGACGGATGTGAGCCACACGTCAACTCTCTCGAGACAATAAAAGTGTCAGGTATTATGGATCAACGAGAGCGAGAGCTATTCTACATAAGTTCTCGAAAAGTAATGGGAAATAAATAATTTACAAGAAAAATAAGTAAATTCTAAACCGACTTTCTCGTGGGTTTATTTACCTCAAACAATTGCGATCTCTCCAAAATGTAAACTCCTCTGATACCCGACTATACTAAGTCATTGGTATCCAATTATACCACTTTTGTTATTTTAGAATCACATTAAGTGAATTTATAATGTGTGACCAAAAATTTGAGATTTTGTTTGAAAAAGTTTAATTTCGGCACACTTTTCGACCGATGCCCCCAAAAAGTCCTCGAAAACTACTTTTTTATATTTTTCCCATTTTATTATATTTTTCTTGATTTTTCTGGATTTTTTCATAATTTTCTAGCTATTTTTCCTATTTTTTGATATTTATTTGATTTAAAAATATATTTTATTTAATTTTTTAAGATTTTTAATTAATTAAAATTAATTTGAGGTGGTTGGGCCCCATTCGCCCGCCACTGGCTTGGGCCGGGCCCGACCCTATCAAGTAGCCCAGCCACTTCTCTTTCTCAAATCGTCGAGCTCAGGTAAGACGATTTTTTTAAAAAAACACAACAACAACAACAATTACAACAAACAACAACACCACCAACAACCTAACAACAACAACAACAACAACAACCACCCAACAACACCATCACCATTAAACTTTAAATTTCTCCACAAAAGTTAACAAAAATTGACACACTCACCTCGGATTCGAAGATCTCGCGCGTCGAGCGAGTGGAGAGCCGCGAGAGATGTGCGACCGAGTTGAGAGAGTGATGGAGAGCTTGGTGGTGAGGAGTTGGAAGTGGAGAAGAAAATGAGAATGAAAGGGGGAGAAAAAGAGCTCGGGTAGAGAGAGGGAGTGAATGAGGAGAAGATTTTTTTTTGTTTGATTTTGGAGAGGAGAGAGAAAAAGTGGGGAATGGGTTGAAGTATGGTGATTAGATAGGTGATGTGATGGGATGTGTGATGTGACAACTAAATTCAGACTATCTTATACACTGCGTTACTCGCACTCCGAGACGTCGTACACTACTCGTCACTACACGCGTACAACGTGACCAAGCGTAATTCTTAATTAGCGCAACACGAATTATTAAATAATAGTAAAATAATAAACATTTGCCACACAAAAATAACAATTTTTCTGCAGTTAAGCGTACCAACGTACTTTTCAAACGACGATTTCACTGACTGAGCTTATGATTTTAATATGTAATTTGTCAATTAATCATGATTAATTAAAGCCCGTTACACCACACGTCACGTCACATGAGTGTCATTTGAGGTGTCATTTTAGCATTTTCCATATTAATATTTCTCGTTTACTATTTTACTCCACTAATATTTTCTTATTATATTTGCACAAAAGATTAAATGAAAATTTGTCTATTTTTGTCAAATAATTGTTGATTATTGAATTGAAACAAAAATGAGTTGATCATGGTAGTTTTTGTATTACAAACTTACCGGAGCAACTCCGCTTCTAATCCCATCGAAATGTACTTTTGTTCTAATTACAAGTTCACTAAAATCAATTCTAAACTTATTACTGACATTCATTGTATATACCTAACACATCGCCTCATCGATCATCACAACAAACCCTGAAAACTCCGATGAGATTAATCGGCTCAATGAACCCCCGTAACTACCAAGATCCATGGTAGACTCGTCGGTGGAAATGCAGGACCTTGGCCACGTCAGCTAGATTTTAAACCAAGTCCTGGCCATTCTAGAGACTTTCCGGACCAAGTCCAAGACGGTGGAGAAGTCCAAATCAGCCCCTAAAGGCCTCCAAAATGGACAACTCAGCCCCTAACTCGCTCTGTTAACGCACTCACCACGAAAACTTGAAAACAACAACGAACTTATAGTTTCGGAGATCGAACCGATCGTCTTCGCGAGAATTCTAGGGTTTCGATTTCCTTGTCTTCGAGAATTCTAGGGTTTCTTCCATTTGTGTTGTTCGAAACGATGGGGGAATGGAAGATCGACGAGGGGATGCCTCTTCCCGCTCTGTTCGAGCAGTCGCGGAAGGTTCATTCAATGGCGTCGGAATCCACTGTCGATCAGGTGAGTTTTCGCTCATTCTCTCTTCGATTTGCAGTTCTTTGAATCGATTGTGTGGTGTTGATGTTCGGATTGTTGTTGTAGGAGACGTTGAGGAAGGGTTGCGAAGGGTTTCGGCGGTGCGAGGAGATGATTGGGAAGATAGGGTTGTTTTCGGCCAACGAGACTAAAGAGGATATCAGCACCTCCAATCTCAAGTACTTGATGGTAAATTATGTGTTTGGTTTGAAAAAGATTTGATCTTTGATTCTGGTTGTGTTAATCGATTGCGATGTCAGCGGGTTTAGCGATAATTTTTGGTTTTGGATTGAAGAATTTGCTCAGTTTGTCAAGAAATTGTTGGGAGGATGTGTGGAGAAGTTCATGAAATCTGTTGAAATGAAAGTGCTGACAGTACAATCTGTGAAATGACCATTATATTAATGTTATAATGTTATTGGGAGGTGTTAAAATTGAGATGGAGATCGATGGCCACTGAGCCGGGATTTTCTTCGTTTGCATCTTCTATTGATGCCGATTTTCTCTGGACAAAAACCCTGCCTACGGTGAGAGAAAACAACAAATCTGGCTTGTTTGGATTTAGCTATGGTTTTGACAGTATTGATTGGCGAGTTCGAGTTGGTTTCATTGAATTCTAACTGAGTTAAAGGGTTCAAAAGTTCATGAATAGGAGAGATCGGAGATGCTTAATGGCATCTTAGAGGATTAGATGAGTCTTGTGAATTGTGATAAATGGAGGAAAGATTGTGTATCTAGTAGAGGTTGGCATTGAAAATTGATGTTCCTGTAGGTGCAGAGAAAGCATGGGGGAAGCTTTTATGTTAGGAATTTGGTTTCTAGAAATTGGGATTGCCTATTGTTTGTGGTGCTGTGGATGATGCTAGGGGATAGATACTACTTTGTAACAGGGGACGAAGGCTTGGATTGAGGCCATAGTGGAAATTAATTGTATTGCTATGTGAATGTGCTATTTGGTCTTCTTGGGCAATCTCGTTTGTGTTGGTTGGTACTGTGCTCTTAGCGAGTAAAGGGGACTTTTGATTTTCTTGCTAGTTGATTCCTTAAATAGCGTTAGCAATGAGTAAAGCTTGATAAACAACCGTTGAAGACTCGACATTACCTTAAATCGCTGAAAGATTAATTCTGGTTCCTCTTCTTTTCTAGCCTTTATCATTCTTCAAATATCATTCCTTCCAGAGTCCAGACATTCTTTTTCTTCATTTTCCTCCATGAGAAAAATGTATATCCAAATTGCTTTTGGCCATTCTTTTGTTTCCATGATCTCAGTATCATTTGGGTGATCTAAACATTTTAAAGCTCATAATATTGTTTCGACCCTTAGCTATTATTGTTCTTGGTCATGTGATCTATTCTCAAACGTAAAGCATGCTCATATTAAGATGCTTAAAAATCTTTTCCTTGCTGTCATAAATTTGTGATTTGTTTCATCTGACCTTCTCAAGTTCTTTTTTGTTGGTGAAATTTCCCAATTAACTGAATGATTTGTTTAACATGTGTGCATCTTTCTATATATGTTTGGTTATGTCAATGATACAGAAGAATGGAGAGTTGGTCTATGGGAGCAACGTGTTTTTTGTTATCTATATATTTGCTTCATTTTTCCTTGGATGGCAGTGGCCCCACCTTACCCTCTCATTATATAACTACAGATGAGGTCCATCTTTGGACCGCCATGATGCCCATTGCTTGTCATGCTGGCGGTTATCATTGTCAAGTGACCTCGATCTTCCTCAATGTAATTGTCCTATTTTGTTTATGATTTTCTTCAAATCCAATAGAAGCTGAAATTTTTAGATCTAAAGAACGTTTTTGGAGTAAGCAATGTAAAGATTTTGCTGGAATGCAGTCTTTGTATCTATAATCTTGTAATTTGTATGTTAACCCATAATTTTCACAGATCCAAAATCTTTGTATCGAAATTTTCCTACTAAGTTAAACGGAAAATTTTATAAGACCGCAATTAGGCCAGCTATGCTCTATGGAAGTGAATGTTGGGCGGTAAAGCAACAACTACATAAAATGAACGTAGCATAAATAAGGATGCTTAGGTGGATATGTGGTAAAACTCGTAAAGATAGAATAAGAAATATAAAAATTCAAAGACAAGTTGGAGTAGCACCAATTGACACAAAGATTAGGGAAGGGCGGTTGCGGTGGTTTGGTCACCTGCAAAGACGGCCTACAAATGCCTCCACTAGAAAACTTGACTCAATAGAAACTGAAGAAATTCGACGAGGTAGGGGTAAATCAAAGTTAACTTGGGACGTATTAATTTGGAGGGATTTGAATGGTTTAGAAAGCTCACCATCAATTGCACTTAATCGAGCACAATGGTCCAATGGAAGAGTTTGACCAAAGTTAACTTCTTGTTGTTGTTGTTGTAGTTGTTGACAAGAACTCTTTGTCAAAAAATATAAGTCGTATTCTAACGTCGAGAACTTTTGTTCACATTTACCCATTTACCCACAGATTTGTAATTGCAATTAAACACTTGTTCTCTTTTGATTGGGTAAAATAGAGGATCGGTGTAGTTAACGTAATTAAAGCACATACAAGAATGTGATTTGAACCCATAATTACTGCTTTTATTAATAAGTGTGTTTTGTGTAAAACGACTTGTATTATTGACCGGAGGGAGTATTAAAGAAAGGCCACTAGACCTTTGGCTTGGTAGTTCAGATTTTCATTAACTTTACATAAGGTTGTCAGAACGAGTACTCTTAGTGGTCTTTATTCCATTCTGTGAAGGATTTGTGTGGAGGCTCATAATCTTTGTTAGGATGAATGAGCTGAGAATAAAATATGTGGAATGACCATTATTAATGTTAGAAGGTTCTGTGCTCTCGACATTTGAGTGAAAGGCATGAAGATCATTTTGATTGTGAAGCAACCACGTCAAGTGTAGATTAAACATTAGTGAAAGTGCAATTTTACCGCCGAAGGTTCTAAAGGATCTTCATTGAATATGAGGACAGCAATTATAAGTGCTTACTTGGAATAGCAACCATGGAAACTAGAGATAACAAATCCCATTTTGAACTAGTTTTCCAGCGTTGGTTGTAACGGGTTTCTGTGGAATTCGGGGACAGAACTTAGAAGTGCTTAGAATAACATTGAAGCCTTATCACCCTGGTTTTAACACCGCACCCTTTTATCTTCGAGAGCTTGAAAGAAATGTGATTTCTTTCCTTATTCCTCTTCTTCTATCAGTTTTCTATTGAAATGAAGTACAACAAAAGCAAAAAGTAGTGGTCTAAGATTTGTCAGACTGGTAAATTGTTTTTCCTGTGATTATGTGTCATGTAGAAAACTTGGTATGTGTTAAATGATCCAGCCCTGACAATATGATTTGTTGGTCATGGGTTCCTTCATGACTCATAAGGA
Organism: Stephania cephalantha; assembly: GCA_039657325.1. Lineage (NCBI taxonomy): Eukaryota > Viridiplantae > Streptophyta > Magnoliopsida > Ranunculales > Menispermaceae > Stephania > Stephania cephalantha. The sequence goes on along the minus strand of CM077577.1, from coordinate 4,793,414 downwards.
ATACTTGATTGAGATATGTAACTATTTGACTATTTGAGACACGATTGGTTTATTTCATGCTTTTTCCATTACTTTTTATTGGTTTGATGTTCTCCGACGATTTTGTGTCAGGGCTATCTCTCAATGTTTGATAGAAGCAATAATATGTTTTATCTTTTCGTTTCTGCCTCAGGTGCCTTTTTATCTTGCGGAATTGACTGAAAAACTTGCAGAAAAAGACAGGATACAAGTTCTTAAAATTTCCCAGGAAAAATTAAAGGTATACCTTTATCTTATCGTTACACTGCTGTTGTTACTCGTCTCATTTGTGTGTTTGTGCGTTTGTAAAATCTACGTACTTTGATATCATGACTGGGTGAACTTCCTTCTGTGGAATAGTAGTTTCGTGCTCTATGGTTGTTGAATGGATTTGTGCTTTAGGAATTTATTTCGTCTTGTGAGACGATGGAGCTGGTACCCAAAGAGGAGTTAGATCTAGCACAAGGGCCAAATACTCCAGCTGCTCTGAGAGCAAAAAAGGTAATTGAAAATTCTCGTATATGGGGAAAAAAAAAAGAATTTATACGTACATGTTTAAAACTTAACATGCCTTATGATGTGCTTGTCTTGTTGCCAAATGAAATTTATTTTATGGTTTATGTTGTAGATTGCACGATTTAAACGTCAAAGAGCTGCAGAATCTAAGCTGCAAGAAATTGAAGAACGAAAAGAACGTCGAGGTCGATCCACTAAGGCAGCAGCCTTATCTACTCCTATAGAGGCTGGCGAGGAGGATCTATTGGAGGACGATGGAGAGGAAGAACGGGAGGTTAGGCTTTTTGCATTTAAATGATATATTGTGAATTTCTTTTTCTTACAATTATATGTATTGCTTTAACTTTGCAATGCATCTTTCTTGCTACAATATGAGTTAAGTTACAATTTACGCAACTGTTATTCCTATATTGCTCTGCCATGGATCAGATCTTTTGCTGTGGCCCATAAGCCAATTCTTGCATAAGATATTTTATATGGCACCACCATATGATTTGCTCTTATCATTAGTTACTAAGCCAGACACTCTTTATTTTTGCCGTATTAATATTCAGTGTAGGATACACAACTTGTCTTGTAGCACTACACAACTTGGTACTTGTTTCTCTTGTGTTTTCTGAGGCAATGCGGATGGCCTGATATGTTCTTTAAAGATCCTTGAGGTATCTACTTTCTAGTAGTATGGCTCTAAATAAGAAATACATGCACTGATAGCTTTGAGATAGCTGGTGGAGTGCTGAAATCTGCATTGCGTTAAAGAATCACAAGGGAAAGACAACATTTGAAGACAGAATTACATCAAAAGAGGGACATTATATATTTGTAACTAAACTTTGTTGGTTAGAGCTCATGAAAAAAGATTATTCGTGTAGTTGACGCCATTCAGTTGGCAACTTGGGAAAAGGCTTTTGCTGAGTTGAGAATTGAGTTGTAGACAGGTTTATTTAGTTTCATACTGTGAGTAAACTAGGTGTCTAGAATGGTTGTATTTCTTTGCTCGTGAGTATTTGAGTATTTGACACTATAAAACTCTTGAAAGCCAAGTTTTGGATACCGGCATATGATTGGAATTTAAAACATGAAGTTTCAATTCCTGTTTGATTAACTATTTGTGTACTGTTTGGCATCTCTCTTGGATAAAAGTTCTGAATATGTTTTTAGCAAAAATAAAAAAAAAATCTAAATATGCATTTTTTATTGTGCAGGCTTGGCTTACAACCATCTCGTTGGCTATCTGTAAGGTCTGCCTTGACATTCTTTTGTTGGTTTTTGTATTAGTTTATAATTTTTGATAAGAGCGCAGATTTTTATTCTAACTAATACTTGATTTGCAATCACATTGCAGGCTTTTGATCTATTGGAAATGCTTAAGAAAGAGGAAGACATGCTTTCTGCTATGAAGGAAAAGCAATCACAGGTATCAAAATATTCTTTGTGCATTTTCTAGACTTTGTATCATGAGTTTTTTCTATTTATAAAGTTATAAAGCGATCGAGAAATTTTTGTTTTGGGCCTGTATCAGCACGTTCGTTCGTGGTAACGAGTTTTGCAATATACACTAAGTTTTGTACTTATTTATTTTTTGGTGCTTCAGAGTTTCATATTTATTTGATTAGTTCTTTAGCAATTCGGTCACGGTGGAAGCCCGAGTGTCAGTTGCTATTCTCTTTTTGTTATCTTGAAGTAATTTTAAAAGTCAGAAAACAATATACATGACGGAGAACTTGCGAACTTAACACCCTTGTTGACTGCATTAAAATGTGATTACTAGTTTGCTAAATTTAAGAAAGGGGAAGGTTTCCGTCTACAGTTCATTCGAAATCAAAGTAGAGAGAGTTAAAAAAAATCTGAATGTTAATCTTCTGAATTTATTGCAGGAAGGCGAGAAAGGTGTTGCTCAAGATATCCTCGATGAGCGCCTCAAGACTGCAGAAGACTGGCATCGTAATGCTGCTGCTAGAGCACGATTCACAAGACCAGCACAGCCAATCACATGTGCCACGTTTGCCCAAGATGTCATTGAAGGTAGAGCTAATGTATCTCAGGCACATGATCATAAACATCAACCACTTATCTTTGGACCAGCTAGTCTTGTTGGAGGTAATTTAACCACAGAGAGGGAGAGGATGGCTGCACAAGTTTTCCAGCCTGGCCACAGGTAGGCTTCTCGTATGTCTTTTAAAGGAACAAACTGATCAATGATTATGTTACATGGGTTCATGTACTGAGTGTTTGGTGTAGGTATGTGTCTAAAGATTGGACCTGCTTCTTATTTCTTAGACATGGACTCGGCAAAAAATGTCTAAATATTTAGGCTTAAGTGCTTAGAAGTATGTGCTAATGTACATACACTTGTCGAGAAGCCTAAAAAATTATTTTTTTTCCTTTCTATTTTACCTATTCACTCTTCTTTATATAATCAGTTTTCAAGTGGAGAATCTTGATATATTTGATTGTTGGGCAAGTTTTGGGTTAGAGTATGGGGTCCGGGTAACTTCGGGCATCAATCCATTGGTGAATCATCTTTCTATTGGAGTAGTACAGTTTTCATCATACAAGCTTATCTTATGATTTTTGTTCTATTTGCATGGTAGGTTACCAACCATGAGCATTGAGGAAGCTGGATTGAAAGAAATGGAGATGATGAACAAGTGGCAAGAGAGAAATGCTAAACTACTGGAAGAAGCGAATTCTTCATGGCACAGGGACCCTCGAATGCAAGGCCTCTCTGATGAAGATGACGATGCTGCTCAAGAAAAGGCAAGAGCATGGGATGACTGGAAAGATGACAATCCTCGCGGTGCAGGCAATAAGAAGCTGACTCCTTGTGGTTAACATCATGGAAGGTATTTACATAATCGGCATACGACCTTTAACATATTGAGCCTCTTTATTTTACTTGACCGTGGCCCTTTGTATTCTTGTATTATCATTATCAACTTAGTACCTTTCAATAATATATCCACTGTGGTGCTAGATTTTTGGGAGGAAATGTAAGGTTTCTAATTGATGTCCTAAATTAAGTATTGAACTTTTCAGCCCTTCTTTTTGTGCTACTGAAATCGTTTGGAGGGGAAAATGGGCTCTTGTAAATTTTGCCATGAATCAGATTGTTAGTTTAATACTTTACTTTAGGCACTGTAATGAAAAACATGTTCTAATGGAATACCCTTTTTTTTTTATGTGAATGACTATTTTGTTTAAGTTTTTTAAGTTGTCGTTTCATAGATCAATTAGGCTTAAAAACCTATGCTTTTGTTGAAAAATAAGCTGTTATGGTTGTATGGCGAAAATTTGAAAGGTAAGTTAATTTCATAAACACATTTGAAAGGGAAAAATAAAGTGAATATGGGATCAAAATGAGAGAGAATTGATTAAGTTCTCTTCTTATCTATTGGTATTATCAAACAATGAAACTAAAAGCCCTTGTTAATCTATGGAAAAAAAATATATTCTTTCAACTACAAATGATACGTGTAGAGGTGAATGTGATGAATGTGGAGAAGTTGGATAACTGGTAAAACTATCATGTATGAAGCTAGTGTCAGAATAAATTATAAAGAAATGGCGAAAGTAAGCTTATGCAGTCAGGCATTTGGATACTCTTACATGTTGTGACAAGTATATGCGTTTTATTAAAACTTGCTTTTATGAGTGACAAAAAAGGAAAGAATTTCATTGATTTAAATATGAAATTTTGAGATAACTGTTGCATTTGATTCTTGAGGTGACTAATGACTCTTCAATTGCAGATCCTCCTTTTTTTTTCAGTGCTACAAACAGTTAGGTAGAAAAGTGTTTGATGTGCACCCACCCACCATATTTCACATTAGAGAACTGTTGTTAAGTGTCAATTTTGTATGGACCCCATATAACATACACATCAAAGGTGATTGAGTGATAGTTAATGTAGGCCATGTGTTTTAATATGTTTCATCTCAATCATTCTCCAATCCAAGCTTGAACAGACTAAATGTTAAAGTTGGGGAATAATGGGTGTTGGGGGCATGTGTTTGAGAAGAAGACTTGAATACTTTTTTGGAAGTATCAAAAGCACTGTAACTGCAGTTTTAAACCTCAGATTATGCTTTGTTTATATATGAAATCAAAGCAACTTTTGACTAATTTTGTTTTAGTGTTATAGCACCATCATGTGTTTGTTGATTCATGCTTTTGTTAGTTGCATGCTCATTAATTGATTTTTATTTAAAGCTTTTTTTTTTAACATTAGAACATATTGATTCATTTGTATTCCAATCATAGTCCTTGGTACACATTTGGAGCGTAATATAAATATATATCTGAGTTTGGAAGCCAATCTCTAAATATTTAGAAGAGCTTTACTCGAACTTGCAATGACGCGCTCTATACCATCTAATCATTTCTTTTATCAATAATTTAGATATTAAAAATTAACTATGTTTTTATTTGGTTACCAACTTACTAAACATACAAAAATAGTGTTGAACTTGAACTTGAGTTTTTTTTTTTTTTTTTTTTTTTTTGTAAGTAACCAGAACTTGAGTTTTCAAATGATTCAATTTATCTTTGGTTGATGTTTCATCTCATAAAAAAATTCATTACCTAAGCTACCTAATGATTATTTAAAAAAAAAAAACTAATGTTAAATTGAACAAAAATTCTTGTTACGTGTGAAAAAAGTTAATTTGATGCCTCCAATGGTCTTTGTTGAAGGTCGATTCAAACTAATTAAAAGAGAAAGCGACAACAATAGGAATAGTGCAGAAAACTCTTCTGATCATCCATTATATTATATGCGAAATTGTGCTTGAATGTCAGCACTGTTCCTATTAATCCGAGCTAGGTCTGCTCATTTCTAAGAATTAAGGTCAACTCCAAACTCTTATGAGAAGCCTTCATACATGATACATAAAATCTTTGAATCATGAAAAACAAGCTTCTCAAAGTCAAAAATCAAGAATCAATTTGTCTGTATCTTGACGTGTAAATCCACCAAATGGACATACAATGATATTATTTGACCATGTATGATATGAAGGTATGTATGCATACACATTGTGAGGGGAGTTTTCTTTCTTTTTCGTGTGGAAAATAATTGGTGACCGGTTTTGGACACCCCCTTGTAATTGATGTCCATTGATTTATGAGAAGTGTTAAAATAATAACAACAAAGTCACACCATAAGATACATTATTTCATAAGAGTCATCCATGTGTGCATTGAAATGCGTGCATATACAGATCTCGATACGTAACATGCAGGTCGAAGTCGCACGGAGGGATCTTGTAAGCCAATATGTCTTGTGGTGTGACTTTGTTATTGACATTCTAATATTTTCCTTGATTTATACACGATGTTTGTGAGCACACAAATTGATGTGTAGTTAAGGAAACTAATAATTGGAAGTTGATTTTGGATGTCCAAAATGGGTCACCCTATGTGCACACAGCTTCAAAGATTATGTTTCAATAATATATTTAATGATGTAGGCATAGGCACATGTGTTTCCCAACATATCACAATGTCACAATCCCAATTAATTATGAGTTCAAGCATCTTATGTTGGTATGGGGATTGGTGGAATCAAGTAAGGAGGTGATGAAAAGGGTTCAGATTGTAGTTAATGATTATTTTAGTTTTGATTTTAAGGCGCATTTGACACCAATCAAGTGGATGACTCATTGATTTAGTATGAAGTTACTTAGATAAGAGGTCGAGAGTTGAAGCCTCATAAGTCGTGATTTCTTTCTCATTAAAAAAAGGCGCATTCGACTAACACCAAAAAGATGTGAACAATTGATATTTCCTTGGACGTAAGTCTAGCATTTACCAGAACTAGTAGAAGACAAAACAAACGATGAGAAGCATCATAAACACCACGCTTGGTCTGCTCACATGAAAACCATGTCACCTTGTACTGGTTTGTTCATCACCCTCATTTTTGGCCTCATCTGGATCACATGAAAACTCTTCTTTTAACCTTGTCCTGGTTCATCTTTATCTTGAACATATATGGCCAAGCTCTCCATGATCATTACAATTCAATTATGGGCCAAAATTGTACATTCAACAGTTGCTATCTACATGTGAACAAAGCTCTAGCCAGGACCACATTTGTACAACAATGAGCTAATTAGGTTATTAATTTATAGCTTGAATATATTTTTTTCAACGTTATAATTAAAGTAGTTCGAGCTTTAGGGATGAAAAAATCATATTTAGAAAACCTTAATTCCCTTTTTGCGGCCTTCTTATGGTTAAATTTACGTATAAAAGATCGATTTAGATTTGTTGAAGCCTACGACTCCACATTTAAAGCGAAAAAGATTGCTCCACTGGTAGGGTTGCAAGTTGGGCGGGGAATCCTCGTTCCCCGCGGTGCCCCGCTCCGGTGGGGCAAGGATTCTCCACTTTTTGCTCTCCTGGGCACTGTGCAAAATCTTGCTCCGCGTGGCAAGACTGGGACGGTAATTGTTCTCGCCTCGAGGGGATTCTCCGCTCCGTATCCCTTGCATAAAATTCTCTATTTTTTATGTTTTTTTTTTAAAAATTATATAACTTTTTTACTTAAAACATATGTAATATATGTAATGAAACTCAAGATCTCCAACAATAAAATTTATTTTTACCATTAAATTAATTTTATAATATATATATATATATATGTAATATCATAAAGATATATAAAATTATATTTAGAACATCATTGAAATATATTTGCCATACAAGTTTTGAAAATCTTATATATTTAATTAAATATGATAACTTGTGACTCAATCAACAAAACAAATCCACATTAATCTTCAATTTGAGAAAAATAGTTTCTTAAATAAATTTAAAAAATAGTACTTAATGATCAAAGGAATGAAGATCAATATAGATATTTTTTACAAAATTGATGGGGCACCGCGGGGATTCCCCGCCCTGCAAAGATCCCCGTGGGGTGGGGGCTTGGGGCGGCAAAGTTCGCCCCGCAGCCCCGCGGGGACGAGGACGGTAATTACGATCCCCGCCCTTGCCCCACTTGCAACCCTATCACTGGTTTGACAAGTTTTCTCACCTTTATAAAAATAATTTAAGGTTCAAATCTCTTGGTCGAGCAAAAAAACATATCACGCGAAAGGACTAAAGAAAGAGACCAAAGCATCTCATGTGAAATGATAGAGGCATCACTTACCAAAAGCCAAAGTTTGAAAAGATCGTGAGTTCAACTCTCACTTTAAGTAAAAAAAAAAGGGATACTACAACTTGGGGTGCAAAGATCTTCACTTGCCACCTCATGGAAAATGCCATTTAGAAATTTTTGCAAGTGATCCATCTAATGCTTTGTGAAACCTCTTAAAGTTAGTCAACATTAATTAGTCAGGAACTCATGAGACAATGTTAAATTGACTTATATTTGAGTTCTCTCTTTAAAGCAACTTCTCAGATTCTCCACTCCTGAGGTTCAAGTCATGCACAATAGAGACATCTGAGAGAGCTGGGTGTTGTTGCACTGGCACTCATTAATGAACTCAAAACTTGACGACCAAACACAAATGTGGCATCCATTAATGGCAGTCATGGTCCAACTAAGGATCCCAGTTCAGACTTATCACTAAGCAAGCACATGACCCAGTCAAAACACACACAAACACACACATATATAAAAACAAGTCCATTTGGGAGGGACCAAGGGAACAAACAAGACAAAGCAACCTTGCAAATTTTTCCACCAACTAAAGCACCACTTCCAAATACAAATGTATCCATATTTACAGATTAGGAAACAGGACAAGCACATAAAATCAGTACTCCCAACAAACTGCAAAATCATATTCACAGATTCCCAATCCTACCCATCATCATCATCATCATCATCATCATCATCATAAACAACATCCCTTCCTACCAACATCATAACCATGCCCACATAACCAAGACAACCCAATCTTTTTTTTTTTTTTTTTTTTTCTTATACCTAGTGGAAGCTATCTAAAAACATGGGCTGCTGCTCCAATTAGGCTATGTTGTGCTTCAAGCTTCAAGTTAGACAAACCCTCAAAATACCCGAAAAGTGAATGAGGGGAAGTGGGGGGTCTCAGTTTTCAGATTTTGGTCCTGAATCCAAGCTTGCCACCGATGCTTCCTCATCTTGAGATGAGAGAGGCAGCTTGCTCCTTGAGCTCATCTTCTTCACCTCTTGACTTGGGTAGATGAAGATCTTCCTCACCATTTCACAGAACTCACTGCACGAGATTGTTTAATAACACGATATTAAAACACATTTCGGTATAGAATGAGTTGGATATAAGTATAAGTTGGACATAAAAAAATTGGATTGTTGTAGAATACTTACGGCCATGGATCATCACCCACAAGCATCATATCACCTTCATCATCAGTGAAGACAACTTCCCATTTGTCGCGGGAGCAGAGTTCTCCTTTTATGTTGAACATCTCCTCTAGCTCATTAATAAGCTCGTCGTACCCCTCCAAAGTGTTCAAATCTACTGCCCGGCCAACTGCAATCCCATGCATTTGCACCTTTCCAAATAACAACAGAAGATAATTGATTTTCAGTTACTATGACGTAAAGTCCAAGGTTTTGTATTAATTTGATGGACTTAAGTTAAGGGTTTAGGCATGTGTATACCTTAGTTCGACTCCTTGTGGTTGTAGATGTTCGACTACTTGTGGCAGTAGGACAATTCTTGCTTTTGATCTCAATGGGCAAAACAGTTGAAGTGCCCATCTTCTGATCTTTTGAGGTCTTTGAAAGACCTGACTGTTCTGAGTCGGTTCCAGACACAGTAGCTGGACCAATACCTTCATTGGAACCATTTGATTTGCTTGTCAGTTGCGTTGAAGGTCCCTCCTTTGAAGCCGAAGGCATTCCGTTTGAGTTATTGGTCAAATCAATCCCAAACAATCTACACCCACCAAGAGTTCCAGTTATCTTCCCCTTCTCTACTGAGTCATTCTTAGATCCATTGCTGGGGTTTGAAGTGTGGTCAGGCGTTGAGTAATCTGAGAAGTCTGTCCATGTTGAAATAGCTTTGCTTTCTTCCTCAGCATTTCGAAACAAATGAAGAGGAACACTTAAATGAGGAGAAGATGGCCATCCGCTATCTGGTCTCATTCTCGAGGCACAATTGTTGCTTCCATTAGTGTTTCCATTGAACTCCTTTTGTTTAGGAGGCCAAACAACTTGACCTTCACTGCTAGGGGCCTCTGGCCCACTCAACGCAATCGAATCATGTGACTGGTTTGCTCCAGGATACCAGAAAGTAGAAGCTGCAGGACTTGTAATATCTACAATTCAATTGAAGCAAAAATAGGAGGTAGTAAATAAGTCTTCCAATAGGTCCAGAAGTAAAAAGGACATGCAACATTACCTAGAATAACAGGTTTCACTTACCATGTGCAGGGATATCAACAGAAGGCCGTGGTCTCTTGTTCTTCGTCGCTGAAGGTTGCATAAAGCTTGGAGGCCCTGAAGCAACAAAGGGCTCAATCTCCCATGGGGAAACTCTATCCGGTCTAGGAATGGAAGCAGGTTCATCCCATTGTACCTACAAATACACCTTATAAGGATGCAAGTCATCATAACAAGCCAAACAACATCTTGAAACAAACTTACCTTCAATGATCTCCATCTAGAATCTGTCCACTGGGAAGAAATGTCCCCAACCCCAACTATAGTTCCTGTAAATCTGATCAAAATCAACGCATCAATATATTTCATAGAAGAACCACCCTAAAAACACTATCGCCTGAAACAAAAAAAAAAAAAAAAAAAAAAAAAAAAAAAAAGGAAAAATAAATGACAGTACTTTCGCTCGGGAGAATCTTCCCCTTCAAATCTCATCTTGAACCGCATTCCCACGTCAAATCCATTATTGACAGACTCCAGATACTTGTTCAAGCTTATTATGAATTGACTTGTCCTAAAACACCATAAATGAAAAGCTAAGTGAATAAAAAAAAATAACCACCATAAGATTAAACCTCAGCTAAAATGGTAAGAGAAAGAAAAATTAAGAACCTTGGCTTGTAGTAAACAATGAATAGGGTTTGGGTTGCCACGGCATGAGATGCCGTTGCAAGGACTCCGAGATGCATGCTCTGGCTTGATATCACCGAGGAAGGCATGCTACTCTGCTGGCGAGCTAGCCGTCGGACTCCTACACGTAATCCTCCACTCTCCCCTCTACACACAAATAATTGTTTAAGGTGAAAAGGAAAACAAACAAGAGACAATGATGAGGAACGTCTAATCAACAAAACAAGAACGCATAAGGCTCAGACAGACCTCAGAAAAACAAAAGCATCCCCAGCAAACAGCCTCTTGGAAGTGACAAAAGTGCTCCAACCAGTTGTAAGCAAATGCCTTCTGGGTTGACCTGCATGATGGATCCATTAGAAATGAAGCAGATTGTAATTTTTCTCAAGAAACCCTTGTACACATTTCTGATCCTAAGACTAGTATCTATGTTAAACACAAAAGAAATGAAGCAGACAACGCGCATTTGTTCCCGATCAAAGAGCCTAATAAACTAGGTTATGATCCCTTTTCATTCAGGTCTTTCATTTGCAATTCCACCCACCACACATCACAGAATTAAAAAAAAAAAAAAAAAAAAAAAAAGACAGTTAAAGACAAGAATCAAACAAAGCAGAAGTGGGCAAGCAAGGAACCTCTGAATATATGCTTAAATCGCCACTCAAACCCGTGTAGATCCTTGGCAGCCAATTCTTGAGTAGGGGTTGGTTGGCTCATGTCCTAGACAGGAAAACCAAAGAGAGGAAAAGCAGAAAACATCAGAGGAAACCCACAAAGAAATAACAAGTTCAATCTCACAAAGGAGAACAACTTACAAGTTGTGGAAGGCATTCATTGGCATGTTTCCTCAGAACAGAAAACCCCCCATGAGTGCTGGTATCAGAGGCAGTTAAAATCTTGCAGAATGAATGCACAGCTGGTCTGGGTTGCTCAGGAAGACATGGATCAGCACTTTTGGGCTCAATTTGCTGTAAATATTCATTCAGCAAACAAGATTGAACATCAGTTCTACCACACTTAACAACTTCCAAACACCAAATCAGGCTAAATTTCAAACAAAATCACAGAAATCCTTACATCCACTTCTGGCATCAAAGTAATTTGAGCATAAACTTCATCTGTCTCTTGCTCAGCCTAACAATCAAACCCAGAAATGGAATCAATACCCAGAAAATAAAATTGACAGAACTGAAACTTTAGGATCAAAAAATTCTGGGCGGATAAATCTATACCAGTAACTGAATGTGCATAACACGACAGAGAATCTTAGGTGGTAGATTGAACATATGAATCCTCTGATTCAATTCCTCATTTGTTGAAGCTTGTAACTGATAAACCGAAAAATCAATAAAAAAAAACCCAAATTTGCAAACTGAAACCCCAAATTTCTTCAATGAAAACCCATCAAAACCCTTACTTGCTCCATGTGCCCTTGTGGGAAGTAGAAAACCCTCTCGTTTTCGCGGGGAACATCGACTAGAGGACCGGCGCAAGCCCTCCATAGCTCAGTATACAAGTCCTCCCCTTCAAACCCTAACAGAATTACCAGAAATTTCAGATCAAACAAGTGAAAACCCACCAAAAAACCAACAAATCCACACAAAGTTCCCTCCTTATCACCTGAATCGACCCTCTCGCTCGTCTGCGAAGCCGAAGAAGCTCTGTAATTGTCCACACAAGCCATCAAAACCCACCAATTTCACCAAAACCTTACCAAATCAAAACCCCCAAAACATCAAAACCAAAACCACCCAACAAAAACCCTAATCCCCAATCCACTCCCCCATCTTTATACACCCAACCCCAATCAAATTCCAATCATTCACGTCAACCGTAACCGAAACCCCAAATCAATTCAATCAACGACAGTGTTGATTGTTGTTGTTGTTGGTGAAGCGTTACGAAATCGCTATGCCCTCGAAACCCCACCAACGAAACTGCCCCAATAGAGCTTCAAATCTGCTTTAGTGGCTTCTAGGGTAGCCGTTGAAGCTCGCGCATTGATTGATTGATTGATCGATCGATCGATTCGTTAGCTGGACCAACGAAACCCTAGCTTTCTCTCTCTAGAACTCTGAAGCTCGGACTTTCTCTCTCTAAAAAAACAGTGCCTGTGTTTGTTGGGAGTGAGTGAGTGAGTGTTGTTGTTGTTGTTGGTGTGGCGCCAGAAAACCAGAAATCGCCGTTAAAGCGAATCCCGAAACCGCTTTCGGTGTCTTATTATTACCACACCATACATGCATGCCATACATGCATGCATGCATGCATGCATGGTGGGATGGGATGGCATGGCATGCATTATATACATCCGTGACTGTGGCGAGCTGACCATGGTTAGGTTAAGTTGTAACCTGAGTTACATCGCTCCCCCCATCTCTGTGTCTCTGTGCCTTACTGTCCATTGTACGTCATTGCAGCGTATTGTAATAAATCATTGGAGGGGATTATGTGGTCCGGATGGTAGATAGTGTTTCTGTTATGGCCGTTGGATTGGAGTGGTCATTGTTGGAATGATCTGTGATTAATGGAATTAGTTTTTTTGGATTATGATGAGGGCCGCTAAGGGCACCCCACCATTTAATGAGGGCACCCAGTTAATGTGTGCACAAACTGTTTTACCTGGGGCACCAAAAAATTAGCCCCGAACTACCGAAAATACCCCCTCGTGGAAATCCATCTGCACCCCACCACCCCCAGCACCATCTTCTCCGCCTAGACTCCAAGAACCCGTTTTGTGTGAACCGACAAGTGAGAGGAATCTCCGAAATCGTGTCTCCCGTGTCTCGCCTTGTGTTTCTCCTTCGGTTTACGGATTTTTTGCAGTTCGTAGGGTCGTGGTGTGAGCCGATTTCGTCTCCAAGTTAGGGTTCGGTTGAACATCGTCGAACACACAGATTTTGCGCGAAATCGATCGTTTGAAGTTACGTTTATAGTATAATTAAGTTACATTTGGTAGAGTAGTTGTAATGTGTGTGTGGCGGTTTGTAGAATGGTAAAAAAATTGGGAAATCGCGGTTCTCGGCCACACAAGGCCAGATCGAGTTGTTCGCCAAGCATGGCGAGACGAAGCTAAATTTTTGGGAACTCGCAGATCTCGGCCACGAAGGCCGGAGAGTTCACAAGGTGTCTCGGTTACGCATGGCCGAGAATACTTCAGTTATCTCGCCGAGACATGACGAGAGCTACAATTAGTGATAGGTAATGTGGCGTCGGTGGTGTACAACCGAGAATTTTCTCCTACTCTCGGTTGTACACTGGCGAGAGGGTTAGAGTAGGCTCGGTCCTCTATGACCGAGACATTTCAATATATTTCGGTCCTGCGAGGCCGAAACAATCGCGCACATCGACATAAACTTCGGATAACCTCATAAAAAACACAATAAATTGGCAAAATTACATCAAGTTCAACCTCCTCTTGCACCGTAGCACTACAATCCTCCATTATATAGTGGAAACAAGTTCGGATTTAAGAAAATTACCAAACCCTACGTTGACAAACAAATCATCATTTTCACAGTTTTATTCAACTAAACAATTCTAAGAAACCATCATATGATTGTCAAATATTGTTACATCGTTGTCGGATGATGTCAATCCGCAAGAATCGATAAACGCTCGCCAAACGCAATGTGGCTTTGCGGTTCAAGCTTGGTGGTGGGGTGCCCTTTTTCTTTGTCAAAATGATTTGTGGGGTTTGAATCAATATATATATACAAGGGCAAAATGGTCTTTTTCACTTTTGTTGAAATTTTTACAAAAACTTTGGGTGCCTTCATTAAATGGTGGGGTGCCCTTAGCGGCCCTCATTATGATTCATGGTGCTGGTTTTTTTTTTTTTTTTTTTTTTTTTTTTTTAAAGAAAGTGCTTGAGGAACTCACTTAGGGCACCGATTCAATTGAGTTTCGTGCAATATACTCTATATATGTGTGTGTATCTCGAGGCGAAACCTACGACATCCAACTAAATATGTGTCCAAAGTGAATTATTTTTGCATTTCCAAAAAACAAAAATGAAGACTCAAAATGTTTTAATAGGGGTTATTTTCCTGTACAACATTAGATAGGTGCAATCAAATTAAGATTGTCTGAATTTCCCACGCTGATGTAAGAAATTAAGAAAGGAATAATCGAATTGTACTTCATTTGTTTTAATAAATCGCAGTATACTTCCTAATGTTGAGAAGCAAGTTAAATACATCAAAGTTGATTTTGAATGGTTTAGTGCTTCGGTTGCTCCTAATCGGTGGCGGAACTAAAAAATCTTGTTAGGGGACGAACTTTAATTTTAAATTTTTTTTAAATAAAAAAAATATTAGTATGAAAAACTAAGCATAAAAAAAAATTGAGAATGCTACACTTGTTATATAGAAAGTGTGTGTCGATCATAAGTGGCGAAAAGAACGAATATGTAAGGGTTTCGTACACTTGTTTATATATATATATATATATATATATACATATCTCGAGAAATATATATTTTACGCTCTACTGCATGTCCTCAACTAAAAACTGCTCGACCATGATTAAGTTAGAAATTAAAAAAACTTAAGAATATTAAAGTGAAGGGTCGTGCATAATGTTTCCTATATGAAATGATGATCACCAATTAATGTTTGTGAAAAAAAAGAAAGATCACCAATTAATGATGTATATATAATTGAGCTAGCATGCGGTAGGAAGGAATTGAACCATATTTTTTAGATTAAGAGTCCCTCCTAAGAAAGCATGCTGCACCTTTTAAAAATGTCACCTAATGTTTATAACGAGCTAGGGAAAAGATTATAAATAGCAACCTAAATATTTATTTATTTTAGCTGCCTTCATATATCTTGACGATCAAACAAAATTCAAAATAAAAATGAAATGTGCTTGCTAATCTTAACGTCATAGACATAAAATTAAAATGTCGTAATCCAATTTTAAATAGGTTGATTTTTACCGTATGGTAGAACTAATACATACTGATAGTTAATGAATAAAATGTGTTTATTGTGTATTCATCTTGTGTACAAGGTGATCTATATATACACGCACAAGGCTTAGAATACAAAAGGAAAGTGCAATCACAAAAGGAAACTACTAATTACACGAGATACTAATTTCATTAACTGATAAACGTAATATTGAGTTTCCTTAACTGATAGTTACCTTAACACCCTCCCTCAAACTCAAGGTGGATTCGTAGAAATCAACTTGAGTTTGTCAACCAAGGCATGAAAGTGACCCGAAAGATGAGCTTTAGTGAATATATCAGCCGTCTGATTGGAGGAGGAAACAGAAAGAGAGCTGAAGAGTGCCCCGAACTAGATGCTGACGGATGAAGTGACAATCATTCTCAATATGTTTTGTTCTCTCATGAAAAACATCATTGTGTGCAATTTAAATCGCACTTTGATTGTCACAATGCAGAATGGTAGCAGAAGCATGTGTAACTCCCATATCTTCAAGTAACCATCGAAGCCAAAGTAATTCAGAGGTAGCATCAGCAAGAGCCCGATACTCAGATTATGTGCTAGAGCGAGATGTTACTGTTTGTTTCTTGCTTCGCCAAGATATTAATGAATTGCCCAAAAAGAAACAGTAACCAGTAGTAGAACGCCGGTCGGTAGGATCACCCGCCCAATCTGCATCGGAGTAACCCGATAATACCAATGGAGAGTTGTCAGAGAAGTGAAGGCAATGAAATATAGTACCTTTCACGTATCGAAGGATGCAGAGAATAGCAGTGAAGTGAGCAGTACGGGGGGCTGACATGAACTGACTGACAACATGAACGGCGTAAGCAATGTCCGGACGACTAACAATAAGATACACCAAACTCCCCACAAGCTGACGATATACGGTATGATATGAAAGAAGTGTACCATCTGACGGAGTTAGCTTGACATTCGTGTCTAATGGGGTGGATGCAATATCAATATTAGTGATGACAAAACGAGAGATCAAATCAGAGGCATATTTTGCTTGTGAAAGATATTATCCATCAGAAGTAGAATTGACTTCGAGACCAAGAAAGTAGCTCAAATTACCCAAGTCTTTCATCTCAAAGTGACTTTTGAGATATTGCTCCAAATCAGAAATCCCCGTTGAGTCGTCCCCGGTGATGATCATGTCATCAACATAAAGTAGGAGAAGAACCATGCCTCTGTCAGTTCGTCGGGTAAACAAGGCAGAATCATGAGGACTCGACTGAAAGCCAAACTGTGTAATAATGGAACCGAACTTGGCAAACCAGGCACGGGGAGCCTGTTTAAGTCCATATAATGCGCGACGGAGAAGTCAAACTTGTTTTGGAGAATGAGAATAGCCAGGAGGTGGACACATATAAACCTCTTATGCAAGATCACCGTTCAAAAATGCATTTTTAACATCCATTTGAAACAAAGGCCAATGTCGAACAATGCTACAACAAGTAAACTTCGAACAGAGGTCAGGCGGGCGACAAGGGCAAACGTTTCTTCATAGTCAATGTCATATTCCTGTGTGTAGCCTTTAACAACCAAACGAGCCTTATACCGCTCAATAGAGCCATCAGAGCGAGTTTTTATCTTGTAAATCCATTTGCATCCAATCGGAGTCTTGCCAGAAGGTAGCTCCACTAAGTCCCAAGTATGAGTCTTCTCTAGTGCACTCAGTTCTTCTGACATTGCTTGCTGCCACAAGGGCAGAACTAGCCTCTCGATAGGAGGAGGGCTCATGTAAAGAAGAAATATCAGAAAAAACAATGATAATCTTTGAGGTAAAGGGGAGGTTCAGTTACCCGTACAGACCGACAAGGTGGGACAGGAGCATGAACAGGAGTATCAGAGGGGACATATTCTTCGATGACGGGTGCAGGAATGAGATCACGATCATTGAGCTCATCTGGTGTACCTGCAGCAGGAGATGGGAAAAGCTCGATAGAAGAGTTAGTGAAAAATGATTGAGGACATGATAGTGAACTGTCGAACTTGGATAGGGTAGAGAACATGGTATTTTCCCAAAAAGTGACATGTCTGGAGATGCGTAATCTCTTAGAAAGAGGATCCCAACACCTATAGCCCTCATGTTCAATTCCATACCCGAGGAAACAACACAGACGAGCACGCGGTTCAAGTTTGGTATGTTCAGGGGGGTTAAGAAGAACGAAACATGCACAACCAAATACCCGAAGATGAGAATAATCTAGTGGTGAATGGTGACAAGGGCACAAACACTTCACCCCAAAACTTAATGATGTAGGAAGTTATAGTCATTCAAAATGAGAGATGTCCTGTAATACTGGTGTAGGAAGTCGATTAATGGTATAGACACAATTTAAAGCAGCTTCACCCCAAAACTTTTCAGGACAGGATGCATAGAGAAGTTGGGCTCGGACAGAATCTAAGATATGTCGATGTTTTCTTTCAGCTTGACCATTTTGTTGAGAGGTATACGGGCAGAAGCGTTGAACAATGGTACTTTGCTGTTTAAGAAACTGAAGAAGCATAGAATCACGGTATTCTAAAGCATTATCAGTACGAAGAATTTTGATTGTACTTGCAAATTGAGTTTTGATCATGTTAGCAAAATCAATATATGTTTAAGATATTTCAGATCGATGCTTTAGAAAATATATCCAAGTGAATCTGGAATAATCATCAATGAACAATACAAAATATCGATAACCATTCACAGTAGACGTAGGTGCAGGACCCCAAACATCAGAATGAACTAACCCAAACGAAATATTATTGATGGACTCGCTAAGACTAAAGGAAAAAGCAAGTTGTTTTGCTAACTGACAATGCACACAATCGAAATATTCAAATTTAGAAATACCTAATGACCCACTGGAAACAAGAGTGCGGAGTTTACTGGCTGATGTATGACCAAGACGAAGGTGCCACTGATAGACTGAGGGGGTGGAAACTGCAACGGAAATCTGTTTGACGACAGGCATGTGAAGTGACGTAAGCTTAAATAATCGTCCTACTTTGATCCCCGTTCCCAGAATCTGACCCGTCTGAATGTCCTGTACCTGACAACCAGTAGGAGAAAATAAAACAGTCAAGTTTTGCTCACATAATTGACCAACGGAAATCAAATTTAGAGTAAGATCAGGAACACAGTGGGTGTCAGGGAGAGTTAAACTGGGGTTGGATGCGGTTCCTGAATGGGTAACAGACATGGAGCTACCATTTGCAGTTTGAATGCTTGAAGAATGAAACGAGGGGCGACTATTAGAAAGAAGAGACAAATTTGGTGTCATGTGATTACAACACCCAGAGTCAAAGAACCAATGGTTGCCGGGGGCTACAGATAGGGCAGTGGGTTGGGGAGATATCACATGTTTGATGATTGCTTCTAAGTAATTCATAGAAAATAGTGGAGATGAATGTAATTCATTAAAGGCAGCAGCAACAGCAGAAGGACCAGCTTTAGAGACTTTACTTTTCTCCATCGAAGTGCAGGTGGCAGGATTGTTGTGCCTCGCACAACCAGAAGTCAAACTGATTGTTGTGTCTCGCACAACTAGAAGACAAACCGGATTGTTGTGGCTCGCACAACCGAAGTCAACAGATTGAATAAACCGGAGGCAGGCTGAATGGTGACAAGGGCACAAGCGCGAGTATCGACGGAGCAGCGCGGAGCAAAGCGTGGTTGTGCAGCGGCGGATCTGGTGTCCATCGTTGACGGCGGCGTGCAGCGGCGACAACGGAATGAGGCGGTGCGGGTGTGGCGGCGGCGCAGCGACGGACGGGTGCAGTGTGCAGTGAAGCACGACGGATCGGTCGTCAAGAATAATGGCGAATTTGGGCGGGCGGAGCGGCGGATCTCGGTCAACTGACAGAATCGATTTGGGCAGCGGAGGCGTGGATTTATGCAGCGGCGGATCTTGTGCAGCGGCAGCGACAGATCTGGCAGCGGCGGATCTGTGTAGCGGCAGTGGTGTGAGCGGCAGCGCGAATCTGGGTAGCGACGGAGCAGATGGGCGAGCGGCGGTAGCGGCGGAGTAGACCTACAGCCGGCGGCGGCGGCGGAGCAGGCGTGCAGGCAGAGGCGTAGCGCGGTGCAGGGGCGGTGGCGGATGCGTCAAAAGGGCAGAGATACAGGTGTAATACACGTGCCTACCGAGGCGGCTCAACAAACAAGACAAAAACAGAGGAAAGACCCACGATTAGGGCTCTGATACCATGATAGTTAATGAATAAAATGTGTTTATTGTGTATTCATCTTGTGTACAAGGTGATCTATATATACACGCACAAGGCTTAGAACACAAAAGGAAAGTGCAATCACAAAAGGAAACTACTAATTACACGAGATACTAATTTCCTTAATTGATAAACGTAATATTGAGTTTCCTTAACTGATAGTTTCCGTAACATGTACGTTTGACTGACTTTTTTAAGATTAGTCATGCGAAATTAAAGGGGAGGATAAAGACATCATTCATCACAAATAGTGGCGGAACTAGAGGGGGCAGGGTGAGCGGCCACCCCCTGACTCCGGGACCCTCTTGTAATACCCCGTCCTCGATCACTTCTCTTGCCCCTCGACTCCTTTCCCGCCCCCCTTACGCGCGACACACTTCTTATAGACTATAAATGTAGTCTAAATAATATAGGTTTAGGTGAAGTTCACCCTCTTAATTAAATTTTTTGATTCCGCCACTGATCACAAAAAAAGATCCTTTCACCTGTATGAGATCGGATGATTGATTCTAAAAAAGTAATGGAGGGAGGATGCTACTATAAAAAAAGTCGTAATTAGTACAAATAAGTGGTGCAAATAAGCAGGAGTTTAATAAGAAACTCCATTTAACGGCGCCGTTAAACTCCTATCCCTTATCATTGCCGTCACCGTTACTTGCCGTCTCTTTCTTTGTCTGCATCGCAGCAGGCAGTCCTGTTGGCCCGAGCAAACCCGACAGAAAATTTCGCATTATCTTTTTTATTATTATTATTTTTCCATCTACTAATCAACTCCTCCAACCTCACTTATTTACTGCCCATGCCACTCCAAGTGGTCCTCTCCCTCCCAACCGTGAAGTCGTTTTTCGCTGTGTAGTAGCAGTCTCAGCAATCCGTTCAATGGGCCCCACAATCCCACGTCAGCGGGCCCACCTGTTAGGTAGTCGACACATGGTTCGGTAAGGGGTGTGGGGCCCACGTCCCGTGTCGTTCACGTGGTGGTATTCTCGGACTCCCGTGATCCGATTATGGGGTTGTGTTTTGATTCTCCTTTAGTGTGAAAATGACTCGAATCAACGTCTGGTTTTCATTTTTGGACGGAACTACCCTTGCGAGGCTACAAAAGTTGAGGGGTTAGGCGGTACTTGTTGTTGGGAGGGGAGGGTGTTTTGGGGTTTTCAGTTAGTTTTGGGATGTTAAGGTTGGGGTTTGAGATGGAATCCTACCTATAATGTGAGTCTCAATCAATTAAAACCATTTATGGCTGTTTCAAAAAAATAAAAATTTTAAAGAATTTTTATGACTTTTTCTTTCGTTATTATCAGGGTATTAAGTGCATTGCTTCATTAATCTCAAACTCGAGGTGGGAAGCACTACAACGGCGACAACCTATAATTAAAGGAGGAGAGACTTGCGTCATCCAATCACAACCCTCTTAACTATTATTACGAGTTTTTCAATTGCACAATTTTAAGGACTTGAAATCAAATTTTGGGTGATTTCGTTTTTTTTTTTATAGGAAAAAACTACAATTTGACCATTACTACGAGGCTCGCAATCTCATACAAAATCAGTAAGTTATTCACTCGATTTTTATGCAGCAATTGAGATAATAATGGAACCCAAACTGAGATTTTAAGACTCATTTTTTAATTAGTTGTCAGCAGAAATTGGAATCTAGGTAGATAGCTCGAAAAGACCATATATATAACAAAAGAAATGCTAGGATGACCCGCCAGGGACACCTGGTCAATGCACTCGGTGACCTGATGGGTGACGTGGACACCTGAGTCCCACTTCCAAACAATCCCACCTCTTCGACCAACTTTTGATTTTTTTCTCAAAATTTGTCACCTCGGTCAGTCTCTGCTGCACGGACGGACTGCTAATAGTACGGTCATGTCAGAATGCCAGTTAGTCTGACAGCAAAAGCTGGCTCATACAAAATCGAGAAAAATGCGCCAAATTCAAATTTTTGACTATGTTCTCCAACCAAAACATTCAATGTGCCTCCTCAAACACATTTTGTCTCACATCTCCAACACCAAACCCACCTCAATCTCTTATCCCAAAGTTCGTCATCTTCCTCTTCTCTACTGCAGGAAGAGTAAGAGAACCAGTTTGTTCGGGTTCTCGTTCAGAGCTGATTGAAATGAAGTCCAAAGCAGGGTTTAGGCCAGACGAAGGTGAGTTCATTCCAACATATTTTGTGTCGTTTTATCTATTTAAAGGTCTCATTCTTCCTCTTTTGTATCTCTTACCAAACATCAGTCACAGCTTGCTCGTAGTGCCTCGATTTCGAAGACCAAGTGAGTCATAGTGTGGATGCTTGCTGTGTGGACTTTTAGTTTCGATTGTGTTGCCCTTAATTTTGAAGGTATTTGTTCACCCTTTTCACCTATTTTCCTGATTTATGGTTGAAGTCAAAAGTGAAGAGCTGAAGTCAAGTGTGGCTGCCTAGCCCAGATCCACTAAGTTTAGTTTTGTTTCTTTAGTTTCTTGATCTTAAGTTGTCTTACCAAACATCCACTAAGTTTGGTTTTGTTTCTTGATCTTAAGTTGTCTTACCAAACATCAGTTACATAAAGTTTCTATTCTTTGAGGGTTTTTTTTTTAATTTTAAACTTATGGTTGTAGAGACAAAGCTGAAGTCAAAGCTGAAGTCCCGTGAAGAAGACAACATATCAATAGGTGGTGGTGCGAACAAGTAATGCCATTCATTGTGATTTAGATTGGTACTTAATTTTTCTCAAGCAAGTCAAATTGTCAGCAGTTAACAATTTTAGTAGATAAATGTTCTTGCATCAAATAAGGCATTCCGCTCCCCTATAGCCAAGTGTGGTTGCCCAGTTCCATTCGTCATAGTTTTATAGTTGATTGTGGTTGATTAGGATCATTTTCCTTAAATTAATACTCCACATTACTTGCAGGAATATGTCATGGATTGATGAAGATGAATTTTTTATTGTATGAATTGTGCCTACGACAATCACTATCAAGAAAAATTGTCCATGGAGTATCCAACACTATTTGGTGGATCCGATTACAATATGTATGATGAGAATGATTGTGACAGCAGTTCCGGAAGTGATGGGTAACATCTACAAGGGTGTATCAACAATTTCAAGCCAAGATGAGATCTGGGGTTGAATGCAACGGGAAGGTATGTAGAGCTGAATGCAAGGTACACTCTCTTAAAATTACCATTAAGTCACCTACTTTTGTTCTTTGTAAATTGACTTATATTATCTGTTAATTTTTTATGGTTATGTATGAACAAAAAAGTTTGAATTGTTAGGAAACTCTAGTGCTTTTGACAAGTATGATGGTGAAGATGGTGGCATGACAAGTCCTATACAAAACAAAGAACATGTAATCACTAACTTCCACCTTTTACTTCAACGTTAACATGTCTAATTGGATGGTAAAATGACATAATTGTTGAATGTGTACAATAGGAACATACATCAAGAAAGGGAAAGTCCCTGCAAAAATTATAAGGAGGACACTTATACAAGCCCATTGAAGGAGGACAATTATGCAAGCCTTACGAAGGAGGCCCCAAATGTGAGAACAATTTGCATTTGATCATTCTTTTTCAATAAAGTTGTTGATCATGATAGGGTAGTGCATGGTTCTTCATTTTTGTTTTTATTTTCTTTGGCTGGGATTGCTTGAAGTTTTAAATTATAATATTCTATGTATTTGTTTTAGTTTTTGGGATAATGATGTGAATCAGTTGCAGTAGCCGGTAGATATCACGCAACAGTCGTAGAAACAACAACAATATCACGTAGATACCATGCAACGGTCGAAGGAGTAGGTAGATACCGTGCATCAGCAAGTGGATACCATGAAATAGTCGTGGCAACAGGTAGATCCAGTGCAGCAGCAATTTTTGTTGTTCATGCAAACAGAAATGCAAGAATCTATGACGACAAGGATTGCTGCTTTAGAGGCAAAAATGGAAGCAATGAACAAAGCAACCACAATAACAATAGAAGAAGCAATGAACATAGCAACCACAACTACAATAGAATTAATGAACAAGGCCATGTAGCAAGTTTTTGTAGAGATTCAGTAGGCTTTTGTAGGAAACAAAGAAAGATAGAAGAAGTTGCAACATCCAACTTTGATGTAGCACATGCAAATGGAAGTAAGGAACATGGCAAACATAAAGCAGTATGAGAACCTTTTGAGCCAAACACTTGGAGAATTTGAACGCCGGTTCATCAGCAACTTAAAATTGAGCTACATCACCTTCGACTCGCGAGACGATAAGCTGGAGGCTCGCATGCTTGGATGTGGGGATGACTATAGAGCATCTCGCTCTTTTTGATCCAGTTGCAATCGGTGGTTCAACAGAGGCGGAAGGAAAAGAAGACTCGTAGACTGCAAACAAGGCAATTCTTCCATGAACTTATGTTTAACTTACTTAATGATGATGGTGACTATAAACTTGGGTTTAACTTAGCTTTATATGTGTCTTTGAACTTGGGATTATGTGTGTCTGTCGTGATGGCATAAAACTTTCGTGATGGTGTCTTTGAAGTTGGGTTTATGTGTGTATGCCGTAATGGCATAAAATTTTTGTGATGGTGTCTTTGGACTTAGGTTTAACTTAATTGTATGTGTAGTTGTATGTATTTCTATCATTTGGTTTATTTTATGGGATCATGTTGCCATGATGGAATCAATATGATTATGTTTACTTTTTGTTGTCTAGATGGCATCGATTACTTTTTGGTCTAACTAATGCAATTCAACCACCAGAATTGTGCTATGAATTTTGTGGCATATGAATATGAACTTACTCGATTGCAACTCTTTTTTCTCAAAACACAAACATTTATAATTGTCGCCTTAACGGTTTCAACAAGTGGGAGGATCTACATTGAGGACTTAAGGACGTATATAGACGCAATAAATGTTTGAGGACGTGAGGACGTATATAGACGCAATAAATGTTCAAAAACATAAAGGCGAAGGTGAACAACTTCATTCAGAACAATCAAACGCATACTTCTTTCAAACCGAACTATAAGAGAGTACAATTGCGTGCTTTTGATTAAATTGCTAAACCATAAATAACACAATAACATCATTGAATGTCATTAAACAACACTACACTATAGTTGCATTTAGCTCCACAACCTTCCCGTTGCATTCGGCTCCACATCTCGTATTGACTTGAAATTGCTGATACACCCTCGCAGATGTTACCCTTCACTTTCGAATTGGCTGCCACAATCATTCTCATCATACATAATGCAACCGGACCCACCAAATAGTGTTGAATATTCCATGGGCAATTTTCTTGATAGTGAAAAAAATTCATCTTCATCAATCCATGATACATTCCTGCAAGTAATTTGGAGTATTTATTTAAGAAAAATGACTCTAACCAGCCACAATCAACTATAAAGTTATGACCCTAGAGTGGAGCTGGGTAGCCACACTTGGCTGTAGGGGAGCGGAGTGCCCTATTTGATGCAAAAACATTTATCTACTAAAATTGCATTACCTGTTCGCACCACCACCTATTGACTTACTTGAGAAAAATTAAGTACCAATCTAAATCACGATAATAAATGGCATTACCTGTTTGCACCGCCACATATTGATATGTTGTATTCTTCACGGGACTTCAGCTTTGCCTCTGCAACCATAAGTTTAAATGTCAAGTTTAAAATAAAAAAACCCTCAAAGAACACAAACTTTGTGTGACTGATGTTTGGTAAGACAATTTAAGATCAAGAAAAAAAAAAGCAAACTTAGTGGATGTTTGGTAAGACAACTTAAGATCAAGAAACAAAACCAAACATAGTGAAGCTGGGCTGGGCAGCCATACTTGACTTCTACTCTTCACTTGTGACTTCAATTGTGATGACCCAAAATCCAAGTGACCCACCCTAGGGGCAATTTAGTAATTTCCCCAAACCTACATTAAATTAGCCCTAATATAAAATAAACCAAGTTGTAAACCCTAGCCACCACAATTTATTTACAAACCCTAAAACGAAAAAAAAAAAAAGAAAGGAGAAAGAACAAGAAGAGGGAGATTTATAAGGTTCTTAGAGATCAAGGCAAAAGAATCCACGAACAAAGTATTCCTCATCTTTTCTTTTTGACTTTGATTTGATTAATTCTGAAAAAAATAAAATAAAAGTGACTTAAATGGGAAGACTACCAAGAGAGTGGTGGTATCGCGGCGACATCACCAATGGGGGGCAGTTGCTCCCCTTCCCCCATGGTTGATGAACCAGAAGCAATGCTCCTGGTTTGGTCAACCCCTAAACCCGGTCAACTGTTGTTAACTGGTCAACACAAAAAATAATAAATAAAAATAAAAATATAATATAATAAAATAATATATATATTAAATAAACATAATAATAATATGTTTTCAAATGGGTTGGGGTGGGCCCCCACACTCGACTCTTCCACGGGCGACGGGGGACCCGCGAGACCACCCTAGTGGGCCCCACCTCAAAGTAATTGAATAATAACTAATTTTGGATTTCGAATCGTCGAATAATGTGACTGTTGTTCAAATTGTCTAGATTCGCAAATAGGTTCACATAGAACCCCGAGCGCGCAAGGACCGGGAAAGGATATCGCGACGAATCAACGTAAGTGGGGAGCTTGCTCAATTATCAAACGTGACATGCTATTAGATATTATTAGGTCTCACGATTTTAATTTAAGACTTGGGGAATGGGTTGCGACTTATTATTGACTTGAATGTGACTACCTATGGATTGTGAATGTGTTGCCCTTTGCTCATGTTGTCTTTATCTCACCTTCGTGGTTGTTGCCACTATTTGGCTATTTCATGGGTGTCGCCACTATTGGATATTTGCGTGGTCGTCACCACTACTTGAGTATTTTATGGTTGTCGCCATTACTCGAGTTATACTTTAAGATCGATGCATGAGATTGATGCACACATCGGTGATGGCTTTGGACGAACCTACTGTGGACTTGATGGGGCTAGTTAGGGGGCATAAAGACCTTTATGTCAACTAATGGTTTGCATTACTTCGAGAGTAGGTGAATCGGTCACCGGATTCTTGTCAATAACTAGTACACGTTGAATGGGACCCGACTTACTATATTATTATGCTTTTATGATATTTCTCTAGAATTCACCATTGCATGATGATTTGATCTATAAATGCTTTTATGTTCTTTATACGATGCTTTATAAAGTTGACTATGGATATTCATGAAATACATTTTTTCTCTATCTTTACTTTCAATTCATGATAGACTCGCATGATTAGTAGATATTACTTGTATGTTTGATGGTTGAGTGGGTTTTCTGCATTACTGAGCTCCGTTGGTTTTTTTAGCTCACCCCACTTACTCTCCAGGTCTGTCTTCATCGATACCAACATGGGATAAAGGAAAGGCGATAGTGTAGAGCTTTGCCTTTAATGTGAACTTTGCATGCTATTTATATTATCGATATTTAAAACATCTAAACATGAGTTGTATTTGGCACTTAATGGGGTAGATTTTAATCCCCGAGACATGTTGGCTTAATAACTTGATAATATACGCTTGCAGTCACTTAGGGATACTTGAATACCTTTGTTTAGAATTATTTGTTTAACATATGAAACCTTTTAGTTTTAAATTCCGCAATTATTGTTTCATATATACAATAGTATAATTCCGCTGGTTGAATTAGGCGTGCAAAGTCGTTATTTGGGTCTGGTTTAGGTATCGGACTTGGGCAACGATTTGGGCCGGATGACCCGACCCTAAGTCGGGGGAGGGTCGTCTCAGTTGGTATCAGAGAGTGGGTATTAGAAAATGGTTAGGTTAGTGAAACCTAAGTTATATAGCTTTTAAGTTAAAGGTCAAGTTTAAGTCAGACAAATCAATGGTATGGGACATTGGTTCGAGTTGACTTAACGAGCATAAATGACCAATCCTAGGATGGAAAGGGATTAAGAATTTAAATAAAACACTTGAGTAAGGTTGTTTTCCTTATGTTATGATATCTATCGCGTTTAGATATTTTATTTACTCTCTTAATTTGTATGATTAATTCACTCTTGTTTGCTCTGCAGTTGCATTATGAGCAATAATGGTGGAAACTCCTACAACATGAGGGAAACCCAGGAGAAGGAGGAGAGAAATTGGCGCGCTTAAATGGAGCAACGCATGACTACTATGGCCAAAACATACCAGAAGACCATTCACGACATGACATCCGCTCAAGACGAGAGATTGACAGACCTGACGCAATCGCACAAGAGGAACATGACTTGCATATTAAAGTTGATACAACAGCGAAACACAGGGGCGGTAGAGCGAACACCTATGAGGCAGGGGCCTAACCCCTTTTGGTACCTATACACGAGGATCATCCTATGGAAGAGGGGGCTGATTCTATTACTGCTGCAGCTGCAGCGGCCGTACCTGTAGTGGATGGAGATCTAGAGGCTTGTTGAAGGGGCAAGATACATAAGGAATTTATGAAGTACGACGTACCACATTTTTACGGAGAGCATGATACCATTAAGGTCGAGGCATGGATACTAAAGATGGATAAGAGGATGAAGACGTAAAATATTGATGAGTGGACCATAGTACCGCTGGTGGCATTTTTGTAAGAACACAAGGCACACGAGTGGTGGATGACTATCGAGAGGATACCGGGAACTAATATGAATTGGTCACAGTTCAAGCGTTTGTTTTACGAAGAATGGTTCCCAGAGCCAGTGAAGGATGCGAAGATTTGAGAGTTCCTTGCCTTAGCACAGGGCAATATGTCAGTGGCTGAGTATGCATCAAAGTACAACAAGTTGCTAGAGTTCGCACATGAGTATGTCCTGACGGAGAATATTCGTAAGAGGAGATTTATTGATGGACTGAGGCCGGATATTAGTGTTATGGTAGCGGCGTCTGGATCTGAGACTTATCATCGGGCATATCATCGAGCACTTGAGTGTAAGGCATCACTTCGTGAGGGCTTCATGCAGTTTCAGCCAGGATCTGATAGATATGGATATGGAAAGCGTAACTTTGAGGGTTACCAGAACGGTCAGGGCGAAAGTTTCAAGGAACACTGATTTGTAGGATCTTCGGGTGATCATGCACTCTCTAGTGTAGCATCGAGGGCACCACCTACCTTGATAGGGCCCACCTCACACTCACATGTTCCTGCACCCTCGACTATACATAGTGTAGCGTATGGACTGCCACATCCACCACAACAGGCAACGCATGCATCTCAGACACCACGGCCAACATGTTTTAATTGCGGGCAGTTGGGCCATTTTAAGAGGAAGTGCCCAAAGTTACAAGCACGTATCGAGGGTAGAGTGACCTAGACAACGAGGAGTGGAGTACACGCGGCTGTTGAACTAGATTTGGGACCCATTGAAGGGTTTATAGCAGGTAACCTTTACATTTCGTAGCGATATAAGCGTGCTTTTTTAAGTCATTCGAACATATTGATCCTTTCGTGTGTGATTTCTATGTTATAAAATTGGGGATACAAAAAAAATAAAAATTTTCTTACGAGATAAATGAATGTCTTACATTGAACACGAAACATAATTCAAACATATATAGTTTGAAGAGTTCCTCAAAGTTAGTGAAATCATAATGAATCAAATGATAAGAGAACCATTAGCATCGGGGACACCCGAATAAAAGAATGCCTATAGAGGTATTATCCGAACCTAGGCAGGTGAATTATGTAATATTCGACAGATTTTAGTGGTACCAAAGGGTTGATTTGGAGTAGAGAAAAAAGGCCACGTTGAACTTTAAACGAAAACACAATCGTATTGAGGTCTCAAAACGTTAAGATTAAGATATTAGTAGTCGCCATTACCGCAAGAGTAAAGGTTACTCCATTGAGATACATGAATGAATGTGAATGCAAAGCCCGAGGTACTTGGAGAGCTATGTCAGTTGTTGCCGCACAAAGGATATGACAATTGTAATCGCATGAGTAATTACACATTTTCGTTAAAATAATGAGAATAATAACAACAACAACAACAACAATAATAATAATAATAATAATAATAATAATAATAATAATAATAATAATAATAATAATAATAATAATAATAATAATAATAATAATAATAAGGGTGTCGTGTTAGTTGTTGCTGACACGAAAGAAATTAAAAATTTATGGTTGTCGCCACGAAGGGATATTGTAATCGTAGTTACAAAAGTCATGATATATCTTTGCTAAAGGTTAGTCGTCGCTAACACAAAAAGAAAACGACTGATGTGGTGATCGTCGCTTAAAGATCGATGCTACATTAAAGTTGCAACGGACAAGTTATGAAATGGTACATACAAGATAAAATAATAATAATAATAATAATAATAATAATAATAATAATAATTATTATTATTATTATTATTATAAATAAATAAATTTGATGGTGAGCATTCTTATATCTAGATCTACGAGCGTACCCTTCTTCTTACTTTTGAGGACGAAAGTTTTTTAAAATTGGGGATGTTGTGACGACCCAAAATCCAAGTGACTCACCCTAGGGGCAATTTAGTAATTTTCCCCAAACCGTACATTAAATTAGCCCTAAAACAAAATAAACCAAATTTTAAAGCCTAGCCACCACAATTTATTTACAAACCCTAGATCAAAAAAAGGAAGGAGAAAGAACAAGAAAAGGAAGATCTAGGAGGTTCTTAGAGATCAGGGCAAAATAATCCATAAACAAGGTATTCCATATCTTTTCTTTTTAACCTTGATTTGATTAATTTTGAAAAAAATAAAATAAAAGTGACTTGAATTGGAAGAACACCAAGAGAGTGGTGGTATCGCGGCGACATTACCGATGGGGGTCGCGACGACGTCATGGTTGCCGCCGCCGACGACAGTAAGTAGGGCCCCACTAGGAAACCCCACCGACGTAAGGAAGAAGACAAGGGGTGGCACCCAAAGCCACCCCCCGCAACGGCTGTCGGAGCCGCGACTGGCCGGAGACTGGGACGTCGCCGGCCAGCGGCTGGGGAGAGGGAGCAGTTGGTCCCCCCATGGTTGACGAACCAGAAACTATGCTCCTGGTTCGGTTAACCCCTGAACCCGGTCAATTGTTGTTGACCGGTCAACACAAAAAATAATAAATAAATATAAATAAATATAAAAATAAATATAATAAAATAATATATATTATAAATAAACATAATAATAATATATTTTCAAATGGGTTGGGGTGCTCCCCCGCACTCGACCCTCTCACGGGCGACGGAGGACCCGCGAGACCACCCTAGTGGGCCCCACCTTGAAGTAATTGAATTATAATTAATTTTGGATTTCAAATCGTTAAATAATGCGATTGTTGTTTAAATTGTCTAGATTTGCAAATAGGTTCACATAGAACCTCGAGCGCGCAAGGATCGAGAAAGGATATCGCAGCGAATCGACGTAAGTGGGGAGCTTGCTCAATTATCAACCATGACATGCTATTAGATATTATTAGGTCTCACGATTTTAATTCAAGACTTGGGAATGGATTGCGAATTATTATTGACTTGAATGTTGTGACGACTCCTCTCCTAATCTAGGGCACCGCCCGGCTTAATCTCATAATTAAGCCCTAATCATATCCACGCAGGACTTAACTACGTATTAGTCAGCCTTTACAACCTAGACGCATCTTTTCTCGTATTCATGATAAGTAATACATTAGTCCTACCAGTTTAAAAAATTTAGAGTTAATTAAAACTTTTTATTAAATTAATTAATTAGTGAAAGTCTTATTGATTATGCAGAAGCAATTAGTAACTTATGCGGAAGCCATTTATAAAATCTAAGTGTGGAAAACCAGGAAATGACATCACATATATAAAGTCCTCAAAATGCATTGAAATAGTAAAATAGTCTAAGTCAAGTCGGGGAACTAACGTTCAACCCAATATACTACCCCAAATAGTATCTGAAAGACATATAACATATACAATCAAAATACCAAAAGAAGACCTACAATCGATGCAGTGACGCGCGCGGCTCAAGAATAATCGCCGATCTTCTCCTTGCCCGGCCTGCTGGTAGACGGCTCTGCACCCACCGTCATAAAAAGGACGGTGAGTACAAGAATAAAACAGTAATCCCCGATGACAAGTTTAATTTGCATTTCCAAATATTCAAATGGTATTTAAAAGCATATAAATAGGAAAACTGGAAAATAAACCATATGCGAGTAAATACAAGAGTTAAACAAGTGATACTGACACTAGGCTAAGTAGTGGTGATTTAGGTCCGGTCGGCAGTGAAACATGTCACTCCGACTCAATAATCATATAGCACAAGGTACTCTAACTCAAGTGTTACCAGGGACTCTAACCCAGAGAGTCGCGCACACCTCGATCGAGTACGGGACCTAAATGCAAAAACTACTTTTAAAATTTCAAGAAACACCAAGTATGGATTGTCAAGGCATAGGCACATCTACACACCTAAACAAATAAGGAATACAAGTCCTCTTAAACATTTATAAGGTATTCACTAGCCTAATAGCATGCTATTTATCATTCAATTCACATTTAAAACAACAAGAATAGACATAGCATGGGATATAATAAATGAATCAAATCAAATGAATGGATATCATGTAAACTAGACTCATCAAGTGAGCATAGACACAAAGAACACATGATATAAGAATACAAAGGCAAAATAGTCAAAAGGACTATGCAAGGACAACAATTAATAGAAATGAAATGCCAAATAAAGTTGTCATTGGGTATACTCACAACAAAAAGTAAAGTCTAGCTTTTCGGCCTCCGATACTCAAATCTTGTATTCGCTCTCCCATACCCTTTTCCTAGGTTCCTGAGTTTGGCGTCTCATTAGTTCAAATATAGTGGGTTTAAGCTCAATTTAGTGGTGTTTATTGTGTATTCAAATTGGTTCAATAGACTTTAAATCAATCTTCCTAAATCAGCCCCTAAAGACTAAATTAAGTTTCAATTTCAGTCCTACATTTTAATGCACTTTTAGGCATGAAATGGTCCAAATATCGAAATCCTCCATCAGTACAATTATTGTTGGTCTCTCTCTTAGCTTTCCGGAAAGGTTAAGTTTTCAAAATTCTGATTTAAAATGAAAGAGATGTCATGATTTTACTAAACATAGGTCTAATTGGAATTTAATCCGACCAGCGGATTTAGAAAATCTATTTATCCTAATCTATAGTTCGTAAAAATGTATTTTTTGGTCACAAGGCAGAAAATATACCCAAATACAACATATTAAAAGATCGGCTTATTTGGATAATTAGTTAGGGAGTTATGCCCTTAACAAGTTTCGTTTCAAAACTTTCCTTTTTAATTCCAATACCTATTTGTAGAGCATTTTTGGATATAAAAACACTTGAATCAGAATACCTTCAGTTAAGCAAAGTTATTCCCCTTTAAATAAGCTTTCAAATGCCACTGGTTTGGATCAATTTAGATCTAAAATGGGTAGATTATAACCAAATTACCTAGGTTGATCCCTAATACAACATGCAGAATTCTAGTTTTGGTGTTGCAACTTCAAAAATTCATATCTTTATGATTTCAAAACCAAATTAAGAACTTCAATATAGCTGGATATCAGCTTGAAATGAAGAATCTAAATATATAAATCAATTGCAAATACTCAATCATCTACCATCTAAAATTAGCCTAAAACCAGAACTTGTTCTAATTTCAACTAAAAAGATGTGTACCTAGTTGATGTAGCACCCTAGCTTGAGAATTTCTCACCAACTCCCATGGATTCCTTCAACACCTTGATGATTCACTCATCTCCAGCAATTCCTTCTTCTTCTCCAGCAAAAATGAATGAGTGATTTGGTTTGCATGTTGTTTGATCACTAATATTATATATTAAGGTGATGTTCCTTCCTAGCCCTTGATCTCCATGAATTTATGTATCCCGAGGAATATCTAATAGTCCACTTCTTGCCATATATCCCACTAACTCAACCTCAAGTGACACCATTTCATTACTCACCTAGTTCTTAGATGTGCCAATGTGTATCTCTAGACCAATCTTATGCTTTCCATTTAATTTACTCAACTATAGGCATTTAATTTGATTTACATTAACAAACACAACCATAGGCTTATAAGTAATTCCTTATTTCATATTAGTATTAAATAAGACTTACCAAAATGCTAACTACCCGGTTCCCGGCTCGCACGCTACTCGAGGCGTGTCGCCGCTCTCGTCTCGACGCCTACAACTATACAAATCGACTTAGTAAGTCTACACAATACATAACACTAGGCATACATCAATACAAAAATAAAATATACCTTGGCTACATGCCTCGGTCGGTGCACGTATCACAGTGTAGGTCCTACGTCAAGGGTCGGAGATCCTGATTAAAGAATTAAAACGGGGGTTAGAGATTTCGACCGTGACAAATATTCCCAAAAAAATGAAAATTTCGTCCTTGAAATTAAGTTTAAGTTACAGTTCTACCTGACTAAAACAGGTACGGGAATCTATCTCGCATGTAGTCCTCCCGCTCCCAGTGAGTTCGTGTCATCGTGGAACGCGCCACTTGACGAGTACTACGGGATGGACTTGCTCCTCAACTGCTGCACCTTCTGATCTAGGATCTGAATGGGCTGCTCCTCGTAAGAGATGCCATCACTCAGGTCGATCTGACTCAAGTCAACTGTCGGTCGCATGCCTGCCTTCGACTCGGCTAGTCGAAGCATCGAAATGTGGAACACTGGATGGACCCCTGACATCTGTGGAGGCAATTCAAGCTCGTAAGCCACTTTCCCGACCCGTTTCTTAATCATGAAAGGCCCGATGTACCTCCGTTCAAGCTTGCCTTTCACCCCAAATCTCTGAAGACCCTTCTCATGGGAAACCTTTAAATAAACAAAGGCTCCCTCGGAATACGCGAGATCACCGCGATACTTATCTGCATATCTCTTCTGTCTCTCATGTGCTCCTCTGAGTCTCTGACGGGTTAGTTTGACTTTTTTCGTGTGGTCAACAACAATTTCAGGCCCCACTATCTCCCGGTCCTCTGACTCAGCCCAACACGATGGCGAGCGACACGGTCTACCATACAAAGCCTCAAATGGCGCCATCTCAATGTTAGCCTGATAACTGTTGTTGTAAGCGAACTCACACAATGGTAGGTACTCCGCCCAAGATCCGCCAAACTCCAACACGCATGCCCGCAACATTTCCTCGAGGACCTGAATCAATCTCTCAGTCTGCCCGTCCGTCTGAGGGTGGAAAGCCGTCTTGAAGCGTAGAAGCGCGTACCATCTCGCTCTTGCATACTCCGCCACATCCCGGACGTATACGTAGCATCTCGATCGACGTGATCGTCAATGGTACCCCGTGCGACGATAATCTCTATCTCGAACAGTACGTTCAGCTGATCGAACGTGTAATGCGATGCCACTGGCAAGAAATGAGCAGACTTCGTCAGTCTGTCAACTATCACCCAGATTGAGTCATGTCTCCTCGCGGTCCTCGGCAGTCCTCTGACAAAATCCATAGAGATGTCTTCCTACTTCCATCGAGGAATGGGAAGCGGCTGTAGTAATCCCTCGGGTCTGCGATGCTCGTACTTCACTTGCTGACAGATACCACAGTTCCTGATGAATCTAGACACGTCTGCATTCATCCCAGGCCACCAGAAATGTCTCCTCATGTCGTTAGTCCTGCCTGGATGTACGGTAAATCTGGAACGGTGCGACTCCTTAAGGATCTCATCTCTCAGCTCTGGCACCTCTGGTATCCACAACCTGCCCCGATATCTCATACACTTATCTGTCGTCTCTGGCCAATCTGTATACTCTGCACTCTGTGCTAACTCGCTGAATCTCGAGTACAATCGGTCGGTCATCTGACCCTCTGACACTCGTCGTGTAGACACGGTCTGTAGTCTCATCTGTGCGCAAATCATCACCTGCGTATCGGTAGGAACCTCTGTCTGACATGCTGTCGTCGCTGCCTCGAGTAATTCGTACTCATGCATCATGTGACACATGACCACCTCAGCATCTCTAGTCGGTCTCATACTCAGCGCATCTGCGACTACGTTCGCTTTTCATGGGTGATACTCTAAGGAAAAGTCGTAGTCCTTCAAGAACTCTAACCATTTGCGTTGTCTCATGTTCACCTCTTTCTGTGTGAAGATATATTTCAGACTCTTGTGATCAGTGAAGAGTGTGAATCTTTCTCCATACAGAAGGTGCCTCCAAGTCTTGAGCGCAAATACAACCGCTGCCAACTCTAGATCGTGCGTGGGGTAGTTCTTCTCATGTATCTTTAACTATCTCGATGCGTATGCCACGACACCGCTGCCCCGCATCAACACACAACCTAGACCCGTATGAGAAGCATATGTGTACACTAGAAATCCTTGTCCAGCCTCTAGCAGTACTAACATTGTCGCGGTAGTTAATGACCTATTCAACTGAGTAAATGCAGCCTCACACTTCTTAGTCCACTCATAAGCAACATCCTTATGTGTCAGCCTCGTCATCAGTGAAGCGATCTTCGAGAAATCCTTCACGAATCTACGGTAGTATCCTGTTAACCCCGGAACGCTCTTGATCTCCGTACTGGTGTCAGTGCCGGCCAATCCGTGATCGTCTGAATCTTGGCCGGATCTACTGCAATCCCTGCTGCTCCAACAACATGCCCCAAGAACTTGACCTCTGCAAGCCAGAATTCACACTTGATGAGCTTAGCGAAAAGTCGGCGTTCCCTCAATGTCTGCAACGTCTCTCTGAGGTGTTGCTTGTGATCCTCACGTGTCCTCGAATATATCAAGATGTTGTCGATGAAGACTATCACGAAGCGGTCGAGATATGGTATAAGTACCCGGTTCATCAAATCCATGAATACGGCGGGGGTGTTGGTCAGCCCGAATGGCATGAACGTGAATTGGTAGTGTCTGTATCTAGTGCTGAATGTTGTCTTGGACCTATCCTCATCCCTGATCCTAAGCTGATGTCCTCAACTCCTCTAACTCCCTCGGAGCCATGTGGTACGACGGTATCGCGATCAGCCTGATACCCGGTACTAGGTCGATGATGAAGTCTAGCTCTCGTGGTGGCAGTAATCCAGGTAAATCCTCTAGGAAAACATCCGGGAAGTCTTGAACAACCGATATCTCCTCTATCCTGGGTCCCTGACTCTCCGCTACTGCGTACAACGTTACCTAGAGTCTCAATCTCTCCACTAGATGCAAGCCGAACTCTCGTAGTGCTGAGTCTCGTGGTCGGGGATCTTTGCAGCGAGTAAGACTGTGGTGGTGACGGGGCGGTCGAAACCAGTGCAGTCATCTGCGCCGACATGTAAGCGATGAAATCGACGATCTGTCGTTCCTGAGCGGTCTTCTGGTCAGACATCCTCTAAAAATTGTCAACTGATACGGTGGGAGGCTGACCGCCGCTAGCTCCGGTGTCTCCAGCCTCGCGCGAATCCCCCATCGATGTCTTCAAGTGGATAGCGAACGCGAATCAGCTACTACGTGGAGTAACGCACATATATACATATAAAAATTAACACGTACATATAAGAAATCCCCATCTCACCTTCACTCAATTCCCAACAAAATAGTTCCTGGGCAAGGATCATCTGGTTTCCACTTCTAAGGTTTGTGTTTTATACGAGTTCGTGTTTTTCTTATTTATCCCTAAGGTTCTAATACCTATTTGTGATACCAAGCGTGACGCTCCTCTCCTAATCTAGGGCACCGCCCGGCCTAATCCCGTAATTAAGCCCTAATCATATCCACGCATGACTTAACTATGTATTAGTCAGCCTTTACAACATAGACGCCTCTTTTCTCGTATTCAGGATAAGTAATACAATAGTCCTACCAGTTTATAAAATTTAGATTTAATTAAAACTTTTTTATTAAATTAATTAATTAGCGGAAGTCTTATTGATTATACAGAAGCAATTAGTAACTTATGCAGAAGCCATTTATAAAATCATAAGTGTGGAAAACCAGGAAATGACATCACATATATAAAGTCCTCAAAATGCATTGAAACAGTAAAATAGTCTAAGTCAAGTCGGAGAACTAACGCTCAACCCAATATACAATCCCAAATAGTATCTGAAAGACATATAACAAATACAATCAAAATACCAAAAGAAGACATACAATCGATGCAGTGACGACCCGCGGGCTCAGGGATAATCGCCGATCTTCTCCTTGCCCGGCCTGCTGGTAGACGACTCTGCACCCACCGTCATAAAAAGGACGGTGAGTACAAGAATAAAACAGTAATCCCCGATGACAAGTTTAATTTGCATTTCCAAATATTCAAATGGTATTTAAAAGTATATAAATGGGAAAACTGAAAAATAAACCATATGCGAGTAAATACAAGAGTTAAACAAGTGATACTGACACTAGGCTAAGTAGTGGTGATTTAGGTCCGGTCGGCAGTGAAACATGTCACTCCGACTCAATAATCATATAGCACAAGGTACTCTAACTCAAGTGTTACCAGGGACTCTAACCCAGAGAGTCGCGCACACCTCGATCGAGTACGGGACCTAAATGCAAAAACTACTTTTAAAATTTCAAGAAACACCAAGTATGGATTGTCAAGGCATAGGCACATCTACACACCTAAACAAATAAGGAATACAAGTCCTCTTAAACATTTATAAGGTATTCACTAGCCTAATAGCATGTTATTTATCATTCAATTCACATTTAAAACAACAAGAATAGACATAGCATGAGATAGAATCAATGAATCAAATCAAATGAATGGATATCATGCAAACTAGACTCATCAAGTGAGCATAGACACAAAAAACACATGATATAAGAATACAAAGGCAAAATAGTCAAAAGGACTATGAAAGGACAATAATTAATAGAAATGAAATGCCAAGTAAAGTTGTCATTGGGTACACTCACAACAACAAAGTAAAGTCTTAGCTTTACTGGCCTTCCGATACTTCAAATCTTGTATTCGCTCTCCCATACCCATTTCCTAGGTTCCTGAGTTTGACGTCTCATTAGTTCAAATATAGTGGGTTTAAGCTCAATTTAGTGGTGTTTATTGTGTATTCAAATTGGTTCAATAGACTTTAAATCAATCTTTCTAAATCAGCCCCTAAAGACTAAATTATGTTTCAATTTCAGTCCTACATTTTAATGCACTTTTAGGCATGAAATGGTCCAAATCCCGAAATCCTCCATCAGTACAATTATTGTTGGTCTCTCTCTTAGCTTTCCGGAAAGGTTTAGTTTTCAAAATTCTGATTTAAAATGAAAGAGATGTCATGATTTTACTAAACATAGGTCTAATTGGAATTTAATCCGACCAGCGGATTTAGAAAATCTATTTCTCCTAATCTATAGTTCGTAAAAATGTAATTTTTGGTCACAAGGCAGAAAATATACCCAAATACAATATATTAAAAGATCGGCTTATTTGGATAATTAGTTAGGGAGTTATGCCCTTAACAAATTTAGTTTCGAAACTTTCCTTTTTAATTCTAGTACCTATTTGTAGAGCATGTTTGGATATAAAAACATTTGAATCATAATACCTTCAGTTAAGGAAAGTTATTCCCCTTTAAATAAGCTTTCAAATGCCACTGGTTTTTGATCAATTTGGATCTAAAATGGGTAGATTATAATCAAATTACCTAGGTTGATTCCTAATACAACATGCATAATTCTAGTTTTGGTGTTGCAACTTCGAAAATTCATATCTTTATAATTTCAAAACCAAATTAAGAACTTCAATATTGCTGGATTATCAGCTTGAAATGATGAATCTAAATATATAAATCAATTGCAAATACTCAATCATCTACCATCTAAAATTAGCCTAAAACCAGAACTTGTTCTAATTTCAACTAAAAAGATGTGTACCTAGTTGATGTAGCACCCTAGCTTCAGAATTTCTCACCAACTCCCATGGATTCCTTCAGCACCTTGATGACTCACTCCTCTCCAGCAATTCCTTCTTCTTCTCCAGCAAAAATGAATGAGTGATTTGGTTTGCATGTTGTTTGATCACTAATATTATATATTAAGGTGATGTTCCTTCCTAGCCCTTGATCTCCATGGATTTATGTATCCCGAGGAATATCTAATGGTCCACCTCTTGCCATATATCCCACTAACTCCCACTAACTCAACCTCAAGTGACACCATTTCATTACTCACCTAGTTCTTATATGTACCAATGTGTATCTCTAGACCAATCTTATGCTTTCCATTTAATTTACTCAACTATAGGCCTTTAATTTGATTTACATTAACAAACATAACCATAGGCTTATAAGTAATTCCTTATTTCATATTAGTATTAAATAAGACTTACCAAAATGCTAACTACCCGATTCCCTGGCTCGCACGCTACTCGAGGCGTGTCCCCGCTCTCGTCTCGACGCCTACAACTGTACAAATCGACTTAGTAAGTCTACACAATACATAACACTAGGCATTCATCAATACAAAAATACAATATACCTCGGCTACGTGCCTCGGTCGGTGCACGTATCACAGTGTAGGTCTCATGTCAAGGGTCGGTGATCCTGATTAAGGAATTAAAACGGGGGTTAGAGATTTCAGCCGTGACAAATGTCACTATATATGGATTG
The DNA here is from genome assembly GCA_039657325.1 of Stephania cephalantha. NCBI lineage: Eukaryota > Viridiplantae > Streptophyta > Magnoliopsida > Ranunculales > Menispermaceae > Stephania > Stephania cephalantha. The sequence continues at coordinate 4,753,075 of CM077577.1, read as the reverse complement.
TGAATGTGTTGCCCTTTGCTCATGTTGTCTTTATCTCACATTCGTGGTTGTCGCCATTATTTGACTATTTCATGGTTGTCACCACTATTGAATATTTGTGTGGTCGTTGCCACTACTTGAGTATTTTATGGTCGTCGTCATTACTCGAGTTATACTTTGAAATCGATGCATGAGATTGGTGCACACATCGGTGATGGTTTTGGACGAACCTACTGTGGACTTGATGGGGGTAGTTAGGGGGCATAAAGGCCTTTATGCCAACTAATGGTTTGCATCACTTAGAGAGTAGGTGAATTGGTCACAAGATTCTTATCAATAACTAGTACGCATTGAATGGGACCCGACTTACTATATTATTATGCTTTTATGATATTTCTCTTGAATTCACCCTTGCATGATGATTTGATCTATAAATGTTTTTATGTTCTTTATACTATGCTTTATAAAGTTGACAAATATATTCGTGAAATACTATTTTTTATCTATCTTTACTTTCATTTCATGATAGACTCGCATGATTAGTAGGTATTACTTGTATTTTTGATGGTTGAGCGGGTTTTCCGCATTACTGAGCTATGTTGGTTCTTTTAGCTCACCCCACTTACTCTCTAGGTCCGTATTCATCGATACCAGCGTGGGATAAAGGAAAGGCGATAGTGTAGAGCTTTACCTTTGATGTGAACTTTGCATGCTATTTATATTATCGATATTCAAAACATCTAAACATGGGCTGTATTTGGTACTTAATGGGGTAGATTCTAATCCCCGAGACTTGTTGACTTAGTACCTTGGTAGTATATGCCTGCAATCACTTAAGGATACTTGAACACCTTTGTTTAGAATTATTTGTTTAACATATGAAACCTTTTAGTTTTAAATTCCGCAATTATTGTTTCATATGTATAATAGTGTATTTATGCAAGTTGAATTAGGCATGCCAAGTCGTTATTTGGGCCTGGTTCAGGTATCGAGCTTGGGTAATGATTTGGGTCAAGCGACCCGACCCGACCTTGGGTGGGGGGAGGGTCATCTCATCAAGCATAAATCAAGAAAACATGTGAAAAGAGTGAAAGAATACCTTCAAAATTAAGGGCATCAAAATCGAAACCAAAAGTCCATACAACAAGCATCCGCACAACAACTATGACTCCCTTGGTTTTTAAAATCAGGGCACTGCGAGCAAGCTGAGACTGATGTTTGGTAAGAGATACAAATGAGAAAGAATGAGACCTTCAAATCGATAAAAATTACACAAAATTTGGTGGAATGAACTCACATTTGTCTGGCCCAAACCTTGCTTTAAACTTCACTTCAATAAGCTCTGAATGAGAACCCGAGCAAACTAGTTCTCTTGCTCTTGCTGCAGTAGAGACGAGGAAGATGACGAACTTTGGGAAAAGAGATCAAGTGGGTTTGGTGTTGGAAATGTGAGACAAAATGTGTTTGAGGAGGGACATTGGGTGTTTTGGTTGGAGAAAACAGTCAACGCTTTGAATTTGGCGCTTTTTCTCGGTTTCGTGTGAGCCAGCTTCAGCTATCAGACTGACTGACATCCTGACATGAATGTACTGTCAGCAGTCCCATTCGTGCAGTAGAAACGACCGAGGTGACAAATTTTGAGAAAAAACTAAAAGTTGGTCGAAGAGGTGGGATTGTTTGAGAGTGGGATCCAGGCGTCCACGTCTCCCGCCAGGTCACCGGGTGCGTTGACTAGGTGTCCCTGACGAGTCATCCTAGCATTTCTCAAATAACAATGCAAAATTATATTTTAAATTTCAATCCAGAAGTATCTACGGTAGATTGACATCTTATGAACAAGTTTGTTCATCTTGCATGGTTTATCAATATCTCGAAAAATCCCTTTTTAACATCTAGCTCCCACTATAGTTCAAACTTATGACCTCTCACTCCCAAACTTAGTACCAAAGAATTGAGCCACCTAATTGATTTCTCGATAAATCCCTATAGCAACTTGCAAACCAACAAGCATTGGACCAAACTGTGCCACCTCGAAGAAATTTATTGCAAAGCATTGCGCTTCTCTCAAGTTTTTGGATAAAGGAAGTTATTATATTCATACAATTGGCAAAAATGAGTTGTAGATAATAAATCCCCAACCTAGTACAAATTTAACTATTTATATATTTACGCAAAAAGGCCTAAAATATATACCGTGTGCCCACAAAAAAACCTTTTAAAATATTAGCCTGTATTGTCGTGCTAAAAGAGGCAATCTTGTTTCTGCAAAAAGAAAAATGCATGAGATAGACTAGAACAAAACTCTCATTCTCTGGAACGTGTGGATGTGCCCTTAGGGCCCACGCATTGGTATTTCCTCTCTAATTTGGGTTGAGCCGGGCGCACTACTTATTCATACGGAAATGCCTAGTTGGCCCCCGACTCAACAATCCGCCCGTGGAGCGACAGACAGGGTGAAACCCCATCCAGGACTTCGTACAGAATGCAACAGCTTCTCCCATCATTCACCGCTAGACCCTACTTTCTTCTTAGCAGAGGTTGACTATATTTATGAGTTGAACATTGTAAAAACTCCCCTCTTGGATGGATTCGTTACAATAAGGCTTCCATGATGCTTTGCCAATGCTGGGACAGGTCGTTTAAACTTCATGCCTTAAACATTGTATTAATAAACAACCATGATACTAGAAGAAGATTAATTCTATCACATACTTCCTCTTGAGTGGAGATAATGTCCTTGAAAATTCTAGTGTTTCTTTCTTGCCAGGTTCCCCAAAGAATAGCTTGGGCACCACAATACCAAACCGCAATTCTTTCTTTGCTTCGATTCTGCCACAACCCATCATTTAGTACATCCTCACATGAATTCGGTTGATCCAATGACCATCCTAAATCTGTAATTAGCCTGCGCCACAGCTGAGCTGTGAAAGAGCAATGTAGGAATAAATGATCTAAGTCTTCTCCATGTCTCTTACATAGTACACACCAGTGAGGTGAGAGGCTGATGTGAGGCCTAATAATTTGTATTATCTCCGCCACATTGACCTTTTCCACATTATAAGCCATGCCAAGAACTTCACCTTTATTGGTGTGGATTGCTTCCATATTGCCTTGTAGAATGAGACCTCGTTGCCACGTAAGAAACCACATACTGATTTGAAGGTTGATTTGATCGAGAACACCCCAGATGGTTCGATCGTCCATATTCTCGAGTCCGGTGTCCCCTGCAGTATGAGATTGGTGGGGAGTTGTAATTGTAAAACGATAATCTGGGACTGTATATCCGAGTGCATACAAAGCCTTGTGTTCAGGACCCAATTTAGTTGATTATCTTGGTATGTGACACAATCTGCAATCAAAGTGTCCCTCATTTTTACTGCACTAAATGACAAAGAGAATACAAACCGCAGAGGGCGATATTCCAGCCATGTGACGTACCAAAACTGAATTTTGCTTCCTATTTTTAGGGTATGTCTCGGTTTAGCTCGAAACGACTCATATACCTAGTTGATTGCCTTCCATGGGCTACGATATGTGCTCCCACTGGTCCCCCTATCCCATTTATTGTCCGCGAGTCCGTACTTACTCCATATAACAGTTGCCCATAAGGATTCTTGCTCTAATGCGAACCGCTATAACCACTTCATCAACGTCGCTTGGTTTTTCTCCTTAATGTTTCCAATGCCCAGCCCTCCATGTTCTTTTGGACACGTCACTAAGTTCCAATTTGCCAAATAGTTGCATCATTAGCCATTGAACCGCTCCCACATGAATATATGCATAAGTTGCCTAGCTTCCTCTGCTACGCCTTGGGGGACCCTGAAGGCAGAAATAAAATAATTTACGATCGCGTCCAAAACTGGATGAGTTAGTGTCAGTCTACACCCTTTTGATAAGTGAGTCTTTTTCCACCCGTCAAGCCTTTTGGAAATCTTGCTCAGAATTGGTTCCCAGAAAATTTGGTCCTTGGGTTTCCGCCGAGTGGTAGTCCGAGATAAGTAATTGGCCATGTGATTTGCGTGACACCAAACTGCGTCGCAAAGCTCTCTACCGCTCCGCTCTCCACGTTAATGAGACCTGAAACAAGACCTGAAACTTAGGCACCCACTAATCCACTTCCTCTAAGACATATAAAGGTTTCATTGGTGACGGAGTTGACCACCCCGTTATAGTAGAAGTCTTTCATTACACTCATTAGGTCCTTCTTCAACAGACCCCAGTGTTGCTTGACCATAGTGAATCCATCCTTTCCAGGTGTTTTGTCTCTTGAACGGTTTGATATCGCTAACCATACCTCTGCTTCTGTAAACTCCTTTTCCAACTTGTTCGCCTCATTTGTGGTAAACACCCCCATTCGAGACCTTCTACCGACCACCTTAAGGTCGCTCGTAAGGTATACAACTATCTGTAAAATTTAGTGGCACATTGTGTTATACCCCCATCCGTATTAATGATATGACCATCCTCAGTTTCCACCCATTCAATAATGTTTTTAGTTTTCCTAGTAGACAGGATTTGGTGAAAGAATCTTGAGTTGGAGTCGCCTTCCTTTAGCCAATTAGTCTTGAGCTTCTGATGTAGAATTTCATGCTCTATGAGGATTAAATTTTGCATATCTTCATTGAGTAACTTTCATACCATGTAATTTTCATTTGTACCCCCATCCACTGTCTCTGCCCGATCCAAATTTTGAATTGCCAGCTCTATCTCCTATTTTCATTAATGTGTTATGCCAAAGGTCTCCTTGTTCCACTACTTAAGTTTCTTTCGGAGAAGGTTAAGCCTGCTCATAAACAAATAGCATGCCCCTCTTCTAACACTGTCTTCTTCCCACCACTATTTAATTGATGCTTTGAAGGATGGATTCGCGAGCCAAAGGTTCTCAACTTAGAAAGGGAGGGACCCCATGCTACAGTCTTGGAATCAAGAATCAGAGGATAATGATCCGAAGTGATTCTGACGCCTATTGACTGTCTGCACCCCGGGAAGATAGTAGCCCATTCTAATGTAAACATGAACATATCCAAACAACATCCAATCAGACTCACCCTCATGTTGGAAAAGGTATAACTCCCATTAGTTATAGGTGGGTCTAAGAGTGCCATTTCGCTAGTTAAATTATTGAATCTTACCATGTCGGTGTTAATATTAGTCGTCGTCGATTTCTCATGTGCATACCTTATAATGTCGAAGTCACCCCTATGCTCCATTCGCTCCCACATACTCCGTATAATGCGCCAATCTCCTTCCAAAACTTCTCTTTATGATGATAACTTGTCGGTCCGTATACACCCGATAGCCACCGTGCCTCCCCACTTTCCTCTTGAATTTGTATAGATACCGAGAATTTTGCTACTAGTGAATCCATCACCTTTACAGTTCTCGCATCCCATGACATCATAATCCCCCCTCTTGATACAACAGATGGTTGGTAACACCATTCCTTAAACCTAGCCCCCATACACAGGATACGAAATTCCTGTCAATCATCTCCATCTTGGTCTCCTGCAAAATGACTATGTCTGGTCTGAATTTTCCACTGTTTCTCTTATTAGTCTGCGTTTCGACAGTCCACCTGCACCTCTTACGTTCCAGGAGACAATTCTCATGGAATAGCTACAAAGCCCCTCCTGTCCGGAGTTTGTAGTTTATAATTTATTTTAGACGTTGTTTTTCTTTCGCCATTGCCTTCTCCTTTCCATACATGTTTATGCTTGGTCCAACCATTTCTTCTCTAATAACAATCCCACACTGATCTAATCTCTTGTCGGACGACTCTCGATGAAGCTGGTGGTGGCAGGGTACTTTGTGGAGGGTCATTTCCACCCCTTGCACCTCGTCCCGTTCACTCTGCCCTTCCTTATGGTTTTTAAGCTCCCTACCTTGCTCTTCCTCTCACGATTCCTTCTATCTGGCAGAGCAAAATGTGTTGCCTTCCTCCTCCTATGTCACAAACAAACTCCCTATTGCTTCAGTCACCCTGTTCACCTTTTTTTCTCAACTAATTTGCTGATCTCTTCTTGCCTCAAATTCAAAGTCTGCCACGAAGTCTACTGGCTCTGCAGTGTGGTCAACCCAATCATCATCTAATCCCCTTTCTTCTCTTATGTGATCGAGTAGAGTGTTATCCTTAGAGTCGTTTCTTGAACATATGTTTTGAATGGTTTGTGTGGGCGCCTCCGGTTGTACTGTTTCTCCCTCCCCATTCGTCAAACTCCCACATGGTTCTGACTCATCATTTGCCCTTAGCACTGGATTTGGGGATCTCTTCAGAAGTTTGATTGATAACTCTCTCCCATGGATTTCTCCATCTGATAGGCATCCCCTGTCATCCCTTCCCCGTATGTTCTCGGCCTTGCTGCTTGCCCCTTCCCCACTCGTCTCCTTTGCGCCTATAGCCTTCCTGACCTCTAATATCGGTATGTTAGGGCTCTTAAGTTGAACAATTAGTTCCGTTACCAACTTTATAGATCGAACAAACACGTACAATTTTGTTTAAATGTGTTGATGGCCTCATCGATCTCTAATAGTACTAAATATTTTCACAAAAAAAATAGTACTAACTATCGTTCTCAACTTAATTACTTATTAACACACGTAAAATGTCAACCACATTTGTAATGCAATCGATTCTAAAAATAAAAAAATAAAAAAATAGAAAAATAGAAAAATTTTAGTTATTGTACTCATTTTCCCTACGTACTCCACCTGAATTATATGACAACTTATTAGTGCATGCTCTGTATACCATACATGACTCACTTCAAAAGGCTACATAATCTCATAATCCGCTAATATTCCATGGTTGCATTCCTTTACAACATCAAAAACAAGAAGAAAAATAACAACAACAACATGCAACAACAAAAATCTTAACGCACAAAACTAAAAAAAAACTCGGACTCGGATCGATAGAGAAACTTCAACGTATCTATGTATTGTGTGTTTCAGTGTTTGGCTAGTGGGTCGCAAAGAATAACAGACTAAGAAGGAAAGACAACCAGAATGGAATTGCAACCCATCACCCACTCCATCTTTTTGTCTCCACTTTATATGTTTTGTTTCAAATTTTCAGCGCAGAACTCAAACTCGAATGTATTCCTCATTATTGTAAATCCAATATCATCATATGTATGTCTTTCCTCAATAAAAAAAAAAAATTGTCACATAACTTGAACGGATTATTGACCCGGTGGTAAGGGCGAAGACAAGACCGTCTGGTTTAGGCGCATGGTCTCGAGTTTGATTTCTGACGACAGCTGAACATCGAGCCACTGGTGATCTTTTTCCGCAATCTCATGGCTCATGAGACTAGTCAAACAAGTGGTTGGATACTCATAGTTAATAAAAAAAAAAATTGTCACGTGTACGTCTTAGAGCTTGATCAATACATACACATCCAATGTCATGCATACATATAATTGTCTGTTTTCAAGTATTCTTCTTTATTATTTTTCTTTTGTCATAAACAGGGCCAATATGGCCCTAGTTTTTATTGCAAATTTGCAATTCAAAAGATCATGCTCTAAGTACATAATAATAGTACTATGTGGAGTAACTTAATAATATATAGTAACATTTATGTAAGTGATACATAGTGTTTTCTATTGAGCTTAATATATGTTACATGGGTTCACCAAATCGTTAGATCACCTGTCACAACTAATTCTACATGCACTAATACATAGAAAATACCAAAAGAAAGTATTTTTTTTGGATTATTGATTCCAAACTGTTGATCATGTTGACTTTGACCGGTAGATTTTTTTTTAATAGAAATTTCATTAATCATTCATGGCTCAATACATGATTATGACCCGACATAGAATCAAGTACATTGATTCGCAAATCCTATTTATTCAAACAAACTGTCATTAATTTTACTGTAAATGCGAAATTGAAACAGTTCGACAATTAAGGATTGTTCTCTATAACATTGAAACTCACGATATTACACAAAACTGCTAGAACCACAAAACAAATAACAAAAATTCCCAACAAGGAGAAGAAAACATAAAACTTCTCAACAAGGAGAAGACAAATCAAAGACTTCCAACTAAGGAAGAAAATCAACTATAAAATAAAACTAAAGACAAGATCAATTCAGCGTCGCACAAATCCACGCAACAACGTTGATGAAGACACACCGCAATAAGAATGAACTAATCCCCACAAATCTGATTAGATCTCATTACAAAAGAATGCATCAACTAGCGACGGGAAATAACGACGGACTATTTCTCGTTGCTAATTAGCGACGGATTTGCGAGGGGAGTTCTGGTTGACCTGTTGACCAAATTAGCGACGGGGTTAGCGACGGCCCTCCGTCGCTAATTGTTGGGCGGGAAATTTCCGCTCAATACACTCTCTCTCTCCTACCACCAAACCCTAATCTTCCCCATTTATAAACTTTCCACTCTCCCTCTCTCCTCTCTCCTTTCTCCCCCACCCCCACTTCTCTCCTCTCTCCTCCGCCTCTCTCCCTTTCCCTCTCGATCAAATGAACCACCAAGTCCTCTCCCTCTTCTGGGTTAGGCTGGTTCGACAACTCCTCCGCGGTGGAGTCAGTGGTGGGGTCCACGGAGACGGAGAGCGACGAGGAGGACTTCCTCGCCGCGTTCATGGCTCGGTCGCCGCGTTCGGCAACTCCTCGCCGGTGGAGTCGGTGGTGGGTAAAAGCTCTGTTTTGGTTTGAATATTAGTTTGATTTTGTGTATGTTGGTTTGGTGGGGCTGATTTTGGAGGGGGGAGGGGTTTGCAGGGGAGGCACCGCAGTCGACGCTATGTGCGGTGGGGAGCTGTCCAAACGGGCCTTCGTAGGTGTCGACTCCACCGACGTCGCCGCTGCCTCGCCACTGCCTCAGCCGCATCCTCCCCGCCCTCCTCCACCACCTCAGCCGCGCCCTCTCCCTCTTTCGCCGCCCCTCCCTCTCCTCCTCCGCCGCTGCCCCTCCCTTGCCTCCTCTGCCGCCCCTCCCTCGCCTCCATCATCACTATTTTCATTTTAAAAATAATATTTTTTTAAAAAAAACAATTTTTTTTTGTCAATCTGTCAGAATATAGCGACGGGATTTAGCGACGGGGACACGTCGCTATCCCGTCGCAATTTCTGACACCCGTCGCTATTCCCGTCTCTAACACGGTATAGAGACGGGAATAGCGACGGGAAATACCAAATTAACGATGGGCTTACTCGTCGCTAATATGGTATCCTTTTGTAATGTCCGTTGGTTATTGTATGAATGAAATGCAAAATGAATTTGATTGGAAACACCGACGATCGAAGAAGAGGATCGGCGATGGTTTCAAAACAAAAATAATAAAAGTGAATCAAGAAGAAGAATTTTAAGGTTTTGAAAAAAAAGAAAAAAGAGAGACGGCTATGCTAAGATTTCTTTACGTGAATGACTTTGACCGGTAGAATTAATGATAGAAAATGTTGAACTTCAACGGACGTTTGAGCTAAGTGTTATGACAGTTAATTTTGAGAAGCAACTTAGAGAATCCAATCAAAATATTCTTGTTCACATTATAGGGTTGAAAGAGGATCGAGAACAGATTCAATAGAATTAATTAAGTAATACAATGCATAAAAAAACAAATACTAATTATGACTATTAAGTGATTAACATTTGTTTAATTTAAAAATGATATTGTTAAGTGGTGTTGGTAGGGAAAGGTTGAGAAATTAATGTTTCCTGTCGCAAGTAAACAAGACAGCTTTGACAAGTCAAGACTTCGATCTGCACGTGCAACTGGCGCCATCTCGCACGTGCAAACGCCTATGATTTGACTCTGTAGGGTCGATGCGATTTTTTTTTTTTTTTTTTTTTTCTGAGCTCTAGAAAGAAAAATACGCAAGGGGTGGAAACGACTTTCTTCCCTGCTCGAAGGGTGGGTCTTGCAGTCAAGCTCCCTTCTGCCTTTGCACTCGAGGGCTAATCTCCGTCCGTCCCGAGGAAGCCTTTGCACGCCTCCCAGGCCGGCCACCCCTGACCTAATAAGAACGATTATCCTTATGACCAAACAAGGACCAGCCAACGGACCACGATCCCGACCAGAAGGCTTGGTCTCGCTCCCTTCGCCCGGGGTGGAAGGTGCATGCTGCTGAAACTTCTTAAGGATATGCCGCTTCCACCCGACCAATTGGGTCATGACACGATTAACACGACACGACACGACACATAATAAACACGTCATGAATTTGACATAAGTGGGTCTGAGTCATAAATATGTTAACAATTTTATATACGGTTAATAAACGAGTCATTAACATATCAACCTGTTTAACTCGTTTATGACTCGCTTAACACGATTATAGAATAATGTATAAATAATAAATAGATTAATACAAAATTCACCCATGTTAATAACATGATTTATTTTTTTTATTTGTAGATCTTTTATCATATTTTATTTCATTTTTTAGAGGAAATATTTATTTTACTTTTAATACATTATTTATGTTTTAAATTTTATTAATAATTATTTATTGAAAAAAATAAAACTTTTCACCAAAGTAAAATTTATATATTTTTAGATGATTTTTATAATCTTGTATATGTTATTATTACGAGTCATTTTCCCTCTATTATTAAGAGTAATAAATACTTGAATAAAAAAGTAAAGTAAAATTTAAGACTATATATAATCACATTATATTTTATTGGCTATTTAATTATGTTTGTTTAAATTTATTCATGTAGATATATTTAATAAATTAGTAAACATATTATAAAAGTTTAAATAAATTAAAAAGTTTAAATAAAATATTTAATAAATAGATGACACGAATACACGACATGTTTAACACGATACATTTAGACACGTAAACAATTAACACGATTAATAAACATGTTATGTAATGAATTTACATTATATGGATCGTGACCTGTTTACCACACGATACATTTACAACTCGCCGACACGAGTTGCCACCCCTAAAGCAAGCTTTGATAATTTTATGGACGGGCATGCTAGTATCAATAGACCCCGACACTACTCTCTATAATTAACAGTGTCTTCCTTAACTATTTTATAGCTTCGTCACTAATTATAACAAAGAGGAGTTGAGGTAACGAATTTTAGAGGATAAATGTTGCTGCTAAAGAAATATGTGGTTTACAACTCTTCGAAGTGGTCCCATATGGTGCATGTTAAGGAAATTATAGTAGTTGTTTTATTTCGTAGTTTATGTATTTAGGTAGTTTATAGATTTTGGTATTTAAGTAGTATTAGGAAACTTTCTTATTTTATACTTTGTTCAGCTCTATAAATAAGAGCACCCTATTGTACTCAGTTTGCACACATTAATACAATTCTTAGTCTCTTCTTTGAAATCTATCATGGTATCAGAGCTTGGTTTCTAGTATTAGGTCGGTCGACTTTCAAGTCGACGACCAATTCGTGGTGTCTCTTTCGATCTCTCGTTGTTGTTCTCGCTTTGGGTTGTGTTTTTCAGAGCCCTAATCGTGGGTTTTCGTTTTCAATATGTCCTCTGGTTGTGTGTGACACAACACTATTTTTTGTATGAACGTTGTTTCTCGTCTGTCACCCCGCCCGACGCCACCACGTGTCACGCGATTGTTCTCTGCACTAGTCTGTCACATTCGTCTACACGTTGCCGCGTGTCCGCTTCGTAAACGATCGATCGCCAATCATGTCGCCGCCCGCCCACTGCGCTCCGCCTCCCACCGCGCTGCGTCTGTCAGAATCGGTCCGTCGCTGCTGCTTGGTCGTCCGCGTCGGAGGCTCCGGAGTCGCTATCGTCCGCCGACGTCGCATCCTATCGGTCACCGCGTCATTGCCGCTAGTATCGCGCCGACCAGCGCATCGCATCGTCGTCTTGGAGGCTCGCCTGACCCTCGCCGCCCTCGCTAGTCCACCGCTGCACCGCGCCTTCGCTCCATCCGCGCCGTCCGTATCCACCCTGAAGCCGTTGCTCACCGTTGCCTGCGCAACTGATCTGTCGCTGCACATCACTGCACACCAGATCCGATCCACCGCTGCTCACCCACACCAGATCCGCCGCTGTCGCCGCTGAACACCATACCCAATCCGCTCCTTGATGTTCGCCTGGCCGTGCAATATGAAGCCTCTGCTTGTGCGTCCTGATAACACTGTGTCGACTCTGCCCAATTAGTCGTTCTGCCGACTACGTTATCTGCTATCTGTCGTCGACTATGTCGACCATGCTATCCGCTATCGACTATGTCGATTCCGTTGCCTGCCTGCCGTCTACTCCGCTATCTGTCGTCGATTCCGTCGACTCTGCTCTCTGTACGCCGTCGAATCAATCGACTTTGCTATCTGTCTGTCGTCGACTCTGATATTCGCTGTTCTACAGTTCCGTTGTTCTGACTCTGCCACATCAGAATATGTTTCTTGTCGTCTTAAGTGGTCGTTGATCTGTTCCGCAACGAATCTTAGATTTGTCGTCTTCGGTGGTCGTTGATCTGTTCCACAACGAACCTTAGATTTTTCGTCTTGGGTGGTCGTTGATCTGCTCCGCAACAAACTTTAGATTTGTCAAGTTTACTGATTCGATTGACAACCTCAAGTTGAACCAACTTGAGTTTGAGAGAGGGTGTTAAGAAAATTATAGTAGTTGCTATATTTCGTAGTTTAGGTATTTATGTAGTTTCTATATTTTGGTATTTAAGTAATATTATGAAACTTTACTTATTTTATACTTTGTTCAGCTCTATAAATAAGAGCATCATATTGTACTCAGTTTGCACACATTAATACAATTCTTAGTCTCTTCTTTGAAATCTATCAGTACACTCGAGTTTGAAGTACATATAGTGTTGTGTACTTGTATTGAATGTAATAATTAAATGAAAGGGCACTGTAATCTCTCTTTTAGGTTTCGTTTGGTTCGTTTTTGCTAACTTGCAATATTAGTTTCGAGTTATCTCATTGAATTTAACTCATTGGAGTTAATATTTTCATGTATGGTTCAATTTTAAACTTGCAGAGAAATTTTAAAATTTCTAAACAATAAAAAATATGAATTGATATAAATAGTCTTCAAACAAGAGATAGATGAGTAATAAAAAGGTCATTAATGAAAAGTAATTGTGTATACAACTCATAATTAAGAGATAACTCTCTAAGGGGGTGGTGGGGAGATATCTCTCACCCTAGTGTGTAAGTTGTGAGATAATTTGTAGACAAGTTGAGCAACCAAATAAGATTAGTTCTCAACTCTTTATAAGTTATATCCCGAGAGATAACTCCACCCCTAACCAAACAATGCCTTAATTAACTTTTTGTAGAAGGGGGAAAATGAAGAGCCCTTGTCAACTTCTTGTGATTTTGTATTTGTAGACAATATATAGAAGCCAAATTCTATAGATATTCTAAAGAGAAAATAGAGTTACATGAAGAAAAAAAAAAAAAAAAGAGAATATATAGATTTCAATTTTTGACATTATTATCACAAAGTATGTATACTTATAGTATACTAATTTTGATATTAATGATCGAATGCTCCCAAATAATTGTCTAGGGTGAGTGATGAATCACAACGATTTGGAAAATCAGGAAAATAAAATTGAAGTCGATCATTTTGGTGGGTTTCATTTGATATGTTAAGGTTAGCTTTTCATTTTATTTAAGGTTGCCAAATGGTCCCATGCCTTTCATTTTTGGTTGGTTGTTTAACCTACATGTTTTGTTTGGCCAATTTAGTGATTAGTTCATTGATTGCATGGTTTAACCTACCTTTTTCACCTATTGAATATTTCCTTCTTAGTTTGAGAGGAAACTTGTGAACCAAAGCTCTCCTCCATATATAATAAGCCATAAAGCTTGGAAATAATTCATCAAACAAATCCTACTTGGTTTTTTTTTTTTTTTTTTTTTTGTGAGTTACAAAATCATACTTTATTTATTGGTCCATGAAGGATATTGATTCTTGCTTCACATTCTGTTCACATTAGCTTTCCTAAGATGATACTTAAACAAGTGTTGCTATGTGATCCTTTAATTAATAAAACTTAAATTAGGGTTATCTCCATGGCCCTACCCTCGTCACCGTCATTACCACATTTTTTGCATTTGACTATTTAAAATTAGATTCTTTAGGGTATGTAGTCAATATAACATTGATAACTAAGTTGAGAATTAAAATACTATATCGAATTATCAATTATTGAGCTAGCATACACCAGAAAATAAAATAGCACAATTGATTACCTCCAAAAAGTGGCGTAGGAATTGTAATATGAGTTTTTAATACTTGATTATGTGCTTACAATATTGTTAGATCTCCCATAAAAAGAGGAAAACCCTAAACCTTAGAAGAAAAAGAAAAAAGTTTTTGTACTATATATATTCTACTTATTTTTTACTATTACATACTTTTGGCTTTGTACAACAATTACAACACAACAAAGCCTTAGTGGCATCATATGAAATGGATCAACTACATATATCATTTGCTTTTTAAGTGTAATAAAAAGCTAGCCTCCAATTCAATCGGTGCAATAGTAAAGTTACTAAAATGCGCTCGATGACTAATAATAGGTCATAAGATCGAATCTTGTCATTCAACTCTAAATAATGTTTGTTTCTTCCGAGTCATGGTGTTGGGGCGCTCAACTGTCTCTATGGGAATAGTCAAGCCTATTAAGTCTCGAACATGCACCCCAATTAATTATAAAAAAAATGTAATAAAAAACCTGATCAATGGAGGCCACAAATTTTTTTTTTTTCTTCAAGAAAGTATTTTAGAAAAGAAAGAAATCAATTTTTCTTGCTTCCTATGAGACTCGAATGCTTGCTCTTATAACATTGAGACGTACCAATTAGTCATGACTACTCTTTTTCTAATGAAAACATAAACTAGAGCAAGACAATATGCTAATAACGATCCGCTTTGCATGTGGTTTTTCATCCTAATTAGCTAATAATTAGCACATCAATTAATCAATGAAGTTTTGTGTGGATAATAAAAAATTTAGAACCTAAAACGCTTTGTCTCCATGTTAATTATTTGCCTTAAAAAAGGAAGCAAGGTTTTAATTTAAGGTCTCTCATTCTTCCACCAAACAACATAAATTAGTTTGTAAGAAAAGGAGGATCTGTAAGATTAAACAGAAAAGAGAACTTTCTTAAGAAGGGTTACATAGATTGTAGATGTACTCACAAGTTATTCGAGCATAGTTAATTAATGAAGCGTCATGACTCTAGTTTGACTAATTTTAAAAAGAATTAAGTCTAAGTTTTGGCTATTACATCGGAATTAATAGAGCCCAATATATATGTATGTAGGTGGAGAGATAGATGAATGCCAAAAGCGAGTGGCAAAAAAACTATTGATCAAAATACCATTCCCTGGGACAAAACCCCAAACGAACTAAATAATGGATCCATGCTTAATTTCTAAACCATTATGGTTGGATCATTAATTATTTGATCAAGTATGCTAATGAAAGGCTAAAGCTCTTACCTATAATTAATTAAATCTTTAATGTCAACCTTGCTTACTAATTTTTTCACATGGACATTAATTAGTGTTGATCATTATTTCAAAGTTAATAGAATAATATATATTGATGGGCCTTTGGTCAATCAAAAAAATATTTTGTCTCGCACCATATAGATTTGGAACTTTCTTTCTTCTTATCCTATCTCTCATCTCCTTTTTGTTCTCCCTTCCTAATCACAACTTTTTTTTTTTTTTTTTTTTTTTATATATAGGAACCTAATCACAACTTTGGTATCTAAGTGCTCAACATTTATTCCAATTCCTTTGGATTGTTTTAAAAAAATAATAATCTTATGGAAATGTATGAATAGGAGCATTAAGCAAATTGAAAAATGATCTTATCAAATGTTGAGTTTAGTAATGACCCTAGGGATGCAGGTGGGGCCGGTTCCTTATCCCCGTCCCCACTTATGACTGGGCGGGGATTCTCCACTTGAAATTCTTCACTGGAGAAATTTTGACCCTCATTCCTCACTCAGAGGGGATCCCCACCCCCACGGGGATTCCCACTCCCATCACTTTTTGTACATAATATCTAAAAAAAAAAGATCAAATACATTATAGATCCGAAATTAAAATCATTAAAAGCTTTTTCTTTGCAATTGTAGGTCGATTTTCAAATTTTATATGAAACATTCACCATACAAAAAAGGGAAATATAAAATTTAATGATTTTGATGCAATTCCTACATGAAATATTCAGGATCCCCGTGGAGAATCCCTATGGAGATTCCTCATGGTGGGGAGGGATAATACCGCCACCGCCCCGCCATCGATGGTGGGGATGAAATTGCCCTCGCCCCCGACCTCGTGGGGGCTAGTTGGCGGGAAATCCCCGCCCCATCGGGGCGAATCCTCGTGGAGAATAGGGATTCTCCGCCCCACTTACATCCCTAAATTACCCGTATAGCCCTTAATCACGACCAAGGTTTTATTTAATTTTGGTGTGTGCATGTAGAGACTATTGTTTGGAGAGCTACTACTATGAAATCGACAATACCCGAACCCAAAGTAGTCAGAATAATTTTGATGTCATTATCAAGAAAAAAAATTTAAAAAGTTTTCGTGAGGTAAAAACTCTTAAAAATAAATCATAAAAGCAAAACTAGAGATTTTATTTCATTTTATTATTATTTTAAAAAAGAGTCAATATACCCTAAGGCCATGTCGAGACTCGAGACCAATTCGTGTGACCTAATTGCGTGCTCTTGGTCTCTAATTGGGTCACACTTTTGGCACGCATATTTGGCACATATTTGATAAAATTCGTTGGATCGTGCTTAGAACCGCGTGTGCGACCATCTCAAGGAGTATCGAACGGATCTCGAATTTTGGGTTGATTGTTTTTGTGAAAAATATATGCCACCAACATTAACTAATTAATTATTTTGCTTTCTACCCCCATGAAAGCTCCCTAAAAAATGTTGGCATTTAGGGTTTTGTTTATTGCAAGTTGGTACCTAAGACAACATAAAAGAAAAATTGATGGACTTGAGTTTGGAATCCATGTTAAAACATGTGAAGACAATCATGGGACCTCATAACTTTTCAAGCTTTGAGTGGAGTCCTCTCGCTTTTTTTTTTTTTTTTTTTTTTCTCTCTCTCTCTATCACTTGTTGATGTTGCTCCTATGTAAGCAAAAATGTCCAACATTAATGTTTGTTCAAAAGGGCTTAATTTAACTATGCAAGGGAGGGTTGAGTGGGATTTTGGTCCCCCCATATGGTACAAGTGGGACTTACTTTTGACCTATAATTGAGTCTTTCTCAGCCATTGGATCACCCAATCAACCAAGTTTTATGTGCAAGAACCCTCCTTTACCCTCCCACATTTACATGGGCCCTACCCACCATTTTTTTTTTTTTTTTTTATAACTCCAAAGTGTTCTAATAATCAAAAAAATAAAACAAGATTGTAACTATACAAAAAGTGAATAGCCAAGCAATAGAAAGCAATAGAATGCAAAGTAGTTGAGGGACTGTCCCTTGTCCTTGTCCCTTGACATTCATGTCATCATCTCCCCCCATCCCCATCAATATTTAAGGAAGAAATACTAGGATAACACTATAAATGCACAACCGGGCGTCGACGATCGTGTTATGCACCTCTAGATGTGAATAGCCAACGAATCGAGGCACGTCCAATGCATTGTGCTTTTTGTTGTGTGTGTTGGGGTATCTTAATAGCATTTCTCATATTTAAGGTCATTGGCCTGCAAATAAAAGGGTGTATAGCAACATATATTTGTTAGGGGAATCCTTCACAAAGAAACAAGAAGCAAAATGTTCCTTAGATAAGCCACATGAAGAGAAGGTACATGATTGGTCAAACTTAAGTAACCCCTCACTAATTAATCAACTCAATTAATAACCATTTTAATAACCTCTGATTGGCTAATTATATATAAATTCACGTTTCATTAGCAACCAAATTTAGTGCTAAAAAGTAGGTTTACTGAGTGTAAACCTAGTCACATCATTGATAAACAAGACCCCCCCTTCTCCCTCCTTCATTGCCCTTCTAAGTGCATGTTATAGGATCATAAAGGGTTGCTTGCCAGATGAGATGGAATATGTTTTATCATAAAATAATTGACTAGAAGAAGTGGAGCAATTATTTAATTTTAGCTTAATCTTTTCTAAACGTGGGGGCCCTTAAAAAAATTTATGAACTCCCTCTGCCCCATACATATATATATAATTGATCTGTTTTAATGCCCTAACAACAAGGGCCATCCCCAAAGGCTATAGGCTGGTGGTTCTATTCCTCCTCC
This sequence comes from Stephania cephalantha, assembly GCA_039657325.1. Taxonomy (NCBI): domain Eukaryota; kingdom Viridiplantae; phylum Streptophyta; class Magnoliopsida; order Ranunculales; family Menispermaceae; genus Stephania; species Stephania cephalantha. The sequence continues at coordinate 4,734,827 of CM077577.1, read as the reverse complement.
CAGACATATTCGGAAGGGATTTTGTGTGGCTAATCTGGGATGCTTTCTATACTGCCCAAAGTGTTGGTCACTACCTATTGCTACTAAACACGAATCCTAGAAGTTCTAGTTCTAATCCTATTGCTATGAAGTTATCCAGTATTGTGGATGGAAAATATTATAATGACAACAACAATGTCGTACCACAAGACAAGACACATTGGCTCACAAAAACCTTCCGTGCAACCTCGATCCGCGTGTTATACATCGGGATCTACGTATGCCTATATCCCGAGGCACACATAGATGGCTCTTGTGAGCCAATGTGTCTTGTGGTGTGACATGTTATCATTCTAGCACTTCTCATTGTGGATTGGGGTCCATGTACCTCAAAGCCGTAGACCGGAACTAAAATGTCTTATGACAAAAAAAAAAACCCTAATACAATACTATAAGTTATAGTATTGTATTTTTACACTAAATCAAGTGCAATGGAAGAATTTGATCCATGTAGCTAACCCCAACTAATTTGAGATTGAGGCTATGTTGTTATTGTTGTACTTATAGTATTTTTGGGTCATTTGTGACTACTGTTTAAAATAGTTCATTTGGTGTTTTAACATGTAAGATCAGTGAATGGATTGGTGATTAAGACCCTAATTACATGTGCATGTCATTAGCATGACGTGTGATTTAATTTAGTTTTCCAATCCCCTCCTAAGTTTCTAATGCCCCTACCCTTACCATAATTGTTCCAATATTAAATAGTGAGCATTTCTAACAAAATTGAATGAAATCTAAGCTTGAATAGAAACAAAGCTTGAAAATTTCATGGCAGAAAGAAATGGTACATAAAATGCAAAGCACATTTTATTTGTAGCCAGCCATGGGCCACGGCTGAAGGGTCACATTCACAACAACAAAAAATGAGCAAAACATTGATATAATTCAAAGTCCCCTTCCCATGTCTCCTACACTATAGTGTTTCAACTGGGGCCTGCACTGAGAGATAGGCTTTAGAAAAGTAGAAACCGATCGTCATCGAGTCGTTCGATTAAGGTAACCGTTCTTGTTTATCTAAGTTCCCTTTTCCAACCTAATTGTCTGCATCCATTTGTTTTCTTATGCAATCTTTTTGGCATCCAAAAGGAATATGAAAAAATCAAAGGCCCATAAGAAAAGAATTAAAGATTTCAAGGAAAGTGAATTATCAGACAAGGTTTCTACATAAAGACAGCTAGAACAGAACTGAGCTTAAGCATGTAAAAATATGAGATCAAGAAAGCACAACAACAATAACATAAGTATCAATGAGAGAAATAAAAATCCTTACTTTATAAGACTTGAAAAATGAGTAAGCGATTCTATAATATTGTCCGCAACTTATCCACCTTTCGCTTTTTTATGTTGTTTAATCATTTTTCGAATATAGAACTCCCAAGCTAATATTGTAGAGTTTATAGCCTTGAGGAGATAAATTTTGATAAATATGGATGTATCTAGGTTTGCTTGAGTAAATAGAAAGCAGTGTCACAGACAAGGGAGAAAAAAATTGCGGTGAAAAATCAAATCAAGTCTCATCGAGAATGTGATGAGGCAGAATCAATAGCCGGGTTTATTTTTCCTAAGCTCATCGACGCGTCTATTAAGCTTCATACCTCGCTTCATTTAGATTCACCTTCGGAGAATGATAATGTCTTCTGAAGTTAAACCTAGGGGAGAATTCAACGACAATAAGAAATGACGTTTGGCGTTGTCTATGGAAGGAAGGGAGCAAAAACCACCACGGAGTTGTGCCCACCAAAGCCGAATGAATTAGAAATAGCTGCAAAAGGAATATAATTGTTTCAGAAATAAGATTCAAAACAATAAAATATGTCTATCAATAAAACCTAGTGATTTTGTTTTCTTTTCTTTTCTTTTTTTTTCCAAGGGGGTTATTGAGACATTATTAACAATCACATTATTTGTCAAACAATGCCAACTTTAGGTAGGAACTGACATCGATTACCAAAATATGAAGTAACCGGGAATCTTTTATCAACTAACATCCTAGAAAGTGTCACAAAGCCCTCATCACCTAGTTTTCGACTTTTTTGGAATATATTGACATGATTTAGTAGCGTCCTTCTCATTTCTTATCATACCTTCAGCCTGTCATATCCTCCAAAGCAACCACTTGGGTCTAAAATCATCTTTAGACCACACTAATATATGTACTTTTTAACTTAAATCATTTGGGTCTACTAAGCCTATCTAATTATCGTAACACCTCCATCCGACCCATGCTCAACTTAATCTTTGGTGCATAATTCTTGTTTCTTCCGAGATTCGTTCTTCTTTTACGTTTTTTTGAATAACAATAAGTTTGTGCACAGCAGCAGAAAATGATTTTCACATTGTTACGTATATCTCTACTGTTTCTATATGGGCCATTGCATAGCAACTACAGGTCCAGAAGAGCCCAGTCAACCTGAGTACACTAGACCTGGATTTCTAGATAATAATAAAACCCAAACATTACTGAGCTAAGCCCAATATTTGCTTATAACGAGGGTAGCATGCCTATGTACTAACTCAGTAAATCAATATAGTACTGGGACCTAAACAGATCGAGCTTACTTGAACTTTCCAACAATGATTTTTAAACTGGGTATATTTCTCAAGAGAAGCTTTTAATAGATGGATTATTATTAAAGTCCGATGACTCTAAGTATCAACGGTAGAATTTCAAAAGTTGAATGACGCAGTTGATTTTAGCTAAAGAAATATAGTATTTTCTCCGTCAATTCTTACTTCTCCACAATACACAGTCTCGAGAAATTCTACTAGGATATATTTTTCATAACCTTAAGAGATTACGAATCACAAAAGTCACCCATACAACCATACCAATACCATTTGTCCTCATTGAATCAATAGAAAAGGATTCTGCCAAGAAGTCTTCTATTTAAAGTCAAGTAATTCATATAGATGCAGCTTCTTCGTCAAAGCACTGAGTATGGTCGAGAGTTTCAAAGTCGAATGCAGTAAATCATTAGTGGCTTTGGCAACTTAAACCACAAGTAAAAGAATACAGCCCTCAAATAAAGAGGATGCAGAACAAGAAACCACATAAAAAAAGTAAAAACAGGTATATTCTGAAAAAATAACGCAAAGTCAAATTAAAAGGACAAGTAATCCCCGCCCATATTTTTTTTTCCACAGTTACCAAAAGAAAATATTTGAGCTCAAATTTTTTTGGTGACATGAGAGGCTTGATATCTTTCTTTTAAGAATTTTAAATTCAATTTCCAATAAATTTTCTAGACCATCCCAACACAACTTTCTCCTAGTTTTCCAAATATACAAGTACATGCACAAGCGATAACAATATAGATAAGCTTTTAGATTCTTACCAACATTAACTTCGTGTTGTTTCTTCACATTGGGAACAGTATCAATTGTCACATCTGGTTCCAAGTTCTATAAAACAGATATTACATTAGTGAGATGCATTCACAAAAATAGAATTAGGTCAGTTAAAGAGAGAACACGAGAAAAAAAAAAAAAAAAAAGGAACTCGGTGACTTTGGGAAATGAAGTAGTACATCTTGATTAATGGTTGGGTGTAACCAGCCAGTAGTAATTGCTTTAATGGTTGCAATAGCTTCCAATCCACCAGCTGCCCCAAGGGCATGTCCAATCATTGACTGAAACCAAAAAAAGAAAATGAAGTGAATATCAGTTAAGCCACTGTTTTCCTATAACCATGTCCATAAACTAGGTAGACCATGCTCATTCCATTCCTTCAATCATTTGGCATGCAAAAGTAAAACTAAGGCTCTAGCAGTATTTCCTTAGCAATATAACAATTCATTTTTCCAACTGCATAAGAGAAAACAAATGTTTTCAAATAGGAGAAAATCACTGCAAAGCACTAGATACTTGCCTTTGTTCCATTCATCTTGATTTCAGACGTATCCTTGAAAACCTTTTTCACGGCATTAACTTCTGCTAAATCTCCAGCAAGTGTTGATGTAGCATGAGCATTCACATAGTTTACCTGCGAGCGTCCAAAACATCCAAAATTTCATTAGAATTTTCATTCATCCAACTCCAATTACCATGGCATATCGTTATATACAGAAACAATGAGGAATCAATGTCGAGGGGTGGTCTGAAAATAAATTCAATGGAGATGACAGTGGGTACTATACTGATAATTTGTGTCCAAAACACATGATTACAAAAGGATGAATCAATTTGGAGTTTTTTTTTTTTTTTTTTTTTGAAAAAAAAACAAAGACAAAATCAAGAAGCTATGAATTATATCAAAGATTTGTTAAGAAAAGGAAAGAAAAGACAGCTCACCTCTTCAGGGGAAACACCGGCATCTTCCAAGCTCTTGGTTATACATGAAGAGACCCCGAGACCATCTGATCGAGGATCAGTCATGTGATGTGCATCACATGTTATGGCACCTCCTAAATACTCTGCTATGATGTTTGCTCCCCTTTTCATAGCATGCTCCAAACTTTCCATGATCTTCTCTCAAAAAGCCGATAGTGTTTAGCAATTGTTAGAATCATTGACAAATATATAATACATTACACACATTATGCACATGTTAAAAGTGTTTCCCATGCCATATTAAAGCTAATGGGTTCTGTCTTTAAGCATATGTAATTAAATAAACTGGTGTTAGCAAGATGCCATAAGGTATATACTATTATATCAAAGTTTAATCCAGTAAGCTGAGTTTCACAGGCATGCATGTTGATGTTTGCAGTCGACCATGTAGTGATTGTTTTCAAGTTGTGCCAATTGTAAATAGTCATTACCTTTCTCTAAAATCAACAAAAGAATTTTAGAAAGCCATCACAAATTACAGCTTTTGAAGATATAAATCTTGCTTTGGTCCGAAAATATCACCTTAGAAGATGACAGGACTAAAAGTGCGACAAAGAAAGTTTCACGAAAATCGAAACCAGGAAATAAAATGTCAGCATTATTACCAGCACGCCAGAACCTTCGCCCATGACGAAACCATCCCTATTTTTATCCCACGGCCGTGAGGCTTTTTGGGGCTCATCATTCTTTTGAGACAAAGCCCTGCAAGCTATGAACCCCCCAATTCCAGTCGCAATGATAGCTGCCTCGGTACCACCGGCTACCATGATATCTGCTTCCCCCCTTCTTATATGATTTGCTGCAGAGTAGAAGCAGTAATTCGCAGTTGCACATGCCGTCGAAATGGAGTAATTGGGACCCATCAACCCAGTATCAATGGCTAGCAGAGCTGATCCCATATTGGTGATAGAGTACGGGATGAAGAACGGAGTGATCTTCTTGTAGCCTTTTAAAAGAAGAGACTCCACTCCACTAGTAAATGCAGTTAAGCCTCCCATGCCGGACCCAACCAGCACCCCTATTTTCGTTCTGTCCATCTACGCCGCATTCAAAACAAGAGAATAATCACACTGAACATAGCATAAACAGAGTCCATAACAAGCTTTTAGTCCAAGTAGAGGCACACTTACATTGTCTAGGACTTCAGGTCCAAGGTTAGCATCTTCAAGTGCTTTTCTACCAGCAACTAGACAATACCTCCAGCAATCATCAAGGCGACGGTCATTCTTCCCGTCAATATAACCTTTTGAAGAAAAATTGCGGATCTGTCCACCAAATCTGACTGAGAAGCTCGAGGCATCAAACCTGTCAATTAGGCTAATACCACTTTCTCCAGCAAGGAGCCTGTCGTAGAATGTATCAATGTCATTGCCAAACACTGAGACAAGACCCATCCCAGTAATGACAACTCTTTTCTTGGGATCTTTCTCTCGTTTAGGTGCAGCAGTAGTCGACGCGGCAACAGCCCTAATTTGTTTCGACTTGGCATCTAGGAAATAAAAAGGACCCAGCTATGAAATCAAGTGAAAATCAAATACCAACCATGACTATCCTAGAACAATTTATGATTTGCAAAGAAAAAAAACTAACTCCCAATCTTTCATATATAATAATAAAAAAAGAACCTCTTATTTCCACTAGGAGATTTATATTGGAATGTTGGTTAAGATTAGGGCTTTGGATATCTCCTATGAAACTAATTGATGCAGCAATACATGAAAAATCCACAAAAGAAAATCCATTCCTTTTACAAGTATTGTTTTGCACATCTCATCTCCTCAACAGCAACAACTACTACTACTACTACTACATTATAGCCTTAACCCCAAATTAGTTGGGATCAGCTACATAGGTCAAACTCTTCCATTCTGCTCGATTTACCGCACTTGGCGCGTGCATTCAAAATCCTGCACATCTCATCACCTATATTTCCCTAATCAAGTTCAACAAATATGATTCCAAAGAAACACCCACATTACTTCAATTCACAACAAGACCAACAAAAAATAGGGAAATGATAGCTCAATCACAAGAAAACAAATCAAGCAACCAAATTCCCCCAAAACAAGCACACCCATTAAAGCAAACCACAACAAAAACCAAATCAAACACAAAAAACAACCAAATCAGATGAAACAAAAAACACCCACTTGATCTGACCATCCAAGAATCACCCACGCGCCTGGATTCGACCCCTCGGAGCCCATTGAGCTGAAAAATCGAAGACCCATTTTCCCCCAACTCTCTAACCCTCAAAGCCAGCACAGAAGAACAAGAAGATCCACCAATCACAGCCATGTCTACCAATCAATCTCTCCTTTGATGGGTATTCTTAAATGGGTATTAGAGATCGAGTGATATAGATTGAAAAATTGATGCGTTGGGGGAAATGGGGGTTAATGGGTGGAGTTCCATTGGAGAATCCGCGTAGTGTGCATAGTAATAAACAAAGGGGGTCGATGATTTCGAGAATGTGTTTGCGTTTGCTTCATCTCAACAAGTGTTGGATAGTTGAACCAACTTGGGCGGCCACTTTGAATTCATGAAAACAACAACAACACTGCTCTACTACAGCTCTAGCTTTGCCTAACAACTAACAACTGCTTAACTAATCTACACTCGAACACTATCAGTCCGTCGTAGAATGAGGAACCCTCGTGACTAAATTTTTTTCATTCAGCGCCCAACTCAATTTTTTCGTTCACGACACTCGAGTTTGAGAACTCATTTACGGCGATTAAGTCTCTTACCACTTAAATCAACTCGTTGTTGGTATGACTATTATGTTACACAAAAAAAAATAAAAATAAACAAAAAAGAGTAGAAATAAAAAGGAAAAATATATATCCTATTTTAGGATCGTGTGATACACCTCGACATATGTGTTGGTGCGAAGGTTTTTATTTTTTTATTTACCGTAGCGGGAGTCAAACTCACGACCTCCTTAAAACTTGTCTTTTGACAAGTGATGCATCGTCCATCTCACTAACGATGTTTTTGGCTCATGTGTGTGAAACGGTTATAACTATGTATTGGTGATTTTTTTTTTTTCCTTGAGAAAAGTAGAAATTTCAATAATCATTCATGGCTTTGCGTAATAAAAGTAAATTGATTTGATAATCCTATTTGTTCAAAAGAACTTTCATTAATTTGGTTGTGAAATCGAAAGTGTGACATCAGGGGTCGCTCTCTACAATATTTGGAACACATGACAATACATAAACACCACTAGAACAACATAACAAAACTTCGACTTGAAACAAGGAAGACAAATCAAAAACTTAATTCAAACTAGCTAGAGAACGCAAACTAAATCAATAGGCACCGACATTTTAATTCTAATAAGATTTTTTTAGTATTCTAATATGATTATTGATTGTTATTAATGTTATTAAGAGGTTGCTACATTGACTCACTTTGGGCACCTAGTTAGGCGCACCCATCATGTGAAGACCACCTCTTCGATGCGAGTCCCGCTTGCATCGAATGACCCCCGCAAGTGGGGTGTGCCTAAGTTGGTGCCCAAAGTGGGGTCAACCAATTATTTTCCTTGTTATCTTTTTTGGTTTCTCACTTGGTGTCGAGGGCGACCACACCGACTAATCTATGTTTGGGCAATGTCGAGGCCCATATGGGGAGCAGCCATCTCAATCCAATTTTTTTTTCATTCACGACACTTGAACTCGACTTCGTTTAAGGAGATCAAGTTTCTTCCCACTTGAGTAAATAGATTGTTGGTATTTTCCTTTGTTATTACTGTACCTGATTTTTTTTCCCTTTTTTTAAAGCCTGTACCTCATATTTTGGGTGTACTGTCATTTAATTTTTGTAAATGGTATAAAATCATTCATTAAAAAGAAAATGGCCTGCGTGTACATAATGTTAGTGTCAAGGAATATTCATATTTTTGGCATACACGAGGTGCTTCCTAAATCTTAAACATCTCAATTACTAACCCAAGAAAAATGTCTCGTTAGTTTCAGCTTTTGTTTTAGTGACATATTTTGATGCACTAATGCTGGTGCCCTTCAATTTGAATTATTTGTACTTTTTTCTTTGGTTAAATTTGTTGCATTGATGTTCATAACACCCAAGAACGAGTAAAACAATCTATTACAGCGAGGATAACAGATATTACAATCTACTGAAGCTAGGAACAACATCCTCCCGAGGAGGGCAACAGACCACGAGGGGGACAAGAATCTCCTAAATGGAGGACAACAACCCCATATAAGGGAGAACAAGCCCACGTAGGGGTAAAAAAAAAAACCTAGATCTCTAGTGGAAATGAAGAAAAAAAACACGATTACTAGTAATCACGCCGCGGAGACGCACGCCATCGGGACGCTACTCGCTTCCTCATAAGGCCAACCTCCGACGTTCGCCGCTGCTGACGTAGAAAACCCGCACGCTTCATCTTTCTTCCTCCCTTGAGCTCCGAACAAAAGAGGGGCCGTCGGCGGCGGCCGCACCGAAAACCCTCCACCCCCTTGACTCATGGTCAAGGCACTGCCAAAAAATGGGAAAGAAAAAGGATGGATGAAGAGCAAGGAGAAGTGGGGGAAGGCCGCTGGTGGAGAGGGGAGAGATGGGAAACAAGGATCACGGTCACTGGATGGGGCACAAGAGCAGAGAAAAGAATGGGAGAGGAGGAGATGATGATGGAAGGTCACATAGTGAAGAAATGTTAGAAAGAGCTGGAAGGAAGAGAAGAGAGGGAGAGAGGGGCCACTGGCACCGTACGCGACCGCCGAGGCGGGCCGCGTCGTCACCGGCAGCCCAACGGCGTTCGATCTGGGAAAGGGGGCCGAGAGGAAGGAGACGACACACTAGGGTTTCTCCTCCCAATTAATACTTTTTATTGAGAAGTCAATTTGAAATTATTAATGCTTAGAGCGACTCCAACCAATGCCAAAATGACGCTGGTTAGTGTACAGTGATGGAGAACATATTAATACTATTCATCAATTTTTTTATTCTTTTTTATTCTTTCTTTATCCTTTTTATATTATTTTATATTTTTGTGTATAAGAAAAAAAATTAAATTGACTAAAATAATAATAAAAAGTATAATAGTGTTAAAGATAGTGTTGATGGGTTGAAGACATGAATAGTATTAATATCACTGTTTACTCCAAATTAAAGGTGAATAGTATTAAAAAAATTCTATTTTAAAGTTTATAGATTGGAGATGTCCTTATAAACCTATTTTTGGACTTCAGTAAGTACATCGTACATGTGCTCGATAGTGGATACTGAATTATTAGTACTTGAAACCTGTTTTTTTTTATAACTTCAGTACGTACATCATACATGTGCTGATGGTGGATACTCACACAAATCAAAAGGCACTGACAATATTGCATGTGCATAAAAATTAACCAAAAAAAAATTAAAAAAAAAGTTGAAGTACTTGAAACCAAGTCCACAAGGACTTCTTCACTGTTGGCCACTGTTGGCACTAACTACAACATAGTCAATCTCAAATTAGTTGGAATCGATTACATCGATCAAACTATATCATTACATTAGATTTAATACAATTGATGAAATTGCAACGTCACGACAAAATTAACTAATTTATGAAGCATACAAAACTGCAAAGAATCTGTCAATATATTGGGAGGGCTGATTGAATCCAATGTCCTATTTATGTTCACTACATTACTTTCACAAGGATCTTCAAAGATAACAATCAAAGGTCAATTCAGATATAGGGCTCTTACATCAAACATCCAAACGCGACAATACTCAAACTCTCAATCTCATATAGAGATGAAGTTATGACAAATGGTACTCACACTAGCTACCTCACATAGAGATGAAATCAGTGTAGGTCCAAACTTCGCCTCATAGCGAAGATGTCATAATCCGCCGATGCTCCCTTTGGAATCCAGTTCCTAGAGTTCTAATGTTCATTGAATTTAGACAATTATCAGCAAAACAGCTGAACTTCATCAATTTCAAATTTACATTTCTAATAATCAAAGAAGAAACTCCACCTATGTAGATCATTATAAACGCTAAATAACCGGTCTCAAGTCCGGATTAAGTAGGAGTCAAAAGTCGGATTTCCATACTATAGAATAGAGGAGTGAGGTTCCAAGCCCATTAATTGGTTGACAACCAGAGTAAAAATTTTGTCACTCTCATGAAATGGATTAAACATATATTGCATTAGATCGAGCCCAATGAAAGACTTTGATCCATGTAGCCGATCTCAATGTAATAATCAAGAAGAAATCCAAAATCAGGTGTAATAAAGTCCGAGAAAGAAAGCATTAAGAACCTTTAAAAATGCAGTCATTGTTGATGAACAAACAGTTGTATTGTATTGTATTGTATTGCATTGCATTGCATTGACTATAGATCTGGCTCTTCCCCAAAATCACAATTCAAACTATACCAAATGTTACAATTGAGTCTCATCATCAAATACAAACACAACACAGTCCAAACATTGATCACTTTTTGTTTCATGATTTGATGATGATAATGATGATGACGACGACGATGTAGGGTCAGTTTGCAAGACATTCAAACCCTTTGCACACCCACAACCACACACCAAACAAACCAAAGCACACAACCAAATCCAACACCAACACAGTCCAAACATGCCTCCTCCACATTTTCTTCCCATTCAACCTCACTGAAGAAGAAGAAGAAGAAGAAGAAGAACACCCATTAATAATAATCTTCTTCGGCAGCGGCGGCGGTGCCGAAACACCAAATTCTCTCCTACCCTCATCACCATTCAACACAACAACCATATTCTCATCAATTAGGTTTTCCCTATTACTCCCCAAATCACTCTTCATCATCGGCATTGTCATCTCCTCCACTGACCTCCTCTTCTTCTTCTTCATCATCAAAACCTCGTTTTTTCGACAATCTTCGATCAAAAACGTCTCGCCGGGAGAATGCAAAGCCCTAACCTCGCAATCTCTAACAATCAAACTTGCAAAAACCGGTTCCAACTCATCTTGAAAGGAATAACGACTCAAATTCTCAAACCCATCAACAGATTTCAACGAATTCGATCTCAAAATCTTAAAAAACGCATCTTTAACACATTCCAGCAACTCGAAACTCGTCGATTTACCCAGTTTTTCATCGATGATCGCGAAGAACACAAAGGGATCGTCAATCGTGAAACTGTAGATTCGTTTTCTGATCGTGTGAGAGAATGAGAGGTGTAATTGGGGGTACCTTGCGAGGCATTGCGAAGCTAGGGTTTCCAGACCTCCATCGATGGAGGAGGAGTTGATGAACTCGGCGAGAACAGTGGTTCGTCGCGAAATCGAAGCGTAGAGGACGAAATCCGAATCGAATACCATCGATTCGACTCGGAATCGACCGATCTGTTCGATTGTATCGATCGATTGAATCGAAATTGAATCTGAATTCGAAGGTGAAGAAATCTAAGGTTTTGACGATGAAGTTGTTTGTCTTGTTAACAGAAATGGTGAAAAATTGGGGAAAGAGAGTGACGCTATAAGGTGACACCAAATGTTACACTGTGTTGAGGACTGTGAGATTGAGATGGAGATGAAAAGCGAGATTTGATCGGATGTACAATCGGAGAAACGTTGAATATTTGCCATCTTTTTTGGTGTATATTGCGAGTGGGCCACTCTATTTTGGCGCTAAACGACAACCAGTAACAACGTAGAGGGGCGAGTGTTTGGCTTACACGTGGGGAGATAGGAACAATGTGGGTTGGGCCCACCAACCAATGTGGGTTGGGCCCACCAACCATGGGGGGGGAGATAGGAACAATGTTGTAAATTGAGTTGAAACTTGCTATAGAAAACTAAGAACTTTTACTACTATAAATTACTATTACAAAAGAGAAGAGAAGAAATGAGATAGTTGGAATGAGATGTTTCATTCAACTTGGTGTGTTTTTACAATGAGGTTAGCACCATTTATATATGTCATTTGGTGATGATGATAAATGTACTTTATACAATGTGTAAAAGTAACACATACACCCCATGTCATACAACAACACATTACAAGTAATTTGACAATACATGAAAGAGTTGGTGTACATTGGAAATGGTTACAAGTAACATGACAATACATAGACAAGTGGATGTACTATTAAGTGAGAAATACAAGTTACATGACTACACAATATATTGGTGTACATGCATGGTCCTCCATACTCCACAACACTCCCCCTTGGATGACACTTGCTTAGAGATTGTGAATCGTTAAAACTTATACTAAGAAAAACCCTGTGGGAAAAAAAAATATAGTAAAATAAAAAGTGTACACTATTCTCATAAATATTAAGATGAGTATAATATTGTTAAAATTGTCTCATTAAAAACCTTGCTAGGAGAACTCAATGGGATAAAACTATAGCTAAGGGAAAAAGAGTGCAATACACTAATCAATAATTCCCCTTCATGTGAACATGGGTGAAACTTGTTCAGTTTCTTTACTTGCAATGTCCTTAAATTTACGCAAGCCAATACCATATGTAAGCCTTTTAAATGTCGTAGTTGGTAAAACTTTTGTAAATAAATCAGCAAGATTATCACTCGATCGGATTTGCTTTACATCAATTTCATCATTCTTCTTAAGCTCATGTGCATGATCGAATTTTGGTGAAATATGTTTTGTTCTGTCCCCTTTTATGATTCCTTCACTTAATTGTGCGATACATGCTATATTATCTACATATAATATGGTTGGAGAATCTTTTATTGAAGACAATCTACATGATTCTTGAATATATTCAATCATGTTTCTCAATCGTACACATTCACGACTTGCTTCATAAATTGCAAGTACTTCAGAATGATTGGAAGAAGTAGCAACCATAGTTTGCTTTACTGACTTCCATGATACAACAGTATTACCACAGGTGAATACATATCCCGTTTGAGAACGGGCATTGTGGGGATCAGATAAAAATTCAGCATCAACATAACTTTGGAGATTCAATTTTACCCCTCTCGAGTAAATAAACTCATGTCACTTGTTCCTCGAAGATATCGGAAAACATGTTTAACACCATTCCAATGTATTCGAGTTGGTGAAGAGCTGTATCTTGCAAGTAGGTTGACAGCAAAAGCAATGTCAAGTCTTGTACAATTTGCAAGATACATAAGTGAACCAATTGCACTTAAATATGGTACATCCGGACCAAGTAGCTCTTCATCACTTTCATGAGGTCGAAATAGATCCTTATCAACTTCAAGTGATTTGACAACCATTGGAGAGCTCAATGGATGTGCCTTGTCCATATAAAATCTTTTTAACATTTTCTCGATATAATTTGATTGATGGATAAGTACTCCACTTGAAAAATGTTCAATTTACAAACCAAGACAAAGTCTTGTTTTTCCAAGTTATTTCATCTCGAATTCCTTTTTTAAGTATTCGGATGTTCTAACGATGTCGTCGTGGTTTCCCACTATATTTAAATCATCAACATATACATCAATAATCACAAATCCTGTTGATGATCTTTTAATGAAGACACATGTGCAAAGCGGATTATTTACATATCCTTCTTTAAGTAAATAATCACTAAGACGTTTGTACCACAATCGTCCGGATTGTTTCAACCCGTACAAAGACTTTTGTAATTTTATAGAATGTATGTTATGAGGTTTTGATTTTATTTCTTCGAATATTACAAATCCTTCAAGGATTCTCATATATATCTCACTGTCTAGGGATCCGTACATATATGCTGTAACAACATCCATTAAATACATATCAAGCCCTTCAAAAACTGCAAGGCTTATCAAGAACCGAAATGTGATTGCATCTATAACAGGAGAATATGTTTCCTCATAATCGATGTCAGGTCTTTATGAGAAACCTTGAGCTACAAGTCTTGCTTTGTACCTTGTAACTTCATTTTTCTCGTTTATCTTTTGTACAAATACCCATTTATATCCAACAGGTTTTACGCCATCTGGCGTTTGAACAATCGGTTCAAAAACCTCTCGTTTCCTTAACGAGTCTAGCTCTGCTTAGATAACCTCTTGCCATTTTTGTCAATCAAGTTTTTTTCGACATTCGTCCACTGATTATGGTTCTATATCATCATCATTTTCACATACTTCAAAGGACACATTGAAAGCAAATATATCATCAAGAACAATTTTATTTCGATCCCAAATCTTACCAGAGTTTAAATAATTTATTGAGATATCATTATTTTCATCTTTTTCCTTTTTTTCTAGATGCAGTTGTTCCTCGTTAGAACCAACTTGTTCTGATAAATCCTTATCAAAGGATTCTTGTGTTTTCTTAGTAGTATTTTGATTTGTATTTATTTTTACTCCCGTTTTCCTCTTTCGAGGAGTTGTATCCTTTGAACCAACTAGTCTTCCGCGCTTTAAGCGTTTCGTTGGTTCTTGTGTATTTTGTTGCACAGAGACATCAATTCTTGCATGAGCATTTACAACTGGAATATGTGATTTTGTCACTTGTTTTGCATCAGTAAATGCATCAGGTAATTGATTTGCAATTTGTTGCAAATGAATGATCTTTTGAACTTCAAGTTCGCACTGATTTGTGCGTGGATCATAATGTGATAAAGTTGATGCATTTCAAGCAATTTCACGACATTTCTTTTTGAATTGGCTTCTTATCTCCCCCTAATGGTGGGAAAATTGCTTCATCAAAGTGACAATCAGCAAAACGTGCAGTAAATAAATCCCCTGTTAATAACTCAAGTTATCTTATAATGGACGATGAGTTAAATCTAACATAAATCCCAAATTTTCGTTGCGGACCCATCTTAGTTCTATTGGAAGGTGGTATAGGAACATACACTGCACAACCAAATTTTTTAAAGTGTGAAACATTTGGTTGTTGACCTAAAATGAGTTGCATGGGATAATGTTCATGGTATGCAGTAGGCCTATAATGAATGATAGATGTTGCATGTCCCCAAAACTGAAGTTAATAACTTAGTTCTCATGATTAAAGGCCTAGCAATTAATTGAATGCGTTTGATCAAAGATTCTGCTAAACCATTCTGGGTATGCACGCGTGGAACAGAATGTTCAATGGTAATTCCTATAGACATGCAATAATTTTTAAATGCTTGAGATTGAAATTCTCCGGCATTATCAAGACGGATGATCTTGATTGGGTTGTCAGGGAATTGCACTCTTAACTTAATGATTTGTGCTAAAAGTCTAGCAAAAGAAACATTGCGGGTCGAAAGTAAAATTGTTGTGAACCCTGGTTTTCTTAAAACCATGAAATATTCAGTGGAGACATATATGACCTATTCATCCATGTGTGGACCATTTAGATATTCACCAGCACAATTTTACTTGGGGATGGTTTAACTATCAATTTACCTTGAGAATAACTAGCACAATTATAATCACCAGCTGAAAATATTTTGTGACTCCTTAAAGGATGTCCATGCGAATTATTAATTATTATTCGCATCATTGATGATCCTGGATGACCAAGCCGGTCATGCCATAAAATGAATGTCTTTGGATCATTAATTTTCTTATTTAAGACGACATTCGTTTCGACATACCTTATATGAGTAAAATATAATCCAGAGGATAAAGCTGATAATTTCTCTAACACTTCTTTTTTCCCATTTGAAACCAATGTGACATAAAAAAATTCTCTATTATATTCGTTCATGGTTTCAATGTGATATCCATTTTGTCGAATATCTTTAAAGCTGAGTAAATTTCTTCTGGATTTTTCAGAGTATAAGGCATTGTCAACATGAATTGTTGTTCCCCTAGGCAACATAATATTTGCTCTTCCACAGCCATTAATCAAATTGGAGATGCCATATATTGTTTGAACATTAGCCTCAGCTAAGTTGAAATTGGAGAAATATTCTATGTTTTTAAGGTTGTGTGCGTTGTAGCACGATCAACAAAGCATATATCACTCTTATTTGATTCATGATTTGTTGTTCCATCTAGACAAATAATGTTTGGAAAATTAGAAAAAGAGTCATATTTCATTCATAATAAGAAACTAGTACATATAACTAAGAAGCATAACAAAAACTAGTATATAGAATTATTGAAAATTATTACATATGATCATTAAAAATATCGAGATTAGTGTTTGGATCATCATGAAAATTCAGGACATCCATATAATTGATGTCCGACGAGCCACTTCCGACAGTGAAGTTCATCTCAACTGTTTTACCTTTCTCCTTTAAGGAGGCTTGATAAAGATCAATAAAATGCTTAGGCGTGCGACATACATGAGCCCAAAGTGGCCTTTTAGACCACACCTGTGACATGGTTGGTCACGATTACGAGTATACCCATTCTCAGCAGTATTTTCCCCTTATTCTGAATGGCGTCATTCTTATTCCATTTATTTTGGACCTTATTGCCACGAAATTTAGAATAGGGCTTGCCACGATCTTTGCTGATTGATCCTTTCTCATTTCCACGTCTGCGGTTTTTCTTTCCTTGACCATTTTTATGGTCATTATAGGATGCTGCATTTGCTTCATTAATTGAAGCGGAACCAGTTAGACGGGAGTTGTGGTTCTTCAATATAAGCTCATTATTTTGTTTAGCCACCATGAGACAAGAAATTAATTCTAAGTACTTTTTAAATTGACGCGCTCGATATTGCTATTGCAACAACTGATTTGAAGCATGATAAGTACTGAATGTTTTTTCCATCATTGCCTCATCAAATATATTTTCTCCACACAGCCTCAAACGAGAGGTAATATTAAACATGGTGGAGTTATACTCACTGACTGTTTTGAAATCTTGTAGCCTAAGATTTAGCCAGTCGTATTGAGCTTTTGAAAATATCACCGTCTTTTGGTGATCATATCGCTCTTTTAAGCTTAACCACAAGGTGAGAGGATATTTTATAGTGAGATACTCACTTTTCAGACCCTCATGGAGATGATGACGAATGAATATCAGTGCTTTCGCACGGTCTTGCATTGATGTTTCATTTCCTTCTATAATAGTTTCTCCCAAGTCTTTAGCTTGGAGATGTATATCGGCATCCAGTTGCCGTGACAAATAATTATTTCCAGTGATATCAAGAGCAACAAATTCAAGTTTTTGAAGGTTTGCCATAGTCTAAAAATATGTCAAGAAATTGAGTAAATAGTTTTTCTCTTTTATATAAAATAAATAATATACGATTAAATATATGTTCCCAACTTGATTATTAATATGCAAAATGTACTACTTGTATGAGTTGGTGGGACAACTTCCAGGTTGGGTGGCGAGACGAAGTCTACTTAAAACCATGCCTTCTCGAACAGGATAACCCGTCTCCCTTTCAATGTTTAGCTTTACCGGGGACAAGGCTTACCCACTATCAACCCAAACTCATAACATTATTTGCAATAGAAAAAATCAATAATAGAGCATAATTAATCATTTGTAGTATAACAAGAAAACTAGTTATGTCACATATTGACTTTTGATTTCTGATGTAGAAGATCGTATAAGACGAAACTACATAGCATACTTTCGCAATCGGTGACGTTGTAATGCATAATATATGAATAAAGTATGCATATAGAATGCGTGTAATAAAAGGAAGCAACCATGATAATATAGAAATAAATTGAACTTATTTAAATAACAAAAGTTATACCTTCCTAGCTTTGTCTCCTTAACAAGCCTTCTTGAACTTCAAGATCTCTTTAATGCTAGAGCAAGCTCGTGCTGATAACGTGTTGTAAATTGAGTTGGAACTTGCTAAGAACTAGATAATGAAATAGAAGACTAAGAATCTTACTACTATAAACTACTACTACAAAGGAGAAGAGAAGAAATGAATAGTTGGAATGAGATGTTTTCATTCAACTTGGTGTGTTTTTACAATGAGGTTAGTACCCTTTATATAGGCCATTTGGTGATGATGATAAATGTACTTTATACAATGTGTACAAGTAACACATACACCCCATGTCATACAATACATTACAAGTAATTTGACAATACATGGAAGAGTTGGTGTACATTGAAAATGGTTACAAGTAACATGACATAGACAAGCGGAGATACTATTAAGTGAGAAATACAAGTTACATGACTACACAATATGTCGGTGTACATGCATGGTCATCCATACTCTACACCATTTTTTAATTTGAACGAGATTTTTTCTTTTTTTTTGGGGTGAATGTTTTGAGTTTAAGATTTAGGGCCTGTTTGGTTCAAGAGTTAGTGTAGCACTCCACATTTGCTTGCTTAATACAAATCATATATTAGTCAATCTTTTATTTATTCCCACACTTCATGGCCTGTTCGGTTCACATTTTGACCCAAGATCATAGGATCATTTTGTAGCGGAATTAACATGTGGATTTATGTATTAGTCCCTTCTGGGTATCTCGTTCGCTTGGGAGTATTAAGGGTGAGATTAAATGTGGTTGCAATAGGTAAATGTAACGGTCCAAATTAATTAAATTAGGATTATCGTTAATCTCAGGGATTAACGGTCGTAATTCAGGCGTTACGTGGATAACTCGGTTAACTCGGATACGAGAACCGAAGGAATTTGTTATTTATGGATGATGGTTGTGTATATGTGGTGTTTAAAGTCATTATTATTGTATTGCACTGCATGTGTGTATGTTGCTATCTGGCGAGTTGGCGTGACCGGTATTCGCCTCGAAAGGCGTGTCAACGTGGGCATTGGGTAGGCAAACTACGGGTACATTAGGAAACTCGATTAATTCACGCTAAGATGACTGGTTGATCAATTAAAATGGGCAGTGTAACCATATGTTAAGTTGATTAAATTAAAACAATAGGCTATGACGTATATCGAAATGTGTGCTGAGAAGCGGGGCATCGAGTGCCGGGTAGTCGATGGTTAGTGGGATCACAAAATTTGTCAATTTGGTGAATAAAAACACTGACCATATGTATTAAAATGGGCATAAGCTAATGCAATTAAATCAAATAAATCAAGGCCTATAGTTTGGTTATTTTAATTGGAACCATAAGATTTTCCTAGAGATATGTATTGACACATCTAGGAACCATGTGAGTAGCCAATTAGTGTCACTTGGATTGAGTTAGTGAGATTTAGTGAGATAAGTGGCAAGGTGTGGACCATTAGATGAGTCTCTGGATACGTAAACACATGAGGATCAATGGCTATGTAGCAATCTTACTTTAACATATAAGATTAGTTCATTAAAGACATGCAAACCAAATTTTCATTTACAAAGTTTACAAAGTTTGCTGGAGAATGAAGAAATCAGTAGATGTTGGTGAGGAAATATCAAGCTAGGTGGTGCATCAATTAGGTAACATTACTACAAAGGCAATTTAATTAAAATTTGGTGTTTTGATGTGAAATTTGATATGTGAGGAGTAAGTCACTGATGTTGATGAAGTCTTGATAAAATACAAGTATTATTTGCATTTCAAGTGAGGTATTACAACTGATTTTGATGAATTGGGGTTTTAGGTTAATTTGGAAAAACTAGTGAATTTCATGAAATTGATGAATTTGATCTAATTGTTGTTTCTGATTGATTTGGGATGATGTTTTGGAGTCACCATGGAGTAAAAAATAAGTTTGTGAGGCTTAGTTAGCTAATTGGGGAGTTTGAGACAGAATTCTCGAGTTGAGAATTTTGTTACAGAGGGCAATTAGCGCGCTAACTAGGCTGGTTAACGCACTAATCAACCTAGGCACTTAAATATTTTTCAAAATGAAGAACAATAGCGCGCTAGCAGATCCCCTAGCGCGCTAACTAAACCTAGCGCGCTAGGTAGACCCATTAGAGCGCTAATGACAAATGAAAACTGAATTTAAAGGGCCGTTTTTGAGATTTTTGACTTAATACATACCTAAACACCTATAAACATACTAAATATGTAAAATTGGACTTCAGGGACTTAGGGGACCGTAGCTCGGGTATCGGGGAGCTAGTCGGGTCGAATTCGGGAGTCCGATGAGGTCGGAGTGCGGATTGAGGTACGTAAACCCATTGGAATGCCTCACATAATTCATGGTTTGTTTTATCGATATCGGATTTCATGTGTGACTGCTAGTGGGCACACATATGTTTTCTACTCCTATTTCGGTTTGCGTATATATTGGTTGTGGTTAAATCACTTGCACGGGTTACTTGTGATAGTGCTCGTGTCGACGACAGTAGGATATACTTGCGACCGTCGGGAGAGATTTAAGATGTTCCTTAGACTTGAAATAGCGTCTGGAAGGGTTCATCCGGTAACAATAGTTGGGGTTTAGTCACTGGAAGCCTGTAAGTATATACGTGGTTCCTATTCAGTTTTATCGATTACTGCTTGGTTTAGGTCAGGGTTTTCTCGTGATTACACAGTTGTTTACTTATTAATGCGTTATTTTCTTGAGCATGTTTAATTGGTATATGCTGTTTATTTATTTCACGCTACTGATTTTGCTTGTCGTATGTTGCCTAAATTCATGGGAATATGACATACTGTTGCTAGGTGTTATATTCGCATGTCTCGTAGTTTATCGGTTTATTTCATGAATATTGTATGGACTTCTCTTGGGATTTTACTCGTGAATTCATCACTATATTTGTTAGGTGACTGAGTACATATCTTTCGACGAGCAAGGGCAATGAGGTATTTTGAGATAGTGACGCCAGCTCGTGTGTGACTACAGTATGTATGCATTTACTTTTCGTTGGGTTTTGGGGACTATAGAACACTAAGTACATGTATATGAATCTTTTGATGTACTTATCTCGACTTTGATATATACATGGTATCTTTTTGTCGGGTTTTTCACTACTTATGACTGTTAAATATTGCATAACTTAATCATTTAAAGACTTCCGCTGTAAAATTGTAATATAACTTGATAAATTGATTAAATGGCTAACTAAATCATTAATATTTATATAGAGACTAATTAGTGAAACTAGGGTTAGTCTGAAAAGTGCAAGCAACCAGTTTGGTCGCGGGGCGTCATAGGTAAGCGGGCCACGACGTGGCAGGGCTTGGTGACGTGGGATGCGATATGGTAGGCCCCAAGGTTGCCTCGGAATTAGGGCCGCCACTGTAAATTTACTAAAGTACCACTCCATGAAAGTTACATCTCCAAATCGAAAACCCTAGTCATCTTCAGTTCCCTATCCGAGTTCCTGCATCTCTGGTGAGGCCGTCTTCATCGTCCGTTATATTTCACTGCAGATAAATGGGAACATTAGTATGGTATCTTCAAGTATATGAGCAATATGTAGAGTTCTAGCTAACAGTCTTGACATACCTATTTTCTGAAAGAAACAAAATCGGACATACTTATTAGCATAACCAACCACAAAAAAACATACACGTGTTAATGACTTACAACTGACAGCAAAAGGAAGAAGTGAAATCACAACTAAAAACATCCTGTAACCCACTCAAAAAGTGTGTAAGGCTCAAATGTCACATTCTTATGGAAATATGACAAAGAAGGAACTGATTTCTTATTATGTTTATGTAAGAGAAAAATAAACATTTATTTTTTGCTCTTTGATGGTCTGAATTGGCGTGAATCGACGAAGAGGCATTTAGGGTTTTGAGAGAGGTGAAGAAGAGACGACGTGCCTTGCCTAACTTGATCAAGTGTCTCAAAGCCGCCATTGACGAGCCAAGTCTCTCTGGCGAGCTACTTCGTTTCAAGTTTCAGTTTTTGGTTTGACAAAAACTGAGACGGTTGGGCTTTTGGCAGGGCAACTAAATACTTACAATTGGTGCAAATCAAAGAACTAATGCAAATTGATCTCGTTCCTCTTTCCTTGGTTAGGGTTAGTCTCCCCAAAGCACCCCAGAATTGTCTACCGTCTCACAATCTTGTTTATTTTGTATATCTCTCACGATCGGGTTTATAGAGGGAGGGGTAGTTTGGTAATGTGTGAAGTCAAAGCATTGGGACTAATTAGTGCCACAAAAAATGATGGTTCACTTTAGTCACCAGTATTGGATATTAGATAGTCCCGTGGACTAGTTAATCCGCCAAGTGAACACCGGATTAGCAAGTCCAGTGTGGATAATCTGACCTAAGACCATGAAGCAAATATGCCTTCATTGTCTTAAGTTAGATTTTTATTGGACGGTTATACCCCTTTTAGATTCTTTGCTCAACGACATCTCCTCCCAAATCCACTTCAAACAAGCTCAAAATCCTTTAATCGCACCATACATCAAAGATCAACACCAGAACCAAATAAAAACACCAAAAATCACAAATTTAAACAAACATAGAAACATGAATTCACATTGGAATTGAACTTGAATACTGCGAAAACACTCACAGGCAGCCGAGGAAACCATCAATTGAGATCCGAATTTGGTCATGCGCGTCGAAAACGTCGATCCGCTGCGGTGAGCCGAGGAAACCATCAAACGAGATTTTATCCTCCGCGTCGAAAATATCGATCCGCTACTGCAGCGAGCCGAGGAAACCATCAAATGAGATTTTAAAAGAGAGAGAGAGAGAGAGAGAGAGAGAGAGAGAGAGAGAGAGAGAGCGACTACGTCTCTTGCTTTTGTTGATGTGTTCTGCACAGACCATTGACTATCAAAGTTGAAAAGAGGAGATTCCGGTGGAGAGAAGAAGATGGAGAAGATGGAGCAATAGAGAAGATGGGGTGATGCGTAACATATTTTAGTACCTTTATAAGTAACATTTTGTTGGTAATTTAGGCCATTAATAAGTGATTTCCTGCTAATTCGATATATTTTGTTGATTTTTAGGTGAGGAAAGCAAAGTGGGACCATTCATAGGTTATTTTGAAGATCCGAGAAGATTTCCCTCAAAAAGCGCATTTGTGCAGATCACGAGGTGGAAGAAAACGAGATTGGAGGCGAGTGATAAAATGATGATATTTCACATGGTTTCATGTGTTTTGAAGAAGTTTTGAAGTTTCGGGATGAGAATACAAGGTTCGGGCAAAGAATGACATCAAAGTGCCTAAGTTTCAACAAAGTCTATTTTGACCAAGCTTCAGTGTTTTAGCCATAACTCATTCATTTCAAGTCCAAATGACTTGCCATTTCTTCCGTTGGAAAGTAGACACAGAGCTGAATGTTTTCATGTCACGAGCAAAGGCAAATTCGGTCTCTAAGTAGTCAAAATCGTATTGCAAAGTGAACTATATGCGCATGATTTTGTTCCCGGTGTCGCAGTGCCCAACCCAGCGCCACCACAGCGCCCAAAACATCCAAAAATGTGTAGTGGGCGCTGAGGCTGGAGCCGTAGTGCCAGAGACAGTGCCCACTGTGAAAAAGTGCATAAAAGTTATTTTAGGGGTTTTTGGGTAATTTTTGGACCAAATTGACTTGGTTATATTAATAGAACTTAAAATTAGGTTTTAAATCATCTTTTGCTTTGGAGAACCAAGAAGAACGTGTGAAGATTGAAAAATAGTGATCAAAATCTTAGATTCTATATTCATTGTAGGTTTGATTTTATGTTTTCTTGCTTTCTAATCATGAATTGTGTTGAATTGAATCTACTGATGGGGTAATCTCTTTTGTTCTAGAGATCTTTAGATCCCAAATTGGATTATTTTGATTTCAATGTGATTATATTTGTTATTTCAATTCAATATTTTGATTTGTATGTTCTTGTGTGCTATGCTATACTTACCTTGATCAAGTAGGTGTAGATTCGAGGGTTTGAGAGTCACCATGACATTGAGACTTTTGAACCCGGATTAAGGGAAACATAACCTTAGAACATATGATGCATCAACCGATGGTCATTGACTAGGGAGGCAATTGAATTTGGTTTTTAATGCGGTATCTCACTTACGCTATTCACGCTGACCGGCGGAGTTCGAGTGAGGCGTTAGAATCTCCATCACCGAGACCTTAGGGTGGAGTGAATTGTAGGAAGTTCGCCTATCATTGCATGATTTGGGAGACTTTATAATTAAATTGGATTCGAAGGATACAATTTGGGTGAATTATATTTCCTAAGATATTTTCTTCATTGCTTAAGACCTATTTTAATTACTTGCAATTAGTTAGTTTAAATTAATTAATAATTTATTTTTACAAAACCCAACTTTTAAGTGCCTAACTCTATTTCTTAATTAGACTAAATATTAGCACATAACAGTCCTTGTAGATACGATATTCTTGACACCAACAGGAGTTGGTGCCACTATTACTTTGATGTTTGCCGTACACTTGCAGTCGCTGTCATGGGGCCTTCAAAACAGGGGTAAATTTGTAATTGTTGCTCACTTAAAGTAGGCTTACATAAAGATAGGGGAGGAGGTGTCTTTTGGTAACGATGAGATTGAGTGTGTAACGGCCCGAATTAATTAAACTAGAATTAGCGTTAATCTCAGAGATTAATGGTCGTAATTCAGGCGTTACGTGGACAACTCGGTTGACTTGGACATGAGAACCGAGGAAATATGTTATTTATGGATGGTGGTTGTGATGACCCCCCCGGTCTAATCCCGTAATCAAGCCTTAATCTTAGCCACGTAAGACTTAATTACGTATTAGTCAACCTTTCGTCCCTATATTCTTTGATACACGTGTCCAAATATTATTAGCTTTCAGAGTTAATTAAATTTTTTTAATTATTCAAAAATTTCAAAAATTCTAAGTCTGGAAACCAGGAGAAACAACATCAATGCATGTATATATCATAAAGATAATAACACATTATGATATATGATTCTCAAAACGAGGAACTATACACTCAAACCAATATAAAACCTAAAATGTACAGTAAAGATATAAACAGTAATAATACAACAAAAGTCGAGTAATACAAAATGAGAGGAGAATCGCCGAAATGCTCAAAGAAAGTTGCCGATGTTCTCCTTCCCCGGTCTGCTGGTGCTCGACGGACCTACACCTAGACGATGAGTATATTGATATTTAAGTAATAACTGGAGAATTCTATGCCATATTTCCAAAATATAAGAAAGGTATTTAAAAGCATAAAGTAGCGAAAGAGTTGCTGAATCAAGTAATGCAAGTATATACCATAGTTAAAAATGTATAGACTGACACAGGCTAAGTCGAGATGATCTACGTCCGATCGGCGGTGAGAACTATCACCTAACCTTTTCCACTACTATATGGAGCTGCGCTCAACATATTTCATATAAATAGCGGAGCTTCGCTCTATGCGTATACATCATCTATCTCATTCTTGCTGACCACCCCAAGTCCCATACCTCGTGTGTCGCGCAAGTGTAGTGGTGAGTGCCGGAACCCCGATAAACCCATGTCCCCGTGAACCGCGCATCTCTTGTGCAATGGACATTAGATAATCCTTACTTTAGTCTTCAAAGGTCTATAGTTCCAATTTTCTAGGATTTCAAAACTTAGTTAGGCTATAAAGCCTAAGGAAAGAGAATACAAGTCTAAGCCATTCCAACTTATCCCAATAGCATGCTTTTGATCAACTATCTATCAAGAATATCATCAAGAGTAGAAATTGGAATCAATGAAACATTTCACAAGACATCATGTCAACAATATTCAAACATGAATAGAAACAAGAACAACATGATGTGAGATTACGAATAGCAATGTCAACAAATAGACTATAAAACGATAAAAGTCAATGAAATGAAATATAGAATTCTCACAGCTTTACTTACAACTCACAAAGCTTATCCTAACCTATCCGGCTTCCCAACACTCCAAAACGCGTTCCCGAACCCCCGAGATCTCCTTTTAGTCCACTGGAGTTGTTTGATAGGTTTTAGAGTGGGTTTGGACCTATAATTAGAGTTTTAAAATCATTTATAATGTTTAAGCCATTTTTAAAATTGCTGATTTTTGTACTGTCAGGGCAATTAGCGCGCTAATTTCAACATTAGCGCGCTAATAATGACATTAGCGCGCTAATTTCAACATTAGCAACCTCGAATATCTATCGCGCTAATCAATATTAGCTCGCTAACTTTTGACATTAGCACACTAATTTCAACATTAACGCGCTAATTCAAATATCTAGCACGCTAATCAATATTAGCGCGCTAGATTGCCTACCTAGCGCGCTATGTGCAGCAGAACCCATAATTCTGCATTTTGAATTCTGGGTTTTTGCTACACATAGGCCTTGTTAATGCTTTGGGACCCCTCATACACATTACTAGAAGTCCCTAACACTAACCCCAACACCAAACAACAACAAACAACATCAAATTCACGAATTCACCAATTTGAGCTATGTTCGTGGAATGGAGAAGTTACCTAGTTTGAAGAACTTCTTTTCCTTCACCAAACCTTCAATGAATGCACACTTCTCTCCTCCCCAAGAGCACTCCAGGAACTTCTCTTCTTTCTCTCCTTCCTTGCCCAACGATTTGTGATGATAAGTGATCAATATGTTGACTTATGTGGTTTATTTGACTACTTGGATATGTTTGAACCATGACCATTGATCATGTGTGCACACGTATCTCGAGGCTCAACTAGTGGACCACTTTCATTCAATAATGCTACAAGTCATGCTTAAGTGACTCCAATAGTTTACTCCATTGACCTTTAGATTTGTCAATACGTATCTCGATGCACATAATGTGATTATTAATTTATGTTCACTTAGGCACATTAATGTTATATTAAACTTGACCACATTAAAGCTACTTATAAAACCAAAATTAGCTCACATTAAACTTACCCCATAAGCC
This sequence comes from Stephania cephalantha, assembly GCA_039657325.1. Taxonomy (NCBI): domain Eukaryota; kingdom Viridiplantae; phylum Streptophyta; class Magnoliopsida; order Ranunculales; family Menispermaceae; genus Stephania; species Stephania cephalantha. The sequence goes on along the minus strand of CM077577.1, from coordinate 4,707,826 downwards.
GCTACTTCGGTCCCACGTCGACACGCAATGTCTTCGCTCGTCTAGATACTTATATACCCGTATAAATTGACTTAATAGTCTACACATATACAATACACTAGGCACACATCACGAAAAATATAAATATACCTCGACCCTTGCCTCAGTTAAGATCATGGTGGGGGGTCCCACGGTACGGGTCGATGATCCTGTATAAGGAATTAAACACAATTAGAGATTTTGGGCCGTTACAGTGGTTGTGTATATGTGGTGTTTAAAATTATTATTATTATATTGCACCGCATGTGTATGTTGCTATCGGGCGAGTTTGTGTGACGGGTGTTTGCCTCGAAAGGCGTGTCAATGCGGGTAGTGAGTAGGCGAACTACGGGTACACTGGGAAACTAGACTAATCCATGTCCGGATGACTAGTTAATCAATTAAAATGGGTAATGTGACCATAGGCTAAGTAAAATTCAATTAAAACAATAGGTTATGGCATACCTCGAATTGTTTGCCGAGACGCCGGACATCGAGTGTCGGGTAGTCGAGGGTTAGTAAGATCACAAAATTTGTCAATTTGTTGAATAAAAACACTAATCATATATATTATAATGGGCCTAAGATAATGTAATTGAATCAAATAAATCAATGCCTATAGTTTGGTTATTTAAATTAGAAACCATGAGATTGTCCTAAAGATACATGTTGACACATCTAGGAAACATGTGAGCAGCAAATTAGCGTCACTTTGATTGGGTTAGTGGAAGTTAGTGGGATACATGTCAAGGTGTGGATCATTAGATGAGTTTCGAGATACGTAAATACATAGAGATCAATGACTAGGAATCAATATTACCTTAATATATAAGATCAACACATGCAAGGAAACCATTTTCATTTTCAAGTTATGAATCAAGAGAACTTTTTGGAGAAGAAGGAGGTTGACGGAGAGAAGGAATCCATGGAAGGTTGGTGAGAATTTCTCAAGCTAGGTGGTACATCAACTAGGTACACATTTATTTATGTCAAATTAAAATCATTTCTGATTTTTGACTAATTCCAGAGGGTAGATGATTGAAGATTTGCAATTGGTTTATATATTTGGATTCCTCATTTGAAGTTGATAATCCAGCTATATTGAAGTTCTTAATTTGGATTTGAAATCTTAAAGATATGAATTTTTGAAGTTGCAAGACCAAAACTAGAATTATGCATGTTATATTAGGAATTAGCCTATGTAATTTGGTCATAACTTGCTCATTTTAGATCCAAATCAACCCAAATTGGTGGCATTGGAAAGCTTACTCAAAGGGTAACAACTTTGATTAACTAGAGATGTTTTAACTCAATTGTTTTCATGTCTAAAAGCGCTCTACAAGTAGGTACTGAAATTCAGAAGAAAAGTTTTGAAACTAAACTTGTTAAAGGCATAAATCCCTAACTACTTATCTAAATGAGCTGATCTTTTAGTATGATGTATTTTGGTATATTTTCTGACTTGTGGCCAAAAATCACTTTTTTTGGAAATATAAATTGGGAGGAATAGATTTTCTAAATCCGCTGGTCGGATTAGGTTCTAATTAGAGCTATGTTTAGTAGAATCAAGATATCTCTTTCGTTTTAAATCGGAATTTTGCAAACTAACCCTTTTCAGAAAGCTAAGATAGAGAACAAAGATTTTATGATGGTGGAAGATTTTGAGATTTTGACCATTTCATGCCTAAAAATGCGTTGTAACATAAGACTGAAATTGAGACTTAATTTAGTCTTTAAGGCTAATTTGGGAAGATCAATTTAAAACATATTCAACCCGTTTGAATACACAATAAACCCATTGGAATACCTCACAAAATTCATGACTTATTTTATCGGTATCGAATTACATGTGTGACTGCTGGTGGGCACACATGGGGTTTTCACTCTTTTTTCTATTTGCGTATATATTGGTTGTGGCTAAATCGCTTGCATGGGTTACTTGTGATAGTGCTCGTGTCAATGGTAGTAGAATATATCTACGATTGTTGGGAGGGATTAGGGTGAACCTGATGTGTAACAGCGTCGTGAAGGGACCATGTCATTTAATAAAGTTGGGGTTTAGTCATTGTAAGCCTGTAAGTATATACGTGGTTCCTATTTGATTTATCGATAACCGGCTGGTGTAGGTCAGGGTTTTCTTGTTATTATACATATGTTTATTGATTAATGTTTTATTTTGGAAATAGTTTAATTGGTATATAATGTTTATTTATTTCACGCTACTGCTTTTCGCTTGTCGTGTGCTGCTGACATTCATGGGAATATGACGTACTGTTGCTAGGTGTTATATTCGCATGTCTCGTAGTTTGTCAATTTTATTTCATGTATATTGTGTGGACTTCTCTTGGGATTTTACTCATTGAACTCGTCACTGAATTTGTTGGGTCACTGAGTGCAGATCCTTTGATGAGCAAGGGCAAAGACAAAGAGGTACTGGGCGACTACCTCTGAGATTGTGGAGCCAGCTCATGTGCGATATCAATATGTATTTATTTTACTTATTTTGGGTTTTGAGGACCAAAGAACACTGATTATATGTATATGGAACTTTTGTTATACTTAACTCGCCTTGATATATACATGATATCTTTTGCCGGGTTTTCCACTACTTAGGATTGTTGAATACTATAAAACTTACTTAAATTAAGACTTCCACTATAAAATTTCATTATAACTTGATAAATCGATTAACGGGCTAATGAAATCATTAATAATTATATGGAAATTAATTAGCTAAGTTAGGATTAAATGGAAAAGTGTAAGTAGCCAGGTAGGTCGCGGAACGTCAAGGATAAGTGGGTCATGACGTGGTAAGGCTTAGTGACGTGGGATGCGATGTTGTGGGTAGCAAGGCGGTCTGAAATTTGGGGTCGCCACAAAGTGCTTTGGTAATATTAAGTCTTAACTAATACTCAAAGTAAACATGACTCATATTTTTAAGCCGGGGTATAGCTAAGTTAACACCCCAACCATACAGGCCCTTAGAGTTATAATAACAAATTAACAACTGCGATACACATCCCTAGATGTCAACATGCATCCCGAGCATGTGTCACGTGCAATAAAGGTGAGTGGCAGTGGAGGAAAGGATGGGGGTGGTAACCAAGCTTGTCGAAATCATGAATCAGAAGCGAATCGTTAAGGGGCTTGAGTGAATCGAATCGAGATTTGCATCAATGAATCGTAAGATCCAGATACATTAGAAAGTCGCATGTATATTTAATTTTTTTTGGATATAATTTTTTCTTGCACATTTATAGTTCACATGCTTTTAAGGATTTTAAAAAATAAAATAAAATAACAATAGTCTGATTTTAAATTTATAATTTTATTTTGTAGGTCAAGTGCACTGCCCAATTACAATTAAGATGACAAGAAATAAAAGGGTTATAGGAGATGGATTGCTTACATGAATCAAAGTATCAAGTATTAATCATCAATCAAGCAAAGTCCAACTTCAAATTTTTAAACAAAGTTTACATGTAAATAAAATTGTCAATCACATGAATCGCTTGAATCGGTGAATCGTGCAATTCATCTTACGATTTGCACGATTCACCTTGATTCTTGTGATTATTTGTGTGATTCATAAACATCTCGATTCACCTTAAGGAATCGAATCTTTGACTAGCTATCCGAATCGTGAATTGTAAAAAAAACTGATCGGATCGCGAATTTAACATGCTTGGTGGTGACAACGGAGGTGGGAGCAGCGGAAGGTGGAGGCGGTGACGAAAATCGCCAATAATGAGAGGGTGGTGATGGCGGTAAGGAGCAACGATAGTGACTGGTGGAAGGCGTCGGCTGCTGGTGACAGTGGATGTGAAAGAGGGAGGTGATGTTTGTGTTAGAGCATCTCCAAATGATACTACAAATTGAAGTGAAAATAGATCCATCTCGGATACAATCCATATTTAACCCATAAAGAGCTCTCGAATGAGACTATGAATTGGAAAGTCTAGATGATACGACAAAGAATAGGTTTCTACACTCTCTGCTTCTAGGCATTGTGGTTTTTTATGGCAACGACTAAATGGACCCCAATTTTCAAAATTTTTTAGTTTTTTTGTATACATAGGTGAAATGTCCATATTGACCTTAATATATAAGGGGTTTTGTCTCAAGCATACCCCAAATCTATCAATCGAAAAAAAGAACTCCTCTATCTACTCTTCGAACTCTCTCATCTCCCACACACGCGAATCACATTTTTTGACAAACAAGGGTGAATCATCACGGAATCGACCAAGTAAGTCCATTTTCTTCTTTTCTATATTGGTTCGCTGGCTTGTTCTGTGTTTTTTCTGATTGCTCACATTGTTTCCATTTTCGGATTTGCTAGGGCATCGAGTTTTGAATAAATCGAGCAAGTAATCATGGAAAACACGGAGGATGTGTCAAATCGAAGCGAATGAGAGAAAAATGAGGTAAGATTTGAAGTATTGTAACGATTTACGCGTGCATTGTAAATTTTTTTGGTTGGTCATGATTGTCGGACACTTAGGGCCGAGGCGTGTAAAACACCCTCTCGGCCCTATTGTGACGCATATTTACACGCCTCGGCCCTATTGTAACGCATATCTTGCACTCTATTCAGTCAAGTTCACCCAATATGAATCAATGACTTTCGTCTGAACTTGACCGTTACCTATTGTTAGCTTTATACTACACCTGTCCAATACTTTGAAATAGGTCTCGATCATAAATGACCGAAACCTATTTATAAGTATCGGAGCTGCGTCTCCGCACAATATAAAAATGATGAAATATGAGTGTTATGCCATTGTTCTGTATTTCATTAGTGATTCTTTTCGTTCTTGTAGGTTCATATTGTAGCTCCTATCAAAGAGATAGGGTGTAATTCGAGCAATGACTTCCTGGACTTCACCGAGACCTTTAAGCCTGCCATGTCATTTAACAGTAGAGAGGAAATACTGAATTGGGCGCAGTCTACAGCTAAGAAGTGTAGATTCGTGGTCATCATATTGAAGTCTGAAGCTCTAATTGGTAGGAGAGCTAGATTGTCCATTGGATGCGAGAGGTATGGTGCATTTGCACCTAAGATGTCTAAGGTGAAGAAGTTGAAGTTGGCTGCAGAGAAATTGTGTAAAGAAAAGGATGGGGACGAGGCTGAGCAGAAGCCTAAAGAGACTGCTTCGAAGAAGTGTGGTCGTCTATTCAAGCTTAATGTGAAACATGCATTAGATGATAAGTGAAATGTTACAGTTGTGTGTGGGGCTCACAACCACAAGTTCTCAGATAATTTGATTGGCCATGCATATCCCGAAAGGCTTACCAAACCGGAAAGGGTGATTATAGAGGATTTGAGCAAGACTAGTGCAAAATCTAAACATATTCTTGCTAGCATTATGAAAAGAATCCGGATAATGTTACTGTCATCAAAACAATCTACAATGAGAGAGCCCGATTGAGAAGGATTGAAGCTCAAGGCAAGACAAAGATGCAAATGTTGTTTCAAAACTTGGATGAGCATGGATATGTTGAGCAACACGTGTGTTTTGAAGGATCGGACATCATCAAGGACCCGTTCTTTGCTCACCCTACTTCCTTGCAGCTTCTTCGCTGCTTTTGTCATGTGTTGATTATGGATTGCACCTACAAGACTAATAGGTTCAAGTACCCATTGCTCGAGATTGTCGGCGTCACTTCCACTAGCATGACTTTCATTGCGGCGCATGCAATCTTAGCTAAGGAGAAGATGTCTAACTATGAATGGGCGTTGAGGCAGTTGAGGGATTTATTGGTTGGGTGGACACAGCTGTGACGCCCCTACTACTAAACAGGGCACCGCCCGGCCTAATCCCGTAATCAAGCCTTAATTCAACTCACCTAAGACTTAATTACGTATTAGTCAGCCTTTCGTCCCTATATTCCTCCAAATTCATGTTTTGATCTATATTATCATTTTCATATAGTTTAAAGATTACGCGGAAGCCATGATAATTCAAATTTTCTAAGTGTGGAAAACCAAGAAAAGACAAAACAGTAGCACATGCATGTATATATATGAACCTATTCACTCAACCCAATGTAAAACCCAAAATGACAAACAATAATAACACAACAAAAGTCGAGACATACAAAATGAGTAAGGAGAGTCGCCGAACTGCTCAGAGGAAGTCGCCGATCTTCTCCTTCCCCGGTCTGCTGCTGCTCGATGGACCTACACCCATCGTCACAAACTAGACGGTGAGTATATTGATATTTAAGTACTAAGTGGAGAATCTTATGTCACATTTCCAAAATAAACGAATGGTATTTAAAAGCATCAAGTAGCGAAATCAATTGCTGAAACAAGAAATGCAAGTAAATACCATAATTAAAGATGTAGAGGCAGACACAGGCTAAGTCGAGATGACCTACGTCCGGTCGGCGGTGAGACCTATCACATAACCTTTCCCACTACTATATGGAGTTGCGCTCAACATATCTCACACAAATTGCAGAGCTGCGCTCTACGCTTTACAACATCAATCTCATGCTTCCCGACCACCCCGAGTCCTATACCTCGTATGCCGCACAAGTGTAGTGGTGAGTGTCGGAACCCCGTAGACCCATGTCCCCGTGAACCGCACATCTCTCATGCAATGGACACTAGATAATCTCTACTTTAATCTCAAAGACAAGTAATTCCAAAATTCTAGGATACCAAGATAAGTTAGGCTACAAAGCTCAAAGAAAATCAAATACAAGTCCAAGTAAATCCACATTATTCCATTAGCATGCTTTTTATCAATTTTGTTCAAGAATGACATCAAGTGTAGGAATCAGAGGCAATGGAACAATTCGCAAGGCATCATGTCACAATATTCGTCTATGAATAGATACAAGAACAACATGATGTGCGAGTTCAAGTAGTAATGTCTACCAATAGACCAAGAAAGCAATAAGAGAATGAAATGAAATATTAAATTCTTACAGTCGTACTTACAATTCACACGCTTGTCCTAGTCTAGCCGATCCCTCGACAATTCGAAATGCGTGCCCAAACACCTGAGTTCTCCCCTTAGTTCCCTAATATTAATAATATAACATTTTAGGCTAAATCGAATTCGAGACTAAATCGACCATTTTTTATTTTCGGCCAATTGGCCCATTTCGCGTTTTTCGAGGTAAAACCCCCGAAAATTGCTCGTCTGAAATTCCAAATATCTTATTTTTCCTAGAAAATCATTATTTTCTATTTATTTTGTCGACATATAATTTTTCGAAATTTTTTCCATACTTTTATCTATTTTCTGGAATTTATTTTATTAAAAATCAGTTTAATGTAATTACATAATTAAATAAATATTTTTTTGGGGTGGGTCCGGGTTAACCCGACCCGGTCCAGTCGGACCCGGGTCGGTCTGGCCGACCCGCTCCCTCGGGTCGAGTCGGCCGGCCGCCCCCGCCCGGGCCGGGTCGGCCGAGCCGACGCATGGGGTAGCCCGACCCGCTACCCCCCATTTTCTTCCTCTCACGAAACAGAGCTTCGACTCTGTTTCATTTTTTTTTTTTTTTTTTGAGATAAGTTTGGACTTTGAGGTGGTAAGTTGACTTTATATATTTAGGTGGCTTGAATGTGAGCCACGCATCTCAACCCACACACGTATCTCGAGGCGTATCATGTGGTTCTTGCTCACGCCACTTGTCCCTTGTGTCACTCTCAAGTGACTCCAATACTTGACACCTTGTGTTGAGATGTGTGTGTGTGAATCTAGATGTATATCTAGTGATGTACATTTTTTCTTCCTTAACTATAGGCCATTTGCTTATTTAATTCTATGTGGCCACATTAACACCGCACATTAACCAAAAATTCACATTTTATTTCAATAAATTAAACTTACCCCTAATATGTCGCTACCTCGATCCCACGTCGACACGTGACTCGAGGTGCATCCCCGCTCGTCTCGGTATTTGCATACTCGTAAATGACTTAGTAGTCTACACATGTACAGTACACTAGGCTTACAGCACACAAATATAAAATGTACATCGGTCCTTGTCTAGGTAAACGGACATATCATGGTGTGGGTCCCAAAGTACGGGTCATTGAGCCTGTGTAAAGACAATAACACAGTTAAAAATCTTGGGCTGTGACAACTCTTCCTAACTAATGAAAATTTCGTCCTCGAAATTTACAAATCGAACCAACATGTACCTTACTCGAAGAGGTACGGAAACGTAGGGCTGGCAAAATGTGCCCGGTCCCGTTTGTCCGGTTTTGTTCGGACCCGTTTTAAACGGGTTCGGGCAATATTTTTGTGAAAAAACATACGGGTCTGGACAATGTTTTATGTCCGTTTGAAAATACGGGATCGGGTCTGGACAAAAATTTAAAAAAACGGGTACCCGTTTAGTGATTAATTCGAAGGGCATATAGGTAATTTCACACTCCATAACCTAAGTCTCACACTCTCACTCACACACACTCACAGTTTCACGGTCTCACTCACTCTCACCAAACCATCAGCCTCTCCTTCCGGAACAATCCGCTATCGCCACCATCTGCCAGCCGCCACCATCTGCCTCTCCCTCTAGAACAATCCGCTAGTCGCCACCATCTCGCCGTCTCGTGCTCGCCAGTCGCCACCAGATCTAGATGTGCCTCTCCCTCCAGCTCTCGCCGTCTTGCGCTCGCCGATCGCCGCCGCGCACAAGCATCGTCTGTGCGGCTCGGCCTCACCGGGTGTGCGGCTCATCGCTCACCCGTGCCGTCGGCCGTCACCCTCTCCCTCCAGCCTCGCGCTCGCCGCCGCCACCGCGCGCTTTCTCATCTCGGCCTCGTCGCGCGTCGGCGATCGTCTCGAGCTCCCCTGCACGCGCTCAGCGAAGCGCAATGCACGGCCAGTCGGGCGTCGCCGGCGATCGCGTCCCTCCTCGCGGGCGATCGCTGTCCTCTCGCCGGCGATCGCTGTCCCTCGCCGGTCCACCATAACCGTGACAAAATCGGATAAAACGGGAGCCGTATGTTTTACAAACATACGGCTCGGAAAAAAATGCTCGTTTTAAAAACAAGACCGGGTCTGGACACCAAATTTAATCATTATAGAAATGGGTGTCCAGTCCCGTTTATGTCCGGTTCCGTATTTTTGCCAGCCCTACGAAACCTATCTCGCATGTAGTCTTCCCTTTCCCAACTGAGTTCCGTATCATCGTAAAACTGCCACTTGACGAGTACATTTGGGATAGACTTGTTCCTCAACTGTTGTACCATTCGATCTAGGATCTGAACAGGCTGCTCATCGTATGCCAAATCCTCAATCAAATCTATCTGGCTCAAATCTACAGTCGGACGATCACCTGCTCTCGACTCAGCTAATCAAAGCATGGATATATGAAACATTGGATTAACCCCTGAAATATGTGGAGGTAGCTCAAGCTCATACGCAACCTTTCCGAGCCGTTTCTTAATTATGAAAGGTTCAATAAATCTCGGTGCAAGTTTACCTTTTACTTCAAACCTTTGCAGACCCTTCCGAGGGGAAACCTTTAAATAGACAAATGATCCCTCGGTGTACGTGAGATCACCGCGATATCCGTCCGCATATTTCTTTTGTCGATCCTGGGCTCCCTTCAGTCTTTGACGAATCAGTCGTACCTTTTCCATGTGATCAACAACAATCTCAAGCCCCACGGTCTCCCGGTCATCTGGCTCAGCCCAACACGATGGCGAGCGACACGATCTACAATACAAAGCCTCAAAAGGCGCCATCTCAATACCGGCCTGATAACTTTTGTTATATGCAAACTCACATAACGGTAGGTACTCCTCCCATGATCCGCCAAACTCCAAGACGCACGCCCGTAACATGTCATCGATAACCTGTATCAATCTCTCAGTCTGCCCGTCAGTCTGAGGATGAAAAGCCGTACTAAACTGTAGGCGCGTACCATACTGCTCCTGCATACTCCGCCACATCCTGGACGTATACATAGCATCACTGTCTGACTTAATAGTCACTGGTACCCCATGCTGTCTAATAATCTCTCACTCAAACAATCTACTCAACTGATCAAACGTATAATGTGCGGCCACTGATAGAAAATGAGCAGACTTTGTCAGTCTATCAACAATAACCCAGATGGAATCATGTCTCCGGGCGATTCTCGACAATCCTCTCACAAAATCCATAGCAATGTCTTCCCACTTCCACGGTGGGATGGGAAGAGGCTGTAGCAATCCTCCAGGTATGCGATGTTCAGCCTTCACTTGCTGACAGATCCCACAGTTCCGAATAAACGTTGACACATCCGCTTTCATCATAGGCCACCAAAAATGCCTCTTCATGTTGTGGTACATCTTGATCCTACCTGGATGAATAATGAATCGGGAACGGTGTGACTCTTGAAGAATCTTCTCTCTCAGCTTTGGTATTGACAGTATCCACAGTCTGCCCCTGAAGCGCAAGCACTGGTCAGACGTCTCCGTCCAATCAACACAATCTGCGCTCTGCACTAACTCACTAAACCTGGGGTACAACTTGTCGTTAATCTAACCCTCTGTTACTCTCTCTGTAGATACGGTCTGTACTCTCATCTGCGCGCAAATCTCAACTCGAGTTGCAGTAGGAACCTCTGCATCTCCAACAGGTATCCTACTCAGTGCATCAACGACTACATTCGCTTTTCCGGATGATATTCCAAGGAAGAGTCGTAATCTTTCAGAAACTCTAACCATCTGCGCTGCCGCATATTCAAATCTTTCTGTGTGAAGAGATATTTCAAACTTTTGTGATCAGTAAAGAGTGTAAACGTCTCTCCATACAGATAGTGTCTCCATATCTTCAACGCAAACACTACTGAGGAGCCCCAAAAAGAGAACGAGGAAGACCAACCTCTACGGTGTTGGTGAAACCACCCACCCTCCCATGCATATTTGTTAGACCTTGCAAGGGTGGACGTAAAGGAGCGTTCGCGGATTTTCTACAACTCGCCGACACCTTTGTGTTGGATGACCATGACTCTGCGAGATTCTTTTGTGTTAGAAGTCTCGAATAAGCTCCCGATTCGAAAGAGAGGCGTGCATGCTTTGCATTGCCCAAATATGTCGATGCCCCATTCGTTGTTGACATCTCCAAAGGAGAGGGCATCACGTGATGAATCACAATAAGTCTAGCCAAAGACTTAAAAGAAAGGCGCTCGTTGGGAGGCAGCCCAGCTTTATTTTTATTGCATTTATTTCGGTTTAATTTAGTTTTAATTTTTTTTTATGTTTAATAAATCCACGACTTGGTCTCTTGGAGTTTTGCGGGTGTAATGAATGTTTGATGAACTCGATGGCACTAGACACCCCCGAGTTTGCTAGGTTTGACTATGGTTTACATTATTTTGGAGTAATTTGAGCATATTCTTTTTTAGGAATTAACATATTATTAGAGTTTAGGTGTTTTGAGACTTGGTTGGGACATATCCAACTTAAGTCGCCACATTAGTGATAATGGTCTTTACAGTAGACCCAAAACCCTAAACTTCATTCCATCATCTTGTTGACTTCACGTAGTTGAAAGACCCATCTTGTGCTCGCAAGATTTGATAGGAATCATTTGAATTAACTCCTATGCTTATTAGTTCGTGCTCTTTTTATGATAATTTTATTTCATAGTTTCCTTAGTCACCTAAACATGCGAGATTTGAGCACTCACTAGTTTTTGGAGACTTTTGTTATGCATGCACTTGTATCATCTTCTTATTTTATCCATATTCTTTTTCACCACTATTTTTTGTCTTTTTGTTGCATGGATTCCTTGACTTGTTTTGAACCTTGAGGACAAGGTTGGAATAAGATTTGAGGTCAGTAATTTTTAGGATTTGTGGATTGAGTTGGATGGACTTATTTGCGAAAAGCACCGAGGTGAGATCGTTTAAAATTTTTTCCAATTATATGCGGTTACATGTGGTTGACGGATGATATTGGTGGTGTTTGATATATCTTATTCATTCATTTCAGTCCATTTCTTTTCCCTCCATATCTCATATTTCTCATTAGGAGTTGATACACTTTCATGCATGTATTTAGTATAGTTTTTATTATTATATTGTTTTAAGTCGCTTGAAACTTTATTTCATGCCTTTGGTTGTGGATGAGTACATTATGCTTGCCTTTTTTTACTTGAAACTTATGAAAAATTTGGAGAAATACTCACTGTTCGAGTCCATGACTTAACATTTTTATGATTTCATGATTAGGGACTTAGTATGATGGTTAAGCTCTCATGGTAGATACCAAAACGGGTAGCGGTTGAAATTGTGCAAGTGATGAGACTTTAACCCACATCGGGGAATTTGCTTAATTATAGTGAAAGTGAGAAGGGCTAACATGAGTTTTCTTAATATAGAGAGTCCACAAGTTTCCACAGAAATGGAGCAGGGAAACTTGTGGTGGGAAAAAGTGAGAAAATCGGTCCATAGAAATGGAGCGAGGGACCGTATCATTTGAAAAAAAAAAAAAAAAAATTTGGAGAAGAAAAAAAAAATAGAGTATACATATAAAGTGGATAAAGGCGGAAGTGTATGGAAACTCCTCAAATAAAAAGATTTAGCTCGAGGTGCTTTATAGCTATATTAAGTGCAATTGTAAACTTAGCATGCTTGAATGTATAGACCAAGAATACCAGCGAGTAGTTGATGGCATTTGTCTTGACCATATCTTTGTCTTTAAAGTGTGATCTTAATTATGTTTGGGTTGCGGTTATTGACATATCTTAATTACGAAATTTCATGAGTGAAAAACTTGTTAACTTGCAACTATGTAAACCAAAGGAACTCCATGAATTACCGAATGGGTATAGGATTAGTTGAGTCTATACAAGTCGTTAATTATGTAATATTATATATAGTTTATTTATATATTTTTATTGTCGAGTCTCCAAAATACTAGCCTAATTATGTTTATTTATTATTTTCGTAGGGGTTAACGAGGAGTGCGCGGTTGAATTCGTGGCGGAAAAATACTCAAAATGGAGTATTTACTTGCGACGAATCGGATGCCGGACAATTTGCCTCGAAATACGCGTTGCGCGGTGAGTCGAATAGCAGACGGTGTGTTCCAGCCAATCAGAAGATGACACGTCAGCAAGCGGAGGTGCCAACAGCCAGCGTGAACCAATCAGAGAGCGCCGCGTCAGCCAGGGAATCCACTTCATCGCTGCGCAGACACGTCACACACCATCCATTTCTTCTCGCGCAGCTACTGTTGATATGCCTCGGGATGCGTGTCTAAGTCATCCGTATGATAATTCTTCTCATGTACCTTCAACTATCTGGATGCATATGCTACTGTACCAGTACCCTGCATCAACACACATCCCATACCTCTATGAGACGCATCAGTGTAGACGGAGAATCCCTGTCCAACCTCTGGTAACAGTAACACTGGCGCAGTAGTCGATAACCTCTTCAGCTGAACGAATGCTTCCTCACATTCCTCAGACCAATGAAATCTCATGTCTTTCTGAGTCAATTTCGTAATCGGTGAAGCGATTTTTGAAAAATCCTTCACGAATCGGCAATAGTACCTCGTCAGACCCAGAAAACTTCTGATCTCAGTCACTGATGTCGATGCTGGCCAATCGATAATCGCCTGAATCTAGCCTGGATCTACTGATATCCCTGCAGCTGCGACAACATGCCCTAGAAATTTGACCTATGACAGCCAGAATTCACATTTACTGAATTTGGCGTATAGTCTATGCTCCCTCAAAGTTTGCAACGTCTCTCTGAGGTGCTGTTCGTGATCCTCCCTCGTCTTCGAGTATACCAGTATATCATCGATGAAGACTATCATGAATCGGTCAAGAAACGATCTGAAAACACGATGCATCAGATCCATAAATACTGTTGGAGCATTGGTCAGCCTAAACGTCATGACTGTGAACTGAAAGTGTCCATATCTGGTGCTGAAAGATGTAATGGACCTATCCTCGTCCCTGAGCCTAAGCTGATGATACCCTGAGCGCAGGTCTATCTTGGAGAAATATTGTGCTCCTCTCAGCTGATCAAATAAATCATCTATCATCGGGAGTGGATATTTGTTCCTAATTGTGACTTTGTTCAACTGTCGATAGTCGATACAAAGTCTCAACGTACCATCATTTTTCTTCACAAAAAGGACGGGTGCTCCCCATGACGACATAGAAGGTATGATGAATCCCTTATGTACCAGATCCTGGAGCTGATTCTTCAACTCTTCTAGCTCTCTTGGTGCCATCCGGAATGGTGGTATAGAAATCGGTTTCGTACCTGGTACCAACTCAATAATGAAATCGATCTCTCATGGCGGCGAGAAACTGTGTAAATCTCGGGAAAAACATCAGGAAACTCTCTAATAACCGGTATATATTCCACTTTAAGTCCCTGACTCTCTGGTACAGTGTACAGCGAAATCAACGCTTCCATCTCCTCATTAGTCGCAGGTCGACCTCTCGTTCCTACACTCCTCGCTGCACTACCTTTATAAATGAATGGCGAACGCCCTGAGATCTCAAATATCACTGTCTTGTTGAAACAGTCGATATGAGCGTGGTATGCCGCTAACCAGTCCATTCCTAAAATCGTGTCGAACTCCAAACATTTGAGGACTCTAAAATCGGCAGGTAGCTCTACTCCATCTATCACGACGAGATATTTCTCAACAATACTATGAGGGTACACTCTGTCCGCGGCTGCGGTACTCAAGATCAAATGTACGCTAAGCCTAACAGGTTTCAACCCTAGAATGTCTATCATGAAACCATAAACGATACGGTAGAGCCAGAATCAAATAAAACATATAAAACGTGATCGCAAATGGAAACTGTACCCTCAATAAGACCTCGTGTAGCGTCAGGGTTTGGTTGGGCTACTATGTGAACCTCCTCTCGGGCCTGCTGTGCGTACATTGCTGCAGGATGCAGACACTCTCTCATGAGATGTCCGACCTGTCCACATCTGTAGCATGTCAACTGTCTGCGCTGATCTTGAGACCGAGAGGCGGCCCGTGCTCGATATCGACCCCTGTCTCTCGCACTGTTCGGTCTCGTCTCGTATCTCGCCCTCGCCTCGCCACGACCTCTCGCCACCATGGTGCTACCGTGAAGCCTGTGGGGCGGGAAGTGCAGGAACTATAGGAGTTGGTAAGGCTGGTCTGATAGGAGGTGGAAAGGGAAGTCTACCCACTGTGCTTTGTGCTGAAGCAATGAATGATACATGATGCACAACTAGTGGGTGCGTAGCTGTACCTGAACCCTGAGATCCTCGGTTCTATCCCCTTGCTCCCTTACCATTTTGTCTCATCCTCTCATACTCTAAGGCCTGCTCTGCAGATAAAACTGGACCCGGTGCTCTACCATCAGCAACTCTGCCCAGATAGTATGTCTCATGCGCTAGGGCTCGCTCATAGATCTCGGTGAGTGTCCTCGCACCTGAACTGATGACGTAATACCCAATATCGGGTCTGAGTCCATCACCGAAGTGATACACATCCTCGGACTCATCTCTCACCAAGTCCCCAGCAAACTGGCGCGAGATAATCGTATCGATCCATGTACTGCATCACAGGTTCCTCTGGCCCCTGTCTCAAGTCCATGAACTCTCTCATCAATCGCTTCATGACCGAAGGCGGAAAGTACTGCTGATAGAACTTCTGCTTAAAGGCAACCCATGTCTCGAACTCTCCGTGAGTGGCCACTGTCATACGTCACCACACGTCAGCGTCTCGCTCGAGTGTATATGATGAGATCTCTGCCCGAAGTCTATCCTCAATCCTCAGTACCCGATGAAGCTTCTCCTGTGACAGGATCCATTTCTCAATCTTCTGAAAATCTCTGACTCCATCGAAATAAACTGGTTTGAGTCGGATGAAGTCCTTCACAAGCTGAACTTCCATTTAAGTGTTGGAAGATGCGGGCGTGGGAGACGGTACTGCCTCAACTGTCTCCACCACTGGTACGGTCGCGGCTACAGACGCGGCTAAAGCTGCAGTAGGAAGTGCTGGCGCCCAGAGAGTCGGTGTAGCAGTCGTAGGAGTTGATGTCGATGCCGGTGCAGCAAAATGAGCAGTCATCATAGCGATGAAATCACCAATCACTCGCTGGCCCAGTAGTCGTCACTATAAATCCTCTGCTAGAGTAGGAGGCGAACTATCGCTAGGCTCTGCATCTCCTCCCCGCGTGTATCAGCCATCGGGGTCTGCAATGGGCAACGAACGCGAATCACCTTCTACGTGACATAACGCTAAGTATATATACATATAGCAATTAACAAGTACATAGACGAAATCCCCCATCTCACTGTCACTCACTTCCCAACTAATGGTGTCTAGGCAATGAATATCTGATTTCCACAACTAAGTTTGTATTTTATGCATTTTGGTCTCTAACCTATTGCTCTGATACCAACTGTGATGGCCCCTACTACTAAACAGGGCACCGCCCGGCCTAATCCCGTAATCAAGCCTTAATTCAACTCACCTAAGACTTAATTACGTATTAGTCAGCCTTTCGTCCTTATATTCCTCCAAATTCATGTTTTGATCTATATTATCATTTTCATATAGTTTAAAGATTACGCGGAAGCCATGATAATTCAAATTTCCTAAGTGTGGAAAACCAAGAAAAAACAGTAGCACATGCATGTATATATATGAACCTATTCACTCAACCCAATGTACAACCCAAAATGACAAACAATAATAATACAACAAAAGTCGAGACATACAAAATGAGTGAGGAGAGTCGACGAACTGCTCAGAGGAAGTCGCCGATCTTCTCCTTCCCCGGTATGTTGCTGCTCGACGGACCTACACCCACCGTCACAAACTAGACGGTGAGTATAGTGATATTTAAGTACTAATTGGAGAATTTCATGTCACATTTCCAAAATAAACGAATGGTATTTAAAAGCATTAAGTAGCGAAATCAATTGCTGAAACAAGAAATGCAAGTAAATACCATAGTTAAAGATGTAGAGACAGACACAGGCTAAGTCGAGATGATCTACGTCAGGTCGGCGGTGAGACCTATCACCTAACCTTTCCCACTACTATATGGAGTTGCGCTCAACATATCTCACACAAATAGCGGAGCTACGCTCTACGCTTTACAACATCAATCTCATGCTTGCCGACCACCCCGAGTCCCATACCTCGTGTGCCGCACAAGTGTAGTGGTGAGTGCCGAAACCCCGGTAGACCCATGTCCCCGTGAACCGCACATCTCTCGTGCAATGGACACTAGATAATCCCTACTTTAATTTCAAAGACAAGTAATTCCAAAATTCTAGGATACCAAGATAAGTTAGGCTACAAAGCCCAAAGAAAATCAAATACAAGTCCAAGTAAATCCACATTATTCCATTAGCATGCTTTTTATCAATTTTGTTCAAGAATGACATCAAGTGTAGGAATCAGAGGCAATGGAACAATTCACAAGGCATCATGTCACAATATTCGCCCATGAATAGATACAAGAACAACATGATGTGCGAGTTCAAGTAGTAATGTCTACCAATAGACCAAGAAAGCAATAAGAGAATGAAATGAAATATAAAATTCTCACAGTCGTACTTACAATTCACACGCTTGTCCTAGTCTAGCCGATCCTTCGACAATTCGAAATGCGTGCCCAAACACCTGAGTTCTCCCCTTAGTTCCCTAACATTTAATAATATAACATTTTAGGCTAAATCGAAGTCGAGACTAAATCGACCATTTTTTATTTTTGGCCAATCGGCCCATTTTGCGTTTTTGGAGGTAAAACCCCGAAAATTGCTCGTCCGAAATTCCAAATATTTTATTTTTCCTAGAAATTCATTATTTTCTATTTATTTTGTTGACATATATAATTTTTTGAAATTCTTCCCTTTTTTTTCGGAATTTTCCTGAATTGTTTCCATACTTTTATCTATTTTTTGGAATTTATTTTATTAAAAATCAGTTTAATGTAATTAAATAATTAAATAAAATATTTTCTTATTGGGGTGGGTTCGGGTTTACCCGTCTGTCCAATGGGACCGGGTCGGATTGACCCGCTCCCCTGGGTCGAGAGTCGGGCCGGCCCCGCACCCGGCCCGGTCGGCAGGACCCGCATGGGGTTGCCCGACCCGCTACCCCCCATCTTCTTCCTCTCTGGTTCGTTTTTTTTTTTTGAGATAAGTTTGGACTTTGAGGTGGTAAGTTGACTTTATATATTTAGGTGGCTTGAATGTGAGCCACACATCTCAACCCACACACGTATCTCGAGGCGTATCATGTGGTTCTTGCTCACGCCACTTGTCCCTTGTGTCACTCTCAAGTGACTCCAATACTTGACACCTTGTGTTGAGATGTGTGTGTGTGAATCTAGATGTATATCTAGTGATGTACATTTTTTTTCCTTAACTATAGGCCATTTGCTTATTTAATTCTATGTGGCCACATTAACACCACACATTAACCAAAAATTCACATTTTATCTCAATAAATCAAACTTACCCCTAATATGTCGCTACCTCGATCCCACGTCGACACGTGACTCGAGGCGCGTCCTCGCTCGTCTCGGTATCTGCATACCCGTAAATGACTTAGTAGTCTACACATGTACAATACACTAGGCATACATCACACAAATATAAAATGTACCTTGGGCCTTGCCTCGGTAAACGGACATATCACGGTGTGGGTCCCACGAGTACGGGTCGTTGAGCCTGTGTAAAGACAATAACACAGTTAAAATCTTGGGTTGTGACAACAACCTTAGGTGATATTGACTGATAGAGATCAAGCTCTCATAGGGGCAGTTGAGGAAGTCTTCCAAGTTGCACACACTTACTATGTGGTTGGCACGTGAATAGAAATATTCATGCTAGGACAAGAGAATTATTTTCTAATGAAGCGGACTACGACATATGGTATGGGAGGTGGATGGATGTGGTACACACTTCAACATAATTATCATACATGGGTAGAGTTAAGGAGCTTGAAGAAGAGTATAGAGGAGTTCTTGGTTTGATAGATTACGTTCGGGACACATGGTTATGTCATAAGGAGAAATTTGTTGATGCATGGACGGATAAGGTCTTGCATTTTGGGAATGCAACGAATAATCGGGTGGAGGGTGCGCACTTTACTTTGAAGAAAGAGTTGGGGACTTCGCAGGGGCACTTTGGGGATGTGTGGAGGTCCATACACATAGTTCTTGAACACCAACAAAGGGCAGTCGAGGCTTCATTCAACCGGTCCATACATCTTGTTGCACATCAGTATGAACACCACGTTTTCAGCAGCATTATTGGGTTTGTATCTCGGTACGCATTGCACGAGATCAACAAGGAATTGAAGAATGTTAATGATGGTGTTGGACTCGATAGATCCCTTTGAAGATGTGTGTTAAGGGCCACACATAGGTTGTCGTGTGCGCACGAGCTTGCAATTCATATGTTGGAAGGTAGCCCGATTAGTCTTGATGAGGTGTTACCACATTGGAGGAAATTAAACTTGAACCCGATTAAAGTTGGTGAAGAAGAACAAGATGACCATGATTATCTTGCTGAGATGGAAGTAGTTGAGTCTAAGTTCCGAAGCGGGAATGCGGATGTGAGGACAAAAATTATCCAAAAGTTGAGAGAAATCACATGCCCAACCGCCAACTGTCATTTCCATACCCAAAGAGAAAACTAAGACTAGGGGACGGCCGCATAGTGGTCCATTAGGTCCGAAGAAGGAAAAGTCCAAAAAAGAGAGAAAAAAAGAGAAACTTAAGGAATCTACAATGAGGACTCTATCTTCTTTTGAGATGGCTGATGCTCGAGCTAAGGCTGTAGATGAGGCGCAATATGCTGCTGATGATGCTCGTTTTGTTGGTCATGAGGTGTTTGTCGAGGAGGTTCTTGCTGATAAGGTTCTTATCGAGGAGACTAGGTCAGTTACCGAGCCTCGACCCACCAAAAAGTATGTAGTTGGTGATTCCAATTCCGTTGAGCTCTCCTTATCTTCAAACAGTACGGGCAGGGGGAGGGGCAGTGGGAGAGGGAGGGGAAAGGGACGCGGTGGAGCTACTACATCGATTCCATTTGCACCACCTAGGCGATCAAAGATTCGATCTTAAGTGGCTGCTGGGTTTATTGATCAAGTACCAGATTTGTGGTTACCATTCAAGCTTGAGACAAGGAATGTGGAGTTCGATGGGAACTGTGGGTATTGCGAAATAGGCGAGGCATTGGGATATGAAGCTAACTCTGGTTGGATGAGGGTGATGAGGGAACTAGTGCGAAAGCTTGATAGTCATAGGGAATTCTACATCAATGTGTTCTAGCTACAGGAAATTTCTGACACAATTAGAAATTCCATCAACACGTTTCAGAGCGACTTTGCACCGGGTTTTTCATGGCTCACATTGCCAGACGTGGGCGTAATTATCGCCAATTGTTACGATAGGGCATTTGTTTCATTATCCCGTGTTGGGTCTGCGACTTCGTTTCTTGCCTTATGAAAGCCCCCTCCAATACCTGAAAGACAAGTCATATGGTTATGCTTGATTAACATAAATCATTTTGTTATGGTAAGATTTTGTATATATTTTTAATGGTATTTGTAATTTTAATTATAACTTTAGAACTTACGTTAACTATTTTACAATTGTAGTTACGAATGAAGGACTGCACACCTCTACCTCATGTCTCTAGTCAATGTGGATGTATTTATGTTACGTGCAAGTAGGACTTAGCCAGATGGGTTGAATGTTATGGCGAGACCAACACAAATTGGACCAGCGGAGATGATAACTCTCTATTGATATGTTGGTTGTGTTTTTTTATTGCCTAGACATTGATTTTTTGGTGATAGACATCGATTTTTTGGTATACATCGATGGGTATAGCAATGATTCACATGTAGTTGCTCTGTTTAGATCGACATGTACATGAGTAGGTATAACAATGATTGTCGTAGGGATTTCATAGGTATTTCATGGGAGGATGGAATTCTTTGCAGGTTCATTCACCCTTTTTTGCGTGTATGCGTCATGTTCTTTTGTACACTTTGATTTTTTGGAACATACACACATGTTGATGTTATTTTATTATTCTTGGACTGGATTTTTAGTTGTTCTTTAGTTTTTCTTTGTAAATAATGCTTTAAATTTGGTCTCTAAATGTTGAACATGTTTGGTAGAAATTTTTTTGTTGATTCAAGTTCTTATTTTTTGCACAGTTGAAAGGATTGTTGCAGGATTTTTGCAGGTTCTGAGTGCTCTCAGTCTGACAGGTCCGAAAGTTGTTCTCATATTTCGGTGAGCCCTGTTTGAAACGAAAATACGAGTTTCGGTCACCAGTTTCTGTTTATTTGGTCATATCCCATTATACTACTAAGCGTACCCCATATTTGGGAAGTTAAAAGAAACACATAATACTTTGGAGCTTCATAGTCCGTGACTCCGTGTACAATATCAGTTAATGAAAACCAAAACTGATCAATGCGTTTCGGTCACATGTGTCCGTTTATCTAGTCATACCCCATTATAGTACTAAGTGTACCCCACTTTTTAGTTGCATGATTTTTGCAGGTTTTGAGTGCTCTCAGTCTGACAAGTCCGAAAGTTGTTCTCATATTTCGGTGAGCACTGTTCGAAATGAAAATACGAGTTTCGGTCACCAGTTTCCGTTTATCTGGTCATACCCTATTATATTACTAAGCGTACCCCATATTTGGGAAGTTAAAAGAAACACATAATACTTCGGAGCTTCATAGTCCGTGACTCCGTGTACAATATCGGTTAATGAAAATCGAAACTGATCAATGCGTTTCGGTCACATGGTCCGTTTATCTGGTCATACCCCATTATACTACTAAGCGTACCTCATGTTTGGGAAGTTAAAAAAAACACCTAATACTTCTGAGCTTGATTGTCCGTGACTCCGTGTCGAATATCAGTTAATGGAAACCAAAACTGAACAATCACTTTCGGTAACTTGTGTCCGTTATCTGACCAGTGAATGTCGGCCAACTGTGACCGTTACCTGGACAATGATTTTCGACCAACTTTGCCGGTTACAGTTACATACTTCTCGGCCTTGCATGTCCGCTGGCAGTAGTATATAGCAATGAAAAGAACATGGCTACCAAAAACATGCATTCAATAACAGCAGTAAGGTAAAACCATTCCCAAATTATATGAAACAGTTAAAAGAAGGTTCATAAAGCTTAAAAGGATGACAATCAATTCACAATTCAAATTCGTCCAAAATTTTAAAAGGATGAACAACACCTAAATCTAGCCCCTAACTTCTGAGGCATGTTCAACGCTTGTCTTAGGAGCCATAGCTGCGGAAGTGGATGTTGTAGCTCCATCGCTATGGGTGGTTGTGCCAGTCACCATGTATTCCTCTTCCTTTTCAACTACAAATAAGAAGGCGATCACCACATCCGCCATTGCAATTGCATTTTCAGCCGTAACATTGGTCTTAGGCATCGTTCTGAACCGCAATGCAACGTCAAGTGCTCGACGATTACGTTGTCAATGAAATAATGTGAGTAAGTAAATGCCAAAACAAACACCAAAGTTGAATTTATAAGAAAATAGAACTCATACCAAAGTAGGCTTGTCTTCATCAACCACCCCGGTGACATGTTCAGGATTTTCAGCAAATTGATGGCTAACCGACTCAAACCATTGAAGGTATCCTGGTGCAGCTTGCCATGGAAATACAGTCCTCTCACTGTGTCGTTCTCTAGCAATGAGATGGTCCTCCCACTCCTCCCAAACTTGGGGGTCGTAACTGTACTTCACTGAGTATGTATGGGCTAAGTTGCTCATATCTGCATAAATGGGTTTGTATTGAATTTTTGGAATGCCTTGAACATATCCCATTTGCCTCAACACTCTTGCAGGATTGTGCGGTTCAATGACATCCATAAACCTCATCGAACCTAAACAGAAGGCCAGTTCGTGGACTGGAGGTGCATTCTTTTTAGTTGTATGCCAAAACACCTAGGGAAAATGAAAATCAGTCACAAATGTAAAATATATTTATAAGTGTAAGTAATTGTAGTGTAGGTGCATCACCTCTTCGGGTCGCATCCTATCCAATCTCCTCCTAAAGTCTATGAGAAGCTCCAACGTTAGCCTCGACTCAATCTTATTGTGCCACCTCATCACTCGTGGCATTCCCACTTTGTACTCAGTACGGAGACGCGGTTTGATAAATGGTAGACGATAGTACATCTAGCCCTGCATAAAAGAAATGTTACAAACAAAGTAATTTAAAATAAAATTTAATGACTTGTTCAATACTTTATCTCTAACAAGGTCATGTATCCGCAAATTTGTGTGACCCCTGCGCGACTTGCAATGCCCAGCTGACAGTATAAGTAAGCAAGTGCCGCTGTACCCCATCCATACTGCCCAATGTTATCCACATCGTCCAAAAGCTGAATGAGAGTGAGGGGGACTCTCGTACCAGACTTATTCGCAAAATGGTGGCTCCAAGTAGGTATAAAATGTAGGCTTTAACCAAGCATTCGACGGGGGATACACGTAAAACCCTTTCTTCCCTTCGGACCCTTCCCCTTCATCTTCCCCTTCCTCTTCATTTTCATCATCCTCATAATCTAAGAGTCATTTAGTTGGGACTACAAATTGGTCCTTCAACCATGCCAACCTCACAGTCAAGCCAGACATAGTCCTAATCTCTTGATCAACTTCATCAACTGGAATCCCCAATAAACGGCTTACTATAGCTGTCACCTCAACTCGCTCTTTAGACTTGACAACTATTGTCTTTCCAGTTACCTGAATTCCAAGATGGACCCGCACATCATCTAATATGATTGTCATCTCTCCAAATGACATGTGGAACGTGTTGGTCTCGGGCTGCCATATCTCAACAATGCCAGAGACTAACACCCGGTTGCTTCCTTCATACGAGATATAACCTAAAGGTCCTAAACCACTGTCTGCAATCAACTTCTTCACCATTTCCTTCTCTGGGTGTGTCTGGATAGTCTGCCAAATTGAAACTTGAGAACCATGATTGATGCATTTGAGGAATCCTCGAGCCTACAAAAGAAGTTGTACTAATAGTAGATAAGAAAGAACCTCAAACATTTCATAACTTAACCAAGGGATAGCAATATGTGCCTTGTTCCTCCAAATGTCTAGCAATACATGGTGGCGAAATGATGGTAAGAGTTCTAAAGTGGTGGGGCGCCACGAAATGAAGTGGTTGTTTCGTCTTCCACATGTGATGATGTATTGGGGGAGTCTGCACCCTCAATATCAACAACATTATCCTCGGAACCTACACCATCCGTTGGTGTACGACTAAGCTCAGTACCTTCCGTACTCTCGCCCCCAAGTGTGAGACCATCACTATCCCCAATAGAAGAAGTTGCACCCTCATGCTCCATTCCAGTCTCACCCGGTTGCACGTCACTCCCATTGACTTGCTTGGCCCATTTACGTTTGGGTTGTGGATTATTCCGATCCACTTTCTTCTTACAGTTCGATGAAGTCGGACGCTTTCGTTCAGGAGGAGCAGCCTCCACTCGAGATGCTACAATACTACCTTATCTAGCCTTGCCTCCCCTCCCACCCCGCCCTATAGTCGGAGACCTCCCTGATTGACATTTTGTTCTCCCCATGCCTCAAAACGATACAAATTGTGCTCAATGTAGTACTGCTACAACAGTAATATATTCAGGCATAAGAAATTAAACAAAAAAAAACGAGATTTTAAGAGGTTCAGAGATTTATGATCGAAATCAATACAATAGTTATCGGATGACTTAAATTGCAATTTATGTATAGGTTACGGTTATGGGTGGTCGTAACCCATGTACGAGTATCGGCCATATGTGACCGAAGTTCAAGTTAAACACTCGGTTCAACGGTCTCGAACGTAATACGCCCAACTCGGTTTGACACAATCGTGCCATATGCACACCTTTCGGCCATGTGAAGCCGATTGTCTTGGGAAACAATTTCTAAACCCTAAAAAACCCACACACAAATCGCACTGACCAAAATCGAGAAAAAGACAACCAAAATACGCTGAATCTCATCACGATCAAAACTGCTAACATTGTAATGAAAAAAACTTACCCAATCGAGCGGCAAAACGCAAAGACCCCGCAGGTAGTTCCTCTTGCTCTTTGACCTCTGCCAACCACAGATCTAAGCCTACCTCGTGCACCCTCGACCACAATGCAACAATCACAGTGACCTAAACTAGCGCAAAAATTGAATGTAGGGGGATCGAAAATCGGGGTTCTAAAAAACGGATGGGAGAGATGTATGTGTTTTGTTTGGTTGAAAACAAGGGCAATGTTGAGATTTTTCAAAAAAGTGGGGTTCGTTTAGTAAAATATTTTCAAATTTGGGGTATACCTTAGCAATGGGGTCCGTTTAGTAACTTATGGAGTCCGTTTAGCCGTTGCCTTTTTTGATAAGAAAAAAAAAATTATTATCTATTACTTATCCAAAAGAATTGGGCGGTTCGCCTTAAAAAAAAAAAAAAAAAGAAAAAAAAAAAGGTGGGGACTTTGCTTCAACTACCATAACCTATAATTATATGCATAAGAATAGGTAGAAACTTTAGTTTGTCAATATCTAAAATGGCCGGGCCACCAAGAAATTCAACAGATCCTTCCCAAAAAATAGCCATACACCGATCATGCCTTCAACACCACATCATTATCTTCATTACCTATATTTTTTTTTTTTTAATTTTTTGGTCAAACTTTCATTACCCATACCTTGCTCATCAGATTTGTGCATGCTTTTGAAGATTTGGAACTACCCCGTCGAACACGTCAAGGGCAATGCCGAATTGGTTCCCCACTATAAAATTCAAAGTCTTAATTTTGGCATTGTGATAAATATTCTCTCCATTGATCACTCCATCATTTCTGTATACGTATCAAAGTATGTCACAGTACTGATCACTCCATCTTTTTTGATCAAGAATATATTTTTAGGCCATTATAAAAAAATATAGAATGAGGGAAGTCTCAAATGATTAACATAAAGACGTGTTTAATTGGGATAATTAATATGTAAAAGAGACCTCAACAACTGGGTCCCAAAAGTATGTTTTTCTTGGAGAATTTTAGTAGCAAAAGTATGCTGCTCTAGCATTATCTTAATAATAATTGATTAGGTTCATAATCAACTTTTCATATGGAAATTGTTAGCTTAACTTTGATGCGGCACCTGGATCAAGACTGAACACACATTTTTGAATGTCCTTATCGAAGGGATGCAGACAAGTGCGTGCTCTATTCAGGTGGCGTATAAAAGGTACCCTAACTTTCTCCTTTAGATATGTCAATCCTAAGTAGGGTTGCAAGTGGAGCAGGGCGGGGCGGGGATCGTAATTATCGTCCCCGTCCCAGCGGGATGCGGGACGGAGATTTATTCCCGCAAATTCCCGTGGGGCGAACTTTGCCGCCCACGCCCCACCCCGCGAGGCAAGGAATCCCCGCGGTGCCCCATCAATTTTGTAAAAATATCTATTTTGATTTTAATTCCTTGGTCATTTTGACACTTAAGTATTACTTTTTCAATTTTTTTTGATGAAAACTTTTTCAATTTTTTTAAGAAATTATTTTTCTCAAATTGAATGATTAATGAGGATTTGTTTTTTTGATTGAGTTACAAGTTATTATACATAATTAAATATATAAGATTTCCAAATCTAGTGTGGCAAATATATTTCAATGATGTTTTAAATATAATTTTATATATCTTTATGATATAATATATATATATATACTAGTCGATGGGCACGTGCTCTGCACGTGAGGCAAAGATATTATTTTTCTCGTACTATATATATATTGATATGAAATGAAACATTTTTCCCTCCTCCTTTTCCGGAAATCGGACTGGCAATAAATTTTGATTTCTATTGCCGGAGTTAAAAAAAGGGTTGGTATGCAAAATATGGATAACTTGTACATGTGGCACAATAAAATTTTGAATAAGTCAAAGTAGAAGCAACTATTTTTGTTGCTTTCTTGTTAACAGTGAATATCGATATCTCAATTATTTCTCTTGAAATTAAACCACTGTAAGACAATAAGAACAATTAAAGAACAATTGATCTAAAAGTTTGTATAGTAAATAGCAATTGATGTAAAAGTTTATCTAGTTAGCAAAAAATAAAAATTACAAAATTTATACAAAAAATAAAAATAGAGAAAAAATCTCCCTGTATAATCGTGAGAACTTTTAACTCCTTCACAATCATAATCTATCTTTTCTTAAAAGAACTGCAAAGCATTGGCTTCGAGAAATGAAGTTACGTTTTGGAAGCAAATCCTCCAGAATTGAATTTCAAAGGTTAATAGCATCCTAAACATCTACTATTTCGAATTATTGACATATTGAGCGGCGAGACTTTTAGCACCAAATAATTCCTCGCCGGAAGCCTCACCGACTTCCCCACCGAAATCCAAGTCCAACGTCGCACGCTCACGTTCTCCCGCCGACTCGGATTGTAACGCGTGTGGAACAGGCGCCACCCTCCCGCCTCCGCAACCCTCGCACCCCCGAAACTTGTCCCTCACCGCCGTCTCCACTGGTCACCGCTGTCCCCAAATCCACAATCACTCCTCCTCCGCCGCATTGCCCACCGCCGCCTCCGCTACCGGAATCACCTCTCCCCCGACCCCGACCCCTGCCAACTCCACATAATAAAACGTGCGTGTTCTTGTGAAGATTTGAGACTACAACTCTCGCCGCCAACTACAACACCAAAAAATCAAAACCCCAATTAAAATTCCGGAACCCCATCTACCCAAAACCCAAACCAACACCAAAACATTAACCGAAGCGTAATCCGGGTGGTTGGCGGTCATCGCGGCGGCGGTCTCGGCAGCGAGTTCATCAAGCTGGCTGGTTGTGACCCCCTTGTAAACCCCGGCGGTGCCGACGAAAATGCCTTCGATGTTTTGGCCGCAACCGTGGGCGATGTTATCGACTGAAGCGGTGTCGTTGAAAATTAGGGTTTCAGATATGCAGTCGCCCACGGTGTAGGAGTCGTCGCCGACGGTGTAGGAGCCGTCGCCGTAGGAGACCTATTAGAGGCAGGAGTTGTTGCGGCAAGCGAAGATCTCGAGGGAGCAGCACTAGGGGGTGTCGCAGGAGATGGAGGATAATGAAGAGGAGAGGGAAACGTGGAGGGGAAAGAGAGAGAGAAAGAAAAAACAATCGTGGAGGAGATATATCACAATTTGAGGGAACGGTTAAACAACTTCCTAAATCCCTATAATCGTGCTCTATTTAAAAAAAAAAAACAATTCAAAAAAACCAAATTTTAGTTGACTCCAAAAGATTGTAAACCGCATATTAAAGTGGATTTATTGATTAAATAACCAAATTGTCCTCATCTTGAAGTGTTTTGATTTAAGTAGGTAGGGGCATACTTGGGAGATTTTGGCAAAAAGGCTTCACGGTTAACCGCTTTGGGTTTGCTATTATAATAGTATAGATATATATTAGAGAATTAATTTAATGGTAAAAATAAATTTTATTGTTAGAGATATTGAGTTTCATTTCATATATTACATATATTTTAAATAAAAAACTTATATAATTTTTTTGTAAAAACATAAAAAATGGAGAATTCTATGCAAGAGGGATGCGTGGCGGGGAACCCCCATGGGGCGAGAACAATTATCGTCATCGCCTTGCCCTGCATGGCGGGGCAAGATTTTGCCCCGTGCCCCGCCCCGTGGGGAGCAAAAAGTGGGGTTTTCTTGCCCCATTGGGGCAGGGCACCGTAAAGAACGGGGATTCTCCGCTCCACTTGCAACCCTAATCCTAGCGCGTACGACATGATAAATGAAGTGAATTAATGTTGGGCCCTGAGCTCTTTCTAATCTAAGCTCAACTTTTAGAACGCAAGTGCCCAAGCCCAAATTATATATCTCCTGCAAGTCGGTCTATTTTAAAGAACTGAAAATTTATTTTAGGTCACCAATGGTTGGTCAACATAATTAGAAGTGAGATATTGTCTCTTAACTTAATTAGGGAAAGTTTGATATGTGTTGGGTTATTGTTTTATCTCCGAGTACTGTTGGTCCTACCGATCGAGGTTTCTCCCACCAAGAAGCAAAGCCAGATTTTTTTAAAGCCCACGGCTGAAACTGATGTATGTTTTTTTGGTGTTTATTAATAAAAAAATGCTTTTGGTGCATCAACTACGACATGGGACACACATTTATAAAGCCGCCTTGGATTCTAAGGTATGCACGCATCTCGAAGTGTGCTGGTCGGCGGACGTCATGTGTCTATGCTAAGGCACCCCGCTTCCCTTAAGTTAAAAGAGCACTACACGATTTACAATCGCAAATCATTCAAGTAAATATAAAATGACTTTTAAGATTACTAAATTTCAAATAAAATTGTGATTTTTAATAAGTACATTCACAATTTGATTCGAATTACACCGACGTGCAGTGCAAGGCACTTCGGTCTTTTTTTTTTTTTTGGGAAAAACAGGGTTATGGTACATTTGAATTGGGTCTAAATATTACTATTTTTTATTTTTTATTTTTTTTTTTTTTTATGGGTGCCCTTGTGAATGGCTCCGCACCTGCTCCAACGTAGTTGAGTTGAGGACCTTGACCCTCAACCAATAGAAATAAACTACTCAACAATTAATGAATATAACATACGTACTTTTGTGTTAATAATTTTTTCGGGTTAATTACACACATGGTCACTGAACTATACATGTTGTAACACTTTGGTAATTAAATTCAATTTTGTATCAAAAAAATCATCAAACTTTATAAAATGTTTCACTAAAATCACTTTGATATGACGTGACACTTATGTGACATTGAGAACTTTAAGATTGATTTTAGCTTGCATCGAGATTCGTGCTTACTAATCAATATGTCCAATCCAATGTTTTTCATTAAGTGTGTTAAAAGTTGAGGGCCGCTAAGGGCACCCCACCAATTCATGAAGGCACCCAACTTATTTGTAAAAATTCCGGCAAAAATGGAAAATACCATTTTGCCCCTGTATATATATAATGTTTCAAACCCCACAAACCATTTTGACAAGGAGTTAGGGCACCCCACCAAGAAGCTTGAACTACAAAGCCACACCACATTGCGTTTGGCGAAGAGTCGATCGATTCTTGCTCGTCGACAGCCGAGGTAACAATGTTTGACAACCATATTCGGGTTTTTAGAAGCTGTTTAGTTGGGTATAACCGTGAAAATGATGATTTGTTTGTCAACGTAGGGTTTGGTAGTTTCTTCAAATCCGAACTTGTTTCCACTATATAATGTATGATTGTCTTGCTCTTGTGTGTAAGAGGAGGTCGAACTCACGGAAATTTTGCAAATTTTTTGTGTTTTTTTTGCGGTTATCCGAAGTTTCAGTGGATGTGCGCGATTGTATCGGCCTCGCAGGACCGAGATTTATGGTAATATCTCGGTCATAGAAGACCGATAGGTGTACGTCGGTCACGGATTGGTAAAACCGATAGTACTCAGTAACTCTCGGTCGTTTGTGAGCGAGACTTAGAAGAAACTTTCGGATATGTAAAACCGAGAACCTTTTTTTTGGGTCTTTTCGTGTTTGTGCTGTACATTTTGGTTGAATTTAAACAGATCGCTTCTAAATGTTCGTCATCTACCAGATCTGTTTCTGATGATAACATTCAAAATCTTTCTGATGCAGATTTGTGACCCTGATACTAAGAGTCTCCTACGGTTACCATGAATCTTGCCATTCATCATCCTTTGGTAGAGTTCATTTGTCAAGAATTATTCAACAATGGCGTTGAGATTGACTGGAATCCTCCTTCAAGGCGCGCATTCCCTCAACATTTTCACATATCATATCACCATGTGTGGACACAAGATGATATTTGTCTTCTATTTGGCTTATGGTATTTTTGGGATGTCCCATTATCCGTGTGTAAATTCATTTTCCGACTATGACGCGGTTCCCCGATTATGTGTATGCTTCTCTATTTTTCCCCGCCTCATCACATTGCATTATCCGTTATCAAGGACCTAGCGACTAATCGGCCCATGCCATCTTCACATCAAGCTCATGCTTTCTAGACGTGTCTAGCCATCCGACCCCCATGCCGCCGTGCTTTTGCTTTTGGTCTCTTATTATGTAAAGAAGTAGTTACTATTTGCTTTCACTTTGTTTACTTTTTTCTCGGTTGTAATTATTATATATTTTGCTTTTTGAAGTGGCTTTGCTTTTACTAAAGCAGATTCCTCATGACGCTTATGATGTATGACTAAGTATCATCATCTTTCCTTTAATATCCTCCTTATTCACCGGTGCCTTCGGACGAGCCATACCTGAAAAAATTACAACATATAAGCGCATGGAACAGAACCCAACAAAAAATTTACGAAAAATAATGTTCAATTTCATCCATTTCTGATGTCTCGGTCAAGCAGGTTCGTGAACTAACCCATGTTTTCGGTCACCCATGACCGACAATTGTTCCTATATATCGGCGGTGTCCAACCGCGTCTAATTGAAAGGTTTCGGTTGTGCACCACCGATATAGGTTGACAACTTCAATTCGCCTTGCTCTCGTCAAGTCTCGGCCGAGAGAACTAGAGTACTATCGGCCATGCGTAACCGAGACACTGTGAGACTTTCCGTCCTTTGTGGCCGAGACTACGACTTCCCAAAAATGTAGCTTCCCTCTCGGCCATGCTTGGCCGAGAAAGGTAGCACAGTCTCTGGCCTGTGTGGCCGAGAACCGCGAATTCCCATTTTTTAAACTATTGAACAAACCACCACCACTGTAAATCACAACTACTCTACCAAATGTAACTTAATTACACTAAATAAGGTGTGTCCGACGAACTTCAACCGAACCCTAACTTGGAGACGAAATCGGCTCACACCACGACCCTACGAACGCAAAAAGCGTAAACCGAAGATGGTGGAGCGCGTGGTGGGGTGCAATAGTCTTGGAATCGAAATCGGCTCACGATCTTGGAGTCAAGATCGGTGAAGGTGGTGGAGGGGGTGGTGGGGTGCGCAGCAGGTTTTTCGTGTTTGTGCAGGAGGGGTATTTTTGGGATTTGATGTGTAATTTTTGGGTGCCCTTGGAAATTTGTTTTGTGCCCTCAATAACAGGGTGCCTTCATGAATTGGTGGGGTGCCCTTAGCGGCCCTCTAAAAGTTGGGTCACAAGGAATGACACATCACAATTAACGATTGAATTAGAAAAAAATGGGCAGAAGGTTATCATGTCGGACGACGACGGCGGCGAGGAGCTCGATTGATGATGGGGACTGAAGCCGTCTATGTCATCGGCCCTGAAGGCTCCATCGTCCAAGGGAGTCGAAAGGATGCGAGTTTTGGTAGAGGCAATGACGACCATGGGGACCGCGGTGGAGGCAGTGGTGGGTATGGGTTTGGAGGCTGTGGTGATGGGTACGACGGTGGGAGTGGGTATGGATTTAATGGCGGTGGTGGAAGAGGCAGGAGAGGAGGAAAAGGCGGCGGCGGAAGAGGAATAGGCAGTAGAGGCGGTGGTGGATATCAGCAGAGCGGCGGCGGCGGCGGTGGTGGTGGGAGGCACAACGACGGAGATGGGGCTGCTTCAATTTATGTGGTGTTAATTGTGATGTGTAAGTCCTTTTGACTTAACTTTTTACACACTTAATGAGAAACTTTGGATTGGACATATTGATTACTAAGCAGGAATTTGAAGGCAAGCTAAAATCAATCTTAAAGTTCTCAATGCCACATAAGCGCCACGTCATATCAAAATGATCTTAGTGGAACATTTTAAAAAGTTTGATGATTTTTTTGATACAAAATTGAATTTAATGACCAAAGTGTTACAACATGTATAGTTCAGTGACCATGTGTGTAATTAACCTTAATTTTTTCGCAAGTGATCTTGGGCATATATATATATATATATGATGCTTCTACAATGAAACCCAATTACATAATATTTATTGCACATTTAATGTGTTTTGCATTAAATGCACTACATCAATCACCATTAGATTGAAATTTCATAGTAATCCAATGGTGAGATATGTAGTACTCATGACATGGGCATATATTTGAACTCCATTGTAGAAACACCCATATATATATATATATACTAGTTTTCATAACGTGCTTCGCACGTGCGTACGCACATTACGTAAATTAAATTAAAATAAAAAAATATTTATTAACATTTTTCTCACTAACTATATTCTTTTTTACTTTAAAAGGAGTTGAACCAATGGCCTACCTAAATTACCTTTTAACAGGTGATACCTTATCTATTTCACTAGAGATAGTGTGGCAACCATAATTTTTTACTTATAAGTATTTGCATAATCTTTAATTAAAATACTAATTTCATAGTGTTATTAATATTAATTTTATAATTTTCAATCCGCATAACTTGATCAAGTTCGGTCCTCATTTAGTAATTTGGATCAAATCGGATTAGCAAAATAAATAGATTTGATTGGATTATGATTTTTCAATCTGCAATAATTGGATTTAATTACAGATTGACCTAATTGGATTGGATCCAATCCGTGTGCACCTGACTCATTACTCATTAAATAATTAAACCAGTAAAGGTGATTTTCAGTTTAGACCAATGAATATGATATGTAATATAAACCAGTTAAATAATAAAAGGACATTGTTTTGATTTGAGTTAGTGATGATTGATTAACAATGAATTTGAATCAAGAGATATGAGTAGAAAATTAAAAGATGGGATTGATCAGTATTAATACTAATATATATATACATACAAAGATTAGCTAAATAAACATATACTCGCCGAAGTTGAATGCCTATCATCAGATGCGAAAAAAAAAGACAAAACCCATTGTCCGAATCTAGATTTTTTCAAAGAGGAGAACTTGGATTGATGGAGAATAAGATAAATCCGATCGTTATCAAAATGGGAGGAGAAAGAGAACGCAAATTGACTAAAGAGTAAATATTTGGCTGATTCACTAAACAAAAAAGACACAGCTAGAAGAATGGTATATACGACCATTCATCATGGTCGAATAGGAAACCGTGTGACTGACATATGGGAGTTTTCGATCATGAGAGAAAGATGCCAAATAGGATACCGCTTGACTAAAAAAGGTAAATTAGGTATTTCATCACGGTCCACATTCACTCTTTTATTATAGTAGTAGATATATGTGTGTGTGTGGCCTCGATAATAGTTAAGAGAAGATAATCAATTATGTTCTACTTTACGAAGTTACATTTAATCAATATGAGACTATTATTTCAGTCAAACACATCTCCAATACTTTACTTTAGACTGAAAATCATGATTTAAGGAGCTTTTCTTTTATCTCAGGTCTCATGTGAGCCATAGTTTTCGATACCATGTTAATTTTCCGCCCGCGGATACAACATCCGCAAGCGGCCTGCCCGCGACACTTCTTCAGGGTCATGCACGTGTATCTCCATTAGTACCGATATTATCCCCAACTCGACCACCTTCAATTCATAAGTATGAGGTTTATCACAAAATCTTGGAACTCTCGTGATTTAAGGTTATCGTGTTTATCCTTGTGGCTCAAGTTTAAAGTATAAGAAGCTTAACAACTCGGTCGGGGTTGCCACAATGGTAAGGGCGAAGGTGGAGTTGTATGAGTTCAGCGCACGACCTCGGTTTATATTCCCCGGTGTGGTAAGCTCGCTCGAGCCACTGAGATACGCATAGGCCGATTATGTCAGGGTCTTATGAGAATAGTAAGGGTCGCCGAGATACCAATGGATATAAAAAAAAAAAAAAAAAAAAGAAGCTTAACAAGCTCTCCAAACTTAGCCCTAATTAACCTATAAGAAGCTTAATTCTTAGCTCTCCTAGAGCAACTTAAAATCATGGCTCTGCTCTTATTTAGTTGGTCTAATGTCTTAATTAATTACTAGTACTTTATAATTTTAAGGACAACTCCTACCATGAAGTAGCAAATGCGCGTCGAAATATTCAAACCAAGCATTTTCATTAAACTATGGTAAGTCAACTTAATTAATTATTGGAGTCTCCACTATACGCAACCATATATTCCATCTAATTAGTTAATTTGATCATGGCTTGTTCTTGTACATGTACAACCTTATATATACATTGCTACTATCGTGTATTCATAGTAATAAGAACTCCCCCAATTGATCATCGATTCAGCTATCCATCTTGATCGATCAAAATTAAACCAACTAAACATGGCTCGTGCCATGCCCTCTCACCTGGTCATTTTAGCTCTTATAGTAGTAATATTTGTGACGAGCAATATTAACGGGGCCTTTGCAAGGTCAGTACTACTCCGGAGCTACCGCGGTCATCGGCGCGTGTGGGTGCACCAATATTAAGTACCATGGCTCGTACAAGTACTACGCCGAAGGGCAATTGACTCGGCTGTACAATCAGGCCGACTGTCGTGGACCTACGCATACGGTTTTGCCTAGCAACCGGAACGACGAGAGAGATATTGGGTTTGGGTGGAAAAGCGCCTTCATTGTGTGTTGAACCATTATGTATCTTTGTTAATTTGGTATACATATATATCGCGAAAAGGCAAGGTTTGATGGAGGGGTTTCGACGCCCGATTAAGTTAAGAAGGAAAAATTAAAAGCGAACGAATATATATGAGTCAAATTTGAGAGTTTGTGACCTCCTCCGGCCTTAGCTTGTCTTTTAATAAGTGATGCATCATTCATTTCATTAGATATTATTTGGCAGTGTCGCTTGCAATTATCTTTTTGTTTTTGAGAAAATGTTAGGGTGACCTGGAAGGAGACAATCGGGATGGACACCGGCCGGCCCTCATTCACGTACACATCGGGATATGTGTGCACACACATCGACACAGGATGGAAGGTGTCACGGGGCTATTAAGTGAGGGGTTTACCCTAAGGAAATTTTTCTCGCTCAACCCAACCCGTGGTGCCTAAGGGCCACCTTAGTTCAGCACTACCAATACTCAAAGTAAATGAACAGCAAGCAGTGGCACCAAATAAACGTTTTACTATGCTCTCAATGGGAATACAACACTGGTACTCTATGCTTCCCCAAGCCTAGAGCTCATGGCTTTATAGATCAGCTAACAAGTAGTTACATAACCGTCAAGGACACCTGTCCTGATTACATTGATTCGTAAGTAAAACCCCATTCTTTGTGGTCAAGGCAGTTACCCAACTGCCTTGTTCCCTTGCCGCCACCTGGTCCACAACCGCCACAACTGCTTGGTCAATTACCACATGCTTCATGTATTCGGGACATTATCGGACGTGCCTTGGTCATGCCAGGGGCCATGACCAAGGTAGTTACTCAACCGCCTGGAACCACCTTGACTTGGTCCATCCACGCCTCAGGTGACTTGGTCCATGTTTCTCTTAGGGACAGGGACTGCTCGGTGGTGCCTAGCTGAGCCTAGGCACCCTGGGTGTTAGCCGGGGCTCGGTCGAGTCCCACCAGCTCAGGGTGGCTCGGACCATGGGTCCGTGGGTCTTGTCTTGGCATGGTGCCCAAGGCATGCTCGAGGGTCTTCCTTGCTACTATGCCCATGCTGCCCCTAGGAGAGAACACACCTCTCCTTATAGTAGATGTTAAGCCGGTTCGTGAACTTCAATAGGAACCATCAAGAAATGAGACCAATCGTACTTTGACTTGGTCAACGTCCAAGTCAAGCTTTGTCAACCCTTGCCGAGGTATGCCTTGCCCGTGCCAAGGCGCGACCTTGCTCGTGCCAAAGGAATCTGCCTTGCTCCTGCCAAGGAACTTGCCAAGGCGCAGCCTTGCTCGTGCCAAGGTGCAGCCTTGCTCGTGCCAAAGGAATCTGCCAAGGCTTGCCCGTGCCTGTGCCAAGGGATGCGCCAAAGCACGTGCCAAGGTGCAACCTCGTTCGCGCCCGAGCACCGTGCCTAGGCGCGCGCCAAGGCGCAACCTAATTCACGCCTGTGCGCTACCTCATCCGTTCAGCATGCTATCCCGCAACCAAACCTCATGGAACCATCCGAGTCCCACGAAACTCGGCTATTTACTAGGTTTCTCGCTGCTCAGCCCAGCCTAATCGGGTCATGCTATTGAGGGGCTAACAAACATCTTCTCGCCGAAATGTTCGATGCCCTCATCAAACTGCTCGGTTGCTGCCGCTTCTGGTAGTCCGCTATCTCATTCTCAAACTGCCATAAAGTAGTGTCTCACTCCCAAGTAGGTTCATCAACATCAACCCACTTGATCAAGTAAAAAGTAAAAAGTTGCTCGACCACGCGTCTCGTGGCTTAGAATCGCTCACTTTCTCCCACAAAATAAATTGCTCAAGGAGAGCCCGTCTTGCGTGCTCCTCCCGTGGCTTCATCGAATGGAAAAGCTTAAGGTCGACGTGGAATGTAGGATGTATCTTTGGTATTTTAAGGCGATAAGCCACCCTAAATTCGTTGACCACCTCAAATGGTCCTTCGTAGTGCGTCTCCTTCCGTTGACCTTCTTCAAAATCCGAGGAGTGAGCTTCAACAAGACTAGTTCTCCTTCCTTCCCGGAACTCAAGGTCTCATACTTTTTCATCCTCCGAACAACAGCTTTGGCCAAACTATCCCTCGCCTCATTAGTCGAGGGGTAAGCAGACCGACGGATCATCCTGATAGAGTGGTCGGAGAGATGATAGACGGGAGGAGGGCCGTTTCCTGACGATTCGTGGCGCCGCCGGGCCTCCGCTAAGAGGAACTGGACAACCCGCTCCATGCTATCAGGTTCATCAACATCAACCCACTTGATCAAGTAAAAAGTTCGCCTATTTTTCTTGCTCTGACCACGCGTCTCGTGGCTTAGAATCTGCTCACTTTCTCCCACAAAATAAATTCGTACCAAGGGTAGAGCCCGTCTTGCTGTGCTCCTCCCTAGATCTGCCTCATCAGAATGGAAAAGCTTAAGGTAACTGACGTGGAATGTAGGATGTATCTTCAACCTTTTTGGTATTTTAAGGCGATAAGCCACCCTCCCAACTCGCTTGACCACCTCAAATGGTCCTTCGTATCGCTGAACCAGGCCCTTGTGCGTCTCCTTCTTGTTGACCTTCTTCAAAATCTGAGGAGTGAGCTTCAACAAGACTAGTTCTCCTTCCTGGAACTCCAAGGGTCTTCTATTCTGGTCAGCATACTTTTTCATCCTCCGGACAGCTTTGGCCAAACTATCTTGAGTTGCCTCCCTCAGCTATTGCTTGCTCCTTGCAAAGCGATAAGCCGCCTTGGCCAAACTATCTCGAGCCGCCGCCCTCGCCTCGTTGCTCGCTCTGGGCTCGATCCCATCGACTTTGATTTGGCTACCTCATGTGGAGTAGCCGACTGTTGTCCCGTCGCGACCTCGAATGGACTCAGCTCCGTAGCCGAGCTTTTGTGAAGATTGTAGAAGAATTGGGCTGTATCAAGTAAATTCACCCAGTTGGACTGACTTGCATTCACATAGTGTCTGAGGTAGTCCTCCAGCAATGCATTGATCATCTCCGTCTGCCCATCCGTTTGAGGATGGTTTGCTGTGGAAAACTTCAACTCCGAGCCCAACAAATTGAGTAGGGCAACCCAAAACCTTCCAGTGAACCGAGCGTCTCGATCACCTATAGTGTCCTCCGGTATCCCCCAATATTTTGCCACATGTTTCAGGAACAACTATGCAGTCATCTCTGCATCGCAATTCTTCGGGGCAGCTATAAACATATCATACTTCGAGAATCGATCCACCACCACCACCAGCACGCTGGTCATTCCCTGCACTTTAGGAAGACCAGTGATGAAATCCATATATATACTCTGAAAGGGTCTATCGGGTACAGGCAAAGACTTGAACAACCCTGATGCCTTCCTCATCTCTGTCTTGTCTTGCTGAAACACAAGACAAGTCCGCACATATTGATCTACGTTATCCTCCATCTTAGGCGAGAAGAACGATCGTGATAAGAGGGCATAAGTGCGCTCCATGCCCGGATGCCCAGCCCACCGAGCATCATGTGTCTCCCTTAGAAGTTGTCGACTTAGTCCGCCAGTACTAGGGACATATAGACGTCCTCCTTTAGCATAGAGGATCTCATCTTCGCACAAAACCTCCGAGTGACTCCCTCAGCCACTAGCTTTAACATCTTTGTACAAACATGGTCTTTGCTTGTCTCCTCCTTGATGCGAGGCAGGAACTCACTTTCCAGCCTCACCACTACTGACACCATCTCGGCCACCACCTTGCGACTAAAAGCGTCCGAGACAGAGTTAAGCCTTCCAGACTTATGTTCGAACTAAACATCAAACTCTGCTAGGAAATCCGGCCACCTTGCCTGCTTCTGATTGAGCTTCTTCTGACTCATGAAGTAAGTGATAGCAGCATTGTCTGTCCGCACCACGAAGCTCGTTCCCAACAGGTAATGCCTCTAAAGATGGAGAGCATGAATCACAGCCAGCATTTCTTCCTCATGAGCCAGGTACCTCTACCCCGCTTCCTTCAGTTCCTACTTTCGAAGCAATGTGGTGTCCCTCCTGGACAAGTACCACCCCCAATTCTCAATCTGATGCGTCAGTATGCACTTCGAAATGTATGTCAAAATTGGGCAGTCCCAATACCGGTTCCGAGGCAATGGCTTGCCTCAATTCTGTCATGGCTTGGTCGCATCTATCCGTCCATGCCCAAGCTCGATTCTTCTTCATTAGGCGTCAGCGGTGCCACTCTCCTTGAGTAGCCTTCCACGAACCGCTGGTAGTAGTTAGCTAAACCCTGGAATGACCGCAGCTCCTGCACCTTCGTGGGGTTTGGCCACTCCATGATTTCCCGCACCATCTCTGGGTCCATCTGTAATTTACCCTGGCCTACAACATGACCAAGGAAAGTGATCGTTTGCGCAACAAACTCACATTTCTCCCTTTTTACACACAAATGGTTAGCCCTCGAGGTAGTCAAAACCATCCGTAAGTGATCCACATGATCTTGGAGGTTTTGACCGTAAATTACAATATCATCAAGATAAACAACAACAAACTGATCGATGAACTCCCTCAGTACATCGTTCATCAAATTACAGAATGTAGCAGGGGCATTTGTCAAGCCAAATGACATGACTAAGTATTCAAATGATTCATACCTAGTCACCATGGACGTCTTAGGGACATTTCCAGCTGCAATTTTGACTTGGTAGTACCCCGACCTCAAGTCCAACTTCATGAAATAGGCTGCACGGGATAGCCGATCGAACAAGTCTGCCACCAACGGGATAGGGTACTTGTTCTTCACTATCAGCTTATTCAGTGCCCTGTAGTCCATGCACATCCGAAGAGATCCATCGTGCTTCTGCTGGAACTGGACTGGTGCTCCATAGGGTGCCTTGGATGGCTGAATAAATCCAGCATCCAACAACACTTGCAACTGCTTCCTTAGCTCCTCCAACTCCTTTGGAGCCATTCTGTAAGGGGTCTGTGCTGGGGGTTTTGAGCTAGGGATCAGCTCAATATCATGGTCAATCACCCTTTGTGGGGGTAATTGCTTCGGCAACTCTGAAGGCATCACATCACTGAAGTCCTCCAGTACCTCAGCAACTACATCAGGGACTTTAGCTGCCGTGCCTACCTCAGTTTCTACCAAGGCCGCCAGGTATGTTGGTTCACCCCTCCGTAGTCCATCTTTCACTTGAATGGCTGAAAGGTGGGACAACTTTGTACTTTCTTTCCCTGAAATCATGTTAGCCGCAGGAACAAAGCAAGGATGGAACTTGTTCATCACAAACAACCCCCTCAAGAATGGCATCAAGGCAATGCTCCCCAAATGTAGAAAGTCATTTCCTAGGATGACATCAAAGTCATCCAAGGGAACTGCCATAAGGTTGATCTTCCCTTCCCAAAACCTAACCTTAAGATTTATATTAGATGCCATACCTTGAATTCGTTTTGCCTCAGAATTTACAACTTTCATTCGGCTGAAATTCTCAACGAGAGCGAGTCCCAACTTCTCCACCATGTGTTCCGCCACGAATGAATGTGTTGCTCCCGAATCCACCATTGCCAAGACTCGTTTCTGATTCACCTCCGCATCAACGTACATTAGCCCCTCGGAAAGGCTTGTCTTGGCTTGTTGAATGGCGTTCAACAATTGCAGTGGGTTCAATCGGGGCTAGCCATCATCTTCCGCGATCAAGGCCGATATTTTCTCCTTCTTGGGCAGTCCCGTGCCCTGTGAGGGCCGTTACAAATGAAGCGACCCTTGTGCGAGGAACTTGTTCTTCATGTCTGCTTTCGGGGCTAGCTTCAGACTCACTTGCTTAAGAGGGAAGAGTTTCTTCTCGCATTTCTTATGATGGTCCTTGAACGACTTCTTCTCTTTATTCTTCCCCTCATTCGTGGAAGAACTAGTCATGAAGTCCACAAGACTATCGGCCTCAGTAGTCGCTTCGGGTAAGTCCTTCACCCCTTGTCTCCTTAGCTCGGATTGAACCCATGACTGCAATCCAGTAGTGAAGTTAAAGAGTTTGTCATCCTCTGACATGTTTTTGATGTCCAACAAGAGAGAGGAAAACTCCTTAACGTAGTCTCGAACCGACCCCGTTTGTTTGAGCTTGCGCAAGGCTTCCCGCGCTTGCCAAACAGCATTAGTAGGAAGGAATTGATCCTTAAACTCCCTTTTAGCACCTCCCAATCCACGATCTTAGGTCTACCCACAACCGCATCATCGTCTACCCTGGTTCTCCACCAGAGTTTAGCATCGCCTTCTAGGTACATGAAGGTCAAAATGACCTTTTGGTTCTCCTCTGCCCGGACAGTGGCAAAGTATTGCTCCATGTTCTAAAGAAATTTCTCAAGCTCCTTCGCGCTCCGCTTGCCTGAGAATTTCTTTAGCTCCGACACCTTGGTTCTAGGCCTTACCGCAACTGCAACCTCCGAGGATCCACCCACGGCTCGCTTGAGCAGACTCACCTCCAAAGCCATTGTCGCGGCTATTTCGGTGGTGAGTTCTCCCACATAACGTACATCCGCCACAAGCTCCTCAAATTTGGATTCCCACATAGCTATCATGGCCTCTTGTGACTCTCCTCTAGTCACCAATGAAGCTACCAACATCTCCAAGCCTTCAATGCGCTGTGCTGACATTGAGGTCTCCGCCGAGTCTGTCGGGACAATCATTGTTGCCATCTTGTGTTCTAGGTGAGCTACTCTCTCATTTAGATCACTTGCTGCTCGGGTCGCCATCGTCTCCGAAACGGGGCTCTGATACCAATTGTCACAGGGCTATTAAGTGAGGGGTTTACCCTAAGGAGAGTTTTCTCGCTCAACTCAACCCGTGGTGCCTAAGGGCCACCTTATTTCAGCACTACCAATACTCAAAGTAAATGAACAGCAAGCAATGGCACCAAGGAAACGTTTTACTAAGCTCTCAATGGGAATACAACACAGGTACTCTATGCTTTCCCAAGCCTAGAGCCCATGGCTTTATAGATCAGCCAACAAGTAGTTACATAACCGTCAAGGACACATGTCCTGATTACATTGATTCGTAGACTAAGTAAAACCCCACTCCTTGTGGTCAAGGCAATTACCCAACTGCCTTGTTCCCTTGCTGCCACCTGGTTCCACAACCGCCACAACCGCTTGGTCAATTACCACATACTCCATGTATTCGGGACATTCTTGGACGTGCCTTGGTCATGCCGGAGGCCATGACCAAGGTAGGTACTCAACTGCCTGGAACCACCTTGACTTGGTCCATCCATGCCTCATGTGACTTGGTCCATGTTTCTTTTAGGGACATGGACCGCTTGGTGGTGCCTAGCTGAGCCTAGGCACCCTGGGTGTTAGTCGGGGCTTGTTCTTGCCTTGGCATGGTGCCCAAGGCATGCTCGAGGGTCTTCCTTGCTACTATGCCCATGCCGCCCCTAGGAGAGAACACACCTCTCTTTATAGTAGATGTTAAGCCGTTTCCCGAACTCCAATAGGAAACATCAAGAAATGAGACCAATCGTACTTTGACTTGGTCAACGCCCAAGTCAAGCTTTGTCAACCCTTGCCAAGGTATGCCTTGCTCGTGCCAAGGCGCGGCCTTGCTCATGCCAAAGGAATCTGCCTTGCTCGTGCCCAAGGAACTTGCCAAGGCGCGGCCTTGCTCGTGCCAAGGCGCGTCCTAGCTTGTGCCAAAGGAATCTGCCAAGGCTTGCACGTGCCTGTGCCAAGGGATGCGCCAAGGCACGTGCCAAGGCGCGACCTCATTTGCGCCCATCACGTGCCTAGCGCGCTCAAGGCGCGACCTCATTCACGCCTGTGCGCTGCCTCATTCGTTCTGCATGCTATCCCGCAACCAAACCTCATGGAATCATCCGAGTCCTCCGGAACTCGGCTATTTGCTAGGTTTCTCGCTGCCCAGCCCAGCCTATTCGGGTCATGCTATTGAGGGGCTAACAGAAGGACACCATCACCAAGTGTCCCATTTCGGGTCATCCTAGTATTTTCTTTTTCTTTTTTCCATAATTCAACTTGCTCATCATGAGTCGAACTCAAGATCACTCTTAATCTTGCATTTTAGCTAGTGACGTTTGCATTATTTCACTGAATATGCTTTGCTTGATATCTCTTGTTTAATTTGAAATAGAAAATTGATCTCATGAATCTATATCT
The DNA here is from genome assembly GCA_039657325.1 of Stephania cephalantha. Classification (NCBI taxonomy): domain Eukaryota; kingdom Viridiplantae; phylum Streptophyta; class Magnoliopsida; order Ranunculales; family Menispermaceae; genus Stephania; species Stephania cephalantha. The sequence goes on along the minus strand of CM077577.1, from coordinate 4,664,225 downwards.
ATATATAATAAGCCTACATCTTAGGTGTGCCGCATGACAGTTTCGAGCCTTCTCGTAACGCCACGTGGCATGCTCAAGATGTAGGTTTCGTCAAACAATATATGGTATGTGACACGTGGCGTTTTGGATCCTTCTCAACGCGCCCGTGTCATATCCAATATGTAGGCCAACATCTTGGCCGGGCGTGCCATGCATGTGGTGTTTTCGAGCCTTCTCGATGCGCCACGTGACACATCAAATATGTTGGCTAATTATTTCTTCTTAAAGAAAGAAATGTTTCATGACTAATTCATTAAGAAAAAAATGTTTCATAAATTAATATGAAACGTTTCTATATTACAATAATAATACATTTAAAAAGGTACATGGGGGCTTAAAGAAAGCGGTATATAACTTTCTACATTTCAAACGTTTATTATTTCTAGTATATAATAAGGGAAGATCTTGGGTGTGCCACGTGGCGGTTTCCAGCCTCTCGACGCGCCACGTGGCACAACAAGCTCTTTCCTTAACAAAGCCCTAAGCTCTACCAACTCATCTATAACTATATATAAAATGTAATTTAAAAAACCATAAATTACAAGTCGTTTAAAAAACAAAGCATTTCAAAACGTTTCGAAACATGAATGAATTAAACAACCCACTATATATACAAACCGTTCAAAAACCAATGAATTGATCAAATTAATGTTTATACTAATTAACTTTCTCTATATATACCCCTAAGAAATGATAGGATGTTCACCCAAGCACATCGTTCCTTCAACCATATCTACACTTTTGTTCGATAGATTTTATGTTGTAATTTACAATTTAATTGTGGTTTTGGGGATTTGTAGGGATTTCTCGTGAAGCTGATCTTCATCATGATCTACAAAATCTTATTGTTGGATATGCTCAAGTATGATAGGTTGAAAGTTAAGGTTTCAATTTGTTTTGACAAAATTGGGGGTTTTTGTTAAATTTTTTTTCTATTGTGAGATTGAGATGAAGTAGGTTTTGCGAATGTTGATGTGTTATTTTTTTTCAAGATGTTGCAAAGGAGATGATCTTTAATGGTTGTTGTGATCAAGATCTCATCAATCTTTAATAGCTGCTCGTAGAATCATTAGAGAATGGAGATTCTTTTGTCTGATTATTTTTTTTAATTTTTTAATGAGATGTAATCTTTTTTTTTTGTAAGTAAGATGTAATTTTTTTTTGGTTAGTAAGATGTATTTTGGTCACTAAGGATGTAATTTTTTTTTTTTTTTTGGTTAATAAGTGTAATCTTGAAATTATATGTATATTTTATAAAAAAGAATTTAATGTTATGTTTATTAATGAATTTCTTGTACTTCAATACAGTTTTGGTATTTTTTGTCTACAACATTTTTGGCATTTCAATACATCCACGTATCTATTGAAAATGGCCATGAATGTAATTTTTTAGCTACAAATACAAAATTTATAGCATTATACATTTAGAGTCGAGGCTTGGGCAATGACGCTGCTACAAATTTTTTTCGTAGCCAAAAACATTTTCATGCGAAATAGACTTTTTGTTACATACTGTTTCGCAGCTAAAAACCCTTTATGTTGCAGTGAGTTATACAACTTTGGAAATTACAAAAAAAGGCATATATGTATGCCACAAAATTGTCTTAGCAGTAGTCCTAGCCCAGTGGACAATTTAGTATAGAGGGACTTTCAGAGACCTTTAGTTTCTGTTATTTCAAAATTTAAAACGTAAAACTAATTCAATAAAATTTTCATATATGTAAATATGCACCAATACAATGAGATTTCCATATATAACAGGCACCAATAGAGACTTCAAAGGTTAATGACGTTTCTAAATTTAAATTAAATGGAAATCTCAATATTTATTTTTAACATCCATACAATAAGGAATGTACAAGGTGTCAAAGACATACCTTCCATGTTAATGACGTTTCCAAGTTTAAACTAAATGGAAAACTCAATATTAATTTTTAACATCCACACAATAAGGAATGTACAAATTGTTTCGCAGCTAAAAACTCTTTATGTTGAAACGAGTTATACAGCTTTGGAAATAAAAAATTATGCTAGATGTATGTCACATAACTGTTTTAGCTGTAGTCCAAACCAGTGGACAATTTAATATAGAGGGACTTTTAGAGACCTTTAGTTTGTGTTATTTTGAAATTTAAAATGTAAAACCAATTCAATAAAATTTCAATATACGTAAACATGCACCAACACAATGAGATTTCCATATATAACAAGCACCAATACAATGAAATTTTCATATATATATATATAAAGTACACTAAAATTGGACGAAATCATCACAAAAATATATAATTTTTATTTTCTTGCAAAAATATATAGTTAATTAAATCAATGAAACACTTAAATGTTCACAATTAACAATCAAGACTTACCCGTATATTGAGATTTTATAGTCCAAGTGTTATTTGGAAATTTGGAATTTTAAATTATACACTCCAATGTTAAAAAAAAAAAACATTTACTTGACCAGAACAAAAGTTAACTAGTTATCCACTTGCTAATGATAAGTCGTGGGCATCAACAGAGACTTCAAACGTTAATGACGTTTAAAAGTTTAAATTAAATGAAAATCTCAATATTAATTTTTAACATCCACACAAGGAATGTACAAGTTGTCAATGACATACCTTCCATGTTAATGACGTTTCCAAGTTTAAATTAAATGAAAACTCAATATTAATTTTTAACATCCATACAATAAGGAATGTACAAGGTGTCAGAGACATACCTTCCATCGAAAAATAATGTAATTTCATACTATATCCAAATTTTAAATTAATTCTACATAATATAACAATAAGTAAGCTATGTGTGAAAAATAAAATAAATTTAAAAACCTTATTAGATTTACTATTTAAAAGTTCCAAAGTTCCCATTGTCTCCAACCTCTAATTCTTTAATTCAATGTGTGATAAAATCAAGATGTTCTGGGATGGATCAATAAGGTTGTGACATGTGGCATATTTAGGTGGGAGTTTCCATTTTTTATATACTTTTTCCTATTTTGTAGGTAAATATATATAGTTTTTTTTTTTTTGTGAAGAAAACATAGTACATAGTGGTAGTTAGTATAGTGAATGCATATACGAGTTTTTTTTTTTTGTTTTTTTTAAGAAACGTGTATATAGTTTAATGTGTTTATCAATGGTCAATATTTAATGATCAGTTTATATGGTGATCAACTCATCATATTTTATAATCCATCGCCTCAAGCCTGCAGTAGTCGGTTTACGGTAAATATTTATTTTTGGAACGGTTTTATTTTCTAATTTTTTCAAGTATTTTTTTTAACCATTACATTATTTTTTTTTAAAGAAAAGTTGTGTCAAAACACAAAATAGTAGTTTGTGTCACAATTGTGCAATTGTATTTTTAAGCAAAAATCACAATTGTGTTACAAAACAAAAATTAGTAGTCATACAAAAACAATTTTTTTTTTTTTTTTTTTAGCACAAGAGACATCCCTATATCTTACCTTTTGGCAAGTAATGTCTCATCCATCTCACCAAGAGATAATTTGGCTATAGGCATTAATTGTTATTTTATCTGTTTAGAGGTCATTGGAACAATTTGACAGTTTTCATTAGAAAATTAGATTTTTTCCAAACAATAAAATTGTAGGAATATAAAAGAAATGATCTTTTTAGTTGTATATTTGTTCTCTCTCTTTTCTTATAAATTAGTTGATACTATCTTTGTCTTAGTCTATTGGAGACTACATATTAAATCTATATTTCATAGAATTTATAAGCTTGGACATGCTCTTGAATATTGATGAAGAAGTACTACCAATTTTTCTAATATTCATTATATGTTATTTTTTTACTTATTTACTTGATCGGATATCACACAATATTTTTTCTACAAGGATATTGGCTTTGGGTACATCAGATACAAACGCAATACTTTTTTTATACTTGATCTTGCCTGTGCGCGAAGCTCGGGTCTCCGACTAGTTTATATATATATATATAAAGCTATATACATGACACATGTCAACTCTACATAGCTTTCAAATTAATGTTTGCCTAATTAATATCAATATCTTAATTAATAGCCCAAGTACATTATTTTCATTTTTTTGTTGTTGTTCTTTTTATTTTTGTACACAATAACAACTTTATTACATCATTTTTCATATATTTTATATTTACTTTTTAAACAACTTTTATTTATAAAAAAATAAATATAAATTGACAGTATTTCGAGACAATGTCTAGACCTAAAATTAGTAATATATATATAGAGTAATTGTACGATTAAACAAATTAATATAGACCTTATCTGGAACTCATTAAAAAGGAGTTATATTTGCAACCATTGAAGAGGCCTCGGCGTAATTATTGGCTGTGATTTTAAACAAATTAATTAATGGATCTTATCTAAAACCCATTAAAAATGAATCATATATGCAGCCATTGAAGAGGTCTCCGCATAATTATTGACTATGACAGTGCTACACACGCATGGCGTCCCAAAAAAATATTAACTAGTGCCAATTGCCAAAGCAAATATGGTGAGGTAAATAACATGTCACTTCTTAAAAAGCTAAGGTTTGGAGAAGATCGAAAGTTAGACGACTCCGTTCAAGTAAAAAAAAAAAATAGTAACTAGTAACTAGTGAAATGGTATATAATATGAAGTCATCACATACACGTAAAACCTGATTGATGAACTTGTTGGTAAGTACTTATATATTCATGATATCTTTTGGGTCGCACTAGAGGCACCCCACAAATTATGTAAAGTAAATCAATAAAATCAAATGGTGTTTTTCTAAAAATAACTTAGATGAAAATAACAATTTTGCCCCCATAAAGAATCGAATTCCTCTTTTGTATCTTGCAACCATGCACCTCAGCCTCATCAAACACCAAGTTCGACACCCTCCCTAGTTAGTCAGCCCACCCTCCCTCGCTGATGTTCAACCGTGCACCCCAAGTTCTATGTGGTTTGGACTCGTAGTTATTGTTTTGCAAGGTTTCTTTGTGGCGGCTCCAAATCTCGAGGCGAACCGGGCACCGTCACGTCGCCGGACACATCACCAAGCCTCGCCACGTAGTGGCCTACTTATCTATGACGCCACGCGACCTAACTGGTTGTTTACACGTTTCCAACTAACACTAGCTTAACCAATTATTCTTCATATAATTATGAATTTGTTTAGTTAGTTAGTTAATCTATAGGTTTCATTATCATTTTACAGCGAAGTCTTTAAGTGTGAATAAATTATGCAATTTAACAATCTTAAGTAGTGAAAAACCAAGCAAAATGATACCATATATATAACACTAGGCGAAAAAGTACAAAAATCCATATACATGTATCAGTGTTCTACAAGTCCCCAAAACCTAACAAAACTCAATATATACATGTTGTAAGTCACACACAAGCTGGCGTTAGATAAGCTCAGAGGTAGTCGCCTAATACTCCCTTGCCCCTTGCTCGTCGAAGGATCTGCACTCGGTCATCCAATAAATACAATAACAAGTCCAGTGAGTAAAATCCTAAGAGAAGTCCACACAATATTTATGAATAAAATAGATAAAACTAAAAGACATGCAAGTAATACATTTGGCAACAAAAAGTCATACTCACATAATGTAGGCGGCATACGACATGCAAAAACAGCAGCGAGAAATGTAACAACACATAAAAATTAAGCAGGCTCGGAAGTAAAGCAAGTAGTAAATAAACAACCAAATAAAATGAGAAACCCCGACCTAAACTAGTTGGTACATCGATAAAACAGGACAAGAACCACGTATATACTCGCAGGCTTACAGTGACTCAACCCTGACTACGGTTAACAAGTGAACCCCTTTCAAACGCTATATATTTCAAGTCAAAGGAACACCTTCAATCCCTCCCGACGGTTGAGATATACTCTACTTCCATTAACACAAGCTAAAAACAAGCAATCCATGCAAGTGATTTAGCCACAACTAATATATACGTGACCGAATTTAAAGTGAAAGACCCATGTGTGTCCACTAGTACTCACACATGTAATATGATATCGATAAAACCCGAAAACTATGAATTATGTAAAGCATTCCAATTGGCTTTACGTACCTCAATATGCACTCCTTCCCTGAACTCTCGAATCCGATCTCACCTAGCTCCCCGGTACCCAAGCTACGCTCCCTAGTCCCGTGAAGTCCAATTTATGTGTTTGATATGTTTACTAGTTGATTAGAAGTGTATTAGATCAATTTTCACTAAAACAACCCTTTAAATTGGGTTTTTATCTGTCAGTAGCGCATTAGTGGGCTTACCTAGCACACATGTGTGTGGCGCGCTAAGGAGACACCTAGTGCGCTACCGTTCTTCATTTCGAAGAAAGCAGTTGAGCATCCAGACTGGATAGCACATTAACCAGCCTGGGTATAGCGCTATCTGTGACGGCCTCAGTTTCTCACAAAATGGGCCCTGCCCGCATAAGCCCACGTGGACCCCCGAGCCAGTCTCTCAAGGTCAACGCAGGCCTAGTCAGCCTTTCAATCCATCCTTATAAGTAAATTCATAATTTTAAGTCGAGTTATTTGTATTTTTTTTAATTTTTACAAGTTAGCGGAAGCAATTAATACGTTAGATAACTTAGAATAAAGTAAAAGAGTCGGACATCCTAATTGTGGAACCCTGTAAACATGTATATTCATGTATATCTTGTGTCAAGTGTTATAACTAAGCAAAAATGATATACAAGTCACGTGTATCTCTCAATCCAAACAAGTATCACAAGTGTGATAAGAATATATATAAATAATACAAAAAGTCAAAAACCTACAAAAGTATATAGAGGAGGGCCGCTCTGATGTCCTCAGAGTAGATCACCAAGTGTCGGCGTCTTGCCCTTGCTTGGCTGCGAATCTGCACTCGGTCAAATACAAGAATGCCGAGTCCAGTGAAGTAAAAGCCAATAGGATCTAAACAAGTAATTCAAAATAAATAAAGCAGTCTAAAAGTCATGCGGATAGAAAGAAAGCTATATGGAATGCATTATAATAAGACTATAAAAATGAAAGTACAATAAGGAATGAGTGTCAAAAGAAACAATAGAGAGGTGCCTAAGTAGTCCAAGACCACCGAGTGCGGGTGCCATAGGGTCGGGGTCATAGAGTCGCGACAACGTCAAGCAGACTCGGGTTCTAGGACGTGGCGTCGCCTGCTGTACCTAGACTGTCGCGAATGAGGGACATCAACGTTGCCCTGGATAAAACACATCTCATTCCGACCAAATATTCCAGTGACTCGAGGTTAAGGCCCCGGTTGCAAGCCAGTAACCACTTCAATCAGAGACACTTGCATGACTCACTTGGCCCTCGGACACTCATAGATGGGTGAGAATTTCAAGAAAGGGACACAATACAATAACAACAAAATATAAGCTCAAATGAACTACTGTGCATTTCCTAACTGGTTTTACTTACCTCATATCCACGCTATCACGCCCTCGCGGACACGCTCCCAAAACTGACACCTAGTACGCGACACTAGTCTCCTAGGCTCATGGTATCAATTTACATTAAATTAGGTGTGTTTGAGCCTATTTAATAAAGTTTAGATTTTTTAAATCCTTACATTGTTCAAAATATTAAATTCGAAGTGGTGCCACGCTTCTCGAGGGAGATTTTCGATGTAAAATCCTCCAAAACTTCAAAACCGGCATTATTATAATTTCCTCACTTTTTTTCTATTTTTCCTTTTTTTTCTGAATTTTCTTGAATTTTTTGATTTATTTATGATTTTCAGTTACTTATTTTAATTTTTTTTATTAAATAGGGGTTTGGGTTGCTTAATCGGTCCAGTTCAGCCCGGTTCGGTTGAACCTGTCGGTCTAGCCCCCTGGGTGGCCCGACCCAACTGGGTTGGGCCTAGGGATGGCCCAGCCCAGTTGGCTAGGCCTATGTTGCGCACGGCTTGCACGCCGTGCGCAACACCCCCTCTCCCAATTCGCTTACAAAGAGAGCTAAAAGCTCTATGTTCCTTTTTTGTGTGCCTTCCTTTTTTTCTTTCCTTTTCAACTTCTAGCATCACCATAAAAAGAACTGACCATTATAATCATCACAAAAATTAGATTAAAACATAAAATTTGTTTCCTACACTAAGTTTTACACCATCATGAGTTGATCTCATCTATTTGACTTCAAAAGCCTTAAGTTCATACACATTAATACCAAAAATTAAAGAAGTGTAGAGGTTGAAGAGGAGAATGACTTACCTAGGGGGTTTTTCTTTCTCTTGTTCTTCTTCTCTTCTTCAAAACAAAAACACAAACCCTTAAAACCCACACACACTCATGATTTCTCTCTCTATCTTATCTACTCCCACTTTCCACACTCACTTATCACACTCACTCCACCAACAAGTGACACATGTCCAATTTAAGAATTTTTTATTTTACTGTCAACAATTAATTAATTCATTTACTCTACCGTTTCACATAATTTAAAACTTTTGAAACTTTTGAAATTTTATTTTTGATTTATTGGTCAAACTATAATCCTATACCCGTTAACGCACGTATCTCGAAAAGTTACCTTACTCGTAACTCGGCGATCGAAATACAATAATTAAATTGCGTACATCATTTTTTTGAAAAAAATAGGTAATACAAAAATCACTGAAAAATAAATTACCTCGGTGTCGACTCCCGAGGGTTGACCAAGTGTGCCACGTCAGATCCAAGTCAAAATTCTGAAATGTCACATGGCACGGGTTAAAATTTTATGGTCATTACACTATCCGTGCTGGGTGACAGAATTCTCACTTGAGAATTATGTCCCCAACACCCCGATTGGCCACCTCAAAGTTGTCGACCTACCATCTTCCTCTAGGGAATCACAAAATGCCACCAAATCAATTGTCAGAGGCTCAATTATCATTAATTCATCAAATCATAATATTCATCTATAAGCTCAAAAATACTAATTTCCTTCAAGATTCAGTTTTTAAAACACAATCATATGCATTAATTGACTTTGAAATCATTGATAATACTAAAAGCACACAGATTACAGTTTTACAAATTCGTTTTGACAAACTTTCCAAAAATTGAGCTCATTTTCAAGTGTATGATGTGAAGAAGATAATTACTTTTGTGTTTAATCCCTCAATTTGATCTAAAACACTGAATTCCAGCTCTCCAAATCATTAAATGTTGCCATCTAGAACCTTGATCTTCTAGTTTTGCTTGTAGAAGTTGGTGTTTTGTGGGAAAATCCACTAAGGATTTGTTTATATAGTTAATTTGTCATCTAATATGCTATTCGTATCTCGAGGATAATTCTATGGTTCTGCTTTGAGCTGTCTAACACAACATTATGACTCTAATGTGGCACTCATCAATTAAATCTAGCATTGTCGTGCCCATACCTGGATACCCTATATTAGATGCCCCGCGCCTCGGTATGCATTTTGAGACGTGCCATAGCTTGTCTAGTCGATGTATTTGACTTAGCCTATGATTTAATTATACACTATATGATGCTAGTTTAGCCTAGTCTATTATTCCCAGGTAACTGCTACCCGATACCCGCGTCGACACGTTTCCCAAAGTAACTACCCGTCACATCAACTCGCTCGATAGCAACGTACACACATGCAATGCAATATAATGATATAATGATTTTAAACATCGCAATATAAGCAAACATCACCATTCATAACATATACTCTCGATTCTCATGTACGAGTTAACCGAGTTGTCCTCGTAAGACCCAAATTACGATCGTCAATCCCCGAAAATAACGCTACTCCTAGTTTAGTTAATTTGGGTTGTTGCATTCTTGCATATTCGAATGATTTGAAGAAGTTCTTAGGCTGAAATGACACAAGAACAATTAATGGAAGTGGATGCGCAACAAAAAGAAAATTTTCATCATTTTGGTGGTGTTTTTCTTGCGTATAAGTTATCGAAGTTGTGAACACTCAGTTTATGAGTAGGTTGGCCATACAGGTGCGAGACCCTTATTTATGCCTCGTTCGATGCCCACTGAGTTATTGTGTCGTGTTTGTTGCGTGAATCATACTCGGATATGTCCAACCAAAAGTAAGAATCGAGAATAAGACGAGTTTTCACGTGCCCAACCACCTAGACTCTCACATCCCTTGATCTCAATCATGTATGGCCGACCATCACTAAAATCTCCAAAAACCAAAAGAAAAAGCAAAAAATGATGAATTTTTGGGTGGTGGTCTGGACCTAGGGTTAATGCTAATGAGAAAGGTAAGATGCAATGAGAAAGAAATTGTTTGTTGTTTCAATTGGTAGTGTAGTGGCCCCAAATTCCGAGGCCCGCCATGGGTGCCAACGCGGGTCCACAACCCTGCCACGTCAGGTCCTAGCTGTGTCCCCACGTGCCATTAACCTACACAAGTTCATTCAAAACCCAATACTTGACCAACTTACATCATGAAAAGTTACTAGTTAGCCTATTGGACTCAATTCACCTGTTAATATCATTTTTAACAATCAAATTATAGCGGAAGACTTATTAGACTTGATCAAGCAGTAAACAAATAAATTCAAGTCTTAGAAACATCAACCTAAAGTGGAAAAACTCATAATATAAACATCATAATAAAAAAGATGATCAAAATCCTCAAAATAAGCCAATATACAAGTCATGGGTAGCTCGCAATGTATCCCGTATCCTAAAAGTAAATATAAATATATACAAACATCCGAGAAAGGATGTAGCCTGTCATAGGTAGTCCTCAAGCTTCCCCTTCCGTCGACTCGTACCGGGGTCTGCACTTAAGCCATCACAACAAAACAGATGGCGAGTCCAGAGTGAGGAATACCAAAGAAATTCAATAAGTATTTATAGAAATAAAATACAGGAATTTGAATAAAGCTATTAAATAGACATGTGGAAAAATTAAAATAGGCAACTGTGCTCATCGCATGAATACATAATAGACAAGCTTAAAATGTGTGTCTACAACCTAAGTCAGACTAACACCATACTCCGGACTCGAGCACTCCCAGTGAGTCACACTCCAGCATGGCCAGCCTCTGGGTCCTCTCGACGGCCGGCGTGGTCCCACGGCGCACCGACACGTGCACCAAAAAATCCTCGGGTCAAATTATTCACTGAGACCCCGGGTGACACGTGCCATGGTCTAGTGGACATACACACAGAATGGCCCGGTGGGAGCGCACTCAACCAAACCGTCCATATAAACCATACTAGAAAGGAATAATGAAATAACTGAATGGAAGACAAATAAGGAAATAAATAAATAAATACTCGAGAAAATTTCAATTGGTTTACTACACACCTCAAACCGCGCTCCACTAACACAAAGCGATCTCCAAGCCTCCAAATGCGTGCCTCAACACTCGTCGATCAAATCCAAGTACCTAATATTCGTTAATTTATCAATTTCCTAAACTTTGGAATTTCCCAAATTCACATTAGAGTATCAAATTCATCATATAAATTCATATTATACCCAGTATCGATCCCCGGGATAGGCCCCCAATTGGCCGAATAGAAACCCAAATTTGAAAAAGATTTTTTTTCATTCCAAGCGAAACGGCGTCGCAGGTGGCACCGCTCGCGGTGCCCTTCCTACAGGGTGCTCATCGGGGTTTTTCGAAAACCTCGGCTCCAACTTCGTGACCCGAACTCGATCCAATCCCTTATGATTCACCAAAACTACCATAGGGTACGTTCAAACCATGTTAAAACTCGTCCAAAATTCAAACCAAAACCCCAATAAAACTCAGCGAAACCCCGATAAAAGTCGGTGAAACCCCAAAAAAACTCCACAACTTCAACACTACCATCCACAACATCTAATACCATGATAATTGTTCCCATCCAACTCAAGAATCATAGCAAAAACCCCCAAACCAGCGAGCTAACTCGCATACCCAAAATCCACGTCAAAACCTCGAAAATCCATACTCGAAACGTAAAGAGCGACGAGGAGAACGTGAATCTCACCTTGGATTGTCGATTTCTCGTCATATGAACCTCCAAATATTCACTTGAAATTCACCAAAATCCCCCATATTTTCGTCCAAAATGAGAGAGGAGAGAGAAAAAGTGGTGAAATGAGATATTTTTTGGACTTTTATAGTCTTTTGTAATCTAATGTGTGTATAGATCTCAAGGGCCACTTGGATGGTTAAGATAAGGTCAAAAAGTTCATTTAAGGTGACTTAGATTGGTGACTTTGTCACTTGATCTTATCCTCCTTCAATCCCATACACTAAACCACCAGGCGTTCAGAAACCTGGCTCTGCGCCGCGACACGTATCGTTCGCGTACACTCACGCCATCAAACGTCTAAACAACATTTTATATTAATTATTTAATGCATTTTATTCATTTATCATGTGTGCATTATTTTCCAACCTAGTGTACTTTCATTCACCTACCTGGTACCCGAGTCTACACGCTAATCGAAGCGAATACCAGTCACACGAACAATAACAATATAAATACACACATTGTGATGCAATTCAACATAATTAAGCATAAACATCGCAAATTAGGCAAACAACACACAAAACTAATTATTTACCTATCTCAGACGTGCCCGATCCTAGTTGCGGGGTCCACGAGATGCTGAGTTGCGTCCACATTTGAAAATACGTCCTATTAACGGTGTAATTAAAACTGGGCCGTTACATTTCTTCCCAAATAGGAGAAATTTCGTCCCAAAATTTAAAACACTTAAATAAACTCTTACTGTCAAATAGCTGAAAGTAACGTGCCGCATAGTAGATTCGAGCTCCCAGGTGAGTCTCTAGGTTCCGTGATGCTGCCAACGAACTAAAATCTTTGGGATCTCCCTGTTCCGCAGAGTTTGTATCCTACGATCCACGATCTCAACTGGTTGCTCATCGCAGGTTCAGTCAGGCCAAACCTCTACCTGTCTGACATCCACCATCGGTCTCAAACCTGACCTAGCCAGCCTCAACATAGATATGTGAAATACCAGATGAACCCCACATAACTGTGACGGTAACTCCAACCTGTACACCGCTATGCCGACAAATGCCTTGACCTGAACGGTCCAATGAACCTTGGTGCCAGTTTCCCTAGATGCCAAACCTCTGATGATCCTTATAGGGCGAAACCTTCAAGTACACCAAGTAGCTCAGATCCTCGTGATACATGTCCGCATGCTTCTTTTGTTTAAATTGGGTCGCCTGAAGCCTCTGACGAATCTGCCTAATCTTCTCATTATGATCCACTACGACCTCAAGTCCTATATCCACTGCATCATTTGGTGCCGCCCAACATGGTGGTGACCTGCAGGGCCTACCATATAGTGCCTCGTACGGTGGCATCACGGTACTCGCCTGATAGCTGTTAGTGTAGGAAAACTCATACAAAAGTAGATAATCCTTCCACAAACCACCAAACTGCAAAATACAAGCCTGAGCATATCCTCCAATATCTGAATCAATCGCTCTAACTGACTGTCGGTCAGAGGATGATACGTTGTACTGAACTGTAGTCTGGTGCCAAACTTGTCACGACCCAATTCTCTAAACCCTGTTTTAATTCCTTAATCAGGATCACCGACCCTTGACGTGGGACCTACACTGTGATACGTGTACCGATCGAGGCACGGGGCCGAGGTATATTGTATTTTTGTATTGATGTATGCCTAGTGTTATGTATTGTGTAGACTTACTAAGTCGATTTGTACAGTTGTAGGCGTCGAGACGAGAGTGAGGACACACCTTGAGTAACGTACGAGCCGGGAAACCGGGTAGTTAGCATTTTGGTAAGTCTTATTTAATACTAATATGAAATAAGGAATTACTTATAAGCCTATGGTTGTGTTTGTTAATGTAAATCAAATTAAAGGCCTATAGTTGAGTAAATTAAATGGAAAGCATAAGATTGGTCTAGAGATACACATTGGCACATCTAGGAACTAGGTGAGTAATGAAATGGTGTCACTTGAGGTTGAGATAGTGAGAGTTAGTGGGATATATGGCAAGAGGTGGACCATTAGATGTTCCTCGAGATACATAAATCCATGGAGATCAAAGGCTAAGAAGGAACATCACCTTAATATATAATATTTGTGATCAAACAACATGCAAATCAAATCACTCATTCATTTTTGCTGGAGAAAAAGAAAGAATTGTTGGAGAGGAGTGAATCATCAAGGTGTTGAAGGAATCCATGGGAGTTGGTGAGAGATTCTCAAGCTAGGGTGCTACATCATCTAGGTACACATCCTTTTAGTTGAAATTAGAACAAGTTCTGGTTTTAGGCTAATTTCATATGGTAGATGATTGAGTATTTGCAATTGATTTATATATTTACATTCCTCATTTCAGGCTGATAACACAGCTATATTGAAGTTCTTAATTTGGTTTTGAAATCATAAATATATGAATTTTTGAAGTTGCAATACCAAAACTAGAATTCTGCATGTTGTATTAGGAATCAACCTGGGTAATTTGGTCATAATCTGCCCATTTTAGATCCAAATTGATCCAAACCAGTGGCATTTGAAAGCTTATTTAAAGGGGAATAACTTTGATCAACTGAAGGTATTCTGAATCAAATGTTTTTATATCCAAACATGCTCTACAAATAGGTACTAGAATTAAAAAGGAAAGTTTTGAAACTAAAATTGTTAAGGGGATAACTCCCTAACTACTTATCCACATAAGCTGATCTTTTAGTATGTTGTATTTGTGTATATTTTCTGCCTTGTGACCAAATATTACATTTTTAGAAACTATAGATTAGGAGAAATAGATGTTCTAATCCGCTGGTCGGATTAAATTCCAATTAATCTATGTTTAGTAAAATCATGACATCTCTTTCATTTTAAATCAGAATTTTGAAAACTAAACCTTTCCGGAAAGCTAAGAGAGATACCAACAATAATTGTATTGATGGAGGATTTCGATATTTTGACCATTTCATGCCTAAAAGTGCATTAAAATGTAGGACTGAAATTGAAACTTTATTTAGTCTTTAGGGGCTGATTTAGGAAGATTGATTTAAAGTGTATTGAACCAATTTGAATACACAATAAACAACACTAAATTGAGCTTAAACCCACTATATTTGAACCAATGAGACACCAAACTCAAGAACTTAGGAAAAGGGTACGGGATAGCGAATACAAGATTTGAAGTATCGGAAGGCCAGTAAAGCTAGGACTTTACTTTGTTGTTGTGGGTGTACCCAATGACAACTTTACTTGGCATTTCATTTCTATTAATTATTGTCCTTTCATAGTCCTTTTGACTATTTTTCCTTTGTATTCTTATATCATGTGTTCTTTGTGTCTATGCTCACTTGATGAGTCTAGTTTGCATGATATCCATTCATTTGATTTGATTCATTGATTATATTACATGCTATGTCTATTCTTGTTGTTTTAAATGTGAATTGAATGATAAATAACATGATATTAGGCTAGTGAATATCTTATAAATGTTTAAGAGGACTTGTATTCCTTATTTGTTTAGGTGTGTAGATGTGCATATGCCTTGACAATCCATACTTGGTATTTCTTGAAATTTTAAAAGTAGTTTTCTCATTTAGGTCCCGTACTCGATCGAGGTGTGCGCGACTCACGAGGTTAGAGTCCCTAGGGATGTCGGCAAATGTTACCTGACACTATATGACATTCGGGGTTAGAGTCCCTGAGGTGGTCTACACACCGGGGTTAGAGTCCCTGGTAACACTTGGGTTAGAGTCCCTTGTGCTATATGATTATTGAGAAATAGTGACATGTTTCACTGCCGACCGGACCTAAATCACCACTACTTAGCCTAGTGTCAGTATCACTTGTTTAACTCTCGTATTTACTCGCATATGGTTTATTTTCCAGTGTTCCCATGTATATGCTTTTAAATACCATTTGAATATTTGGAAATGCAAATTAAACTTGTCATCGGGAATTACTGTTTTATTCTTGCACTCACCATCCTTTTTATGATGGTGGGTGCAGAGCCGTCTACCGGCAAGTCGGGCAAGGAGAAGATCGATGATTATCCCTGAGCCCTCGGCGCGTCACTGCATCGATTGTAGGTCTTCTTTTGGTATTTTGATTGTATATGTTATATGTCTTTCAGATACTATTTAGGGTTGTATATTGGGTTGAGCGTTAGCTCCCCGACTTGACTTAGACTATTTTACTGTTTCAATGCATTTTGAGGACTTTATATATGTGATGTCATTTCCTGGTTTTCCACACTTAGGATTTTATAAATGGCTTCCACATAAGTTACTAATTGCTTCCGCATAATCAATAAGACTTTCGTTAATTAATTAATTTAATAAAAAGTTTTAATTAACTCTAAATTTTATAAACTGGTAGGACTAGTGTATTACTTATCCTGAACACGAGAAAAGAGGCGTTTAGGTTGTAAAGGCTGACTAATACGTAGTTGAGTCCTGCGTGGATAGGATTAGGGCTTAATTACCGGATTAGGCCGGGCGGTGCCCTAGATTAGGAGAGGGGCCGTCACAAAACTTCTCCTGCATACTCTCCCAAAGCTTAGATGTCAGCCTGGGATACCTGTCAGAAACAATGGAGATCGGTACACCATGAAGTCTTATGATCTCTCTCTCTCGAATATAACGCTCGGCTGTGGGAATGAATATCTCATGGAAATCAGAATGAAGTGTGCCGACTTCGTCAGCCTGTCAATCACTACCCAAACTGCATCGTAGTCTGTGTAGGCCATTGACGAAGTCCATGGTCACGTGTTCCCACTTCCACTGAGGAATGGGCAGCGGCTATAGCAACCCAGCTGGTCTCCTGTGCTCAGCCTTCACCTATTGGCAAATATGACAACTCCTAATGTAGTTACCAACATTAGTCTTCATCCCTAGCCACCAAAACAACCGTCGCAAATCATGATACATCTTAGTCCGACCAAGATGAACAATATATCGCGACCGGTGAACGTCCTTCAATATGCTGTCCCTGAGCTCCGATATCGCAGGTATCCACAATCTACTGCTATGTCTCAAGCACCCGTCTGACGTCTCGGACCATTCTGTGGAACTCGGATCCTGAGCCAGTCTGCTGAACCACCTACATAGCCCGTCAACTCTCTGACACTCAACAATTCGCTCCAGAGTCCCCGTAAGAACTCTCATCTGACAAAAAATCTGTAGTTCATAAATTGCCTATGTCACACACATTACCGACGCTGCCTCAAAAAGTCTGTACTCATGTGTCATAGGCCGCAAGATTGTCTCGCTCTCAATGCCACTCTGACTCAACGCATTAGCTATCACATTTGCCTTCCCCGGATGGTACTCTATGGAGAAGTCGTAATCTTTCAGTAACTCAAGCCACCTCTTTTGTCGCATGTTCGAACCCATCTGAGTGAACAAATATCTCAAGCTCTGGTGATTAGTGAACAACATGAACCTCTCTCCATAGAGATAATGCCTCCAAGCCTTCAATGCAAACGTGACTGCTGCAAGTTCCTAAGTCGTACACTAGGTGTTCATCGAGATAAGTAAGTCACTGGGTATCCATCATGCATCAAGACACAACCCAACCCCATGCCTGAAGCATTGGTATAAACTGAGAAGCCTCTACCTGCCATTGACAATGCTAACACTGGCGCAGAAGTAAGCTTCTTCTTCAGCTCCAAAAATGATTCCTCACATTCCTCGGACCAATCAAATCTGACATCTTTCTTGGTCAATCTAGTCATCGACGCTGCAATCAATGAAAAACCCTGCACAAACTGTCGGTAATATCCTGCCAAACCCAAGAAACTACAAATGTCAGAAACAGACTCAGACGTCGTCCAATCAATAATCGTCCAAATCTTATCACTGTCTACTGATATACCCTGATCACTGATGATATGTCCGAGGAACTTCACATCACTCAGCCAAAATGCACACTTGCTGAACTTAGCATACAACCTATGCTCTGTCAGTGTCGTCAAAACATCCCTGAGATGCCTCTCGTGCTCCTCACGAGTCTTGTTGTATATCAAGATGTCGTCTATGAACACAATTATGTATCGATCCAGAAATGGTCTCAAAACTCTGTGCATCAAGTCCATGAAGATCATCGGCGCATTAGTCAGCCCAAATGGCATGACTGTGAACTCAACAAGTCGTATCTCGTGCTGAAAGCGGTCTTCTCAACAACACCTTCTCGAATCCTCAGCTGATGGTATCCTGATCGCAAATCAATTTGCAAGAAGAACTTGGCTCCTACCAACTGTTCAAATAAGTCATCAATCCTTGGAAGTGGGTAACGGTTCCTGACCATTACCTTATTCAACTTCCTGTAATCAACACGTATCCTCATGGTACCGTCCTTCTTCTTCACAAAAGGATCGGAGCTCCCTAATGAGACATACTAGGGTGAATGAAACCCTTCTATAGCAACTCCTCTAACTGGGTCCTCAACTCTTCCTGCTCGAAAACATACATCATGTAAGGTCGGATGTAAATAGGTTGAGTCCCCGATATCAACTTAATAATGAACTCAACTGCTCGGGGCGGTGGTAGTCCTGGCAAATCATCTGGAAATACATCGAAAACTCACAAACTACGGGGACATCTTCAACCCTGATCACTGGCCTCGGCTCAGGCTCAACAGTCGCAGCAAACGCCTCCATATCTTGAGTCGTCGCTAAATGACCTCTAGTGATCGGTAAAGCTGTCGCAACTCCGACGAATGATAACTCTGGAATTCCTTCGATATCAAATGTAACAGTCTTACTAAAACAATCTATATGTGCGTTATATACTGACAACCAATCCATGCCTAGCATCTCATCGAACTCCAGATAATCTAAAACTCGTAAATCAGCCGGTAACTAATGCCCCCTATCTCAACAATACACTCCCGACATATCCGGTTAGGATATATCTTATCCCCTGCAGCCCATTGAGGACCGGATGTGTGTCTAAAGTCTGTGCTTGATACTCTAACTGTCATACCATGCGTCCAAAGCAATGAAATACAAAGTACTACCATAATCAAGTATGACATGCATGGGAATGCCACAAATCGATAACGTACCTTCGACAAGCTGTCTGGTCACCTCCTTGTCCAGCTACTGGACCGCAAGAGCAACGGTATGAGCCTTATCTCTGGCCTGGTCTGACTGTGGTGGTGGTGGTGGTGTCGGTTTAGTACAGTCGGCTTGTAGATGCCCAACCTGACCACATCTATAGCATCGACGAGACTCTTATCTCCCAAATGGTCTAGCAACACTCCCTTGACCCTGACCATGACTCTGGCTATGTCCATGTCCTCTCTGATCCCTGTCCTGCATATACTATTGCCTAGGCTGCTCAGTAGGCGCAGAGGTGGTAGCATACACCGCCTGGCGATCATAATAACTCATCGGATCATCCCATCGATCTTCATCGCCTCAACGACCCTGATTTGACCGTCTATCATCTCGACGAGATTTATGCCCCTGTCTTTGGCTGCCTTGATGATCTCGTTGTCTCTTAAGTCTCTGCTCTGACCGAGAACTCTGCGAAGACTGACTCTGATAAGACGTGGATGTGGGTTGACTGCCCTTCTGTATCAGATAAGTCTCGTGTGCTAAAGCCCTGTCAGAGATCTCTAGTAGTGTACGGGCTCCACTGGATACAATAAAGCTCACAATCGTCTCATCCAGTCACCCAAAAAAATAGTAGATCTGAGGTCACTCTATTCCAGCCACATCTATGGCGTACTGTAGTAAATATATGTATCTCTCTATATACTGCAGTACATACATGTTCCTAAACCAGGGCTAGAAATTGCTCCCTCAATCTGATCCGAACCTCCATCGGAATATACTCGTCCATGAACAGATCACGGAACTATGCCTAGGTAGTCAGTTTCGGATGTGTAGCCGCATATGTAGTCCACCAAACCGCGGCGTCACCTTTCAAACAAAAACTCGACAGATAAGGTTGGTCCCTCTCCTCGACCAAGAGCAACTTATGCAACCGCTCATGTGATAATAACCATTTCTCGGCTATCTATGAGTCTCCTGCTCCGTAGAATTAACCAGGCTAAAACCTGATGAAATCCTTCACCCTCTTGGCCTCGGCTGACAACGTTGCTTGATATCGATGTCACGACCGGTTGCTCTGTTGTAGCCAATGTGATAACTGTGGTCTCACCTAGTACCACCACTGTCCTAACTTTCTCTGTCAGTGTCTCAAAAGTTCTGCCGCTGAACCGGCGTATGTGGTGTGGCAGGGGCTACGACTGCCTGTGAAATCGGTGCAGCTACTGCGGTCATTAGAGCTGGCATCGCTGCCTCCTGAGCTCCCATCATCTCCAAAATCTGCGCAAATTTGTCGTCCATACTATACCTAGTGACTGTAATGTCAAGGTCTCCCTGACCAAGTCACTGGTATCTCCGACCTCAGGCTGAGTAGGAATCGGAGGTTGCCCGTCCATAGGAATCTGCATCGAAAAACGTGCATCGAATCAACCTTTATATAATATATATATGTACATCGTATATGATATATATACAAACAAAAACATATCACATATATAATCCTAATCACAACCCGCCTCACAATCACTTCCCAAGTAGGTTTTTAGGGTAATTACTTGGGTTTCCACATCAAAGGGTTTATTCATTAAGTTTTATGCTCTTATTAAATATCTGGGTTCCATAAACCTAGGCCCTGATACAAAAATGTAGCGGCCCCAAATTCTGAGGCCCGCCACGGGTGCCAACGCGGGTCCACAACCCTGCCACGTCGGGCCTAGCTGTGTCCAACGTGCCATTAACCTACACAACTTCATTCAAAACCTAATATTTGACCAACTTACATCATGACAAGTTACAAGTTAGCCCATTGGATTTAATTCACCTGTTAAGATCATTTTTAATAATCAAATTATAGCGGAAGACTTATTAGACTTGATTAAGCAGTAAACAAATAAACTCAAGTCTTATGAGCATCAACCTAATGTGGAAAAGCCCATAATATAAACATCATAATCAGAAAGATGACCAAAATCCTCAAAATAAGCCAATATACAAGGTATGGGTAGCTCACAATGTATCCCGTATCCCAAAAGTAAATATAAATATATACAAACGTACAAGAGAGGTTGTAGTCTGTTACTGGTAGTCCTCAAGCTTCCCCTTGCCTCGACTCGTACCGGGGTCTGCACTCAAGCCATCACAATAAAATAGATGGCGAGTCCAGAGTGAGTAATCCTAAGGAAACTCAATAAGCATTTATAGAAATAAAATATAAGAATTTGAATAAAGCTATTAAATAAACATGCGAAAAAATTAAAACAAGCGACCGTGCTCATCGCATGAATACATAATAGACAAGCTTAAAATGTGTCTACAACCTAAGTCAAACTAGCACCATACTCCGGACTCTCTCGCGAGCACTGCCAGCGAGTCACACTCCAGCATGGCCAGCCTTCAGGTCCTCTCGATTGCTGGCATAGTCCCACGGCACCGACACGTGCACCAAAAAGATCCTAGGGTCGAACTATTCACTGAGACCCCGGGTGACACATGCTATGGTCTAGTGGACATCCATACAGAATGGCTCGGTGGGAGCGCGCTCAACCAAACCGTCCATATAAATCATACCAGAAAGGAATAATGAAATAACTGAATGGAAGACAAATAAGGAAATAAATAAATAAATACTCGAGAGAATCTCAATTGGGTTACTACACACCTCAAACCACGCTCCACTAATACAAAAGCGATCTCCACGCCTCCAAATGCGTGCCCCAACATCCCGTCGATCAAATCCAAGTACCTAATATTCGTTAATTTATTAATTTCCCAAACTTTGGAATTTCCCAAATTCACATTATAGTATCAAATCCATCATATTAATTCATATTATACTCGACATCGATCCCCGGGATAGGCCCCTAATTGGCCGAATTGAAACCCAAATTTGAAAAAGTTTTTTTATCATTCCAGGCAAAATGGCGTCGCAGGTGGTGCTGCGAGAGACAAGGTGCTCCCGGGGTTTTTTCGGAACCTAGCTCCAACTTCACGACCCGAACTCGATCCAATCCCTTATGATTCACCAAACTACCATAGGGTACATTCAAACCACGTTAAAACTCGTCCGAAATTCAAACCAAAACCCTGATAAACTCGACAAAACCTCGAAAAATCTCCACAACTGCAACATCACCATCCACAACATTTAATACCATGATAATTGTTCTCATCCAACTTAAAAATCATAGCAAAAACCACCAAACCAAGTGAGCTAATACTCGCATATCCAAAATCTACGTCAAAAACCCCCAAAGAACGACGAGGAGAACGTGAATCTCACCTTTGATCGTCAATTGCTCGTCGTATGAACCTCCAAAATTCACTTGAAATTCACCAAAATCCCTCAAATTTCGTCCAAAATGAGAGAGGAGAGAGAAAAGGTGGTGAAATGAGATATTTTTTGGACTTTTATAGTCTTTTTGTCATCTAATGTGTGCGTAGATCTCAAGGACCACTTGGATGGTTGAGATAAGGTCAAAAAGTCCATCTAAGGTGACTTAGATTGGTGACTTTGTCACTTGATCTTATCCTCCTTCAATCCCACACACTAAACCCCCGGGCGTTCGGTACACGGCTCCGCGCCGTGACGCATATCACGTGTATCGTTCGAGTACACTCATGCCATTAAACGTCTAAACATCGTTTTATATTAATTATTTAATGAATTTTATTCATTGATTATCTGTGCATTATTTTCTAACCTAATGTACTGTCATTCGCCTACCCGGTACCCATGTCTACATGATAATCGAGGCGAATACCGTCACACTATCTCACACTAACAATAACAATATAAATACACACATTGCAATGCAATTCAACATAATTAAACATACACATTGCAAATTAGGCAAACAACATACAAAACTAACTATTTACCTATCTCAGGCGTGCCCGATCTTAGCGATGAGGTCCACGAGATGCTAAGTGGCGTCCACATTTGAAAATACGTCTTATTAACGACATAATTAAAATTGGGCCGTTACAGGTAGGGTGCCTTGGTTCGTGTTAAGGGTAATTTTGGGGCATCCAATTAAAAAACATTGGTGCCTCGGTTTTACAATAGGTGAAAAGGACATCTTATAAACAATAGATAAGTATCATGCATTTCCATTGTCAAATAGCTACTGTACCGACAAACATTTTTAAAGAGCTAAGAAAACAATGGTTGATAACTATCAAATTCAGGAATACCAAAACATGACAGTAACTGCCATGTGATCCCTGATAGTGAATTAGTGTAAGGTAGTTCTCCAACATCATTTGGAGGGGTGTCAATTCTTTGTCCAGCCGGCCGACCCAATTTTGTCCAGCCAGAAAAAAAAGGTTTGGACAATATTTTTTTAAATATAGGTCGGGTCTGGACAAGGCTTTAATGCCCAAATTAAAATATGGGTCGGTTCTAGACAAGACCCTCTAAGCTCTGATCCAGCCCGGATTTCAAAAGATACCTATTTTATTTTGAAAATATACTTCCATACATTCCATAATTCACAAAAACAACAATAATTCACAAAAACAACAATAAAAGTAAAAGAAACTACATAACTTGTATAGAATGTATTATTTTAGTTTTGAGACTTAGCTAAATTGCTTGAAACAACATTATGCATTGTTTTTGGACAAAAAAACATTATTATGTTTTGTAATTCAAAATATTAAATGCAACTTGAACATTACTTTTTAAAATTATATTAGAGAAGATTATATTATGAGGAATTTGCAATGATTTTAATAATTAAAAAAGCTTTTAAACATAAAATAATTTTTAAGAAACTCGACAAAATGCGGACATTTAGACAATCCGGATTAAAAGTAAACCGGGTCTGGACAAGGCATATTTGTCCGAATTTACAACCGGATCAGTCTGGACAATGCAAATGCTCGTTTATATCAAGGGCTGCCCGGACCCGGATCCGTCCGGGCCCGAAAAATTGACACCCCTAATCATTAGTTATATCTCAATCATTATGTGAAAACCCAACTTAAGTCTTGAATGGAAATTTACGTTGGATCATGAATTTGTAACAAAACAATCCATTGAACGGATGCGGGTTTATATTGAACCACGACTCTACAACAAAACAATCTACAAGCGATTAGTCACTGCAAGCAATGTCTTTGCCATCTCATCAGAGATGTTTCTGGCGACTCATATCGAATCACTTATAAAAAAAGTTGTATCAAACGACGCAAAATTAAGAGAAGTTATTCAATAATAATAATAATAATAATAATAATAATAATAATAATAATAATAATAATAATAATAAAAGGTCACATAGAGCAGCTATATAAATATATAGCATTTAATATGTATTTTACAATACTCGAACTTATTCATCCTGTTGAAAATGTTATAGACCTTAGCCATCTAGGATTTATTTAACATTTTAGTGTGTTTAAAACTCAAATCTCTTTCCTCAAAAAGAAAAAAAAAATGAAAAAAATTGAAATCTCTAATGCTAAAGCTTCTATGGTGTAGAGACATTTACTTACCAAAAGGTAAGGTTTGGGGATGTCGTGACTACGACTCCCACTTAAATCGAAAAAAGAAAAACTGAAATCTCCGATTAAATGTCTCGCGCATGACGCTCAGTCTCAATTTTTAAGGAGATCAAACATGCATTTTATTGAATTTATTAATTAATAGTCAATTACTTGTTTTTTTTTTTTTGATAAATGGTCAATTACTTGTTGTTGTCTCCAAATGATCTATCCAATTAATTACTAATTAGTTGAAACAATTCTACAATTGATACCAACCAATTGGGTGGCCCAATGGTTTGGTATGAGATTTAGAAGTAAGAAGTCATTGGTTCAAATCTTGATGGGAGTGCCAAAGTTGTTTCTTTCTTATAAAAAATATAATAATTCTACGATCGATTACATCAACTAGTATCGTGCACCACGCAATTCAAGATGTATCTGATGTTCAAACATAAACAAATAGTTATCGTGATTCTCTAATACTACATTTTTCTTTTTGTTAATGTGCATATGAAGTTAGCTTTGCCCGAATTAAATCTCAGACAAAATTAGGTGATGCCTCCTCAATCCACCCTTGCTTGCAAGTGACGCAGTTCTAGATAAAGGTTTAATTTTTTTTAATTAATGATGGCTATTCAGACACTTATATGATTAGTCTCATGAGTCTTAAGATTGCAAAAAGAGACTATCAACTTGACGCCGTGCGCCAACCCACACAGTCTTACCTTGGCTCTTAGTTAATTACCACTAGAACTAACCCAACCCATCCCGGTTAGGTCTTAAAACTTCTTCATCCTCAAGTTTTACAACTTAACCTTTGATTTAGAAGGAGGGACTCGAGCCATCCTATCAGAACTCTCTCTTCACGAGATTTGTCATCTACATACATTGATATCACATGAATTCCAAGCATATTCAATGACCACACACACACGATGGCATTGTTTTATTTTTTATTTTTTATTTTTTATATATTTTTTGGGAAGTTCTTCTACTTGATGAGTTTTTTCTTGGGTGGGTACATCTATATAATGTGTGTATATATATGATTCATCACATACATTGTTAGATCGAACTCCAACTTTGAGAAGCCTAACTAGCAAGCTAATTCAATATATATATATGGCTCGCCACATCACTACTATGCCTTGTAAGCTTCTCATGGCCACCAGTGCTGTAGCATTATTTGTAGCAATAATATTAACGATGAGCCCATCAGGAGCATACGCTAGTCACTTAGTGGTGTATAGCGGGCACTACTACACGGGCGATAACAAGGACATCGGTGCATGTGGGTGCACCAACATTCCCTACCATGGTTCATACAAATACTACGCGGATGGACAATCGACTCGGCTCTACAACCAGGGTGATTGCCATGGCGTGGCACAGACAACCTTAAGCACCAACCAAGACACCGAGATGGAGACTGGGTTTGGGTGGAATAGTGCTTTTATTGTGTGTTGATGCATGCATGCATGCATGCAATATTGTCACAAATATGCGTGCATGTTACATCGATCAAACTATATGCATACTCGCAAAAGCACATATATGTAATCTTATTATAATAAAGCTAATTACTTTGTTTCCATGAGTAATGGCAAGTAATTGGCCCCTGGTGCCGCATTAATAAATTTGTGCTACTTATTATTAGCTGCTCGATCGTCTGATTAATCCAAGATAGCTAACTAGCTAGTTTTTTTTTTTTTTTTTTGGTATATATATGTATATATATATATATATAGCCATGAAGTTTATAAGCTACAGTATATAGCAATGCAATGAAAGAACATCAAAAAAGTTTTTCGCGATCCAAATTAATAGGAAAGTTTTGAGAAAGTGAGTTACCCTGTAGGGAAGTCGACACTTTTTTTGTTTGGTTGGTTATTTGATTTGTGTCAACTTCCATGAAAGTCGACAACCCAATTAATTTCACCAGGGAAAGATTATAAACCCTCAAGGGCGACTGTTTAAACCCACAATAAATCTGTGCTTTTACCTTTTAAAATGAAAAAGAAAATTTTAAACCAAAAGACTCATTTGTAATGACAATTTTAAACTCAAAATATGAAACTCGCCACCTCACCCTAACAACTCTCTCATCATTTCTTCCTTCCTCCTTAAACCATGTATCGTCGACGAATCTCCAACAAGACTTTGATGACTAAAAGAAGGGGACTACTCAAACTCGATTCGATGAGTCCCGACTTATTTCACATCATTTGAGTGAATTTCTTAATTCATGCATGTACACGCACCATGTTTGGATTAATATGTCCTTTAATTAACTCGTTTCGGCATACAACGGAACCGAATCAAATAATGTTCTGAAGAACGTTTGAAAGACCTAGAAGTCTTTTGTGTAAGATTTGGATAGGTATTTATGTGGATTAGTTTCATGGAAGATCATTCAACTCTATACTTTGTAACACTTAATTCATCTAAACAACTTTTGTATCAAGAAAACCATCCATTTTTTAAAAATATTTTATAAAAGTCACTTTGGTCACCTTCCTATATTATTTCTTCCACAAAAGTATGAGTTTGGCATTTGTTTCGTCTCGAGATTCGAAATAACTCATCACGATGTGAATCTAATTGACTCCATTAAAAGTGTAAAGAGAATGTGCCTAGATTGATCTGCGGCAAACTCAGCTTCATCTCTTTGTTCCCTTAACACAATAATTTATATTCTCATATAAAAATATGCCACGTAATCTTATTTATTTATGTATTCTATAAAAAAGCTTAATTTGTTGTTTGGAAGTTTGACAAAAAGAAATGAAAACTATATATACAAATTAACTAGGTGGGAAAACACTTCTTCAACTCCTTAAACTAGAATCATGAAAAAAAAAAAAAAAAAAAAAAAAAAAACTCCTTAAACTAGAATATAATTGACCTCTTAATTTTTATCATTCTATGTATCCGCCAATTGCAACCTCCCCTGCTTGTTGTCTCACGTTTCATTAATGTCTTTATTTTAACTATGTATTTTGTGTGTGTGAGTGGTTAACCTTTAATTTTATAATTTATTTTATGAGTATTTTTGGTCAGGTTCATTTACCATTACATTCATACAAGGCTGAGGCAAGCCCTTAGAATTTGCAATCATCTTCAAATATTCAAGAAGATCGAAGTTTCAAAGAATAATTGCAGACAACCAACAAAATGGACCATTTTAGTACATAAATCGTGACTAATTAATTAACCACAATATATAAAGTTCCCAATTGTTAGGTTTAGAGTACTTCTACTAACATACATTTCAAACTGGTCACTTGGTGCACAATGAACCTAAATTCACAGCACAAGATGCATTTTGTAATGGAAAATGATAGAGTAACATACCTTTGTTACAACTACTTGCTACTCGCCCTACGTGGCAGGTAGGGGTGGGCAAACCGCGGTTTGGTGGTGGAAACCATCAAACCGCGACCAAACCGAGGGTTCGCGGTTTGGCCGATTTGCAAACCACCACCAAACCGCGAACCATCAAAACCGCACCCAAACCGCCCGCGGTTTGCGGTTTGGTCGGTTTGGTTTATTTGTTTTCATGCGACCCATTTTCAAAAAAAAAAAAAAAAAAAAAAAAACAATCATACATATTACATACCATAAAGTCAACATAAGATACAACAAAACATATATAACCAATCATTCACCAAAAAGAACTCAATCAAAGTTAGGAATCCAAGTTCATCTCAAAAGTTACAGCAAAAACAAATAGATTAGAACAAATAAATTCAACAAGCAAGAAAGGCTTCAACTCCATTCCAAGTTCCAATTTCTTTCTTTTGTTCCTACAATAAAACAAACAATTGAAAATATAAAGTTAGCAACATGATAAGAGTTTTATAACAACAAAAAGTTTCGATAAGATTTACTTAACAAGTCAATGATTTCATGCATTTTGCTATTACAACAACAAAAACAAATAGATTCAACAAGGAAAGGCTTCAACTCAATTCCAAGTTCCAATTTCATTCGTTATATCTAAAATAAAACAACAATTGAAAATAGAAAATTAACAATATGATAAGAGTTTAATAACATTTAAAAGTTCAAATAAGATTTACTTACCAAGTCAATGACTCAATGCATTTTGCTAATCATCTCAACTAATCATCTAAAACAAGTTGGTCCAAAATGCCTAAACAACATTTCAAAAT
The DNA here is from genome assembly GCA_039657325.1 of Stephania cephalantha. Lineage (NCBI taxonomy): Eukaryota > Viridiplantae > Streptophyta > Magnoliopsida > Ranunculales > Menispermaceae > Stephania > Stephania cephalantha. Next base: position 4,635,521 of record CM077577.1, on the reverse strand, counting down.
GTAATATGATTAAATGATGATGGTAAAAGAAAGAAATAAATGTAGTTAATAATTAACAAAATTAAAAGAAAAGTATAACCTGTTTCAAGCTCTTCAATTTCCTCTAAATTTTCTTCAACTTCTAAATTTATTGTACCATGTAACCAATCCCGGGTACAAATAAGAGCTTCAACAATTTTTGGAGTCAATGAGGTACGAAACTGATCAAGCACGCGTCCACCGGCACTAAAAGCGGACTCTGAAGCAACGGTAGAAACTGGAATGGCCATCACGTGCCATCATTGAAAGTATTTTGTACTTAGAGACATTATTTTTCCACCAACCCAGAATGTCAAAGTCTCCATTTTGCTTCTCACATCCCTCATCCAAATATATATCTATCTCCGACTTGTTTGTCGTATTTGCCTCCTCTTCTAAAAATCTTTGAAATCCAACCACTGCCCTTTTAGCTCTGACATTACCAAACAATGAGTCTTCCGTCTCTTCACGTACACTAGACAATGATCTAGTTTCATTAGACCACATAGAAATGTAAGTGTTGGAAAATGATTCATATTCCATGTATAAATGATCCAAAGCCTCTCTCACTTTCCTTATCATCTCAACAACTTGCTCGTTCGGATACAATGTACCGTAACAATATTTCAGAAACTTCAACTTGTACCTAAGATCAAGAACCACAACAACCAACAAGATCATGTTCACCTTCGAGATATCTCCCCAATACTTGTCAAACTTCACCTTCATCTTCATTCCCATCGAATGCACATATGAATCATTACTTGCTAAGCATTCATTGATAAGTGTTTCAACTGCATGCACCTCATGAAAATATGCATTAGCTGTAACACATTTAGATCTTGAAAGTCGAAGAGTGGCCCAATAAAAAAGTTCCAAGAACTGCAATAATACACGCGCAACACTCCAATCTTCTTTTGTGGGAACTCCCTTCTTCAACTCACTTGAAACCTTATCATATGACTCATACAATCTCTCAAATGCTCTTTGATACTTCACTACTGAATCCAACATCAAATAAGTGGAATTCCATCTAGTTGATACATCTAAGGACACTGGAGCTTTACATGGTATTTTTTCAAGTTCAACACATTGCTTAAACTTTTTCTTCCTTGATGGAGAACTTCTCACTTGTTTCACTGCTTCGCGTATTCGACTAATGGAGTCTTTCACCTCTTTCAAACCATCACTAACAATGAGATTCAAAATGTGTCCACAACATCTTACGTGAAGGTATTTCGCATTTAACACGCTTCCACCCCAATTATTTATTTTTCTCCTTAAGTATCCAATTGCCAAATCATTAGTTTTAACATTGTCTACAGTTATTGTAAACACTTTCTCAATTTTCCAGTGAAGCAAACACATCTCAACAACCTTACCAATATCATCAGCCGTATGGCCTTCAACCTCACAAAAATTAATGATTTTCTTTATCATCATCAACATAATGTGCAGTGAGACACATATAGCTAGTATTTTGCAAAGAAGTCCAAGTATCAGTTGTCAAACAAACTCTTTGAGAATTATTTGTTAAGATCTTTTTCAATTTTGCCTTCTCAACATTATACATATCCAAACAATCTCTAGTTATAGTTCTCCTCCTCACTAACTTGAGTTTGGGTTGTGTAACATTGCAAAACTTAACAAAGCATGGATGTTCCACAAAAACAAAAGGCAATTCAGCTCCTATTATCAATTCAGTAAGGGCTTCACGACTTAATATTTGATCAAACTTCCAAAGTCCTATTTTACTTTCACCCTCCGACCCTTTAACTTTTAATTCTATTATTTTGTGTTTCTTACACACTGAGTTCACTTGACTATGTGGGTACTTGGGGCATTTATTTAAATGAGTTGTTATTGTGCTTGTACCATTCTTGCTAGGACAATGATACTCTTTACTACAATAATTGCAAGTTGCAAGTGCCACTTTTCCATGCTCATCTAACGTTTTAGAATAATGGTCCCAAACTCTAGAGGTTGTGCGATTACCTTTCGATTCTGCCTTCTTTGTTGATGATGGCAAACTAGATGAGTTTGGAGGAGCAACAATAGGTTCACCACTTTCAAACTCCATTGGTGTAGAACTTGCATCTGTTGATAATGTTTCGGCTATTGCGTGATATGAATCCATCTAGACAAAAAAAAAACATACGATCAATGTTGGAATGAGAATGAACATTAAATAACTAACAACTCAAGGGATCAAAACACGGTTCTAGCTTTGGAGTTTATATTTTTTAATGTATAAGACCTACTTCTTAAACACCAAACACCAAAAAAATGGAACTATAACAACAACAAGTGATCATCATCAACATCATCATTACAAAAAAAGTACTACTACTACTACTACTACTACTACTACTACTACTACTACTACTACTACTACTACTACTACTACTACTACTACTACTACTACTCATCATCATCATGGCTTCAACAGCTAGAACATTTAAAATGAACCGTTCAAAGCTACAACATTCAACATTCAAAGCCAAACTCAAAAATTTGTCAAGTGAGACCAATTATTTGGTATTCAAAGTCAAACATTAGAGATAATTACCTCTCTTGCGATGTGGTGGTGGGACTCGCAGCGATCGAGGCGTGACTTGTACGAGGCCACGGTGGAGGCGGAACCGGTGGGAGGAGGTAGTGCGAGGCGGCGATGGAGTTGGACGCAGCAGTGGAGGCGGCAGTGGGCGCAGCAGTGGTTCGTGCGGTAGGAGGCGACACCGACAGTGGTGGTTGGAGCCGACCGGGAAGGGCGATGTGGTGGCAAGACTCGAAGCTTTCTAGGCGTTACTGGTATGAGGCGGCGGTGGAGGCGAGACTGGTGGAAGGAGGCGGTGGACGCAGCAGTGGCGGCAGTGGATTGTGGATGCAGCAGCAGTTCGCGCGGTAGGAGGCGGCGACGACTGATAAGAGGCGACGGCGAGTCGGCGACAGGCGGTGGTCAAAGCCGACCGGGAAGGGCAATGTGGTGGTGGGACTCGCGGTGATCAAGGCTTGACTGGTATGAGGCGGCGGCGGAGGCGGAACCGGTGGAACGAGGCAGTGCGAGGCGGCGGTGTGAGGCGGCAGTGAAGGCGGTTGTGGACGCAGCAGCGGTTCGCGCGGTGGAAGGCGACGGCGATAGCGATGGTCGGAGCCGACAGGAAAGGCGATGGGTTCGGCGGCGGCGGTGAGACGAGGAGTGAGGAGGATGAATGGCGGCGGTGAGGCGGGCACTCGGGACGTAGAGTGGTAGAGAGAACAGAGAAGAGACTATAGACTATTTTTTTTAAGTTTTAGGGTTTTGACTTTTGAGTTGGAAATGTTGGGTATTTACTAAAATACCCTCGGTTTGGTGAAACCGCAAATTTTTAAAAATGAAAACCGCAACCAAACCACAATTCTGCGATTTTTAAGTTTTTCAAACCGCCCCTAAACCGCGAGTTCTAAAAACCAGACCAAACCATGCGGTTTACACGGTTTGGGCGGTTTGGGCAGTTTTTCGGAAATCGCTGCCCACCCCTAGTGGCAGGTGTTTTCAAGCCATTGGGACCACCAAAAGTGGATGGAAGGAGATGGAACGTAACGTGACGGAAGATTGGGTCTTCCGTTACATTCCGTCTCTTTTGCCAGTGAAAGCCTAACGAGTGGGCTCCACCTCGTGTCAAACGCGTCAATTGTCTCGTCACATTGGGTTTCGTTGGGATGAGATTGGTCCACGCAAACAAGCTTTTCTCTTTTGGGTTTTTTTCTTCCATCCATTATTCTCTGCTTCTTGTTGTAGACGAATCTTACTTGGGTAGATGAACATCGAATCTCAAGAAGAAGATCTGGAAAGGACCTTAATCTTCAAAGCCTCAACACGTGGTAAGTGTGTATGTCCTATTCCCTTGAAGATTCTTGCTGAAAGGAAAAGTGATTGTTTGGATCATATGACTGTGTTATGTACGTAGTTGTGTCGTTGCATATTAGGGTTTAGTGAAGGTGTTGTCTGTGTTGAAGTTAGTGTTCAAAAGTGTTTGTTTGGCTTCGCATGTTTATTATGCCACTTATTCTTGTGTTATGCAGTTGTTCGATGATTATGTGTGGAGTAGGTCGAGTGGACTGATTCATGGCTAGGGTTTCATGCATTGAATGCTATTTTTTGATTTTTTTAAGAGGAAGTTTGTTTTATGCATGCATTGAATGGGTGTTAGGTTTTCAACTTGAAACAACATTTATTCCAATCTTTATAGTTAAAGTTATTTGTTCTGTAACAATTTATGTTTGTTTGGACTGTTTTTGAGCTATATTCTTCATGTTAAAATATAGTAGCATGGATGAAGTAAATGCACCGAATGACCTAAGGAAGATGATTGTTATGAGTCCCAGTGAAATGAATAAGGAACATGCATATGGAAAAAATGGGATCTTCTGATTAGAACATCGATGGTGAGATGTAACGGCCCGCTTTAATTAATCTCAATTAACTAACAAATTACAAATTAAGGCCCTAAGCTCAGACCCATGTGGACGTTGCGGAAAAGTCTAAGGCACGCCTAACGAGGTAAATTTGTTATTTTTGTGTGGGGCGCGTTTATTTATTTTATTATTATTTAATAATTCGCGCGCGCTAGTTAAGAATTACACTTAATCGCGTTTTACGCGTGTAGTGACGAGAGTGTACGACGTCGCGGTGTGTGCGTAACGCGGGTATATGAGATAGTCCGGGATTTAGTTGTCACGTCACACATTACATCACCATCAATAGAAACCGTAGAAATTCGACGAGGTATGGGCAGACCAAAGTTAACATGGGATGCATTAATTAGGAGGGATTTGAATGGTTTGCAAAGCTCACCATCAATTGCACTTAATCGAGCACAATGGAAAAGTTTGATCCATGTAGCCGACCCCAGTTAATTTGGGACTGAGGCTATGTTGTTGTTATTGTTGTTGTTGTTGTCACACATTACATCACATCACATCACCCATCAATCACTTACCCACACCATACCTTACTTTCTCTCTCCTCTCTCATTTAAAAAAATCTCTCTACTCACCCTCCCTCTCTCTACCCGAGCTCCCTCTTCCCTCCCCCATTTTAATTAATTTAATTAATTAAAAATAATTAAAAATTAAATAAAATATAGTTTTAAATACAATAAATTTCAGAAAAAAAAATAGGAAAATAGCTAGAAGATTTTGGAGAAATCTAGGAAAATTAGGAAAAATATAAAAAATGAGAAAAAAGATAGAAAAGTAATTTTAAAGAATTTTTTTGGCGTTTGGCACCCCGGTATAACTCGAAAAGTGTGCCAAAATTAAACTTTTTTAAATAAGAATTTCAAATTTTGGTCACACATTATAAATTCACTTAAAGTGACTCTAAAATAATTAAAGTGGTATAATTGGACACCAGGGACTTAGGAGACCATAGTCAAGTGTCGGGTGTGCATCTTGAGGAGTGAATAGGATATTTTGGAGAGATATTTGCGATTGCTTGACGTGAGTAAACCCACGAAAAAAGTCAGCTTAGAATTTACTTATTTTTCTTGTAAATTATTTATTTCACATTAGTTTTCGCCGATTCAGCTTGCATGTTTACTGTGTCTGTGTATGGTCAAAGAGACGGTATGACCCATTTCCGGCTTTCTTGTTGATGACGATCTGATTGTTGCTACGGTGTTAGTCATACTTTAGACTACGTGTGAGATTTCTTTCCGCGAGTCGATGATCTCGAGAGTGAGATGACGTGAGGCTCGTCTCCGTCACAGAGTTCCTCATTTTGGGCGTGGATTTTCTCGCCTCCAGGGCCTTCTAGATTTAATATTTATGTCCTAAGGCTCGACAGCTATACATTACACTCGCGTTCCATATGCTTGATTATCTCACGACTTATATTCATGTTTTGCATTCCCGTTCATTTACTTTATATGCATGAATTGCAGTCGTTTTCTTGGATTTCTTGTGAATACTAACTGAGTTTCTATGGGATTTACTCATTGGAACTTGTCATTGTTTTTGGTGGCAAGTTGCAGATCCTACGACGAGCGAGGGAAGGCCGCGCTTGGCGACTACCTCTGATCCGGAGCGCCTCCACTAGCTTACCACTACAAAAATGTACCAGATCAGCGACGGGAAACCCTGTCGCTGATCCGATTTTTCCCGTCGCTATAACGATGTAGCGACGGAAATAGCAACGGGAGGCCCCGTCGCTAAAGTCCTTGTCGCTAATTTGTTTTTGCGACGTGTGTCAGAAATAGCGACGGGAACCCGTCGCTATTCCCGTCGCCATCACCCGTTGTTACTTTTGACACGTAGATCGGTAAAAACACCAATTTTGCCACGTCACTGAATTTGGCGATGGGGTTCCGTCGTTATCTCCCGTCACCAAATTGCCTCGTGGCTGCAAGAACCGCCATGTGGTACTTCATTTAGAGACGAGAAGTCGTCTCCTTTCCAGTTGCTAAATGATTAAATTGTTTTTTTTAAACTAAATTTTTTATTTTCTGATTTTCAAAATAGGTAAAAAACTTAATTTTATTAAAATGAATATAAAATAATAAATTTTAAATTAAAATATTATAAAATTATAGTAAAATGGATTGTTTTGAAAATAATATTATTTTTTTAATATGAATATTAAGATTTTTAAAACTTTATAAAAATTTTCAATTATAAGGAAAACATATATTAGTTATATTAAAATTGAAATTAAAATAATTATTATTATTTTAAACATTATATAACAATTAATTAAAAATTAAAAATTTATATTTTCTTTTGGGGAAAGAAACAATTTATTTGGAATAACAATTATGCAAATAAATAAAAGCAAATTAAACTAAATAATTGAAGTAAATAAAGAGCCAAATGAAATAAATATAGCGAAAGAAAGTTACAAACATGTATAAAATGTACAAAACAAGATAAAAAGTATGTGTGAGTGGCAAATACAAAAACCCAAGCGTATACATTAGAGAGAACTCAATCATCGTCGAGATCGTCGTCGGTCTCTGAGTCATCAGGAACATCTCGTGGAGGCACGAATGAAATCCCTAGTCGGTCCATTAGAGCCTACTCCATGCGAGCTAACCGCTCCTAAATCTCTCGCAACTCGTCACGACCTAACGTGTTATCCTCCACAACTCATAGAAGTGACGTCTGCATGTCCTTAATGTCCTTCCTCAGTAGCTCAATGGGTTCATCATAAGTAGAAATAGGCTGAGAAAATTCAGCTCCAGCATGTCTACGCCTGGACCCCGATGGTGTCCACCCTAGTCCATATGTCCGTCATTTGTCATCACGCTCCACGACTGACAAATATGGTGAAAATGGTTTTGGAGGGAGGTGAAAATGGGTTTGGAGGGAGGTGAAAATATTGAAAATGGTTTGTAAAAAGTAAAACCATGTAGATATTGATTTTTAAATGGTTTGTTGCTAGTTTGTTGGTGATCAGCAACAGATAATGATTAGCCTACGTGGACAGCCTAGGTGGCATTTGTTCTTTGTTTTGTTCTTGTTCGAAGAACAGATTTGATCATGCTTGCCGATCGCCTACGTGGACATCGATGACGATCTGTTGCTTAACAAATCAGCAACAAACTAAATATATATCAATTTTGATATAAACATTAACTACATTAATCACATCTCCAACCATCAACACTGTAGTTTACACTATTAACTTTTTATCATTTTTTATTTAATTCGATTTGCAATCTCAAAATAATACAATTACAAAGATAATTTAAAAAAATACCAAAACAAAAAAGAATAAAAATAATTAATAGTAATATGATATGTGAATAGTGCCACACCGAAATGATGTGACACTATTCATTCAACTCCATGACATTTTGGCAAAACATCATTGTAGCTCCACTTTGGCGCTTTATCGAAATCGAAAAAAAAAAAAAATTATCTATCCAAACTTCTAATATTAATGAAAATTTAAATTAAATCTATATGTATATATGTTTTCAATTTAATTTCAACATCTCATGAAAAAAAATTTAATTTCAACTAAAAATTTTAATTTCAACTACATCGCCTAGCTAAGGCGACCATGCGTTTACGATCATTCCAGAGTCCAAGGAAAAGAAAAGACAAAGCATAGATATATTTTGATGTAACTATATATATAATTAATTAAGGGCTTCCGAATTTGTTTTTAGCCATTTTTTTTAATTTGGCTCATCCAATCTAATGGAAGTCGATCGGCTGTCCCAACTCCATGGTTCGAAAGAAACCAAGAAAATATAGTTGTAAGAATTAAATTAACTTGATGTCTCCGCCTCAATTAGAGTATATATATATATATAGATGCTCATTTTTTTTCCCACTATGCACGCTATACCCCTTAAGGACCGTGAAGATTAAATATAAATAAACACTTGTGGATTTGTTTTGATGATGTTGATATTTCGAAATGTATAGTTTGACAATTCAATTAATTTCATTATATATGTTTGGTGGTACAAATTTCGACAATGCCCTTAAGTAAGTCTGTTTGGGCTTAATCTGGCTAACTATATACAAAACTTATCTTAATAAGATTAATCGATTAGCTAATTAATTTAAGTTTTCATGTACAATCGAGATATATGTTTTAATTAAAATTGGGGTTTTCCTAAAGTAGCTTCAAAGCGATTTTTTTTTGTTGCTCTAAGCCTATGACAAAATTGAAAGTAGGGGCACATTAGGAAATTAAACAATTTTGCCATTAATATTGAATAGATAGATAGATATATAGATATATTATACATATAGATATAGATCTTGAAAAAAATAATTTTTGGGTTCCAAGATTTTTAAAACGTGGTTTTTATTTTATTTATGTAAAGGTGTTGCATATTGTTTTCAAATAAAAATAGAATCCATGATTTTAGGAAACCGCCTATTTAATTATCAATGGTTCTGCACTTAATGGAAACTGTTAATTAATCAATTCGTAAATTTTTGTTCTAAGTGCAATTTGCAACATAAAACACCAATATAAAATGGATTTTTGTTAAATTACTACATTACCTTAAAATTAAATAATATATTGGATTTTTTTATCCAAAAAGGAGAGCCCCTGGTTTGAAAAAACCATTTAAAATTTAGTGACATATCAGCAACAGAATTGTCTGTTGCTGATTTGTTTGTTGCTAATTTGTCGCTAATCAGCGACAGATTAGCAACAGATTTTTTTGTTGCTGACAATATGTTGCTGATTTGTCGCTAATCAGCAACAGAATTGAATCTGTTGCTGGTTAGCGACAGATCGGCAACAGAATTGAATCTGTCGCTGATCTGTAGCAGATCTGTCACAGATTTAGCTACAGATCACCGAACTCTGCTCTCGAGTCTCATCAATCGGCGTATCCTATCGCAACTCGTGTGACTATGTGAGCTTGACGTGATTCGATGGTGCGTATCGCTATCTAAATTAAAATTAAAACAATTACAAGTCATGTATAGAAGTCATTGATACATATCATCAATTAACCAAACAAAATTGAAAAACCAAATTATTTTCTTTCAACAATCCTCTCTACTTTCTGATTAAGGAAAGTTACGCCGTCATGACCTTTGGTATGGAAGTAGAGGCATAACTCCAAAGCAGTCGGTGGTCGACGTAACTTCCCCTCCTGCAAAATAGTCGATATTTAAAGAGGATTAAGTTTGAGACTTAATTATATATATATATATATAATATATATATGAATTTATTATAACATAACTTACCAGCCTCTCTGCATGTTGATAGATGGATATGGAACCACCTGTATGCACTGCTACACCCGTATCGGGTCCCCCTTCGTTCTCCGATTCTTGCTTGCTCGCTCAGACTTCTTTTTGAATTCTGGGGTGGACTGCATCTTCTTATAGTGCTCGAAGATCTCGGTAAATACATGTGCCGAATTTTTATTTTTGGAGCACATCTTGCTAATGAAATCGGTGTACCGAGTGGCGGTATGCCTGTCGTACGCCTCTCTGATGGCGCCGTCATCCGATGGCTCCTAATCAAAAGAAAGCTATGTAGAAGAAGATTTAAATTTAAATATAACTAAAAAAATTCTAAGTAAAAGAAACAACCTTAACTTAAACATTTTTCACTTCCATTGATTCCAATAAACATCCTGCATGTGCTGCGGAACAAACTCCCAAGAATAGCCGTCCTTGTGCAAGGAGTGTTTATATGTCATAGTCATCTCCTGGGCGTAGCTTTGTCTGACGGATGGAATTTACGTCCACTAAATTGAAAATGAGGCATTAGACCAAGTTTATAATAAATTAATTAAACGCAAATATTCATACTTAAAGTACGTATACTTACTATCTGTCATCCTTCACAATAAAAAATATTCGCCCCGGGGCCTGAGTAGTAATATTGTTGTGTCGTCGTCCACGTGGGGTCGTACCTATGGACGGGTCACTCGAATGGTGTTACGAGGAACTCGGTGACTGTGACACACGCTGGACCTGATGACTCATAGAGGGCGAGGCATGTAAATCAAAATGGCCTGGTGGTGGGGTCGTACGGTGGTCGGGCATCCGATCATGCAAATGTGAAGGAGATGTTCATCCCCCTGATGAAAAAGTAGGCCCTACACCTGGCCTAAACGTATTGCGACCATCGACAGGTGGAGTGGGTGGTGATGAAAGTAGTGTACAATACATTTGCATAGAGGTGGGATTATCACCAAATACAGCTGGCAAGACATATAAGGTGTAGAGGGATGTGCTGGATGTGCATAAGGTGGGGGAGGCGTCTGATGGAAGAAAGGGGTCTGTTGGGAGGGGTGATATGGGTACGGATGAAAGAACGGGGCCTGCTATTGGGGGATGCGAAGAATGCTAATGTTGAGTCTGCTAACCCTAACTAGACTGTGCAGGTGGAGTAGCATCAACATGTGAGGGTGGGTGTGAATGACCCGAATGATGAGATCGACGATCTCTGCTAGTGTCGGATCTTCCACTAGATCACCCACCAGATCCCTCACTGGATGATGAATCGTATCCTCTACCTGACGATATGACTTTATAAAAAAAATTAAGACTAAGTTAGAAAGAATTAAATATACACCACCTACTTTTTAAATATTACGTAACAAGTCAACAAATAAGAATTTAACTTTCACATTCATTTAACAACTTAAATGGTTATATCATGGTTCGTCGTCACCGTTTTCATCGTTCGATGAGAACTCGAAATTATTGCTTTCATCGTATTCTTTGTCGACATTTGACATGTGTGCGCCATTAGGATCAGCTAGCGAAATTGGAACATTGTTGCCAATATCAACTTGAGTATCATGTTCAGGTAGCTATTCTTGAAAATCGTCTTGTTGTGTTGGCGCACTGTCAACATTCTCGACTAAGTTATGCTTATCGATGAATTTCGGTTGAAGTCTGCACGTAGCTTGCCAATTTTTGTACGCATTTCTTACACTTATGTATGAAATAAAGTACACTTGACTAGCTTGCATGGCTAGTATGAAAGGCTCGTATTTATTTAATCGTAGATTTCGATGTACATCGCCGATTTTTAAAAAGCGGTGAACTCTTGTCCCGACATTGAGGGTGGGATCAAACCATTCACACTTGAACAACACAGTACGTAAAAATCCACCATATTCAATTTGTATCACTTCTCGCAATTGCCCGTAAAAATCATTATCACATTGTGTGTAGTTTGTGCCCCTAACGCACACCCCCGCTACCGCGTGTATCATTGTTTGCGCCATGTGACACTGTCAGAAACTTGTAGCCATTAACAAGATACGCGTGATATACGGTGCAAAGCCAACTAGGACCGTACGACAATATTATAAGTGTTGTATCTTGAATATACGATGGCGCCTACAGGCAAAAGAATTTTTGATGATAAACTTCATTTTTACCTAAATAACAAAAGAAGAAAAATCATGTAAATGTGCATGTACTAATGACGTACGAATTGTTGGAACCAAGTTGAAAAATGTTTCTCGAGATGTTCATTGATTGCTCTTTGTTTGATATTCGATTGCTTGGAACCTAACTCCGATACATACATCCTAAGTGGAGATAAACGAAATTAAGGATTATGATTGAATAAATTGAAGATATTAAACAATTGACATTAAAATCTGTGTATTGTAATGTATTAATGTATACCTTACGAATGGAGCGACCTCAGGACAATTTAATAACACATATGAGTGTGCAGCATTACACTCATCGTCCGTGAGATAACGCTTCTTTGATCTCCCATAAGCTCGACCGGGGTGCGTGAAGATTGAGAAGTTGCCATCAAAATTAGGAGTTGGTCCGGCTCCACCATCATAATTGCAGGGCGGACGGTTGTGCGAGGTGGAGATGTGTTTCTTAAAATAATAGGAACAAAATGCAGCTGCCTCTTCCACTAAGTAAGCATTCTATATTGAGCCCTTAACCCTTGCCTTATTCATAACATTATTTTTTAAATGTTTCAAATACCTACATTTGTAGAGGTAAGTTAGTTAAATGTATATTTTAGTTGATTTTAATTGGGTACGAGTATAATTGATTACCTTTCAAAAGGATACATCTATCGAAATTGTACTGGGCCAGTAACGATAGCCTCGTATGCCAGATGGATAGGGAGATACTCCATTGAGTCGAAAAAACTTGGCGGAAAGATCTTTTCCAACTTACAAAATATCTTAGGAATGTTTTCATGCAAAAGTCGAAGATTGTCAACATTTAAATTTCTAGCAGTTAAATCTCTAAAGAAAATGCTTAACTCGTTAATTGCAATTCATATGTTATCCTCTAAGAGATCCCGAAAAGCAATCGGCATCAATCGTTGCATGAAAATATGACAATCATGTCTTTTTATCCCAAACATCTTCAATTTCTTAGAATCAATGCACCGACCGATGTTAGACGAATAACCATCATGAAAGTGCAATTCCTTAATCCACTTACAAAACACTTGTTTGCTCCGCTTGTCAAGCGCGAATCGTGTTTTTGGGTATTTCTTAGAAATTGGATCATAATGAAGCTCGGGTGATTATAAATCTTCTTTAAGTCTTCCCTAGACTTTGCATTATCTTTCATCTTCCCTGGCACACTCATAATTGTGTTGAAAATATTGCCAAAAATATTTTTCTCGATGTGCATTACGTCTAGGTTATGTCAGATAAGGTTCGTCTTCCAATAAGGCAAGTCCCTCAGTATGATTCATTTTTTCCACCCGCTAGTCTTCAAGACTTTGTTGTTTATTGCATCTGATCCCAATTCAGTGACTTTCATTAACCCTAAAGTTTTAATTTCATGCAAGATATCTTCACCTAATTTATTAATCGGTTGCTTGTTGGATACGATTTTATCTCTGCGAAAACTAGATTTGTCTTTCCGCTCCTTCGAATATCGCGACTAGAAACGTCGATGACAATCGAACCAAGTCGCTTTCCCCCCGAACCTTAATTGAAAAGCATTAGTATCTTCCATACAATAAGAACAAGCAATCCTCCCATGCGTGCTCCATGCCGACAGCATGTTGTACGCTGGAATGTCGCTGACAATTCACATAAGTGCAGTGCACATTTAAAAGTTTGTCTCAGTTGATACATCGTAGGTAGGCACTCCGTTATACCACAAATCCTGCAATTCTTTCACCAACGATTAGAGAAACACATCAATTTTTTACGACGGATTGGTCGATCCATGTACGATTACTATTAAAAACATCACTTCTTTCTTCATACACATTGAAGGAGGCAAGTTGTATGGTGTTAAAATCACCGGCCACGAGGAGTACGCTTTGCCGGTCATGCTGAAAGGTTGGAACCTATCAGGGCATAAGCCAAGTCGAACATTACAAACCTCGGAGCTGAAGGTGGGGTTCACTTGATTGAAGTGGTTCCATGCCATGGAATCGGAGCAATGCTGCATATTGCCCTCTTATCTGACGTGTTATGCGTGCCACCGCATGTGTTTCGCAGTAGCTTTCGAAGTGAACAAACGTTGTAGATGAGGCGCCAAAGGGAAGTAAAGCATTGTCTTATGCAGTCGTTTGTTAGAGTTAAACCTAAGTTCTCTGCAAAACTCGCAAGATATAAGCTCGGAGTCGAGCCCCTAATAAAGCATGCAGAATTGGGGACAACAATCGATTCGCTAATATGGGAAACTCGATCAGTGCATTAAACTCTTACATTTGTAAAAGCAATATATCAAACAGTTATCTTCAGGCAACATGTTTTTACATACTTGTAAAATTTCGTCGAATGCTTGCTCCGAAATATGATAATTCGACTTGATCGTCAATAAACGTGCCATTGCTGAGAGTTTAGTCATCTTCTCGCAACCCAACCAAAGCGGTTGATTCACAGCGTCAATCATTTCGAATAAATGTTTCGCTTCTGGGTTCGGTTCCTCTTCACGGTTCCAATCGAAACTGGGGCCCGCATGGTCGTGTATTATATGATGATATGATGTCGGATATTCATCCATTGGATCATCACCTCCATCGTCCGCATCGCTTAGTAATTCTTCATCCCCATGCTCGGTCCAACAAGAGTAATCGGGAACAAATCCACCCCTCACTAGATGAAGCTCTACTGTGTTTACATCGCAGTATTTCTCATTGCGACATTTTCGACAAGGACATCGAATTTTAGCTTCGTTCAAGTAAGTGGTGCGGCGTTGCATGACAAATTTTATAAACTCCTTCACGCCAGCCACAAACTCTAATTGAGCGTAACCGCCTTCAATACGATTGTACATCCAATCTCGAGACACAGACATCTTGAAAGACCTAAAGAACCCTAATTGAATACACGTACACATCAATCACTATATATATTTTAGTCAAATCTTAACTGTAATTAGTCGAATTGGTTGCATTTGCACATACTTTGTGTAATATATTTTATAAATTTTAGTCGAATGTTAACCGTAATTAGTCGAATTGGTTGCAATATATGCACATACTTTGTGTAATATATATTATTGTACATACATTATTATAAATTATTATAATTTTATTTGAACATATATCTACCATAATTATGAAATTTAAGTGTTTTATTTTGTTTCAATTTATTTTGCCTCATTTTTAATTTTTGCTTAGTAATTTTTAAATTTTATTTCAATATTTGCAGTTAATTTTTAAGTGCTTCAAGTTGTTCTAAAATCTTTTGTTTACTTCATTTTTTCTTCGTTACATATATTATAAGTTTTACATATATATATCGCATAAAAGCGTTGTTATATATATATTTTTTTGTTAAACCAATTACATATTTCCTTATTATAGTTAAATTGCTTTTAACTATATGTATATATATAGTATAATATATTATACTCTTTTATTTTTTGTCCTAATCAAAATTTAATTTGTCCAATGAATTTGTATCATTTAATTAAATTTTTATCAGTACAATATATTGTATTAATATTTCATTTAACTTGTAAACTTCAAACTTAATTTTATTTCAACTTAACGTAATTTATATATATATATATAGTTATATATATGAATATCTATATTTATATCTATATCTATACTATATATAATGCTAATCCTACCTAGCTAGGATTCAATTACTCTCAAATTTAATATTTTTCCTATATTACCCTTAATTTGATTTTTTTAATTAGTTTAAAAAACAGTTAAATAATAATTTAATGGACATATTTGGAATTCAACTTATTAAATTATAACACATTACAAACTAAAGAATACATATATATATATATATAATACTAATAGAATTATATACAATAAACATCACAAATAATCACAAAAAAGTAATTAAATTAAAATCACACTCATGCATTTTATTTGTCACAAAAATAAAGAAATCATAAATATCAACATAAAAAAATTATTCCAACATTTTAATCAATTTAGCAAGTTTTTTTCAACAAAATATATATACATGAAATACAAATTTTTGTTCCAAGATTTTATTTCAACATAAAATATAAAATTGCAAGTTTTTAATCAAACCATTACATTTTTTTAATTTCAAACTTTCAAATTTTAAATACAATTAAATATTTACAAATATTTATATAAAATATATAAAAAATAAAAAAACAGAATATATAAAATAAAAAAATTATACCTCACACAGTAGATCAGAGGCGGAGGCGGAGGGCCGAGGCGGAGTGGCCGGGGCGGAGGCACAGGTAGAGGGTTTTAGGGTGGCGGGCTGGTGGTTTAGGGTTTAGGGTCGAATGAGAGAGGGAAAAGGTTTGGGAGGGGAAAGAAGATCCGAGATCGAAGGAGAGAGGGAGGGGAAGGGTTTGGTCGTCAATAGGGTTGTGGGGAATAGCGACGGGCTAATCCCGTCTCTATTTCTGCACGTGGCGAACGAAATAGATAATTGGGCGAAAAAATTTTCGCCCAAAAAATAGCGATGAGGGTCGTCGCTAACCCCGTCGCCATTTTGGTCAACGGGGTCAGCGACTACCCCGTCGCTGTCCCGTCTCTATTTAGCGATGGGGAATAACCTGTCGCTATTCCTCGTCGCTACTACAACCTTTTTTTGCAGTGTACTCGTAGGTGTTTGTATTTATTTATATATTTTTTGTGATCATTTTGGCAGGCTTATTACCTGATAAATGTATATTAATACTTGTTATACCTTTTGTTGCCAGTATCGATATACATGGTATCCTTTTGTCGGGTTTCCACCTCATGGGTTGTTAATTAATGAAAAAATCGTTTATATTATTTAATTACATATTATTAAGACTTTCACTATTAAAAATAACCTAAAAAGAATCAAAATAAATAAATTAAGTTGTAAAACTTCTTAACTTAGTATATTTCGACAAAATAATCTTTTAAAAAATGAAATTGACTAAGTCGAATCACAAGATGGTTAGTTCGCGGGCAGTCATGGACAGGTGTGCAAGTGACGTGGCATGGCCTAATGACATGTTCGACGACGTGGCGGTGCCCGGTTTGCCTCAGAATTTGGGTCCATCACAGTTGGTATCAGAGTCTAGGTTCAGGAGAACCTAAGGAAAAGTTTAATACAACCGAATAAAACTTAACAATAAACATTAGATGTGGAAACCCGAAGATCCGGACTTAGAACTTTAGTTGGGAAGCAAAGTTATGTGTATATATTGATTGTAATATTTATATACAAATATTACGATGTTGATTTGTGGCATGTTCGTGATTTGCAGATTCGACATGGATGGATAGCCAGTTCCTCATACGGATGAGGGGGGCCAGATGAGCGGCTCGACACCCGCCGACTCGGATCGGATCTTGCGTGACACGGCCGCACTTCACAGCTTGCAGCTCGAGAAGATCATTCGATTGCTTCAAGCGCAGGTAGCGGCCACGCCGACCCCTACCACATTCGCTGCCGCCAATACTGCAAAACAACCAGTTGTTGCTCCGATTGTTCAGGCGACCCCGTTCACCACTACTACTATTGAGATATCGCTAGCAGTGACTACACCACTGACTACACTGGTCGTGTCCCTGACATCGATTCTGCCCCATGAGATTACATTTGAGACCTCCTTATCAGTTGAGGCAAAGTTGATTAAAGAGTTCATGTGTTTCCAGCCAGGCTACTATTATGGAGGCGGAGACCTAGAGGTAGCTTGGAAGTTGGTCTTTTGTACGAGAGATTTCATGGACTTTTGAGGATTCACGACAGCATATGAGCTAGGATTTCTTAAGGGGAGATGTTGCAGTATAGTGGACCGCCCACGCATCCGCCTACGGAGAGTCGAGTACTTGGACAGAGTTCAAGAAGGTTTTCTATGATCAGTATATCCCGATCGAGGTTCGGTTAAGACTGAGATAGGAGTTCCTGACGCTGAGGCAGGGTAGCTGGACGGTGATGCAGTACATAGAGAGATTCAAATACCTGCTTCAGTTTACGATAAACGTAGCCGGGACCGAGCGCCTTCAGGTCCACCACTTTATTCGAGGACTCTGACCAAAAATTGAAGGTGGGATTGTGTCGACAAGGGCGAGGGCTGTACATGACGTTTATGATAGGGCATTGGCCCACGAGTCATTTTTTATGTGGAGCGACGTTGTCCCTACTCCAAAGTGCATCAGGACAGCAATAGGGGCCAAGGGAAGTCAGACAGGACAGCAAGAGAAATCGCGATAAGATAGATTAAAGGGGACAGAGGCGCATACATGACGATGGTCAGACGATCAGCGATCATGGAGTTGTACCTGCACAGCCAGATATGACAATCCAGCCACAGAGATAGACTCAGGGTCAAGGTCAGAGAGGCAAAGATGGGAGTCAGCAGTGGCAGGGATAGGGCCATAGGGCCTTTGGACAGCAGGGTCAGGGCTCCGGATATAGGCAATATGTCACATGTTTCTGATGTAGACAAAAGGGGCACTATAAGAGTGAGTGTACTAGAAAGCCAGTGCCACTACTGGCAGCTCAGCCAATAGAGGCGAGGGAGCAGGTGCACCAGTTGTCGCATCGGATCGTGACGCGTCTCGGCAGCTCGTTGATTATTTTTGGTCGCCCTATGCATACATTGTTATATTGTGGTAGTACATTATCATTTATTTTGGGACGGATGGTAGGAGAGTTGGGTTTGACCGTTTTAGGAAGACCGTCATTTTCTAGATACCGGGGATTCCTGAGTTCACCTTTATCGGAGTCGCGACATCACTTCAGATCACTAGAGGTAGGTTAATGACCACCCAAGAGATTGAGACCCTCGCATCGATAGTAGAGTCCGACGAAAGACCAGTGGCCAGACTTGAGGATGCCCTAATAGTACGCGAGTTCCCAAATATTTTTTCTCAGGATTTACCTGGATTACCCCAGACCAAGCAGGTATAGTTTATGATTGAGTTAGTATCAGGCACATAGCCTATAGCGAGCAAACCTCACCGTATGTCACGACCAGAGCACGAGGAGTTAAGGGCTCATTTAGAGGATTTGTCGAAGAAGAGTTTCATTCACCCGAGTATGTCACCCTGGGGAGCACCAGTCCTATTGAAAGGAAGAAAGATGGCAGCATGAGGATGCGCATAGACTACCGAAAGTTGAATCAAGTGATAGTCAAGAATAGGTATCCCTTGCCCAGGATCGATGACCTATTCGACCAGTTAGCCGGATCACAATTCTTCTCCAAGATTGAGCTAAGATCAGGATATCATCAGCTACGGATCAGAGAGGGGGATATACCCAAAACGGCGTTCAGCATGCGTTACGGGTTATTTGAGTTCACTGTCATGCCGTTAGGGTTAACAAACGCACCAGCGATATTTATGGATTTGTATGACGTCGCGATGTACGCGTAACACGGGTGTATGGGGTAGTCTGGGATTTAGTTGTCACATCACACATCACATCACATCACATCACCCATCAATCACTTACTTACACCATACATTACTTTCTCTCTCCTCTCACATTTAAAAAAAATTCTCTCCTCACCCTCCCTCTCTCTACCCAAGCTCCCTCTTCCCTCGCCCATTTTCTTCTTCTCTTCCAACTCCCAATCACCAAGCTATCCATCATTCCCTCAACTCGGTTTCACATCTTTCGCGGTGCTCGCTCCTCTCCGTGGTGCTCGCAACGATCTCCAAATCGCGGTGAATTTTGTTGATTTTGTAAAGTTTTTGGTGGAGAAATTTAAGCTTTAATGAAGATTAGGTAGTTGTATTATGGTTGTTGTTGATATGGTGATTGTTGTTGTTGTTGTGTTAAAATATGTATAAAAAAGGTGATCAGAATTCGTCTAAAGACAATTCCGGAGGAATAAATAGGGTGGGCGTGAAGCGAAGCGAAAATTCGAGCCCAGCCCCATGTGTCGGTCGAGCCGACCTGGCCCGGACTCGGGTGGCCACGGTTGGGTGGAACCGGGCCCGATTCAGGCCCAACCCACCCTTAAATTAATTTGATTAATTAAAAATAATTAAAAATTAAATAAAATACAGTTTTAAATATAATAAATTTCAGAAAAAATAGGAAAAATAGCTAGAAAATTTTGGAAAAATCTAGAAAAATCAGAAAAAAATATAAAAATGAGAAAAAGATAGAAAAGTAGTTTTCAAGAATTTTTTCGAGCGTTTGGCACCTCGGTATAACTCGAAAAGTGTGCCAAAATTAAACTTTTTGAAATAAAAATTTCAAATTTTGGTCACGCATTATAAATTCACTTAATGTAACTCTAAAATAATTAAAGTGGTATAATTGGACATCAGAGACTTAGGATATCATAGTCGGGTGTCAGGTGCGCATCTCGAGGCATAAACGAGACATTTTGGAGAGATCTTTGCGATTGCTTGAGGTAAGTAAACCAACGAGAAAGTCAGCTTAGAATTTACTTATTTTTTTGTAAAGTATTTATTTCACATTACTTTTCACCAGTTCAGCTTGCATGTTTACTATATTCCCGCGTGTGTCTGTATAAGGTCGAAGGGACGGTATGACCCATTTTTGGCTCTCTCGTTGATGACGATCTGATTGTTACTATGGTGTTGGTCATATCTTACTCTACACATGAGATTTCTCTCCGTGAGTAGATGATCTCGAGAGTGAGATGACGTGAGGTCCGCCTCCATCACAGAGTTCCTCTCCTTTGAGGCGTTGGCCGGAAGTCTATCTTCTGACCAACCGAGTTCCTCATTTCGACCTTGAAGAGGGGGTGTGGATTGCGTCGCCTCCAGGGCCTTCTCGGTTTAGTATTTACCTCACAGGGCTCGATAGCTATACACCACACTCGAGTTCTATATTATTGATTATCTCACGACTTATATCCATGCTTTGCATTCCCATTCATTTACTTTATATGCATGAATTGTAGTCGTTTTCTTGGATTTCTTGTGAATACTAACTGAGTTTCTATTGGATTTACTCACTGGAACTTGTCATTGTTTTTTGTGGCAAGTTGCAGATCCTACGACGAGCCGAGGGGGAAGGCGGTGCTTAGCGACTACCTCTGATTCGAAGCGCCTCCACTGGCTTACTCGTAGGTGTTTGCATTTATATATATACTTTTTTGGGATCATTTTGGGAGGCTTATTACCTGATACATGGACATTGACACTTGTTATACCTTTTTTCGCCTTTATCGACATACATGGTATCCTTTTGTCGGGTTTCCACCCATAGGTTGTTAATTAATGCAAAACTCATTTATATTATTTAATTGCATATTATTAAGATTTTCGCTGTTAAAAATAACCTAAAAAGAATCAAAATAAATTAATTAAGTTTTAAAACTTCTTAACTTAGTGTATTTCGACAAAATAATCTTTTAAACAACAAAATTAGCTAAGTCGAATCACAAGACGGTTAGTTCGCGGGCAGTCATGGACAGGTGTGCAAGTGATGTGGCATGGCCTGGTGACATGTCCGACGACGTGGCGGTGCCCGATTTACCTCAGAATTTGGGGTCGTCACATGAGAGCCCTGTGTTAGATGAGTCTCCACAAACTTGAGAGCCGAAGGAAGGCATGGTGTTTGTTACAGCTAAGGAGGTTAAGAATTTCTTTCAACTTTATGATACTAGCGTAGGATTTAGGGTAAAATCTCGTACTTCATACAAGAGGAAAAATAGTGGTGAGATATGGAAACACATTTTTGCATGTATTAAAGAAGGTCATAATAGATCAAAGGGCACTTACTATTCAGTTAAGCACTCACGATATGGGTGTGCCACACAAGTGACTACTTGACTATTTGAATATCAGAAGTGGCACATAACAAATGTGTGTCTAGAGCACAACCATAGAGTGAATCCTTCCAAATATAGGTTCTACCATTGTAATAGAGTTATAAGTATGGCAACGAGACGTCTGGATTTGAATGATAATGTTAGGATTTCGGTCTCATTCATGGTGGAGTCAGTAAAGCTGAGGGCTTTGAGAACTTGCCATACACAGAGATAGATGTACGTAATCATCTATATGATAGCCGCCGATTGTGTCTTAGGGAAGGAGATGTGAAAGCAAAATATGACTACTTCATGAGGAAGCAAAAGCAGAATACAAATTTTTTCCACATCATAGACGTAGGACGAGAAAACCAAATTTTTTTTGGGGTTGATTCCCGGTCCCGATCTGCTTATGATTATTTCGGAGATGTTATTTCGTTCGACACCACCTACTTGACCAACAGATTCAATATGCCATTTGCTCCTTTTGTTGGGGTCAATCATCGTGGGCAATCAGTGTTGATAGGGTATGCATTGCTAGCTGATGAATCGAAAGAAATCTATGAATGGTTATTTACGACTTGGCTTACTTGCATGGGACGAGAGCCTCAAGCTATCATAACTGACCAATGTCCTTCGATCGGTTGGGCAATTGCTAAGGTATTTTCGAACGCGAGGTAGATGTTATGTTTGTGGCATATCTTGAAAAAGGTTCCAGAGAAGCTTGGTGGGTTAGCAGATTGGGGAAAAATCACTTCTAAATTAAGGGAAGCTGTTTATGACTCTATAACAATTGAAGAAAATATTTGGAAAGAGATAATGACAAAATATCAATTGACAGATGGTATTCATAAATGGCTATGCGGTTTGTATGACCTAAGGAAAAAATGGGTTCCTATGTTTGTGAAAGACACTTTATGGGCTAGAATGTCAACAACTCAGCGAAGCGAGGGAATGAACAATTATTTTGATGGATATCTCAACTCGAAGACATCGTTGACGCAGTTTGTAAGTCTGTACGACCTTGCATTGACCCGAAAATACGAGAATGAGGAGGTAGCAGATTTTGATACATGCCATCATGATAGAGACTTGTTTTCATGTCAGCTTTTTGAGAGACAGATGCGCGACATTTACATAGACAAAATATTTGTGAAATTCAAAGAAGAGGTTAAGAAGATGGTGAGTTTCAAGGCAAAGAAAGTTAGTGTTGATAGGGAATGGTGTATGTATGAAGTGAAGGACATAACAGTACCTGAGGGAATGCTCCATCTACCCCTTTGTATCTATGAGGTTGTCTTTGACAAGGGTACCGAGGCCGTGAGGTGCATTTGTCAGGGCTTTGAGTTTATAGGCTTTTTGTGTTGCCATGCACTAATAGTTTTGCAGGATCGAGATATTATGTATATCCCCCGGCTTATATCTTGGATCGATGGAGGAAGGACTTCAGACGCATATATGCAAGGGAGAGAAGCATTCATGAACTTGATACTAATGCAACCACTATCTTGGAAAGGTACCCTTATATTTAGTTCTTTAAACACATTTAAAACTTTAAGTATGTCGGTGTACATTACAAATTTAAATCCTTGTATAATTTGGTTTTCCCATTTTTTATTATTTCTCAAAACCAACAGGTACGATGCAATTGTTACAAGGTGCACCATGATGGCTGAGATTGGATGTACATCTTCAAAGAAATTAGCGATTGTATATGCAGCTATCAAGGAATTGGACGATTGCCTCCTTGCTATAAGTGATGTTAAAGAGGGGAAAAGTGGAGAGTCTTCAACTGCTGGTCAAAATACCAATGAAAGACATAGTCAAGAACACATGAATTCACAAAACATGAAGGACCCCAAAGGTGGCAATCGAAAAGGTCGACCTCCAATTGAACGCAAGAAATGAGTTTTGGAGAAGCAAAAAAAGAAGGCAATTGATCAAATGAAAAGGAAGGCTACCACTAAGAGGCACTAAGACAACCACCGAGTCAAAGAAAAGAAAGAAGGCTAGTTACAACTTCCCTAACATGATTTTGAGTTGCATTTTACTGTTAGTTGATATGTGCATTGTGCTTTGTGTTCCCTTTGGTGTTTCTAATGCCTAAAATACCATAAATATAGGTGATACAGCCAAATGAAAGTTTATCTCAAGATGGACATGAGTCTCAAGTGGGGCAATTATCAACTTTTAAACAAACAAAGGTAATTTCAATTTTAAATGGTTATGTAATATACGTTACATTAAATATTAGATTGATAATCCTATTAGATGAGATTTTCCTACTTTTGGTGTCTAATGAAGCCAATATGTTGTTGTATATGGTTTTGTAGGTAGTAACTAACCATGACCCATTCACATCATGTGTCCTGCAACCTCCATCTCCAGGTGAAAGTGGGTGATATGAGGTTGACATTGCAGAGTGGGCTACGCCACTCGATTCGTAGGAGATGTCGGTTGTAAGCACCCAAAGGACACCACCTTCATGTAAGGAAGTAAAGGGTGATCATGTTATGGATGAGAGGAAAGACACAATTTTTTTATCATTCTTTGGACCATGTTGTTGCTAGATTTGATACATCTCTTTACGTTTTTATTGTATGATTTTTGTGGCCTAACTAAATGTTGCTCCAATTTTTACCTCTTTGTTACTTAAGGAAGAATTGGAGTGGCATTTTTAGGTGGTCGGTTCAATACTCATGTTGCAAACATTTAGGTGGTTTTGTTGAAGAAATTGAGGTATATTACATGTGGGATCTTCCATAACAAGATTAACATTTTCAGTGTACAATACATTTAGTTGATTATCGAGGTTCGGTATACATTTTGGTGGAACAAATAAACACAACACAACACAACACGTACAAACTTGTATTTGGTTCAACTGAGGAGGACATAAACACCTACAAACTTGCATTGTGATTTGGTTGAAGTAAACGCAACACAAACACCTACAAAATGTCCTGAAACTCAATCTCTAAACAACAACCAAACACAAATGCCAATTGAACAAAATCGAAAATATAGCTTTATACAAACCAAAATGAATCAAACCATAGAACAAGTACCAAATAAAACTTGCATGGTCAAAGCAATGATCAACGAAATTAATCAAAATGAAATAAACCATATTCATGAAAATTCTAAGTAGTTGATCATGACATACCAGCGTTGCACTCCATACAAATGAGTGATTAAACCAATAGCAAAAGCACTCCACACAAATGAGTGATGAAACCAAGTAGCAAAGCACTCTCCAGAGTGATAGTTCATCATCACCATCATGTGCATCTACCTACGATAAGCACTCCACCACTGAGGAGTGAAAATCAAACCAAAGTATCACCTATTTTAATACAAACTTAAAATAAAGTAAGATAATGTTTTCCAACCCAAAAAGAAAAGAAACTCCCACTTCAGTGCTCTTACTCCTCGCTTACGGTCCCAACTTGGTGTGCGCTCAAGGCCTCGTCTGTTGTATCCTCCATCTCCTTCTCGGGTATGTCATTCTTTGCGTTTACGTCTCCATCTTTGGATTGTTGTAGTAGAGCTGCCAATTGGGCAATTTGAGACTTCACTTCAAGTCCATACGCCTTGATGAGGTCTTCTACGCAAGTAACACAAGTGTCCAGCAGGTTGTAATTGAAAGCTAGAGTGGTAATTAATTTGCCCTCGACCCCAACGGATCTCGTCATGCATGTATTCCCTTAACTGAATTAATGCATGCTCAACAACATTAAGGTGACCTTGAAGACCAACTGCAACAGCATTGCTTGGGCCAAGATTACGTGAGGGGGAAATTCTCCACATTGATTATGCGGGTCGAGGGGGTGTACAGAACTTAGTGAGAGAGCTCCTTGAAGGCAGCACATCTGAACCAGTAATTTCCTCCTCGTCACCACCAAGGTTAATCGTGCCTCCCATCTTCACATTTTCATCATCATCTGCAAGCCAAAAAATAAAAAAATTTAGTGACAGCTACAATTAACGAAAGTCACAATAAATATTAACTTAACAAATCACTACTTACCTTGATTGTAACGACCTATTACCTTAGCTGGTAATTAGTACTAATCTAAATAGTAATCAACCTGAGTTAGGCTCAGGGTTAAGATTAGCGTACATCGATTAGCGTGTGTGTGCGTTTGCATGACGTTTTGTGTTTGTTTGGATAGTGAAATTTAAATATAAATAGGTTGTGTATAATAACGAGATACATACAAACCTATAATTGATAAAATACACTATAAGTCATGAAATACTATTACACTGTAAGCGACAATGGAGTCGTGGCATGAATGTGCACGCTCGTGGCTACACGTAGGCATGTTCGGTGGATTTATTGACGAAGAAATATGAGAGTTATATATATATATATATTTATATATAAGGATATATATAAATATATATTGGAATTAAAAAGAAAAATGAAATTATATAGATTATTTGATCAAACTCGAAATGACGCGATGCGTATCTCGAGGAAGATCTATATATATAAATCAAAAAGTTGATGTTTATCAAACTTATCATTCAATCAAAACGAAACGAGGGTTTGGGGGTTTGATTCTGATCGGGACAAGTTGTCCGAGGTGTAGAATCAAGCTTAGTTGAGGAGCTTAATCGATCACACAGCTCGTGAGCATCATATAGGTATAATTTGTTTTAGTGTTTATCAAAGTTGGAATTATGGGTGATGCTAGGATTACGGTTGTTTAAGTCGTTTGTTGATCAATTATAATTTCTCACCTTACTAGAGGTTGTTATGGATCAATTTTGATGAATTTGTGAATGTTTGGGATGATTTGGAGGAGTTTTGGATCGAATTGAATCAGCATAAGCATGATGTTGTTGCAGGTCTGGTGCGCATAGCGCGCTAGGCTTAGTCCATAACGCGTTATGTGTACTGGGAGGATGAACTGACATGCAGGTAGCGCGTTATCCGTGTCAGGTAGCATGCTACCCACACCCAGATCAGTGCAAAACTGATTGGAAACTGGGTGGTTTATCGAAAGCTTTAGGGACTGTTTTAGGGGTTCTAATTAGAGTATAATGGACCTATATTAACTATAATTGGTCTACGATAGGTGTTGATTAACCGAGAAAGAGTTATAGACTTGGAGAGTTAGGAAATTAGACGGGGACTCAGACCGAAGTAAGTACAGATTCGTTTATTTATCAATATTCCCTGGCTATTTAATATATTTAGCTCATATAGTTGTTGAAATGGAATGGGGGGATTATGTACACTGTGATGGTTTTTCTAATGAACAGAAAACGGTGTCTAATGTGATCCACGAGAATAACTCCTCAGGGCTGAGACCAGGTTGTATAGTACTTGGGGTTGATCTCCCGATCTATACGTAACTCCTACTCAGTTTATAGGTTACGTGGGTTACATATTCACTATAGGGTTTATGATAGAACCATGAGACATTAATCGATTGGTTAGACATCACAACGGCTATTATGTTGGTCTAGCACTCGTATTAATGGTGCCGATAGGTAATCGACCCTAGTTTTATAAATAAAAATGGGGAATCACAATGTAATAGTCCAAAATATCTTCCTTTGCATCTGATTATGTATTCATTTATATAATTTACATATTCTTGTTAGATATCATTGGTGCATGTTGTTATTGCATTATATTCTTGTTTACTATATGGAATGTTGATGATTAGTGTGGATCCTTACTGAGCAAGTTGAAGCGCTCGCCTAAATTAACTATTTCAGGTTCGCAACCAGCGCTTCGACTAAAGGGAAAGAGAAAATTTAGGAGTTTCGTGTCTTCTCTTTGACGTAATGAACCTTCTTGTATTTATATACTCTGTTTGACTTATTTGATGTATATAAACAGGGTTGGGGTGATTTATATATGGGTTCGGGTTTTGATAAACTATATATTTTCGTATATTTGTATATATCGAAAAAGTTGTAAATTTTATGTTATGTAATACTTGATTTATTATTTCGATATGAATATATAAGTTGAGTTTATCAAGTATAGACTGAGATGGTGGTGGCTCTAATTAAGTCTTGCAGGATTAGCGAGCTTAATTAGGGTTTCAGGCCGGACATTTTCCCTAATCGAGACACGAGATGTCACATTAGCACTCATCATCCTCATCAACAAGAGATATATCTTCGCGGACTGGTTCATCTTTCGTAGCCCACTTGAAAGCCTCATCATCAGAACTTGTTATATCACGTTCTTCGGATTGACTTTTCCTACTCAACTCTTTTTCAAATGTTGAATCAGCTAGCAAAAGCCGACCTTAAGTGGTGTGAACATTTTCTCGGGTATTAATAATAGTTTTATTTACTTTTTTTTTTTACTAATGGCTTTGCCAGGAACAACAATCCATTTCCGTTAATGAACTCATAATTCATTTTCTCCATGGAATCTTTCCCAATCATGTCCTCTTTATCATCTTTCTTCTTCCCAACTAATGGCTCATTGGGGTTCTTAAGGCCAACTAAGTCAAACAGTTTTCCAAGGTGTTGCGCTTATGGGATCGATGCCTTGGGCTCAACACTTGCTCGAAGCATGTGATTCATGATAACGTAGCCAAGGTCAATCTCAGTCCCAGTAAGCACATACCACAATAAAAACACATCAAAATGGCTCATGTGTGTACGAGAGCCAACACGAGAAATCAGGACATGCATGAGTTGCCTATGAATAAGCCTTGCCTCAATGGTTACATCATGCACGCGTGGTTTCCTAGCAATCTTTAAGTCATTATGATCAGTCAAAAATGACATGCAGCTAGCCTATCAAACCCCTTAAACTTTGGCCACCAATTCATTTTATAACAAAAGATCTTGCCTTTGGGAAGACCAAATGCCTTCCTAATCAAACTGGTTGTGAGTTTAATGACCTTTCCATCAACAGAACTTTCAATATCCACAGTTTTCGTGTATGGTTTGTAATGCAAGTTAGCATAAAACAAACGGACATACCTCTCGCATACGAACTCCTTCGTCGAGATGAACTCCTCCCAACCAAGGTGCTGGAATAAGGGACAAACATTGATGTCGATGCTCTCTAAGTAGTCGAAATTGAGATGCCTTGTTCAGAGCCACTTTCGATTCATGAAGCTTGCTTGAAGGTTTGTTAGGGCTTCCCTACAGTTTGCAAGATAGAGGCCATCCATCACAACATGAGGATCGTCCTCTTCACCCACATCAAAGTCGTCTAGCATCATCTTCAATGCATACAGGAGTCGATGGTGATAAGTCGGTATTTATATATTATTAATAGTTTATTTTAATATATTTAATTGTGGAAAGTCTCTAAAATATATTTTTAATTATATTTATTGGTCGTTTTCAGGTGAAACGGAGTGTGCGGTTGAATTCGTGGCGGAAAAATACTCAAAATGGAGTATTTACTTGCAGTGACCGGACGTCGGACAATTTGCCTCGAGTTACGCGTTGCGTGGTGGGTAGAATGGAGGATCAACAGACCAATTGACACGTGGCAGCGTGCCATTGGCTTTTATGGGACACGTGGCAGCCCTCCATTGGCTATCAGCATTTTGACAATGTCACACATACACCAATTCTTCTCTCTTCCAGCTGCCAAGTGTCAGCTGCTCACCCTCTCCAAGCACGTCATGCAAGCAATCTCCACCAATCCCGTGATGCCACGTCAGCAAGCAAAACAAACGCACCGCAGCAAAACCAAAATCTCTCACGCCTCAGTTGCCAACAGATGCTCCTCGAGGTATGTGCAGTGCATTCGTCTCATGCAACATTCGCGTGATCGAGCCGAACCAGCTTCCCATACCCGTGCGCCACGTGTCTGCTTCTCACCCCAACCACCACGTCACAAGCTCTGGTCCAGCCAATAGGAGAGCGCCACATCAGTTGCTCTGTAGGAAATGAACCAATTGCGATGCACTACGTGGACAGAACCTATTTTCAACCTAAAAACAGTCATACGATGCACCTCGACACACGAGTCACCTCCCCAACCCCCTCCCGGGACCAATTTTTAGTAGTTTTATATATTAGGAATCTAAGGTATTATTAGGGAGCACCGACTATTATTATTTTTCTATCGACTTCTCTTGACGATTGCTTCGGCGGGGAAACAAGTCAGGATTATGGATTCATGGCATATTATATGAGATCTTTTATTTTATTATTTAATTTAGTTTAATTTCTCATATTTCATTGTTATTGCTTTTAAGGATTATGGTTTAGATCTAGGGTGTGTATATGGCTAGTGCATGCTTTTAGGGGGACAACCTTTAGTTATTTGGACCGATAGTATCCGTGTAATTGGACTTTTGGACCAATAAAGTGACCAACACTCATCCGTTTGTCGTAAAATCCTTTCAGTTCTTGAGTGTGCAACAATTGAAACTAGGTTAAATCGGAAGCGGATGCGATCCGGAAGCGGATGCGATCCGGAAGCGGATGCGATCTGATTATTTAGGATTAGTGTTCCCACAGATCCATGTTACTGCGGTTAGTGTATTAAACCTGATTGGCGGATGTCTAGGGTTAAACATTAATTAGGGAAGTAGTTAGTGGCGGACGTCCTGACTATCGAGATTAGGGGAATGAGGAATTTCTGGTGGATGTCGATTTTCTATAGCTAATCTAGGAGAATTTAAATTAATAACTTTTTGAGAAAGATTGAAGACCATGATTGTCATTGAATCTTGATCTTGATTTGTAGAACTGTAGACCTAGGTGTTACTTAGGTGTTCATTAATTGTTTTCAAAGCTATTTTTATTATTTTATTTATTTATTTATTTTAGATTAGTTAGTTAAATTATTTATTTAAAACCCTCGATTTCCCTTTTTGTTATTTTTGACCTAAGAAATATTACCAATTTCTGTGGGATCGACCATTTGCCACTATTCTACAAAATAGTTGGTTTAGAAAACTTTATTTTATCGCGTCAGATGGAATGTTGGACGGCGGGACCTTCCTACCAGAAAGCCCCATAGAGCACAATCACGAGTTGCTTCGAACAGGGAGCCTTGAAGGTTTGTCGACCATTGGCTTCTGTAACATTAATGGATTGCGTCTACATGAAGGCCTAGCCTTCACTGGAGTCTTAGTCATGTTTGGATAGGAAAAGGTATTGCGTTTGCGAAGTTACTTGGAAGAAAAATGGAGAAGATGAGGAGGTTGTGGTGTAGGCGATATGCAATGGAAGAGTGAGAGAAAATTTTGGTTTTGTAAGAGGGGGAGAGAGATATATAGAGGGGTCACATCGATTTCAATGGGCTTATTTAATTGTATTCGGCGTGAGATAACGCGCCTCATCATACCAGCCATGCCTCATTAAATCAAATGACCTAACGATTTGACTTCCCCAGATTTTGTATCACGAGACCTTCAAATGGCAACGCCTCCACGCGACACGTCGCTCGGTCAAGAGATACACTAGAATGAAATTGAGTAATTTGTTTCTTTTGTGGGCCTAATTAATCTTGGCCCTCTTTTGACAAAAAAAAAAAAAAACAGTTTAGGCCTTGTTACATTTGGGCCTCGTTCTATTCTATTTAGGCCCAAATCCATGTTATTATTTCGTTTAAGGTGAATAATACAAACAAGAACACCATACGTAACGTTGTGACGCTCACTTTCGCGTGTCATTAAATTGGGCCTTATTCGTTTAGTTGTTTTTTTCTTTTGGTAATGGCACG
The DNA here is from genome assembly GCA_039657325.1 of Stephania cephalantha. Lineage (NCBI taxonomy): Eukaryota > Viridiplantae > Streptophyta > Magnoliopsida > Ranunculales > Menispermaceae > Stephania > Stephania cephalantha. Next base: position 4,604,218 of record CM077577.1, on the reverse strand, counting down.
TTGGAATGTAATGTTAATGGATGATTTTTTTAAAGAAATATAACTTACTTATAGATAGCCACATTAACAACCACATTATCATGATTAGACCATAACTAATCATGATTAAAACATACTAAAATATCATTAACAAACTGAAATCATGATTTTCTTTTCAAACAAACCTTAATCTTGATTTGTCCATGAGACAAAATTATTAACAAACCCTAATTGTCCCTTACCTAAACCCTAAACATACAACATCAAACCCTAAATCTATCCTTGAAAACCCTAAATTGAAATTTGAACTCCCTTAACGACTAAACTTATTATGGCCTATTCGCTTCGCAAATATAGTAGTCTGTGTGTATGGGATTAAGTTATACATGAGATTGTGGCTTGAGTTAGGTGATTAGTCTCGATTGGGTCACTTGTTCGGTTGGGTGTGTTAAGTTTGGGATTAAATTTTTAGAGGTTGGTGGAATGACCAACATGCCCCCATATGAATTTGTTTACCTTGACGGTGTGGAGAGGGATGTTTTGGGAAGTTTGGCAGAAGCTTCGAATGTACTTCTTGAGATCAGTTTACATGTACTCAAAAACTAGATAAAGAATCGTCTTTCCCTCTTTGAACCGCCTTGCTTCACATCCGGTAATCTTAAAACCCCAAAAACAAATCAAATCAACAACCTAGGTAGAAATGAAATGGAAGGACGAGGGGATTTGATTGAGAGAGAGAGAGAGAGAAAGCTGACAACAAGGGGATCGGTGGAGGTGGAGAGCATCCGCAAGGGATCAGTGGAGAGCATCCACAAGAGAGATCTCTCTGAGAGTGGTGGGGGGAACTCCTTCTCCTAGGCGTCCATGGCGGAGGATTTCGGGGTTCCGATTTCGTTTGGCCCACAATCACGATTTGGTTTAAAGAGGGAATGGTAGTTTGGTAATGTTTGAAGCCTAAGCATTGGGACTAATTAGTGCCACCAAAAATGATGGTTTAGTTAGTCACCTGTATTGAGTATTAAATAGACTCGTGGACTAGTTAATCCGCCAAGCGAACACCAAATTAACTAATCCAGTGTGACTAATCCGACCTAAGACCATGAAGTGAATAAACCATTAATGGTTTAACTCACACTTCATTACAACTGACCCTTTTTCCTTGTCTACAATGCTAAGTGCCTTCTCTAACAAAATGGTCATCTCAGAGGCACGGGACTCCATTGAAGCCAAATTAAGCCTTGAAGTCTAACTAGAACTGCTCTCATCACTATTCTCTTGAACATTTGGACTGTTATGAAGTGATGAAACGGGAGGCTCAGCAAACAAAAAAAAATTGCAACTTCGGTTGCTACACCCAAAGAATAATCTTTCCTTATTCGGCCCTTCCTTCTTCACTCGCCTCAACACAACCAAACCTTTTGAACAATTTTTGCACGGTCAGCTATCGGGACAAAAAACATCGTAATGGGCGGGCGTGTCTTCCGCAACTCCAGCACCCTCCGCCTTCCATTGGGATCTTGGTAACCGTGGGTCGTGCCTTGGCATTGCGCCCAAGTCATGTTCGAGGGTCCCCTGCTAGTCCGCCCGTGCCACCCCAAGGAGAGAGCACACCTCTCCTTATAGTAGATGTTAAGCCGTTTGCTCACTCCAATAGGAAACATCAAATTTTCGACCAGCGTACTTTGACTGGGTCAACGCCCAAGTCAAGGTTTGTCAACTTTAGTCTCGTGCCAAGCTCGTGCCAAGGAATTCACTTAAGTCCGGCCCGTGCCGTGCCGTGCTCGTGCCCGGACTTGCCAAGATGTGCCAAGGTTTGGCTCGCTCGTGCAAGGTTTGCAAGGCGTAGTGCAAGGCGTGCCAAGGCGCTCGTGCTGAGTGGAAATCTGCGTTCGCGCGCTCGTCCGTGCGCTCGTCCCGCATCTTTGGTCCTCACGCGTTCGCCCACGCGACGCGCCCACACGCGCTCGGTCATGCGCGCACCCGTCCGCAAGCGTCCATGCGCGCGCTCGCTTTAGTGGTCCGTGCCTTGCGCCCGGCGCGTGTCCGATCGTGCCAAGGCGTAACCTCCTTTCCGCTATGCACCATTTTCACATGTTCACCCACGATCGCACTCGATGGAACCAACCAAGCCCTCATGACTCGGTCATTGCTAGGTTGCTGATCGCCTAGCAGCCACTGCTCGGTCTCGCTTTTTAGGGGCCGACAAACATCCCCCACGCCAAGATGTTCGATGCCCTCATCGAATCGCTTTCGGTTCTTTGTCTCATCTCAGTAGTCCGATATCTCCTTCTCAAACCGCCACAGGGTCGTGTCACGCTCCCACGTAGGTTCTTCAACATCAACCCACTTGATCAAGTAAAAAGTTCGTCTGTTCTTTTTACTACGGCCACGCGTCTCATGGCTTAGAATCGCTCGATCTCCCCAAAGAAACTCCTTTCGCACGAGGTGGAGCTCGCTCATTGTGCTCCTCCCTGGATCACCTCATCCGAATGAAAAGGCTTGAGGTAAGCGACATGGAACGTGGGGTGTATTTTCACCTCTCGGGTAGATTTAGGCGATAAGCCGCCCTCCCCACTCGCTTGACCACCTCAAATGGCCCTTCATACCGATGTACCGGCCTTGTGTGTCTCCTTTTGTTGAACTTCTTCGTATCCGAGGGGTAAGCTTCAACAAGACCATGTCTCCTTCCTGGAACTCAGGGCCTCCTAGCTATCTTTGGTCCGCATATTTCTTCATCCTCCCGACGCCTTGCTGTTGTCTTGAATTGCCTCCTCGGCTCTGTTTGCTCCTTGCAACCGATAAGCCGCATTGGGCTCGACCCCATCGACTTGGATTTGGCTACTTCGTGTGGAGTAATGGCAGGTTCTTTGCCCATCACCACCTTCAAACGGACTCGGCTCGTCGCCGAGCTCTTGTGAAGGTTGTAATGTAACCGGGCAGCGATATCTAATAGATCCACCCAATTTGTTTGGCTCGCATTCATGTAATGCCCGAGATAGTCCTCCAACAAGGCATTGACCTCTCCGTCCGCCCATCCGTTTGGGGTGATTCGTCGTGGAAAACTTCGATTCGACCCCAAACAAGTTGAACAAAGCAACCCAAAACCGCCCGATGAACCGCGCATCACGATCACCGATAATATCTTCTACGGTATCCCCAATACTTCGCCACGTGTTTGAGGAACAACTCATTGTCGTGTCCGCATCACAAGTTTTCTGAGCAATATGAAGGTAGCATACTTCGAAAACCCGTCCACCACCACCAAAGACGTTTGTCATACCGCACTTTAGGCAAACCGGTTATGAAATCCATTGATATGCTCGGAATGGTCTGTCCAGTATAGGCAAAGGTTCCAGCAGCTCGGTACCTTCCTTCTCTCCGTCTTGCTCTGCACGGCACACAAGACATGTCCGCACGCATCGATCCACGTCCTCCTCCATTTTTGGCTAGAAGAACGAACGTGACGGAGGGCATAAGTCCGCTCCATGCCCGGATGCCCGCCCATCGAGCGTCATGCGTCTCCTTCAACAACTCGCCGCCTCAATCCACCCGAATTAGGGACGTATGGGCGTCCTCCTTTGGCATAGAGGACCCCATCTTCACACCAGAATCTCCTTGTGACTCCATCGCCCACTAACTTGAAAGCAACTTCGAGCAAACGGGGTCTTTGCTCGTCTCTTCCTGATACGAGGCAAGAACTCGCCTTCTAGCCTCACTGTTGCCGCCACCATTTCGCCACCACCTTGCGGTGAGCGCATCGAGGACCGAATTAAGCTCCTGTGCTTATGCTCGATTTGGACGTCGATTCCGCCAAGAAGTCCAACCACCTTGCTTGCTTCGGTTGAGCTTCTTTTGGTTCATGAAATAGGTGATCGCCGCATTGTCTGTCCGCACTATGAAGTTTGGTCCCCAAGTAGTGTCTCCACGATTGAGAGAGCGTGGATCACCGCTAGCATCTCCTTTTCATGGGTGGATATCTCTGTTCGCATCCTTTAGCTTTCGGCTCTCGAAGGCAATAGGGTGTCCCTCCGGACAAGCACCGCCCCTAAAGCCCTACGTCTCGATGCATCCGTATGCACCTCAAATGGCAAGTCAAAATTCGGCGGTCCCAACACCGGTTCGAGAGGCAATGACTCGCCTCAAGTCCGCCATCGCTTGGTTGCATTGGTCCGTCCATGCCCAAGCTCGATCCTTCTTCAATAGGTCTCGTTAGTGGAGCCACCCTCCGTGAGTAGCCCTCCACGAACCGCCCGTGTAATCGCCAAGCCTAGGAACGACCGCAACTCCCGCACCTTTGTGGGGTTCGGCCATTCCAAGATCGCCGTACCTTTTCCGCATCCATCCGGAGCTTGCCTTGGCCTACAACATGACCAAGGAAAGAAATGGTTTGCGCCGCAAACTCGCATTTCTCCTCTTAACATACGAGATGGTTAGCCCTCAATGTGGTCGAACCTTCCTCAAATGATCTACATGATCTTGGAGGTTCCGACTATAGATTACAATGTCATCCAAGTAAACAACAACGAATCTATCAATATATTCCTTCGAACATCGTTCATGAGATTACAAAAAGTGGCGGGAGCATTTGTTAAGCCAAATGGCATGACCAAGTACTCAAAAGAGCCATACCTAGTCACCATGGTTGTTTTAGGAACATCATTAGCTGCAATTCGGACTTGGTAGTACCCACGACCTTAAGTCCAGCTTTGTGAAGTATCTTTGCACTGCAGTACCCGATCAAACAAGTCACCACCAATGGAATGGGGTATTTGTTCTTTATTGTGAGCTTGTTCAGGCGCTCGTAGTCCACGCACATCCGGAGGAACCGTCATGCTTGCGCTGGAACAAGGCGGTGCACCATATGGGGCTTTGGAAGGCCGAATGAATCCCGCCTCCAACAGACTCTTGCAATGTTTCTGAGCTCCTCCAACTCCTTCGGCGCCATTCGTACGGGGCTTGTGCGGGGGTCTCGAGCACGGGATTAGCTCGATCTCATGATCAATTACCCTTTTCGGGGGTAATTCCTTAGGTAACTCGGCAAGCATTACGTCGTTGAAGTCCTCCAAAGACTCCAACAACCAAGTCGGGGACGTTCATCGCCTTGCACGCCCTTGTCTCCACCAAAGTCGCCAGAACGTTGGTTCACCTTTCCGAAGTCCATCCTTCACCCGAAGGGCCGAAAGGTGGGATAACTTGGTACTCTCCTTCCCGAAACCGTGTTAGCCGCAGAACAAAACAAGGGTGGGACTTGTTCATCACGAACAGTCCCCTCAAAATGGCATCGGCGCGATACTCCCCAAGTGTAAGAAGTCATTCCCTAGGATGACATCAAAATCATCCAAAGGAACCGCCATTAGGTTGATCTTTCCTTCCCAAGATCCAACCTTTAAATTAACATCACTGGCCATACCTTGAATTCGTTTTGCCTCCGAATTCACTGCCTTCATTCGACTGGAATTCTCCACGAGGTCCAGTCCCAGCTTTCCCACCATGTGATCCGCCACAAATGAGTGCGTAGCCCCTGAATCTACCATCGCCAAGACTCGCTTCTGGTTCACCTCAGCATCCACGTACATTAGCCCCTCCGAAGGGCTTGTCTTGGCCTGTTGAATGGCGTTCAACAGCTGCAACGGGTTCATCCGGGGCTGGCCTTCATCCTCCGCGATCAAGGCCGAGAGTTTTTCCTTCTTTGGGCAATCTCGTGCTCTGTGAGGGCCGTCACAAATAAAACAGCCCTTACCCGAGGAACTTGATGAGGGTCTCGGTCCGATTTAGTGATCGGCTTCGAGCTTGCTCGGCTTGGAGAAGAAAGGCTTCTTCTCACCTTTCTTCTCGGTGGGTCTTGAATGGCTTCTTCTCCTTGCCCTTCCCTTCGCTCGGGGAAGAGCTAGTCTTGAAGTCCACAAGACTATCTCGCTCGCAATCGCACCGAGCAAGTCCTTCACTCCTTGCCTCCTCGGCTCGGCTGAGCCCATGTTTGCAATCCCGTCGTGAAGTTGAATAGCTTGTCCTCCTCGGACATATTTTTGATGTCCAGCGGGAGGGACGAGAATTCCTTCACGTAGTCCCGCACCGACCCCGTCTGTTTGAGCTTGCGCGCAAGGCCTCCCGCGCTTGCCAAGGCCGCATTGGTTGGGAGGAACCGATCCTTCGTTCACTTTTAAGCACGTCCCAATCAACGATTTTGGGCCTCCCGCCGTAGCGCATCATCGTCCACTCTAGTCCTCCACCGAGCTTTGCATCACCCTCAAGATACATCGAGGTCAAGATGACCTTGTGACTTTCCTCCGTGCCCACAAAGTGGCAAAATCTTGCTCCATGTCCCAAATGAAGTTCTCGAGCTCCTTCGCGCTCCGCTTGCTCGAGAACTTCTTTGGCTCGGCACCTTAGTTCGGGACCTCATCGCAACACCACCCTCCGAGGGTGATCCGCCCATAGCTCGCTTGAGCAAGTTCACCTCCACAGCCTATGACGAATTTGTTTGGTGAGTGAGTTCGCCCACCGACCGCACATCGGCTTCCAGCTCCGCAAATCTTTCTTCCCACATCGCGATCATGGCTTCTTGTGACTCTCCCTAGTCACCAACGAAGCCACCAACATTTCCAAAGCTTCAATACGTTGGGACGTGGTTGAAGACTCTGCTCGTTTCCACCGGAGTGGACATCCTTGCCATCATTTGCTCTAGGTGAGACACCTTCTCACTCGATCGCTCATTTGCTCGGTCGCCATCGTCTCCAAACGTGGCTCGATACCAATTGTCACGGGGGCAAAGAAAGAGGGATTTTCACTCAGGAAATTTTTCTCTCACTCAATCGAACTCGTGGTGCCTAAGGGCCACCTTAAGACAAAGACACCAATACTCAATTCAAAGGGACAAGACAAGCAAATAAGCAACAAGGAACGTTTTACTAGCTCACGAATTGGGAATACAACCTTGTGGAGCTCTGTGCCTCCCAAGCTCGAGTCCTTGGCTTTATAGACCAGCCCATTAGGTAGTTACACAACCAACTAGGACACCGTCCAACGTACATGATCCATAGACACTGGTAAAACGCCACTCCCTGGTGGTTGAGACGGTTACCCAACCGCCTTGCTCTCCTTGTTGCCACAACGTTCCACAACCGCTCCATCACCTGGGTCAACACACATGCTCCTGGTTTTCAGCCTTCTTGGACGTGCCTTGGTCATGGCTCCAACCCATGACCAAGGTAGTTATATAACCGCTGGGAACCGCTTGATCGGGTCTAGCCACGCCACGGGACGTGGCCATGATCTCTACGGGACGGGGACTCGTCAGACGTGCTGTCCGTGCCCTGCGCGCGCGTCGCCGTGCTAGCCGGGCTCCGTTGAGTCCCACCGGCTCGAAGGGTGGCCGACGCCATGGTCCGCCCATGGGTCGTGCCTTGGCATTGCGCCCAAGTCATGTTCGAGGGTCCCCTGCTAGTCCGCCGTGCCACCCAAGGAGAGAGCACACCTCTCCTTATAGTAGATGTTAAGCCGTTTGCTCGGCTCCAATAGGAAACATCAAATTTTCGAACCATGTATGTAGCTCAAATTCTAGAGATCCAAATTTGAAGAAAAAATTGCAGTGAATGCAAGAAGAGAAGAGCGAGAGACAAGAAGTGAAACCTCTCTTGCTTTCTTCTTTGTACTGATCGAAACCCAATGTGACAAAACGACTGACGCGTTTGACGCGAGGTGGGGCCCACTCGTCACGCTTTCATTGGCAAAAGAGACAAAACGTAAGGGAAGACCCAAACTTCTATCAAGTTACATTCCATCTTCTCCCATCCACTTTTGGAGGTTCCCAACTTCCCATGGCTTGACAACACCTGCCACGTAGGGTGTGTAGCAAATGGTTGTAATAAAGGTACGTTACAATATCATTTTTCTTTTGTTATAGTACCCCTACCTATTATGCTTAATTTTTAATACTATTATATTTTTTGTTTGGAAAAAAAAATTAAGTTTAAAGTTCCCCTTCCCCCGACAAAATTTTATGGTTTTAAGTTAAAGTTTGCCCCCCTAACAAGAATTTTTTGGTTCCGCCACTTGATTGGCTGGTGCACAATCTTTTTTTTGAAGTCAATGTTATTCCATTCTATATTGCAATGTTCTATTCTATATCATTTTATGTGTTGACGCCACTTTTCCTCATATATGCTAGTTAAATGGTTAAATGCATGAAATCAACCTCTAATTAACGAGTAGTAATAGTTATATTATTAAATGGTCTCAGTGTTGAATGAAATATAAATATAATTAACCTTTTAAACAAAAATGTCAACAACTTCCGTGACAACAATCTTATCAAGAAACAACATTTATCCCCTTTTTGATAAGAAAGAAATCAACTTTATCTTTCCCTCTATGTGACTTGAAGTCACACCCTTTTTCAATAATACCACATATCAATAAATTATTGGACCCTCCACTTAGTTGATGCATGTATCACATTATTGATTCTTAAGACTCAATCTTAACATCTAATAGTATCATCCTTCCACCAGACAACTGTATAATATATAACCACACACACATGCACATAAGCCCTGTAATTACATTTAACTACTATTGAATTGATGTGGTACCACAATAAGCCCCATTAGTACAACTCCACTTAGCCATTCGGATGACTAAAAACAGTTGAGTTTAATTGCTAGTAAAAAACTTGAACCCCTAAAGCATAATTAGAGTTTTAATTTTCTGTGTAAAGTAATTACTATTGAGATGACGATTTACTATAATTGACAACGCATGTACACTTAGTGTCTCCAAATTAACAACGCATGTGCACATAGTGTCTCTAAATTAACAACGCACGTGCACTTAATGTCTTTAAATTAACAACGCATGTGCACTTTGTGTCTCTAAGTTGACAACACATATACACTAGTGTCTCTAAGTTGACAACGCATTCATATTTAGTGTCGTCATGTATATATATATATCAAAAAAATAATTAATATTAATATAATTGGAAAGAAGATTTTATATATAAATTAAAGATGTTTCTAGTTCTATTTACAAGAATATTATTTATCAATAAAAATGAAATTTTTATTTATTTTATTTGAACAAAAATCAAATTAACAAATGTACAAATTTAAGGTGAAAAAATAAACAATATACAGTAGAATTTCCTTCTTAAACAATATACAGTTGAATTTCCTTGTTAAATGAAATCTTTAAACTATAACGATTACACAACGATTACACAAGGTCTCCCAACAATTCCTTAAGAGACCAACAAATATGTGAAAAGACGTTTCTTCGATATCTTGGCGAGAATGTGATATAGTGGCGTGCCCAAGCACTCGTAGGTACAAGCCCTGTTGAGATAACTTAAGATGCACTAATTAGAAAGGATTTAAAAGGTCCAAAAAGCACAACATTAAGTAAATTAAATCAAGAGCAATGAAAAGAAAAATAAAAACATTTTCAAAACAGTAAAATCATTCTTTCAAAGTATTTTTTCCCTTTTTAATTGCTCATGCCAATGCTTATAAAGTAGTTCTCACCTATAAAACATCTCATTCCATTTATAATCTTCGATTGCCTAAGTTTCTCTGTTCATTTATATATATATATATATATATATATAATCTTCCTCTCCTCTCATTGCTTTTATATATCTCTCTTTCTGAACTCTCTCAAAAAACTAAATCAGAAACTAAGAAACAATAGCTATATAGCTTAACAAAGATGGTCATTATAGGAGATGAAATATAAAAGAGCTCCACAATGCTAGAGGCACTAAACTTTTGTTCCAAAAAAAATTACTTTTATTATTACTCATGAAATTCTCTAATAAGTTCTCTCTGACAAGTTTTTTAGTTACTTGTATTTTGTTATACTTGTATTATTACTCATGAAATTCTATGCATTGCCATTAATCAATTGAAGAATACAATCTTGAACACCTAAAAAGATTACTTAAATATCTACAACAACAAGCCTCAATCCCAAAACAGTTGGAGTCGACTTCAAACGCTAATCTACGCGAAAAAATATTCCTAAGCATATCAAAACCAAAGAAACACTCAATTCATTATCAAATGCTCCTCTTCCCCAACCCCAAGTATTGACCAAATCGAAACCTTAACTCATAACAAACACATAATCAGTCAAAAACTCTTCCAATCATTGTTTTACACACAAAATTAAATATAAGTATTCACCAATCAGAAATCCAAAATTAGGGAAACTGGCCTTAAAAACTAAGAGCATACAAGCTGTAATTTAAACCCTACAATGAGAACTTATAGGATTCACATATCATTCCTTCTCAAAATGGAGGCTACTATTTGGCTTAATAACTTTATAGAAACTACAAAGGTTTTCAATTGGTCAGTTCATGCTTGCTAAATGTATGATAAAGAATGTACATATAAAGCTCAACTTAGCTATATAAAGAATACGCCACCGCTATCAATTCTACGTATAATAAAGAATGTATTTCACTTACTCTTGATCTATCAAAAACCTAATTAACAACAAAAAATCACCAAAACAAAACCTAATAAGCTCAAGATCACATCAAAAACCTAACGAAACACAAATCGCACCAGAAATTTCGATGAATACTCGGGAAGATCAACTAGAAAGCTCGATTTAGAAGCGAGACATTTGCAGAGATAAGATATGTACCTTTAACGAGAATCCAAATGTGGAGTTGATTGCGAATCGCTGGGGTTCTTCTCCAATCGCTCTCGAGAGTGGCCACGAGAGAGTTTGAATGTCGCTAGGGCTTGGAAATAGTTTCAACGGTAGCGCCGCAAGCCCAATCAATCCTCCCTACACCAAAACAACAAACTTCACAATCCAATCCACCAATACAATCAATGAAACAAAAACCAAAACCAAAATCACCTTCCGATGATTCGCTTTGTGGTAAGCTAGTGAACTCATTGGTCAACAGATTGATCATCGCCGTAATCTTGTCATGATCACCACCATGCATGGTAGCCGCTTGACGATTTCTTCAATCGCACAACGAAACCCCACGATCCGATTCATGAACAGGTTCGAAATCCTCGGACCTATCAAAATTCCTTGAAACCATATCAAAATTCAAAATTTCAAATTTAGGAAATGGAAACGAACTTACTTCCTCGCCGCATTCTTCCGCTTTCGTACAAACTTTTGTCCGATAGATTCCTCAAGACGGCCGTGGGGATCACCGAGAGCGCATCCGCCATGAGAATCGCAAAATCTCGAACGCTCCTCGCCTTGGTTTCGAGCATCCCAAGACATGTCGGGGCACCGGATCGAGTGAGTCCAGAAATTGAAGAATTGGTTGCCCTAATTCGCGATTCCGCGAGAGATAGAGGAACGATCGAGCGGCGAGAGAGAGAGGAACGATCGAGCGGCGAGAGAGAGAAATCGAACGATCGAGCGATCGAGAGAGAGAAATCGGAACGATCGAGCGAGTGAGAGAGAGAAATCGAACGATCGAGCGAGAGAGAGAGAGAGACATCTACCTTAATAAGTGATTCACTTCTTCTCTTTTTCAAGTCCACAACCGAGAGGTTGTCCAGAGAGGTGAGAGGTGAGAGTGGAAAGCCGAGACCAAGGAGGTAGAGAGTGAGGGCATGACCGTGAGGAGAGCCCGAGACAGAGAGAACGCCGAGAGGACAGAGAGCAACTTGAGGGATTCGAGAAAGGAGAGTCAAAAAAAGAGAGAGCCAAAGGTAGTCTTGTCTAATTAATTTGGATAGGTTAATAACAATTAACATCCAACTAAAGATAAAATGGACCAAACAAATAATAGAGTTTGAAGAGTTTCATCCATATAGCCTAATTAATTTGGGGATTTAGGCTTTGTTGTTGATGTTTGCTAAATCTCCATTAATAACTAGGTTGGCTAAACAATTATAACTTATTTACAATCAATATAATATTTACATATGATGAGCAGAGTTTGTAAATTTCTTATGTTTCCACATAAATGGTGTTGGATTATATTTAAGGATCACATATGGACTAATAGTTTTTTTTAAGAAGTTAATCTAATTGTTTTAGTTATACATTTAACATTTAATTAACTTTTTTTTTGTTTTTGTGGTGTCCCGCACCAACTGCATCGACTAATCCACGCTTAGGCGATATCGAGTTATGTACGGGAGGCAACCCTCTCAATTTTATTTTTTTCATTCACGAAACTTAAACTCGAGTCATGTTTAACATAACTTTAATAACAAATCTTGATTTAGAATTTACCAACACTTGTAAATTTTGTGTCTCTAGATTTAGAGTCTAACGACACTTGTAAATTATGTGTCTTTAGATTTAAAATCTAATAACACTTGTAAATTATGTATCCTTAAATTTGAAATCAAACAACATTTACAAATTATGTGTCTATATATTTAAAATCTAACAACACTTGTAAATTATATGTCCTTAAATTTGAAATCTAACGACACTTGTAAATTATGTGTCTTTAGATTTGAAATTTAACAACACTTTGTAATTTATGTGTCTTGAGATTTAAAATTTAACAACACTTGTAAATTATGTGTCTTTAGATTTAAAATCTAACAACACTTGTAAGTTATGTGTCTTTAGATTTAAAGTCTAACAACACTTGTAAATTATGTCTTTAATTTTTTAATCTAACAACACTTGTAAATTATGTGTCTTTAGATTTAAAATTTACCAACACTTGTAAATTATGTGTCTTTAGATTTAAAATTTAACAATAGATTTAAAGTCTAACAACACTTGTAAATTATATGTCCTTAAATTTGAGATTTAACAACACTTGTAAATTATGTGTCTTTAAATTTAAAACTTAACAACACTTGTAAATTATGTGTCTTTAAATTTAAAACTTAACAACACTAGTAAATTATGTGTCTTTATATTTAAAGTCTAACAACACTTGTAAATTATGTGTCCTTAGATTTGAAATTTAACAACACTTGTAAATTATGTGTCCTTAGATTTGAAATTTAACAACACTTGTAAATTATGTGTCTTTAAATTTAAAACTTAACAACACATGTAAATGATGTGTCCTTAAATTTGAAATTTAACAACACTTGTAAATTATGTGTCTTTAAATTTAAAACTTAACAACACTAGTAAATTATATGTCCTTAAATTTAAAGTCTAACAACACTTCTAAATTATGTGTCTTTATATTTAAAGTCTAACAACACTTGTAAATTATGTGTCATTAGATTTGAAATTTAACAACACTTGTAAATTATGTGTCTTTAAATTATTTACGCCTAATAGTGTCAAATTTTAGATTAGTGAAAGTAATCCAAATATGTACAGAGGGTGTGTCTAAAATTAATAATTCATTTCATATTGTAAAAGTTGTAAGAAAAAAAAAATCGGTTGACCCACTTTAAGCACTGAAGAATACGTACGTACCTATCAGATAGGCATCGTCTGATCAGGGGCGGATACACATTGATGCTAAGGAGGGCCATGACCCCCCTCAAATTTTTTTGGTATAGCTAGCATCATGTATACAGATACCCAAACTTGCCTCATCGCCCATTAAAAAAATCCCTAATTAGCCCTCCTCAGGTCTTTGATTTTCAATTTGAGAAATTATTAACAAACCAACTTTTGACATTTATCATTATAGTTATTTGGTTTTTGTATCGAGGAGTGTGCATATACATATCAAAATGTATATAAAGGACCTCAACAAGTTATGTGTGATAAGCGAGTTATCCTAGCATTTTCTTGCCTATAAGTTTATTTGAGAGAACTTTTGGCCCTCCTCAAGCTGGAGGTCGTGTCCGATAGAAGAGTGATGTACATCTTGAGGTGTATCGTGCAGCCCCTACGCCTCTATCTTGACGCCTAAAGTGAGTCTACCTAGTAGTTATCAAGTTCTAATACCTTGCATCAAATGAAATAGTATTAGCGTATCCGCTAGGGTTTCTCTCGTTTTGTTGAGAGAAACCCTAGCGCGCCTCAGCTCTTTTGAAGGTTGACCTCCATATCACCGTTTTTAGGGCTCCCGATGTCAATGAGACTTGCTTCGATGGCCTTGGATGTCGCTGATGAGCTCATTTTCCTTTTGTTTTCTCTATTTTCTTCCCATCCGAGGGTTTGGGGAATGTGGTGATGGAGTGTTTGTGCGAGAGGGTGATCGAGGGTTTCACGGAGGGTTTGGCAAGGGGAAGGTGGATCGGACGAATGAGGTGAATGAGTCGTGGTTGCTGGTGGAGATGAAGTGGAAGAAGACGTTTTCAATGCAGGAGGCGGCCCTGATGATGGAGTAGACGACAACGATGGAGTCGCGGGTGTATTTAGAGTTGAGGGCGAGGACCAGGAAGGGGCACTGGTGGTGGTGGTGTTGGTGTTCTTGGATAGGGAAAGAAGGGATGGTGTTTGTGAGGTTGACGGGGTTGGGGACGTCGATGGAGTCACTTAGGCGAATGGAAAGCGGTCGTTAGACTTTGCGGAGGGTTCGACGAGTTCAGTGGGTTTAGGTGATTGGATGTGTTGAAAAAGAAGATTGGGGAGCGGTTTTGGTTTTATTAGGTTTTAAAATTTGTTTTTTGGGGTTTTATCTAATAAATATCCAACAGAGGAGGATAAGAAGCAGGAGAAGGGTTCAGATGTGGCTGAGAGGTTGTGGTAGCGGTGAAAGCGTAAGGAAATCCGTAGAACTGCACTTGTATGGGCACTATGATCGATTTCTTTTTTTTTTTCTTTTTTTTTCTTATACATAATTTTTTCAAAATTAATGGAGTCTCCCCGGGGTTTTTCAAAAATTAAGGTGGGAAACATTTTTTATTCCAAAAATAAGGGTGGCTACTTTTTATTTCCAAAAATAAGGTATAAGGAGACATTGATGATGATGTGGCGCCATATGGCATGTGTGTTGATGAGGTGAAGTAAATGGCTCCTTTTGAAAAGGAGTCATCTATACAAAATGAATGACACCTTTTGAAAATGAGTCATCTATACAAAATACACAACCTCTTTTTTACTCCTCAAAAGGAGTACTTTGTTCAACTCGAAGCGGTGTGTGACGACCCCTTCTCCAAAGGGTCGTGGTCGGCCGCCCGGACCCCACCCTGGGCCTCGGGGCCGACCCGGCCATATGAGGTAGCCCGACCCGGCTACCCATCTTCTTCCTCTCTAAAATATATATATATATTTTTTTTTTTTTTCATTTGTATTTGGGGTTGGGCGTCCGAGTCCCAACCCCAAGTTGGTTTCGTGCAAGTGGGGAGACGACTCCCTCGCCGTCCCTGAGCTCATGGCGTCGTCCGAGTCTCCTACCTCGGACCAACAACCACAACCGACAGAGAAAAACAACCACAAATCACACAACACCAACAAATATAACATTTACCTCGGTCACCGTGCCTCGGTAGTGACACGTATCTCGCTGCGGGTCCCACGTCACGGGTCATTTTGTCATGATTAACGAATTAAACGTGTATTAATTATTGGGCCGCGACACGGTGAACCCATGCAAACGCCATTTACGTATCGAGATGAACAAGCCGCATCACGTACGTATCTCGAGATGGACAACCTGCATCACGCACGTATCTCGAGGTAGACGACTGATGTAAAGGACACGCATGTATATAGACATGGACAACTCATGCAAACGCCACACACGTATCTCGCGGTGGACAACTCATGCAAACAACACGCACGTATCTCGAGGTGGACAACTCATGCAAACAACACGCACGTATCTCGTGGTGGACAATCCCACATTATTTTGGCATCCACATGGCGCCCACGTGGAACACTCTACGTGGCACCGTGTTCAGAAAACATGAATGACGCATTTCCAAAATGCGTCATTCATGTTAGGGAACATCCACGTGGGCGCCACGTGGATTGTTCCAGAATACATGAATGGCGCATTTTGGTGTAAACATGAATGACACATTTCCAAAATGCGCCATTCATGTTAGGGAACATCCACGTGGCGCCCACGTGGATGTTCCACAATACACGAATGGTCGTGTAAAATGCGCCACGTGAATTGTTCCAACTAATGACGCATTTTCAAAATGCGTTTTACCTTACTTTTGAAATAAAAAAAAACATAACTTATTTTACTTATTTATATTAATTTTGACAGTGCATTTGTAATTTTTCCATTCTCCCCTCATTTTCTTTAAAAAAACATAAAGTTCTAATACCTTCACCAACACTATAGGGCATCTATTAGGTGAGGTGACCCAAGCTTTTCCTTAGTCACTCGGTCACACCTAACTTACCTTAGCATCTAAGCAAAAAAGGTAGGTCCCACAGCACCTTCTAGAGACACCTCTCCTCTCTCTCTCTAGAACTCTTCAACTCCCCACTTTCTCTCTCTAAATATCACCTAGTAATACACACAATCTTTTACTCTTCAAACAACGCGGTTTCAATCGTCATCAACCTCGCCCAATCCCCTGATTTCAATGCCCATTAACCCCCTCACTCCCCAATCTCCCCTGACACCTGTACTCCCCTTCTCCTTCCATGAACCTTCCTCACCAATCTCAACAATTCTCTCTAAATCTTCATTTATAATCAAATCAAACCAATACCCACTTCCATCGATCCCTTCTCTACAATACCCATATCGCAAAATCTCATCTTTCTCAACAATCCGTGCTCAATTTCATCCAAATCGACCCAGAAATGGACCAAAACAACAACAATAACCAGTCGTTTTGGCAGTTCAGTGATCAGCTTCGCCTGCAAAGCTCGAATTTTGGGAATCTGTCTCTGAATGATCCGATTTGGAGCAGTTCCTTTGCGACTAAGAGGCCTGAGGAGAGGAGGAACTTTGATATCAGAGTGGGTGGTGACCGATCTTCAAGCTCTTTGTCTTCATCTGTGACGAATTTGCCCCCAAAAGGATCTGATCTGAACGGGTACTTCAACGATGGGTGGAAAATCGGTGGTGGGTTTGAGAGCAGAGGGGCTGATTTGAACGGGTTTGATGCGAATTGGAAGGTTGGGTTGAACAACGATTGGAAAATTGGAAAGAATTTGGTGGGCAATAAGGGTTTTGGTGGTTTGAAATCTGGGAACACTAAGAACAACAATAAGAAGAACAAGAGTTTGGAAGATCAGGAGAGCAAAACTGGGAAGAAAGGCAACAACAGTAACAGTTATAGTAGCAAAGACGGGAACAACAACAACAAGAGCAGTACTGATAAGAGGTTCAAGACTCTTCCACCATCGGAGTCTCTCCCTCGCAATGAAACTGTTGGTGGGTACATCTTTGTCTGCAACAATGATACTATGGAGGAGAATTTGAAGAGGCAATTGTTTGGTGAGTGCTTTGATGGGTTTTGTGAATTTTGTGATTAGTTGCTCTAAAGTTCAGTTTTTTTTTGCTACCCATGATCAAGTTTTTCATTTTTTTAGATGTTTGTTCATCAGTAGTGTTGGTTGTTTTGGTTTCGAAGTTGGGTTCGTAAATTCTTGTGATTAGTTGCTCTAAAGTTCACTTTTTTTTTTTTTTTGCTACTACCCATGATCAAGTTTTCATTTTTTTTTAGATGTTTGTTCATCAGTAGTGTTTGTTGTTTTGGTTTTGAAGTTGGGTTTGTATATTTTTGTGATCAGTTGCTCTAAAGCTCACTTTTTTATGCTACCCATGATCAAGTTTTCTCTTTTTTTTTTTTTTTTTTTTTTAGATGTTTTTTCATAAGAAGTGTTGATTGTTTTGGTTTTGAAGTTGGTTTTTTGTAGAAATTTGTGATTAGTTGCTCTAAATTTTACTTTTTGATGCTACCCAATATCAGATTTTCTCCTTTTTAGAGGTTTGTTCATCAGAAGTGTTGATTGTTTTGGTTTTGAAGTTGGGTTTGTAAATTTTTAGAATTGGTTGCTCTAAATTTCACTTTCTGATTGTACCCATGATCAAGTTTTCATTTTTTTGAGATGTTTGTTGTCGGTTGTATTGGTCTTGAAGTTGGGTTTGTAATTTTTTGTGATTAGTTGCTATAAATCTTACTTTTTGAGGGTACCCATTATCAAGTTTTCAATTTTTTTAGATGTTTTGTTAATCAGAAGTGTTGATTATTTTGGTTTTGGTTTTTACAGGTCTTCCACCAAGATATAGGGACTCAGTCAGAGCAATTACTCCCGGACTTCCACTTTTCCTCTACAACTACTCCACCCACCAACTCCATGGGATATTTGAGGTGCGTGAATTTTCTTCTTTTTTGACTATTCATTTGTGGCTTGTGAGGTTGATAATTGTGCAAACCCCATATACAGCAACTATTGTTGACCAAGTATTGGATACTTAACTTTAGACTGCAAAACTTGATCAAATCTTAATAAGGGTCTTATGAAGTTTAGTAGCTCAAGACGTAGTTCACTTCTGTTGTGTGGCTCTTTAGTTAGAATTCACTCTCATGGATGAGATACTGTTGGCTTCACAATTTCAAATACAATGTTGTTGTTCCAATTTCTAGGATCTTGGATTCTTGAGTAGTTGATACATGAATTGGTGCCATGATGTTGCTAGGAGTTACACTAATCCAATCTTAGAACTATTAACTTTTTTCTTAACTCTCTTGTATTTTGGTGCTAACTTTGAATGATTTGTTCAGGCTGCAAGCTTTGGAGGAACAAACATTGATCCAACAGCATGGGAGGACAAGAAAACACCAGGCGAATCACGATTTCCTGCACAGGTTGGACACTCTATTTCTCCAGTTTGAAACTTGATCGGTTTCTTATTGAGGTTTGGTTGAGTATCAAATTCTTACCATTTGTCGGGAAATATTCGATGCTGCAGGTTCGAGTCGTCATGCGCAAAATCTGTGAGCCTCTTGAGGAAGATTCGTTTAGGCCTGTTCTTCACCACTACGACGGACCCAAGTTCAGGCTGGAGCTCAATGTACCAGAGGTACCTTTTTTCTTCTTTGTTGCAGAAGCTCTTCAATTATGTTGTTGCATTTGACATGCTCTAGAATTGTATTTGTGTGATCTTTAACTTCTCAATTCTCGTGTCATTTACAGGCGCTTTCGCTCTTGGACATCTTCGAAAGCAACTAATAAGAGGATATGCATATTTATGCACGAAAGGGGGATAGTAATTGGAGAATACAAACATGGATAGCTAAAGAAGAAGAGTTGGAAACACACAGATTTCAGTAGCAGTATAGTTTTCTTTTCATAATACACCATAATTATATGAACTTGAACACTAAGGAGTTATTACATGTATAGGTTTTTCATCCTGAGAGGGAAGAGGTTTTTGCCATTGTAAGGTTTTATACTGTGTTATTGTGTATAGCACTGTGATGGGAGGCATTAAGTAGTCTCCCTGTATTTGCTCTTCTTGTAGTGATGAAGTAATAAAGGAATATGTAAAACTAAAGAACAAAGTTGTTATGTTGTGTATGTTGATATGGAAATGATAATGTTTATTTTCTGATGAAGGCATGAACCAACAATTCTCATAAACCTTGCTTTTTTTAGCAAATGATGTCTCGTCCATCTCACTTTGAGATGTTTTGACAAAACTTTATATAGTTACTGAGATGATAAAACAAAGTTTTCACCAACCGAAGTCAATTTGGGTAACTCGCATATGAGTTCTTTAAGTGGAAGTTTCAGTTTCTGTACTTGTATAAATTCAAGCTCTAATTCGATTGAGTTCTATTTTTCGGAAATCGACTTGACTCGAGCTTAATTAGTTGGAGCTCAGTAAACTTCTGAATAATTGGTAATAAAACTACAAACCTCCAAAAAAAAAAAAAAAAAAAAAAAAGAAGCTGCTTTCAAGAATTAATCTACTTGGTGCAACCAGTCAATTTTTCTTTTCATTAAGTTAAGAGTGAGTTTGGATAATCAGTTTAAAGAATTTACATGTCTTACTAATATAATCTGTGACTGCAATATTTTTGTCCAGCATGGCTATCCTATGAGCTACCACTACAAGATAAAAATAGAGAGAAGAAATAAGGAATATTTCAGACTCGTATACTCAAATAAACAAAAGCTGCACCTCTGTAGCTCAAAATGAGAAAAATTAACTGAACTAATTGACTGAACAGACAGACTGTATAGTAGTGTAGAATGTTTTGATGTTGTTGGGTTTTTCATCTGACATAGCTCGGATCAACGAATACCCATTCGAAGATCAGCTCGTATTGCGCAGCGGCATGTTCCCATGAGTAGTCTCTCTCCATTCCTCTCTTCATCAATCCTTCCCAAGATGATTTGTGCTCTCTATATGTCCCAATTGCAAGCCTCAATGCCTGTTGAACACAACTACAATGTTTAGTGGTTGAGCATTCATAGGTAGTTTTGTTTTCTAAAACTCTCTAGTTACTAACAAACAAAAGAAAAGATGCAATCAAAATCATTCTTAAAGTAGACACTGATTGAGTGGTTTCTAAATTGCCAAACCAGCACAGGTGCAGGTGCAGGTGCAGGTAAAGTAGTTGTGATTAAGACCTTACTAATAAACTTCAGGTTCAAACATTGATTGGATTCGAAGTCGGCATTGATATTAAATTATACAAAGAAGACTGTAAAATATTGATTATCATCTTAACAACAGAGATGGTCAGCATTATAATGAGATGTAGTCCTTTTCGGTTTAGCCAACCACTGCATTTATTAATATATAAACATCCAATCGGCACGTTGCCGCAATCTTAGTGCATCAATTCAAATCTTTTAAGCTATTGCTATCAATAGCCTTCTAATTTATTCAAATCTGATTTTCATCAACACGGTATAGATGGATCATGAAAGGTAAGATGAACTCATTAGACTGTTGAAAAAAAAAGATGAACTCATTAGACTTGTCTAGTTCTTCTATTGTTCAATTGGGAAAAAAATACAAGATATAATTAAAATTTATGGACATCGTAAAAATAAAAAAAGCTGTGTCAATTGGATTAGAGAAGAGGTAATGAAACTTACCGACAACATACTCTCTTTCGTCAATGGAGAAAACGTCCACCTATACAAGGAGCCAAAAACCATGCCCTTAGGAAATGACAACAGTGAAAATAAAACCAGTTCACTCATATTACAACTCAACAGATATCTGAAAGATTTCTTCTCTTTGCTGTTTTTTGTATGTCATGATATCTCCTTCCCATTAGATGGGATTGTTCTTGAAACGAATTCGACAATTAAGGCAATTTAGACCATTAATTTGGCAACAAGAAATTGTTATATAAGGCTATGAGTATAAATGTATTTTTTCCCTTTTTTTAAATATAAATAATGGGTGTCCAAACCCTACTTAGGCTCAACTATTCCCACGAGAATCAGTCGAACACCCCAACCCCGAAACCAACATATTTAAGGTAAGACAGCTCAAGAGATGCTAGTATAAATAACTGGAACCTTTGACTCAATTGACTGTCAGACGCAAAACACTATTGTTGTTTCTTTGCACAATACGATACAACATCATTTAGTTAGATAATCTAATAACTTGAATTAGACTATAATTGAGGATTAGAAATATTACCCGGTACCCTCACCCTTGCCTCCTTCAGCATACGGGTTGAAATTCACAACTGTATCCTGTATTGAAGGAAAGGCGCAGCTTAAGAGATGTTTAGTTATGATACTAGGAAAATAACAGGGTAAAAGTACTTCAACTGTCAACTTACACGAAGTCCCCCAGTGCAATGTACGACAGGGATAGTTCCATACCGCATTGCATATAATTGGTTTAGACCACAAGGTTCGAATCTTGAGGGCATCAACAATATATCACATCTACACGATCCATGTATTGGTGAATTAGAGTAACATGTTAGTACTATTGGAGGAACTCAAGCAACAAACACAAAAGTAGACCTACCCAGCTGTTATTCTATGAGAAATGGGAACGTTAAATCCAACCCAACCACGGAACTTGTCTCTATACGACGATTCCGTTGCTCTCATCCAATCTTCCATCTGTGGATCACCAGACCCTAGCATAATCTGAAATCCATGAGATAGTTTCAATTAACTGCATTCAAATTTCAAACTAAGGACAGATATAAAGTGTTTCTAGTATGATGGGACCAAAAAAATTGAAAGTTCACAGGGAAAAATGTTTCCTTATGTATCAAAATGTTTCCTTATGTATCATTGTCGCTAACTCGCATCAAGTTGCAGGTTTATAGAGTAGCAGTGGAAATCTGGTTCAACTTGATAGAACCTAATTAGAGGCACTAAGAGAGAAACATAATTTAGCTTACAAATTGGACGTCGTGTTGCATTATCTCTGGTGTGGCTGCTTGAATCATATCAATTCCCTTTTGGTAGTCCAATCTCCCAATGAATCCAATCTATAAAACCAATAAAAAAAAAAAAAAGATTTAGACAACATTTCAACTCAATGTTAGACACGTAAGACTCGTAATAGAGTACGCACTATTGGAACATCAGGTCTGATGGGAAGACCCAATTCCTTCTGCAGAGTTTCTTTGCATTTAACCTGCACTTTCGAAATGATTAGACCATGGCAGATCCATACAGTTAGGAATTTCACTTGGGAAATATAATTTGTAGTTTAAGCAACCTTTCCCGACAAGTCTTCAATGGAATAATGGAAAGGAATATGTTTATCTGAAGCAGGGTTCCATTCAGCAACATCAATACCATTGGTAATTCCTGCATGTGAAATAGTTTAAACTCAAGCCGTAAGTACTTAGGAGTGCTAATATATCCAGTGTTAATATATCCAGTTGCAAAAATTTCTCCAGGATGGAACATCATTGTTACAAGAGTTTGTTTCTCGTACCATTTAAAACATTTTTCCGACTGCGCAGTAGGTCATGGAGACCATATCCACCTTCACTGGTAGTTATTTCCCAAGAATAACCCTGCCATAGGAAGGTACGCTTAGAGACAAAACATTAAAAGCAAAATCATCTGAGAGAATCCTCTCATAATATTTTCCTTTTTGAAAGAAGAAACAGTTGATGCGAAAGCATTATTTGGAAATAACATGGTTGACTTGTTAGCATCATTCCGGTGCATCGTGGTGCTTCTTTGATTATATATCTGCTGCCATTTGGGCAAATCATCTTAGGGAACTCTCTCACTCTAAATCCTTTACGTCTGCCAAACTATGATGGATGACCATAAGGAAAGGTACTCTAAAAAAAAAGACAAAAAAAACTCTGATCACTGGATTTTTCGTCATTTATTGTTCATTTCAGATATATATTTTGGAGAAGGCCCATTAAGATAGCAAATTAGTTCCACAAGACATGTGAAATAGGACAACTGTATTAGTAACTAAATAAATAGTCACAATTAAATTTAGTTTGAAAGGAGGATGAAGAGGGAAATAAGTGCTTCAACCTGGCTAACAGTCAGTATTCGATCAGCAGTTACAATCGCACTCTTCAGAATGTTGACAGCTTCACCAGTGTCAAGAGCATGCGTCCTGGCCCAGGTCGGGAAAACCCATTCTAGTGCCCCGTACCATTCTGACGGTAATCCCAAGTTCTGATAAGTTGCTGCTGCCTCTACACCCTTCCACAAAGTATAAATGCTTCAGAGAACAAGTTGTTGCCGATGAATTGTAATATAGGAAAGTTGTTGGCTGATAAAAT
The DNA here is from genome assembly GCA_039657325.1 of Stephania cephalantha. Classification (NCBI taxonomy): domain Eukaryota; kingdom Viridiplantae; phylum Streptophyta; class Magnoliopsida; order Ranunculales; family Menispermaceae; genus Stephania; species Stephania cephalantha. Next base: position 4,580,699 of record CM077577.1, on the reverse strand, counting down.
ACATCTGTTCTATAACCAGTAACATACTACCCACACAATTAGAAAAATACAAAAAGTATGATACTCGTATGTCGATAAGATACCCAACCAAGTGGGTAGCCCAATGGTTTGACATGTGGTTCTTGGTATAAGAGGTCGGGAGTTCAAGCCCTACATGGGGCAAGATAAGTTGGTTTCTTTCTCATAAAAAATAAAAAAAATGTCGATAAGATAAGAAATACTCATATAACAGTAAGCATAAAGCAAAACAAAAAGGAGAACACGAACCAAACCCAGCCTCACAGGCCATAACAATTAGACCAACGTGCTACAGCTACTCAGACAAAATCCTCAAAAATTTTCGCAAAAAGTCATATCCAACAACATCTACTCAGCCACTCAGCCACCCTTCCCTAATTTTTGCATCTACTAATGCTATTCTTTGAATCTATGCATCTTATTCTATCTTTATAAGTTTTACCACACATCCACCTAAGCATTCTCATCCCATTACACTCAATTTATGTATATCTTGTTTCTTATTGTTACCGCCCAACATTCACTCCCATAAACAGTTGACCTTATTGCGGTCTTATTGAATTTTCCTTTTACTATCTGACCAACATACAAAATAAAATAAATTAGTCATATGGGGAATTGTAAATAAATATTATTCTGGTAAATAGATCACCTAAACCGCTTAGGAATCGCTTGGTGCTTTGCAGTAAAAAGTCAAAAAAAAAAAAAAAAAAAAAAAAAAAAGTTCTCCGCCATGAACTTTGTACTGCACACATTACTTCGAAGGGCTCGAGAAAATAACGTAGGAGGGAATGAAGAAATCAAAAATATGAAAAAAAAAAAAAGTGAAACGAAAAAGGATCGAATTCTATTTGTACTGTATCAGAAATAAATTTTTCCAAATCCCAGCTTTTGTGAAGAACTTTCTTATTTCATAAGCAGATTTGACAAGGAGTTAGGAGAGAAGGAATCAATCACAGGCCCCCCAAAGTTTCATCATACTACGTAACTAACGATTTTCAAACATAATTCCTCACCTGGTGTGCAAGGTTATGAATGACAACAATACTACGAGCATCCTTATAGACTCCATGTGGCCTGTACTTGGCTGCCAAAAGGCTAAACCATAACATGTATTAGAGAAGATCTTTACACGGTTGACGGCAATGCAAACAGAGACAATCAAGAACTTACACTGGCACAAGACCTGCATGCCAATCATTTGCAAGGAACAAACACTTCTCTCCATATGTGACCCCTCCCAATGGAAGCACTAACGGAACCTCGCATGCTGCATGGCAGAGTAATGTGAACCTGAACTGTAAAGCACAGAGATGAAAAAACCAAGTTAGTTACAGATTAAAGACATAAAGATGATCTAGAAGATGGAAGACAAAAGCGGCACAACTACAACTTGTCACCTGATTGTCATCATATGCACCAACACTGTCGCCATATGGATTTCCAGATCTTTGATATGAAGGATGATCCACAAAGACCTGTTAAGGGAAGTGCTCGACATGTCGCTTTCAAAATGTAATTCACGGTACATTGAACATTAACCAAACTAGAAACGAAGACTTTACTCTATGCCCTATAGCTAATAATACGTATTTGCATGCAAAGATTGAAAAAAACATACCCAGTCCACACCTGCCCGGTACTCATGATAAAATGTAACTTCCTGTGTACCGCCAAAGCAAGAGACCTTCGCACTGCATTGAGTATCAACTGCATTGCGAATCTTCTCGGATGGATTACCAGTCAGATATCTTGGAGAGACTACCATCACACGGTGCCCACGATCGGCAAGAGTTATGGGCAAAGAACCACAAACATCTCCTAAGCCTCCTGTCTTTGAATAAGGCGATGCTTCAGCAGTAACCACAACAATGTTATATGTTACTTTTGCTTTAGCCTTCTCTTCTCCAACTCCAACATTCTTAGTTTCTAGTTCTTCGTCACTAATTGTGTCAAGACTACAACTCTCGATTTCCTCCTTCCCTGCCTCACAATTGTTCATACCACAATTAGCAACTCTTTATTTACACGACACATTAGTAATACATACAGCATGCAAAACAACAACAAAGCCTCAGTTCCAAATTATACATAGATTAAACTCTTCATTTACGCTCGATTTAGAGCAATTGATAGTGCCCATACAAAACTAAACAAGAAAACAACACCCAATGATAGACGCAACTCATTGTTTTTGTTGGGCTCACCCGCGCCTATATCTGCAGGTCTGCGGATCACCCCACTAGTACTGGTAATGTCCCCAACTTAACTACCTTCAACTCCCAAGTGTGGATTTCTCCTCAAAAAGGCCTCGATAGTCAATACTATTTGAGAAGATATCCACACTTATATCCATTGTTGCAAAGTCACACTTAACCGAAGCGGGAAGATTATATTTCCGTTTACACATCCCCAATAGTTTTGAACAAAAAATTCAACACATTAGTGATACTTCAAAGACAAGTTAGGTGCTCTAAATGTCATGAACTAAAAATGCACCACAACTGAGTGAGTATAGTAATTGAACAAGACAACTTAGGACACTTGTCTCAATTGAACAATTCATCAACAACAACATGAACATGATTAACTGTGATTCTTGATTCTAATGCTAAGGCGCGCCACCCATTGAAATTCCAGCAAAAATAAGCAAATTGAATGCTTGCCCATTAAAAGGGCTAGAAAACTTGAACTGCATTGCTGTAATACATGATCCTAAAAGGGGAAATACACAACAACAACAACAACAACAACAACAACAACAACAACAACAACAACAACAAGAAGAAGAAGAAGAAGAAGAAGAACAATCAAATCCAACACTTGCCCACGTACCATCTTGCGATTCCAATCGATACCCAACAAAGGGCACCTCTCTCTCCTTCGCCAGAACAGCTTTACAATCGTTCTTCTTCTCCTCATCAGGCCCTGAAAATCCACTCTGCTGTCTCGCCCATCTCTTCACAGACCGAGCCCCACTAAACCCATGTTCAAATCTTCGATCCCATAGAGAAGACGAGAAGAAACACAAATCGGCTCTTCTTGTTTGATGGGTTTTTGACAATTTTGAATCTTTTGATGGGTTTGAAGCGAAGAGAGCTTGCGAGATCTGCAGAGCCTCCATTGGACTTGAGAGAGTGATTAGCGAAGAAGCTAAGAATCGAAAAAGAAGGGAAGTGATTGAGATATGGAGAGGCAGAGGATCGGATCCCAATAAAAGCGAACTGAAATTGGAGTGAATGAGAAGAGTTCGCTAGAGCGCTCTCTCTCTCTCTCTCTCTCTCTCTCTCTGTGTTTTTTGTGACACGTGTCGGTTGTTGCGACGGTACACGTGGCGAGAAAGTGAGGTGACGTGTGTGGTTGTGGTCGGTTATGAGGATCCGGGCGGGGCAGCTAATCGATTATCTGTCCAATAAAAGAGGGAGGATTTAGCGGGGTTCACGTGACGCGGGGCGTGCTCATCCACAATATATTTTCCGTTATGCCACGTCACTATTTAAAATAATATAGTTATTTCATTATTTTCCTAGATATTATCGTTACAAACTTACAATTGTTGTAAATTGAGTTGGAACTTGCTAAGAACTAGAGAAGGAAAATAGAAGACTAAGAATTTCTACTACTACAAACTACTACTACAAAGGAGAAGAGAAGAAATGAGATAGTTGGAATGAGAAGTTTTCATTCAACTTGGTGTGTGAATTACAATGGGGTTGGCACCCTTTATATAGGTCATTTGGTGATGATGATAATTGTACTTATACAATGTGTACAAGTTATACATACACCACAAGTCAACAATACATCATAAGCAACATAGACAATACATGGAATAGTTGGTGTACATTGGAGAGGATTACAAGTTACATGACAATACATAAACAAGTGGAGGTACTATTAAGTGAGAAATACAAGTTACATGACTACACAATATGTTGGTGTACATGCATGGTCATCCATATTCCACAACAACAATATTATATTTTGGCCAAATTGGTTTACGATTTTTGTTATTATATTCCACCCTTCTTAAATTGTTTGATTTGTATCTAAAATCACATTTTACTCTAAATTTGATGAGTTAATTACACTTAAATTATAAATTTAAATAATAAATTTAATATTTATTTTAGTAATCATAGGTGATGAGGTGCCTTTTAAAATTTATTATTTAAGTGTCACACATCATCAAATTTAGAGTTAAAAAGTGACTTAGCGTACAAATTCAATAATCTTAAAATGTTAGAATATAATAACAAATTTGAAAAAAGTTAAGGTATAATAACAAAAATTGTGAAATGTTAGGATATTTTAACCAATTAAGCTTATTAATAGACTTATTTTTAATGAAGTCTTTAAGCAAATAAAACTAGACTTGTTTCTTCAAAAAAAAAAAAAATAGACCTATTTTTTGAGTAAATAAAAAAAGACATGTTCATACTTCAAGAAAAAATAAATAAATAAAAATAAACTAACCTATTCATTGGGTCGGGCACCTACCGCACAAATCCCCCCTGACATTAATCGGTCTTAGGTCTTATAAATCCAACATAAGCCTAACCTGGACTCGCCCACTGAATAAGTCTACTTAAAACCAACATCCAAATTAATGTTATAAAGTCAATTTTGAATGAAATATAAATGATAAAAATAGTGTGACAATCAAGATTACTTTCTTAACAAACAGTTGAAGAAAGGAATATTTTTTCCTCTTCTTCGTTGAGAGGTTTGTATTTTCCTTTCAATGTCGGGAGGTATCGTGTTCACCATGGAAAAGGGTATGGATGACCTTACGCTGGGCGAGGAAGAGAGCGAGTTGCTTATTGTTGAACCAGAGGGTAATCAAATTAACCCCCAACAGTAAGACGAATCTGTACTTGGTGGGATGCTTCTTGACTGACAAGTCCATCAACTTTCTGGCGATGAAGAACAGGATAGAAGCGGAGAGAGGTGGCTTCGCCATGGTCAGGACGATGGCAGGTGGGCACGGAAGGGGATTCTGGGATTCGGGGAATCTGAGCCAAATTCCTTGGCGATGATTGGGGACATTGATAAGGCAGTTTCCAAATTGAATGAGGAAGCATCAGGAGATTTGAATTCAAAACCAGCTCACGAAGATGACATGGACTCGGAAGACACGGATCTCGAGGTGACCGAGGACAAGAAGAAACGCAAGAAGGGCCTGCCAGTGGGCCAAGCTATACAAATGGGTCAAGCTTCTGGCACAGGCCCAAAATCCACTAAGCAGATGAGTGTAGATTCCTCTGTTCCAAATACGGAAGGGAAGCACATTTCAAATGAATGTGGCACGAAGGGATCGGCAACCCTCGGACGGTGCTCACTCTAATCGATTTATCTAGAAGTAATCAACCAAAGATTATTTTTCTTATGGAAACATTGTCTGTAGAGGCAAAAATCATTGAAATAAAGAATCTTTTACATTATTATATATGGTTGTTTCGTTGTGGATAAAGTAGGTAGAGGTGGTGGACTTGCTGTGTTGTGGCGAGATAATAAATCTTGTAACATAATTGGTTATTCTAACAATCATGTTGACATGTTGGTTAACCCACCCGATCAACATCAATGAAGGCTTACATGTTACTATGGGTTTCCAGAGAGAGACCGTAGAAGGATGGCTTACATGTTACATATTAGTTCAGTGTAATGGGAAGTGCATGAATCAGAAAAGAAAATACAGATTCAGAATGGAGAATGCGTGGTTCAGGGAGGGTACGTTCAGTGAATTTGTTAGCACTTGCGGGAGTAGTAGTGAGTGTAACACGATACAGGGGAAACTGTCTGGGTGTGCAGAAAAATTAAATGACTGGGGACGTAACATCACAGTTGATTTCAAATGGAGAATTAAAAGCAGTAAAGAGAAAATTATGAGGCTACAGAACAGGTGTGACACGGATGACTGGTATGAAAACTTGGAGACATGCTGGAACAGGAAGAAACATACTAGCACTAGAGATCGAAGCAGTTATGGTTGAAAGAGGGAGACTCTAATACTAAGTTCTTCCACTCGGCAGCTAGTTATAGAAGAAGACATAATCTTATTCCATTCCTGATGAAGGAGAATCGTGAGAAGGCAAGCACTAATGTAGTTATGCAAGAGACCATATTGAACTACTTTGAGCAGTTGTTCTCAAATACATAAGTAGACACTACATTACTTACGGAGAGAGTCAAGAGAAAAATGACCGAAGAGATGAACACCCAGTTGACAAGACCATATGAAATAGATGAATTCAAGGCAGCTCTTAATGAAATGCACTCAGATAAATCTCCAAGTCTGGATGGATGGCTACAACCCTGCTTTCTTTCAGAAATTCTGGGACTTGATAGGAGGCGAACTTTTCCATCAGAGCACACAGTGGATGAGAAGCCATTAAGTTTGAAGGACTATAGACCCATCTCACTATGTAAGCCCTATACAAGGTGATTGCCAAAGTGATTGCTAATAGATTGATAAACCGCTTGGGGGGATATAGTCTCATAAACTCAATCAGGAAAAGAGGTGTTATTAAAATCAATAGCCCAATCCTTTCCGAGTTATCGTATGAGCACCTTCCTCATCCTTTTATCAATACGTGACGCGTTGCGAGAAGATGATGAACTCATTCTCGGTAGGGTTCGAAGAGGAACGAGAAGAAGGGAATCCATTGGATGAGCTGGGATCGGTTGTGCAATAAGAAAGAGTTTGGAGGGATGGGATTCAGAGATTTCCACAGGTATAATCTAGCAATGTTGGCAAAACGGGGTTGGAGAAGAGCATATAGATGGATCCTCTTTGTGCTTGTTGCAAGAATGCGATTGAAAGCTGTGGAACATTGTTGAATTCTATGATCGTAATTAGTTAGTTGCGATTATTATGATATATTAGTTGTGATTACTCGGATAGATTAGTTGTTGTTATTCCTATTTTATCTCCTCATTCTTAGCTATTTAGTTTCCCTGTATTTAGCATATATTCTGTTATCTATCTTGTATATATAATCGGCAATAATCAATGAGAAGGAGTAGTCCAATTCATCCTATTTGTGTCATTTATCTTCATGGTATCAGAGCAATGACAAAATATGGAAATCAGATACATGGACTCACCTCTTCTTCCTCCACCGAAATATCCTCATCCTCACAACCACCTTCCTCTTCTTCAATACCCGATCCCTTCTCTTGCACAAATCACAAACCATAAACTCAATGGCCAAAACTATCTGCAGTGGCCACAATTAGTCCTTATGTTCATATGTGGGAAGAGCAAAGATGATATTCTCTCGGAATCAGCAACAACTCCAAAGGAAGATGACCCTGCTTACAAATCCTGGAAGGTCAACAACAATATGGTGATGTCGTGGCTCATCAACTCCATGACTCCCGACATTGGTGAGAATTTTCTGCTCTATGCAACAACTTGAAATCGGGAAGCTGCCAAGATCACATTCTCCAGTTCTGAGAATACATCAGAGATCTTCGAGACCGAAAGTGTTCTTCATGAACTCAAACAAGGTGATCTTTCAGTTACACAATATTATAGCTTGCTGACCCGACATTGGCAGAAAATTGATCTTATAGACACTCACAATTGGAAGTGTCCGGAGGATGGAAAACTCTACAGATCAATTGTAGAGACTAAGCGGGTTTTCAAATTCTTGTCTGGACTCAACAAGGACCTTGATGAAGCTCGGGGCAGAGTTCTTAGCACCAAGCCATTGCCCTCAATCAGGGAGGCTTTCTCAGTGATTAGATACGAAGAGAGCCGGTGGAAGATCATGTTGGGAGACTCTACAACACCAAGTGCAAACTCAGATGGCTCAGCTCTCTCAGTCTCCAGTGAAAGTCAAGCCGCTAAAGTCTCCACTGCTAGGAAGAACAGTAAACGGACATACTGCGATCACTGCCACAAACCAGGGCACACTCGTGACACTTGCTGGCAGATCCATGGTAAGCCAGCTGATTGGAAGCCACGAAAAGCCTCTTCCGATCAAGAACCTCGGGGAAATCTAGTCTCTGCTCCACTGTTCAGCAAGGATCAATTAGAGCTACTACAAAGTCTGATCAGCCAGTCTCAGCAAGCTTCTCAGAATCCTCCTGCGAATGGAAATGCTCTCATGATCAAAGGAGGTAATATCTCTCTGGTTTTTCACTCTAGAACTGACTACACATCCTCTTGGATTGTAGATTCAGGAGCCACTGATCATATGACTTGTAACCGTGGTTTGTTCACATCTTACTCACCATGTGACAAGTCTATCTCAGTCATTATAGCAGATGGATCAATCTCATCTGTTGTAGGCATTGGAACAGTGAAAATCTCATCGATTTACAACTCAATTCTGTGTTCTATGTTCCCAAGTTGGATTGCAATTTACTGTCCGTGCATAAGCTAAATAGAGATTTGAAATGCCTCACTCGATTCACGTAAGATTCGTGTGTTTTTCAGGACAGGGACTCGGGGAAGATGATTGGCAGTGCTGAAGTAAAGTCTGGATTGTATCTTCTCAAACATTCATCTCATTCGAATTCTTTGTTGGTATCACAATTCAATAAGTCGATATAGAAATCATGTTGTTACATTATCAACTTGGTCATCCTAACTTCATGTATCTCTCAAAATCTGTTTCCTTCATTATTTAAGAATAAAGATATCAATTCTATGCATTGTGATGTGTGTCAATTGTCTAAGCATACTTGGAAATTCCTATGTGCCGAGTCCTTATAAAGAATCTCAACCATTTTCAATGATCCATAGTGATATTTGGGGTCCTTCAAAAATCTCTACTATTACAAATGCAAAATGGTTTCTCTTGTTTATAGATGATCACACTAGGCTCACATGGGTTTTTCTAATGAAACATAAATCTGAAGCTTGCAACCTAGTCAAACAGTTTCATGTCATGATCCAAACATAATTCAAAACAAACATTCAAATATTTCATTCTGATAATGGAAGTGAATATTTCAACTCCATATTAGGTGATTATTTCAAAACCCATGGCATTGTGCACACTAGCTCATGTGTCAAAACACCTCAGCAGAATGATATTTCTGAAAGAAAAAACAGACACCTCCTAGAAGTTGCACGCTCAATCATGTTCACAACACATGTTCCAAACCAGTATTGGGGTGAGGCAGTCCTAACAACAGCCTATCTCATCAATAGAATGCCTTCAAGAATATTGAATTTTGCAACTCCATGTCAACTATTGCTAAACAGTTTTCCTCACACAACTACTTTCAACAATTCCTCTCAAATTGTTTGGTTGTACATCATTCGTCCACCTTTATGATCAAAGTAAGTTAGCTCATCGATCCTTAAAATGCATATTTTTAGGATATTCTCCAACTAAGAAAGGATATAAATGTTATTCCCCGTCTCTGCGAAAATTTTTTCACACTATGGATGTTACCTTTCTTGAAAACAAACCTTTCTATCCTAATTCTTCGATTCAGGGGGAGAATTTGCTGAGAATCTCAGAATCGTATCTATGTGAGGGGGAGAACAATAGTGTCACATACTTTCCTACAAATATCCAACTTGATCATCTCAGTCCTGTACAATCAACTCCACCAGATTCAACTCCACCAGATTCCTCTCAGACTCAACCTCAAGACTGTCAATCATCGGCCTCAACTCCACTGTCAAATGAAAACCATGAACAAGGTATGTCTGATCCTAACTCCTCTCGAATTGTGATCATATACTGTTGATGAGATGCCTATTGCGCTTGAGAAGAAGCGAGAGAACTCATATACCATATCGATGAAAGATTTCATCTATTATGGCAAGCTTTCCTCCGAATATAGAGCTTATGTTTCTAACATTGATCAAGTCAGTATTCCTATAACAGTTCAGGAAGCTCTAGCGACACCAGAGTGGAAGAAAACGACTTATGAGGAAATCAGGGCATTGGAAAAGAACAATACCTGGGAGATCACCACTCTACCACCTGGAAAAAGAACAGTTGGATGTAGATGGCTATTCACCGTGAAGCACAATGCAGATGGTTCGGTAGAGAGACTAAAGGCTCGGTTAGTTGCAAGAGGCTACACTCAGACGTATGGGATCGACTACCAGGAGACGTTCGCCCCAGTTGCCAAGCAGAACACGATTCGAGTTTTACTCTCACTAGCAGCAAACTCAGACTGGCCACTTCATCAGCTTGATGTGAAGAACGCATTCTTAAATGGCGATCTCTCAGAGGAAGTTTACATGGACATTCCTCCAGGTTTTGAAGATCTACACTCAAAAGGAAAAGTCTGCAAGCTTAAGAAATCATTGTATGGATTAAAGCAAAGTCCTCGAGCTTGGTTCGATCGGTTCTCGAAGTGTTAAAAAGGTTGGTTACTCACAAAGTCAAGCTGATCATACGTTATTATCTAAACATGCCTCTGATGGAAAGATTACAATCATGAGTGTATATGTTGATGATATCGTAATAACTGGTGACAATGAAAGAGAGATCATCTGTTTGAAACAATTGTTAGCCATGGAATTTGAAGTGAAAGATCTTGGAAAGTCAAGTATTTCTTGGGAATGGAAGTCTCAAGATCTCATAAAGGAATTTTTGTGTCTCAACGAAAGTACACTGGATCTATTGAAAGAGATCGGAATGCTCAGAGCAAATCATCGAGAGACACCAATGGAGCCTAATTTAAAGCTTGATGCCAAGGAAGAAGAAGGTGATGTGGACAAAGGAAAATATCAACGGCTTGTGGGAAAATCGATTTACTTAGCAAATACCAGACCCAGACATTGGTTTTCTTTGTAAGTTTAGTCGAGAGATTCATGAGTCATCCCAAGGAATCTCATATGGAAGCAGTCTTTAGAATTCTGAGATATCTCAAGGGAAGTCCAGGGAAAGGATTGTTCTTTAAGAAAAATCAGAGTAGAAGTGTTGATGTTTACACTGACTCGGATTATGCTGGATCTCAAACAGATAGGCGATCGACCTCTGGATATTGTTCATATGTCTGGGGTAATTTGGTCACTTGGAGGAGCAAGAAACAATCTGTCGTTTCTCGGAGTAGTGCAGAAGCAGAGTATCGAGCTCTGGCTCATGGAATATGTGAAGGAATCTGGTTAAAAAGGGTCCTCAACAGTCTCAACATCTCAAGTGAAGGCCCTGTTCATCTTCACTCTGACAATGAAGCAGCCTTGAGTATTGCCATGAACCCTGTCCATCATGATCGTACAAAACACATTGAGGTGGACCGTCACTTCATCAGTGAGAAGATTGAAAGCAAGATTGTCGATCTATACCAAGTAGCGAGATATCCTCACAAAGGCCCTTCCAAAGTTGTCATTCCATTCCTTATGCAGCAAGCTCAACCTCATAAACATTTATGCCGTTTAGCTTGAGGGGACCGTTGAATTCTATGATCAGTAATTAGTTAGTTGTTGATTATTATGATATATTAGTTGTGATTACTCGGATAGATTAGTTGTTGTTATTCCTATTTTATCTCCTCATTCTTAGCTATTTAGTTTCCATGTATTTAGCTTATATTCTCGTTATCTATCTTGTATATATAATCGGCAATAATCAATGAGAAGGAGTAGTCCAATTCATTCTATTTGTGTCATTTATCTTCAAACATGTTTTGGGGCACCGTGATGAACTAAGAAGAACCGGGAGTCATGGATCACAACAAATTGGTGAGGACGAGAACCTAAAGCAATGGTTTTTTGCTCTTAATGACTCATTGAATGGGGACGAAATTGCGAAGATTGCAATGAAGCTTTAGGCTACCGAAACTTCGAAACAATATGGTGTGGTCGCGACGCAATCGGAGGTCTATTAGGTTTGCCGAAGGTGGTGTTCGAGACAAATTCCTTGGTTGTAGCTCAAAGTTTTAACCAGAAATCCATCGAGAGATGACTCAGAATTGGGACAGATTCTGAAGGACTGCAGAGGTCTTGCGAGTACCCACCAAGATTGGAAGATCACATACATACGTCGACAAGCAAACCAACTTGCGCATAGATTGGCAAGGATTTCGCGAGGTCATGAGTATGTAAAAGTGTGGAACGAAGCTCCAACGGACTCGTAATACACGATGTAATTTGTACCAGTGAGCTAAAAGTGTTGAAGCTCACATACACAGACCTCCATTAGACAGAACCAAAGACTCAAACAGAGACGAAACAAGAGAGAAGAAAACAGAACCTCAAAAACTCTCGAGTGTTCTGTTGTTTTCATTTATATATGAAAATGAACTTTACATCGTAGCCGTCCATCTGTTCTCATCACAACCATTCATTTACAAACACATCACACACACTCATACAACACTTGCAACATATTACAACAGGATATACCTCAAGATTCACATTACACCCAACTCAATGATTTACTCTAACATCCCCCCTCAAACTAAGGGGAAGTGAAGTGAGACTTAGTTTGTCCCTCAAATAATGAAAACGAGAAACAGGAAAAGATTTAGTAAAAATATCAGCCACCTGATCAACTGAAGGAACATGATTCACATTAAGAAGACCACTCAACACTTTATCTCTAACATAATGAATGTCTAATTCAATATGTTTAGTGCGAGAGTGATATACCGGATTCTTGGCCAAGGCAGCAACACTCATGTTATCACACCAGACTGTGGGAAGAGCACCAAGGGATACCCGTTATTCGAAAATAAAGATCGAAGCCAATTTCAATTCGCGATTACTGAGCAAGAGCTCTCGATATTCGATTCAAGATCGGATCTAGCAACAACCTGTTGTTTTTTAGACTGCCAAGAAATCAAGTTAGACCCCAAAAATACAGCATAACCAGCCACAGATTCTCGATCATCCACAGAGTGCAGCCCAATCAGCATCAGAATACCCAGTAAGAAACAGGGTAGAACTCGGCTTGAACCATAAACCCAAATCAGCAGTACCTTTAAGGTATCGCAAGACCCTCTTAAGAGCTTGCCAATGTAACATTGTAGGAGACTGCTGAAATTGACTCAAAGTATTCACTATATAAGCAATGTCATGCCGAGTGTTAACAAGATATTGGAGACCACCAAGTAAGCTCCTATAAAGAGTTTTATCATGAAAGGAAGCACTACCATCCTTGTACAACAGCTTCCCAACAGCAAAAGGAGTAGCAATAGGCTTTGCATGAGACATGCCCCCCTTTTGTAACAACTGTTGAATATAAGCCGTTTGAGTAAGGTACAGTCCTTTGGCAGTCCTATGAGCTTCCATACCCAAAAACAAATTTAGATCTCCAATATCCTTTAACGCAAACTTACCATTCAACTTATTAATGAAAGATTGAATAGAAGTTTGATTTGAGCCTGTAATTATAATATCATCCACATACACCAGCACATACAACACAACTTGTTCATGATGAAAAATGAACAAAGAGCTGTCAGCTTTGGAATTGTGGAAGCCCCAAGACAACAAAGTGGATTTCAACTGATCAAACCATGCACGAGGAGCTTGACGAAGACCATACAAAGCTTTATGCAATTTACACACAGCAGTAGGTTGAGAAGTATCTACAAATCCCATAGGTTGATTTGTGTATACTTCTTCAACTAACAGACCATTTAAAAATGCATTATTGATATCAATCTGTCTCAAAGACCAACCAAAATGAACAACCAAAGACAAAATAACTCGAATAGTGGAAGCCTTAACCACAGGACTGTATGTCTCATCAAAATCGATACCGGTACTTGTTTAAACCCTTTGGCCACTAGTCTAGCCTTATACCGATTGATAGACCCATCGAATTCCTTTTTACAGAAAAAATCCACTTGTTGCCAACAACATTTTGACTAGGAGACGAAGGAACAAGAGACCAAGTACCATTCTTCATGAGAGCATGATATTCCTGATCCATTGCTGCCTTTCAATGAGGAATTTGAAGAGCAGCAGCAACTGAATTAGGAATATCATCTTCATGAATGGATGTAGTAGATAAAAACACATTCCTTAAACTGATTCCATCATTGGCTCTAGTAATCATAGGATGTATGTTTTGGGGATCCACACCAGCCCTTGATTCCACTGCAACAGGAGGTGTATCCTCAACTGAAGCAGGTATATCAGACAGATCAGATGAAGAAAAAGATCTTGATGGATAGGCAGACAAGGGCTGATGTGGAACCAACAAAGGAAAGCCAGTAGTCAACCCAAACGAGGAAGTTGTTGTTGCATTAGACCCAGCAGCAAATAAAGAATTATAAGGAAACTCATTCTCATGAAAGACAACATTTCTGGTGATATAAATTCTCCCAGACGGACTCAAACATTTGTAGCCCTTATGTTGACTGCTATACCCCAGAAAAATGCATTGCTCAGATCGAAACTGATATTTATGATCATTGTATGGTCGTAAATATGGAAAACATGCACATCCAAAAACTCTGAGAAGACTATAATCAGGTGAAACATGAAACAACTTCTCAAAATGAGACAAACCATTCAGAACTTTGGTAGGAAGACGATTAATAAGAAATGCAGCTGTAGAACACGCATCCCACCAATATTTCAGAGGTAATTTACCATGAGCTAGCAGTGTAAGACTCATTTCAACTATGTGTCTATGTTTACGTTCAGCTCTACCATTTTGTGCATGTGTATGAGGACAAGGATGCTGAAAAATGATCCCACAAGCATCAAGTACAGACTGAAAGGATCTATACTCACCACCCCAGTCAGCTTGAACTCTCTTGATAGTAGAACTAAACTGATTCTCAACCATAGACTTAAAATGCATAAAAGCTTTCAATGCATCAGATTTCAGTTTCAAAGGATATAACCATGTAAATCGAGTAGAATCATCAATAAATGAATGTACGTAATAGTTGAAACCACTCGGAGAAGTAATCGGTGCAGGACCCCACAAATCGGTATGGATTAAATCCAAAACATTATTCGATCACATCTTGGATGAATGAAATGGTAATGCATGACTTTGCCCAAGTGGATAAGATCGACAGAGATCAATGATTGAACCGAATGGAAGATGAAGTTTATGATGCATAACCTGTTGAAGTGTCTTTTGTGCGGGATGACCAAGTCTGAGTGCCACAAAGTGTAGACAAACCTTTATTGGACACAAACAAAGCAAAGATGTGAAGGAGACAATCGTGTGCAGTGAACCAGAGATGCGATATAGACCATTTTGTCTTGTTCGCGGTGAAGAAGAATCTCATTGGTTTGGAGGTCCTTCACGAAACATACATGAGGATGAAACTCAATCAACACATTGTTGTCTTTTGTTAACGAGAGACACTCAACAAATTCTTTTTGATGCTAGGCACACACAAAGTATTATGAAAAGACGATCTAGAGTCAACAGATGGAATGCAAGCAGCACTCGTACCAACAATTTTTAGTAATTGACCATTACCAACCATTAAGGATCGAGTACATTCGAATATGTGAATTATTCAAAGATCATCGAGAAGAATCTCTAGTGGCATGGGAGGTTGCACCACTGTCCATGTACCACGAGCCATCATGTCCAACTTCTGATGCAGTCAAGAAAGATGAAGGTGTATGAGAAGGAGGATTGAATGTCCGCAGCTGTGACTGCTGAGAATTCCCAGTCTGAGTACCCATATACTTCATATCTGCTCTATAGTAACAGACTGTTGCAGAATGACCAAACTTCCCATAAATTTGACATGTGGGTTTATTGTTGCTGTTGGAGGATCTAAAACCTCCTCGACCTCTAAATCTTCCAAAGCCACGACCTCTGGAACCCCCATTTGTTCGATTACCATTGTTATTCCAATTCTGTACATTCAACTTTGAACCACCTCATTTTACTTCAGCAGCATTTGCAGAAGGAGACTCATGTATCACCAAAGAATTCACATCTTGAACCACATTATACTGATCCAGAGTTTCTTCAAACCCTACCAGTGTAGAATAGAGTTCTTGCCACTGCAGATCACACCTTCCTTGCAAGAAAGTTGTAATTGGCAGATATTCTCTATCTAATCCAATAAGAACACTTGAAATCAAATCATCTTGTGCTCACCACTGATCCTGCAATAGCCAGATTATCAGAAATGTCTTCATCTTTGACATATACTCTCTCATTTTCATGGCACCTTTACGAGTTGTATGTAGTGCCTTCTTGAGAGTCTGAACATGAACTCTATTATTAGAGCCATAATATGTTTCTATTTCTCTCGCCACAACTCATTTGTTGTCTGTTTCGGTGTATTTCCTATAACCTGCATTGCAGTATCAGGCATCATAGCATTTATCAACCATCCTAACAAAAACCAATCTCTACTGAACCATATCTTGTACTCTGGATTTGGTAATCCATCAGTCAAGCTTTTGTCTGGAATATCCATTGTTCCAAACAGGTGACCATCCAGATCAAACCCTTGAATAGCCGGAACAACAATAGATTTCCATAGAAGAAAATTTGTTCCATCAAGTTTTACAATAACAAACTGACTCAATGAATTACCAAATGGAGTTCCAGAACTCAAACCTGAGTTACCTCCTGAGACAAACCCTGATGATGGAGATCCTTGTTCCAAGACTCCATATATGTTCGCCATTTCTTCAAGATTGTCCAGATCTGTTGTTATGCCTCACCGATCACACCAAAAACTTCTTCAGAACTTGTGTTTTTCCTTCCAGATCTGGCAATTCTTCCAGATCTCTCGGCTTTTACTTCAGATCCAGTGTTTTCTTCACCGATCTCTTCTTTCTTCCAGATCTGCTGCTTTTACTTCAGATCCAGTGATTTCTCCACCAGATCTCTCAACTTTTCTTCCAGATCTAGTAGTTTCAACACTAGATCTCTCAGCTTTTTCTTCAGATTTGGCGATCTCTTCACCAGATCTATACACCAGAGGCAAGACCACCAGATCTTGTGTTTTCTCTTCCTGATCTTGCTATTTCTTCACCAGATCTGTACACCAGAAGCAAGATCGCGTGATCTTCTTCTCAGCTTTCAAGAACCTCACTTAACTCTCACCAGAAGTGAGTCTGAGACCTCATATCTAACCTTCACTAACATCACCGGACTCCATGGGTCTGGTTTTCTTGATCCCGATCTCCAGCATTTGCTGTCATAGCTCTGATACCATGTTGAAGCTCGCATACACAGACCTTCATTAGACAGAACCAAAGACTCAAACAGAGACGAAACAAGAGAGAAGAAAACAGAACCTCAAAAACTCTCGAGTGTTCTGTTATTTTCATTTATATATGAAAATGAACTTTACATCGTAGCCGTCCATCTGTTCTCATCACAACCATTCATTTACAAACACATCACACACACTCATACAACACTTGCAACATATTACAACAGGATATACCTCGAGATTCACATTACACCCAACTCAATGATTTACTCTAACAAAGAGAAATGAAATATGTTTCTTAGTAAAAAAAAAAGCAAACAGTTGAAGCACAACAGTACCAACCCATTAGTCAAAAACTTGAATCCACAAACAATTGTTGAGGAAGATGCTCAGGTAAATAGGTGATTGATGCATGTAAATTGAAAAAAGAAATTGTAGATTTCACAAGAAAAAGAAAAGAAAATGGTAGGAATGAAAGATGTTGGATCCATTAGGATCTAGCCCATGCCTCTATATATAATATCCGTTTGTTTTTAATTATTGATATCCACAGTCATCAAAACATAATTAAACAAAAAGGATAAGGGATTTTGTCTTGCGAGGTCTCGAGTTCGAGTCTCCTGAATGAGAAAAATTGGGTTGAGAGGTCGCCGCCTATATAAGACCCGACAGTGCCCGAGCCTGGATTATATGGTGTGGTTGGCGTCGGACACCACATGAAAAAAAAAAAGAATAAGCTACACCGAAATTTTTGGTATTTTTTGTGATTAATATTTACTCTTGTTTGGTTCAATTTTTATTTTTTCTTATTGATAACTTGACACTTAATGAGCAGATTTTGTGTGGTTTTGTTGGAGATGTGTGGACCGAAATTATAGTCTCGCATCGATTAAATAAAACTTCATAAGGAAGTATATAATTGATTATTTTATCCTAACTAGTACTGAGACCTTTTAAGTTAATTCATACCCTACACTTAAAATTCAAAAGTAATTAAGTTGGAGATAGTATCGATATTAGAGGAGATCCACATGTCGGCGAAGAAGTGTCGCGGGCATGCCACTAATGGATATTGTACCCGCGAGGGAGAAGATTTAACCTAGTATCAGAGCCTATGATTCAGATAGGACTTGGGAGAAAAATTGATCATGACTTCGGTCCAAGGCGGAGTGTTAAAGATGTGCGGACCGAAGGGTTTAGTCCCACATCAATTAAATATGACTTATAAATAAGTACATAAGTTTGGATGTTTCCCCTAGCACCAAGGCCGGTTAAATTGGGATAATGTTATGCTCGTAAGTGAGAAATTTAGAGGTTTGGTTATTTATTTGTTCTTTTTAGTACTTTTTACAATTTGTTGATGTGGCATTGACATAGCAACCAAGACTTTATGAAACTACTAAAATAATAATCATGATTTCCAAATGCATCCAGATGCTTTTTACTTTTGATAATTGATAAGTAATTATCGATATTAAGCATAAGCAAAGGAAAAGCTATATCAATCAGGCTTTAAGGCGCGCATTAGCAAAATTAACTCAAAAAGTCATAATTTTCATAAGCAAATTGTAAGTAAAGCTTTGACCAAAAAAATGGAAGTCATAAAGCAAAATCTCTATACAACCAGGCTCTATGAAAATCACGAGTATATATTTAAATTAAAAGTGTTCTAATCGGATTTACTAAGAGAATGGGTAGGGTATATGAAGTATGACAATTCTTATACTTACGAGAGCTCAACTTAATTTGGAACACACAATAGCACCCGAAAGGCCTAATAGACATATTTGACCAAAAAAAAAAAAAAGGCCTAATAGACATTTGTGTGGTGCCAAAGCCACTGTTTAAGTTATCAATCACGCAATATAAAGTAGATCAAGACCATACCAAAAGTACATAATATGTTTTGGAAAAAAAATGTACATAATATATGTTGCGTATATATCTAAACTCAAAACAAAGCTATTTATAGTTGAGGTTTATGTAAATATATACGTTTTCGAAGAAAAAAAAATTAATATTGCTCTAATCTATATACCTATATATTATTATTATTATCTTATATTTTATATATATATATATAAAAGAACTATTTTTGTAAGAAGGTCTCACGACGTGACATGTGGCTTTTGAGAAGCTCTTCTAACATGATACGTATGATGACATAATTAAGATTTATAACAAAAAAATAAAAAACACAAGCCATTGATCTTTCTCGCACTTAAGTGAGGGGTGGGATGGTAAAACACAAAATAAGATTTTGACATTGACATGTGGTGACGTCATTAATTAAAGTATAATATTTATTTTTGTTTTTTTTTTGTAATTTTTTAGGTTATGTTTTAAATTGTTATACAAATATGATTTTTTGGTTTTTAAGTTTTTTTTTTTTTTCTTTTTTTTGGTGGAAACAAGGCCACCTCGGCCCAGGAGATCTCATTTCATATAGTTGGGCATGCATCAAATGAAATAAAACCCTTCATCCATAACCAGTGCTTCTGGCGCTAAATGATCCGGACAAGCATTATTTTCACGAAAAGTGTGGCGGATAGTGGTGCTCCAGTCCATCCCCGTGAGTTGTATGGTGTCCACCAACAGCTGAGAGTGCATAGCCTGGACATTGCTGTTAATCAGTGTGACAGCTTCTAAGGAATCGGTTTCAACCAAAATCTTCGGTGTTTTCCAAAACTAGGGGTGGTTTACAATTTTTTTCACAAAATAGGGTGGTGTACTTTGAAATAACCAAAGTAGGCAATAACGTCTTCTCAAAAGGCGTTATTGTGTGTGATGTTGGTTCGGTGGCGGTGACGTGGCGGCGATTTGTACGATAGCGCCTTTTAAAAATGCGCTATCTCGTACATTTGGCCGCCACATCACCGCCACCTCACCGCCACTCACCGCCATCCAATAACGCCTTTTGAAAAGGCGCTATTGGTTAAGTTTGTTGGCAGTGACGTGGCGGTGAGGTGGCGGTGATGTGGCGGCCAAATGTACAGATAGCGCCTTTTGAAAAGGCGCTATCTGTACAATTCCGCCGCCACTTCACCGCCACGTCACCAACCGGACTCGCCGATATGTACGCCTAACGCGCCGCATTGCCATTGGTCCGCGACCTCCTTCAGGCGTTGCTGGTTTGCTTACATTGCATTGGCAAATCATCATGAAGAGCGCTTGGATCAGCGTCGTCTCTGGCCGCTCAGTCTCTCTGGCCATGCTGCGTCGTTGTTGTCGTAGTTGAGCGATCTCGACTTTTAAATTTTTTTTTTTTTTGAATATATATACATTGGTTATAAAAAATAAACTAATTTTGAATATATATATACATTGGTTCCAACCTTCAACTCTCTTTTCTAAACTAACTAAGATAACCAAACTAAACTAACTAACTAACTAACTAACTAACTAACTAAACTAACTAACCTTAACTAACCTAACCAAACCAAACTAAACTAAATAACTAACTAACCTTAACTAAACTAAATAACTAACTAACCTTAACTAAACTAAATAACTAACTAACTAACATAACCAAACTAAACTAACTAACTAACAAACTTAACAAACTAACCAAAGTAATGGCGCAAAACTAACTAACCTTAACTAACCTAACCAAACTAAACTAACTAACAAACTAAACTAACTAACCTTAACTAATTAACCTTAACTAACCTTAACTAACCAAACTAAACTAAACTAACTAACCTTAACTAACCTAACAAAACTAAACTAACTAACTAACTAACTAAACTAAACTAAACTAACTAACCTTAACTAACTAACCTAACCAAACTAAACTAACCAACTTAATAACCTTAACTAAACTAAACTAACTTCCTAACTAACTTAACTTAACTAACTAACTAACTAACCAAAGTAAACTAAAATAACTAACCTTAACTAACCTTAACTAAACAAACTAAACTAAACTAACTAACCTGAACTAACCTAACCAAACTAAACTAACTAACTAACTAACAAACTAACGAACTAACTAACTAAACTAAACTAAACGAACTAACCTTAACTAACCTAACCAAACCAAACTAAACTAACTAACTAACTAACCTTAACTAAACTAAACTAACTAACCGTAACTAACCTAACCAACCAAACTAAACTAAGTAACTAACTAACCTTAACTAAACTAACTAACTAACTAACTAACATAACCAAACTAAACTAACTAACCTTAACTAACCTAACCACCTAAACAATACAAACTAAGTAAAGTAAAATGACTAACTTAACTAACTAAACAAAAAACCAAAAAAAGTAAATCATTACCCAAATAATGAGTCATAACGACCTAACCTAAGTCAACTAACAAACGTAACCTAACTAACTATACTAACCTAAAATTGCCCAACAACAAAACCGAAGTAAACTAATCAAAAGTAGCACGTGCGATGCATACCTAACTTTGTGCATGACATTGTGGTGTGTTTTGTGTTGAAGTTCAATGAAGATCGTGACGATTCTCACACAAACAACAAAAAATAAACTAACTTAATTGAAAACTAAACATACTAACTAAATGGAACTAACCAAAGTAAACTAACTAACCTTAACTAACCTAACCACCTAAACAATACAAACTAAGTAAACTAAAATAACTAACTTAACTAGCTAAACAAACAACCAAGAAACGATTAACTAAACTACCAAACGAAACTAAACAAACAACCAAGTAGCTCGAGAGTTACTTGTTAACAACCTAACCTAACGTAACTATGTGAACTAAACTCGACTAACCTAACCTAACCTAACTATGTAAACTAAATTAACTAAACTACACTAAGGTACATACCCTAACTCAACTACACTAAACTAAATTAACCTCAACACCTAAACTAAACTAACTTAACTAACTAAGCTAATTAACCTAACCAAACTAAACTAATATAACCTAACCACCTACACCTAACTAACTAAGCTAACCAAACTAAATTAATCAAACTAACTTAATCAAACTAACTTAAACAAACTAAACTAACGTAAACATACTTAATTAAGTAAACTCACTTAAACAAACTAAAACTAACTTAATCAAACTAACTTAATCAAACTAACTTAATCAAACTTATTTAACTAACTAAACTAACTCAACTACACATACCTCCTCCTTCTCCTACTTCCACTCATTCTTACGTGCTTTGATGTCGCAGCTCGCGCCGCGCGGAGATCCCTCCTCCATTGGCCGTCACCATTGTTCTTCCTCACTTTCGGACCGCCACAAGCCACCACGTACCACCGCTGCCGCTGCTGCTTTGAGAGACGCCGCTCCTTGCTCCGGTGCCCCGCCAAGCTCTACAAAAGTCTCCGCCGCGCGCCACACTCGGCCACTCTCTCCCGTGCGTCATGGCCGCCCCTCCTTCTTCCTCCCTCCTCTCTGTCTCGGCTCCGATTCACTCCCCCCTCCCATCCTTAAGTACCCGACCCACCTCACTCTCCACAAGTGTACCCGTGACCTACCACACCCCCTACCCCTACCCCCTACCCCTAACCTACCACTTTGTAAAGTTGAACCGACGCGAGAGAATATATTCTCTGCGTCGGTTTCGGAAGATGACCGTGGGGTGCGAGATAGCGCCTTTTGAAAAGGCGCTATCTCTGCGCCCAAGTCACGGGTTTTCCGGCCCACGCGTGGATCCACGTGGACCGGAAAACCCTATTTTCTCCACATGGACACGATAGCGCCTTCGCGGAAGGCGCTATCGTATGTCACGGTTTTCCAGGTCCACGTGGATCCACGTGGACCGGAAAACCCTATTTTTCCCACGTGGACACGTGATAGCGCCTTCGCAGAAGGCGCTATCGTGTCCTCCATGCCACGTTGTCCGGACACATGGATAGCGCCTTTTGAAAAGGCGTTATCCATGTGTCCACATCGAAAAAATTTATGCCACGTAGATGGCGCATTCCCATTAGGCGTTATTGCATACTTCTCGGAAAAAAAAAAAGTTCACCCCTATTTTCCTCATTAAAAAACATGTGTACTTTGGTAAATTTTTCAAAATCATCTCTATTCCACGTTGCACGGCTTCCCGTAACCCCTATATATACATAGGCCACTTTTTTTCTTTTTTTTTTTTTAAGTTTTGCCCACCCATTATTAAGATTTTTCAAGCCTAATCCACCCAAATAAAAAATCAATAAAAGAAAATAAATTAAGTAAAGTTCATTTGTCGACATTCAATTAAAAATAAGGAGTAAAAAACATCTCGGGTGAAACATCACTTGCTAAAAGGGAAGCGGGGAGGTCGTGTGTTCGACTCCCTCTTAAGCAAAAAAATAAATAAATAAAAGAGAACGAAAAGCAAGAAAAAAGTTTAGCAAAGTTTAATGTTTATTTCATTGATTCAATAAAAAATGTTTATTTCATTGAACTGGTGTTATTGAAATAAAATTAGAGTGAACTAGTTTTGGTAGAGACATCATTTGCCTAAAGGCAATGTTTCAGGAGGTGGTGATTCGATTTCCATTGAAGTAAAAATAAAAGAGCTAATTTTGGTGGTGGAGTAGTTGGTGTAACAACGTAATTGAATTTGAATTGCACCTCCATCGTCCTGATCGGAATCGAGATGAACTTTATAGTATAATGTAGTTGGTAGCTATATCATCTTTCTTCCTAGAGAAAAATATAATTAACACTTGCTGATATATTTTCGAAATTCTTTATTTAAACAAAAAAAAAGACCCTACTATATATTGTAACTCAGAAAAGTCACGTATTTGTTGGCGTCCCTCTAATAGGCATCAAGATGTGTGCAGCACACATGTCTGGAAACTCAAGAGATGTCACTAAGTGAGTGTCAACTTTTCTACGTTACAAAAGTATTTTTTTTAACAAATATTTTCCAAAAAAATACATATTAGTATTTAAGTCTAGCCCAGGTCTACTTAAAATCCTAGATTCGCCCCGGTGGTGAACGTCTCCCAACTCCAGCCTTGTAGCCTCCCAAACATTCTCCCTTTGAGTTCCGAAATAAGCCCGCCACAGCTGCGGTTGTGACCGCAGCATCGCAATTGAGTTTGATCCACCCCTGCTCTGGTCTAGCCCATTGATCGACACTTTCCTCTTATCCTTGCACCCAACTTGGATGATTGCAGAAGTCCAATGCTGCGGATGATCTCATCGCTTCGTAGGTTAATTAATCTGTCTTGCTAATTAATTCATTGCAATCAGTACGTACGTAGCCTCATCTTGGAAGACCCTTTTGTTCCTTCGATACCACAAGCACCAGCACGCGACGCCGAAGAGGATTCTATTTTCTCATATTGATCCACTCTTCCAATGAGTTCGTGAAAAAACCTCCTGACTCACGCAATTGAGGCATGAAACCCCACACTTCCCGTGCTGTTTTGCACTCTCGCAGTTCGTGATAGCTAGTGATTTATTAGTAAAAAAATGTCCTTGAGCGGATCCGGGTAGGCCTTGCCACCATGACCTTTCGACCCTACTGGGCCTTTCCCGTTACTCTCTTTCTTTTTAGTCCCCATATTTCCTTCCTGGGTGACACGCTGACTAGAGAATACCACGCCTTGCTGTTGCAGATTCGCTGCCGCTGATTCACGCCAGGTATCCAAACTTTCTTGATTTGGTTGTTGGTTTCCTTTTGGGGCACTTCACCGTCGCTTCCTCTGCGCCACCATCCACGGTCCATATCCGCCCTCTTTTTGACCGCATTTCTCCTTATTTTGATGTTTCGGCGTCGAGGGTGTCGCATTAGAAGTACTGGCTTCGTTCTCATTGTTAGGCTTCGCACGTTGCGGACATGATGCAAAGCTATGTCCTGTCCTGCCACAAGTGAAACAGATAGGAGGGAGACCTTCATACTCAATTATTTGCCACAAATCATGAAATCTAACCATAGGTATTAGTGGCTTCGCAAGATCCAACTCCACCGCGACTCGTGCAAATTTCCCGCGCTTTCCTGTGATGGTATTCATGTCAACTTTGATTGTCCTGCCTACCAAGTTACTTATATCCGCCACTATCTGGCTATGGTAGTATTGGTATGGGAGGTCCGGTAGACGAATCCAAGCCGCCACTTTAGACATTGATGCGGTAGATGCCCGGAATGACGGTGTTGTGACGACCCCTTTCTCGCCCGACCTAATCCCGTAATTAAGCCCAAATCCTAGCTCCATAGAACTTAATCATGTATTAGTGAGCCTTTCCGTCCAAATCTACTCTAACTCTTGTTCAGAATAACTAAAACACATATCATTTTACATTGGAAAATCAGAGTTAACGAAAACTTATTAACAATTATAAAATTTAGCGGAAGACTTAATATATTGTGCGAAAGCAATTATTATATACCATATGGGCGTGGAAACCATTAAACCATGATTACATGCGTATATAACAAAGTGGTGAATATAAACAGTGTGATGGTCATCATAAGTCAATGAGTTAAGCATTCACCCCGATATACAACCCCAAACATATCAAAAAACATAAGTATATAATACATAGAATACCAAAACCTACAAAATGTCGATGCACAGGTACGCCGATGGCTCAGAGGTAGTCGCTAATCTTTTCCTTGCCCGGCCTGCTCGTTGACGGCTCTGCACCCACCGTCATAAAAAGGACGGTGAATACAAAAAGTAACAGTAATCCCCGTTGACAAATTCATTTACATTTCCAAAACAAACTAATCGGTATTTAACATCATAAGTTAAATAAAGAAAGACAAGTACCAATAATATGCTAAGAAATACCATAGTTAAGCAAGTGAAACTGACATGAGGCTAAATAGTTATGATCTAGATTCGGTCGGTTGTGACCTACGTCGGTGAAGCCATTAACCACTAAGGAACGTACATGTCTCACACAATCTACCTCACTAGGGACTCTAACCCCAGTGGCATCAGGGACTCTAACCCCGGTATCATCAGGGACTCTAACCACGTATATCATCAACAACCCCAGGGACTCTTACCCCATGTGCCTCATACTAGTGGCGAGTGCCAACATCCCAATGGACTCTAACCCCTTGTGCTGATCTACTCATAATGCAATATACTCTAGATTCTATAACTACTTTATAATTTCAAGAAAATGACTCATTAAGGAACTCGAAATTTGGCTATGCTACAAAGCACAAGTTTTTCCAAAGAGTACAAGTCCATAAAATCCTTCACAAACTCACGAATCCTTAATAACATGTTATTTGTACTACAATTACAGTAAAACAACAAGAAATGACATATAACACATGAATGGGTTCAAAAAAATTGAAGTTATCAAAACATCATGGAAAACCAAGTTCACTAAGTGAGGAATAACAAACAAGTCCGTGACATGCGAGTACAAAGCTAGACATAGTCAATATAGAATATAATAAACATGTTAAAACAGGAAATGAAATGTAAATAAATAATCAACGGGTATACTCACACCAAACAATGTAAAGTCCTAGCTTTACCGGTCTCCCGACACCTTAAATCTCGTATTCGCACTCCCGTAACCCTTTCCTAGGTTCCTGATGACATATAACATGTTTTTGGATGTGTTCAGGCCATTACTTAAGGTTTTAGACTCAGTTATAAGGTTTCGGAAGTTTTGGAAAATTGCAGATTTTTGTGTTGTCATGACAATTGGCGCGCTAATAAAGTGGATTAGCGCGCTAAGGACCTCATTAGCGCGCTAACTACTGTCTCTAGCGCACTAACCAAGACTAGCACACTAACCGTTTCACCTAGCGCGCTATGTTCAGGAAAACCCAAAATTCTACAAACAAAATTCTGAGTTTACTCCACACATAGGCCTCACCAATTCATTGGGGGTCTCCATACACACTTTCAAAACCCCAAGACATCACCAACAACACAAAAAGAATATATATAACTTTAAATTCATCAATTCATCTAGTTAAACTAAATAACTAGTGTATGCAAATTACCTACTTGATGAACACACTAAGCTTGATCACCACCTTCACTTAACCCACTGATTTCTCCAACTTATCTTCCTCCTTGATCACTCTCGCAAGTTTTCCTTACTTATTCAGTTAATGAAATGAGAAAACTTGGTTTGCATGTGTTGATTCATTGCTATATATATATATATATATATATATATATATATATATATATATATATATATGAATAGATTTGGTTGATTTATAACCACACATCTTTTTGCACACACGTATCTCGAGACCTATCTAATGGCACACATTAGAAAACATGTCCCATTAACTTCCACTAACTAATACTAAGTAACACAAATGCCTAACTCAATTTATCTCTAACTATGCTAATATGTGTCTCGATGCACATCATATGACTATTGAATTAAATCACTAACTTAGGCACATTTAATTCAATATCAACCATAGCCACACTAAAGCCACTATTTAAACCACACTAAGCTCAATATAATCTTACCACATAAATCTCTACCCCGGTCCCACGTTGGCATGCAACTCAAGGAACGTCTCCACTCATGTCTCGACGCTTATAAATGGGTAGGAGTGATTTATTAATCTACACATATACAAACACTAGGCATACATCACAACAAATCTAACATATACCTCGACCCTCTCGCCTCGGTCAATGCACGATCACGGTGTGGGTCCCACGTCATGGGTCGGTGATCCTGATTACAGATAATAAATGAGATTAGAAATTCGGGTCGTGACAAATCTTCTCAACTAATGGAAATTTCGTCCTCGAAATTAAAATTTAGGTTAAGTTAATACCTGACTCGAAAAGGTACGAAAATATATCCATTATATAGTCTTTCCACTCTCAAGTGAGTTCTTGTATCATCATGGAATTGCTACTTGACGAGAACTTTTGGGACAAACTTGTTCCTCAACTGTCGTACCCTTCAATCTAGGATCTGAATAGGTTGCTTCTCATAAGTAACATCATCACTCAGGTCTATTTGACTCAAATCCACAGTCGGTCGAACATCTGCTCTCGATTCAGCTAATAGAAGCATCGAAATATGAAAGACTGAATGAATCCCTTATTAGGGCATATGCCCTAGGTCAATCTTCAAATATTGTTTATCTTATAATTCTAGTTAATAAAATAGAGGTTTTATTTGTTGTTTTATTATAAGTGATTGCATGTTTACCTTATATTAAGATCCATGGGTATTTGTTGAAATATCATAAATGTCTCTAGTCGGTCATTATACTTGGAACTATAATGAATTAAGACTAGTGTAAATCTTGGTTGATGGTCATGTTATGATCTTGCTTATAGGGATACGAATCAAGATCATGAGTACTTGTTAGGGAATAAGGTATTGGACCGACCCGCTATGAGAACACCACTTGGATTAAGTCATAGGTGTTACTCATGATAGATGTATTATTTAGTCATTCGACTTGAGATTACCATAGACTTCAATATTAGGAGCATGACAATTTGACACAATCAAATGTTGTCTTTAACCGGACAATTATAAAGATTGTGATTGGTTACCGTGTGAATAATATGTGAAAGTGTGTAATCAAGATATAATTTGTCACTCTTGTATAGAGAGAGATATCAGTGGGTCCCTCAATAAGGTAGACTGATAATGACCAAGTCCATGTGAATTGATATGATCAATGTCACTTGGATATTTTTCAGTTTACCTAAAGATCGAGACTAGTACGATTGAACATTAAGAGTGATTTTACATGTCTTATGTTTAATCAAAGGATATCGCACGACAAAATGATCTGATATATGTTATTAATTAGGTTGTATCAATGTTGATATTCATGCTACTTGGGTAGTCATAATGTCTTGCTAGAGACCACTTATGACTTGTGTACCAAAATGGTTTTTGGTTCACTGCCAACGTCGCATGAATTTATTGGGTCGCACACAAAGAATGGCTTGACACTATTTCAATTGGTCCAAAGTAATGAGTTTTATATGATAAAATTCATGACATAAAAACCATTACGATTTGTTATATGATAACTTATTAATAGGGGCATATGTGTAATTTGCTTAAACTGCCTAAATACAATAGTTGTATTATGAATAAGATTTTAAGTGAGGGCTTATCTACACATATAAATAAATGGTGAAACCTTAAAAATGAAATAAGATTTTCATTTTACAATTTTTGAGTTCTCTGGATTTAGGGAGAGAAAGAAAAATTGTTTTCAATTTCTCTTGGAGCTAGCACTCCAAATTGTAGTCGTCGTTCATATGTGGATTTCTGATAGAGGATGCGCACTTGAACGTCTTGAAAATCGAACAATCAGAAAAGGAAATCACTAAATAAGGTATGATTTACTTTCGTAAATTTAGCTTAATGGAACTTATTTTCGATCCTATTGGGGTTTTTCAAAATTTATTTTGAATTTTCCACTGCGTATGAACCCCAAAAATCCAACAATGGTATTAGAGCATTAGGCTCGGTTCTATTAAACATTTGCATGTTTTCTCTAATGTATATATGATATATGTGTGAAAACATAATCTTGATTAATGTATATATGATATGCATATAGATTATGTGATAATTGTTATCAAGAATTGGTTTTAAACCATGTTGTTAATTCATGTATATTGATACATCGCATGATATGATTCAATAATAGTATTCATGTTTAGAATATTTCGATTTATATATATTTTTATATTAAACGATGTGAATTTTGTATGTTCATGGTAGACTTCATGTTTAGGTTAATATGATTCTGATCTTGAACACATATTTTGTTTTGTTCAATAATTATGTATGTCTCCATGATAGAGATCATGATTCGGTTAATATGATTCCGATGTTGAATGCATAATTAATATCTCGAAATTGATTTTGATCATATATCTCATTGTAGTAATTCGTAAGTATATTCCTACAAGATAAGAGATAGACTTATAATTGGATTAAAATTACAAATCTTATAAGATATGTGAGATATAAAATAAATCATAATTGGATAAGGATTTAAAGTATCTTAAATTCTAATTAGATTAGGATAAGATATTAAGTTAATGGTGGACCCGAGATGATTAAAAATGTTGTAATTAATATTTTCAAAATTAAAATATGGGGCAGTTTTGGTTGATTGGATTGACTAAAATTATGAGAAATTTTAGGCGATTTTCCTCTATACTAAAATGAACTTTTGCATAATCTTTATTGTAAATCTATGGCCTCTTCAAATCACACTAATACCTTGTCACTGCGATCCATCCTTCAGAAGGATAAGTTGTTTGGGACAAACTTTCTTGACTGGTTCAGAAACTTGAGAATTGTTCTTAAGTATGAACACAAGTTGTATGTCCTGGATGATTCTATTCCTGAGGAACTACCAGCCAATGCTTTAAGAGCCGTGAAGGATGCACATACTAAGCATGTCAACGACTCAACTGATGTTGCATGCATTATGTTGGCAACCATGGTTCCTGAACTTCAGAAGTACATGGAACACATGAAAGCTTACGACATGGCTACGACGCTGAAGGAAATGTTCCAACAGTAGGCTATGCAAGAAAGGTTCGAGACAGTCAAGAACCTTCATTCTTGCAAAATGGCTTAGGGTGCGTCAGTTAGTCCTCATGTTTAGAAAACGAAGGGCTATATTGACCATCTTGACAGACTTGGATTTCTCATAAGTCAAAAGTTGGCTACGGATTTGATCCTGAATTCATTGCTTGATAGTTATTCACAATTTATGATGAACTATAACATGAATAATGTGAAGAAGTTTATCTCAGAGTTGCATTTAATGCTTAAAACTACTGAGCATAATGTCAAGAAACTCATTGCTAGTGTGTTGATAGTTCAGAAAGGAAAGGCTTTAAAGAAAAAGGGCAAAGATAAGGCTAAAGTTACCAAGGCTGTTGTGACTGTCATAAAGCCTATGGAACAAGTCAAGCCCCATGTTGCTTCTACTTCACAGTCCCAGAAGGAAAAGAAAAAAGAAGGAAATTGTCATTTATGCCATGCACTTGGACATTGGTTCAGAAATTGTAAGCTCTATCTTAAAGGTCTAAAGAAAAAAAAGAGTAGTGTAACTACTGCTTAAGGTATTTATGTTATTGAAGTTAACTTGTCTACTAGTGATTCCTGGGTATTGGATACCGGATGTGTTCTCACATTTGTATTAATGTGCAAAGTCTCACCAAAAGTAGAAAGCTAAAGAAAAAGAAGTCATCATACAATTTGGAAATAGAACAAAGGTTGTTGCATTGGCTGTAGGATGCTATGAGTTAATTTTACTTAGTGGACTTGTTTTAGTTTTAAATAATTGTTAGTATGTCCTTGCCTTGAGCAGAAACATCATTTCAATTTTATGTTTGAATTTGGATGGTTTAAATTTTATTATTGCGAATAATAAATGCTCCATTTCTCATAAAGATATTTTCTATGCGAATGCTGATTTGTGTGATGGTCTTTATATTCTAAACATGAAAATGTCCACAGATACTCCCATTCTTAACGTAAATACAAAGAGATTCAAGTCAAATAATTTGAATCAAAACTACCTTTGACATTGTCGCCTTGACCACATTAATGAGAAACCCATTTCTAAACTCCATAAAGATGGACTTTTAGATTCATTTGATTTTGAATCATATGAAACATGTGTATCTTGTTTACTAGGCAAGATGACAAAGAGTTCCTTTACTTGACACAGTGAAAGGGCAAGTGATTTATTGGGTCTAATACATATTGATGTATGCGGTTCTATAAACATAATGGCTAGAGGTGGTTATCAGTACTTCATTACATTCACTGATGATTTTAGTAGATATGGTTACGTGTATCTCATGAAACATAAATGTGAATCTTTTGAGATGTTTCGAACATTTCTGAACGAAATGCAAAATCAACTTAGTAAAACTATTAAAACATTTCGATCAGATCAAGGTGGTGAATATTTAAGCCAAGAGTTTGATGATCATCTTAGAAATTGTGGGATTATCTCAGAGTTAACTCCCCCAGAAACTCCACAATTGAATGATGTTTTTGAGAGGAAAAAATGGACTTTATTGGATATGGTTCGATCTATGATGAGTCATGCAGATCTTCATATTTCCTTTTAGGGTTATGCCTTAGAAACTGCTGCATTTACACTAAATCTTGTTCCTTCTAAAGCGGTTGATAAAACACCACATGAGATGTGGTTTAGGAAAAGACCAAGTTTGTTTTTCCTTAAAATTTGGGGCTGTAAGATTTTTGTACGACCAAAATTTTTAGAAAAATCATCAGCCAAATCTACTAAGTGTGTATTCGTTGGTTATCCTAAAGAAACTAGAGGATACTACTTTTATAATCCCGCTGAGAACAAAGTGTTTGTTGCTCGGAATGGTGTCGTTATGGAAAAATAGTTTATTTCAAAAGACAACAATGAAAATAAAGTAAGTCTTGAATAAATTCAAGAACCACAAATAAACACTCAACCGCTAATGAGAGATCAACTAAGTTTTGAACTAATCGATCCTCCACAGGTATCACAAGGCCCTCGTAGGTCTGATAGGGTAAGACATCAGCCTGAGAGATTTGGATTTCTTATTACTGACAGTAGTGAGTTGTTGCTTATGGATAAAAATGAACCTACTACTTATTAGGAGGCTGTTTCTAGCCCTGAGGCAGATAAATAACTTAGTGCCATGAATTCTGAAATACAATCCATGTATGATAATCAAGTTTGGAACTTGGTTGATTTACCTAAAGGTGGTAAGACCATTGGATGTAAACAGGTTTTCAAGAAGAAAACTGACATAGATGACAATGTGCATACTTATAAAGCACTACTAGTAGCAAAAGGTTTCAGACAGACTCAATGTGTTGATTATAATGAAACTTTTTCTCCTGTAGCCATGCTTAAATCCATTAGAATTCTAATTGCCATAGGCGTATATTATGACAATGAGCTATGACAAATAGAAGTCAAAACAGCTTTTCCAAATGGAAAGTTGCTTGATGACGTGTATATGATACAACCTGAAGGGTTTGTTCATCTTGAGACTTCTAGGAAGGTGTGCAAGCTTCAAAGATCTATTTACGAATTAAAACAAGCTTCTCAAAGTTGGGATCTTCGTTTTGATGAAGCAATTAAGGAATTTGGTTTCATTAAAAACGAAGATGAGTCTTGTGTATACAAAAAGGTTAGTGGGAGTGTGGTTGTTTTCCTGGTGTTGTATGTTGATGATTTATTACTAATTGGAAATGACATCCCCACCTTGCTGAGTGTCAAGTCTTGGTTAGGGAAGTGTTTCTCAATGAAGGACTTAAGAGATGCAGCCTACATCCTTGGGATTAAGATCTATATGGATAGATCTAAAAGGTTGATTGTTCTAAGTCAGAGTGCTTATATAGATAAGGTACTGAATATGTTCAGTATGTAAGACTGTCAAAGAGGGTCCTTGCCAATGTCTCATAGTATAAATTCAGCAAGACTCAATGTAACAATCTAGATTTAATTCGATTAACTGGTGGATGAGTTGGCGTGTAGGACACAACCGGCGCTGGTAGGCTAGGTTGCGGGCCCGCATCGGCCCCCGTAGAGCTCCATTTAGAAAATGGGCCATTACACTCAATTTTCGAAGACTAATGATGAACGAGAGCGCATGAATACGATTCTATATGCATCAGCTATTGGATCTACCATGTATGTCATGTTATGCATTCGACCTGATGTAGCATATGCTTTAAGCGCAACAAGCAGATATCAGTCCGATCCCGGTGAGAGTCACTGGATAGCACTAAAGAACATTCTTAAGTACTTAAAAATGACTAAGGAAGTGTTATTAATCTATGAAAGTTTGGAAGAAGAGCTTGTTGTAAGTGGTTACATAGATGCAAGTTTTCAAACTGATATAGATGACTTCATATCGCAGTCTGGATATGTGTTTTACTTTGAATGGAAGCGAGGCGTGAGTGAGTGAAAAATTTCGAAGCAAGAAAGCTCACTTTGCAAAGGTTCTACAACGAAGCTAAATATATTGCAAAGATCCAATGCAAACACTAGAGAGCGATTTGGATCAAAAAGTTCATCTCAGAACTTGGTGTGGTTCCAACTATAGCTAACCCCATTTGCTTGTATTGTGACAATAATGAGACGATAACACAGGCCAAGGAACCAAGATCACACCACTGATCCAAACATATACTCATATGTTTTCATCTCATTCGAGAAAGCATTGAGAGGGGAGACGTGAAGATTTGTAGAGTTCCTACAAAAGACAATGTTGCAGATCCTTTAACGAAGGCTCTTCCACAAGCGAAACATGATGGTCATGTTAGGTCATTAGGTATTAGATACATGAATGATTGGCCCTAGTGCAAATAGGAGATGTTAGGGCATGTGCCGTAGGTCAATCTACAAACATTGTTTATCTTATGATTTTAGTTAATAAAATAGAGGTTTTATTTGTTATTTTATTATAAGTGATTGTATGTTTACCTTATAGTAAGATCCATGGGTATTTGTTGAAATATCTTAAATGTCCCTAGTCGGTCATTATACTATGAACTATAATGAATTAAGACTAGTGTAAATCTTGATTGATGGTCATATGATGATCATGCGTATAGGGATACAAATCAAGATCATAAGTACTTGTTAGGGAATAAGGTACTGGACCGACCTGCTATGAGAATATCACATGGATTAAGTCATAGGTGTTATTCATGATAGGTATATCATTTAGTCATTTGACTTGATATTATCATAGACTTCAATATTAGGAACATGATAATTCGACACAATCAAATGTTGTCTTTAACCGAACAATTATAAAGATTGTGATTGGTTACCGTGTGAATAATATGTGAAGGTGTGTAATCAAGATATAATTTGCCACTCTCATATAGAGAGAGATATCAATGGATCCCTCGATAAGATAGACTAATAATGACCAAGTCCATGTGAATTGATATGATCAATGTCACTTAGATGTTTTTCAGTTTACCTAAAGATCGAGACTAGTACGATTGAATATTAAGGGTGACTTTCCATGCCTTATGTTTAATCAAATGATATCGCACGACAAAAGGATATGATATGTTTTATTAATTAGGTTGTATCGATGTTGATATTCATGCTGCTTTGGTAGTCATAATGTCTTGCTAAAGACCGCTTATGACTTGTATACCAAAATGATTTTTGGTTCATTGTCAACGTCGCATGAACCTATTGGGTCGCACACAAAGAATGACTTTGCACAATTTCAATTGGTCTAAAGTAATGAATTTTATATGATAAAATTCATGACATAAAAGCCCTTACTATTTGTTATATGATAACTTATTAATAGGGGCGTATGTGTAATTTGCTTAAACTGCATAAATACAATAGTTGTATTACTAATAGGATTTTAAATGAGGACTTATCTACACATATGAATAAAGGGTGAAACCTTAAAAACGAAATAAAATTTTCGTTTTACAATTTTCGAGTTCTCTGGATTTAGGGAGAGAGAAAAATCATTTTCAATCTCTCTTGGAGCTAGCACTCCAAATTATGGTCACTGTTCCTATGTGGATTTCTGATAGAGGACATGCACTTGAATGTCTTAGAAATTGAACAATCAGAAAAGAAAATCTCAGAATAAAATATGATTTACTTTCGTAGATTTAGTTTAATGGAACTTATTTTCGATCCTATTGGGGCTTTTAAAAAAAATTGAATTTTTCGCTGCGTATGAACCCCAAAAATCCAACATCCTTGACATCTGTGGAGGCAACTCAAGCTTGTATGCAACTTTCCTGACCCGTTTCTTAATCATGAAATGTCCGATGAACCTCGGTGCAAGTTTACCTTTCATTTCAAACCTTTGAAGACCTTTCCGAGGGGAAACCTTTAAATATACAAATGTTCCCTCGGTGAATGTGAGATTACCGCGATATCTTGTCTGCATATTTCTTATGTCTATCATGGGTTCCCTTGAGTCTCTGATGAATCAATTTGACCTTCTCCGTGTGGTCAACAACAATCTTTGGCCCCACAATCTACCGGTCCTTTGGCTCAGCCCAACACGATGGCGAGCGACACGGTCTGCCATATAAAGCCTCAAAAGGTGTCATTCTAATACTGGCCTGATAATTGTTGTTGTAAGAAAACTCACACAACGGCAGGTACTCTTTTCAAGATCTGCCAAAATCTAATATACAAGCTCGTAACATATCCTCGTGAACATGAATCGATCTCTCAGTCTGCCCGTCAGTCTGAGGAAGAAAAGTCGTGCTGAACGGTAAGTGCGTCCCATATTGCTCATGCATACTTCGCCACATCTTGGACGTATACATAACATCTATGTCAGACGTAATAGTCAATAGTACTTCGTGCAGGCTGATAATCTCTCGCTCGAACAATATACTCAACTAATCAAACGTTCAATGCACGTCTACCGGTAGAAAATGAGCAGACATCGTCAGTCTGTCTACAATCACCTAGATAGAATCATGTCTCCTGGTAGTCCTCGGTAATCCCCTAACAAAATCCATAGAAATGTCCTCCTACTTCCATCATGGAATGGGAAGATGTTGTAGCAATCCTCCAGGTCTGCGATGTTCAGCCTTCACTCGCTGACAAATTCTACAGTTCTTGATGAATTCAGTTATATCCGCCTTCATTCCAGGCCACCAAAAATGTCACTTCATATCATGGTACATTTTATTCCTACTTGGATGAAATGTGAATCGGGAACGGAGTGACTCCTGAAGAATCTCATCTCTCAGCTCTGGCATTGACGATATCCACAGTCTATCTTTGAATCTCGGACACTGATCAGCCGTCTCCGCCTAGTCAACACAATATTTACTCTGAACTAACTCACTAAACCTCGGGTACAACATGTCGATCCTCTGACCCTCTGACACTCTCTATGTAGACACAGGTCTGTACTTTCATCTATGCACAAATCTCAACCCGAGTACTGTAGGAACTTCAGCATCTCTAACCGGTATCCTACTCAACGCATCTCCGACTATATTGTCTTTTCCTAGATGATACTCCATGAAAAATTCTTAATCCTTCTGAAACTCTAACCATCAGCGCTGCTTCATATTCACCTCCTTCTGTGTGAAGAGATGCTTCAAACTCTTGTGATCAGTAAAGAGTGTGAATTTCTCTCCATACAGATAATGTCTCCACTTTAATGCAAACATTATTGCTGCCAACTCCAAATCATGTGTAGGGTAATCTTCTCATGCACTTTCAACTGTCTAGAGGCGTAAGCCACCGTACCACTACCCTGAATCGACATGCAACCCAGACCCATATGAGAAACATCTATGTACACTGAGAATCCATGTCCAGCCTCAGGCAACACTAATACTGGTGCAGTAGTCAATAATCTTTTTAATTGTTTGAATGTCTCATCTCATTCCTCAAACCAATCAAACCTGACATCCTTTTGGGTCAATCTAGTCATCAGTGAAGCGATCTTCGAGAAATCCTTTACAAACCGGCGATAATATCCTGCCAAACTCAGCAAACTCCTGAACTTTGTCACTGAAGTCGGTGCTGGCCAATCCATAATTGCCTAAATCTTGGCCGGATCCAGTGCTATCCCTGCTGCTCCGACAACATGCCCTAGAAATTTGACATCTGAAAGCCAAAATTCACATTTGTTGAACTTGGCATAAAGTATATGCTTCCTCAAAGTCTGAAATGTCTCTTTGAGGTGCTGCTCCTGATCCTCTCTGGTCCTCGAATATATCAGTATGTCATCAATGAAGACTATCATGAAATGGTCAAGAAACAGTTTGAAAACCTGATGCATCAAATCCATAAACACTGCAGTAACATTAGTCAACCTAAATGGCATGACCGTGAACTAAAAATTTCCATATCCCGTGCTAAACATTATCTTGGACCTATCCTCATCCCTGATCCTAAGTTCATAATACCCTGATCACATGTCTATCTTGGAGAAAGACTATGCTCCTTTCAGCTGTGCTCCACTCAGCTGATCGAATAGATCGTCGATTCTCGGCAGTGGATATTTGTTCCTAATTATGGCTTTGTTCAACTGTTTGTAGTCGATACAAAGTCTCAAAGTACCATCATTCTTCTTCACAAAAAGGACGGGTGCTCCCAATGACGACATAGAAATGTGTGATGAATCCCTTCTGTCCCAAGTCTTGAAGCTGAGACTTTAACTCCTCTAACTCTCGTGGTGCCATGCGGTGCGGTGGTATAGAAATCGGTCTTGTACCCGGTACCAACTTAATAATAAAATCAACCTCTCGAAGTGGTGGTAATCCAGGTAAGTCTTCTGGAAACACATCTGAAAACTTTTTAACAATCGGTATATCCTCAAGTCTAGGCCCCCGACTCTCTGGTATTGTGTATAATGCAATTAATGCTTCCATCTCCTCTCTAGTCGCAAGTCGACCTCTCGTGTCTATTGTCCTCGCTGAACTACCTCTATAAATGAATATCAGATGCCCTGGGATCTCGAATATCATTGTCTTACTGAAACAGTCGATATGAGCGTGGTATGTCGATAGCCAGTACATCCCTAAAATCACGTCGAACTCTAAAAACTCTAGGACTCTAAAGTCAGCCGGTAACTCTACCCCACCTATCTTAACCGAACATCCTTCAAAAAAACTATTAGGGTAAACCCTGTCTTCAGCTGCGGTACTCAAAATTAAATGTACACTAAGCCTAACGGGTTTCAACCTTATAATGTCTATCATGCGACCATCAATGAATGAAACAATAGAACCAAAATCAAACGACACATACGCATCTCTACTAGAAATGGAGATTGTACCATAAATGAGATCTTGTGTCGACCCAATATCTGGTTGTGCTACCATGTGGGCTCCCTTTCGGCCCTGCTATGGATAAGCAGCCGCTGGCTGTGTGCACTCTCGGGCCATATGTCCCACTTGACCACATCTCCTACATGTAATGGGTCCACGCTGACTAAACTGTTGTCATGTCCTTGCTCATCCAAAACCTGTCCCAGTGTCTGCCTCTGCCTATGTCTAAAATCTCAGCCTCTACCCTGTTGCTGCTGCTGTCGAGGTGTTGGTAGTGCAGGTAATGCCTGCCTAGCGATAAGGGTAAGGGTGATCTACCACATGTGTCATGTACGGGGGCTAATGGTGGTGCATGTGCTAATGGACGTACGTTAGAACCCTATGCTATACCCCTCTGAAACCGTCTCTCTACTCTCCTCTGTCTCTTACCTCTCTGTCCTATCTCAGTGCCATGAATCTCTTCTTCATTCTCTTCACCATAGAAGTCGAAAAATACTGCTTGAAAAAATCTTTCTTGAAATCATCCCATAATGTAAAACTACCTCTGCTCGCCACTGTGGTCTATAGATGTGAATGGGTTGTAACCTTCTCTAGGGTGTAGTAAGAGATAATGGGTTGTAACCTGTCCTCAACTCCCAATACTATATGTGACTTCTCCTATGAGAGAATCCACCATTCGATCTTCTCGTAATCTCGCTCTCCAGCAAAGAAAACTGGCCTAAGCTTGATGAACTCCTTCACCATCTCGGCATCCCTCGATAGTTTTGCTGCCTCAGAAGGCGTAGGCATAAGAGTATATGTGTCCCCAACTATAGTTGTCTCCTGTACAGTCGCTATCGGTAACTCTGGTGGATGTGGTGCTATGTGGTTTACGCGTGGTTGTGGCACTGATGGTGCGGGTGCTCAAGGTCCTGAGTTAGTGGTATTTGGTGCAGTCTCAGTCCTAGTAATTTGGGGTGTCACTGTAGTAGTCTGAGTGGCGGGAAGGGCTGGTGTGACAGCCGCCATGTGCTCTCTCATGAAAGCAATGAAGTCTGTTAATTGTTGCCCCGAAGGCAGCTAATTGTTGCCCTTGAGCCGCTACCCGGTAAGACATCCTCTGATAATCGTCAGCTGAGGTAGTAGGAGGCTGATTGCCGCTAGCTCCAGTACTTCTGCCATTGCGTGTGTCTGCTATCTATGTCTGCAAGTAGATAACGAACGCGCATCAGCTACTACATGGCGTAACTTGTAGATATATACATATAGCAAATATCATGTACATATAAGATATCTCCACCTCACCTTCACTCACTTCCCAACTAATGGTTTCTAGGCAAGGATCATCTGGTTTCCACATATACAATTTGTATTTTATTCAAGTTTTGTGTCTTACGTATTGAGAACATTGGCTCTGATACCAACTGTGACGGCCCCCTTCCCAAATATAGGGCATCGTTCGACCTAATCCCGTAATTAAACCCAAGTCCTAACTCCATAAGACTTAATCACGTATTAGTCAAATTTTCTATCCAAATCTACTCTAACTCATGTTCGAATAAGTAAAACACATATCATTTTCAATTAGAAAATCAGAGTTAACTAAAACTTATTAACAATTATAAGATTTAGTGGAAGACTTAATATATTGTGCGGAAGCAATTATTATAAATCTTAAGGGTGTGGAAACCAAGAAATTATGATCACATGCATATATAACAAAGTGGCGAATATAAACAATGTGATGGTCATCATAAGTCAATGAGCTAAGCATTCACCCCGTTATACAACCCCAAACATATCAAAAAAAACATAAGTACATAATACATAGAATTCCAAAACCTACAAAATGTCGATGCAAACGTACGCCACTGGCTCAGAGGTAGTCGCCAAACTTCTCCTTGCCCGACCTGCTTGTAGACGGCTCTGCACCCACTGTCATAAAAAGGACGGTGATTACAAAAAGAAATAGTAATCATCATTGACAAATTCATTTACATTTTCAAAACAAACTAATTGGTATTTAACAACATAAGTTAAATAAAGAAAGATAAGTACCAATAATATGCTAAGAAATATCATAGTTAAGCAAGTGAAACTGACACAAGGCTAAATAGTTATGATCTAGATCCGGTCGGCTACGACCTACGTCAGTGAAGCCATTAACCACTAAGGAACGTACATGTCTCACACAATCTACCTCACTAAGGACTCTAACCCTAGTGGCATCAGGGACTCTAACCCCGATATCATCAGGGACTCTAACTCGTATATCATCAGCAACCCTAAGGACTCTAACCTCGTATGCCTCATTCTAGTGGCGAATGCCAACATCCCGAATGACTCTAACCCCGCGTGTTAATCTACTCATAATGCAATGACTATAGATTCTATAACTACTTTATAATTTCAAGAAAATGACTCATTAAGGAATCTGGAATTTTGGCTATACTACAAAGCACAAGTTTTTCCAAAAAGTACAAGTCCACAAAATCCTTCACAAACTCACAAATTTTTAATTAATAGCATGCTATTTATACTATATTTATAGTAAAATAACAAGAAATGACATATAGCACATGAATGGATTCAAAAGAATTTAAGTCATCAAAATATCATGGAAAACCAATCTCACCAAGTGAGGAATAACAAACCAAGTCCATGACGTGAGAGTACAAAGCTAGACGTAGTCAATATAGACTATAATAAACAAGTTAAAACAAGAAATGAAATGTAAATAAACAATCAACGGGTATACTCACATCAAACAATGTAAAGTCCTACCTTTATCGGTCTGTCGACACCTCAAATCTCGTATTCCCACTCTCGTAACCCTTTCCTATGTTCCCGATGACCTGTAACATGTTTTTGGATGTGTTCAGGCCATTACTAAAGGTTTTAGGCTCAGTTATAGTGTTTTGGAAGTTTTGGAAAATTGTAGATTTTTGTGCTGTCAGGGCAATTAGCACGCTAATAAAGTGGATTAGAGCGCTAAGGACCTCATTAGCGCGCTAACTCTGTCTCTAGCGCGCTAACCAAGATTAGCGCGCTAACTATTTCACCTAGCACGCTATGTGTAGGAAAACCCAAAATTCTGCAAAAAGAATTCCGAGTTTACTCCACACAGAGGCCTTACCAATGCGTTGGGGATCTCCATGCACACTCCCAAAACCCCAAGACGTCACCAACAACACAAAAAGAATATATATAACTTTAAATTCATCAAT
Source organism: Stephania cephalantha (assembly GCA_039657325.1). Lineage (NCBI taxonomy): Eukaryota > Viridiplantae > Streptophyta > Magnoliopsida > Ranunculales > Menispermaceae > Stephania > Stephania cephalantha. Next base: position 4,538,687 of record CM077577.1, on the reverse strand, counting down.
TCATCAAGTTAAATTAAATAACTTGTGTATGCAAATTACCTACTTGATGAACACACTAAGCTTGATCAACATTTTCACTTAACCCACTGATTTCTCCAACTTCTCTTCCTTCTTGATCACTCCAGCAAGGTTTCCTTACTTGTTAAGTTAATGAAATGAGAAAACTTGGTTTGCATGTGTTGATTCATTGTTATATATATATATATGAATAGATTTGATTGATTTATAACCATACATCTTTTTGCATGCACGTATCTCAAGACCTATCTAATGACACACATTAGAACACATGTCCCATTAACCTCCACTAACTAATCCTAAGTAACACAAATGTCTAACTCAATTGATCTCTAGCTATGCTAATACGTGTCTTGATGCACATCATATGGATATTGAATTAAATCACTAACTTAGGCACATTTAATTCTATATCAATCATAGCCACACTAAAGCCACTATTTAAACCACACTAAGCTCAATATAATCTTACCACATAAATCTCTACCTCGGTCCCACGTTGGCACGCAACTCGAGGCATGTCTCCACTCATGTCTCGACGCCTATACGTACATGGGTAGGAGTGATTTAGTAATCTACACATATACAAACACTAGGCATACATTTCAACAAATCTAACATATACCTCGGCATTCTCGTCTTGCTCAATGCACGTATCACGGTGTGGGTCCCACGTCACGGGTCAATGATCCTGATTACAGATATTAAACGAGATTAGCAAGTCGGGCCATGACAAGTGTCCACTTCTGAACGAACAAACTTGACCCGCAATGATCCAAGGCCCTTTCAACAATAGCTTCTCCGCGTCATCACCACACAAAAAATGAATCATGAAGAAACCATTGTCGAGGTCTGTAACTTCGAACTGCCCCACTGGATCGAACAAGACATTGATTCTATTTATCAACATCCTGTATCCCATTTTACCACCCATCAGCTTCACCACCACCGACTTGTCCAGTCGTGCTACCATTAATTATAAGGAATGGAGTCGATCAGAGACGTTCAGGATGAGTCCATGTTCATCTTTCGTAATCAGGTATCCCCTTCAACAAAAGGAACCTCCTCCCCCAAGATCGTTTGGTACCCAGTCGCAACCTTATCCTTGTATGTCTGTATCGCCATCTCCATATCCATACTCTTCTCCGGGCAAGGCGCTCTGGACTCCATGTATCCCCCCTCAACCTGAGCAGTCTGCTTGTCCAGATGCTTGTCGCAGATCTTCACCTTCGGTTGAGCGTCGCCAGGAGCTTCCGATTCTGTATCCATCTTGCAAGTTTTAGAATAGGTTATGTTTTTTTTAATTGTTATACAAATATGATTTTTGGTTTTTAAATTTTAATTTTTTAATTTTAATTTTTTGCTATTTTTTAGGTTATGTTTTTAATTGTTATACAAATAAGGTTTTTGGTTTTTAAATTTTAATTTTCTAATTTTCTAATTTTTGTTTTTATGTTTTTGCTATTTTTTTAGGTTATGTTTTTAATTGCTATACAAATAAGATTTTTGGTTTTTAAATTTTGATTTTCTAATTTTCAATTTTTTTGCTATTTTTTAGGTTATGTTTTTAATTGTTATACAAATAGAATTTAATTTTCTAATTTTCTTTTTTTTGCTATTTTTAGGTTATGTTTTTTAAGTTTTATACAAATAAGATTTTTGGTTTTAAATTTTTTTTCGGAATTTTCTATTTATTAGATACTACATAATATATTAGATTATTTAAAAAGAAATTAAGCTATAAATATTTTTTAGGTTATGTTTTTAATTGTTACACAAATATGATTTTTGGTTTTTTTTTTTTTTTTTTTTCGGAATTATTTCTGTGAGAAGCTCTTACAACGCGACGTGTGGCGTGTGAGAAGCTCTCACTCACAACGTGACATGTGGCATGATGATATCATAATTGTCACTAAACTTCACCCCCCGAATCGTCGTCTTCTTTGTGCTCTCTCTCTCTCTCGCGATTTCTCTCTCGCGGTCGTGCTCTCCAACCCCCTGGATCGTCTTCTTCGCCGTGCTCTCTCTCTCGCGGTTCCTCTCTCGCGGTCGTGCTCTCCCTCCCCCAACTGTTGGTTCGTCTTCTTCGTCGTGCTCTCTCGCTCGCGGTTCCTCTCTCGCGGTCGTGCGGTCGTGCTCTCCCCCTCCCCCATTTGGTTCGTCTTCTTCGCGTGCTCTCTCGCTCGCGGTACATCTGTACATCGCGGTCGTGCGGTCGTGCTCTCCAACCCCATTGGGTCGTCTTCTTCGCCGTGCTCTCTCTCTCGCGGTCGTGCTCTCCAACCCCCACTGAATCGTCTTCTTCGTCGTGCTCTCTCTCTTTCGCGGTACATATGTCGCTCGCGATCCTTCGATCTCGCACATCTCCCCCCTTTGGTTCGTCCTCTTCCTCGGATATATTTTATGCAATTAGATATATTTTACGCAATTAGACCAAAATTTTGCAGTGATTCTTTGGAAGGGTCTCGGATATATTTTACGCAATTAGACCATATAGGGAAAAAAATCTGAAGGCAAGCGAGAAAAAAAAAAAAAAACAAGCTGTTCTTTGATGCTTGTTTGGACCATTAATTAATTTGAATTGTGGGTATTGGGAAGGAGGGCTGTTTTGAAAAGAATGGTTTTTCATTTATTAATACCGATTAAGCGGATGAAGCGAGTGCCCTTAATTAGAAGAGGTGACAAGGATGGCGATTGCTCTTGATGTTGAAAGCTAACACTGATGTATAAATTAGCAGTAACATGATTTACAAATTTCAATGATCTTCACATTTGCAATCCATATTGTGCATTGTGCAATCCACATTGTCCACATTGTGCTGTTGACGACGATTTTATAGGTGCAGGAAATACACGGTTTATACGGAAATGTGTATATTCTATGAAATTGTTAAATTTTATTCATATGAAGGAAATTAAATGAAAATCTTCGTTATTACGCGAGCATAGATGCGGATGTGAACACTTTAAGCGGCTTGATCCTGAAATGATTGACCAGGCAGCGATTGTTATAAATGGGTTGTTGAGGAAGTTAGACCAGAATGGAAAGCGAGAAGAGGTTGCAAGACGAGTTTAATGGGCGTAGGAAACTTCAGCGGTTGTCTTAGTTGCATGTTGGTTATGCTTGGTGGTCATTGTAACACAACGGTTGGAGGAGAAGTTGTAGTGTCATTTTGTGTAAAACTTATGTCAAACCATGTATTGTGGTTTTGTAGCTTATGAATGAAAAATTAAACTATGTGTTGAATTCAAAAGTTTGGAGTGCAAATTAATTTAGATTGATTGGTTTTTGTTTTCAATTAAAACTATGGATCGATTGATAGTTTAGCTTGACTAATTTGAGAATGGGATTTGTTGTTATTGTACAGGATATTAGATCACATGTATATAACCTATGTTGTTTCAAGGAGAATTATAATAAAATCGATTTTAAGTCGATCATGTTTACGCATATCACGGGGAAGGTTGATATAGAATGAAACATCACCGAGTAAGACCTCTAGCTAGAGAGGAGACAAGAACATGTTTTGGAAGTTGCTTTACGATTCTCGCATTTATGCAAGTCTTTGAAGCAACTTAAGTTATATTTTTCAGTTTAATACCTCAAAAGACTAACATTAGGCTTATGAATTAACAATTTGAAAACAACACCTTACCGTTGACACCTCTCCTATTATTTCTCCAATTCATTGAAGAGAAAAAATGTCACGACATTTCTACAATCAATTTTCAACTCTTAAACCAATTCTTTTGATTAGTAACTTAACATTTATAACCAAAAATGTCAAGAGCGTGCTTCGCAAAAAATGATAGTGCGATCTTATTTTAATCAATAAAGAAGCGATTGTCATTGAAAATACGAGACTATGTTCCATTCAAATCTTGTTTATGAATCAACATGGAAGTTTCACCTATATATCAGAAAAACAATCACATCCTTTGTACATCATCCACCTCTTCCAATTATTCCACCTCTTCCAATTACTCCACCTCTTCCACCGCCACGACGTCGAACAAGCTGGAATCTTCGCTCTTGACTTTGGAGAAATCCTTGAAATCCTTTGTGCCTAACTTAAATGTCTTGAAAGAAGAGAATTTCATGCCTAATTCGATTTGTGGGTTTGCCATGTCTTTGAACTCATCGAACTCTACATACCTCATCTTCTCATATCCATCGGAATCATCATACGTGTAGAGCTCATCGATCTTTGCATAGTCTGAGTCTTGGTCATGCACTTCAACAATCGCAAGTGCACTACTACGAGGTGGAGTAATAACCTTAGGCCTTCCTCTTTTTCTATTGTGCAATTGTTCGTCAACAACTTCTTGATAGTCATCATCGTCCTCAACATCATTGTCACTCTCGAAAAAATCATGGCCTTCATCCGCTTCTACTTCTTCATGTTGAATTGTTCCATTGTCTTGTTCTTCTGGAGGTTCCACTTCTTCTTTCTGACTAACCTCTAAGTCCATTAATTCTTGCTCTCTAATATCTGGGGACCCAAAATATCTTTGTTCTAAGACAGGCTCCACTTCTTTTTGACCATCATCTCCATTGTGAAAATGATTCCTGCAATGATAAGGATGTTAAAAATGTCCCTTGAGATGTACAAAACCATAAAACCAAGCACGTTAAATATATTCAAAAGGTCACACCCCTAAGTTGACATACATAGCCCCAATAACCATCTAAAACATCACATTAATCATGTTTTGTGACATTAATTTCTTAAACATATCATCTCTGATTTTTATTTTTCAGATCAATGTATTACTCACTATCCACATATTTCCTTGTTTCAATGCGAGATGTACATAACATATCTGTGCGTGAGCGACCAAAATCTTATTTGCATTTTATCCACATGAATTTGCAATCTCATTTTCAGAAGGCAGTTTCATCCTTTGCCCTCTAACATACTATTGGACTTATCAATTCTTCTGCGTTATGTATTTTATCTCATCCAAAGCACTAGCAATATAAAAAAAATAATAATGAAAGATTGAACCCAACAAAAAAAGCCATTTGAAAGGTAAAAATTTCATCTTGAACAGGCATTATCAATATGAAGTAAGAATCTCAAATTCTCAATCAATTGTTCTAAAACATCACATTAATCGATCAATCGCTCAATACAAATCAATTGAGATTCTCAAACCATGTCAAAACATCACTAATCATAATATCACCAATCTATATAAAGCATTAACCCGAAACTAAAACAAAAATTGTAAATATTCATTGATGAAGTTTCATATCTACCCAACAACTTTCTTCGTCTCAACCATGCCCAAGATTCAATCTCGATAATATCACAGAAATTTCGACAACAAAATACCATAAAAATCGATTCAATTGACTCCAACCGACTCAATCACACGTATCCTCATCCAATCCACCAATCTTCTGCAGAATCGGTTAAACCATTCTAAAACAATAACAAACCAGGAATCTAAGCATGCCCGAATCGGTTAATCCATCAATCTTTGCATCTACCCAACAAAACAAAATTTGCATATTAAACTCCATGTTTGATCTATCTTGATCAAAAAAACCAGTGCAATTATTAACATTTACACGAAGAATAAATCTCTTACATTGAAACCTTGCCCGTGAAGTCGAGGTCGATTGGTTGCGCATGATCGAAGCTCATGAGGCAGAGACCTTGCCCCGTCTTTGTCGAGGCCGATGTGCGAGATCGAAGCTCCATGAGCGACAGCAGTGTACCGCGACGAGAAAGAGAGCACGGCGAAGAAGACGATCAGGGGGTTGGAGAGCACGACCGCACAACCGCGACGACAGATGTACCGCGAGCGAGAGAGCACGACGAAGAAGACGAACCGGTGGGGGAGGGGGAGAGCACGACCGCACGGCCATGAGAGGAACCGCGAGCGAGAGAGCACGGCGAAGAAGGTGTAAAACTCCGAATGGTATGAATAGATTTAGGAGTGAATGGTTATGAGTTCAAACCCGACTATTTCTATGTAATATTGTAAATATTTAATGTTTTGTGTAGGTTTAAAAATGTGCATAATATTTACAAATATTTTTTTATTAATTGTTGAGGGGCCTAAAATGAGCGACTTTGAGTTCATATAAGAAATTATATAATAATTATTTTTACATTTTTTTCAACATTTTTTATATAATATTTTGATACTTAGTTTTGCCCTCGCGCGCGAAAACTGACTAGTTATTATATATGATCAAGTGATCTTTGTTTGAGATTGTCAATCTAAAACATTTTTTTATATATCATTGTATTAATTGTTTAATTATGATTAAATACCCTTAACTATAATTGAGGAAATTACTACTATATGGCTTAAAGTATTATTTTATTTATAACTTTTTTAAGAAAAGTAAAGAAAAAAATCAGAATAAATATAGGGTTTAACGTATATACGACAAAAATATACTATTTAGCAATACAGAACCAAACCTTCTACAGCCATTGATATATATATATACTTGCTTGCACAACAAAAGTTAAAATCCAACAGTCAATGACAAAGAGGACACTGAACCAAACCGTTCTCGTTGCATTCGGTACAGCGTTCCTTCCTGTCCTCGACCAACACCTTACAACTTCCTCCACAATCAAAGCACGGGACAAACCTGGCCCCACCACACCCCTCGCACGTGCCACCACCGAGTCCCTTTACTCTCCCAACCCTGTCGAGCAACTCACTGAGTCTACACGTCTCGTCTAGCTCGACCACCTCATCCACTCCACCAATATACATTCCCTTAATAAAAAGCCTTGGCACACTCACATCTTCCCCTAACAAGCTCCTCAACTCGGTCAAGAACTCACCGTGCAACGACACGTCTCGCTCATCGACCTCGACTCGATAAGCTTCCATAACTGATTTAACTCGGCTACAATCCTCAAATGTTTTACGCACACCACGTAAAGACGTTATATAGAGAACGATTGCGTCAGCCCCGCTCGGCGGACATTTCCCAGGATACTGACTCAGCGGGTCACGCCGAGTCTTCACTCCAATTCGACGATCCAAACTCGTCATATTCTTTCCTTCTCTCTCCCTCTCCATCCTATCTCTAACAACAAACATGTTCTCCCTTACCGATTTAAACCCATTCGACTCAATGAGTCTCGACTCGGTCTCTTTATTTGACTCGGCCTTCTTCAACTCAGTGGGTTTTGAAGTGAGTTTGGCGTCGAGTTCTTCGAGGGTGTGGAATGAGAGGCTCTTGCTTTGCTTTAGTGTCTTGATTGGCGTAGAATCGTGTGGTGGAGATTGAATGGGCTTGGCATCAATGGGCTTGAGCTTGGGCTTGGGCTTTTCAGTTTGAAGATTGGGCTTGAGGTCTTCCAAAGCCTTGCTCACCTCAGTCCATGAGTGAGGCCCATTTGGTGCTACCTCCAATTTGTCAAGCTTTTCCAATATGGGAGCTGGGACATGCACAATTTTTTTCTCTTCCTCCTCTTCTTCTTGTTGCTCTTGTTCTTTGGTGCTCTTCAACCATGGCTCGTCGATCGAGTTTATGTCGAAGAGAGCGAAACTCGTCGCCGCCGGACAGTAGACGTCCGACACCGCGACGGACGGGTTGAGCCCTTTCGAAGAATTGCAACCCATTTTTCTTGCTACCTTGATGAAATTGAGCTACAACTTTTTTTTTTTTTTTTGGTTGAGGAGCAAGGAGTTCAAAATAGAGATAGTGTTGTTAGAGTAGGAGTTGTCATAGTTTTGAGTTTAATTTGGTGGGGGCATGTTTGTTATAGGCCTTGAGTTGATGTGTGGTGTTGGGAGAGGACAGGTGGTCCAATAGAGGGTCTCCACGTGGGTGCAAAATTAGATTTGAAGTGATTGGGTGTGAATATGGCACGTCATTGGTGTAGAAGATTATACAACAAAATGACAAGTTTATGAAGTTGATATCCTTTTTGTTGGGGTTAGAACTACTGGTTCAAAGCTAAGATGGTCACATGTGACCACAATTAAATTCAATATCTAGCATTAATTAAGAAACCAAGAATTATTTTCAGCCTGTGATATTAGTTTGAATTTCTGTTAACAAAAAGAAGGGGCTGTAAATGCACCCAATGGAATTTGTGATGTGGTGGTATGTATAAAGTTCATAAGATTTGCTTGAATGATGATGAGTAGACTCATGAGATCGAATCTTATCATCGAACTTCAAATACGTTGCTTTCTCTCCTACATAAGAAGGTTAGGGTGCTCGACTGACTTTCCTAAAAATAGTGGAGCCTATATAGCTCAGAAAGGAGGGGCTGCAAAAAAGATTCGGACACTTACAATTATTATCAAGAACCGGAGATAGAATGGAAGCCTCTAATGCCTAAAATCACTTTGAATTTTCTAACAAAATTGCTACATATATATATTTACATAAATTAGGACTTTTTTCTTACTTCAATGGTAGTGAATTCACACGACTTCCTTAAACTTTGTCTTTTAGCAAGTGATCAATGTCTCGTCCATCGATCTCATCAGAAATGCTTTACGACTCAACACACGAACAACCAGCTAATTAGTTTGCATAGTCATATATGCTTTGAATCATACGAAATACATGATGAAGCCAAAAAACAAGAAGTTAGGATCTATAATCAGATACGTCTCTATTGATGTTCATAAATCACAAATGCTACTATTAATTTTATTCTCGTTGAACAAATGTTTTTTTTTTTTTTTTTTGTTGAAAGTCTGGTTGAACAATTGTTAATGATTGATCAGCTTTGAGAACAAGTTAGCTAAAGAGCTGCTCAGATCTTTTGATATATACATCAAGGTTTCAAGAACCTTAATATTTTACATAGATTAATAACAGATACAAATTCACATGCATTTAGAGAGTCCTGCAATTCAGCCCTTTAAATTAAGAAAGACAATCTGGGGAGTATTTATGGAATTCCCGGGCCAGGATTGGAGAAAGCGCGCACCGCATTATTGTAGCTCATTTCGGCGAGCTCTTCTTTTGACATCTTAAGCAAGCATGCAACATATTTAAGATTCTGAAACAGCAAAATTAAAGTAGTCGTTCAAAAGACGATAGGAAATTCAAAATAGCTAGAGCAGATAAAAGATATATTACTTGGGATGTATTAATTATGAAAGATTACTAAGTCACGTCGTCAACTGCATTAGAAAGAGCAGAATGGAAATATACGTATGATTAATGTATCCGACTCAACTAATTTGGTATACAGAGGCAAAACCCGAAGGAGCAAACCTTCGCCTTTGCACACAGGTTTACACTTTCAAAAACTAACATAGGCAGTGAATGGAAAAAACACCTTGACAATATTATCTTGTTTAATGATTAAGTGTTTCCATCGACAGAGTTAAGACAGTACCATTAATTTAAAGCATCGCCATGACCACATTGCGAAGAACCCCAACCCGAATTTGGCAATCCATCAGGCGAATCTGTCTCCAATAAAATCCTTTCAGCAGGTACCTACAAAGTGAAGGGGCATACATATAAAAAGAAGCAGATGAAGAATTAATGAATATGAACTTCGCGCGGCACCAAGGCCATCCAATACGGACAATGAGATAGATCGACGAACCATGTTTCAGCATTTTCTTCGCTTTCTCTGGTTTCATGGAGAAAAGATACCCAGAAAAAGAAAAATAAGCACCAAGCTTTGCTAAACTAGGAACCATCTCCGCAGATCCCATGTAAGAGTGAAGAATTGCGCCGCAAGGAAAAGGGCCAACATTCCTAGTATTAGATGAATGCTTTACTTATCAAAATCTTCAAAGCATATATATTTTGTAGTAAAGCTTAAATAAAAATGTTATTGAAGAGCCATACTCCATAATCTCAATAAGGTCGCCGAATGCATTGACGCAATGGATTGGAACTGGCCTCTCTAATTCTTTAGCTAGCTCTAGCTGCTGTCGAAATACTTGAACCTGAAACTAAAATATGGATCAAGCAATATATATTCTATAATAGAAGAAATTAATGATTTTATAATTTCGTTGGATCAAAACTTGATTTTGGTCAATTTATGTCTAAAACCAAAACAATGTCAAATGATAGAAGCAAGTAACTTGGTAGTGAATGGATCAAGGCACCTGATCCGCGAAATTGATTTCCTTCCCATGTGGCCCTTTATCCAATCCAATCTGAAAATAAGCATACAAGTTTTATGCATACATATTAAAGCTTCCTTTCCATAATAAACCAAGCGAAGAAAACGAGAAGACTAATTTATTAGCTCTTAACAAAAGAATAATATCATAGAAATATTTTCATGCAAGCAATCAGCAACTTCCAAGCACATTATTTGTAAGACTAGGAGAGCCTTTAACCACACAAAGACTTCTGCCAAAAACCAGATTTTCTATGATGTTCTAAGTAGATTTTCTATGATGTTACAAGTGGTTATATCTTTATCAATAAAGAAGACTTCAGAATTGTGTAGTTTAGATGGGAGACTCGAGAACTAACCTCACCGAATGCTGTCTAAGGCGTGGAATCGAAAAAATTCCCGCAAAGAATTAAACCAATAGGGGGTCCTTAGCAATTAACCTTTAACACAAGTTTAAACAAGAACAACTATAAAGTTATATACACAAGAAACTAAAACAAGAAGCCAAGGTCATGAAAGTCTATGAAATTAAATTAAATTACCAGTATGAGGGATGGATGCCAAAGCACGGAATTACACAAGAAGGGTACTCCTCGCGCATCTCCTTAACCACAAACCAGTCTCTCTGCACAAAAACCTTTTATTTCATCTTAATATGGAGAACAATAGAACATGCATATAATCATCAAGTAACAGTTATAGTAAGAGGCAATACCTCTGAAGTACCACTGATTACAAAGTGGAGTACGCCGCGGTGAAGGGCGGTTTGAATGATTCAAGGAGCTTGGGTGTAGATCCTCGGGTCTGAAGGTGACAATAACTATCGAACAACCTCATCTCTCCTTCTTCCTTACCATGCCTTAAAAACTTGCTGGTTCTTCTTCCTCTCTTCTATGATTCTAAGCTACTTCATTGACATCAAAAGAAAAGGCTAGTTAATCCAGTTTGATTGTTTATTACTAAAACTTACATACAAGCAGCATTTTTTTAGTATAATTGTTAGCAACTTAGAGTGGGCTATATCTAACATTTGAAATCCACAACAAATTTCATCATGTGAAATTAGTTTGCACTTTTCTTAAAGTCTATAAAATGGAGCTACTTATTTCAAGTTTAAAGAAAAATCAATGATGTAGGAAATACTACATTTTTTATTTTTTATACATTTCTTTTTTTTTTTTTTTTTTTTTTAAGGTTGAACATGTTGGTTCAATGCAGAGAACAAGTAGGCTGAGAACTATTTAATCTTTTGATACATAAAGATCACAAAAGCCTTAATATTTTACATAGATTACAAATATAAACATAAAACCAGTACATATCTCTTAACATCTTCAAAAATTTCCTGAAATGTAGAAGAGAAAGCAGCCCAATCGCAATTTTCATAATTGCAGACGCCACTGATTATACTCCGACATTGATCAAAAACCTGTGCTGGTTACAGAGATCTGGAGGAAGAAACTATCTTCAACCTCGCACAGGGAGACTGGAAAGAGGTATTCATGAAATTTCTGAGCCAGGATAAGAGAACAAGCGCACTGCATTATTGTAGCTAATTTCTGCAACCTCTTCTTCTGACATGTCAAGCAAGTGTGCCACATATTCAAGCACCTGAAACAACATGAGAAATTGTTCAGAAGACGACACAAAACAAAAGGAACAACTGAAGTTACTGAACAACTCGATCATTCGAAAATCAAAGGAAGAAATATCCTTGAAGTGTATTTCGCAAGGGAAAAGCCAAACTCAAGCATTCTAATGAAGATGGAACCAAACAGAATATATAGGTTGTCTACATAAATTTCTATAATCAAATTTACTTGCATTAAAATTTCATGACATTCTAAGGAGCTATGGATATTCATGGAAAATGTCACACAGCTTTACTAGCAAAAGATGTATGCATAGTCGAGTTATCGCAAAGAGAATAATATATGATCGACAATAGTAGAAATAGCAATAGATGTTACAAAAAAAAAAAAAAAGATAAATGATCAGGATTTCAGCTTTGGTGAGATTTCAAAGCACATTTAGCAAGAAAAACCCGATGAACAAATCATATTTATCAAGATTTAATTGATTCAACTCAGACACCATGAATATGGCATACAAGTTTGTGGTTAAAGTCATATCTAACAACAAAATGATGAACTCCAAAATAATAGTAAATCTTTTGGTCAGATAAGTAAAGTTCAATATATCCCTGGTGTACTTGCAAATTAGAAAGGCTTAATTGGTTAAAATATCCTAACCTTTTTCAACTTTTGTTATTATATCCTAACCTTTTTGAATTTATTATTATATCCTAACCTTTCTAGATTTATAAATTTGTATCATAAGTCATTTTTTAACTCCAGATTTTATAAGGTGGCACTTAAATAATGACTTTAAAAAGGCACCTCATCACCAATAATTACCAAAATAATTATTAAATTTAGTATTTAAGCACATTATTTAAGTGCCACCTCATCAAATTTGGAGTTAAAAAGTGACTTATGATACAAATTTATCAATCTAGAAAGGTTAGAATATAATAACAAATTAAAAAAGGTTAGGATATTTTAACCAATTTGGCTAATTAGAAATGTTCAGAAAGTAAACACTGTTCATTTTTATTTTCCCAAAAAACTTGAATAAAAGTAATTATTAATTTCTAGTGAAATTTAAAAATCCTTAACCTCCACGTCAATAAGGAGTAACATTTACTTTGTACTCATATGGTTACATTTTCAAAAAAAAATAACATAAATATAAATGAAAAACACACCTTGTAAATGTTAGCTGGATGATTAGATGTTTCAGTCGGTGAAGTTGGGACATCATCTGAAGCGCGGTTTTGATTTAAAGAATCACCAACAATTGGAGTTGGAGCCTCTCCTGGCTGTCTGTGATTCTCCTTCACAGAAGAAGATGTGTTGCCAGGATCCTTCTGTGAAGTGCTCATATTTGATTCAGGTAATCCATCAGGTGAATCTGTCTCTAATAAAATTCTTTCAGCAGGTACCTACAAAATGAAGTGCAAAAATTTAGAAAAAAAAAAAAAAAAAAAAAAAAAGATACAAAGAGGAGTTAATGCAATGGGCCACAATATAGGTGATGACATAAGTGAACTAACCATCTTCAGCATTTTCTTTGCCTTCTGTTGTTTCATGGAAAAAAGAAATCCAGAAAAGGAAAAGTAAGCACCAAGTTTAGCCAAACTAGGAACCATTTCAGCAGATCCCATATAAGAGTGTAGAATTGCTCCTTGAGGGAAAGGGCCAACACTCCTAGTGGATGAATGCCATAAAAAGCAATATTATTGTGAGCAAAACCGTGAATAAGCAAACACTTAACTGTACCAAGTGACCCTATCCTAACCAAACAAGATCTCAAAAGACCAATCTGCCGTTATGAATTCAAAATCTGGCTACTAACCTACTACTACCATTAACGAGTGGCCTGATTTATTCATCAGCAATTTATTACAATGATTGTTTTCCTATACTTGCAAAACATATTTCATAGAGAAAGTAAGACAAACAAGTTATTGGGATAACCATACTGCATGATCTCAAGAAGGTCACCAAAAGCACGAACACAGTGAATTGAAACTGGCCTCTCCAATTGTTTAGCAAGCTCCAGCTGCTGTCGAAAAACTTGAATCTGAAAGTAAAATATGTATCAAGCAAAATATGCTCCGTAGAATACATAGAAGAAGTGATTTCTTTCTTTCACTGGATCACAGATAACTGCATGCTTTTGGTCCATAGAATATAATGAGCAGAAGTATGTTAAGTGGTGCAAATGTCCAAAACCAACATAGCAGACACCTAGTGGCAAGATTTGTTTGAGTTGAAATTGGAAAAATAAGATGAAAACATCCCAAAGGATGCATGGAAGCCAAATTAATATTTTATTTTGTCTTCTTTTAAATGATAGCCGTTCCTCAAATGTTAGAAAATGAGCACAAGATATACAGATACAGGAAAAAATCCCATAACCAAGAAGCTAAAAAAGCATCCTATTTGTATTATTGTATAAGATACAGGAAAAAAAAACCTCATAACAAAGAAGATTGTTTTCCAAGTTCCAGGACAGTAGTAAAAGCAACGACAAGAATGAAGTATCAACAATGAAATGTAGCGTATAATAGATGAAGGTCATGTAACCAACTCTGGCAAATCAAGTCACCTGATCAGTGAAACTGATTTTCTTCCCATGGGAGCCTTTGTCCAATCCAATCTGAAAAGTATACATGTATAAGTACAAATTAAAGATTCCTTTCAATGATAAACTAAGTGAAGAAAACGGCAGCAAACAGACATGTAAATTTATAATAGAAGAATAAATTGTTAAAGCTTTTACAGCATGCAAAAGCAACTCTGGAGCACATTATTTAAATATCTAAGAGAGAATATGGTTCAAAGTTATTTTTCAATAATAAGAACAGAATGAGCATTAACTACAAAAAGACTTTTTAACAATTGTGTGGGGTTAATTAAATGATTTTTTTATTTTTTTTTTTTCTCGTACAACATTCCGCACTATACAAATCCAAATTGTATAAGATATATGTCATAAGTGGTTGTACCAGTAATATCATTAAAATTCACAATATAGTGCTTTGGTTCTGCGAACCAATGAATCTAATATCTAACCTTCATCAATCCTCTCTTATTTTATATCTATTTAAAGGTGAACCTACCTTCTATCAAATGCATTCATTTCCATACATATCAATTTAGCATTACCTTTTTCTGTAGATGGAAAGCCATCTACTCACTGAAGAACAAATTAACTCTATCATACAAAAGGGGCAAAACGTACACCAAACCAAGACTACAACTCCAAGAACTAATCTCGCCTACCATCTACAACAACAGCAACATAGCCTCACTCCCAAATTAATTGGGGTCAGCTACATGGATCAAACTCTCCCAAAAATGGGCATGGGATATTATTACGAAAAACAAAACAACTTTCTTCATGCCTAGGCTTTTTAACAAACACACGGCACGCACTGTAGAACCCTTTCATGATGGACGCACAAGAACATCATTGCATCGACAGCAAAACAATGAGGCTCTCAGTATTTGAATCAAGGAAGTGAAGTGAAGTATCTCACTTTCCCATTATCAGTGGACCCTTGAGAAATGTTATATAACAGCCAAAAATGCATCTCCTTTTAGCAAGGAAAAATTGGCTTTAGATGCATATGAATCATTCCCTTTTTTCTTTATGTTATCTTTTGAATTACTATGCAATAGAAAAATAAAATAAAGTATAATACAAAGCAAAATGTGGAGATGAAACTCAAAAAGATGGAAAAAAATGAGTGAAGCAAGGTTATAAGAATTTCGAAACAGAATTGTGAAGTAGGACAGTTGAATGAGAAGCTGACCTCACCAACTGCTGCAGAAGGTGTGGAATCAAAATATCCCCTCAAAGAATCAAACCAATTGGGAGTCCTCTCAGCCACGTACCTTTAGAGCAGTTGTAACTAAAGATAAGTAGTGAGACCAAAGACTAAAACAAGAAACCAAGGAAATAACTACCAGGGATGGAGGCCAAAGCAGGGAACTATGCAAGAACGATACTGCTCGCCCATTTGCTTCACCAGAGCCCAGTCTTTCTACAAAACATTTTCTTTTCAATTTGAATAACAATAGAATAATCATCATCAAGTAACATTGACATCAAAAGCAAAAACCTCAGCTGTTCCATTAACCACAAAGCGAAGAACGCCACGGTCAAGGGCAGTTCGAATTAGTTGAGGAGCTTGGTGGTAGATCATCGGATCCTGGAGGTGACAATGACAATCAATTAACTTCATTTTTTGTTCTCCCTTAGCACCTTGTTGCCGGCTACGCTTCTCTTCTACACATACATTAACATATTTTTAGCTGCCACCCAACATACAACAAAAATCAAAACTACTTCACATCAAAAGACTAGCCAAATTCAGTTTGACTAATCATATCCATGATCAATGCCAATTTTGTAGTCATTAACTACTATAAATTAAATTAGAAGGAAACATTATTGATTTTTTTTAAAAAAAAAGCTTATAGCAATAGTTCATATAAGAATCCGCAACAACAACATAGCCTCAATCCCAAATTAGTTGGGGTCTGCTAAATGGATCAAACTTTGCCACTTTGCTTGATTTAATGCACCCCCGATGGTTTCCTTTCATAATCCTCTAAATCCTTCTTATTTAATGCATCCCAAGTTATCTTACTTAGGTCTATCCATATACTGTTAAATTTCTTCAATTTCTATTATGTCTATTTTTTTAACCAGGGCATTTGCAGGTGATCTAGCCATCCCCTAATAAGTAAATACATGTGTCGAAATTTGTTCGATTTATCCTTCAAATTTTAGAGCAACAACAACAACAACAACAACAACAATTCAAAATTAGTCGGGGCTTCAAGTTTTAGAAATGAATTGAAAAATCCAAATTTGTAGTCAATCATACAGAGCAAAAACAGGTCGAATTCCGGGAAAAAAAATAACTGATCAACAAAATCATTTTTTTAATGTAATGATTTGGTAAAACTCCCGAACTTTATTAACAAACACCTAATTGTACAGCTGTAAAAAAGAGCTAATTCATGTAAATCAGTCAAATCAGTAGAGTTAATTTGTTCAAATTCTTTATGAACAAAATTGAAAATATGAGTCTGTTAAATCAAAATCTTCACCAATTTGTAGCTTTTAGCAGCCCTAGCAGACCAATCAACAACTAATTAAACTACAAACTCGTTGAATTAAGCATCACATCAACCGATCAAACGTTGAAAAGTTACCGATCAAGGATCAATACTAACGATCGAATAACAAACCTTGTTGAAGAAAAAGTGATGTCGTTCAGCACAAAAATGTGTTCAGGTGAGCTAGGGTTTCGATGGACTCCAAGAACTAGAGACGAAGACTATGCTTTCACGCATCGGCAATCTATCGAAAGACAGATCTCGATGCATGTCGAACGGTTCCGGTTTCTAGTTTTGGATTATATCTATTAGGGTCGGGTGAGGTGAAACCATCAAAACCGCAAATCAAATCGACCGCAATTTGTCCAGTTTGGTCAGCACACATTTTCAACAAAACATTCTATACAAGTCCATACATGTTCATCAACAAAATATATGCCCATACATAATCTTCCACCAAATTAAAACACAATAAAACACAAACTTAATCAAAATTATGAGTCTAAGTTCATTTCAAAAATTAAAACAACATGAAAAGACTTCCACTCCACTCCATTCCATTCCATATTTGGGGGTGATTTAGCTGTTTGGTGAACCGTGGTTTTTCATAAATGAAAACCACCACTAAACTGCTAGTTTAAAAAACCAAACTAGATCAAACGATTTAGAAAGTTTGGGTGATTTTGAGGAAATTGATGCTCACCCATAATATTCATAGTCTATAGGAAAATGCTAGAATGATATCCCAAGTGACACCCTTATGACGTGACGTGCGGGTCCTAGCACTGCTACGTACCACCAGAAGCTAGCAGGTTGTTCACAGGAATAAATTCCGTAACTCCGCGGTTTATGCTTGGAGCACCGATAACGTACGTGCATCTCAAGGCTAGCTCTTAATTGGACAAAATCAGACGAAAAGGCGCCACAGCTCATTCACGCCCTGGATTTACAAGAGCCGAAAATAAATAAAATTAGTAGCACCTCCAACATTTTGGGCAGTACCGACGTCACATTATCACCCAACAAGAAAGCAGTAATGATTGTAACTGATAGATTTCAAAGAAGAGTCTAAAAATTGTTTTAATGTGTGCTAATTGAGTACAATAGAGTGTTCTTATTTATAAAGCTGAATAAATCATAAAATAAGGAAAGTTACCAAAACTACCTAGATATCAAAATATAGAAACTTCTTAAATACATAAACTACGAAATATAGCAACTACTATAATTTCCTTAACACCCTTCCTCAAACTCAAGTTGGTTCAACTTGAGGTTGTGTCAATCGAATCAAAACCCGACAAATCTAAGGTTCGTTGCGGAGCAGATCAACGACCACCCAAGACGACAAATCTAAGGTTCGTTACGGAACAGATCAACGACCACCGAAGACGACAAATCTAAGGTTCGTTGCGGAGCATATCAACGACCACCGAAGACGACAAATCTAAGGTTCGTTGTGGAACATATCAACGACCACCGAAGACGACATGAAACTGATTCTGATGTGGCAGAGTCAGAACAACGAAACTGTAGAACAGCGGATATCAGAGTCGACGGAGTCGACGACGGACAGATAGCAAAGTCGACGGATTCGACGGCGTACAGAGAGCAGAGTCGACGACAGATAGCAGATAACGGAGTCGACAGAACGACTAATCGGGCGAGTCGACACAATGTTATCAGGACGCACAAGCAGAGGCGTCGTATTGTACGGGCAGGCGAACATCAAGGAACGGATTGGGTATGGTGTCCAGCGGCGGCAGCGTCGGATCTGGTGTGGGTGAGCAGCGATGACAGCGATGGATCGAATCTGGTGTGCAACGATGTGCAGCGGTGGAGCAGTTTCGCAGGCGACGAGGCAGCGACTTCAGGGTGGATGCGGACGGTGCGGATGGAGCGAAGGCGCGGTGCAGCGGTGGACCAGCGAGGGCGGCGAGGGTCAGGCGAGCCTCCAAGACGGCGATGCAGTGGTCGGCGTGACACCAGGCAGCGACGCGGGTGACCAGTAGGATGCGACGTCAGCGAACAATAGCGACTCCGGGGAGCCTCCGACGTGGACGACCAGCAGCAGCGGAGATTTACTGACGGCGGCGGCGGGAGGCGGAGCAGGTGGGCGGCAGATTGGCTGACGGTTTACAGGTGGACACGCGGCAGCGTGCAGACGGAGGTAACATACGAGTGCAGAGAACAATCGCGTGACACGTGGTGGCGTCGGGCAGAGTGACAGACGAGAAACAACGTTCACACAGAAAATAGTGTTGTGTCATACACAACCAGAGGACATATTGAAAACGAAAACCCACGATTAGGGCTCTGAAAAACACAACCCAAAGCGAGAACAACAACTAGAGATCGAAAGAGACGCCACGAATTGGTCGTCGACTTGAAAGTCGACCGACCTAATACTAGAAATCAAGCTTTGATACCATGATAGATTTCAAAGAAAAGTATAAGAATTGTATTAATGTGTGCTAATTGAGTACAATAGAGTGCTCTTATTTATAGAGCTGAACAAATCATAAAATAAGGAAAGTTACCAAAACTACATAAATATCAAAATATAGAAACTTCTAAATACCTAAACTACGAAATATAGCAACTACTATAATTTCTTTAACAGTAACCATAACAATAATGTGACATCCAATAAGGAAGAAATTGAATCTCTCCTCTCATTTTGGGGGCATAGATTGGGACATTAATTTATGATCGCACCTACAGCTAGCGTTTAGATATGATAAATAACGTGCCCGTACGATGTCAATATATATATCTTATATATAATTGAAATATCTCCTAAGATTGTGGTGAAGCCAAAATAGCCTTTATTACAAGTTTATCCTTCTAAGTCAAGTGTAACAAATCTTCTTTCCAAATCATGTCCTTACAACAACTAAGGGCATATTTGTCTTTTTTATTTTTCATGTTTAAAATAAACTAAATGAAATTGTTTGATGTTCAAGATCAAGTGTGGTGAGTGCTACGTGGCAATTCATAAGTAGAGGTAGGGAAAAACCAACTTAACTTGAGATGGTGGGTAACTTTTTCCAATTAAAATATTAAAAAATGGGAGATGCCAACTTAAAGTGGGTGGTTAAAAGACTTTCACTACTTTTCACGGTTCATGTAAAAAAAAAAAAAAAAAAAAAAAAAAAAAATTCAGTTGTAATTCCATTGAATATACATATATGATAATGGAATTACGAATGAAATTATCATACATGTCTTTACAACAAATAAGGGTACACATGTATTTTTTTTTTTTTTTTATGATCAAGTGTGGTGAGTGCCATGTAGTAATTGATGAGTAGAGGTAGGGAGAGATAGCTAACTTTATGTGGGATAGTGGGTAGTTTTTTTTAATTAAAAGATTAAAAAAATGGGAGATGACTAACTTAACATGGGTACGTGGTTAAATTACACTATTTCACACAGTACGCGCTAAGATTGTGCATCACGTGCGGAGCACGTGCCCATTCACTAGTTGATGTAACTTATATATATTTGTTGACGTTGACAATATTTTAATTGAGAAAAACTACCCACTGCCGCCCCATGTTAAGTTGATTATCTCTCTACCTCTACTCATCAATTACCACGTGGCACTCACCACACTTGATTTTAAACATCAAGCGATTGCATTTAGTTTGTTTTAAACATGAAAAACTAAAAAAAAAGCCCTTATTTGTTGTAAGGACATGATTTGGAAAAAAGATTCGTTACACTTGACTTAGAAGGTAAAGGCTATTTTGGCTTAAGATATATATATATATATATATATACATACACTTTGTGTAAACCTTTGTTTTTTTTTTTGTAATTTTTGTTTAATTACTCTCTTTTTTTTTACCATAACCAAGTTACATATATACACCAAGTTGAATGAAAAACTTCTCATTTCTATTTTTATTATTTGATACTCTTTCACATTTGCCTTTAAGACCACATATTTTGTTGGAGAAATATGGACAAAAATAAGTCTCACATCGGTTAAAAATGACTTTATAAAAAAATACCCAAATAATGTGGATATGTCCCCAAATAGCACCGAGGACTTTTGAGATAAAACCTCACACCTATGAATTGAAGGTGGTTAAGTTTGAGATATATATATATATATATATATATATATATATATATATATATATATATATATATATCGATCGAGACAAGTGGATATATATCCACAGGCTCACGGAGAAGTGTCGTGGTATAGTACGAACCCCCCTCTATCTCTATGTAGGTATATACGTACGCATTTTCAAATTATAAATATACCGTGAGAAGGTCAAAATTAACGAAAAAATTACAAAAGTACTAATGTATTTAGTTTAAATGAGGAAAATAAGGTTGTTTTTTTTTTCCAACAATAGGCAATATCGCCCATCCAAAAGGCGTTATCAAGGTGGGTGCATTTTGTTTGCTGATGTGGACACATGGATAGCGCCTTTTCAAAAGGCGCTATCAGTGCATGTCGTCCCACGTGGACAGTGAGGACACCAATAGCGCCTTTACAAAAGGCGCTATTGGTGTAAATGTCCACGTGGGATGGCCACGTGGACATGGCCGAACCCCTGGAATAAACTTATTTCTCAACAGATGATTGTTGTTTTAATTTTATGCTCTCGAAAAAAAAAATAACGTGGTTTTGCCCTACAATTATTTTATTTTTCCTTTCTTTACTATTCGTCACGACATAAAAGTAACACAAAAGTTTAAAAGATGATTTGCATGCTTACTATGGGTTGCACGGGTTGTCTGCCTCGCGATACGTGCGTGACGTTTGCATGGGGTCCATGGTCTGTAGTGGATATGCATGGCTCGCCCACCTCGACATACGTGCGTGGCGTTTCCATGTGTTGTCAACCAGGAGATACGTGTGTGACGTTGGCATTGGCTTTATCACCTCGAGACACGTGCGTGACGTTTGCATGAGTTGCACGAGGTTGCATGGGTCGCCCACCTCGATAGACGTGCCTGCCATTTTCATAAAATCTCCACCTCGTCATACATGGGTGAAGTTAACATGGGTTGTTCACGTCGATATGCGTGCGCGTTGTTTACATTGGTTGTCTTCCTCGAGATACGCGAGTGACGCGTGTCGTCCATCTCCATATGCACGTGTCGTTCATAGGGCAAAAATTTTTGTATAGATAGCTCATTTTCAAAAAGAGGCATCCATAAAGTGTATAGTTTTGTAAAAGGAGCTATCTATACAATTGTCTTCCACCTCACCACCATGCATGCCACCTCATCGGTGATAACTCACCTACTTTTGAAAATTCAAAGTATAGTTCCATATTTTGGGAAATAAATTGTATCTCCACCCCACTTTTAGAAAAACCCCCAAAATTAACATATTTCGATCTTGTAGTTAACTTGTTTACGGTATGTATTTGTAGGATGAGTACGATCTAATACAGAGTACTAACTAATACCTCCCTAATTGCCCCACCCCAGTGACAAGGGGCACGAACTCCTCGATACACTTCGAGGTACATGCATGCATGCCCCGAGAACCAAGGGCAGCTGGGACGTACACTAAAACGTTTCCCTATACATACTTATCAAAAAACATCTTCCCCGAGAACCAAAGGCAGCTGGAGAGAGATATACTCACTTGTGTACATCTTTATAAATTAGTCACATATAACCAATATGGGACTATATATTTCGATCCAAACATCGGTAACAACTCGCTATATATATATATATATCGGATCAATCTAAAGCACTACGCAGTTATATATAGCTAGGTAGCACAAATTCATTCATACGGCACATGCCAATTACTTGCCATATTACTCATGGAAACATAGTAATTGGCTTTATTTTATACATACACATATATACACGACAATTAACACAACATGTACTAGCTTAATTGATTACTACTAATTACTTGCCATCACTCATGGTAATTGACGAAGTAATTAGCTCACTTTATTTTACATATAGGCACAACACATAGGTACGTGCGTGCTTTATATGTTACTAATAATTAACACACAATGAAGGCGCTGTTCCACCCAAACCCAGTCGTCATCTGGGCGTTCTGGTTAGTAGCTAAGGTTGTATGGACAGGACCACGGCAGTCACCATCGTTGTAGAGCTGAGTCGATTGTCCTTCCGCGTAGTATCGGTAGGAGCCGCGGTAGGGAATGTTGCTGCACCCGCACGCATCGATTGTCGCACTAGCACCCGAGAAGTTATTTCCGCTATACACGATCAAGCGACTTGCTTCTGCTCCGGGGATCATCATCGTTAATGCTACCAGTGCTAGAGTGGCGGCCATGACAAACATACAACCGGACATAGTCGTACGAGCCATATATATTTTAATTAGCAGCTACTTATAATATATATTCTCTCAAGTTTGTCACAACGTGTATGTGTGTGTGTGGATATATATATACTATGTGAATGGCAATGTTTGATATCATGTACGTGCACAATAGACGCACATATATAGGACTAGGAGATGCATGCATTTTAGACTTGTCAGAGTTTAGAGTGACCGGAGTCTGACTTTTCTTCATAACCTTAAGTTGATGAGTGCCACGGCGTCCAATAGAGGCTATCCACGTGGATGCAAAATGAGATTATTAATTTGGATTGACGCGATCAATGTGAATATTGCAATATACATCATTGTTCTTAAGATTTTCATATCCTTAATCCTCAGCTATCCCTTCTTTAATTTTTTTATTTTTTTTTGGATATATCATATCACTTTATTAGCTAATTAATAACATAAGATAATTAACACCATTGAATAATTGGGTTAAATGCAACATTAATGCAGCGGTATTTGAAGACGAAGGAAGGATTGGTGAGGGTGCAGTACTCAGGAACAGTAGTGGTGAATTTATCCAAGCTCTTACAAATATCTTTTATGGTCCCATCAACCCATCGGAGGCTGAAGCCATAGCAGTCTGAGAGGCATTGTCGTGGGTGCGTTTGTTGAATCACACCAAGGTGTTATTCGAATTCGACTCGCTTAGAGTGTACAAGTTGTTCATAGGGTTTGGTTTTGATGAAAAAAAAGGGTTTCGTTTGATTCTTTTTGTTAAGTCGGTTAAATTAAGTGAACCAACATAAACCCAACGACGAAAACCATTTTGAGTTAGGGGAGTCGCGCTCTCTCCTTGAAATTATGCAAAGTTGTTCTTTGTGTGCGACCCAATAAGTTCATGCAACGTTGGAAGTGAACCAAAACCAATTTTGTTAAACAAGTCATAAGCGATCTCTAGGCCTTGTTTGGTATGAGGTGAAGATATCTCCAAGTAGATAACTCACAGGGAGTTGAGAACTAATCTTGTTTGGTTGTCCAACTTGTCTGTAAGTTATCTCTCAATTTACACCCCAGGGTGAGAGATATCTCCCCACCACCCCCTAGGGAGTTATCTCCAGGAGTTGAGGACACAATTACCCCTCATTAATGACCTTTTTATTACCCATTTCTCTCTTGTTTGAATGCTATTTATGTGAATTCATATTTTTTATTGTTTAAAAACTAGAAACTTCCCTGCAAGTTTAAAGTTGAATCAAACATGAAAATATTAACTTCAAGGAGATAACTATCAACTAACACTAAGTTAGAAAAAAACGTATCAAACGAGGCCCTAGCAATGCAATACGACTACCCAAGTGGCACGAAGATCAAAATTGATACAACCTAATCAATTAATAGTGTATATCACATCATATCCTTTGCTTAAACATAAGATATTTAAGTGTTATCCTTAATGTTCAATCATACTAGTCTTTATCTCAAGGTAGACTGAAAACATCCAAGTAACATTGATCTCATCAATTCACTTGGCCTTAGCCATTTATTAGTCTATCATATCGAGGGATCTACTGATACCTTTCTTTATACGAGAGTGACAAACTCTATCTTGATTACACACCTTCACTCGTTATTCACATAATAACCAATCACAACTTTTATAATTGTCCGGTTAAAGACAACATTAGATTGTGTCAAACCATTATGCTCCTAATATAATGTTGAAGTCTATGGTAATCTCAAGTCAAAGGATTAAATGATATACATATCATGAGTAACACCTATGACTTAATCCATGTGAATGGTGTTCTCATAGCGGGTCGGTCTAGTACATATAACATTGTTCCTTAACAACTACTCATGATCTTGATTTGTATCTTTATACACATGATCATCACTTGACCATCAATCAAAACTCACACTAGTATTCATTATAGTTCCTAGTATTAATGACCGACTAGGGACATTTAAGATATTTCAATAAGCATCCATGAATCTTATTATAATATAAACATGCAAACAAATTATAATAAAGAAAATAGTAGCATGACAACAACAAAGGCAGACCACAAGACACATTGGCTCACAAGAGCCATCCATGCGACCTCGACATGCGTGTTATGCATCGGGATTTGTGTATGTCCGCATCTCGAGGGGCACATGGATGGCTCTTGTAAGCTAATGTGTCTTGTGGTCTGACTTTGTTGTTGGCATTCTAACACTTCTCTTATAATAAACATCAAATAAATCCTCTATCTCATTAACCAAAATAATAATAATAGAAATAATGTTTCCATGACACATGCCCCAACATTTGTTACCGTGGATTAGCGTTTTTATAAACTAGTTGTATTCCTTTGTTTGAAGTCTTAATTAGACTTAATTTTTTCCTATTGTTGGAAGTTTTGTTTAGAGATGATTTAGGTTAGTTGGCAAGCAAATTAGGGTGCTCATGCATGAAATCAACATTCCTGATGACGTTATTAACTATTATATATGGTTGTACAAAATAATTTCATTGTTGAATATGATGCATGTCATTGTTGTTGAAGATTATGCAATAAAATGATACGTAAAACTGATTAATTTTTTTTTTTTTTTTTGTTGGGGAAGATTTTTCAAAGTCATTAATGGAGTGGTTCACGTCACCCTGTGAGTCCGTGACCACACTTGAACTCAACATTAAAAAATTAATAATTAATTTCAGCACGTAATATTAGTTTTGAATTTTATCAACCCAAACAGGGGCTATTACTTTAAAAAAAAAAAAAAAAAAAAAAAAACAAGGGGCTGCTTAACATTAAAAAAAATCTAAAAGAAAAAAGAAAAAAAAATATTTCTTAGGGCATCTCCAACCCACCAACATTAAAATAGAGTTATTCTAATATTATTCACCTCTATTTTGAAGTAAATAGTGACACTAACACTATTTATATTTTCCAACCTATCAACACTATCTTTAACACTATTATGCATTTTATCATTATTCCATTCAATTTTATTCAAAATAAGATATATAAAAATATATACCAAATAAGATAAAAAAACACAAAAATAAAGAAAGAATAAAAAAATAGGGGAATAGTATTAGTATGGGTGAACAATGGCAGTGTTGATCCAACTGTATCTTTGGGACAGCGTTAGAGATTTGGTGCTTCATTGGAGCACCGAATCACTATTACTATTTACCGACCAGCACCAAAATAACGCTGGTTGGAATAAAGCACCAAATCTCTGTTACTATTCACCAACCAGCGCCAAAATAGCGCTGGTTGGAGTAGCTCTTAAGAGGATCAAATCCTTTACTCCTTAAAAATGAGAAGATGAAATTAAACTACCAAAAAAAAAAGAGAAGATGACAGATGTCATTGGTGCTGAAGATTATGCAACAAAATGCAACCCCTTTTTAAGTCGATTAACTTTCTTTTTAATTTGTCGGTGTTAGGCGAAGGAAGATTTTTTAAAGTGAGTTTTTGTATTGACCCAACCGGAATGGGTCCGTATCACCTTCTAATAATAACTAGTCGATTTCCTGCGCTCTGTGTAGGAAATATTAAGACTTTAAGAGAAAGTTAATAAATTAATATGAATAAATATACAGTAATATTTTTTACAATTAAAATTACAATTCACAATAATCAACCCATATTTCTTGGAAAAATATACAATAGAAAGAAAAAAAAATATTTACTTATAAATCACGCACATAGTGAACATCCTGAACAATCCTCACAACAACGAACATTGAGATTTGAAATTGTTAATCACATTGTAAGATCTCTCCTACGTTTTGGAGTGTCATACGGCTTAACAATTGCCATAACCTTGCATTCGTGTGTGAAAAACTCTGAGAGAGGTACTCTGATGTTGCTAGACATGCAGTACTTGTGAACCTATGATCTATATATAAAGAGAAGATTAATGCTCTGTATAAATGATGTTGTTGCAACCAAATGGATGGTGTAATATTCAAAACGGAGGTTAAATGCATTGAAATAACTCTTCATTAACCAATAAAAGAATTCAAATACACTTAATTGTGATTCTGGTGCCCTAAGTAGTATAAATGATGTTGTGGTAACCAAAAAGAAGTTTAAGATTCGAAACGGAGACTTAATGCATTGAAGTAACCATCGATTAACAAAAAAGAATTCAAATGAACTTAAATGTTATTTTAATGCCCTAAACAGTATAAATGATGTTGCGGTAACCAAAGAGATGGTGTAAGATTCGAAACGGAGACTTAATACATTGAAGAAACTCTTCATTAATTAGACAATCATTTGGTTATACAAGGTTAGATATTTCGTTGTTCATAAACATGGGGGAGAATATATCTTAAAATAATAAATAACACAAATAAATAAATATCTTAAAACATAAAAATATAGAAAATTCTAAAAATGAAATATTAGAAGGATAGAGTATGTGAAACTTTCTCTCTCCTCCAACTTTTATATGTACTATTCATTTCCCCGCGCTCCGCGCAGGTGTTATTGAGACTATACAATAGAAGATTTATTAAATTATATAATGTCCTTAATTAAGTGTCGACATCGATATCTATGAACGAATTAAGGAAAAAAACTTTTGGGGTAATTTATAAAGAAATTGTGTCAAAAATAATTCATCGAGGGAAATTAAATAAGAATTATCGTTGTAGTAGAAGTATCCTTTTAAACAAATAAGTCATGTCTTGAAGTACAATAACAAAATAAACATCCGCAAACATACTTACCAATTGTTTCTTCGAGATACGGCTTTTAACTTTATTTTTGACAACGGCTAAAAGGTAAACGGACCTTAATTTTAAAATTTTAACTGATTTTTTAAAACCCATTAGCGAAATGTCCTTATTGCTCCTGATATATAAGGGGGTTTTTGTGTTATCTTACCCCAACCCTTTGAAATCAAAAAATTGTGCCGCTCCCTCTTCTCGAAACCCTCTCCGACCCCAACTCCCTCCATTCTCATATTTTCGGCCAAACAAGGTTGAATCCTCATGAAATCGACCAAGTAAGTCCATTTTCTCATCGTTTTTATTGTTATTGGCATGTTTAGTGTTATTTTAAGTGCTCACATTATTTTCCTTTTCAGAATTTCTAGGTCATCAATTTTTGGGACAAATCAAGCCACTAAAGATGGAAAATGCAGAGGAAGCGTCAAACCGAAGTGAAGCAGAGCAGAATAAGGTGAGTGCTTAAGTTTTTCATCTATTTACGTTGAGATTTAAAACCTTTTTCGATAACAAAAATAAGATATATAATATTAAAAACAAATTGAAATAAACCTCGGTTATATAATCACCCATCCCATGTGATATTACAAAACTGTAATTCAATACAAATATATAAGACCAGATAAAGTCATTACATCGAAGAGAAGTTCAAGAGTCCTATAACTTCTCCATCTCGTAGTCGTAGCGCTTGTCAGATCTACCTGTAATGTTAATTGGGGTGAGCGCTCCAACTTGCTCAGTAAGTAAGGATTCACACTAATCATCAACATTCCATATAATATTCAAGGATATCATGCAATAACAACATGCACCAATGATATCTAACAAGAATATGGAAATCATATAAATTCAATACATAAACGGATGCAAAGCAAATGTCTTTAGACTATTACACTGCGACCCCATTTTATTTATAAAACTAGGGCCGATTACCCACCGGCGCCATTAATACGAGTGCTAAACCAACACACCGCGCATATGTGATGTTTAGCCAATCGATTAATGCACAATGGTTCTATCTTAAACCCTCTAGTGAATATGTAACCCACACAACCTATTAACTGAGTAGAATGCTACATATATGCCGGGAAGCTAACACATCTCCTATATCACCTCGTCTCAATTCCACGATCTTACTCTCGTGAATCACATTAGACACCATTTTCTATTCATTAGAAAAACCATCACAGTGTACATAATCTCTCATTTCAATCTAACAACTACATGAGCTATATATATTAAGTAGCCTGACAATATTGATAAATAAGCGAATCCGTACTTACCTCGGGTTTAAGTCTCCATTTCTCAAATTCCTTAAGTTTCCAGTCATCTCACGTTTCCTTGGTGTTCTTCAACCTATCACCAATCATTTGTTGTCAATTTAGGTCTAGTATACTCTAATTAGAACCCCTAGACCCAAAGCTCTCGACAAACCACCCAAATCCAATCAGTTTTTTATTGATCTGAGTGTGGATAGCGCGCTATTCGCACTATCGAACTTCATACACACTTCTGGGGTCTGATAGCGCGCTACCTGACATGGATAACGTGTTATATCCGTATGTCAGTCATCTTCCCCAGTACGCGTAACGCGCTATGGCCAATGCCTAGCGCGTTATGCGCACCAGACTTGCAACACCAGCACACTTCGACTGATCCAAACTTGACCCATACCATATCCAGACTCAATAATTACACTCCCAAATGATTCAGGAGGACCTCTAATAAGGTTATAAACCAATCCAAAACAACAATGACCTCAATTTACAGAGATTTGATCATCACGAGATAATTGAATATCAACAAACTCAAAAATCAAACTTACAAAAGTGATGATCACTAGCTTCTATTATGTTAAGCTCCTCAATTTGATTGAATTCAGCTCCCGAAAAAACCTATTTGATCCGGAATTGAACCAACCTCCCGAACCCTTTCGAATTATCGATTGAATTGGATAAGAATGAATTTTTGTTTTTATATATGTATTTTCCTCAAGATACGCGTCGCTCTATCTCGAGACCGATCACGTGGTTGATGCGTTAAAATGACACAACTTAAAGTGACATAAAATCTGACACATCAAGCATTTACGCTTCGTTCGAGACAATCTGATAATCCATATATTTTTAATATTCTTTTATTTTCCAATATATATTTATATATTTAAAAATATATAAATATATATATCGCGTATTATTCACCAATAAACTCACCGGACATGCCTACGAGTGTCCTTGAGCGTGCACACTCTTGCCACGACTCCCTCGTCACACTTGGTGTCTCGATAAACCTTAGTTTATTGGGTATTTTTCATTTTATAGGCTTGTGTATAATTTTTGTATTATACGACATCCTATATATAAATTGATTTAAAAATTCAAACAACATCATACATCATGCAAATGCACGCACACACTATTCAAGGCATACCGAACTTAATCACGAGTTTAATTTGGATTAATCAGGATTTGGATTAGTACTAATCACCAGCTTAAGGTAATGGGTCGTTACATGGTGGGTATCGAAAGAGTGTTGCGGGGCGTGTGGGAACCGTTGTAGCACGACTTTTATTGCATGTTGAGGTAAGTTAACCACCAGGGGCCTCTATAGTAATTCATTTCACTTCTTTTACTTATTTCCTTATAAGAAAATCAATACGATGCTCAATTTGATTTAATTACCTTTTTATTGTGATAAATTCTTGAATTAAACCCTATTTGAATTTCCATTCTCGTTATGTGAGTGCCTCAAGATCTAAGTGTGTCAGGAAGGTACTCACGGGTGTGGTGTTTGACATACTATTTACACCCATATGTTTACTGGATCTTTGAGTGTAGTCACGGGTGCGGTGTTCGAGTCTACCGTCTACACCCCTGTGGACTACTCTCTGTTTTGAACTCGCGAACTTAGACCATAGTGCTAGGAAGTCAAGTTTGTAGCTGCGGGCTCGCAGCTTGATGAATTTGGACTGCTTAGACACCCTTCCTCTCGTTTCTTTGGCGCTCATTCATCATTGTTATTTCTTTAGCTTGTTTATTGTGCACTTACTTTATTTCATGTTTATTTACATTCCCGCATGATCTTTCGGCTTATTTATTGGAATTTATGAAATATTGTTGAGACTCTTCTGGCTTCACTTACTGGAATTGTCTCCGTTTTAGTGACAGTTGCAGGTCCCTCGAGCAGTAAGGGAAAAGAGCTCGTAATTGGTGATTACCTGTGAAGTACTTTTAGAGTCGGCTTCCTCTCTTTTATGTTGTAGGTTATTTTGTTGTTTTGTATATAATTATGAACTATATACTGATGTTTGTATACTTTTGGGTTATGGGATTGAGAGACATACCGGATACATGTGTCTTATTTTTTTTGTCACATGATACTCATGAGATCACTTTTGCAGGATTTCCACATTTAGGCTTGCCTTGACTTTAAAATTAATTAATCAGTTGCTTTAAATTACTTTAATGATAATTGCTACCGTAGCATATAAATGATAACACTAATAAGCAATCAAATAATATTAAGTAAAAAAAGAGGCTGACTAGGCGTGTGATTGTAATTGAGACAAGATTGTCACCTCAGTAACCTTGTAATTTCTTTTTGTGAGCTTGCAATTGTAATTGAGACAAGATTGCCTTTTAATGGGGCAAGATAATTGTCTATTTGGGCTTTGAAAAAAATAGATAACGCACTTGATTATGTTATGTGAATGTAACATATTTTTAATTTCGGCGAGTGTAACAGTATTCGCGACCTTCCTAAATCTTGACTTTTTGGCAAGTAATATTGCCTCATCTATCTCAATAGATATGCTTTGGCATGTGAATGTAATATGTAATATGTTCATAATATTAATTATACACCCATTTGATATATATATATATATATATATATATATATATATATACACATTATATATAATACCAATCCTCCCTAGCATCCTATTAATTGAAAATCTGCAATATTGCCTATATTACCGGTGATTTGTTTTTTCTAATTGATTTTAAAATTAAGGGTGTTTGGGTAAAACAAATTACATTCAAATGAAACTTTCCTTATTTTTATCAATTGCAATTTGATAACTACCTACATAGAAACAGATTGGTAGTTATTGATTTCGTGTTCTCTCTCCATCTCTCTACATCTCTCTTCCTCACACAAGGCACAATTTTACGGATGTCTGAATGGGGTTTCAGTTACCATAATTGATTGATATAATTTTGCAAAGAGAAAAAATTGATCGATATAACAACTAAATATTAGACGAGGAGAGAGTTGAACAATAATCTTGGGTAGATTTGGGGTAAAAATAGGTTGGTGCTTCCTTTAAGCCAAGGACTAACAAGGATGTGTACATGGAGGGATTGTGTTTGTAAGATCATTGAGTTCTCTAATCCACTATTATTAGTAATGAGAAGATGAACGACGACATCCCATTTTGATCATGGTGTCAGAGATAAGGGTGTGCTTCCCATGTATTAAGAGGATGAATTTTGACTTTTGAGATTTAATGAAAGAGCTCAATCAACTGTAAATAAATCAAACATAGCATCAACGTAAAATGAATGAACAAACAAATTGTTATCGCAGTTCGGACCACCCGTCCTACATCAGCGGGGTCACGCTCAGGTGTAGAATTCACTAAGAGAAAGTGATGTACAGATTAATGCAATGTTCCTAACTAATGACCCCTCATCTAGTTAGTGAGTCCTTCATCAAATTTTGCTACACTACCTATTCCCCTTACAACCGATCCTACACAATACTCAAGTCCCCTTGGTGCTCGAGATCCCCTCAGTGAATCGGGTAGGTTCTTTTAGCCTAGTGTGTGTAAATAAAAAAAGAACAATCTATCGAAAGCTGTTGTCTCACATTGATATAAAAAATTCTGACATTTGAGATGAATTTTATGTTGTGATTACATCAATATATAAAGAGATCATACAATGAGATTCTTGTAGAAGCTTACTTGTATGTCTTCAATCAAATGAAGTAACAAATATATTTTTTAATTCTTTCTCCATTGATCAAAGGAAACATGCCTTGATTATCTTGCGAGTTGGCAATCGAATATGTTTTCCTAGCTTATATGTGTGGGTTGGCAATGATATCTTGTCCAGCTGTAAGTGAATCTGTTAAGAGCATTAGATAAAATTATGGAACGTGTTCTGCACTTACAGATAAGTCTGTAGGTACAAACCAAGTTTTCCTGCATAAACTCACAAGGTTTAAATCATATCATTTTTCATACCTGAGTATTGGTTGAACAAATAATGAAAATAAATATTTTACCTTATCAATCTCCCCATTTGTCATTTATTTGCCACAACCCAATACAAAAGGATTATGACAGATTTAAACACATAAAACATGCATTTATAAAGCGAATAAAATCAATATAAATAAGTTAAGACATGTGTTAGCAATAGAGCAAAGTCTTCCAAGGTAAAAGTTAAGACCTGAATTCAAATTACAACATGTCCAAATATTCAGACTTAAAAAAACTAAAATAGTTTGTAGAAACAAAGAAATTGAACTGAAATAGTATAACTCATAATAAGCTCCTCCTATATTGGAGCTATTCTCCCCCTTTGTGACACAATAAAAGATAAAGGTAAGAGAAGGTAACTCAGGAGAGGTTTCATATATTAACTAAATGAACTCCCCCATCGTCTTTGTATTGTCTCCCTATTCGGGACATAAATTATCAAAACTCGAAACGAGAAAAATGATTAACTACCATATCAGTAGTAAGCATAAAGAAGAATAATTAACTACTATATCAGTATCAAAGCAATATGAAAAGACACATAGAAACTGTCATACTTACACTCACTCCCCATGAATTCATTATTACCTCCAACAGATGCTTTGTAGGTACATAGTGCTTGTGAGTACAAAGTCATCTATAAGTACGGAAGCAGTAGCATTTTAAGTAAGTTCAACTTCTCCGCTTGTCCCCGATCTATCCAACTTATTCCCTGTCATAAAACAAAACAAAACAAATTGCAAAAAGGAAATAACTATGATTTAGCATTATACCTAACCGTAGTCCATATGATGTTGTCTTAATGTATGGCGAAAATAAGCACGGACTCAATGAAACATTTATGCCATTGCATTGAAATTGGGGTGTACCACATACGTCACTCATGTGAGCTACATTGCATTGCAAGCTCCTTTTGGGTTCCCATTTTTGTTTCTCCTTTGGAACATGTCTAGTTGCATTGCGAGACCTATCATGCTTGCCAGTGACGACTCTTTGTCGCCTAGCTAGATCTCGGTACATTTTGTAGCATCGAGGTCGGATATGACCCTTAATGATGTAGTAAAAACACGTCGGCCTGAAACACGGTTGAGCAACTTCATTTTCAATGGTAGCGACAGCTTCATTTCCATTAACAAATGGAATTGATTCACATTTCTTTGAAGTTGACCCTTTAATTGTATAACCAAGACCCTCGTGGTCATAAGAGTTTTTCTCCATTTTCAAGATATCATCGAGCTTCGCTTTTCCCTTATTCAACTGCTTAAGAGTTTATTCGGAAGGTCCAAAGGCCTTTTGACTTCTAAAAACTTCTTCTCTTTGGTATTAAGTTGGTGTAACGGCCTGAAAAACTAAGATTTTAATTACTCTTTAATTATAAGTTTTGACTCTTGATCTAATTAATTCCCACATGGAAGACTCAATCAAACATCAGGCATCGAGGCCGTAATATAGTAGTGCAACGTGTTAAATTACCTATACAGTTGAGAAATTATATAGTAGGAATAAAAATTAATGTGGCCGATAATTTATAAGGCTATAGTTTTAATTATATAGAAATGTGTCATAGTTTATAAATAAAGTGGTTAATTAATATGATTTTAAGGGCTAAAGTATGTAAGGTTTCGTGATTTAAATGGGGGAGATACAATGTTGTGAGGTGTTGGTTCAGTTTTAGTGTGGACCAATCAAATGGGGACAACTCATACAAACAATTCAAAAAGATATAAGAAAAGGGGCTTTTTACTTGATTAGTACATTTGGCAGTAAAAATTATCAACCCAACACACCCACCAAACTATTTCCCCATCTAACACACTTGTAGCCACGTCAGCGCCACATCACGCGTTAGTGGTTTGGTCACTGGAAAACGTGACTGCAAGTCACGACTTCCTTGTGAAGTTTTTTTTTTATAGCAGTGAATAAATACCTCAAATAGTTGATCTGTGCCGACGGGTTCGATTGGCTCAAGTTCTTGAAATCGGCTAATGAGTAGTAATGCGGCTAATGAGTAGTAATGCGGCAAGGCGTGATAAACTGATGTTTGAGAGTGAAGGGTTTTTGAGAGAATTGAAGGCCTGGTATTTTGGTACAAAGATTGTGATGCCTTGTTGAGTGTTGTTGGCTTGGTTTTGAAATGTGTCAAGGACTTGTGTTTGTTCAAGTAGGCTAATTAAGAAATTTGTGGAAAGGGCCTGCCACAGTGAGTAGGTCTCGTGAGATTAACATAGTTTGGTGGTGGAGATGGTGCTGGTGTTGGTGTTGGAGCTGGTGTTGCATGTTTAGCAGAACAAGTTGGAATTGTAGTACTCAACAATAGCACTACTAGTGTGCTAGAAAACATCAACATTTGAGTGGTTCTCATACTAGTTAATTCACTTGAACCGCAAAAAATTGACATAGCACATCAACATTGAATATAACTAATAACTATACAAAACTTAGTTCAATCCAAAACCATAAAAAATGGAACAATAA
Source organism: Stephania cephalantha (assembly GCA_039657325.1). Lineage (NCBI taxonomy): Eukaryota > Viridiplantae > Streptophyta > Magnoliopsida > Ranunculales > Menispermaceae > Stephania > Stephania cephalantha. The sequence goes on along the minus strand of CM077577.1, from coordinate 4,503,103 downwards.
ACAAAAAGGGACAACAAGAAATACAAAACATAACAAGTACGAACACAAAACATAACAAGTACGTAACACAAGGCATTATTGGTGCAAGTGGACAACAAGAAATACAAAACATAACAAGTACAAAACATAACAAGTACGTAACAAAGGAGGAAATGACTTATAACAAAGATAGAAAAAGTCCTAGTCGACCCCAAATAATGACTTCCAGCCCCACACCGTGTGTTCTCTTGACGACTCGGACATTACGGTTTAACGCAAGTGGAATATCCGTATGACCCACATCACCGGATTTTGAGCATCTTACGGTTGAATATCATCGTTGTCCCGCATTCCGCCATCCTGAGTACTTGTACTCCCAGATAAATTCATCATTATTGGACTTGCATGAAAATGGCGCGAAGATGTAGGTGCCGTGTCAAATGGAAAGGATTCCATAGCCTCGAATGTCATGTTGGGAGGAACCGATGGAGTATGTGGAGTCCCAAACTCGTTGAGAGGCACTGATGGAGTATACAATGGAGTGTCATGCCTCGAAGGTGTATCAGCATGGGAAGAATGATGAGAAGCTTCAAATGAACTGGGCATATTATGCATCCGATAATCTGCGTGTACTGCAGTCAAAGTCGATGCGCCTACATGTCTAATACGTGCAATAGATACATCATCACCCAGTGTCAACTGATGAATTGAAGTAATGCCATGTGCCTACATATGAAATATTGATGAAGTTTTATGCGAAAGTACAAGGAAAACAACTATTTGGCAAGGATTCATGACTGAAAAAAAATCAAATTGTACTTACCAAGGCCTCAAAGAATAGCTCCACGGGGAGACATGAATCGTCGTGTAATGCGCCGATACCATAGCATATACGGGTTGTAAAAGTCCATTGGCTCCTCTAAGCTTTCATCAGTTGCAATATTGGAGGCACGTTCGTTCCACATGCAGACATAAGCACTATGTTCTCGCGCTCCAATCCTTATCCGTCTTCCTCTCAAGTCAATCCTATGTAGGCTGAATGTTTGTGCTCTGTAAAAGTGGTATCATTTGTCCGAGACCGAATTGGCGCATGACTCTATCGGGATGATACATTTCGACTACACGAGAAGAAAATCAAAGGCGCCTCGTTCGCCAAATAGCACGACCACCGCTACGATGACGCAGTAGGTCCATTATCACCGCCTCGGGATACGGTTCCCATATTACCTGTAGTCAACAAAAACATTTTGATATGAATAAGAAACGCATATTAGATGATGTTTCCAAAGCACTACGTGGAGAAGTAATTCTGTATATCTCTTACTTCATCGGGTGTTTGCATGTCAATCATTTCTCTGTACTTTGTCAGGACATGCATTGATGCTCCCGTTGTCTCCAAAGCATGTTTCCACCTTCACAAATGAAAAAGAAAAACGCAATGTATGTATGTCGGCACATGTACATAGATATGAAGAAATTGAAATTATAATGTAAGAAAATAGTAATTACCTATGACCAAATGGAGGAGGTGGAAATAATTCTTCGTTTTCTAATACCGGGTCTCGAAGAACGTTACCCATTATTGGTGCAAGAAACGGCAATCTATCCCATGCCCATAATTGCAATAAGATGACCTGGACTCGCTATCTCGGCTCCATCAATGTCTATTTGCAAGACATAATTGTCTGTATAGGTGAGCCGAGTTGCACTACCCCAACCGTATTGTCCTGCCGCCTCGAAATCTTCCAAAAATTGCAAATATGTGATGTGAACGAGGTTGTTCGACTTGTCTGCAAATAGTGTTCCCCCTAGAAGTTGCAGGATGTATGCTCTCGCATAGCGTTGCACTTCCACATCATTAGCATTGTCTGGGAGGTTTGGAAACCACCTTGAAAGTTGCCGAATTTGAATCCGCCCTCCAGTCCTGTTATTTTCGGGGAAAGGGAATCCGAGTTGTGTCAAACACAAGGCATCGTAATCTTGGTCGACTCGGCCAGTAATTGGTAATCCATCGACCGGCAACCCCAAGATGATTTGTACATCTTGGAGGGTTATAGTCATCTCGCCGACGGGGAAATGGAACGTGTGAGTTTCTCGCCTCCACCTCTCTACAAGGGCAGTTATGAGATGCCAATCAATTGAAATGAAGCCTACCCGCGCAGTCCCGTAAAATCCAGCTTCCTGAAGATGCCCAACTATGCGTGGATCCAGTTGGACCAACCGGTGAAGTGCAGCTGAATTCCGCCTGATAGTCAATATACCAGGCTCCTATGAAGATATGAGATTTAAGTGAAATTAGTTAAAACGTGGCTATGCAGCTAAAAAAGTAGAGAAACATGCGAAAAGAATTATTACCGGGCCATTCCAAACGCGGGTAGATCTATGGAGAGCTTGCATAGTCAAAACCGAGTCATCTATAGGCCGGGATCCATATCGCGCTTAAACCCAAAATCATTACCAATGTTGTCATTAATTCCATTGTGCAATTCATATGAATAAGTAGAAATACTTCATGTATTAACTATAAAGAGATGGATTAATACAATATACGTAGCATACTACAACGCAGTTCATGATGCATATAATGCATTTCTACTCCCCTTGCATCATTGCAGATCATGTAAGAACTTAAATAAAGCACATGTTAAAAATACAATTAAGAAATTGAAAAGTTTATGTTTCATGCAAGACCACAAAAGCACATCTATCTCTCATCAAACAAATAATACAAATAAGCAAATACCTATAATACAAGGAAAATATAGGTCCGTTCAAGACATAAGACTTGAAAGAGTCTTTCACTATGAAGCATTAGACGGTTGTCCTTGCTGACGACGACTGCAAGTGCGCCTATTGTGTCCATCCTGCTTACACTTACTACATCGCAGCGTTGTTGGGGTTTCTCTCCATTCCTTCTCTCGCTGCATATGCCGTGGCTGTTTCTGATTGCCTCTCCAATCCATCTCAGTGCGCAAACGGCTAGATTGAGGACGACCTTTTTTGACTCGCTTCCGATATGGATCAGCCAGCAACGTGTGTGGAAGTCTTGCGTTAGGCCAATAATCTTCATGCGGAATGGGTTGGAAATTTGCAGCATAACATTGACTGTACACAGACCATTTGTAGTATGGCTCGATGTACTGACAGTGATCTATGGCAACACTTGCGCAAACTGCTTGAACATGGGAACATGGAATGCCATAACACTGCCACTTCATACAAGTGCACCTACGGGCCTCCAATTTCACAACTTGCTTGTTACCCCCTTTTCTCAAATGATAGCCACGTGGTGCAGTGATTACTTCAAATGTACCATTCTCACGATTTACTAATGTTACATTGTGCCCTCCAGCCACATTTCCCCATTTTGACAACTTATCCATTGCGACGTCGTGTACGTTTCGCCCCGCCTAGGGCTACACCTATTTCGTCTCGTCTTTTATTAAAGTATGTCACGACACGGTAAAATGTAATGCACTAAAGCGGTGATGGGGTAAAATCGGGCGCCTTTCAGACTCCGTTAAAGCATTCTACATTTGTGACAAGAAAAATTCATATTTGTATTAGCTTGGAAACATAATAATTCAAACACATTAAGTAAGTAATAGTAACAACCGTAATAAATATAACGTAATACCCGCGAGATTTGTAGTCATCCAGCCGTATCGATAACCATTGTCGTATGCGTTTGTCCATTGTGCTCGATCTAGGTCAGTAAACCACGCAATACATTCGGGATTCATTTGATGGAGTTATTTCATGGATGCCTTAAATTTTCGCGGTTGATGTTGTGCTCCTGCTATGTACACCATATCCTTTAATTCTTTGCTCCCATTGCTCCCAAATCTCATGTTGAAATTACTGCATATGTGGCGGAGACAAAATCTGTGTTGAGCTCTTTCGTTGGTCCATCCATTTCGAGGATCGTTCATTGCCAACAATATACCTGGGTGTCGATCAGAAATGACACATACACCATCCCTATCAGTCACATGATGTCGCAAACAAGCCATAAACCATCCCCACTGTCTCGACTTTCCTCATCAACAATGGCAAATGCCAAAGGAAATACATGACTATTACTGTCAACAACGGTGGCTATTAGGAGTTTTTGTTTGTATTTTCCATACAAGAATGTGCCATCAATTTGTATCATTGGTCTGCAATGTCTAAAGCCTGCAATAGAAGGTGCAAATGCCCAAAAAACCCATTTGAAGACAACTTCATTGTTGGCATTAGGCTCACCATGCCGCCATTCCACACGTGTCCCTGGATTGCTTTCTTGAAGAGCGGTCATCCACCGCGGCAACATTTTGTACGATTCTTCCCAATCTCCAAAGACTTTAGCAATTGCTTTCTTCTTCCCCAACCATACTTTCTTATAATGAACGTCATAAACGAATTTGTCCTTGATAATCTGATGAAGCACAGGAACTGAGGTGGACGGCTCTCTTCTCACCACATTTTCTACCTCACGGCATATAACGGTGGAGTCCAAATGCGCATGATCCTTGGACAGTTTAGCATAGATGCATGTATGTGGTCCTGCATATGTACTGATCTCAAACATTCCATGCGATTTTCTTCTCGAACACCGCAACCTCCAAGTACATCCATCCAAATATTTCTTACAACGAACAATCCATACACGTGGTGTAGAATGAGTCACCACAAAGCGCCTGTGTCCTTTGATGCTATACAATTTCACGGCATGTTGGATATCTACTTTACACATGAACCGCATGCCTTTCTCAAATTCAGATGTCTCATTCCATAAAGACCTAGAAGGGATCATTGCATTCTCATTGAGGGGTTGCATTGCCTCACTACTCAATTCCATAAATACAAATTTGAAGGAACGACAAATTCACCTACACGCGCACCATCAATTCCAGCAGCCTCTTCATCGAAGAAATCATCGTTCCCAATTTCGTTCGAAATTGGAGGACAAGATAATGAGCCATCATCTGCTATGACTCGATTTAACGCGTATCGAATCATGCCATCATCAACATGATGACCATCATCCCCTTCATCGTCTGTATCATCTTCGCTACTATCTTCACTAGTATCCCCGTCACTGCCTTAATAGTCATCATCTTCGCTAGTATTCATATCATCACAGGAACGAGGATCCTCGTCCATTTCGGGATTTGCGGTCGTCAAAGGCGATGCACAATGGCTATGCTCATAAATTGGTTGAGTGCTAGGTCCAGCTCCAGAATGTAACACTACATTGCAATTGGAACTATTGTATTGTTGCCTCGGAACTAAAGCGATATAAATCTCCATGCAATGTGGTGGTGGTAATTGTGACAAAAAGTCCCAAACATCTTTGAGACTCGACTCATCATCTATTGGCAACGGACGTAGTTGGCCGATCCACTTCCGATGTACATTGGATATCGATATGTCATGTTTAATCTCTGTAAGTCATTGTCTATCTGCAATGAATTACAGATATAACGCACAAGTTCATCGTACCCTAAACCGATCTTCGATCTGAGATGTCGAATGGGCGGTTTCGTGTACGAAATTCCTGATGCTCCTTCTACCATGTCTCCATTCATATAACACAACAACGATACTCTTTGATCAACCATTCTTCAATCTATATATGTAGAATATAATGAATCATTGCGTACAGAATTCAAATAAATATGACCTTCATAAAATTGCTTATGGACCCTAATAGAATTGGTGTAGTGGTAAATTTATTAATATATATATGTAACTAAATAGCCTAGTGATCAAATTAAGTGCCTTATTCTGCAACAAAGAAACTATTATATGCAAATAACTATTATATATTATAAACAACTACCCTAGCTAGCTTAGAATATAATGACCCCTAAAGCAACCTTACAAAGTTACCACCACCAATGTCTCATCTCTTAACGCACGCCTAATGTTCTTCTAAATTTTTCTACTAAAGTATTGTCCTTGCTTTGAGATTTTTTGCTTGATTAATACCACATCAACTAATTGGCAAAAATAATAATATAAATCGGATAAAAAAATATCAGCCTTAAAAAAAAAAAAAAAAAAAAAAAAACAAATTAGAATGTGAGACAAAAAAATAACAAAAAATTTAACATACAACATGACATGAACCACATGAAGCATTAACATACAAAATCTCCAAAAAAACAGCCCACGCGATTTAAATAAATAAAAAAAAAAGCAGCCGAATGTGAGAAAAAAATAACAACAAATTTAACATTCAACATAACATGAACCACATTAAGCATAAACACACAAAATCTCCAAAGAAATAGATCTTACAAAGTTGTTGAGTTCGGGTGGGTTGCGGTTCGGATCGAAGTTGACGATGGAGATAAGATATGCACCTATGGAGCCAATCTAGTGGAGCTCAAGGAAGGGATCGGTGGGAGTTGAAGGAAGGGATCGGTGGGAGAAAAAAAAAAGAAGAAGGAAGAAGGCGGTGAGAAGAATGAAGGAAAATGAGAGACATGAGAAACCGGATCCGGTTTGTCTCGGAGTTCAAAGTGAAATCGTGACCTCGGGTCACGATTTCACTTCAAAGGAAATCGTGACCCGAGATCACGATTTCCTTACTTTCCCATAGTGAGGAAATCGTGATCTCGGGTCACGATTTCCATAAAAAGTGAAATCGTGACCCGAGTTCACGACTTCACTTTAAAAAAAAAAAAAAAAAAAAAAAAAAAATAATACGTGGCGCTTACGTGGCAACAGGTGTGTTAGATGGGGAAATAGTTTGGTGGGTGTGTTGGGTTGATAATTTTTACACCCAATCGTACTAATCAAGGAAAAAACTCATAAGAAAATAGTACACTTCACCACCCACATTTTGACACCTCACCCCACCCACCTTACCTCATCCCCTCACTTTTTCCCTCTCCTCACGCCACTTACTCACTCACTTCTCTCAAACCAATCTCTCTATTTCACACACACACACACACACACACACACACACACACACAGCCTCCCATCGTTCTCGGCACCCTCGGCCTCCTTGCGCCTCCGGTGGCCACCGTTGCCAATGACGCCCCCTCCACCTCTTTCGGCTCCTCTATCGGCTCCGGTGACCATCCTCACTTGATGGCAACCATCTTTATCGAGGTAAGTATCATTCTTGTGCGAATTTAGTTGGAGAAGATGATGTGTGTGCGTGCTTAGTATGTGTGGGGTGTGCTTAGTGTATGTATGTGTTTTGTGCATGCGTGTATCTCGAGATGTGCAATGATTTGGGGATGAAGATGGGATTGTCTCGAGATCCGCACAATAATATGATGGTGTTAACGAATGTCTAGAGATTTATGCAAGGATTAGAGGCGTAAACATCGCCTTGAGATGAACACGCATGCATCTCGAGACTGGCACGTGATGCATGTCGATTTAATAATATAAATAAATAAAAATAATAATTAATATATATATATGCAACGTGAGTATATATAATGAATATGAGATTTATCTTATACAAATTTATATATATAATATTTTATGTATAATTTAATCAACAAATAAAATAATATAAAAATCAATTGATTAGAAAGAAAAAAATAATAAAGACAAATTTGGGAAAATTGATATAGCTGAAATTAAACTAACGCGGTTCGACCCGAGACGCGGCCAATGTGGTCGTAACCCGAGAAATCTTATATTTTTAAAATTGAGGTAAATGGAAAGAAAATATAACCAAATAAATTAATATTTAAATCGGATTTGAAAATCGAAATTGCGGACCTGAACTATCAATAAGACACTCATCAAATCGATGTTGGGGTCCAACCGTGAATACCATAATTGAAATTTTGTCTCAAGATACGTAAAACAATTGAAAAGTGTTTCTAAGGCGATTCACATAGAAACCGACCTCATAATGCGTGTGTAACTAAAATTAAGTACGAATAAAACTTGTAATTGAGTCTAATAGAAATTGCGAAATAATTTAGGGAATTCGGATGAGCCAAATGTAGGACGATAGTTCGGACTTCGAGTATGTCGAGCGCCCTAAGTGACTAGGCGATTTACATGGTTATTTGTAAGTAAACCAATAGGAGCATTATCAGTAGTTCTTTGCTACGTCTTGAATTTAATTTCTTTAATTATGCCCATTTAAGAAATTTCACTCCTAGTTAGAGTGCCCGAGGGTTAAGTGAGTCATGAAGGTTATCATCTGGGTATGGTGATCGATTCACAAGCGGAACCATACCCCAGGTTACTAGATTTGGGTCGTAGATGGGAGGTGAGGTATTCGGGGCACCGTTGATACCCCTACTTTCGCGACAATTTTGAATGTGTTAGCGCTGCCACGATTCTAAGAAGTCAAGCTTGTGGCGGTATAGTGGCAACTCGATGGATTTGAGACCACTTGGCTTTTCTCTTTTGTTTCCACGACACTCTCTTTTCATTACTTTCATTTCTAGTATATTTATCATGCACTTACTTTATTTTCTGCTCTTTTATATTCCCGCATGATTTATTGACTATTTATTTAATTCTTGAAGTACTGCTAAGACTACTCTTGATTTACTCACTGGAATTGTCTCCTTTTGCGGTGACAATTGCAGGTCCCTCGTCTAGCAAAAGCAAAGAGCCAGTGATTGGCGACTACCTCTGAGGGCTCTTGAGCAGCTCGCATTTTTGCGATGCTGTAATTTTTGTATTATATATACATTTTGATGTTTTTTATGGGATATTGGGATTGAGCAACACTTTGATACATATATATATATATATATATATATATATATATATATATATATGTTCATTTTGTCACCGTATGTATACATGGTATATATTACAGGGTTCTACACTTAGGTTGTCCCATTTTACGTGTTTTAAAGTTATTTAAATTGCTTCGTTTATTTTCATTCCGCTGCTTACTAATTTAAATTTTGCAAAATTAATAACTCAATATTAAAATACCAAACTAATGTTAAAATGGTATAAGAAGGCTGACTAGGCTTGCGTTGACCTTGTAGGGGTTGACCGGGGGTCTACGTAAGTCTAAGCCGAGTGGAGCCCAGTTTGTGGGAATTGGGTCGTTACAGTTGGTGTTGCAAGGCTATGGTTTCTCTTGACATCATAATATTTTTGTCAACTTCCTCTGACCATTTTACATAGATATCTGCATATGCTTCTTTCAAATCTGAAGTATCAAAAGAATTAGTAGAATCTAAATCATAAGTTGAAGAACTTACCTGATCTGTTGTATTGGAGTCTGTGGGTACAACAAGTGTTGTAGGTGCAGCAGACGTTGTGGCTATAGCCACAGTTGTATGTACAGAAGACGTTGTAGGTGTAGCAAAGGAATCACTGGGTTCTTTAGTATTGCACAAGTAATAACAACATAGTTACTACAATGTCCATTTTTACTTTCGACATCATTGTTACCTTCGAAAATATCTTAAAGGATCTTCCAAGCGGTTTTAGCTTCTTCGCATGAAGAAATTAGCTTGAGATGATTATAATTTATCGCATTGAATATCACATTCAACATTTTTGCATTAGCAAGAAGTAATCTTTCCTAGACCTTTATCCAAATGTCGATATTCTTTAGCGCACCATTAAGAAGAGGGACATAATATTCATTTTCTATTGCTCTCCATGCTTTCACATCAAGTGATAAAATGAATGTTTTCATTCTTGATTTCCATTACATATAATTTGTACTAGTTGATGCGTGCCGAACGCGTCAATAAAATATAATTACTTAACCAACTATTTTGTAGATAGTGGTAAAGGGTCGATTCCACAGAGATTGATATTCTTTCTAAGGTTTTAAAAGAAAAGGGAAAATGAGAGTTTCTAGAGAATGAACAAATTAACAAATCTAAATAGCAATAAAATAAATAAAGCAATAGAAATTGTTTTAAAATCAATTAATGAAAAATTTAAACGATCTCACTTGCGGTCTTTCGCAAAGAAATCCATTCCATCCAACTCAATACACAAATCCTAAAGTACCCCCAAACTTATTCTGAACCTTGCCCTTAAGGTTCAAAACAAGTGAAGAGGTGCGCACAACAAATAGAAAAAAAATAGTGGTGAAAAAGAACATGGATAAATAAATAAGAAGATGATAGAAAGACATGCATTTTTTAAAACATAGCAATAAAAGTCTCCAATGAGCAAAAGCTCTCATGTCTAGATGACTAAGGAAACTATGGAAGAAAATCATCATAATAAGAGCAAGAACTAATAAGCATATAAGTTAACTTAAATAATTCCCACTAAATCTTACGAGCTCGAAGTATTTCAACTAAGGGTGAAATAAATAAGATGGTGGAATAAAGTCTAGGGTTTTGGGTCTTCTTAAAGACACGTCATTAATGCGGCAACTTAAGTTGGATTATGTCCCAACCAAGTCTCAAAACACCTAAAATCTTAGTAATATGTCAAATCCCTAAAGCCAAACCTAGTAAAACTCAGAGGGTGCTCCACTGCCTCTGGTGCTCATCAAACATAACACCTGCAAAAATCCAAGAAACCAAGTTAGGGTTTTATTAAACATAAAAAAAAAACTAAAACCAAACTAAAACTGAAATAAATGCAAGAAGTAAAAGAAATAAAAACAAAATTGGGCTGCATCCCAATAAGCGCCTTTCTTTTTAAGTCTTTGGCTAGATTTGGGATTTATCACATGATGTCATCTCCTTTTGAGATATCAACAACGAATGGTGCATCTATAGCTTTAGGCAATGTAACATGCACACCCTCCTTCAAACTTGAGAGCTCATTCAGGATTTCTAACACAAAAGATTATGTCGCATCCTGATTATCCATTACAAAGGTGTAAGTAGTGTAGAAAATCTGCGAACGCTCCTTTACCTCCACCCCTTGAAAGGTTTAACAAATATGCATGGGAGAGTGGGTGGTTTCACCAACACTAAAGGTTGGTCTTCCTTGCTCTCTTTCTGCGGCTCCTCCGGCCTTTCTGAAATGACTTCAATTTTCATCTCATTTTTCACCTCTTCATCTAGTGCAATGATAATCTCTGACTCAATTTGAAAGACTTCAAGTCCTTCCGCTGTTTCACTCCAATTGTCCTTCACCTGTGTAACCTCGTTCACCTCAACACTGTTCAATGTATCAGCACTCACATTCTCCTCTGGATAAAAAAATTGGTTGTCTACTACACAACTCTTTCTCATCAATCATATTCTGAAGTGTGGTATTGATTTGAATAAGTTGACTTTCCGAATTTTGGAGCCTAGGATTCACATGCTGAAATTATTGAAGCTCTTCATGAAGGCGTTGTTGACCCTTTATTAATTGCTTCATCATATCTTCCAAAGATGTGTTTTGTTGAGATTGTTGGTTCTCTTCATGACACTGTTGATGAACTTGTTAAAAAGATAGTTCTCCTAAGATCAAGTCATTCATCATGTCTTGTATAGACCTCTCTACATGTCGAGGAATCTGTAGACTTGACACGAGCTCAAAGAAATCAAGTTGTGGCGATGCATAGCTAGAATAGTGATGCATCTCATACTTTGGATAGTAAGGACAAGCATATGTCGAATGAGAGTAATCTTCACAAATTTCACAAATCTCGACTTGTTACATAAAAGAATGCATGTTAAAAAATTAATGTCAATTATATGACATACCTACCCCATTTACATTGTAATAATGTGAGTATTCGGATCGACCATAGTTGTGAGAGTAGGAGGCCATCGCGGGGTTGCCTGCATACATGTTAAGAACAAGGAACTAGATAGACAAAATAAAATCAAATAATCAATTAAATAAAAGAACACCAAAGGAAAAAAAAACTTATCCCTGGCAACGGCGCTGAAAATTGACACGCGCCGAACGCGTTAATAAAATATAATTCCTTAACTAACTATTTTGTAGATAATGGTAAAGGGTCGATCCCACATATATTGATACTCTTTCCAAGGTTTAAAAGAAAAGGGAAAACGATAAGGTTTTTTAGTAAATGAACAAATTAACTAATCTAAATAGCAATAAAATAAATAAAGCAATGGTAATTGTTTTAAAATCAATCAATGAAAAATACCTAGGTCAAGACATAGAAGTTTGGTTCGATAAAAGATTGTATTTGGTCATCAATCAATGTAAAATATGCAAATCAAAAGTATATTAGTGTAGCTATAGACCCGGTAACGTACGCGGTTCCTCGCACTTCCTAATCTCGATAGCCAAGGTACGACAATGACTATTTTCCTAGTCAAATATATAACCCTATACTCAAGTGCATTGAGTTTAACACGATGAACGCAATAGGTTTCGTGAAGGCACTACACCTAGACAACCGAATCATTAATATGTCTGATTTAGCCTAGATCCCTAAGGTATTCAACAGGTCCTAAAAGGAGCAAACCAATTAGTATGGTCAATTGTCACTAGTGTGGTCTTATTACATAAGGACGGATGCTTACGACTTAATGGCAAAAGAATCAAGGTTTAAATCTAAATTTAACCCTAATTAATCAATTAATAACAAAAGGAATAAAATAACAATGAAAAGCTATGAAATTAAAATAAATAAATCTCAGAAATCCATGGATGGGAATAGTCAAACCTCCTTCGCAATTTTGCCTAGGCCATGAGATTAGTCTCTCATGGACGAAGAACACAAAAGAAAATAATAGAAATTGAGGGAGAGAGAGAAAAAAAAGTTGAGAGTCCAAGAATAAAAGTCGAGAATGTTGTGAAGTGTGGATGACCATGCATGTACACCAACATATTGTGTAGTTATGTACTTCCATTGGTCTGTGTATTGTCATGTTCTTTGTAACCATTTCAATGTACATGGGTGTATGTTTTAGTCCCACATTGCTAAGGCACATTTGTCATCATACCAAATGGCCTATATAAAGGATACTAACTTCATTGTAAGAGCACACCAAGTTGAATGAAAACTTCTCATTCCAACTATTTCATTTCTTCTCTTCTCCTTTGTAGTAGTAGTTTGTAGTAGTAGAAGTTCTTAGTCTTCTATTTCCTTCTCTAGTTCTTAACAAGTTCCAATTCAATTTACAACACGTTATCAGCACGAGCTTGCTCTAGCATTAAGGAGATCTTGAAGTTCAAGAAGGCTTGTTAAGGAGAGAAAGCTAGGAAGGTATAACTTTTGTTATTTAAATAAGTTCAATTTACTTCTATATTTTCATGGTTGCTTCCTTTTATCTATGTATACTTTATTCATATATTATGCATTATAGCGTCACCGATTGCGAAAGTATGCTCTGTAGTTGCGTCTTGTACGATCTTCTACATCAGAAATCAAAAGTCAATATGTGACATAACTAGTTTTCTCTTAAAACTACAAACGATTAGTTATTGTTTTATTCTTGATTTTATAATACAAATCATGCTATAAGTTTGAGTTGATAGTTGGTAAGCCTTGTCCCCGGTAAAGCTAAACATTGAAAGGGAGACGGGTTATCCCGTTCGAGGAGGCATGACATTAAGCAGACTTTGTCTCGCCACCCAACCTGGAGGTTGTCCCACCAACTCATACGAATAGTACATTTGATTATTAATAAATCAAGTTGTGAACATATACTTAATCATATGTTATGTTTTTTTTACATAAAAGAAAAGAGAAAATTATTTTATATTATATTTACTTTTAAAATATTAATCAACCATAGTTGAATTTGTTATCTTATTATAATTCTTGTCATGATAATTAGATATTACAAATTATGAATAAAGCTTGTATCCATGCAAGGTTGTATGTTGTACACAATCATTCACAAATTTCTCTTTAGAGATTTGAAAAGTGAATATTTCACTTTATATATATTTTCACCTTATGGAGTTATATATATACATACCAAAAGGGTAATGCTCCAAAAAGCTCAAAATGAGTAACTGGGTCTCATGCTACAAAATTTAATCATCAAATATTAATTATAATTTCACAATTTTAATTACCTCTATGTTGAGGCTATGTGGAAATATGACTGATGAGACAATAAAAGGGTCACGTGGCCCGCCTCGATTTATTCTTTGCCGCAACAAATATCGAGTGCGCACGTCAATCCAATAAATATTAAGGATTGATTTCTTGTCTCATGGTAGTGAGTAAAATAATGAGATATTATAAATATAATATCGCTCCCGTCAATTAGTTGAACTTCAAATTAAGAAGCATATGTTGCATATAATGATCATGATCGCAATAATAAATTTATGGACGTGGAAAAGGTGAAAATATCAGGTAAAGGTCGTATTGACAATTCCACCAAAAATTGGAATAAAAGTGGTGCACCACTACAAATGGCAAATAATTATTGACAATGAGCGCTCATAATTGTGACATTTTTTTTAGTCATATATGAAAGGCTATTTTGCCTAAGTATTGTCATATATATGCCCGAATATTTTTGTGACCTTTACCATGCCTTCAAAATCAAAGGCAAAATATTATGAATTTTATCATTGAAATATGACTCTTTTTCTGATTTGCCAAACATTATTTGTCCAGATGGATCAACAAATCATGTGTTCAAGTCATGAATCAAATAAGAGCGATATATGCCTTGCTGATTGTGCTACAACGCATACAATCCTTAAAAACAGAGAATATTTCTCCAATTTGAACTTAGCTGAGGCTAATGTTCAAACAATATCTGGCATCTCCAATTTGATTAATGGCTCGGAAGAGCAAATATTATGTTGCCTGGAGGAACAACAATTCATGTTGACAATGCCTTATACTCGAAAAATCCGGAAGAAATTTACTTCGAGCTTTAAAGATATTCGACAACATGGATATCACATTGAAACCGTGAACGAAAATAATAGAGAATTTCTCTATGTCACATTGGTTTCAAATGGGAAAAAAGAAGTGTTAGAAAAATTCTCGAACTTTATCATCTGGATTATATTTTACTCATATAAGGCATGTCGAAACGAATGTCGTCTTGAATAAGAAAATTAATGATCCAAAGACATTCATTTTATGGCATGACCTAGGCTTGGTTATCCAGGATCATCAATGATGCGAAGAATAATTAATAATTCGCATGGACATCCTTTAAGGAGTCACAAAATATTTTCAAATTTGGTGATTATAATTGTGCTAGTTGTTCTCAAGGTAAATTGATAGTTAAACCATCCCCAAGTAAAATTGTTGTGGAATCCCCAGTTTTCTTAGAACGCATTCAGGGAGACATATGTGGTCATATTCATCCTCATCTTTGTGGACCATTCAGATATTTCATGGTTTTGATAGATGCATCAACTAGGTGGTCACATGTTTGTTTGCTTTCAACCCGCAATGTTGCATTTGCTAGACTTTTAGCACAAATCATTAAGTTAAGAGCACAATTTCGACAACCCAATCAAGACCATCCGTCTTGATAATCTTGGGAATTTCAATCTCAAGCATTTAGAAATTATTGCATGTCTATAGGAATTACCATTGAACATTCTCGTTCCACATGTGCATACCGAATGGTTTGGCGAGAATCTTTTATCAAACGCATTCAATTAATTGTCGGACCTTTAATCATGAGAACTAAGTTATCAACTTGGTTTGGGGACATGCGATCCTTCATGCAAAGATCTATCATTCGTTATAGGCCTATCGCATACCATGAACATTCCCCCATGCAACTCATTTTAGGTCAACAACCAAATATTTCACACTTGAGAATTTTTGGTTGTGCAGTGTATGTTCCTATACCACCTCCCAATAGAACTAAGATGGGTCCACAACGAAAACTTGGGATTTATGTTGGATTTAACTCATCGCCCATTATAAGATACCTTGAGCCCTTAACAGAGGATTTATTTACTGCACGTTTTGCTGATTGTCACTTTGATGAAGCAATTTTCCCACCATTATGGGGAGATAAGAAGCCAATTCAAAAGGAATGGCGCGAAATTTCTTGGAATGCATCAACTTTATCACATTATGATCCACGCACAAATCAGTGTGAACTTGAATTTCAAAAGATCATTCATTTGCAACAAATTGCAAATCAATTACCCGATGCATTTAATGATGCAAAACAAGTGACAAAATCACATATTCCAATTGTAAATGTTCTGCAAGAATTGATGTCTCACGTGCAACGAAATGCACAAGAACCAACGAAACGCTTAAAGCGTGGAAGACCAGATTGGTTCAAAGGATACAATTGCTTGAAAGAGGAAAACGGGAGTAAAAATAAATACAAATCAAAATACTCCCGAGAAAGCACAAGAATCCTTTGATAAGGGTTTGTCGAGAACAAGTTGATTACGATGAGGAACAACTTCCTCTAGAAAAAGAGGAAAAAGATGAAAATAATGAGATCTCAATAAATTATTTAAACTCGGTAAGATTTGGGATCGAAATGAAATTGTTCGATGATATATTTGCTTTCAATGTGTCCTTTGAAATATGTGAAAATGATGATGATCCGAACCACGATCAGTGGACGAATGTCGAAAAAGACTGATTGGCAAAAATGGCAAGATGCTATCCAAGCAGAGCTAAACTCGTTAAGGAAACGAGAGGTTTTTGGACCAATTGTCCAAACGCCGATGATGGCGTAAAACCGTTGGATATAAATGGGTATTTGTACTAAAGAGAAACGGAAAAAATGAAGTTACAAGGTACAAAGCAAGACTTGTAGCTCAAGGTTTCTCACAAAGACACGACATCGATTATGAGGAAACATATTCTCTGTTATAGATGCAATCACATTTCGATTCTTGATAAGCCTTGCAGTTTCTGAAGGGCTTGATATGCATTTAATGGATGTCGTTACAGCATATCTATACGGATCCCTAGACAGTGAGATATATATGAAAATCCCTGAAGGATTTATAATATCCGAAGAAATAAAATCAAAACCTCATAATATGCATTCTATAAAATTACAAAGGTCTTTGTACGGATTGAAACAATCCGGACGAATGTGGTACAAACGCCTTAGTGATTATTTACTGATAGAAGGATATGTAAATAATCCGCTTTGCCCATGTGTCTTCATTAAAAGATCATCAACAGGATTTGTAATTATTGCTGTATATGTTGATGATTTAAATATAATGGGAAACCACGACGACATCGTTAGAACATCTGAATACTTGAAAAAGGAATTCGAGATGAAAGAACTTGGGAAAACAAGACTTTGTCTTGGTTTGCAAATTGAACATTTTTCAAGCGGAGTACTTGTCCATCAATCAAATTATATTGAAAAAATATTAAAAAGATTTTATATGGACAAGGCGCATCCATTGAGCTCTCCAATGGTTGTCAGATCACTTGAAGTGGATAAGGATCCATTTCGACCTCATGAAAGTGATGAAGAGCTATTTGGTCCGGAGGTACCATATTTAAGTGCAATTGGTGCACTTATGTATCTTGCAAATTGTACAAGACCGACATTGCTTTTCTTTGTCAACCTACTTGCAAGATACAGCTCATCACCAACTCGAAGACATTGGAATTGTGTTAAACATATTTTTCGATATCTTCGAGGAACAAGTGACATGGGTTTATTCTACTCGAGAGAGGTAAAATTGAATCTCCAAGGTTATGCGATGTTGGATTTTTATCGATCCCATGAGGCCCGTTCTCAAACGGGATATGTATTCACATGTGGTAATATCTTCTTTGTATCATGGAAGTCGGTAAAGCAAACTATGGTTGCTACTTCTTCCAACCATTCTCGAAGTACTTGCAATTCATGAAGCAAGTCGTGAATGTGTATGGTTGAGAAATATGATTGAACATATTCAAGAATCATGTGGATTGCCTTCAATAAAAGATTCTCCAACCATATTATATGAAGATAACGCAGCAGCATGTATTGCACAATTAAGTGAAGGATTCATAAAAGGGACAGAACAAAACATATTTCACCAAAATTCTTTTATGCGCATGAGCTTCGAGAAGAATGGTGAAATCGATGTCAAGCAAATCCGATCGAGTGATAATCTTGCTGATCTATTCACAAAAGCCTTACCAACTACGATATTTAAAAAGCTTACATATGGTATTGGTTTGCGTAAACTTAAAGACATTGCAAGTAAAGAAACTGAACAAGTTTCACCCATGTTCACATGAGGGAGAGTTATTGATTAGTGTATTGCACTCTTTTTCCCTTAGCTATGGTTTTATCCCATTGGGTTTTCCTAGCAAGGTTTTTAATGAGGCAATCTTAACAATATTATGTCCGTCTTAATATTTATGAGAATAGTGTACTCTTTTTCTTTTTTTATATATTTTTTCCCACAGGGTTTTTCTTAGTAAAAGTTTTAACGAGACACAATCTCTAAGCAAGTGTCATCCGAGGGGAGTGTTGTGAAGTGTGGATGACCATGCATGTACATCAACATATTGTGTAGTTATGTACTTCCACCTGGTCCGTGTATTGTCATGTTCTTTGTAACCATTTCAATGTACATGGGGTGTATGTTTTAGTCCCACATTGCACATTTGTCATCATACCAAATGGCCTATATAAAGGATACTAACTTCATTGTAGAAGTAAGCACACCAAGTTGAATGAAAACTTCTCATTCCAACTATTTCATTTCTTCTCTTCTCCTTTGTAGTAGTAGTTTGTAGTAGTAGAAGTTCTTAGTCTTCTATTTCCTTCTCTAGTTCTTAACAAGTTTCAATTCAATTTACAACAGAGAACTCCTTTAATTATACCTAAAGTCCTATTTATTTAAAACTACTAAAATTGGTCTCGAAACTAATTCTCGTGGGGTCTGGTATGACACGTACGCCAAGGACAATTTGTGTTGTTGTGAGCTTGATTTAGGCTTTTGAACATGTGTCACCCACGGATTGGACGAGCTGTTGGTGCAGGTGGATGTGGCAGCCTCCCATTGGCTGTGATTGTTGATGCAGACACAACTGACGAATCGAGACGTGACACATCGCAGCTACTTCGTAGATTGTGGATACGCATAACTCATGCATGAATCTGAGAGAGAGCATACGTGCGTACCGCGATGTCAATCAAGCGGCTTCTAGATTGGAGAAATAGTATAGAGCGAAAATTTGGAAGACGGTGCAGTCCTGCATCTCGAGGCATGATCAAGACCATATTTCTCATATGATGTTGATCAACGTGATCCTGATCTCGAAGCTGATAAGTGATTGTGATGTCGAGTGACTAATTTGTGTTACTTTCCTACGTCACTTAGTTGCTCCTCATCACCAAATCAAGTGTATAATACGTTTCTCGAAGCAGATCCTCTGGTAGCTGAACCATTGCATGTAAATACATTATTTCGCGTAATTTTTCGCTTCGGATTCAACCGCACACTCCATTAACCCTTAAAATAATAAATAAATATAATTACACTAATATTTTGAGACTAAAACATAAAAAATATATAAATAAACTATATATAATTATAGAGCGAAAACTATAATAACGACTTAATTATGGTAATAATATTCTTTGTTGAGGTTATTTTTCTATGGTTTAGTGTAGTTTGTACTTCTATTTATATTTTTTCATGTTTTTTTACCGGATTCATTGTTTGAAAGAAAAACACTCCAAACTAATTTTTCCAATTAACATTTCATAAATTGTTTAGTTATTAACTTGGCCTTTGCTATTTATGATGTTAAGTCACTCCATTAACCTTGCGATCACGACTTCCATTCAATGACTGCAAAATAATAAATAAATATAATTACACTAATATTTTGAGACTAAAACATAAAAAATATATAAATAAACTATATATAATTACATAATTAACGACTTAACACTAGTGACCGCACTCCATTAACCCTTAAAATAATAAATAAATATAATTACACTAATATTTTGAGACTAAAACATAAAAAATATATAAATAAACTATATATAATTACATAATTAACGACTTAACACTAGTGACAATGACAGTTTTTTTGTAGATGCTCCTTCTGGCTGATCGGATTGTAGTGATTGATACAAGTCTGGATCTCATCTTCCTTGACACAACAAGGATCCTAGGTGCCCGTTCTGATACCACTTGAAAGAGCTCAATCAACTGTAAATAAATCAAACATGACAGCAGCGTAAAATAAATAAACACATAAATCGTTATCGCAATTCGGACCTCCCCTCCTATGTTTGTGAGGCCACGCCTAGGTGTGGAATTCACTAAGAAAAAGTGATGTACAAATTTATGCAAAGTTCCTAACTAGTGACCCCTCATCTAGCTAGTGAATCCCTCACCAATCTTTGCTACACTACCCACTCCCCTTACAGCCGATCCTACATAATACCCAAGTCCCCTTCGTGCCCGAGATCCCTTCGGTGAATCGGCTAAGTCCCCTTAGCCTAGTGTGTGTTAATAAAAAAAGAACAATCTCTCGAAAGCTCTTGTCTCACATTGATATCGAGAATTCAAGCATTTGAGATGAATTTTTTGTTGTGATTACATCAATATATAAAGAGATCATACAATGAATTTCTTGTAGAAGCTTCCTTGTATGTCTTCAATCAAATGAGGTGACAAATATATTGTTTCCTTCTTTCTCCGTTGATCAAATGAAACATGCCTTGATTATCTTGCGAGTTGGCAATCGAATATATTCTCATAGTTAAACGTATATGTATGGGTTGGTAAGGATAAATTGTCCAGCTGTAAGTGAATCTGTTGAGAATATTTGGTAAAATCCTGTAACGTGATATGTACCTACAGGACAAGTCTGTAAGTACAAACCAAGCCTTCCTGCATAAACTCACAAGGTTAAAATCATATCATTTTTCATACCTGAGTATTAGTTGAACAAATAACGACAATAAATATTTTACCTTATCATTTAAGATGCATGATCGAGAAGTTGTACACTCATTTGTTGGGATCGAAACAATGGAAAGGACAACCCACTTGATTATGTTACGTGAATGTAACTTTTTTTTTTTAATTTCGGCAAGTGTAACCAGACCCGCGACCTTCCTAAATCTTGCCATTTTAACTAGTAATATTGCATCATCCATCTCAATAGATATGCTTTGGCATGTGAATGCAATATGTAATCTCTTCACAATATTAATTATAAACCCAATTGATATATATATATATATATATATATAATGGAAATACCCACTAGGATTTGCTTGCCAAAATAGCCTTATAGACAAATTTGTCCTTCAAAAGAGTCTATCAACCATTAATTTCCATCCTTTGTCCTTTTAAAAAGTATGGGTAGAAATATCTTATTCTAAAAATAATAAAATCACGTTGAGAAATTGGTTGATGAGACAAAACATGGAGATATGAGAGAGTTTTAAGGGATAAAGAGAGGTAAGAATTCAGGGGCGGACCCTTGAATTTTTATATCCCTAGGCTATAATTGTGCATCTCATTAATTATCCTCTCTTAATTTAATTAATTTATAAAAGTGACCGGGTTGATTAACCTATTTAATTTAGTTTAAATATTAATGATGTCCATACCCTGAGATTAATTCTAAACGTACCCTTCTTTAGCCAAACAAAAGCTTATATATAAATTGATCAACCTATTTAATTTAGTTTAAATATTAATGATGTCCATACCCTGAGATTAATTCTACGTACGTACCCTTCTTTAGTCAAACAAAAGCTTATATATAAATTGATCATGATGACGATCGATGGTCTTCCATATATAGCTTTCATATGCACCTTCCTCAGAGAACATATAATGATCGATATAAAAAACTACTGGAACACCGACCCATCTCAATTAAGAAGAAGCTAATTAAACAAGTTCGATCGAATCAGCTTACAATATATAAATAATACGGGAGCGATAATGGATCTAATTGATTCGTCGACGTCGACAATAACCAGCACCACTACCACCAGCAGCTAGCAGGTTGTTCACAGGAATAAATTCCATAACTCCGCGGTTTATGCTTGGAGCACCGATAACGTATGTACATCTAAAGGCTAGCTCTTAATTGGACAAAATCAGACGAAAAGGTGCCACAGCTCATTCACGCCCTGGATTTACAAGAGCCGAAAATAAATAAAATTAGGAGCACCTCCAACATTTTGGGCCGTACCGATGTGACGGCCCCAATTTTTCACAAACTGGGCCCCGCCCGGCCTAAGCCCACGTGGACCCCCGAGCCAGTCTCGCAAGGTCAACGCAGAATTAGTGGATCCCACATACGACCCGAAATTCGGACATACGCATTCCGACGAGTGGATCCCACATACGACCCTGACCTGGCACGTGGCACAAGTCAAATTTTCGGGCCGTTACAGTCTTCCCAACGAATTAAAATTTCGTCCTCGAAATTGACGCAATCATCAAATGAAGATAGTGTGTTATGAATGAAGACCCAAGGCCATACCCGCCCAAGGGCATACCCCCATCTTACTCTGTAGAGCTGGGCTCCTCCGCGACAAGCTGGGCTCCTCCGAGACCTCTAAGCGAATAACACACCATCTGTCTCTGCCCATCAATATATGCCAGGGCAACATCCTCGCAACATATATTGGAATACAGATGAACATATTAGTCTCATGATCCACCGTCACTAACATACTCATATCCGCAGTATGTCCGCGAGAATGTAAATAAATCTCTCTGACCGTCCGTCAGTCTCTCTGAACTAGTGAGTCTCAACCCAACTCCTACCCTATATCAGGTTATGATGGGTAGTAGTCGGACTTGACGTAGCAATAGCATGAATCTGCTCCTGGCTCTATTATGCCTGCCCGTTGCCAATCCCGATCTAAATGGAACATGTTGTCTATGTCCTTGTTCCTGTGCATGACTAGACCTGTCCCTGTTTGTGCACTTGACTAGAACGTTAACCCTGTCTCTGGCCACTGCCTCTGCCATCAACTCTCTGATGGTACTTATGCTGAGGATCTGACGGTGCTGGCTGTTGTATGCACTAGCGTAACCCTGCGTTGGACCATCTAACAATGACGCAATATACGCCGCATATGGTGGAAACGCAATACGCTATGAGGTTGATCTCTTTGCCACTACCGTCTAACCCTCGTTTTTCTCTGATCATTTCCAGACCCTCGCACTGAATGTGACGATGTCGATAATGCGACTGGTTCTCCGGTGCGTGTGCTCCTAAAGCTCTCGCCAGCTATAGCCCTCGCTTAAGCCTCCTGTACTGTGCTTGGAGCCGTCGTCACCCAACAGAACCAATAAAATTCAGGAAATCGTGTATGACGTAATACGCCTGGTCAGTGTCCGTGTCGGCCGCACCTCCAGCATATTTCATCACGCGTATATACCGATCCATGTACTGCAACTGACTCACTGGTCCTATGTCGAATGGTCTGAAACTCAGTCCTCTTCAGGTTACGGACTGCTCCCTATCGACACCTCCGTAGTACGCCACCAGACCTCGACCTTGCTGACTAGTGGATATGATGAAATACTCGGCTGCATTTGCGCTGATACGACCAGTACATCATGTATCTTCACGTGACTATCTATCTGTCGCCTCAAGGTCAGTACTCCCGTGAAACTTCTCTGGATAATGCCTCTAAAACTCGCGAGCCTGCCTCACCTCAGCTGTAGCCCTAACACCTGTATCAGTCGGCGTGCTCAACATATCCTCACGTAGTGTCTCAGACGTAGTGCTCGGTTGTAGGTCCTGCCAGAACTGGAGATGTTTCAGGTAGGTAGTGACATGTAAAAGCACATCCAGCCTAAATAACTAGCGCTGATGACGTAGACGACGACAGTGTAACCTCTACCCTTAACAATCGAAGAATCTCCTGCAGTTGTTGGTTGTGCGATAATGTGCAGCTCCTCAACACTCGTTAACCGCGAACCTGCAGCCCCACGATCATTCTTAAACCATGTTCGAAACATCGTCGCATTTTTCATAGCCACAAATCCTCGATATAGTATATATATTACAACACAACAAATATACCATATCGGATACATTTTTACAACATGCACTACTTGCACGTAAATTCTCTTTCAGTACGTTTACTAACGCATCTGAACAAATTTTAGCATGTGAGAATTCTTGAGATATACAATCTCATAGTATTTATACTTAGGTGGCCCCCTAACTTTTAGAACGAATTTGCAGACTCTACCTCAATTCGTAACACTTAATACATTTACAAGTCCCTAAAGGTGGTGGTCGACTTCACAAACCCTGAGACGATAAATGCATAGTGTCACTAAAGTGGAGTTACTTGGGCTTCTGATCCAACACTACTACTCCAAAGCTTTCGTCAAAGCTAAGGAGTCCGTACATGATGTAATCGTTAGCTCTCAAGTCATCTCAACATTCTGTTCCCTTAGAGTCTGCTCTTCGTCCTTTTTTTTTTTCAAACTTTACTTTCTTATGTACTACTATTTTGATTTTCTTCTAGGGACGTATGCATAGGCAAAGTAATCAATTTCTCTGGATCCGATAAATTTATCGTCAATCCTTTTCAATTTACTCATCGTGTCTCACGTGATACACAAGAGTAAATACGACTATCAAAGTAGTTCTATCGTATCTCTATCGATAATAGTATAATACAACACATCAAATATTCTCCTCACTTACCAACGAAGACTTAAGTCAGGATCATAGGGTTCCCTCTAAGTTCAACCATTCCTAACTTCCGCTGGTTTTCGTCTCCATGGCTTGTGATTTAAATCAAAAGTCGAGTATTTAAAACCCCGGCTCTGATACTAACTGTGACGGCCCCAATTTTTCACAAACTGGGCCCCGCCCGGCCTAAGCCCACGTGGACCCCCGAGCCAGTCTCGCAAGGTCAACGCAGACTTAGTCAGCCTTCCAATCCTTCATTATACGTAAATTCACAATTTTAAGTTGAGTTATTAATATTTTGCAAGTGTTACAATTTAGCGGAAGCAATTACTACAAATAAATAACTCAACAGTATTTGAAAAGAGTTATGCAACATAATTGTGGAACCCAGTAAATATGTTATCATCATAGGAGAGTAATACAAGATATACAAAAATTCACCTAGTTATGGAGCCTTCCCCTTGCTGGATCGTAGTTCTGCACTCAGTCAAACCCAAAAATGACGAGCCCAGGTAAGTAAAGCCAGTATGACATATATAGCATTTCAAAATACAACTAGAACAGTCGAACTCATGCAAATAGAAAGAAAGGAACAGATAACGCATGAATATAAAAGAATGTAAACAAATCAATCGATGAGTGAGGCCAAATAGCAAAGAGTCCCGACCAAAAGGTCGTTGAGTCGCGGCAAAATCCCAGCAGACTCGGGTTTAGGACGAGACCCCTACCTCCCAGCCCTAACCCTTGCGACTATGAGATATCCACAGACCCGGATAAGAGCCCCCAATGTACACTCAATAAGGAGATAACGACGACGTCCAGATAAGAGCTCATATCGCAGATAAACAGTAACCATGACTCGCTTGCCAATGGACCCACTCAATCAATAACAATTCCAAAGATAGCAATCATCACAAAGCAGTGAACAACAATAATTAATAAAGTGAAAGGAAGCTATCACCAAGCAGTGAACAACAATAGCTAATGGAGTGAAATGAAATAATGTACAAGTCCTCACTGGTTTACTTACCTCGAGAAATCGCGAATCGTCCTCAAAACATCTCGTTCGTGTCTCGATATGTGCACCCGACACCTGACTATAACATCCTAAGTCCCTCCATCGCGTCATCGAAATTCGTCGAATCGCACCCCTAGTCGAGGAGCGATCGGTCCGACATCGCGCCACCGCGCCGATCACCGCGCTGCCACGCCGACGCCGCTGTCGCCATCCCTGCCACTCGCCGGCGCCGGCGCTGGAGCCGTTTCTCCTCGCCGGCGTCACAACCGCGCCACCTCCTGGCGCTGGAATCGCCATCCGCGCCACCGGTCCGCCGCTGCTGGTCGTCCATCCGCCGTGCTTCTCGCTGCTGCTGCTGGTGGTCTGCTCTCCGCGCTGCACCACCCCACGCGGCCTCCGCGTCGCCTTTGCACCGACGAGCCGCGACGTCCGCACAGCCAAGCCGCAGCCGGAGTCGCCACTGCATCGCTTCCGCGAGCTGCTGCCTCTGCTGGCCGCCATCATCCTCGGCCTCGCAGGCCGCGCCGCTCCTGCTGGAGCCGTTCCTTTGGCCACCCTCACCGCCGGTCCTCGCCGCTGGCCGGTGCCGCTCCCCTCTCTCTCTTTCCGTCGTCTCTCCACCACGTCTCTCTCTCCTCTTTTCCTCTCTCTCTCCTTCTATCCGATCACTCTTTTTTTTCTCTTATCCTTTTTCTCTCTTTTTGATTTCTTAAACAAGTGTGACCTCGAGATTCGTGCGGAACGAAACTCGAGGCACATCAAAAACACATATTTTTTATGCTTTCCTTAAAAATTGAGCAGCGTGTATCTCGAGGCACCAACCCGCCTCATTTCACAATCTCGATACTCGCACCACACGCATCACGATGTGTATCCAATGTATATGGTTTTAATGTGACCACATTAAAACCACTATAGCCAATATAGCCACATTAAGCCACTATCTCGGTCCCACGTCAGCACGCGACTCGAGGCGTGTCCCCGTTCGTTTTTCGGCTCACCAAATTCCTCGCGTATACCAACTCGTAAAACAGCTCAACAATTAACATTCTAATCTCAAATTTGATATTACACATTACCTCAGAGTCTCCACCCGAGATTCGAACATATGCATTCCGACGAGTGGATCCCACATACGACCATGACCTAGCACGTGGCACAAGTCAAATTTTCGGGCCGTTACAACCGACGTCACATTATCACCCAACAAGAAAGCAGTAAT
The DNA here is from genome assembly GCA_039657325.1 of Stephania cephalantha. Taxonomy (NCBI): domain Eukaryota; kingdom Viridiplantae; phylum Streptophyta; class Magnoliopsida; order Ranunculales; family Menispermaceae; genus Stephania; species Stephania cephalantha. The sequence continues at coordinate 4,476,430 of CM077577.1, read as the reverse complement.
AATTGTAACCATAACAATAATGTGACATCCACTAAGGAAGAAATTGAATCTCTCCTCTCATTTTTGAGGCATAGATTGAGACATTAATTTATGATCGCACCTACAGCTAGCGTTTAGATATGATAAATAATGTGCCCGCATGATGTCAATATATGTCATATATATATTGGAAATACCCCTTAGGATTGTGGTGAAGCTAAAATAGTCTTTATTACAAGTTTACCCTTCTAAGTCAAGTGTAACAAATCTTCTTTCCAAACCATGTTCTTACAACAACTAAGGGCATATCTGTCTTTTTTATTTTTTATGTTTAAAACAAACTAAATGAAATCGTTTGTTGTTCAAGATCAAGTGCGGTGAGTGCCACGTGGCAATTCATAAGTAGAGGTAGGTAAAAACCAACTTAACTTGAGATAGTGGGTATATAACTTTTCCCAATTAAAATATTAAAAAAGGGGAGATGCCAACTTAAAGTGGGTGATTAAAAGACTTTCACTACTTTTCACGGTTCATGTAAAAAATAATAATTTCAGTCGTAATTCCATTGAATATACATATATGATAATGGAATTACGACTGAAATTATTATACATATTACCAATAGCTAGTTAGTCCGAGTGGTTCAATACTTGAGTTGCTTAAGTTGTGGCTCGAGTTGAAGTCATATGGATGGAAAAAGCTGCTCAGATCTCTTTACTTTGATTGTGGGCTGACTTGAGCGAGCCCGAAATAGTCGAAACCTATTGGATTTTCGAACAATGAGCGGTCTAAGACCAAAAAAAAATCTACAAATGTTATATTTTAGGACCCTGCCGTGACTCGGGAAAGACACAAACTTGTTGACGTCCTTCAATACACATTAGAGACTAAGAGGGTCAAGGCAAAAAACAAGGGATGCCACTACTTCATGTTTTTCGTTTTTCAGTTACAAAAGCAATTTTCAATAAAAGTTGCTATATATGGTAACCACTTTGGACACTAATTTGGGCATCGACCTAATCGATTGCCACACGACACACCTCAAGTTATTGTGTGCGCGCTTCTCGAAGTGTGTCACACTGCAACCGACTAGGTCAATGCTTAAAGTTGTTTACCTAAGCTTTATATATATATATAAGAAATCGAGAGAGTGAAATTGTTATACATCCATGTTCTTTTAAAATTGCGTTTATATTCTATACTCTAAACCATGTGATTTTTGTTCTTGAACCACCGCCGATCCTCCTCTTCGATCTGCGGTGGTTCCAATCAAATTATTTTTGCATTTTGTTTATACAATAACCAAGAGATCTAATCAGATTTGTAGATATTGATTCATCAACGTTGTGGATTTGATGCTGTGCTGAATTGATCTTGTCTTTTAGCTTTATTTTATAGTTAGTTTTCTTTCCTAATTGGAAGTTTTTTATTTGTCTTCTCCTTGTTGGGAAGTTTTATTATTCATTTTGTAGTTTTAGTAGGTTTGTATATTGTCATGCGTTTCAACGTTGTAGAAAACAATATCTGATTGTCAAATTGTTTCAATTTCGCATTTACAGCCAAATTAATGGCAGTTTGTTTGAACAAATATGATTAGCGAATCGATATATTTGATTCTATGTCTGATCTTGGTCTTGTATTGAACCGTGAATGATTAATGAAATATCTCTTCAAAAAAAAACCCAAATTCATCCCAATTTTAAAAGATTTAATTTTTATACCTCCAATCATTTTCAAAAAAAAAAAACTCTAATTAGATGGGGTTTGATCGAGTGGGTAAGGTAACAATATTTGATATATAGAAAATACTAGAATGACCATAAGTGTCGTCACATCGAGAGCCACATTAGCCTATAAAAGTTATCCATACGATCTCAACTCATATGTTATGTATAAAAAATTGTATATATTCGTATCCCAAAGCATATATAAACGGCTCAAAAGCTTTTATAGTCACTTGCGGTGCGACACTTACTACTTGTACATAATACACCCACCTTGATAGTCATATCTCTCCACATCAGTGTTTTTGTGTCGAGGAGTTGGATTTTTTTTACCTACCAAACCGGCCTCTTCAAATGTTAAACAGTGTATATGTGTAGGGTGGGTGCCCTCCAAGATTCAAGTTCAACCGAGTAGATCCAAAACCGTATAAGCAGAGTCAATGGTTTCAATGCATTGGGACCCTCGGAGACAGTAATTATTGACTACACCTACCAAGGACCAGTCGCTTTAGATTGCAAAACAACAAACTCACCCATCTCGTGACCGAGAGAGAGCGAGAGAGTGTTTGTGTGTGTGTGAAATGGTGAACCAAGCCCACAAAACAAGCTGTGATGGGCTCCATAACAGCTCACCACCTTTGACTCACACCAGACACCACTCTCAAGAAGCAAAGTTTCTGACTTATCATCAAAGCATCCACACACACAACATTCAAATTGGAAATATAAATGTCTTTACAACAAATAAGGGTATACATGTGGTTTTTTTTTTTTTTTTTTTTTTTTTTTTTTTTTATGATCGAGTGTGGTGAGTGTCATATGGTAATTAATGAGTAGAGGTAGTGAGAGATAACTAACTTTACGTAGGATAGTGGGTAGTTTTTTAATTAAAAGATTAAAAAAATGGGAGATGACTAACATAACATGAGTACGTGGTTAAATTACACTGTTTCACACAATACGCGCTAAGATTGTGCATCACGTGCAGAGCACGTGCCCATTCACTAGTTGATGTAACTTATATATATTTGTTGACGTTGACAATATTTTAATTGGAAAAAACTACCCATTGCCGCCCCATGTTAATAAGTTGATTATCTCTTTACCTCTACTCATCAATTACCACGTGTCACTCACCACACTTGATTTTGAACATATGCCCTTATTTGTTGTAAGGACATGATTTGGAAAGAATATTTGTTACACTTGACTTAGAAGGTAAAGGCTATTTTGGCTTGAGATATACATATATATATACACATACACTTTGTGTAAACCTTTGTTTTTTTTTTTTGTAATTTTTGTTTAATTACTCTTTTTTTTATCATGACCAAGTTACATATATACACCAAGTTGAATGAAAAACTTCTCATTTCTATTTTTATTATTTGATACTCTCACATTTGCCTTTAAGACCACATATTTTGTTGGAGAAATATGGACAAAAATAAGTCTCACATCGGTTAAATATGACTTTATAAAAAAATACCCAAATAATGTGGATATGTCCCCAAATAGCACCGAGGTCTTTTGAGATAAAACCCCATACATATGAATCGAAAGTGGTTAAGTTGGAGATGATATATATAAATATATATATATATAGATCGAGACAAGTGGATATATATCGACAGGCTCGCGGAGAAGTGTCGTGGTATAGTACGAACCCCCCTCTATCTCTATGTAGGTATATACATACGCATTTTCAAATTATAAATATACCGTGAGAAGGTCAAAATTAACATATTTCGATCTTGTAGTTAACTTGTTTACAGTATGTATTTGTAGGATGAGTACGATCTAATACAGAGTACTAACTAATACCTCCCTAATTGCCCCACCCCTGTAACAAGGGGCACGAACTCGTCGATACACCTTGAGTTACACCTTGAGGTACATGCATGCATGCCCCGAGAACCAAGGGCAGCTGGGACGTACACTAAAACGTTTTCCTATGCATACTTAACAAAAAACATCTTCCCCGAGAACCAAAGGCAGCTGGAGAGAGATATACGTACTTGTGTACTTCTTTATAAATTAGTCACATATAATCAATATGGGACTATATATTTCGATCCAAACATCGGTAACAACTCGCTATATATATAAATCGGATCAATCTAAAGCACTACGCAGTTATATAGCTAGGTAGCACAAATTCATTCATACGGCATTTGCCAATTACTTGCCATATTACTCATGGAAACAAAGTAATTGGCTTTATTTTATACATACACATATATATACGACAATTAACACAACATGTACTAGCTTAATTGATTACTACTAATTACTTGCCATCACTCATGGTAATTAACGAAGTAACTAGCACACTTTATTTTACTTCACAACACATAGGTACGTGCGTGCTTTATATATATGTTACTAATTAACACACAATGAAGGCGCTGTTCCACCCAAACCCAGTCGTCATCTGGGCGTTCTGGTTAGTAGCTAAGGTTGTATGGACAGGACCACGGCAGTCACCCTCGTTGTAGAGCCGAGTCGATTGTCCTTCCGCGTAGTATCGGTAGGAGCCGCGGTAGGGAATGTTGCTGCACCCGCACGCATCGACTGTCGCACTAGCACCCGAGAAGTTATTTCCGCTATACACGATCAAGCGACTCGCTTCTGCTCCGGGGATCATCATCGTTAATGCTACCAATGCTAGAGTGGCGGCCATGACAAACATACAACCTGACATAGTCGTACGAGCCATATATATTTTAATTAGCAGCTAGATATAATATATATTCTCTCAAGTTTGTCACAACGTATGTGTGTGTGAATATATAAATACTATGTGAATGGCAATATATATAGGACTAGGAGATGCATGCATTTTAGACTTGTCAGAGTTTAGAGTGACCCGAGTCTGACTTTTCTTCATAACCTTAAGTTGATGAGTGTCACGGTGTCCAATAGAGGGTATCCACGTGGATGCAAAATGAGATTATTAATTTGGATTGACGCGATTAACGTGAATATTGCAAGTGCATATACACCATTGTTCTTAAGATTTTCATATCCTTAATCCTCAGCTATCCCTTCTTTAATTTTTTTTTTTTTTTTTGGAAATATCGTAACTTAAGATAATTAACACCATTGAATAATTGGGTTAAATGCAACAATAATGCAGTGGTATTTGAAGACGAAGGAAGGATTGGTGTGGGTGCAGTACTCAGGAACAGTAGTGGTGAATTTATCCAAGCTCTTACAAATATCTTTTATGGTCCCATCAACCCATCGGAGGCTGAAGCCATAGCAGTCTGAGAGGCATTGTCGTGGGTGCGTTCGTTGAATCACACCAAGGTGTTATTCGAATTCGACTCGCTCATAGTGATACAAGGTGTTCATAGGGTTTGGTTTTGATGACAAAAAAGGGTTTGGTTTGATTCTTTTTGTGAAGTTGGTTAAATTAAGTGAACCAACATGAACCTAACGATGAAAACCATTTTGAGTTAGGGGAGTCGCGCTCTCTCCTTGAAATTATGCAAAGTTATTCTTTGTGTGCGACCCAATAGGTTCATGCAACGTTAGTTATCTCTCAACTTATACCCTAGAGTAAGAGATATCTCTCCACCACCCCTAGGGAGTTATCTCCAGGAGTTGTGGACACAATTACCCATCATTAATGACATTTTTATTACTCATTTCTCTCTTGTTTGAAGGCTATTTATGTCAATTCATATTTTTTATTGTTTAAAAAATAGAAATTTCCCTGCAAGTAATTTAAAGTTGAACCAAACATGAAAATATTAACTTCAAGGAGATAGTACTCAACTAACACTATAAGTTAGAAAAAATGTACCAAATGAGGCCCTAGCAATGCAATATGACTACCCAAGTGGCATGAAGATCAAAATCGATACAACCTAATCAATTAATAGTGTATATCACATCATATCCTTTGCTTAAACATAAGATATTTAAGTGTTATCCTTAATGTTCAATCGTACTAGTCTTGATCTCAAGGTAAACAGAAAACATCCAAGTAACATTGATCTCATCATTTCACTTAGCCTTAGCCATTTATCAGTCTATCATATCGAGGGATCTACTGATATCTCTTTATACGAGAGTGACAAATTATATCTTGATTACACACCTTCACTCGTTATTCACATAATAACCAATCACAACTTTTATAATTGTCCGGTTAAAGACAACGTCAGATTGTGTCAAACCATTATGCTCATAATGTTGAAGTCTATGATAATCTCAAGTACATGTGTATGGTGTTCTTATAGCGGGTCGGTCCAGTACATATAATATTGTTCCCTAACAACTACTTATGATCTTGATTTGTATCCTTATACACATGATCATCACTTGATCATCAATCAAGACTCACACTAGTCTTAATTCATTATAGTTTCTAGTATTAATGACCAACTATGGACATTTAAGATATTTCAATAAACATACATGAATCTTATTATGATGTAAACATGCAAACAAATTATAATAAGGAAAATACTAGAATGACAACAACAAAGTCAGACCACAAGACACATTGGCTCACAAGAGCCATCCATGCGACCTCGACATGCGTGTTATGCATCGGGATTTGTGTATGTCCACATCTCGAGGGGCACATGGATGGCTCTTGTAAGCTAATATGTCTTGTGGTCTGACTTTGTTGTTGTCATTCTAACGCTTCTCTTATAATAAACATCAAATAAATCCTCTATCTCATTAACCAAAATAATAATAATAGAAATAATGTTTCCAGGATACATGCTCCAACATTTGCTACCAGATTAGTGTTTTTATAAACTTGTTGTATTCCTTTGTTTGAAGTCTTAATTAGACTTAATTTTTTTCTGTTGTCGGAAGTTTTGTTTAGAGATGATTTAGGTTAGTTGGCAAGCAAATTAGGGTGCTCATGCATGAAATCGACATTCCTGATGACGTTATTAACTTATTATATATGGTTGTACAAAATAATTTCATTGTTGAATATGATGCATGTCATTGTTGTTGAGGATTATGCAATAAAATGATACGTAAAACTGATTAATTTTCTTTTCTTTTTTTTGTTTGTTGGGGAAGATTTTTCAAAGTCATTAATGGAGCGGTTCACGTCACCCTGCGAGTACGGGACCACACTTGAACTCGACATTAAAAAATTAATAATTAATTTCAGCACGTGATATTAGTTTTGAATTTTATCAACCCAAACAGGGGCTATTACTTAAAAAAAAAAAAGAAAAAAAAACCAAGGGGCTGCTTCACATTAAAAAAAATCTAAAAGAAAAAAAAATTTTTAGAGCATCTCTAACCCACCAACACTAAAATAGAGTTATTTTAACATTATTCACCTCTATTTTGAAGTAAATAGTGACACTAACACTATTTATATTTCAAACATATCAATATTATCTTTAACACTATTATGCATTTTATCATTATTTTAATCAAAATAAAATATATAAAAATATATACCAAATAAGATAAAAAAAACACAAAAATAAAGAAAGAATAAAAAATAGGGAAATAGTAGTAGTATGGGTGAACAATGGCACTATTGATCCAACTGTATCCTTAAAATAACGTTAGAGATTTGGTGCTTGATTGGAGCACCAAATCACTATTACTATTCACCAACCAGCGCTACCAGCGCCAAAATAGCGCTGGTTGGAGTAGCGCTTAATAGGATCAAATCCTTTGCTCCTTAAAAATGAGAAGATGAAGGCTCTGTTTGGTAAGCACAAACTAGCTTATCAGCTAGCTGATAAGCTAGTTTATTTGTTAAGTTGTGTTTGGTTTGTAGCTTATTTTAAAAATAATCTAGATGATAAGCTCCCAATTGAAACGCTACTCTAAGTAGCGTTTGAACCGAAAATCCGTCGTTTGGAATTTTTCTCGCGATTATACCCTTATTTTTACGGTATTAATAAATTAATGCCCTTGCAAATTAGTGGAAACAAAATACGCAAATACTTAAACAAACCCCGCGAATATTAGTACCCAGCGATTATACCCTGGTAGAGTTGGCAGAGGCGAAACCAGCATTTCAAGCTCTTCTAGGCTAGACCAACAATTATATAATATGTTATTAAAACTTATTGACTTTAAAATTAACATATAGCTTAATATTGTTAATGAAAAAAATAGTGATTAATACTTAACTAAATATTATAAAACAAAGAATTTCACTAAAATTAAAAATCATTACACATTAATTTTTTAATTATAGATAATCGTTGTTAGATATTTATTACATATTAAATAAGTTTTAACAAAGTCGAGTATAAAATATTTTTAGATGTTATAAAAATATTTTTTAATGTAGTGTTCGAGTGGTGGGCTATCATACATATTTTTAATTTTTTTTTTACTAATCTACTATTTTGTTAAGTTATAGAGAGACTTATCTTGAAATGAAGAATATTCGCAATAACATTGCTTCTCAATTATGGATGATGCATTATGTATATGTATAGTTATCCAAGTCGTTTATTGTATTTTATTTACATGTGTTTATTTTTTGCGAATTCTTATAAATTAATATAGAGTTATTTTCATGTAAGCATTTATGGACACACACATAATTTAGTTTTCTGAATAATATAAATTATTTTATGGTATTAATTTGTATTTTGTAAATAAAATACAGAGTTATTTATAACAATTAATTATATGATTATATAATTAATATACTTAATTGTGTCATATGTCCTGTATTGTCATTTTCATTTATCAGCTAATCAATCAGCCTATCATTCAAAACAATTTTTAGTTGATCAATTTAGATTATCACTTTTCCATTACCAAATTAGTAGATTATCATTATCAACTAGTTTATCAACTATCAATTAGATTATCAAATTGGCGCTTAAACAGAAAGCGGAAATTAAACTACCAAAAAAAAAGAGAGGATGACAGATGTCATTGGTGCTGAAAATTATGTTTGTACAAAATAATTTCATTGTTGAATATGATGCATGTGATTGTTTTTTTGTTTTTTTTTTTGATGAAAGATGCATGTGATTGTTGTTGAGGATTATGCAATAAAATGATACGTACATTAATTTTCTTCTTTTTGTTTGTTTGTTGGGGAAGATTTTTCAAAGTCATTAATGGAGCGGTTCACGTCACCCTGCGAGTCCGGGGCCACACTTGAACTCGACATTAAAAAATTAATAATTAATTTCAGCACGTGATATTAGTTTTGAATTTTATCAACCCAAACAGGGGCTATTACTTAAAAAAAAAAGAAAAAAAAAACCAAGGGGCTGCTTCACATTAAAAAAAATCTAAAAGAAATTTTTTTTTTTTTTAGGGCATCTTTAACGCATCAACACTAAAATAGAGTTATTCTAACATTATTCACCTCTATTTTGAAGTAAATAGTGACACTAACACTATTTATATTTTCAACCTATCAATACTATCTTTAACGCTATTATGCATTTTATCATTATTTTATTCAATTTTATTCAAAATAAGATATATAAAAACATATATCAAAGAAGATAAAAAAACACAAAAATAAAGAAAGAATAAAAAATAGGGGAATAATATTAGTATGGGTGAACAATGGCACTGTTGATCCAACGGTATCCTTGGGATAGCGTTAGAGATTTGGTGCTTGATTGGAGCACCAAATCACTATTACTATTCACCATAGCGCTGGTTGGAGTAGCTCTTAAGAGGATCAAATCCTTTACTCCTTAAAAATGAGAAGATGAAATTAAACTACCAAAAGAAAGAGAAGATGACGGATGTCATTGGTGATGAAGATTATGCAACAAAATGCGACCCCTTTTTAAGTTGATTAACTTTCTTTTTAATTTGTCGGTGTTAGGCGAAGGAAGATTTTTTAAAGTGAATTTTTGTATTGACCCAGCCAGAATGGGTCCGGATCACCTTCTGATAATAACTAGTTGATTTTCTGCGCTCTGTGTAGGAAATATTATAACTTTAAGAGAAAGTTAATAAATTAATTTAAATAAATATACAATAATATTTTTTACAATTAAAATCACAATTCACAATAATCAACCCATATTTCTTGAAAAAATATACAATAGAAAATAAAAAAATATTTACTTATAAATCACATACATAGTGAACATCCTGAACAATCCTCACAACAACGAACATAGAGATTTGAAATTGTTAATCGCACTGTAAGATCTCTCCTATGTTTTGGAGTGTCATACGGTTCAACAATTGTCATAACATTGCATTCGTGTATGAAGAACTCTGAGAGAGATACTTGGATGTTGCTAGACATGCAGTACTTGTGAACCTATGATTTATATATAAAGAGAAGATTAATGCTCTGTATAAATGATGTTGTTGCAACCAAATGGATGGTGTAATATTAAAAACGGAGATTAAATGCATTGAAATAACTCTTCATTAACCAAGAAAAGAATTCAAATACATTTAATTGTGATTTTGATGCCCTAAGTAATATAAATGATGTTGTGATAACCAAAAAGAAGTTTAAGATTCGAAACGGAGACTTAATGCAGAGAAGTAACCCTTGATTAACAAAAAAGAATTCAAATGAACTTAACTGTTATTTTAGTGCCCTAAATAGTATAAATGATGTTGCGGTAACCAAAGGGATAGTGTAAGATTTGAAACGGAGACTTAATACATTGAAGAAACCCTTCATTAATTAGACAATCGTTTTGTTATACAAGGTTATATATTTCGTTTTTCAAAAACATGGGGGACGAATATGTCACGGCCCAAATAATTAATGCACGTTTAATTAGTTAATCAGAACAAAATAACCCGTGACGTGGGACCCGCAGCGGATACGTGTCGTTACCGAGGCACGGTGGCCGATCGAGGTAAATGTTATATTTGTGTGTTGTATGCCTAGTGTACTGTATATGTGTAGACTACTAAGTCATTTACGGATATGCAGATATCGAGACGAGCGGGGACTCACCTTGAGTTGTGTACCGACGTGGGTCCGAGGTACCAGCTCGGGGGGTAAGTGTAACTAGTCAAATTATAGTGAAAAAAAGAAGAAAAATGAAAAATGTATAAGTTAGTGGTCAATAAGTGGCCACATCACTTAATATATACATAATGTATATATATAAGTTGGTCAATTGAAACCAAAATCCAACCTTATCTCACTTTGCTTTCATAAGGTCGGTGGGGTGGAAAGAAAGAAAAAAACGCAGCGAGAGAAGAAGAGAAGAGAAAGGCCGAGAGGAAGAAGAAAGAGAGAGATCGAGCTCGAAGTGGAACGCAAGGTGCGTTGCTTGTTGTTGGTGTTGTGTGAGTTGTTGTTGTTGTTGCAGTTCGGTGTTGTTGTTGGTCCGAGGTGGGAGACTCGGACGGACTGCCATGGTAGTTTGTCCGAACTTAAAGGACGGTAGGGGAGTTGACTCCCCTGCACGAACCCAACTTGGGGTCGGGGATGGACGCCCAACCCCAGTGAATAATATATATAATATATATATATATTTATATTTAATTATTTAAGTAAATTAAACTGATTATTAATAAAAATAAATTCCAGAAAATGGATAAAAATATGGAAGAATTCAGGAAAATTCCAGAAAAATAGGGAAAAATATATTTGTGACTCAAATCAATAGAAATTCGATATTTCCATAAAAGGTGAAGAATTCGGAAGTCGGTTGAGACGTTATACTGGGGTTTTTACCTCGAAAAACGCAAAATCGACAAATTGATCTCAAAGTCGATTTTGAACGATTTCGACCAATTTAGGAACTTTAAATAAGTAATCTTGAATCTAAATTGATCACTTGTCAAATGTTAAGACCCTAAAGGAGCTATTACGGGGTATTGGGTGCGTACATCGATGCGACGAGAAGCCGGATAGCTTAGGACTTGTGTTGTATGTAAGTAAACTGATTGAGACATTTATTTACATTTCATTCCATTTATTTATTTATTCTCAGTTATTCGAACTGAATTTCCTTTGAAATCCATAAGTTATGACTTGCTTGTTTCTCATTTTATGATGTTGCTCATAGCATACTCTGTTGTGTATATCATTGATTCCAATTCCTATACTTTGTCATGTTGATTGTTGTGTGTGGAAGTCAGTGATATAGCATGCTATCAGGTTAGGTTGTTTATTTTGACTCTAATCCTTTGTGCATTAGTATGCAGTTACATCTCTTGGATTCTGTTATCGAGTCATTATTGAAAGTGAAAGTGGTTCTTGTGGTTAGGGTCATTTGATGATAGAAATTCAGCTTTCATACGAGGATCACGAGACTTTTCGGGATGTAAGGGAATTTCTCCACTACCTTGCATGACACACGGGGTAACGTGCCTCGAACGGGGTAACCGGACCTCGGGGTTTGTTGGCGCAAGAATAACTTGGGTGAGCATGACGAGTTTTAAAACTCGGGTATGTTAGCAAGTATACATTCCGGTGATGACTAATTCACTTGGAATAGAAAATGCGTAATCGTAAGTACGACCTTTTGAAATTATGATATAGAGCAGAGCTTAAATTGTAGTAGACAGGCTGATGTGATGAAGATCACGTCCGACCCTAATCCATTACTACTTAGCCTTGAGTCAGTTTCTTATTTGGTTAACTCAAGTATCTCCTTGCATGATGTTTCTTTCAGCATAGTTGCTATTTAAATTATGTCATTTGATACTTGTTGCCTGTTTGGGAATGTGGATCGATGTCTCTCAGTATTACTTAAATAGTTTCATGTACTCAACGTCTAGTTTGTGACGGTGGGTGCAGATCAGCCGAGTAGTAGACCATGCAAAGAGAAGATTGGTGACTACCTCTGAGCCAGTGAATGACTGCTACAACATATTTTTGTACGTTTTGCATTCTTTTATATTACATTTTCTATATACATGATATTTTTATTTTTGGGTTGAGTGATAGGAACATTTGACTAGACACATGATATATAGATCGTCATTTTTGTTTATATATGCATGTGATTTTTCTTTCATGGTTTTCCACAATAGGTTAGGCTTTATGTCCCACTAGTAACTTAAGAAGACTTCAGCTGAATAACTTGTTAGAAAAAATTTTTTAACTTAACTCCGATTTATAGACAACCATATGAATTATAGGTGGTATCATAAGTGGTAGGTGTTTAAATAAGGCTGACTAGTTCCTTGTTAGGTCTTATAGGGGAGATTAATGCTTAATTAAGGGACTAGGCCGGACGGTGCCCTTATTTGGAGAAGGGGTCGTCACAGAATATATCTTTAAATAATAAATAACATAAATAAATAAATATCTTAAAACATAAAAACTGAGAAAATTCTAAAAATGAAATATTAGAAGGGTAGAGCATGTGAAACTTTCTCTCTCCTCCAACTTTTATATATACTATTCATTTCCCCTCGCTCCGCGCAGGTGTTATTGAGACTATACAATAGAAGATTTATTAAATTATTTTACGTCCTTAAGTAAGTGTCGACATTGATATCTATGAATGAATTAAAGAAAAAAAACTTTTTGGGGTAATTTATAAAGAAATTGTGTCAAAAATAATTTATCGTGGGAAATTAAATAAGAATTATCATTGTAGTAGAATTATCCTTTTAAACAAATAAGTCATGTCTTGAAGTACAATAACAAAATAAACATCCGCAAACATACTTACCTATTGTTTGTTCGAGATACGACTTTTAACTTTTTTTTTTGACAATGGCTAAAAGGACCCCAGTTTTTACTAAACGGGCCTTAATTTTAAAATTTTAACTAATTTTTGAAAACCCATTAGCGAAATGTCCTTATTGCTCCTGATATATAAGGGGGTTTTTGTGCAATCATACCCAACCCTTTGAAATCGAAAAATTGTGCCACTCCCTCTTCTCGAAACCCTTTCCGACCCCAACTCTCTCCATTCTCATATTTTCAGCTAAACAAGGTTGAATCCTCATGAAATCGAGCAAATAAGTCCATTTTCTCATCGTTTTTATTGTTGTACCGGCATGTTTAGTGTTATTTTGAGTGCTCACATTATTTCTCTTTTCAAAATTTTTAGGTCATCAATTTATGAGACAAATCAAGCCATTAAAGATGGAAAATGCAGAGGAAGCGTCAAACCGAAGCGAAGCAGAGCATAATAAGGTGAGTGCTTAAGTTTTTCATCTATTTACGTGGAGATTTTTAATGTTTTGTCATGCGCGTGTTTGTAGGACTCACAAAGCTTAGACATCCAACATGCATCTCAGCCCTACTACGTCGAAAGTAGTAAACACTACTCGGCTAATTAAACCCAATATGATTATTTAGCTTTTGGCTGTTGTGCTCAGTTATCCATATATACCTTTGGACTCCATGTCAACCTTATGGTGAGGCCAAGCATAGTCCTAATCTATTCATCGACTTCACCAATTGAAATCCCTAGCAAATGACTTACCATCGACATGGTCTCAATGCATTCCTTCGACTTGACAACAACTATCTTTCCAGCGACATGAATCCCAAGAAGAACCCACACGTCATCTAATGTGATAGTCATCTCGCCAAATGGCACGTGGAACGTGTTGGTCTTGGGCTACCATTTCTCAACAATGCCAGAGATTAACACTCGGTTACTTCCATCATATGAGATATAACCTAAGGGAGCCCTCAATCAACTTCTTCACCCTTTCTTTCTCTGGATGTTTCTGAATAGTCTCCCAAACTGAAACTTGAGAACTAGGTTGATGCACTTTAGGAATATAAAAAACAAATTGTGCAAAAGTTAGATAATAATGAACCAAAACATTTCAAAACTTGACTAAGGCATAGAAATATGTACTTTGTTCCTCCAAATGTCTAGCAAGACTTGGTGTCGAAATGAAGGTAAGAGCGATAAATTGGCCGGGCCACCAGGAAATGAAGTGGTTGTTTCATCTCCCATCTGTGTGGATGAACCGGAAGAGTCATCTACACCCTCAATATCTGCAGCATTAGCCTTAGTAGCCGCAGCATCACCCGATGGTGTACAACTATGCTCAGCATCTTCCTTAATCCTAGTCCCACCTATAAGTACACCTCTATCCTTAATAGAAAAATTGCATCATCATCGACACTAGTCTCCATCAGGTGCGCCTCACTCTCATTGGCCTGCTTTAGCCGTTTACGTTTAGGGATAGGATTATTCTGATCCACTTTCTTCTTCCAGTTCGATGAAGTCGGACACTTCCTTTGAGGAAGGGTAGCCTCCACTTGGGAGGCTGCGGTACTTCCATCACCAGCCTTGCCACCCTGCCCAATAGTCGAAGACCTCCTTACTTGGTTTTTTATCCTCCCCATAACTAAAAACGAAATAAATGATGCTCAATATAGTCCCACTACAAAGCACTATAAGCAGGCCTAAAATTGTAAACAAAATGTAAATTTCATCAGGTTCGGAGCTACAGGGTCGATATCATTAGCTTGGGTTTCGATTAAATAAAATTAAAACCTCCATACCGATTACGATTATGGATGTCCGAAACCATGTAGTGATTTCAGACAAAAAGTATCGAAAGTAAGCGAAGACATTTGGACATACAATTTCGAAAGTTAAGAATCCAACTCCGTTGGACAGGGCCGTAGCGGATATACAATTCTCGGCCCTGTAAGCGCGTTGGTCACGAATCACAATACTTAAAACCAAGAAAATCCACACCCAAATTGCACGAGCCAAAATTGACCAAAATACAAACCAAAAGACGCGGAATCTCATTACGATCATAACCTCTAATGTTTTGATGGTAAAAACCTACCCAATCGATCGAAAAAATGCGACGACTCTGGCGGAGCTTCCCCTTGCTCATCTACCTCTGGCAAGCACGTATTTGGTGGGGTTCGGTCACGACTAGCCTTCCTCATACACCCTCGACCTCGATACAATGCTCAGATTCACCAACTAGTGAGGAAATTGAGTATTGGTGGATTCTAGTTTTGGGATTCGAATGGAATGCTTAGGAGATGTGAGAGGGGTTTGTTTGGTTGAAGGCATGGTTAATTTGGGAATAAAGTCAAAA
The DNA here is from genome assembly GCA_039657325.1 of Stephania cephalantha. Classification (NCBI taxonomy): domain Eukaryota; kingdom Viridiplantae; phylum Streptophyta; class Magnoliopsida; order Ranunculales; family Menispermaceae; genus Stephania; species Stephania cephalantha. Next base: position 4,460,771 of record CM077577.1, on the reverse strand, counting down.
AAGTGGGGTCCGTTAATTTGGGTACAATGTAGTAATGGGGTTCATTTAGTAAAAATTGGGGTCCTTTTAGCCGCTGCCTTTTTTTGTCGGTGATGCATTTTCTTAAAATGTTATTTTGAAAATAAGATTTGTTAGTGTACCTACCTATGTTTACATTTTAGAGCATGGTTAGAATTATGTTGAGTTAGTTAGTTGAGAGCGCACGCGCGCACACACACTGACGTGTTGTGTGCATTGTATAGCAGACTTGTTTGTTAAGCTAAGTCTATGAATAGTGATTGTTTAAGCTCTTGTATAAATACCTAAGCTAAATCTTTTTATCAGTTAATGAGAAACTGTGTTTAGGAGAGCATTAATTGATGCGCCCTTTTATTCAAGGGTTTAAAATATTTTTCTCATTCAAGTGAGGTTCGTTAAGGTCAGGAGTGGATTCACCCGAGCAAAAATTATTATGTCGAGCTGCCTTTTCCAAGTCAGGGTTCCCACTTGGTGGACTTTTGTAGGGTTTCAAATGCTTTTGTGATTCAATTGATGCATTTTTTGGAGCTGTATTTTGTTATCAGCTATTTGTTACGGCTCAAATTATTGTGTGGAGCTGTTATTACACTAATGAAGGTTTGAAGGAGATTAGAGGGGAAGAACTGAGAAAGTTAGAGCTTAGGAAAGATAAAAGAGAAGAAAATGAGAGAGACAACAAGGAAGAAAGAGGGAGTGAAGAGAAGGTAATTGATTAATTCATAGCGAATGAGCCTCAGAAGAAACCCTTCTCTGAGCCCTCTTTTCCGTCTGCATAATTGGACCCTCTATACTAGTAATTTTGTGTATTTTGCTTCCAAAAGCAGAACTTGAGACTCAGTTTGCATTTTAAATTGAAAAAAAAAAACACCTAAGTTTGTGTTATTGTGCGGTTCAACTTTTAAGGGATGAGAAGTTGGAGTACTCCAACTTTTAAGCCACATCGAACGTGCCTCTTTGGTACGTTTTCAATGTTATCGTCATCGATTGGTAATTAATTTAATCAAAATGGGTATTTGTAGTGTTAAATGTATATGTTTGATGTTAAGGAAACTGGTATGTTAAGGAAACTATCAGTTATGGAAACTCAATATTATATTCAGCAGTTAAGGAAATTAGTATCTCGTGTAATAAGTAGTTTCCATTTGAGATTGCACTTTCCTTTTGTATTATAAGCATTGTACGTGTATATATAGATTACCTTGTACACAAGATGGATACACAATAAACATATTTTATTCATAAACTATCATGGTATCAGAGCCCTAATCGTGGGTCTTTCCTCTGTTTTTTTGTCTTGTCTGTTGCGCCGCCTCGGTAGGCACCTGTATTACACCTGTATCTCTGCCCGTCTGACGCATCTGTCGCCGCTTCGCACCTGCGCCGCACACTCGTTACGCCTCGCTTGCACGCTCGCTTCGCTGCTTGCCGCCGGCCGTAGGTCTACTCGTCGCGTCGTCCTCGCCCATCTCTCATTGTTGCGTCGTTGAACACCGTCTGTAGATTGCTCCGCCGCGTCCTGCAAATCCGTTGTCGCCGCTGCCACCGTTGTCGTCGCTGCCCAGATCCGCCGCTGCCACTCACACCACTACCGCTACACAGATCCGCCACTGCCGCTGCACAAGATCCGCCGCTGCACAGATCCACCGCTTCGCATTGCCAGATCACGCATTGCGCGCTGACAGATCCACCATTGCCGTCACACTGCACTGTCGCCACCGCCGTTGTCGTTGTTGCTGCTGCCATTCGCACGTTGCCGTTGCCACCGCTGCACGCCGTCGTCGCCGCGCACCAAATCAGTCATCCGATAATCGGACAAGTTCCTTATTCGATGGAGAAAAGTGAAGTCTCACAGCCTATCTCCATGATTCTTGATGGCACAAATTACTCACTTTGGTCCCAAAGGATTAAAATTTTTTTAATTGGTCGAAAACTTTGGCGAATTGTTACGGGAGATAACCCCAAACCAAAAAAGGATGACACGAAGACACAAACCAAATTTCTTGACTGACTTGACGACTGGGACAGTAAGAATCATCAGATCATCACCTGGTTCTGTAACACATCTACTCCCTATATTCATATTCAGTTTGTTAATTTTGGGACGGCTAAAGAAATTTGGGATTTTTTGCTGTTAGATACAAAACATATGGTTTGGCATATTATTATCAATTGTTCACCACTTTGAACAGTCTGAAACAAGAAGCTGGTGAGTCCATCAATGAATTCTTAGCACTCATTCAACCAATCTGGAACCAGTTACAACAGGCCGAAATTAGCAAAGACCACCTTCATCTCATCCAAGTTCTAATGGCTCTTCGCCCTGAATATGAATCAGTCCGTGCGGCCCTCCTGTATCGCGATCCACTCACTACCTTCCCTTGACGCAGTTGTAAAAGAAATTTTGTTTGAAGAAACTCGGCTTGGCTTGGTCAACTATGCCCCTTCATCAGAAGTGGCCCTCGCAACTACTCAATCATGGCCTAAATCTGTCCCCCACCCTTGTAAGAATTGCAGAAAAATGGGACATTCGTTTATTAATTGTCCTACAATTGAGTGTCGATACTGTCATGAACGCTGTCACAGAGTGCAGAACTGCCCAAATAAACGATCTCGTCCCAAAGGCACACCTAAGTCTGCATCTGTCTCTAACACTGGTTCTTTTGTTGCTGTTGTTGTATCTGATGGATCACCTCCCTCTCTGATGTTCTCTATGAGTGATTTGGAAGCAATCAACAAACATGTAATACCTACCCAACCCACTGCCCTATCCGTAACCTCAGGTAACAAATGGTTCTTTGATTATGGGTGTTGTAATCATATGACACCAAATATATCTCTATTTTCTAACAGTAGTCATTCGCTGTATTCTTTGAGAATTCAAACTGCAAATGGTAGCTCCATGTCTGTTACCCACTCAGGAACCGTGTCCAACCATAGTTTGAATCTCCCCGACACCCATTGTGTTCCCGACCTCACTCTGAACTTAATTTCTGTCGGTCAATTATGTGACCAAGGCTTAACTGTTTTATTTTCTCCCACTGGTTGTCAGGTACAGGACATTCAGACGGGTCAGATTCTGGGAACGGGGATCAAAGTAGGACGATTATTTGAGCTCACGTCACTTCACATGCCTGCCGTCAAACAAATTTCTGCAGCAGTTTCCACCCCCTCAGTCTATCAGTGGCACCTTCGTCTTGGTCATACATCAGCCAGTAAACTCCGTACTCTTGTTTCCAGTGGGTCATTGGGTATTTCTAAATTTGAGTCTTTTGATTGTGTGCATTGTCAGTTAGCAAAACAACATGTTTCTTCCATCAGTCTTAACGAGTCCATCAATAATACTCCGTTTGGGTTAGTTCATTCTGATGTTTGGGGTCCTGCACCTACTTCCACTGTGAATGGTTATCGATATTTTGTATTACTCATTAATGATTATTCCAGATTCATTTGCATATATCTTCTAAAGCATCGATCTGAAATATCTTAAATATATATTGAGTTTGCTAATATGACCAAAACTCAATTTGCACGTACAATCAAAATTCTTCGTACTGACAATGCTTTAGAATACCGTGATTCTATGCTTCTTCAGTTTCTTAAACAGCAAGGTACCATTGTTCAACGTTTCTGCCCGTATACCTCTCAACAAAATGGTCGAGCTGAAAGAAAACATCGACATATCCTAGATTCTGTCCGAGCCCAACTTCTCTCTGCATCCTGTCCTAAAAAGTTTTGGGGTGAAGCTGCTTTAAGTTGTGTCTTTACCATTAATCGACTTCCTACACCAGTGTTAAAGAACATCTCTCATTTTGAACGATTATATGGTACACCACCAGACTATTCTCATCTTCGGGTATTTGGTTGTGCATGTTTCGTTCTTCTTAACCCCTTGAACATACCAAACTTGAACCGCGTGCTCGTCTGTGTTGTTTCCTCGGGTATGGAATTAAACATAATGGCTATAGGTGTTGGGATCCTCATTCTAGGAGATTACGCATCTCCACACATGTCACTTTTTGGGAAAATATCATGTTCTCTACCCTATCCAAATTCGACAGTTCATTATCTTGTCCTCAACCATTTTTCACTAACCCATCTATCGAGCTTTTCCCATCTCCTGTTGCAGGTACGTCAGATGGGCTCAATGATCGTGATACCGTTCCCGCACCCGTCATCGAAGAATCTGCCCTTGTTCCAGCACCTGTCCTATCTCGCCAGTCTGAACGAGTATCTGAACCTCCCCCTTACCTTAAAGATTATCATTATTTTTCTATTATTTCTTCTTTACATGAGCCCTCCTCCTATCGATAGGATAGTTCTGACCCCTTGTGGCAGCAAGCAATGTCAGAAGAACTGAGTGCACTAGAGAAGACTCATATTTGAGACTTAGTGGAGCTACCATCTGGCAAGACTCCGATTGGACGCAAGTGGATTTACAAGATAAAAACTCGCTCTGATGGCTCTATTGAGCGGTATAAGGCTCGTCTGGTTGCTAAAGGTTACACACAGGAATATGGCATTGACTATGAAGAAACGTTTGCCCCTATAGCCCGTCTGACCTCTGTTCGAAGTTTACTTGTCTTGTAGTAGAATGTGTTCGACATTGGCCTTTGTTTCAAATGGATGTTAAAAATGCCTTTCTGAACGGTGATCTTATAGAAGAGGTTTATATGTGTCCACCTCCTGGCTATTCTCATCCTCCAAAACAAGTTTGCCTTCTCCGTCGCGCATTATATGGGCTTAAACAGGCTCCCCGTGCCTGGTTTGCCAAGTTCAGTTCCATTATTACACAGTTTGGCTTTCAGTCGAGTCCTCATGATTCTGCCCTGTTTACCCGACGAACTGACAGAGGCATTGTTCTTTTCCTACTTTATGTTGATGACATGATCATCACTGGGGACGACTCAACTGGATTTCTGACTTACAACAATATCTCAAAAGTCAATTTGAGATGAAAGACTTGAGTAATTTGAGCTACATTATCGGTCTTGAAGTCAATTCTACTTCTGATGGATATTATCTTTCACAAGCAAAATATGCATTTGATTTGATCTTTCGTTCTGTCATCACTAATACTGATATTGCATCCACCCCATTAGACACGAATGTCAAGCTGACTCCGTCAGATGGTACACTTCTTTCAGATCCTACCTTATATCGTCAGCGTGTGGGGAGTTTGGTTTATCTTACTGTCAGTCGTCCGGACATTGCTTACGCGGTTCATATTGTCAGTCAGTTCATGTCAGCCCCCCCTCGTACTGCTCACTTCACTGCTGTTCTCCGCATCCTTAGATACGTGAAAGGTACTTTATTTCATGGCCTCCACTTCTCTGACAACTCTCCATTGGTATTATCGGGTTACTCCGATGCAGATTGGGCGGGTGATCCTACCGACCGGCGTTCCACTCTTCAAGTTCTTGTTTCTTCTTGGGCAACTCGTTAATATCCTGGCGAAGCAAGAAACAAACAGTAACATCTCGCTCTAGCACCGAATCTGAGTATCGGGCTCTCGCTGATGCTACATCTGAATTACTTTGGCTTCGATGGTTACTTGAAGATATGGGGGTTACACATGATTCTGCTACCATCCTGCATTGTGACAATCAAAGTGCGATCTAAATTGCACACAATGATGTTTTTCATGAGAGAACAAAGCATATTGAGAATGATTGTCACTTCATCCGTCATCATCTGGTTCGGGGCACTCTTCAGCTTTCTTCTGTTTCCTCCTCCAATCAGACGGCTGATATCTTTACTAAAGCTCATCTTCCAGATCGCTTTCATGCCTTGGTAGACAAACTCAAGTTGATTTCTACGAATCCATCTTGAGTTTGAGGGAAGGTGTTAAAGAAACTGGTATGTTAAGGAAACTACCAGTTATGGAAACTTAATATTATATTCAGCAGTTAAGGAAATTAGTATCTCGTGTAATTAGTAGTTTCCATTTATGATTGCACTTTCCTTTTGTATTCTAAGCCTTGTACGTGTATATATAGATTACCTTGTACATAAGATGGATACACAATAAACATATTTTATTCATAAACTATCATTTGAGTTCATGCTTTTGACATAACATTATAATGAAATAGGAAATTCGTGGTATAATTCCTTGTGGTACCACTTCTATACTCATAGTCCTTCCAATGATGTGTTGCTCCGCCTCTTCTAACATATCTGGCTCTCGTAACAACATTTGATTTGTCTATCGTGTCCCTATTAGTTGCATCATTACCACCCTTATTAAGAAAAACCTTACCCTCAATGGTGGGCTGTAATTTTTTTGAATCGATAAGATGAATGTTAAATTCAAGGGAAAGATATATTGATCTTGAGGAATTTATATGTGTTGATGTGTCTTTTTAATCCTAAGTTATATCAGATGATTATTTTCAGTGAGGCATTCCAACTCCGGTAAAAAAAACTATGCAAAAAATTCCATCGCACCAAATAGAATAATGATTTTTGAATTGGATGGGCACCTATGAAACACCACAATGATTCGATCATGTATTCAACTTACGGAAAACCAAACCAAACGATTAGATCCAATATATGACAATCGTACCTGAAGGACCGAAAGTGGTTTAGCTTATATTTAATTTAGCCAAATAGGGCAGTTATGAACTCTGTGAATGGTTGTTGAAACACTGGATACATGAAGCTATGGTCCTTGTGGAGTGGTTGTTTGGTAATTTGTATATGCAAATATTGCAACCTTATGCTTGGTGGCTCCTCTTCGGTTATGAATGTAAAGATAGATTAAATTGAAGTCAGACTTCCTCACATGTTGTGATGAATGTAATATTATACTTTTGTAAAATTATACTTTTCTTCATCCAATCTTTTAATTTCCTAGTTTTCCCTACGTGAAATTATGAATTTGTAGTTTATATGTGACATTGGGAGATATTTTTAAAGGAATTGAACAAAATTCATAATTTCATTCTTGGGTGGGGGTAAAGTGTTAATTGTTGATGCATGGTGCTGCTGAACTTGCTTCACGTGGAAACAATGTTCATGTTATTATGGCACACCATGACATAACTTAGTGTTTATATCGTAAGGAGTTAGTTAAATTTGTTGATGAAAATTTTAATTCATTCTGCTTCAAGCTGAAAATAAAGAAGTCTAGGTTTTATACTTAGAGGTAGAAGTTGTGTATTAGTAAGCTGCATAGGCCATATGTATATTATTCTAATATTATAAAATCTTTACATTTAATTAGTCCTCACAAAATCAAGTTATTTTTTTATTAAGTGAGCAAGTTGGTTTTTGAATCATATTTTGATGGTGAGTATGTTAACGATGGAGTAGTTGTCTTGTATTATCGAGTTTTTGATTATTTTCATAATTTATAATCATCGGAATGTAATTCAAATTAATTAATTTGTCATATAAAATAATTTAGATGTTATTTTGGTTGTGAGTAGGTCTTCTTTTGGTGTTTAAATTTTGACTCAATTCTTATTTTGATGTTATGAATAAAGATTACGGAGGTGATTGTATGGATGTAGGTAGTTATTATAGATGGATGGTTGGAATGTGTGTGTTTGTAAATATGAAAGTGTTTGCATTTAATGGATTTGAAATCAATGTTCCTCCTACCTCGATGATGATTCTTCTTGAGATAACACCTTCACTCATTGTTGCCCAACTATGATTAATTAATTAATTAATTAATTATTGGTTTGTAGATTAGATTATCCACACATTATATTTCTTGTTATTATATGTATATATGTTCATTCTTTTTGAGTGTACAATGATTAGGTCTTTGATGAGATTATATATTTTTATGAATGTATTGTTTAGTTTGATTGATGCTTAATAGTGATGAAACATAGCCTGGTAATTGGGTTGCCACGACGGAAAGGGTGAAGGCGGAGTTATGTGCGTTAGAGCTACTAGGATACGCGCCTAAACGTCCACGGATATTCAAAAAAAAAAAAAAAGTGATGAAACATGAAAGATAAGAGGCTGCGGTTGATGACGGATATGTTATGAGATCGAATTAGTAATCCAACTTTAAATGTATTGGTTTTTCATGATGTTATTAGGCTGGTTTTTCTCGTGTTATTAACAACTTTGATTAATAAACATTTTTTAGATGTTCCAATGTTTCAATATTTGTCAAACTTAATTTCAATAGGATCATGTCATCACATTGTCTTTAAGTGGATAGGCTCTCACATACATTCCATTTCAGTTGATCACATTGTCTGTAGTTTGGGTTACTTATATATACGCTCTCACATACATTCCATTTCAGTTGAGCAACTCAACACCAACATTTCTCTCTCTCGCTTCACATACATTCCATTTCGATTGAGCAAAACATTTCCTCTCTCTCGCTTCACATACATTCCATTTTCAGTTGAGCAACTCAACACCAACATTTCCTCTCTCTCGCTTCAACTCTCTCGCTGCGACTCGCTCGATTGTCGCTTCTTCTTCGCTTCTCGTTGATTAAGATCTCGGTCCTTGCCGCATCTTAAGCGAGCTTCGAATTGTTGATTTGATCAATGTCAGTTTTACGCTTGTTTGAGAGATCTCGGTTGAGGTTTTGATGGTGGAATGTGTTTAACGACGGAGGGTTTCGATGCTCTTCGAGCGAGCTTGAATTGTTGATTTGATCGAGTACGAGTTTCGCTTGTTTGAGTAGTTCGAATTTCGGTTTCTTATGTTTCGGTTGAGGTGAGACATTAAATGCACAAGTGTTGTCAAGTTAAGGACACTAAGTGTTTAAGGGTTGTTAATTTGGAGACATTAAATGCACAAGAGTTGCTAATTGGAGACATTAGATTAACAAATGTTGTCAAGTTAAGGACACTTATTTCAAAAGTGTCTTAAACAAATATTATCAACACATACATTTTGCGTCGCAAAAAAATGTGGCGACATCACTTTTACCAACGCAAGTGGCGACACTATATCATGCGTGGGTAAGATTTTTAGAGACACTAATTAATGTCGTTAAATGACTAAATTAATGTCGCTAAACACCTAATGTTTTGTAGTGTGTATTAGTAAGCTGCATAGGCCATATGTATATTATTCTAATATTATAAAATCTTTACATTTAATTAGTCCTCACAAAATCAAGTTATTTTTTTTATTAAGTGAGCAAGTTGGTTTTTGAATCATATTTTGATGGTGAGTATGTTAACGATGGAGTAGTTGTCTTGTATTATCGAGTTTTTGATTATTTTCATAATTTATAATCATCGGAATGTAATTCAAATTAATTAATTTGTCATATAAAATAATTTAGATGTTATTTTGGTTGTGAGTAGGTCTTCTTTTGGTGTTTAAATTTTGACTCAATTCTTATTTTGATGTTATGAATAAAGATTACGGAGGTGATTGTATGGATGTAGGTAGTTATTATAGATGGATGGTTGGAATGTGTGTGTTTGTAAATATGAAAGTGTTTGCATTTAATGGATTTGAAGAGGTGTTTTTTTTTTTGTTGATGGAAAAGTAATCCATACAGCGCATACATGTTACGTGCATCACAAAAAATGTGTCCTACTTGGTACTTAATTCGCAATTCATAAATCTCTGTAGAATAATGTGCACATGTAGTCATAAACTTGATTGGCAAACTTTACTGGCGTACATGTTATGCAAGTATCCAAGTCCAATATTTGACAAATGGTTAAAATAAAATGTAGAATATTTCAAAGTATGGCAGAAAAGGAAGGAGTGTTTGATTGGATTAATTTATTTAATCTCTAATCTACAATGAAAATATTTTTTTAAAATAGTAACATTTAGATTGGTGGAGAAAGTGAAATGAAATTGGATTTAAAATACCAATTTATTTATTGTGCAATTTTGATTATTTGTTGGAAGTGGAAGCAATCCAAAAATTGGAGGGCTTTGAGCAAATGTTAGTTTGACCGCTGGCTCATATTTTCAATAACTCCTATGCAGGTACACCAATCACTTTAATTATATCTTTTACAACATTTGGTTTCAATTTGTGGTTGCATTATTAAGTCCTTCAAAACTTTGTTTATGCAAGTATTTAGTTGTTAGAATCAATCCATTGATGGTACTCTCTGATAAATAACATATTGATGCTATGAAACTGTTTTTAGTTAAGAAGAATCCTTTAATTTAATCGTTTTTTGTTTGTAATCCGCGGTGATATCATATTAATCACAAATTTAATCACAGCCTCATAGTAGCGAGCTCTTTATCTGGAATTTCAGCACTGATTATTTTGTCAATATAGAGGGATTTTTATCTTCTGGATGCAGGAACAGCAAGATGTGTGCATGAAACTCAATTGTGTAAATAACTGCGAAGAAAGTATAGGGAATATTTAGTAACTTTTTACGGTGAAAAGGAATATTTCTAAAATAAATTTTAATCAATTGGTAAATAAAGGTAGTGATACGAATAGTTGGAAAATCTTAATAATGTGTAAAAGTGAAGAGTAGTAATCTTATTTTACAATTTCTTTATTGCAAGTAAAAGTAGGGAAAACATATAAAATAATTGTATTAACTTTTTTTAAAGAGTATTGTACATACTTGCAAGCCGACCTCAATTAATTTGAGACTGAGGCTATGTTATTGTTGTTGTAGCAGTTGTTCTGCTAAAAACTTTTTTGTGTTTAAAATCATGCATGAGTTCATGTAATTTTATTTCAAATACGCGGCAAGCAATATGTACACTCTATTGTCATCATTTCCACCGTCTACTTAATTTTAGGCCACTAGGTATTGCAAGTGAATGTGATGAATAAGTCTAGACACCCAACACATCTACAAATCACCATTGCATCCTGGTAGTTTTGAACTCTTATCTCGGACCACCGGTATGCGATGAAGGGAGGATAATTGATTTTCCCAATCTACTGTAGTTTAAGTCTCCACGGTAAAATAGCATCCATCATCAGTCCTGAATAAAGGTCAACGCATAGCTCCACCAAAATCTCTCTTCTTCAATTGCCATGTACGAGTCAACAATGAATTGCTGCAGAAGTCTACCTGATTGTAAAATAATTTTACTACCAGTACCAGTTCTTCTTTGTTGCAGTGTAATGGCGGTGCTTCAGGAGGCGGCGGAGAAGGAGATCGCGCGGATGAGCAGAACTGGAATGGCGATGGGAGCGCAGGGACTTCAAGACGGACCAGAGCAGCGCTGTGGCAATGCTTCAGGAGGCGGCGGAGAAGATGCCGGAACGGCTGGGTGCGTGGCGTGGCGGTGATGCAGCAGCAGGTGACGACGGCTGACGCGGCTGGTGCAGGGAGACGTCAGGCGGACAGATGGAGACCGCGAGGCTCTTGTTGGTTCCAATTTAATGGATCGTTGAAGAACAAAATTGAAGAAAAGAAAAGAGATTGGACTTTTGGGAACTTTTCTTTTTATTATTTGAAGACAAATAAAATAACAAGTCTGGAGTGTGTGCTTTTCAACAATGCACCAGCACTACATATTTATAGTGGCAAACAAAAAAAAACGTAAGCATAACAATAATACCTAATAAAACCCATCATTACTCCACTATCTTGTAACCTCTGTCCATCAATTCCTTTTGACCGAGTCAAGTTTATCCTCACAATCTCCCCCGTAAGCTTGACTTGGTTCAAGGTTCTTCACGCCGAGTAGCTCCCGCATCTCCGCAAATTTGACTCTTGCTAAGGCCTTGGTGAGAATATCTGCACGTTGTTCTCCGGTGCTTACGAACTCCACCACGATCTGTCGGTTCTCGACACACTCGCGAATGAAGTGGAAGCGAGTGTCGATGTGCTTGCTGCGTCCATGAAACACCGGGTTCTTCATCAATGCGATTGCAGACTTATTGTCGACGTAGAGAGTTACCGCTTCGCTTACTTAGGTTACCTCGCTCAACAAGTTTCTCAGCCATAATGCTTGACATGATGCTGCAGTAGCTGCCATAAACTCGGCCTCACAGGAAGATAGAGCCACAGTTCGCTGCTTCTGCGATTGCCAAGTGATCAGATTATCGTTGAGATAAAATGCCATCCCTCCGGTACTCTTTCTGTCATCTGTATCACCGGCTAGATCGCTGTCAGTAAATCCGACGAGTTCTTCGGCTCCTTGTCCTCTTTCGTACCGAATCCCATAGCTCGTTGTTCCCTTCACGTAGCGAAGAATGTGCTTCACCGCTGTTGGTGTAGAGTAGTAGTCGTTCCATGTAACGACTCACCATGCCAACCGCATATGAGATATCGAGTCGAGTGTGGGTCAAGTATACGAGACACCCAATGACACGCCTATACTCGGTGGGATTCACAAAGGTTCCTTCCGCATCCTTTCCGAGTTGCAACTTTGCTTCCATTGGATACTTGCTCGGGTTGCAATCCGCCATCCCGAACTGCTCCAACACCTTCTTTGCGTAAGCCGATTGCTTCACTGTGATTCGGTTTTTCTTCTGGTCCACCTCGATACCGAGGTAGTATGAGGGCAGCCCAAGATCACTCATCTCGAACTCCTTCAACATTTGCTTCTTGAATCTCTCAACACCATCAATGCTAGATCCCGTCACGATCAAATCGTCAACGTATACACCAACGATGAGTACTTACGCTCCATGGCTCCTCGTGTACACAGCCGCTTCTTGAGAACACTTCACGGCCGAGACTCATCATTCTCTTGTTGAGGCAAGTGTTCCACGCCCTGGTGCTTGGCGTAGTCCGTAGAGAGCCTTGGGATGCTTGTACACCTTGTGCTCTTTATTCTTGATGATGAAGCCTTCAGGTTGGGCGACATAAACTTCTTCTTCGATATCACCATTGAGAAACGCCGATTTGACGTCCAAGTGGTGAATCTCCCACCCACGATGAGCTGCGAGGGCAAGAATTAACCCGACGGTGTCGAGTCTCGCCACGGTGCAAAGGTTTCCTCGAAGTCAACTCATTGCTTTCGCACGTATCCTTTCGCCACCAATCTCGCTTTGTGCTTAAGGATGTTGCCTTCATTGTCTCTTTTCAACTTGAACACCCACTTTAAACCGATGAGCTTGTGGATGGGTGGCAAGTCGGTGAGCTCCCACGTCTTGTTCTTCTCGATGGACTCGAGCTCTTTCGCATGGCCTCCTTCCACGCCTCCTAGGTTCGCCTCGTGATATGTTGTTGGCTCTCGTCGGTGGTGAGCAACAACAATTCGTCGAGATCCATCTCCTTAATGGTGCCTCTGCATATATGTCGGCAAGGGAGCGGAATTTATTGGGGCCTTCTTCGGTTGTGGACCTGCCCGAGCTCTCTAGTTGTTGAGGAGAGTACGGCATGGCTACTGGTGTTGTTAATGATGCCGAGTGCGGACTTGCCGGTGGCGTTGCTGCGTTTTCCAACTCCGCTACATCTCCGTCAAAATTTTGTACGAGCTCGCCATCATCGTTGCACCATTCCCACTTCTTTTCCTCTTCAAACACGACATCTCTGCTTACAAGGATTTTGTCGCGTGGTGGATCGAGGAATATGTGCGCCTTACTTCCGTCTTCGACGCCAAAATACATCATTGCTTGACTTCGATCATCGAGCTTCTTGAGATGTGGACCTGCAACCTTCACATGTGCGGTACACCCGAACACTCTCAAGTGCTCCAAATGAGGTCGTTTGTCGAACCAAGCGTGGTAAGGGGTACAATCTCCTAGCACCTTTGTCGGCAAGCGGTTCAAGAGATAAACCGCATGTCGTACCGCCTCTCCCCAGAGTTTCGCCGGGACTTGCATGCTCTTGAGCAGACTCATCGCAGTGGCCATCACGGTGCGATTTCTCCTCTCCACCACACCGTTTTGTTGAGGTGTGTATGGTGCCGTGAGATGACGCTCGACTCCTCTTTCCTTGCGAACTCCGCAAACCTATGGGAAGTGAACTCACCACCTCGATCGGTTCGCAAAGTCTTAAGCTTGTGCTCCGACTTGTTCTCCACGAGCTTCTTGAATTTCTTGAATGCTTCAAAGGCTTCTCCTTTTCTCTCGAGCATGTACACCCACATCCAACGACTACAATCATCAACAAGTAAAAAGAAATACTTGTTACCAGCGAGTGATGTCGGGGTGATCGGACCATGAGATCCGCATGCACAAGTTGTAGGGGATGCTCGGCACGGTAGTTGGCTTGGGCAGGAAATGGCAACCTTGTTTGCTTTGCGATCATGCAACTCTCACACACTTGGTTGGGGTGTGTGATCTTGGCAGACCCTATAGCCATCTCCTTCTCCCCATCATCTTGAGCGCATAAAAGTTTACGTGCCCAAGTCTTGCATGCCACAACCAAGCAGGATCTGCTAGCGATGCTAATAGAACAATGGTTGACTCGTCTCGAGGGAAATCTTGTACAACCGATTTGGCGATTTCTCCACCTTCATTAACAGGTCGCCATTTCGGTCGAACATCTTCAGGAGCGATCCGGCATTTAAGATTATCGTATTGCCTTTCTTTCGTCATCTAACCGAGACTTATAATATTACTTTTCAACTTTGGAATGTAATATACCTCGGTCATTAGACGTTGATCACCGTTCTTGCATACGAACAAGATGGATCCTCGGCCTGATCTCGACGAGTGAGCCGTCTCCGAACTTCACATTTCCGGTGATCTTCTCGTCGAGCTCATGGAACTTCTCTCGATGGTCCGTCATATGGTTGCTTGCTCCATTGTCAAGGTACCACACGTCGGTGTGATTATACTCCTCGCCACTTGCGAGGAGGTTCGCCATGACTTTCTCTTCATTGAGCAACACCACCTCTGGTTCCTTCTTGGACGATTCTTGCACGAATTCTTCGAGGTTTGTCTCCTCGTCTTCGGGCAAAGCGTTCGCCACTCCCTCGGCGAACATTAATGCTGGCTCCTCGTCATGGAAGCTAGTGAGGTTTGCCACCTCGTCGAGCTTTTTGTTAGGACACTCGGTTGCGTAGTGCCCGTACTTTTGACAAGCGTAACACTTCACTGTGCTCTTGTCTTTGCGGGGCTTGGTGTCTTCTTGTCGAGGTGAGCTTTCTCCACGACCTCGCCCTCGACCTCGCCCTTGTCCCCGTCCTTTGCCACGACCTCGTTTATCTCCACCGTGGCCGCTGCGACTCGACGATCCGGAAGAAAAATTGGTTTCTCCGTTTTTCTTCATTCGTGACATCCATTCTGCATGCGTGAGCAAGAGGTGCTTCTCCTCCTCTCTATCACCGTATCCGCGAAGTCTCTCATCGTGGACTTTAAGACGACCGACGACCTCCTCAACCGTCATGTTTTTGAGGTCACCGAATTGCTCGATCGCGGTAACGATTTGCATGTATTTTTGTGGCAAGGCTCGTAGGAACTTCTTGACGACGGAGCTCTCCTCCACCTTCTCTCCCAACGAGCGGATGCCTGTCACAATGGATGTCAATTTCATGGCGAAATCGTCCACCGTCTCTCCGTCCTTCATGCGGATTGCCTCGAAGTGAGTCCTAAAGGTTTGCACTTTCGCCTCCTTGACTCGCTCCACGCCAACGTGCATCATCTTTAGTGTCTCCCATGCTTGCTTGGCGGAATCTTTTTCTGCCACCATGATAAGGACATCCTCCGGAAGCGCTTGATAGATGGCAGCGAGAGCCATTCTATCCTTGCGTTCTTCGACCTCGTCGAGCTCCACGGCTTCCCACACTCCTTGCGCTTGTAAATTCACCCGCATCTTCAACGCCCACACCGAGTAGTTACTCTTTGTGAGTAACGGATAAGAGAGCGTCACGTTCCCTTCTTTTCCGATCTTCGTTGCTGCCATATCTCCTCCGACTGCTTTGCTTGCTGACGACATGTCCTTCGGCTAATAGCTCTGATACCAAATGTTGGTTCCAATTTAATGGATCGTTGAAGAACAAAATTGAAGAAAAGAAAAGAGATTGGACTTTTGGGAACTTTTCTTTTTATTATTTGAAGACAAATAAAATAACAAGTCTGGAGTGTGTGCTTTTCAACAATGCACCAGCACTACATATTTATAGTGGCAAACAAAAAAAAAACGAAGCATAACAATAACACCTAATAAAACCCATCATTACTCCACTATCTTGTAACCTATGTCCATCAATTCCTTTTGACCGAGTCAAGTTTATCCTCACAGCTCTCCGTCCGGTGTGCAGGGGCTTGGCAGCGTTGTGTCTCGCACAATCAGAGAGGTCAGAGTTGTGTCTCGTACAACCAGAGAAGATAGAGTTGTGTCTCGCACAACCTGAGAAACCCACAATTAGGGCTCTGATACCATGATAATTTCTCAAGAGAATTAAGTTTTATTGTATATTTATCTTGTGTACATGATAGTCTATATATACGCACAAGTCCTAAAATACAAAAGGAAAGTGCAATCATAAAGGAAAACTATTAATTACACGAGATACTAATTTCAATAACTGCTAAATGTAATATTGAGTTTCCTTAACACAAACGTTTCCTTAACTGGTAGTTTCCTTAACACTTTGTAAGCCCTTGGTCTTATGTTCAATTATGATGTCTCATTCAAAGTTGTTGACAGAAAGGTCACCAACAATTAGGCCAGCAACCTCAGAAGAAGTAGGGAGATTATATTGCCTTCCATCTTGAATGCATCCACTTTTCAGTCTTAAATGTATATTGCAATTTGACTTGGTCATTAGGTGATCTCTAGCCAATCGAAAAGTACGTACCAGAACGTTGTGGTCATCCAAGGTCCTTTGCAAGGCATTTACTATTTCTTGGTCCACATTACTTTTCTGGGAGTTAGTTTTGAAGGTTGTCATCCTATTTGAAAGTTCATTTTCTGCGTTGTAAATGTAAAGCTGTGCAAAAGAAGGCTTCATACCATCTTCAGGTAATAAAGATCCAACCTGAAAACATATGGTCCTCTTTGTTGATTTATCAGAGTGTCAATTTTACCACCAATTGATGATGAAGCAAACATGGCATTGTAGCATCTAATATGCGGCCCGCACAAAAACAGTGCTTTACCTCTAGATGTCCAGTCAACTGCTGCGCCTCAACGCATTTGGGGCGGCATAGGAACCACCGGACCCAGGAGGGAGAAAGACGATGTACGGGATACATTTGCAAGTACACGTAGGTTTATCGAACTTTCAAGCATCTGTTTATCGAGAAGAATATGGTATCGCAAAATAAAAAAAATTAGTTTTACTAAAATTTATTATTCTGAATTGAATTATTGTAATTTATTTGATGTAATGATCTTGTAATGGTTACTTACCTTTACATTCTTTATTTTCCTCAATTTGTAATTGCTGACGTGAACCCTCTGTTGAAGCTGCTTTTTAGTAATTTGTTATTTCAGGGATGGTTTCCTTTTCACAGTTAAGTTGGGTTACTTCTTGTACATATATGTGAGATCTCCTTCTATTGCCATAGAAGTTTGTAGAAGATTCAACTTCATCATTATATGCTGCTAAAACATACAGTTGATGAAATAGGTAAGTACAATTCAAAATTTTTTATTGCTAGAAAAAGAAGCTGGTTAAGCAACGAATAAAATATTTACGACTATAATGCCATGAATGATACCATACAAACCACTTGGTTGAAAGAATGCTAAAGTTGGTGTGAGTGTTGATGTATTTTGAGTATTTTTTTTTGGCAATGTTGGCATCTCAGTACTTCCTTGACAAGTAACATTGAACTTGCTTGGTTCTTTTTTTCTTTAATATAAATTCCCTACTCTTTCAAGCATACCTGCAGTTTTCCTTATCGAGTGTATACATAATCGTGTTTCTGTCAGACACCAAAACCATATTCTTATAAGCAAATCTTCTACTCGATGATCTCTTCATTTGTAAAATTAATATCCTTATCTTCCTTGCCACACGGCAATTTTTTTTCCATAATACCATTTACAATTGAGGTGGCAACTGTCACGGGGCTATTAAGTGAGGGGTTTACCTTAAGGAAATTTTTCTCGCTCAACCCAACCCGTGGTGCCTAAGGGCCACCTTAGTTCAGCATTACCAATACTCAAAGTAAATGAACAACAATCAATGGCACCAAGGAAACGTTTTACTAAGCTCTCAATGGGAATACAACACTGGTACTCTATGCTTCCCCAAGCCTAGAGCCTATGGCTTTATAGATCAGCCAATAAGTAGTTACATAACCGTCAAGGACACATGTTCTGATTACATTGATTCGTAGACTAAGTAAAACACCACTCCTTGTGGTCAAAGCGGTTACCCCACCGCCTGCTTGTTCCCTTGCTGCCACCTAGTTCCACAACCACCACAACTGCTTGGTCAATTTACCACATGCTCCATGTATTCGGGACTTTCTCGGACTTGCCTTGGTCATGTCAGGGGCCATGACCAAGGTAGTTACTCAACCGCCTGGAACCACCTTGACTTGGTCCATTCGTGCCTCAAGGTGACTTAGTCCATGTTTCGCTTAGGGACAGGGACTGCTCGGTGGTACCTAGCTGATCCTAGGCACCCTGGGTGTTAACTGGGGCTCGGTTGAGTCCCACCGGCTCGGGGTGGCTCGGACCATGGGTCGGTGGGTCTTGCCTTGGCATGGTGCCCAAGGCATGCTCGAGGGTCTTCCTTATGCCCATGCCGCCCCTAGGAGAGAACACACCTCTTCTTATAGTAGATGTTAAGATGTTTCCCTAACTTCAACAGGAAACATCAAGAAATGAGACCAATCGTACTTTGACTTGGTCAACGCCCAAGTCAAGCTTTGTCGGCCCTTGCCAAGGTATGCCTTGCTCGTCACTACAAAAAAATAGCATATCAGAAACGGAAATTTCCGTATCTGATTTGCATAAATTCCGTCTCTAATTCAATTCCGCAACGGAACAGAGACGGAATCTATTCCGTCTCTAAAATCGTCGTCGCTGATTCAGTCAGCAACGGAAATGTGTTTCCGTTTCTGATTAGAGACGGATTAGAGACGAAATTTAGAAACGGAACAGAGACGGAACAGAAATGGAAATTCTTCTAAATGGTACAATTGTAATTGCATTCCGTCTCTGATCCGTTAGTAATCAGAGACGAATCAGAGACGGAATTATTGCATTCCGTCTCTGATCCGTCTCTGATTTATGGAGCTATGCCTCGAAAATTAGAGACGGAATAGCAACAGAATATCTGAATTCCGTTGCTAATCCGTCTCAATTCTGATTTGTTTAGTTTTCCAACCTAAGCTTAATCCAATTGGTTCTCCATAACATCTAAACCTGAAAATACAACCATAGGACCTGCTTCATCGCCTGCACCCCCTCCAACAACTCCTTGGGGGTGCTAACATCCCCCAAAAAAGCAGAATTTGACATACATACACAAATCAACAATATATATCAACAACAAAGATTCAAATGAGAAAAAACATAAAATTCGATATTAAAAAAGATTTATATATTCACGAAACGTAGTCAAGTATAATAAATGTTTAAGATACCTAAGTATCCATAAAAAAACTACAATTCTCATTGTTCTACAACAACCATAAAAATACCTAAGTATCATAAAGTTGCTCATTCCTCGTTGTGCTAGCACCTGGGATGTGCTAGCATCAGGATCTACGTATCTTCTCTTTTTTCTCCATAACGACCTGAGACTGTAGACACATACTTTGGGACAGTCACCCGCCACCTTGTAGTACACCGCCTCATCATCCAGTGGCTGGTCTGGTGTAGTCTGGCCTGCGTGGATCAACAATATTTTGTTAACAATATAATAGTAGCATTAAGGTGAGAAGGCAGCAAAATATTCAAATTATGTTACCACAACGGATGATAAAGTGTGCAAGTTAAATAATTTGCTTGGAAAAACAATAATATAGAGACATAATACAATTTCCTTGGAGGAAAACGAATACCTATTTCACGAGAACCTATTTACGAGCTTTAAATGAGAGAATTACATTCCAGGCAAGAGCAATGACGTTTGCAGCAAGAACCTGAAAAAGATTATAAGCTTATTTACCTTAAGGATTTTCACATTAACCAAAGTAGTTGGCCAATACAGGTCCACAAAAGCATAAAAATTGCCTTATGGATATTCTTCTTTCAAGTCTAGTTGCCTAAGCTTTATGAAGGTACAAATACCAGTCGTTGGTCTTTACGGCTGAAGATAGTTTTTGGTCATTAAACTAAAATTATTTATCTTATCAACTTGATGATGGAACACAAATTTGATGTATGCATCTTGTCATTCAACTAGAAGCCTCTTGACATTGTAAAACAAGAAATGCAAAGGTGAAACTAATAGAATGGGAAATGAGAACTTGTCAACTTGATAATGGAACTGAAATCAGATGTCTGCATCAAAAAGCAACAAACTGAAATAGAATTACCAATCCCCAACTAAAGATTTATGAGTAACATTAATTACCAAATTGGCCAGGCCCTCAAAGTCTCTTTGGACTCGACCATCTGAAGCTTTTCCCAATAGAATAAGCTGTCCCCCCTGCATGATAATCCAATGGGAACAAGATGAGTAGATGACTGCCAAAATACATAATGTGAAAGAGGAGATGCTTAATTTTTTAGGCCAAAGCATGTTTCGATAAACTTTGGACTGAAAAAAGCCAACAACAATAAGAGAACTGGTCAGCATAGCTAAACAAGCATTTATTAATAAGAAAAAGAAACCTAGCAATCTGAAACTCTTAACCTATGTTCAGCAGCGTCCATAATCAATTCACTGTTTTATCTTCACCAAACACTGCACTAAATAAACTTCTCTATGTTTCATCCCGCGTGTTATCAATAAGAACGAGTCGGTTCATCATTGGGTCTCCGACAATTGAGATCAATGGTGAAGGAGAAGATAACTATATAATTGTAGTTATATGGTATGGAAAACAGAATGTACAACAACAAAGCCACAAATAAAAAATTACCTTACCAAATCTTCTTACTTTAAATTCTATAATTGTAGTTAAATGGTGTAGAAAATAGAATGTACAGCAACTGACGCCACGTAAGACTTACTAGTTCTTCAACACGCTTAATTGCATGGGCAATTAAATGAATACCCTTTTGAGCTACCAGTCGAGTTATGCAAATAATGAGAGGTACCATCTTTTCAATATGGAGCAAATTACCACTAACACTGCACTCAGGTGCTAAACCAAGCCCCCTTTGAACATAATGCTTGCAAATCTTTTTGCCTTCAGCTTCCTGTGCTGCATTGAAGTAAGTATCAGTGTCGTTGAATTAATTTACCCAATAAAAGAGCAGAAAAAAGTAGCTGTTGAAAATTCAAATAAACCAAGACAAAAGAAAATACCACAGAACTAAAAAGTACAGACGTCGAAACTCATCCACAACCCTTACCATGAAACTGGGCAGGCAAGAAGACATCTGTGGCAGGATTCCAAATGGCAATATCTAATCCGTTTAGGATACCATGGTACCTGTAGAAGAACATGCAAACATAGTAACAAACAGAAAAGATCAAATTAAACTAGCATCTTAGATATGTTAATCCACAATGAGATGAAAAACAAAATGTGTCGAGTTCAGCAATTTTCGTTAATTCAAGAAAGGAAGACTGAACAATCGAATGGTAATCATGAAAATTAAACACGGCCAATCAGAAAGGGGCTCTAAGAGAAAAGGCATATTCAGATAGGCAAACATTTCTTCTCAGGAAAAAGAAAAAGAAAAAAGATATTGCAAATATGATACCGCAACAAAATGAAAACATTTCCAAGGTTCTAAATGAAGGATTGTAAACTAAGCAAATATAAGTACAAAACCTCAATTTGCAGAATTTGCAGAATGACATTTAAAGTTGAACAGCAAGTTCCTATACCAAAGGCTCATGAGATCCTAAATGGGGCTTGTCCACTACTGAAGAGAACCACTAGCATGCCAAAGATTACAATTAGGAGTAATAGCAACAGTTAAGTTTGTAACACCAGTTTGAGAAAATCAGGTAGCAGAGATAGTAGAGAGATTCTCACCAAGATGATTGAGAGAAACTTTGGGAAGACAGTACAATCCGTCCGTAAGCTTGCCTTGTAACAAAATTCTCTTCGAGACTTTATCCTTGACAAAGGAGTCAGCAACATTATCAGTAACCACATCATTATCCTTTGTCATTTTGGAGATGCTTGAGATTTTTAGCAAGACAAGGAACATGAAAAACATGTTTCAATGATAATGGAACAACAGAAGAATCATTAGAACATAAAACATCATTGCCAACAGAAGCAACTGCCAAGGAATCACCATTACCAACAAGTAATATTTGTTTGTGTACTGTGATTTCAACTTTATTCATTAGAGAGGATGAATCAGAAGTCATATGACAAGAGGCTCCTGAATCCATGTACCAATTGGAATCTGCAACTGAAGTTAGAGAAGCAACCAAGCCCTGATAGTGATGATAATGAGCTTGTGGAGCAATAGTAAAAAATATCAGCCGTAAAATCAGCTAAATTGGCATTGTTTAACTGTTGTCTGGCAACTATTTTTTCTTGTCATTCTAATTCCGAGCTTAGCCAGGGAAAAAACTGATAGAGATATACAACTGAGGTGGTAAACATAATTGCCGAAACGAGGCGATTCATTAACTGAAGAAACAGTTTATAAGATAAGATAATTTTTTTCAAAAAATAAGATAATGATAAAACCAGGAGTACACACAACATGCAACAGCTGAACTTGTAAAGTGCATTGGCTGCCAAGCCTCATATATGCATATATGTACAAGTCTTCCTTAGGGGTTATTCATGAGCTGAAAATCGAACTTTCAGCTACACCTTCACAAACATATCCACGCCAAAGCGGGCATACCCTGCACACCAGAGATCAGAAAATATTTAGCATTTATCAACACATATCATATGGTATTCATGGTGGCAGGGGAGAACTCTTATTTTATCACCTTCTTTATACTCGGACAAGCAAATGTAACATCTGCAGTAAATTTTTCTTCATTGGTAGTCACAAGATTTGACAAACTAAAAGGAAGTTAAGAAAGAAGAAGAAAATGAAATTTTTTAAACTCAGAACAGCAATCCAATGAAACAAAAAGAAGTATCAATCTAAATATGCACAAAAAGAAGTATCAATCTAAAAGTCATGCGAAGAACTGCTAAAGTTATCTACAAAAGCAAAAGTATAATCTCAAAAGTCACACAAACAACAAGAAAAATACATAAGTATCACCAAGCTGCTCATCTCTCGTAAGCCACTCTTGCATCTCTCGCTCAACATTGTCCCCTTATTGTGGTGGATCGGCGGGATCTATTTGCGGCGGCGGTATTCTTTGGTCATGAGGTGGTGGTGGTGGTGGTGGTGGTGGTGGTGGTGGTGGTGGTGGTGGGTTGTGGGCCGAGATAGGCTGCTCCGTCCATGGTCATCCCGAATTGCTGATGCATAAACGCCATAACCTTTCGTAATTGCTCGGCAACGATATCGAACTCTGCACGTGGCACCATCTCCGGCATCTGGGACGTGCTAGCACCAGGATCTGCATATCTCATATTCTTTCTCCCTAATGACCCGAGACCGTAGACACGTCCTTTGGGACACTCACCCGCCACATTGAGGTACACCGCCTCATCATCCACCGGTTGGTCCGGTGTAGCCTGGGTCAGCTCCAGACGTCTCCTATGGAGCTTATCCTGCGTGGATCAACAATAAACAACTTACATGATATGCTTTAAAGTAAACTTAATACTATTTAACATTTCACTTCTATACTTACATAGAACCGTTCTGATCTAGTATCGATGAATGTCATCCCGTCGTGATTTACGGTGTGGAGATGCAAATACAATTCATTCACGGTAGGTGGCGTCTCGGATGTATTAGTCTGCATACAGGACCGGTTATAAATTCAGCATAAATATGTCAATTAGTAGTAGGTCGACGAACTCATATTCGCCAAACACAAATCAATTGCATAGTGAACAAGTGTATAAATGTAAAAAATAAACTAGAGTGTAAAAAACACTTACCAATCTTTCATTGGTAGTCACAAAAGACACTGAACCACCACCGTGCTTCGAGGGTCCAGTCCTAAGTCCTTCGACCTCAGTGTTCCTATTCGTTGACGCTTGCCTAGACCTGGCAAGGAAGTCCTCGCTCTCCCAGTACTCCAAGTATCTTCTCCATGCCTCATTTGTAACATAAACTGGCTGAACACGATTCTTCTTTAACTTGTGCATCAATGCGGTGTACCTTGTGCCTGCATGCGTGTCGTACGCCGCACGAATGAGATCCTCGTGAATCGCGTCATCTCATCTAAAATATACCTACAAAATGGCGATTGCAATTGTTACGAGACATTGAAAAACTAGTATAAATCCTTAGACATTTATTAGTCCTGCGTACCTTCCATTGGCACCAGTAGTGGTCTTTATGATGATTCGGTACCGACTTCCAACAATACCTTTCTGGAATCATCCATCTTTTGAAAACTTTTGTCATCCTCCGTGCACAAGAATGAGAAGGATGCAACTCCTGTGTTTCATGAAAATGCATAACATCTTAAAAACTTTTTTAATAATTTACATCGATAATTAGAAGTACATATATGAATCAAATACAAACTTACGTATTATTGGCAATCAGTGTGATCGGGATCCGCTGCACGCGAGGGGGCTCGGTCCCTGTCCTCTGAGGTGCCCGCGGAGGGCCTATCACCTGCAAGCCTGCTCTGCCGTCGTAAGATGGGGATGCTGCTGGTGATGCGGTGGCTGGAGGTGCACGCCTCGTCGGTACATGAGTGTCATGTCTCGATGTCGGCGATTGTGACTGCATCGGGCAATTTGGTATAGTTCTCGATGACGATGTTGATGATACAGGCGACGCGGACGGTATGGAAGGCGAAGGTGACGCTGAATGTAACTCGTGCTCGAGAGAACGAGAATTCGGAATCGATAATACAGGAATCGACCCACGACCTCGACCGCCACGACCTCTTCCCCTCGTGTGGCCTGACCATGAGGCCCAGTCGGTATTTCGGTTCCAGAGGTTTGTGTTGCACCTCTTACGACTGGACGATGTCCCCCTAAAGGTATCCCTCGACTGCCTTGAGGTAATGTGCGCCCTCGAAGTGGGGGGTGATCACTGCCCGCCATGAAACCTAACAAAATACCAATAAAAGTTTAGAAACCAAATGCATACAAATAAAAGTAATGAACACTAATTGATGGAAATGAAGAACACAAGATCCATGCTGATAAAAGGAAATTAAGAAATATATCATCAAAGGTATGCATGTCTATATATCATAATGTTTAATCTCTAATTGATGGAAAAATGATTAGACCTATAAAAGATCAAGCAACATATTAAATATTTATAGCCAATTTGGGCCTTCTCCAATGGGACTAAATTGTAATAGCTTTTGAACGTAGTTTTGCCAGAAGCTATATACAAAATAACCTCCAACATCACACATTAACCTGGAAACTTCAATCTTGTGCTATGGAAAGGATGACAAGCTTAAAAATATATCAAATGGTTGGATCTCACAAAAGAAATTTTGGAGAAGCAAAATATCTTTCGAAAGAAGATAACCTTTCTCTCTTTTCTGTGAATTTTTCCCCTTATCTAGCCATTGAGCAAGAAATGCTAAAACAGAGCTCAATATATAAGAAGACAAACAAGGTAATTTGAGAGGCCAATTTATGTGAAAACATGGGGTGAACTAATCCAAGCACCGTCGAGAAGTTACACTCCATATAAGAAAGGTATAGAAAATTCACGTAACATCGATCTAACGTTGACATAACATAGACATACATTATTCTCTATCATCCGTTTCAAATAAACTCTCATGACTAGAAGTTGATGATTATTCTCCTGAATCATCTCCACTATCAACAATGAAGTCATTGTCTTCTTCACTTGGACCCGCTTCAACAATGACTCGAGTCCCATTTGGATCATCCAGATTGTTGATATCCTGAATTGCATCGTCGACTACGCACGTGGTGGGCATCCCATCTTGGAATGCAATCTCTGCCGAGCCCTGGTCATTATCGTCTTTGCTCGTTTCCTCGTCAGCGAATTTTGGTTGACAGCAACAAACGCTAGCCATTCTTGTCGTTCGTTTCTCAAAAATGGGTACGATAGGTAGTACACTTGAGTGGCTTGCATTGCAAGGACAAATGGCTCGTAGTTGTTATATCGTCGACTTCGATGAACCTCTACCAATTGAAGTGTTGGGTGAGTCCTCACACCATGATTCGGTGTAGGGTCATACCATTCACACTTAAACAAGACCACACGCTTGAGGCCGTTATATTCAATCTCTACAACCTCTCGCAGTACTCCATAATAGTTATGGGAAACATCGGCGTAGTTAGAACCCTTCACCAAAACACCACTGCTCTGTATCAATCTATTAACGTCATATGTTGCGGAGTGGAACTTATACCCATTCACTAGGTAACCAGGGTAGACAGTACAAGATCGACTAGGACCAGCCGAAAGATCAACGAGCGTCTCGTCTATGATAGAATTCCGAGCCTATTTACAAAAAATTAGAAATGTAATAAGACACATTACTTATGAAAGAAATTTATGAAGTGATAACCTACAATAGTAATAACTTTACATATGTTTGAAACCATATGGGAAAGTTGTGCTCTAGACTAGTATCAACTTCCGACTCCCCCATTGCTTGAGTGATTTCATCGACGAAGATCCTAGAAGAAACGAACATGTACATATCATGTCTTAGTAAAAGATGAATAATGAATGTACTGCATTATTGAATGAAAGTGACGGACATACTGGATGTAAGGAGCGATCTCTAGACAATTGAGCAGTATGTACGAATGAGCGGCATTATACTCCTGCTCTGTTAAGTACCGCTCCTTTGACTTGCCCATGGGTTGACCAGGATAAGTGAAAATTGAGAATTTGCCCACCAAATGCGGTGTGGGCCCGACACCGCCATCGTCGTTTCGTTGCACTTTGTCATGCAACGTAAAGACGTGATCTTCGAAGTAGTAAGAAAAAAAGGATGTGACTTCTTCGACCAAATAAGCATTACAAATCGAGCCCTCTACCTTCGCTTTGTTCCGAACATTGTTTTTCAAATGTTTAAGGTACCTATCGGAGTATACGAAAGGTTGATTTAAAACTTTTTAAACCGGAAAATAATTTCAAGGGCTTAAGACATTACCTCTCAAATGGATACATCCATCGAAATTGAACGGGACCGGCCAGACGGGCCTCGTAGGCCAAGTGGATTGGTAGGTGTTCCATAGAGTCGAAGAAGCTTGGAGGGAATATTTTTTCCAACTTGCAAATGATTTTTGGTATTTCAGACTCTAAGACCTCCATATCTTTGAGACTGACACTTTTCGCAATTAGGGATCGAAAAAAAAGGCTTAGTTCGCTAATTGCAACCCAAACCGGGTTTGGGAGGAGTTCTTTGAATGCAATTGGTATCAACCGTTGCATGAAAATATGACAATCATGACTCTTCATGCCGAACATTCGCAATTTCTTTGGATCCACACATCGACCAAGATTCGAAGCATAACCATCAGGAAACACAACTTTTCAACCCACTCGCACAATTTTTGTTTTTTTTGATGTATCAAGAGCATAGCATCCAAGGATGTAAGTATTTGTCGCCGAATCAATGTGTAGAAAAGGTCGGTGACAATATTCACGAATATCTTGTCTCGCTTTCGCATTGTCCTTACTTTTGCCCGGTCCACACATAATAGTGTTGAATATGTTGTCAAAAATAGTTTTCTCGATGTGCATGACATCTAAGTTGTGGCGGATCAAGTTTGTCTTCCAATACGGCAAGTCCCAGAAAATGCTTTTTTTTCTCCATCCCGAATTCTTAGCTATCCGCCCATTCACAGAATCAGCTCCGATTTCTGTCACCTTCATCAAGCCTAACGATTCAATTTCTGCCAAAATTTCTTCACCAGAAGGCAAAGCGGGTGGTTCGTCATTTAAGACCATTTTGCCTCTAAGAAATTTTTTTTTGTCTTTCCTGAATGGTGATGCCTTCGCCAAGAAACGACGGTGACAGTCGAACCACGATGTATTTCCACCATTTCGCAATTGAAATGCATTTGTATCCTCCATACAATATGGACAAGCCATCTTACCGTGTGTGCTCCAGCCGGACAACATGCTATACGCAGGGAAATCACTAACAGTCCATAAAAGGGCCACTCGCATAAGAAAATTCGTCTTTGTGGACACGTCGTATGTAATCACCCCATTGTTCCATAAATCTTGCAACTCTTTCACAAGCGGCTGAAAGAACACGTCGATTTTCTGTTTTGGGTTGGTCGGTCCAAGAACGATAACCGTTAAGAACATAAACTCAGATTTCATGCACATCGACGGTGGAAGGTTGTACGGAGTCAAAATTACGGGCCATGAAGAGTACGATTTTCCTGAAATCCCAAATACTTGAAAACCATCAGTGCACAATCATAAACGAACATTTCGAACCTCGGCGGCGAAGTCTCTGTTGACATCATTAAAATGTCTCCAAGCTATCGAATCAGAACAGTGTTGCATAACATCTTCTGGCGAGGAATGTTCTCCATCCATCGCATATGTTTTGTCGTTGACTCAGACGCATACAATCGTTGCAATCGAGGGCCCAAAGGGAAGTAGTACATTTTTTTGCAAGGGCGTTTTTTGGTGTTCCGGCCACGACCTTGTCGCTGTGCAATGTAGCGTGATTTCCCACACAATTTACATGATGTCAACTCAGAGTCCACTCCCCAATAAATCATACATTGGTCCTCACAACAATCTATTTTCTCAACAGGTAGACCTAGACCTCGCATTAGTCTTTTAGTGGCATAAAAATTTTCAACCAATGAATTGTCATTTGGCAAACAATCCTTCACGAATTGTATGATTTCATTATACCCTCATTCAGATATATGATGTTCTGACTTGATCGCAAGTAATCTTGCCATTGCGGACAACGTTGTCATGGTTTCGCAACCCGGCCACAATTGTTCGCTACTACCTCTATCATGTCATATAGTTGGCGTGCTTGGGGGTTTGGTGATTCTTCCACGTGATTCCAATTGAAACTTGGACCTGCCACGTTGTGTAGCATCTCGCGGTAAGTTGTCGGATCAAAACCTCCCACATCAGCATCATCAATATGGTTATCCATTTGGTAGAAGTTTTGCGGGCCTTCATCTCCGTTCTCACCATGTTCGTACCAAGTGATATCCCGAAACAAATCCATACCTACATATGTGGTACTCAACCGTTTCGACGTCCAGTGCTTGTACAAGTCGACATTTCTTATAATTGCACGGACATCTAATCTTCCTTTCACTTTGGTATGTAGGACAATGTTGTTTAGCAAATGCAATGAATTCTTTAACCTTCGCCGCGAATTCAATTCGAACGAAGCCGTTGTCGAGACGGTTGTACATCCAGTCTCGACTTGTAGACGACATTCCTATTGTAATTGTGCAATTAAATTAGTCAACTAGTTTCATAATTTTCGACGGTACATGGCTACTTGTGTGTCCAACTAACACAATTTATTAGAAGGGGGAATCTGAGAACCTACTTAACTACATGAACAAAAAGTTTTGCTTTTATGCATTGAATAAATGTGGTTGGAAACAACTTACTTTAATACCTAGCTCGGTACATGACTGATACCAAACAGAGTATGATACTTGGTCGTAAAAATAAAAGCAAAGCAACAAGGAGTTCAAAAAAATAAATAAATCATAAGTTATAAGAGGCATACAAATACCACATAGTATCAAAGCTCCTAGTACTTGTTCACTCGTACCTCCTTAAGGTTAGAGGTTTATTCAATTCTCTTGAAATTTTATGTGAAATAGCAACATTAACTAAAAGAGTAATCATAGTTTTTTGAACCCTACCTAGTAGTAGAAAATATATAATTATAGGTACTATTCATCTATACCTACTCTATTGGTAGCTTTATCTACACACATGCATATACACACAAGTGAATCAAATATAGTAGGAAATACATGAAAAAATGTGGCATAACAATATCAAAGAATGTAAAGTAAAAAATAAAATATAGCACAAAACCTTACCTCTCCAGAGCAATAAGAGCAGTATAACGCAATCCAGACAAAGCACGTTGCACTTCGACTACGATGGATTTCTCGCTTCCGTATAGCTCAGCCACTTCCTTAACGCTACTCTGCATCAAAACCAAAATCCAAAACCAAAACAATTCAACGTCCTTGGCGCAGCAGAAATAGCATGCTATGTGCCCATTGTTGCACTAAAATTAAATTTCGAGAACACGAAACCCTTCAAAAAATTATATGCATTTCAGGAAACATATAACCTCATAAGCATAGAATAAATGCTCAATCAGATCACATGTTCCAACAGATACAAATATTGATATCACTCTTCGATTTTTTAACGCATTGTGATGCGCCCGCGTATATCTTAATTCCTAGCTGAAGGGCTCCAACAATTGTCTAGCGAATGCATATATCAAAAAGTATGTCAGCCTATCACTACCATCCAACTGTTATTCAAATATAGATAAACAACAGAAACGTAGATAAACTGAGAAAATTAAGGTACTTCAAGAAATTGAAATCTAGAATATATGATTTCTTGATGGACAAATAATGGCATCAGCAATTCAGAGATTGAAATTGAGGACCACCAGCACTTAAAAAAGCAAGTGAAATTGAAAGTTCTACTCATGAATGATAGACCACACTGATTCCAGGATATATGTGGCATCAAATGTCTTTCTTATAAACGTTTTAAGACAAAGCAATCAGGCAGAGACTCACAAATGAGTTATCCTAATCACAATGGGAAACAAAAATTTATCTTCTCTTCAAGCTGAGATACAAAAAACTGAGAATTGAAAGGCACAAGAGCAACCCCCTTTTCAATCATATTTCCCTATCATGCATTTTTATATTTTCGTTTCGTTCTTTTTTACTCTATTTTCGTTTTTTTTTTAATTTTTCGTTGATGAAACTCCTTCGACCACATGTGGTTGTGCAAATCGCCCCCACAGTCATCACCTCCGATACGTACCTCCAAAATCCTCCCGGAATTGTCAAGATAAATGAATTATGAGAATAAAAAACACGCAAAAATGAACTAAAACACACATTGCGGCCCCTTACAGTATTGGTAGCTCGAAAACCAGTGAATGCCTGTTGCTTAATGGCAGCCAAAGCTCCCTAAACAATTTTCAGAACCTATCTCCAAAGCATGACATCTAAAATTGTGCACAGTTGCAAACAAACTCCGCTAAACGATCTACATTTCAAATCATATCAAACCAATTTAATAATGTAAGACCAATCTTCAAAAAAAAAAAAACAAGGTAATCACATAGAAACCCAATGCACAAAAAATAGTTTTTTTTTTCTTCAATCAGTCCTATTCCTACATAGTATCAAATCTGAACTAATAGGAACATGACCTGGAATCAATGGAATTAACTGTTTAGTTACAACAGGTGAAGGATGACCAAGTCTATGATGCCATGAAAAATTATGATTCGAGAGTACAAGTATTGAGTTTATTGTGAGACAAAATGAGAGAAATCAAGTAAATGACTGAGGAAGCTCTAAAGTAAAGGAAACTAAATCAATGATGTACAAGCCAGCTATGAATCTCCCAACAGCAAGAACTTAAGTACTCTCAAGGTCCTGTAATAGATAGAAATTGGTAAGGAAGGTGAATTTAACATTGGAAGCAGCAGTAAGCATACTGACTGAAAGTAAATTATGCTTGAAAGAAGAAATGTGAAGGCAAGACAACAACAACAACAATGATGTATGCGAAAAGAAATGGTGACCTAACTATGACTTTCATAAAGATCAACAATAATGACCAGAACAACAACAACAACAACAATACAGAGGATTCAGATACTTTCACAAAGAATGGAACGCCTATTGGAGTGAAAAATGATCGTCGGAAGGAGGTAGCAGCTATCGGCGCAGCTTTTCTCTCAAGTTCCTTGGTTGTCTCAGTCATTTCTGGTATTCTTCTCAATAAAAAACACACGGCATATAAAAAGATTTTAATGAGCTCTGGATCAGCACAAGAAATATCTCTGCGATCATTCCAGTATGAAGAACTAGAACAAGCAACAAATGGTTTCAAGGAGGAGGTGGGAAGATGAGCTTTCAATACAGTTTTCAGTATGAAGAACTAGAACAATCAGACAATTGCAGTGAAGAGACTAGACAAGAACCTATCATTCAATCCAAATTGTAACACCCATTCAAAAATAAAAAACAAAAAAAAACTAACACCTTAGGGTGTTACCTTGACGAGTTCGGCGACGGCTTAGGGTGGGGCGTAGGTCGGCGACGGCTTAGGGCTTCGGAGGCTCCAATCTCGGCGGCGGCGACGGCGATGAGCGCGACGGCTCTCGTCGCGCCGCAAACAAACGACAGCGAGAGATTTAGGGTTTGGGAAAGAACGTCCTCGACGAGAGCGATGAGAGAGAGAGAGAGCTAGGAAACGTCGGTCCGAGAGCACAGAGCGACCAGAGAGCAGAGAGCAGTGAAAGAGAGAGAGCGGTTAGCAGAGATGACCGATGAGAGAGCGGTGACCGGTGAGAGCAGAGAGCGGTGAGCGGTGACCGGAGAGAGAGCGGAGAGCCGTGAGCAAGAGACGGAATGCGGTGAGAGAGAGACCAGAGAGAGAGAGTTGAGAGCAAGAGACGGAATGCGGTGAGAGAAAGAGACCAGAGAGAGAGAGTTGAGAGCAAGAGACGGAGACGATCGACTATTGGGGGTTGGGGATTTGGGGGGGCGGCCTAGACCGAAGCACGCACAAATCTCGAGATTTGATTAACGGTTATAAGAAAAGAAAGTTTTGGTGGGAATGTTGGCGCCATTTTTTAGAGACGGAATTTAATTCCGTCTCTATTTCCGTCTCTGATCCGTCTCAATTCCGTCTCTGAATCAGTTCGTCTCAATTACGTCTCTAACTACTTTTTCTTAGCAACGAAACTTCATTATGTTGCTAATTCCGTTTCTAAATATCATTTTCCTTGTAGTGCGTGCCAAGGCTCGGCCTTGCTCATGCCAAAGGAATCTGCCAAGGCGCGACCTTGCTCATGCCAAAGGAACCTGCCTGCGCGACCTTGCTCGTGCCAAGGAATGCGCCAAGGCACGTGCCAAGGCGCAACCTCGTCTGCTCCCAAGCACCATACCTAAGCGTGCGCCAAGGCGCGACCTCGTTTACGCCTGTGCGCTGCCTCATCCGTCCCGCGTGCAACCAAACCTCATGGAACCATCCGAGTCCTCCAAAACTCGGCTATTTGCTAGGTTTCTCGCTGCCCAACCCAGCCTACTCGGGTCATGCTTTTGAGGGGCTGACAAACATCCCCCCACCGAAATGTTTGATGCCCTCATCGAACTGCTCGGTTGCTGCCGCTTCTGGTAGTCTGCTATCTCATTCTCAAACTGCCTTAGAGTAGTGTCTCGCTCCCACGTAATTTCATCAACATCAACCCACTTGATCAAGTAAAAAGTTTGCCTATTTTTCTTGCTCTGACCATACATCTCGTGGCTTAGAATCTGCTCAATTTCTCCTGCAAACTCCTTTCGTACCAAGGGTGGAGCCGGTCTCGCTGTGCTCCTCCCTGGATCTTTCTCATCAGAGTGGAAATGTTTGAGGTAGCTGACATGGAATGTAGGATGTATCTTCAACCTTTATAGTAGCTTAAGGCGATAAGCCACCCTCCTAACTCGCTTGACCACCTCAAATGGTCCTTCGTATCGTTGAACCAGGCCCTTGTGCGTCTCCTTCTTGTTGAACTTCTTCAAAATCTGAGGTGTGAGCTTCAACAAGACTAGGTCTCCTTCCTGGGACTTCAAGGGTCTTCTATTCTAGTCTGCATACTTTTTCATCTTACGGACAGCTTTGGCCAAACTATCTTGAGTTGCCTCCCTCAGCTCCTGCTTATTCCTCACAAAGCGATAAACCGCTGGGCTCGACCCAATCGACTTTGATTTGACTACCTCATGTGGAGTAGCCGGTTGTTGTTCCGTCACCACCTTGAATGGACTCAGCTCCGTAACCGAGCTTTTGTGAAGATTGTAGCAGAATTGAGCTGTATCAAGTAAATCCACCCAGTTAGACTGACTTGCATTCACATAGTGTCTGAGGTAGTCCTCCAG
This sequence comes from Stephania cephalantha, assembly GCA_039657325.1. Lineage (NCBI taxonomy): Eukaryota > Viridiplantae > Streptophyta > Magnoliopsida > Ranunculales > Menispermaceae > Stephania > Stephania cephalantha. The sequence goes on along the minus strand of CM077577.1, from coordinate 4,426,678 downwards.
CAATGCATTGATCATCTCCGTCTGCCCATCCGTTTGAGGATGGTTTGTTGTGGAAAACTTCAACTCCGAGCCCAACAAATTGAATAGGGCAACCCAAAACCTTTTAGTGAACTGGGCGTCTCGATCACTGATAATGTCATCCGGTATCCCCCAATATTTTGCCACATGCTTTAGGAACAACTCCGCAGTCATGTCTGCATCACAATTTTTTGGAGCAGCTATGAATGTAGCATACTTCGAGAATCGATCCACTACCACCAGCATGCTGCTCATTCCCTGGTCATGTCTGCATCACAAGTCCGCACATATTGATCTACGTCTTCCTCCATCTTAGGCCAGAAGAACGAACGTGATAAGAAGGCATAAGTGCGCTCCATGCCCGGATGCCCAGCCCACCGAGCATTATGTGTCTCCCTTAGAAGTTGTCGCCTTACTCCGGTAGTACTAGGGATATATGTACGTCCTCCTTTAGCATAGAGGACCCCATCTTCGCACCAAAACCTCCGAGTGACTCCCTCAGCCACTAGCTTTAACATCTTTGTACAAACAGGGTCTTTGCTTGTCTCCTCCTTGATGCGAGGCATGAACTCATTTTCCATCCTCACCACTGCTGTCACCATCTCAGCCGCCACCTTGTGACTAAGAGCGTCCGGACTGAATTAAGCCTTCCAGGCTTATAATCGAACTGAACATCAAACTTTGCTAGGATACCCAGCCACCTTGCCTGCTTCTGATTGAGCTTCTTCTGACTCATGAAGCAAGTGATAACAACATTGTCTGTCCGCACCACGAAGCTCGTTCCCAACAGGTAATGCCTCCAAAGATGGAGAGCATGAATCACAGCCAGCATTTCTTTCTCATGAGCCGGGTACCTCTGCTCTGCTTCCTTCAGTTTCCTACTTTCGAAGGCAATGAGATGTCCCTCTTGGACAAGTACCGCCCTCAAGGCTTGATCTGATGCGTCAGTATGCACTTCGATAGGTATGTCGAAATTGGGCAGTCATAATACTAGTTCAGAGGCAATGACCTGCCTCAGTTCTGCCATGGCTTGGTCGCATCGATCCGTCCATGCCCAAACCTGATCCTTCTTCAATAGGTCTGTCAGCGGTGCCACTCTCCTTGAGTAGCCTTCCACGAACCGCCTGCAGTAGTTAGCCAAACCCATGAATAACCGCAACTCCTGCACCTTCGTGAGGTTTGGCCACTCCATGATTGCCCGCACCTTCTCTAGGTCCATCTGTAATTTACCCTAGCCTACAACATGACTAAGGAAAATAATCGTTTGCGCATCAAACTCACATTTTTTCCTCTTTACATACAAATGGTTAGCCCTCAATGTAGTCAAAACCATTCGTAAGTGATCCACATGATCTTGGAGGTTTTGATTGTAAATTACAATATCATCAAGATAAACAACAACAAACCGATCGATGAACTCCTTTAGCACATCGCTCATCAAATTACGGAATGTAGCAGGGGCATTTGTCAAGCCAAATGGCATGACTAAGTATTCAAATGATCCATACCTAGTCACCATGGCCGTCTTAGGGACATTTCCAGCTGCAATTCGGACTTGATAGTACCCCGACCTCAAGTCCAACTTCGTAAAGTAGGTTGCACTGGATAACCGATCGAAAAAGTCTACCACCGAAGAAATAGGGTACTTATTCTTCACTGTCAGCTTATTCAGTGCCCTGTAGTCCACGTACATCCGAAGGGGTCCATCATGCTTCCGCAGGAACAGGACTGGTGCTCCATAGGGTGCCTTGGATGGCTGAATAAATCCAGCATTCAACAACTCTTGCAACTGCTTCCTCAGCTCCTCCAACTCCTTTGGGGCCATTCTGTAAGGGGTTTGTGCTGGGGGTTTTGAGCCAAGGATCAGCTCAATCTCATGGTCAATCACCCTTTGTGGGGGTAACTGCTTCAGCAACTCCGAAGGTATCACGTCGTTGAAGTCCTCTAGTACCTCAATAACTACATCAGGGATTTTTGCTGCCATGCCTACATTAGTTTCCACCAAGGCCACCAAGAATGTTGGTTCACCCTTTCGTAGTCCATCTTTTACTTGAATGGCTGAAAGGTGGGACAGCTTTGTACTATCTTTCCCTGAAATCATGTTAGAAGCAAGGATGGGACTTGTTCATCACAAACAATCCTCTGAAGAATGGCATTAAGGCTATGCTCCCCAAATGTAGAAAGTCATTTCCAAGGATAACATCAAAGTCATCCAAGGGAACTGCCAAAAGGTTGATCTTCTCTTCCCAAAACCCAACCTTAAGATTCACATTAGATGTCATACCTTGAATTCGTTTTACTTTATAATTTACAGCTTTCATTTTGTTGGAATTCTCAACAAGTGCGAGTCCCAGCTTTTCCACCATGTGTTCCGCCACGAACGAATATGTTGCTCCTAAATCCACCATTGCCAAGACTCGTTTTTGATTCACCTCCGCATCAATGTACATCAGCCTCTCCAAAGGGCTTGTCTTGGCTTGTTTAATGGCATTCAACAATTGCAGTGGGTTCATCTGGGGTTGGCCATCATCTTCCGCGATCAAGGATGAGATTTTCTTCTTCTTTGGCTAGTCCAGTGCCTTGTGAGGGTCGTTGCAAATGAAGCAGCCCTTGTGTGAGGAACTTGTTGAGGGCTTAGTGTCTGCATTCGGGGCTAGCTTCAAGCTCACTTGGTTACGAGGGAAGGGCTTCTTCTCACCCTTCTTATGATGGTCCTTGAACGGCTTCTTCTCCTTGTTTTTCCCCTCATTCGTGGAAGAACTAGTCTTGAAGTCCACAAGACTATCAGCCGCGGTAATCGCTCCGGGCAAGTCCTTTACCCTTTGCCTCCTTAGCTCAGATTGAGCCCATGACTGCAATCTAGTAGTGAAGTTAAAGAGTTTGTCCTCCTCTGACATGTTTTTGATGTCCAGCAAGAGAGAGGAAAACTCCTTAACGTAGTCTCGAACTGACCCCGTTTGTTTGAGCTTGCGCAAGGCTTCCCGCGCTTGCCGATCAGCATTGGTAGGAAGGAATTGATTCTTCAACTCCCTCTTTAGCACCTCCCAATCCACGATCTTAGGTCTACTCGCAGCCGCATCATCGTCTACTCTGGTCCTCCACCAGAGTTTTGCGTCACCTTCTAGATACATGGAGGTCAAGATAACATTTTGGTTTTCCTCCGTCTGGACAGTAGCAAAGTATTGCTCCATGTCCCAAAGAAACTTCTCAAGCTCCTTCGCGCTCCACTTGCCTGAGAATTTCTTTGGCTACGACACCTTGGTTCTAGGCTTTACTGCAACTATAACCTCTGAGGATTCACCCACGGCTCGCTTGAGCTGACTCACCTCCAAAGCCATTGTCGCAGCTGTTTCGGTGGTGAGTTCTCCCATAGAACATACATCCGCTACAAGCTCCTTAAATTTGGATTCCCACATAGCTATCATGGCCTCTTGTGACTCTCCTCTAGTCACCAAAGAAGCCACCAACATCTCCAAGCCTTCAATGCGCTGTGCCGATATTGAGGACTCCGCCGGGACAGTCATCGTTGCCATCATGTGTTCTAGGTGAGCTACCCTCTCACTTAGATCACTTACTGCTCGGGTCTCCATCGTCTCCTAAACTGGGCTCTGATACCAATTGTCACGGGGCTATTAAGTGAGGGGTTTACCCTAAGAAAATTTTTCTCGCTCAACCCAACCCGTGGTGCCTAAGGGCCACCTTAGTTCAACACTACTAATACCCATAGTAAATGAACAACAATCAATTGCACCAAGGAAACATTTTACTAAGCTCTCAATGGGAATACAATATCGGTACTCTATGCTTTCCCAAGCGTAGAGCCCATGGCTTTATAGATCAACCAACAAGTAGTTACATAACTGTCAAGGATACATGTCCTGATTACTTTGATTACTGCATTCGTTGAGAGATGGCGTCCAGAGACATACATTTCACATGCAATGTGGCGAGTGCACTAGTACACTCTAAGACGTGCAGGTACAGCTCGGCTTACCTATCAAAGGTATGCCTGTGACGGGAACCACCGATACAGACTATGCTGAGGTCTGTGAGAGGCTACTTGGTGGAATTCCTGTTGGAGATGACCTTCATGGAAATAAACTTAAAGTTGAATGGCTTGATCGTAACATACCAGCTATACATGACGACAGTGATGAGGAATCGGTGCGACGTTACATTCGATCGTACATACTGCAACTTATCGGTGGTTGTCTATTCGCCGACAAGTCAAATCGATATGTACATTTGATGTTTCTACCGTTGCTCGAGGATTTTCAAACAACCGGAAAGTATAGTTGGGGGAGTGTCTGTCTGACTTATTTGTACAGGGAGTTGTGTCGCGGATCTCGCGCGGGTGCACATGAGGTTGCAGGCGCTTCAATTCTTGTACAACTATGGGCATGAGATAGATTTCCATTTATAGGATCAAGGCGCCTTGGTGTTCTTAGAGTTGAACCTCGAACAGTGGATGGAGAACCAATGTTTATTGACGTTTCATTGGGACACAGGTAATACAAATGTTATTTCATAAGTTCGATAAAATTAACTCCACTTTCGTTTTACTAATTTATTGTTTTTAATACAGATGGATCGATGCATTTTCGGTTACGCTGAGTGTGACACACGTTTTATCAGCTTACCGTGATGCACTCGACTCGTAGAATGAGGATGAAGTGGTGTGGCAACCTTATGATGAATTCATCGAGTCTCTTCCAGGATACTGTACTAACTGTCACAGTAATTGGCTATCGACGTATCCTCTAATTTGTTTCCATATAGTTGAGTGGCATCGACCAGGAAGGGTTATGTGACAATTCAGAATGATACAAGTCGTGCCACCAAACTGTGATTACGACACCCGACTGCACCGCATCGAATTGCGGGAACACACTCAAAAAAACTGAGTGGCTTTTCACGCAAACTTTATATAAATGTAGGAAAATCGTGCTGACAGCATAGTCATAGTGGAACAAGAAAAAGGACACGATCAACGAGACTACATGACGTGGTATCGATCAGTCACTAGACAATTCATTGGACACGACGGGGCTTTACGTGACTATTCGGTAACCTTGAAACTATTATTTTGTTTTCCTCAAGAGTTACATCTTAAATTGCGTGTATTAAACTCATGTTTTTTATATCAGTGTAAGTTAGAGCATCGACTGCGGCGAGTGTTAATTGAGGATGGGTACGAGCAAGGTCTTGTTGCGCTTGATGTAGGTATTAAAATTTTAGATGAAGATGAAAGGCAAAGGTCTACTTTATGAAATGATGGAATTGATGTCAAACAGACCATAAATGAGGTGAATGGAGAAGAAGATGAGGAAGATGATCAGAGTGAATCAAATAGAGAAGTGAGAAGAAGAACAACACAAACATAGACTGTGGGTAAAGCACCATGTGTCCTCATCCACCATGTCCATTTCGTCGGACAGAGACTGCTGTTGAGAGTAGCAGACTTTCTCATCCACCACGTTCATTTCGTCCGAGAGCGAGAAGAACAGAGACTCTTGGTGAGAGTGGCCAACGTTTATCCCCGCCACATCATTCTTCTTATGGGTACATTCCTACATTGTCCGCAATGCAACCAGAACCTCGCATGTTTATACTTAGGCCGCCGATCATGAATCTTCCTCTTTATCATTTTGATCCTAATGCACCTGGGTCGTCGTCTTCATATATGGACCATGGAATGCCTAGACATCCAATGTATCCTTTATTGCCTCAATACATGTCGAGTCCATTTACTCCACCATGTTAGAATTACAATATGTCATGCAGTGGAGATGACTCATTCATGAACTTGTTATGCATGCCGATGCCTCATGTTCCTTTCGGCCAACCACATACAAGTAGTCAGTATTTTGAAATGGTTCAACCTCTTATTTTTGCATTAGTACCAGAGACGAGTCGAGTTAACCAAATGAAGAACATCAATCGACTCAACGAAATTCAATGCAAGATCAACAACCTCAACAAACTCAACCGGATGTACGGACACGACGTCCAACTCGCAATAGAGTACGTCTGGTTTGCATCACGGAGCAACAACGTCAATGTAACCGTCGATAGGCCTGTATGATGAGTTTTTTTGATGTCGTTGTGATTTTTTTCTAATTTATATCTTAGGTAAATGAAGTTGTATACAAGCTTTTTCATGGAATGAACTTATTTTTCAAAACTTCATTATTGTTTTAATTTTAAATTTTAGACAAAGAAATAGCGTACTTTTGCATGGGTTGCATGGTTTGTAGTGGATATGCATGGGTTGCCCCCTCGAGATACGTGTGTGACTTTTGCATGGATTGTCCACCTCGAGATACATTTGTTGTTTGCATGGGTTGTCCTTCTCGAGACACGTGCGTGACGTTTGCATGGTTTACTTAGATTGCACAAGGTTACATGAGTTGTCCACCTCGACATACATGCATGACCTTTGCATAGTTTGCATGGATTGGACGAGGTTGTAGGAGTTGTCCACCTAAAGATACGTGCGTGAAGTTCGCATAGATTGCACGAGGTTACATGAGTTGCACGCCTTGAGGTACGTGCTTGGCGTTTGCATGAATTGCACGAGGTTGCATAGGTCGTCCACCTCGACATACGTGCATGACTTTTGCATGAGTTCTCCATCTCGAGATACAAGCGTGGCGTTTGCATGGGTTGTCCACGTCGAGATACGTGTGTGTCGTTTACACGAGTTTTCTACCTAGAGATACGTGTGTGACGCGGGTTGTCCATCTCTAGACATGTGTGTGTCGTTAAGTTGCATGAGTTTTCCACCTCGATACGATACGCACTTGTTGCTTGTAGTGGTTCTTATTTTTGAGTTTGACAAAAAAACTCTTTTTAAAAAGGAGCTATTTATACAAAATACAAAAGTGTATGAATAGCTTATTTTCAAAATGAGTCATTCATATAAGTTCTTCCACCTCATCAAACCACCACGCCACCTCATCATCAGTGGCTCCTTTTCAAAAGAAGACGTACATTACTTTTGTAATTTTAAAGTAACCCTCCGAATAAAAAAGTAAACGCCCGTTACTTTGTGAAAAACTCTGGACACAAGCCTTCTGATCTCTGACGCGGCTGCCACGAAGAGGACGTTATGGGGTGAGGAGTCGCCGCATGGCATGAAATACAACGGGCAGTGGCGGGGTCCACATATCATGGAAGGCGGACAGTCATCTAAACCAAGTAGGTCATGGGCCCAAGGGGAAGGTAAGCCCAAGAAGAAAAAATTAATCCAACTGTCTTTATTTGACTGTGTAGGTAGGAAACGGGCCCAAATTGGTGAAAAGCCCAGCCCATAAAGCCAGTCCAACGTTCTATATCAGTTCCTCTCTAAGAAAGGTTTTAATGTGAAAACTAAGTGATATACTCCGAATGAAGGAAATCTGACACAAATGATATACTCCGACTCTGAAAGCAACGAATCGGAATTTGAATCAATGGAGGGTCAACTTAAGGAGGAGGGAACAGAGGATATTCGACTTTCTGATCAAGCGGAAATTGAACACTGTAGACCAGCCAGGCCTAATGCTGCAGAGAAGGCGGAGGCAGAGGTCCGGTCAATAGCAGACCTCTATGCTGAACTAGACGCTGATAGGTTATCGCTTAGTCGTTTCGAGTTAGAAGGGATGGATTTAGAGGGAACAGGCATGGTGGCGTGATGAAGTCCAAGAATTAGCTTGCAAATTCTTGATAGGATAATGAATCTTGATAGGATAATGATGAAGTCCAAGAATTAGTTGCAAATTCTTGGAAAAATAGGAAGAGATATGACTCGCAACGATCCGGGGGTATGGGTTTATTGGAAACGACGTGGAGATCACAACTCACAAACTTTGCCGTGACTACGACGTTTTTCGGCCAAATTCCATCGTTTCGCCCTCCGAAACGGCAATTTTGCTATTTTTGGAAACTTTTGTTTCGCTTATAACTTTCATTAGGAATTTCCGTTTTTATTGCCGTTTGCTGCGTTTGTTTCTATTTTTCGTCTAGTTTTCGTTTAGTGGCTTTTTAGACTTTTTACTATTTTTGGCAATTTTAGGGTTTCGCTATTTAAGCGATCTATTTGGTGTAATTCGTAGTTTTTGGTTGAAATAAAAGAATTTTTGAACTTTGGCTTAAGTTCGACCTAGATCGAGTTGTTCGTGGATTCGTTCAACTGGTTTAGAAGATCTCCGCCGCGTCGCTTGGTATCGAGCCTCGTTCAGCCGTGATTGGAGAAATCATGCCGCCAAGAGGAACCAAAGAACGTATCGAGGAGGTGTATGATCGTAACAATCGAATCGACAAATTGGCCCATTAATTGACCAACGCATGGTCGCGGTGGTAGAACAATTAATCGCCAAAATCGATCGCTTGTTGGATCTAAGCATATGGATCGTATCCTCCCATTCGAGAGGACGGATTCTCGTAGGTTCTCGCGAGGAGATGGAGGGACTCCCATCACGGATCGAGAGAGTTCGTGGTTGGGGTTCGATGACTTGCGCAGACCTTCAGTCATAGAAGTGTGGTGGTTACCGCTATCTTCTGAGGAGTCCGCCTGGGGTTCGGCTGCCTCGTGCCGGGAAGAGGAGCGCAGTAAGAGAGAGTGGTTTTAGGCCCTCCGCGTTACTGGGAGGCGACGGAAGTATTATGCCCGTGGCGGCGTGCAACCAAAGAGTCTTTCACCCGAGAGACCGGAGAGGAGGGCACGGCTCGGAGCAAGGACGCCAACATGATGTGATTGTTCGACGCCGCTCACGAGTTCGATGATTCGGTTCGAAGGCGACGCCGAGGAAGAGATTGGTGAAGAAGAGTGGGGAGAGAGAGGACGCCCGATTTTGGGATGAAGATGAAAACCACGTTCATGAGAGATGAGTTTGCGAGCGAGCCGCCATCGTCGCAGTTTTGGAAGGGTCGAAGGAAGATGGGTTTAGAAAGAAAGAGAAGAAATTGAAGGGGGATAAGAAGTTTGATAAGGGAGGAAGATGAGCTCGAAGGGTGGGAGCTTGTCTGGCGATTTATCCCGCCGCGATCGCGAGATGAAGGAGTTCGGGATACGGTTGTCGGGCGGATTCGAGGATGACCAAGAAGGTGTTAGGACTATGGATGACGATAACTTCATAGATGATACCGGAGTGGATCCGCACGACCAAGCACGGCAGTTGACAACGAAGGCTTTATCGGGGATGCGCCACGCTGAGAAGGGCCACGAAACTAGAGAGTCTCTTGATATTTTGCTTGGCAAAGTTAGCCTCTTACAATCCGCAGCCGAGGTTCTTTCGGGCCGAGGGGTGCCAAAGAGAAGTGGCTCGCAGTGAGGTTGACACCGCTAGAGCGATCCTCGGGGCAAGCGTAGTTGCCGCCATTACAAATTCGAGGAGATTTTGTTTGCCGCAATTCAAACCGAATCAAGGCATGGTAACAAGAAGGAATCTAATATACCGATGGCAAGTGCGTAAGACTTTGTTCGTGGGTCGCAAGAGATTCACCAATTTATCAAAGTTAACTCGCAGTAAGGTCGCCGACAAGTACAAGGATTCAAAAAAGTGTGAAAATTAATGTCAAGCATCTTGTTCCCGAGTATGGGGATACGTTCGATGATGACAATTCGAGGGCGAATTGTGTCCACCCCGGGGAGAATGATGAAGTCCAAGAATTAGCTTGCAAATTCTTGATAGGATAATGAATCTTGATAGATAATGATGAAGTCCAAGAATTAGTTGCAAATTCTTGGAAAAATAGGAAGAGATATGACTCGCAACGATCCGGGGTATGGGTTTATTGGAAACGACGTGGAGATCACAACTCACAGCTTTGCCGTGACTACGACGTTTTTCGCCAAATTCCATCGTTTCGCCTCCGAAACGGCAATTTTGCTATTTTTGGAAACTTTTGTTTCGCTTATAACTTTCATTAGGAATTTCCGTTTTTATTGCCGTTTGCGGCGTTTGTTTCTATTTTTCGTCTAGTTTTCGTTTAGGGCTTTTTAGACTTTTTACTATTTTTGGCAATTTTAGGGTTTCGCTATTTAAGCGATCTATTTGGTGTAATTCGTAGTTTTTGGTTGAAATAAAAGAATTTTTGAACTTTGGCTTAAGTTTCGACCTAGATCGAGTTGTTCGTGGATTCGTTCAACCGGTTTAGAAGATCTCCGTTCTATATGTTTGGTGCGAGAGTGAAACACTGGATTTGAAGCTAAAGCCCCTGCACCCATGTTATATGACCAGATGACAGGAACAGCTGTGAGATGAAAATGTAGTTCACCAAGAAGAGATTGAATCTAGGCAAGTTTAGCTAAGGCTGGCAAAATGTGCCCGGTCCCGTTTGGCCCGTTTTGTCCGGTCCCGTTTTAAACGGGACCGGGCAATATTTATTTGACAAACATACGGGTTCGGACAATATTTTATGTCCGTTTAAAAATACGGGATCGGGTCTGGGCAAAAATTTAAAAAAAACCGGTACCCGTTTATGATTAATTTGAAGGGCATATAAGTAATTTCACTGTTAAAAAAAAGGGTACCCTAAACCTAATTTCACTCTCACCGCCTCACCTGGTTCACACTTCACACGCACACACCTCGCGCTCACTTGACTCACTCACACAAGACACTCAAATCTCACCTCTCACTCTCACGCTCACGCTCTCTCTCGTCTCGACTCTCTGCTCTCTCTCTCTCTCACTACTAGCGGTGCGAGACGGCGTCGCCGGCTCCTCCTCCACCGCTTCGGCTCCCATTTCTCCCCCGGCTCGACGGCGCCAAGCAATTCCTCGGAAACGCCCTCCTCTCCGACTTCCTCGGCGCGGCGCCACCGCCACCACTCCTTCGCCTCCTTGTCCTCCACCTCGCCAACGCCCGGATGCGCCTCCGGACCCTCCCGACCCCATCGACTCCCTCAACCCCTCCGTTCGCGATTCTCGATTGCGCGTCAGGGTTTGCGTTTCATTGTTTGGGAGGCTTGCGAGCGATGGACGGTCCGATCAATGGAGGAATCGTACTATGAGGTTCGGGAGTCGAAGCTCTGCGCGGTCCATTACGTCAACACGGTGTTGCGGGGTCCGTTCTTCTCCGAGTTCGATTTTGCGGCTCGCTTCGATCTCGATCGGACAGAGCGCCGATGATGATCCGAGCTCCGGCGATTTCGCGCGGTTGCGGTGCCGCGGACGAGTCGCACAATGTCTCCATGGGCGGTGATTTCGGTATCCGTGTCTACGATTTATTTGATGTTCTTGGATTTGGTTATATATCTGCTGTGCGATGATGTTTTTGATTGTGTTTGAATTCGCGAAGGTTGTTGTTGGAGATTTTTAACAATAAAAAGCGGACAAAACGGGTCCCGTATGTTTTACAAACATACGGGACTGGACAAAAAAAAATTGCCCGTTTCAAAAACGGGACCGGGTCTGGGCACCAAATTTAATAATTTTAAAAATGGGTGTCCAGTCCCGTTTATGTCCGTTCCCGAATTTTTGCCAGCCCTAAGTTTAGCAGCAGACTGAGTTAGTGCTCTATACTCAGCCTCAGTAGAAGACCTGACAACCACATGTTGCTTCTTAGACTGCCAGGAGACTAGAGAACCACCAAAATATATGATATAGCCTGCTATAGAGCGACGATCATTTGGGGATGAAGCCCAGTCGCATCAGCAAACCCAGTAAGAACTAACTCCTTCGAAGCTTTAATATGAAGATATGAGAAAGTTGTACTTTTCAAGTAGTGTAATACATGCTTCAAAGCTTGCCAATGTTCCATTGTGGGACATTATTAGAACCGGCTAAGTTTGTTCACAATCAAAGAGATATCAGGCCTGGTGTGAGTGAGGAACTGCAAACCTCCCAAAATGCTTCTATATTGAGTGACGTTGGAGAACAAAGGAATATCATCCTTGTACAACTGTTTCGAAGCAACTGCAGGAGTATTTGCAGGTTTCAAATTTTTGAATCGTGCTTTATGGAGAAGTTGATGAACATACGAAGCCTGACTAAGATAAAAGCCAGAAGCATCTTGTGCTACTTCGATGCCTAAAAACAAACTAAGTTCCCACAAATCTTTAAGGGCAAACACCTTGTTCAACTTATCAATGAACAGTTGAACTAGGAGAGTAAAATTCACTGTTATCAAGATATCATCAACATAAATGAGTATGTAAACCAAAGAAGATCCTTGTTTGAAAACAAACAGTGACGTATCAGCTTTGGAATTGTAGAACTGCCACTGAAGTAGAGTAGATTTCAGTTTATCAAACCAAGCACGAGGGGATTGCCTCAAACCATAGATGGCCTTGACCAATTTACACATATGATGAGGTATAGCAAAATCCACAAATCCTTCAGGTTGAGGCATATACACTGTCTCCATTAACTGGCCATAGAGAAAGGCATCATTAATGTTTGATTGCCTTACACTCCATTGAAAAGAAGCAGCCAAAGTTAACATAATGCGAATGGTAGAAGATTTAATCTCAGGACTGTAAGTAGTAGTGAAATCCACCCCTGGTATTTGAGTATTCCCTTTTGCAACTAAGAGAGCCTTATGTCTGGTGATGGTACCATCAGTGTTATTTTTCACCTTAAACAACCATTTATTGCCCACAAGAGTTTGATCTTTAGAAGGAGGGACCAAAACCCAAGTATGATTTTTCTGCAGTGCTGTGAATTCATCTTCCATAGCTTTCACCCAATGTGCACTCTGTAGAGCTACTTTAGCTAATGTAAGTTCTAAAGTGAGAGAATCAACACTAGCAGTGAACACTTTTGGTTTATAAATGCCACTCTTAGAACGAGTGATCATAAGATGAGAAGGAATAATTAGTGCTGGTAAAACTTGTGATGGTTGTGATGGCGATGATGGTGAGGATAGTGATGATGGAGGTGGTGACATTGGTTCTGATGGTAAAGGTGATAAAGTTGGTGGTACATGTGGTGAAGCCTGTGATTCCAGAGGGTCTGATAGCGAAGTGGTAGGTACAGAAGAAGCTGAACTTAATCGATTTAATGTAGTAGGTACCACCAGCACATGAGGATTACGATGTATGAAGGTATGTAGGACTGAGATGATTGAACTGGTACAGAATGTACAGTTGGAGTAATAGTAACTTGAAATGATGGAGGAGAAGGAACTCCATGACAACTTTGAACTTGAAACAAGTATTGGTAAGAAAAGTCATCTTCATTAAATAAGACATTCCTGCAGATGTAAACCCTCCCAGTAGTACTTAAACATCGATAACCTCTGTGTTGTGGACTGTAATCGATGAAAACACATTTGAACTTGTGATTGTTGTATGGTCTCAAGTAAGGAAAACAGCACAGCCAAACACTCTGAGTAAATCATACTTAGGAGGAGATTTCCATAGTACTTGATAAGGAGACTGTCCAGCTAACACAGGTGTTGGTAACCGATTAATAATGAAAGCAGCAGAGTTACAAGCATCCCACCAGAAGGAATAAGGAAGGCGTGCTTGAGCAAGAAGATTAAGAGTAGACTCCACGAGATGCTGTGTTTACGTTCTGCTCTGCCATGTTGTTGATGAGTATGATGCCTAAACATGATGCCATTTGCAGCTAAAAACTTCTCAAATGGTCTATATTCACTTCCCCAGTCTGATTGAACACACTTAATACTAATTGAAAATTGATTTTCCACCAGATTTTTAAACTAAATGAACCAAGTTAAAGCTTCACTCTTAGCTTTCATAGGATAAATCCAAGTGAACCTTGAAAAGTCATCAATAAAGTGAATGTAATAGATGTAACCATCATTGGATTTTATTGGTGAAGGTCCCCAAACATCAGTGTGTATTAGAGCTAAAGGACTAGAAGCATGATCTATGGATCTAGGAAATGGAAGAGAATGTGTTTTTCCTAGTTTACATGCCTCACAAAAATTAGATATACTGGTTTTATTCGTTGTCACATTACAACTTCGCAGTACTTAAGCTAATACTTAAGCTGAAGGATGAGGTAATCTGGCATGCCAAACTGAAGTGGATGAAAGCTTCTTGACTGTCATCATAGCTACTGAATTAAACTTCTGTTCTCGAGGGCTTGAGTCCTCATTCGAAGTGAATTGGTATAGACCATCCTTAAGCTTCCCTTTGAGAATAGTCTCTTTGGATTGAATATCCTTTATGAAACAATGTTTGGAATGAAATTCAACAAATACAGGATTTTCGTTAGTTAACTGAGAAACACTGAGAAGATTCTTGGCAATGTGAGGAACATAAAGAACATTATGTAATTATAGATGAGGAGATATACTTGTAGATTTGATAGAACCAATGGAATCAATTGGCAGGACATTACCATTCCCTACTGTTAGAGAAGAAGTACCTGCATAAGGAGATTTATTATAGAGCCGATTCATGTCATTGGTTACATGGGAAGAGGCACCACTATCAGCATACCAAGTTTGGTCAGTCACAAATTCAGGTGAGGCAAATGACTGAGAAGAATTTCCAGCAGCATAAAATGCATTTGGAGTAGGACTTGGTAGCCTAAATGGAGTTGTATGAGTAGCATTTTGATTCACATATGAAGACTGTGAATTCCCTGAACCGTATGACATATCAGTCCTGTAATAACATATTGAAGCTTCATGTCCATGTTTCTTACATATTTGACAGATAGGACTATTTCCACCATTATATCTACCTCGTCCTCTGCCTCTATTTTCCTCTTCCATGAAAACCACCTCTATGTCCACCATTTCCTCTTCCTTGATGGCTAGATTGACTATATTGTTCTTGAACTTTGTTCCCAAGAGAACCATTAGAAGACTTCATAAATGCAGCATTAGCAACTGGAGTGACACTCATGTTTCCCAAATTTACAGTTACATTATGCACATGTTGAAGTCTAGCTTCAAAGCCTAACAAAGATGCATACATTTCATGCCAAGTTAACATAGGTTTCTCCTGCAACACTGCAGCATATATTGTATACTCTGAATCTAAACCAGTAAGAGCACTTGAAATTAAATCAGTATCAGACATTGGAGCACCAGCAGAGGCCAGATTATCTGTATTTTCTTTCAAACCTTGTAGGTATTGTATCATGGTTTTAGATCATTTTGTTGCTTTCAGTATGTTATTCCTACATACTTGAATCTTGGATTTATTTTGAGCTCCACGCAAATTTGCAATAACTTCCCAAACTATATGTGCAAATGATGATGATGTTACTCTCATGATCTGTGATGTAATATTTGGGGAGAAAGAACTCAAGATAATTTGCAATAATAATTGGTCTTTTGAGTTCCAATCTTGATAACTCGGATTGAAAGCACCAGTTTATGGATCAAATTTGTTTGGACATGGTACATCACCCATCAATCTTCCATCTAGGTTGTAACCTCTAATTGCAGGCATCAGCAATGTCTTCCACAACAAGTAATTGTTCTCATCTAGCTTAACAGACATAGATTGACTTAATGAATGTCCAAAAGGAGCAATGACAGAAGACGAACCTGAAATACTATAACCAGATGTGTTTTGCACTTCCATTGCAACTCCATAAACTTAATTTCCTCCATTTCTTACAGTGACAACTCCAGAACTTTCAATTCTCGCCATTCCAGCATTAACATTGGCTCCAGTACCTTCAACTGGTAAATCAGCCATTGTTGTATAGCTTGGATTTTGACTTGATGACGAAGGATCGTCTTCCATGGCAATCTACGCCTTCTAAAGCTCTGATACCATATGAGAATTCATCAAGAACATATGAACTAACACACACAACATATTTGGAAATGCATTCTATTCCATAACAGAAAGTTGTTCCCCTTTCTTGTATTTATATTAGTACACATAGCTCTTTAGTACACTCTATCATTTACACATCCCACATGCTGTTGCAACTAACATTTCACACTTGCTTTCTACATTCAATCTCATACACACTACTCCTACTCAGTGTGTTACTCTTATACAAGAGATTCAAAGACGCTTAAAATAGTGCAGAATTGTGATCAGGGATCAGGGATCAATGGCAAGCAATTCTCCACCTCCAAAGTTACAAAAGGAATTGGAGATGTTAAGTTTTAAGGTGAATTATGGGGGTCATGATAGTCGGGTTTTCCCTAGTTAATCATGAGGATAGTAACATGGAATGTAAGTGGAACTGGGGGGGTTGTTAAACAGAGGTTAGTCAAGGAAACAACTAGTCAAGGAACCAGTTTGGTTTCATGCCTGGGAGGTCAAGTAGTCATGGGGTGTGTTGAAGAATGATATTCTTAAAGTGTTCAGGGATCACACCGGGGAAATCAATACTACAGTAAATGAAACTTTAATCTGTTTGATCCCAAAGAAGATGCAAGCCAAGAAAATTAAAGGAATTGAGGCCTATCAGCTTGGTCACCTGCCTATATAAGCTGATAGCGAAAGTATTGGCAACACGTCTGAGGGTGGTTATAGAGCACACTATTGCTAGGGAACAAGGGGCTTTTATTCAAGGGAGACAGATGACTGATCTTATTATGTATGCAAATGAAGCAATCGATGATGTGAGGATAGGTCATAAGGAAGGCTTTGTTCTGAATCTGGATTTCTAGAAGGCATACTATCACATTGAGTGGGAGTTCCTAGACTACGTTCCGGAAAAGAAAGGTTTCGGGTTGAGATGGAGGTGTTAGATCAGAGGCTGCTTGAAATCAATCTCCTACTCGGTGGTAATTAATGGTAAGAACCAAGAAAAATTCAAGGCATCGAGAGGTTTGAGGTCGGGCGATCCTTTATCGCCTCTTTTATTCATCATTGTGGTTGATGTTATGGGGAGGATGATCAATATGACAAAGCAACACGTACATATTTCTGGCTTCAAGATTGGGTCAAATAAAATAGACGTGTTACATCTGCAGTTTGTAGATGACTCGCTAATTCTGGTACAAAATGATGGGCAATCTTTTTCTAACATACTCACGATTTTGGATGGTTTTTGTTTGATTTCAGGTCTCAAGCTAAATAAGAGGAAATGGAACATCCTATGTATAAATGTGGAGGAAGAGTTAGTCTTTGATTTCGCGGAAAACTTGGGAGTCTCAATTGGCTCATGGCTGATGTCGTGTTTAGGCCTACCGTTGGGTGTCGATCCGAAGCTGAAGGCTTTTTGGGAGCAGGTGGTTAACAAGATAGAAAAACGGTTGGAAGGGTGGAAGAGAGCGCAATTGTCAAAGAGGGGGTCGCTTAACTCTTATTCATTTTGTTTTAGATGCTAAAGCAGCGGAGATCTTCTAAATCAGTTGAATGAATCCACGAACAACTCGATCTAGGTCAGAACTTAAGCCAAAGTTCGAAAATTCTTTTATTCAAGCAAAAAAAACTGCGAATTACATCCAATACGTCGCTTAAATAGCGAAACCCTAATATTTGTCAAAAATAGTAAAAAGTCCAAAAAGCCCTAAAAGCCCTAAACTGAAAACTAGACGAAATAAAAACCCTAAAATTAATCATGTCATATCTTTCCATCATATTTTTCTAAGAATTTGCAAACTAATTCTTGGACTTCATCATTATCCTGTCAAGATTGGACTTCATCATTATCCTGTCAAGAATTTGCAAGCTAATTCTTGGACTTCATCATTCTCCCAGGGTGGACAGAATTCGCCCTCGAATTGTCATCATCAGACGTATCCCTCTATCGCGTTGCTCCGCGCCATTCACCGCGTCGTTGCCAATGCCGTGTCAACTCGCTTTCCGCGCCGCGCCACCGCGTGCTGTCTCTCCGCCATCGCGCCGGCTGCCGCACCGCCGCTGAGCTAACGCGCGCCGCGCTGCTTTGTCCACGCGCCTGCCGGCCATTCTGCCGTCCGCGCTCGCCGCTCCTCGATGTGGGAACCGCGTCGTCGTCGCCGCCGCGGCTGAAGACCTTGGCTGGTCCGCCGCCTGCTGCAGTCCGATCTCGCCACTCACCCACGCTCACGGCTCGCGCTGCGTCGCTGCTGCGCGGTTGCTCGTCGTCATGACTGGAGGAGCCGTCGCGCGCCGGTCGTCCATCCGCGAGCTTCTCGCCGGCGTCCCTCTCTCTCTCTCTTTCCTTTTTTTTTTTCTCTCTTTCGGTTCTTTCTCTCTTCTCCACAATAGGAATTGCAGCTTCAGGAACATCGACATCTCTATCTACCTCATTTCCCATCAAGATGTAAACTACATCATAATCCTGTAATGCATCTTCAAATCTTGCCAAAGACAGCAAGCTGCTAGATTCTTTAGTAGGCTGAACTTCCTCCGGATCCTTGGCGGGTACTAGCACAATCTTCACTCCCTTGAACATAAGGGTGTATTTATTGGTTTCGCCATCATGCACAACTCCCCTATCAAGCGCCAAGGACGTCCCAAGAACAAGTGGCAAGCATTCATAGCCACAACATCACACCAGATCGAATCCTTGTAGTTAGCACCAATAGAAAAAGTCACCAAGGCGCGCTTCGACACCTTCACCTCACCACCCTTCTTCGCCCAAGCTAGCTTGTAGGGCCCGAGGTGTTGTTCGATTTGCAAGACCCAACTTCGAACCGCTTCAATCGAAACGATATTTCTCGCAATCGCTCGCATCAATCATGAACCCGCACACCTTGCCTAAGATGGTGCACTTGGGTCGAAAGATGTTATTCCGAGCCCACTCATCATCAGCGACTGCTCTAGGAGTCATACAAGAACGCCTCACAACCAAGGCAGTTTCCACATCTCCAGTCACGATCTCCTCTTCTGTGTTGTCAGAAGTATCAAAGGCTGGTTCTGCAGTGATGTTGGCCTCTTCCCCTTCGTCTTCCTCTTCGTTCTCAATAAAGAGAGCCTTCTTCCCTTTACATTCTGACTTCATGTGACCAACTTCGCCACAACCGAAGCATTTAATCCCGCTAGTGCTAAGTTTGTTCGTGCGACTAACAGGGTTAATTGCAGCGGTATTACCTCCAGTATTGGTTGTCCCAACACTAACATTACTGGAAGCATTACTCACACCCCGACGTTGTTGTTTCTCCACCAACAATGCTCGCTGGTGCGCTGCAGATAAGGAAGCCATATCAAACATGTTGACGACATCTTGGATCTGCACCCTTAGTCCACCAATATACCGCGCCACCAATTGGTCGTTAGTCTCCTGCAGTTCGTTTCTAACGACTAACTGATAAAACTCAGTAGTGTAATCATATACTAACTTTGCCCCTTGTCTCAGATTCTGCAACCTCTGATACATAAGGCGTTGGAAGTTGTAAGGCAAGAACTCAGCCCGTAAGTGCTTTTTCATCTTCTCCACGAGGTGATCTTCGCCTTTCCAATCCTATTTCGCATCAACTTCTGCTGTTGCCACCAAGCCATGGCCCTGTTGCGGAATCTAGTCGCAACCAGTTGCACACGCTTGTCTTCGGGCACACCTTTAAATTCTATGACTTCTTCAACTGACGCCAGCCAGTCCAAGAATTCTTCTGGTTGAAGGGTGCCATGGAATTCGGGACCTCCGTCTTCATCCTGCACTCCCACCGCTCGCGATCATCCTCAACTGCACGCGGCCTGTAGCGCCTCCTCGGTGCCTCAACATACTCATCCTCCCCTTCGGTAGAAGAATCTCTTACTGGTTCATCACCAACAGATTCCCTTCGATGGTTACGGATACGATCCATATTCCGACCCAACAACTGATCGATTCTGGCAAGTTAATTGTTCTACCACCGCGCCCATGCGTTGGTCAATTATTTGGCCAATTTGTCGATCAGATTGTCACGGTCATACACCTCCTCGATACGCTGCTGGTTCCTCTTCGGCGGCATGATTTCTCCAATCACGCTGAAGCAGGCTCTGATACCAACTGACGCAGCGGAGATCTTTTAAATCAGTTGAACGAATCCACGAACAACTCGATCTAGGTCAGAACTTAAGCCAAAGTTCGAAAATTCTTTTATTCAAGCAAAAAAACTGCGAATTACATCCAATAGGTCGCTTAAATAGCGAAACCCTAATATTTGTCAAAAATAGTAAAAAGTCCAAAAAGCCCTAAAAGCCCTAAACTGAAAACTAGACGAAATAAAAACCCTAAAATTAATCCTGTCATATCTTTCCATCATATTTTTCTAAGAATTTGCAAACTAATTCTTGGACTTCATCATTATCCTGTCAAGATTGGACTTCATCATTATCCTGTCAAGAATTTGCAAGCTAATTCTTGGACTTCATCAGATGCTATACCTACTCATTTTATGTCAAGTTTCAGGATTACGCAAGGCGTGGCTGATCACATCGAACAATGTATGCGCCAATTTCTGTGGGAGAGATTTGACGGCGGGGGAAGAAATTTCTTGGTAAATTGGCATAGACCAACTCTACCAAAGGAGTTAAGCGGCCTCGGAATAAGGAATGTTAGAAATCAAAACCAAGCATTGCTATTCAAATGGCTATGGAGATTTCCAGTGGAGCAAAATGCGCCATGGACAGGATTATTTGGAGCAAATATGTTACAAGGCGGAATGGATGGGACGCGGGGCCAGCTTGTAACGTGACGTACCGGTGTCTGTGGAAGGCTATCAGCTCTCTTTATGATTCTTTCCAGGCCAGACTTCGATATAATCCGAGATCAGGTAATAAACTTTTTTTTTGGCAGGATGTGTGGATTGAAAACCGACCTCTTCGGCTAGTTTACCCATGGGCGTTTATCGCAGCTAGAAGCAATGACGCACTTGTGGCGGAGGTAGCGACAATACATGCAAGCGAAGAAGGCAACACACTATGGGATCTTAACTATCGAACAAGAGTCAACCGATCCACATTGGACCAAATTGAAGCGCTTAGGGGGGTGTTGGTAGGATTTCATCTTAATGTTGGTGCAGACGATTCGAGAATTTGGGGAGAAGATCCTACATGAATCTGCTCTATCAAATCGGCGTTTCGCTCGCTTTGTGCTTTGGAGGGCACGGGTGCTATTCAAGCATACAAGGCAGTGCGGAAACAACCTTCACCTCCCAAAGTTAAATTTTTTGTATGGTTGATTCTCCAAAGGAAAGTTAACGTGGTGGAGGTGCTACAAAGGCGACGACCGAATATCTGTTTACTCCACACCAGTGTGTTATGTGCAGAAGGTGGGGAAAGGAAATTGATGATTTATTTTTAAGCTGTGCTTTTGCTAGAAATATTTGGGTCAAACTTGTTGGGGGAGATAGATTGGCACTGGGCTGGTACTAACTCGTGTGAGGAGCTATTTCGTGATGGAAGATGGCAGACGGGCAGGGGCGTATCTATGTTGGCCTTGCCCTGGGCTGCAAGTTTTTTTTTTTTTGGTTGTGTTTAAGCCGAAAAGGACAATTGAGCCCACCCTAAAAAATCTCTCAAACGGTCAAACCCTACCATTGACAACAAAAGAAATTAGTAACGGCACATACGACCAAAACGGCCTTGCCCTGGGCTGCAAGTTTTTTTTTTTTTTTGGCGTATCTATGTCAAATAGCCTTATTTTCACTTCTTCTACCTGGCTACCTTCACATAAATCAAACACATTAGAATGTCATTGATACAAACAAACACACACACACATTAGAAAGTCATAAATATTCCAACAATAGTGTATAGATCTTATATATATTAAATAAAAGAGTATATATATTGTATATAATGTTATAATATATATATTGCAAAACTAGTTTTTTTTGTAAATAATTTATTTTGAGAGTTAATACAACTCTTTTTATAAAAAAAAAATTGATAAAAAGGGTAATTGAGACAGTGAAGTTTGAAGTTGGTTTTGTACCGATAGAAGTTTAATTTGTAAAGTACAAACTTAACAATGCATCAAATCCAATTTTCTCAAAAGTTATGATAAAAATTTATAATTAAGATAAAAAATTTAATTTATTATGTATATAAATTAGCAACAGTAGTCCATTTTTATTATTTTTTTATGTTTCACATGTTTTTTAATATCTTTGATTATGTACTATTTACATTGATTGAATTAGGAGAATAAAAAGAAAGTTTTCACGACTTTAATATTTAATGAGACATTTTTTCTTTTAAGGATACCATACTAGCTTTGGACTAAACTCTATGGAGCGTCATGGTAACAAAAGAACGAAGACAATTTTTTTCTTTTTTAAATTAAGTGGGGAGACATTTAAGGTTGGCAATCTTTCTCCATCAGTTGTTGAGGCTTCATCTCATGAGGAAGCGAGACCCTTAGTTACTCTAACTTGAGAAGTTGATATTGATTATAATTCTCTTAAAAGAGATCCGGGCTTGCGTACTCCGATACGACAATATTCCTTCAATGTGCGAGATGAAATTAGACGAGCATATATAAAGATGGGGCTTTATCAACCTAGGTTGCCAGAATACCCACAAACTCTATTCGGAAATCAATATCGTCGCTTTCAACCAAAATGGTTTGGACAATTTCAATGGTTGGAGTATTCTCCTTCAAAGGACGCGGTATTTTGTGTCCCGTGTTACTTTTTTGAAAATGGTAATACACCTCACTGCACATTAACTAATGAAGGATTTAAAAATTAGAAAAGAGTTAATCAAGGGGTTAATTGTCCATTCTTGATACATATGGGAAGTATCAATTCGCCGCATATAAATTCTGTAGAATCTGTTGAGGATTTGTCGAATGTTACTCGACACATTCACATGTTGATAAATGCACAAACTTCAGAGGATGTTCAAAAAAATCGTTTGCGGCTTAAGGTTACAAGTGAGGTTGTTCGATGGCTTAGTTTACAAGGATACGCATTTAAAGGTCATCGTGAAGGTTCAACTTCAGAAAATCGAGGAAATCTCATAGAAATGTTAAAGCTTATGGGTAGATTAAATGTTAACGTTGAGGATGTTATACTCGACAATGCTTCAGGGAATGCAAAGTACACCTTACCAAATATTCAGAAAGAGATTTTGCATATTATGGCTAACATGGTGAACAAAAGATTCATGAAGAAATTGGAGATAAAAAGTTTTGTCTATTAGTTGATGAAGCCAAGCATGCAGGAGGTAAAGAAGAAATGGCAATTGTGTTGAGATTCGTGGATGGTCAAGGCTCAATTAAAGAGCCTTTTTTTATATTGTCCAAGTCAAAAACACCACTGCTTCAACACTTAAGAAAAGTGTATGTAACTCTCTTGCTCGGTATAACTTACTTATAGATGACTTACGTGGTCAAGGATATGACGGTGCTAGCAACATGCGTTGGGCATGGAATGGGTTGTAAGCTTTATTTCTCAAAGAATGTCCATATGCATATTATGTGCATTGTTTTGCTCATCGACTACAACTAGCATTAGTTGCAGCTTTTAAAAAGGAACCGTCAATTTGGTTACTCTTTTCAAAGTTCTTCTATTGTTAACCTTATAGGTTCTTCTCCAAAACGCCTGAGTTGCAAGTCTTTCAAGCTGTAGAGATTGCACGTAAAGTAGCTAGTGGTGAACGTGAAACTGGTAAAGGAGCTAATTAAATTGGAAGTTTACAATGAGAAGGAGAAACACGGTGGAGCTCTCATTTTGATTCTATTTGCAGTGTGATCGATATGTATTCGGCAACAATGCAAGTACTTAAAAAAATGGTTAATGATGGATCTACTGATTATATTTTTGGTGAAGCAAAAGATGTTTTAATGATGATGGAAACTTTTGATTTCGTATTTATATTGCATGTAATGCATAGAATCATGGAAATTATAGATTTGCTTTGCAGAAACTTGCAAGAAAAAACTTTAGATATTTTGAATGCAATAGATTCAATTGCCACAACAAAAGTTCTTTTTCTAAAATTACGAAATGAAAGTTTTGATCACCTTTTGATGTGTGTGAATTCGATTTGCATAGAGTATGAAATTGAAACACCCGATATAAATGCTTGGTACAAATAGGGCACAGGTCGTTCTTGTCAGCAAAAAAGTGTCGTCACAGTTGAGCATCATTACCACTTTGATATGTTCAATTTCGTGATTGACTATCAATTGGAAGAGTTGAGTTACAAATCCAATGATGATGCATTGGAAATCCTTAAGTTGATTGTGCTTGACAACCAAATGACCAGTTCAAATTATTTGATGTTGATCAAATATGTATTCTTGCAAGAAAGTTCTATCCTACTGATTTTAGTGATCAAGAAATGCATCATTTGAGATGTCAATTAGAGCATTATGAGGTTGATGTACTTCACCACAAGTGTTTTCAAAATTTGTCATTAATTTCTGAGTTATTGGAGATATTAATTCGAACAAATAAGTCGCATCACTACAACTTGGTTGAGAGATTGATTCGTCTTATTTTGACTCTACTTGTATCCACGACATCAACAGAGCGAACAATTTCAGATATGAAGCGTATTAAGACTGATTTACGAAATAGAATGGAAGAAGAATTCTTGACAGATACTATGATCATTCATATTGAACGAGAATTTGCTCAAAATATCGATATAGATGAAGTAATTGATGAATTCAATTCTTTAAAGCAAAGGAGGGCACAACTTAAATAGGTTTTTTTCTTCCTATTCTGATTTTTATATAATTTATTATTTAAGTATTATTTTTATTCTTTACCAACAATATAATTTATATTTGATTTTATATTGTTTGTGTTTGCAACTGACACACTTTTCAATGATCACATCATGTTTGTGACAAGTAGACAACAATTTTTAATTTAAGGTACTTCAATTGAACTCATTATCTATTGATTTGGTTTCAATTTGATCCATTCCAACTATTTGTGTTCAAATATATTTTTTTTATTTGCTTAATAGTTTGTGGCTTAATTTATGCAATAACCATGCTAATTTTATGTTTGTCATGAATGCATACATATATATTGTGGTATAACTTATTTAAAATATACATAATAATATATAAAAATAATAATTTAAAAAATATTTATAGCCCAGGGCTATCAAAAATCTTGGATTCGCCCCTAATCATGGTATTGATTAAATGTACAGATATAATATTTCTTGATCACTAACTATATATAATTAAAACAAAAATACCATGTACATCTCAATCTTATCATTACCATTGTAAAAAATTATAATAAATTAATTGCATTTGTGCCATGTCTATTTGTACAAACATACCCCATAAGTACTAATTTGACTTATAGGTTATTTTATGCACTCTTACTCTCCTTCCTTGTGTTCTTATCAACTGATTCATTTTGCATATATATATATATATATAGAAAAGACCAATTTAATTTATATATATATGTTGTTAAATTTTGCGACTTGGACTTTTTTTACATATATCATTTGTGGTGATCTGCCGAATATATCGGGATTTAGAGGAAAGTCCAATAAATTGGCAATAGCTAGCATTGTACTGGCAATGGCAATGGCAATGGCAGTGCATCCAGCGAACAATATGATGGACAGACTCAGTGATCTTCCTCTGCATATCATTCATTACATCTTCGGCTTTCTGGACTCCAGCTACGCTGTGCAAGCCAGTGTTTTGAGCAAAAGATGGAGACATGTTTGGCGCACTCTCCCCTATTTAAGATTCTACTCTTACGATACTCCACTACATTCTACTTCTTTCATAAACTTTGTCAACAAGGTAATAATCCTAAGAAACCCATTCACGAAAATCATAAGTTTCGCATTCTATTGCGACGATGTAGCCATTATCCCTCATGTTTATTCATTGCTTATCGTCGCATACAGACATAAACTTACCAATCTCGAGCTCGAAATCCCTGCGGCGCTGAACCGCCAATTCATTCATCACTTGCCTTTTTTGCCTCCCTTTTACTATCAAAAAACATACATTGACGTTCCTATCTCCTTGATTACATCCAAATCTTTGGTTAACATGAACCTCGACTTCAGATTCACCATAATAACACTGCCTAGCGAGATGCAAAAGAGGTCGTAGGCGTCCGTGAAGAAGCCCATGCCGGCTATGACTATGGCCGTGAAGTGGTACCGTTGTGTCTTCGCTAGATCAAGTGCGCTAAGCACTTGCAGTTGATCCCTCGCCATAGCTAGATTCAGTGCTGCAACATAAAGATCAAGAGATCAGTATTTTTACACCCGTTAAAATTCTCAATCTTATCACAAATACTTTAAAAAGCTGATAAAATTGTACATCGAGATGTGGATGAACATGTCTATACATGTATTTAAGGACTTTCAACAATTCAAACGTACGTCACCAATATGGATGCAAATAAGTTGGGGAATACCCACGGATAACGAAAATTTACCCTAATAAGTACTGGAGATTTTAAATAGGGATGGATACAAAATCTCATACCCACACCGATATGAGTATGGATAATAAAATATATCCACGGAGATCCCCATCGGTAATCCCCACATGAATACCCACGGGTAATCCTTACGAGGATACTAATCTATCCGTAAGGATCCACATGTATCAATTTATACACCATATGATATTTATTTATATATATATATATATATATATATATCATAAAGGAATTGATTTGAAGACAAGTTGTTCAAAGAGTATCAGAATAATCATAACCTAGGGATGAACTGTAATTTTAATTGTAAGAAATATTATAATATATTCATGTAAATTAATATTAATGAAAATGGGTGAAAATGGGTAGACAAATTTATTATAAAACAAAAAAATTGTAAATGTTGCATTTTTCATAAAATAGTTAGAACTTCAAAAATTGTTTTTTATCAACCGTGTCTTCTAGTTACAAAAATTTGAAAGATAACTAACTACATCATCGACCTCATTAATCAAGTTACATGGAAACATTTGAACTTGGATCCATGAAGCTGACCTCAACTAATTAGACATTGAGTTTTGTCGTTGTTGACCATGTACACTCAGAATAAAAATAAATTTCATGAAAGTCCTTTGTGTTTCAAAAATGTATTAGATGCCCCTTCTCATAGGTAAAAGAAACTTAATCTTTTTCTCACTCTTCTTAAATTGTTTCTATTTCTCTTTTGATGCTAAGTGAGTAATCACAATCAATTAACTTCCTATTTGAATTACTCTGGAGGCTGGGTTGAGGGAATGCGATTCGACTCCTATAGCTAGATGTATTTAATTTGGACTCAGTACGCAGAAAACCTTGTTGCCACTTGCGAGATATTTTCGTTTATATGAACCCTGCAATGTGTCTCCAGATTAGATTGGACGTTGCTTTTGGAATCCGTGCATCGAGACCACTTCTTCTTTTTTTTTTGTAATAATACCCTTTTAAGTTTAAGATACAAGAATCTAAGTATGCGAAACACTTAAATTAGGTAACATACCTTTTTACATTCTCTCCTCTTTTACTATTGTTGGCTCTAAGAAGTGCTGCACTTTCATTTTTTGTAGTCTCTTGTTTTTGGATTTTATTCTCTTAAAAGGCATGTTCTCTTGTTTTTTTTTTTAATAGTCTCGGCCACTACTTTCCACAATGCATCATGTTGACCTAATCTTTGGTTTGCAGGCAATCATTTACAATGCATTTGCTGCAACTGATGACTTCATGGGCGGTTGTTTGTGATGTGTGGTACTTGGAACCACAAAATGAAAAATCGGGAGAGACGGCAATAGAGTTTGCAGAGAGGTGAGTCACCTTTAGTTATGCACCAACTTAAATTATGCCTCACTCTTTGTCGTGTATGTATGATTGAAATGCTTTTTTTTTTTGTTCTATTTTACCTTTTCACTTGGCAGTCCCCGTTTCTTTTTTCAGGGTCAGGGACATAATTTATGTTTGAGCTGGTATCAAAAAGGTCCCTTGGGATGTGGATATCTGAAATATTAACGTTCTAGTCCGAAGCATACCGAGCAGAAGTAAGATTCATTCGCTCTCGTTATTTGCGTTGCAAGTTTTTCATAATTTATTAGCGAACAACCTAATCATCATATTGATGGACAATGGTGAAATTGGTGCATTTGGTCAATCTAATCTATCTCGAGTTGGAGACGTTGGGTCTGTGTAATTCTTTAGTGGTCCAATTAGGTAGCCATTTTGTTCCCTCGAAGTGCTAGTGTTAATTGGGAATTGAATTCAATCCACAATTGACTGAACTCACTTAGTTCCGACCATACCTAAGAAAGTTTAAATGTCCGACAGATATGATTTGAACTTGGAGGGACTTAAAATTGATACAGAAACTAAGGCATAAAACAGCAAGAAATCTAGTTTCAAGTCAAAGACTGATATGCAAAAAGGCTTGGAGAGAAAATTTCTTAAAATGCCTTGTTTTTATACATTTCAGTCACATATGCTGGAACTACAACATTTTTGTTGATCATTCTTGTGCAAGATATGAACGACAATTACTCGCATACTTAATATAATTCTTGATTTCACTCCTTTTCTTTTTGGTGTTTTTGATTTCATTCTCGAAAATGGGCACATAACTGTTGGTTAGCTTTTGTTCTTGGCGAGGGATTGAAGCTAAGATCTATACTTTTTGTTTTGGTATGATGAATCAGGCAGAAGATATTCGCAGTCTTTGTACTTAGACGTCTGGAGGAAAAATGAAAAAAGGAGGGCAGAGAGTTCTTCTGGTTTTATTTTCTCGTTTGATGTGAGCCTCTATTGCATTTTCTCCTTGTAAGTTAGTGTACATTAAATTAGCAAGTAGGTACTCATTTATGTTGAAGGTTTAGAAATCTTAGTTTCTTTTAGTAGATTCCAACTTTTTTCCGTCTTCACTAAATTCTAAGCTTTACGGTGAGGAGGCATTTGAGTTGCCTCTCCTTCTTGTTTTACTTTCTTTAAAGTTTAGCTTCATTAACGGATTGATGTTCCAAGTCACTTTATTGGAGTATCTTATAGGGGAAAGAAGGCGCATTTTGATACTCTAAAGTCTCACATCACATGTTTACTTTCGAGATTATGCTATGGATATGCCTTCTTTTTTTTTTTTTTGACAACTTGGGTCCATTATTCTTTAAAGGCAAAACATATTTTTTTGGTCCTTAAACTTTAAGACTTTTATGCTTTTAGTCCATGAACTGTTATTAGTGTACATTTGGTCCTTGAACTTTTGAATGTTTTATGCTTTTGGTCCTTGAACTTTGAGTTTTTTATATTTTTGGGGAAAATTAATTTTTTTTTTCGGCTTTTGTTGGTTGATATGAGTCGTTCGGCTTAATAGTATAAACCACTTTACTCTTCTTGGCTAGTCACATGTCACTTTTATTACCCTCATTGCCGGAATTTAACACTTTAAATGGTGGAAGGGCTAATGTAGATCTTTGTAAAAGTTCAATGACCAAATGTGTAGTAATAAAAGTTCAAGGACCAAAAGCATAAAAACAACAAAGTTTGGGGACCAAATGATGGATTTTGCCTTCTTTAAATTGGGAAGTGCTTATCAACTTCCCAAAAAGACAGTTTTGAATTCTATTTCGAGGAAACAACATCACATCTTTTGAAAATTGTGTGTTTTCATGGAGCAACATGTTCCGCTCTTTCTCTGCATCCCAAGTCCAACACATTCTAAAGTTTTGCTTACACTTTTCATGATACTCATGTATGCTCCAAACAAAAGCAATTATTCCCTTCGTTTCATTTTAAGTGTCGTTTTAATGTTGTTTACAATTTTTTAAGAAAGTCACTTAATTATCTTGATTGAAGAGAAAGCGGCAATTAAATGATTAAAGCACTCTTTATTTTTCATAACCATACCCTTTTTATATACACTAGTTATTAATTTGTAATTATTTCTATAAATGGTATAAAAATCAATTAACTAATTAATGTATATTGAAACTATTTAATGACAGATATTATGAAACATTTGGAAATGGCTAAAAAGATACTTAAAAAGAAATGAAGGAAGTAAAAATTAAAGGGTCGTGCGGACTTCCTACTTTTATTTATTTATAAATCCTCTTACTTTCACCTATATCATTCAAGCATGCACAAAATAATGAGGTCCAAATAGAAGTGGATGTTTTGATAATTTTCACAACTTTGAGGGCCTCAAAGCAAAATTGAAAAAATCAACAAATGAGTTACATTAAATGGGAAAAAACTGTTAGAATTATATGTTAATGCCCTTAACAAATTTTTTCCTCATTTAATGTTAACCCATTTGTTGCACATAAACCAATGTTTTCAATTTCACTCCATTTAAAATTAGTTTGAGACCCTTGAAATTGCAAAATGAGTAATGAGTTGTTCTTTTACATGTCATTAAAGGTAAGGTTATTCTGAATGGCTTTTTTTATGGAATGATTCTGATGCTCTAGTTGATGAAACATGGCCTTTTAAATCCTCTTTAACTCGATGACCATTTTTGAAAACCTTAATTCAATAATTAACTTCACAAATTTATTAGCTTTCTCAAATTAAGTTATTGCCCATTTTCGAAATACAATCTCCTAAACAACAACCAAATATGACATTTTTTTGAAAAACAAACATGAACCTTACAGGTAAATCCTTAAAAAAAAACACTAGATTCTGAAATAAAAAGTAATGCCCATGGAAATAAATGTATGTGGCGTTTCCAGGATCGAATGGCACTGAAGAATAAGCCAACAATCAGGATAACCACAAAACCCTAGTTCTTGTTGCGCCCGAGCCATTATACCAAGAGGAACAGATCATCCCCCAGAATTGGTAATGGGCGCTTTTCAATCCCCCTTCAAAAAAAAAAAAAAAAAAAAAAAAATGAAGTCATGAAAACCTAATCTTAGATTGGTTGTGATTGGGGTGGGGGGTGCTCAGACAGCCAAGGGTTTGTCTTCAACTCCTGGGAGAAGAGCCCAGATCTGAAACTCTAGTCCACAATAAGCCTCATCACCACACCCCACCAACAATCCAATCCACAACAATCACATAAAATTTGACAAAACATGAAACCCTATTCAAAACCAATGGAAAAGAGGAGAGACTGGTCTTTCATGGCAGTTTATGTGGTGTTTAAATAGAAACCCGACTCGGAGAATTAGGGTTTTCGAGGGTGGGATGATATGGTCACCTATACGTACGTGAGTTCGACTGTTGGGACCCCGTGTTAGGGGCATCCACAATGGTTACACACTTCATGCGTGTAATAGATTGCCACATCACTAACCCACTAACCTCTCCCCTATTATACTTACTAGTCGATTTCCTACGCTTTGCGCAGGAGTTATTAAAACTTTAAGATAAAGTTAATAAATTAATTTACATGAATATATTATAATATTTCTTACAATTAAAATTACAATTCACAATAATCAACACATATTTTTTAGAAAAAAAATATACAATAGAGGGTTTAAAAAATATTTACTTATAAATCATTGAAGTAACCACACATTAACAAAAAAAAAAAGAATTCGAATGAACGTAATTGTTGTTTCAGTGCACTAAACAGTATATATAAATAATGTTGCGATAACCAAATCGATGGTGTAAGATTCGAAACAAAGAACAAAAATACATCATTAATTAGACGGTCACTTAGTTGTTCAAAGTTGAATTTTTCGTTTTTCAAAAATATGGGGAATGAATATATTTTAAAATAATAAAAAAAACAAATATATAAATATCTATTTTTCGTCTTTCAAAAATATGGGGGGATGAATGTAACTTAAAACAATAAATAACACAAATATATAAATATCTTAAAATAAAAAATAAAAAATTAAGAAAATCCTAAAAATGAAATAGTAGAAGGAGAGAGTACTAGTTAGGAGAAGGTTTTTTTTTTTTTTTTTTTTTTTTAATCAGCACACGCGCTATAGATTAGTAAGCACGACTATTGCTTATGAATTTATTAAGGGACTCGTCTTCATCTAACTGTATAAAGATGAAAAACAAATGGCTATAGTTTTCTTAAAAAAATAATAAAAAAAGCCTTCATGCCTATATGTTTTTCAAGCTATAAGCACATACATTAGTTACTTAGAGAATTTCATGTTTCTTTAATAGACCTAGCAAAGTACATGTTGGATCAAATTGATTTCTTTAACTTGTTTAAGACTAATTTCGTATAATTAAAAAATATGTATTCTATGTTGTTAAAAATTAAGCTCCGGCTTTTGAATCAGACAAAACTTCTTTTGAGTTCAGATTTTTTGAAAGTTAAAATGAGTTGTTTCTTTACATGTCATTAAAGGTAAGGTTATTCTGAATGGCTTTTTTTTATGGAATGATTCCGATGCTCTAGTTGATGAAACATGGCCTATAAAATCCTCTTTAACTCAATGACCATTTTTGAAAACCTTAATTCAATAATTAACTTCACAAATTTATTAGCTTTCTCAAATTAAGTTATTGCCCATTTTCGAAATACAATCTCCTAAACAACAACCAAATATGACATTTTTTTGAAAAACAAACATGAACCTTACAGGTAAATCCTTAAAAAAAAACACTAGATTCTGACCTAAAAAGTAATGCCCATGGAAATAAATGTATGTGGCGTTTCCAGGATCGAATGGCACTGAAGAATAAGCCAACAATCAGGATAACCACAAAACCCTAGTTCTTGTTGCGCCCGAGCCATTATACCAAGAGGAACATATCATCCCCCAGAATTGGTAATGGGCGCTTTTCAATCCCCCTTCAAAAAAAAAAAAAAAAAATGAAGTCATGAAAACCTAATCTTAGATTGGTTGTGATTGGGGTGGGGGTGCTCAGACAGCCAAGGGTTTGTCTTCAACTCCTGGGAGAAGAGCCCAGATCTGAAACTCTAGTCCACAATAAGCCTCATCACCACACCCCACCAACAGTCCAATCCACAACAATCACATAAAATTTGGCAAAACATGAAACCTTATTCAGAACCAATGGAAAAGTGGAGAGACCGGTCTTCCATGGCAGTTCATGTGGTGTTTAAATAGAAACCCGACTCTGAGAATTAGGGTTTTCGAGGGTGGGATGATATGGTGCACCTGTACGTACGTGAGTTCGACTGCTAGGGCCCCGTGTTAGGGGCATCCACAATGGTTACACACTTCATGCGTGTAATAGATTGCTACGTCACTAACTCACTATCATCTCCCCTATTATACTTGCTAGTCGATTTCAAGCGAAGGAGTTATTAAAACTTTAAGATAATGTTAATAAATTAATTTACATGAATATATTATAATATTTCTTACAATTAAAATTACAATTCACAATAATCAACACATATTTTTTAGAAAAAAAATATACAATAGAGGGTTTAAAAAATATTTACTTATAAATCATTCAAGTAACCACACATTAACAAAAAAAAAAAAGAATTCGAATGAACGTAATTGTTGTTTCAAGTGCCTCTAAAAATTATATATATAAATAATGTTGCGGTAACCAAATCGATGGTGTAAGATTCGAAACAAATAATATGAATACAT
This sequence comes from Stephania cephalantha, assembly GCA_039657325.1. Classification (NCBI taxonomy): domain Eukaryota; kingdom Viridiplantae; phylum Streptophyta; class Magnoliopsida; order Ranunculales; family Menispermaceae; genus Stephania; species Stephania cephalantha. Next base: position 4,393,419 of record CM077577.1, on the reverse strand, counting down.
CATTAATTAGACGGTCGTTTAGTTGTTCAAAGTTGGATTTTTCGTTTTTCAAAAATATGGGGGAATGAATATATTTTAAAATAATAATAAATATATATATATATATATCTATTTTTTCGTTTTTCAAAAATATGGGGGGATGAATGTAACTTAAAACAATAAATAACACAAATATATAAATATCTTAAAATAAAAAATTAAAAAATTAAGAAAATCCTAAAAATGAAATAGTAGAAGGAGAGAGTACTAGTTAGGAAAAGGTTTTTTTTTTTTTTTTTTTTTAATCAGCACACGCGCTATAGATTAGTAAGTACGAATATTGCTTATGAAATTTATTAAGGGACTCGTCTTCATATACTGTATAAAGATGAAAAACAAATGGCTATAGTTTTCTTAAAAAATAATAAAAAAGCCTTCATGCATATATGTTTGTCAAGCTATAAGCACATACATTAGTTACTTAGAGAATTTCATGTTTCTTTAATAGTCTTAGCAAAGTACATGTTGGATCAAATTGATTTCTTTAACTTGTTTAAGACTAATTTTGTATAATTAAAAAATATGTATTCTATGTTGTTAAAAATTAAGCTTCGGCTTTTGAATCAGACAAAACTTCTTTTGAGTTCAGATTTTTTGAAAGTTAAAATGAGTTGTTTTTTTACATGTCATTAAAGGTAAGGTTATTCTGAATGGCTTTTTTTTATGGAATGATTCCGATGCTCTAGTTGATGAAACATGGCCTTTTAAATCCTCTTTAACTCGATGACCATTTTTGAAAACCTTAATTCAATAATTAACTTCACAAATTTATTAGCTTTCTCAAATTAAGTTATTGCCCATTTTCGAAATACAATCTCCTGAACAACAACCAAATATGACATTTTTTTGAAAAACAAACATGAACCTTACAGGGTAAATCCTTGGAAATAAAAAAAACACTAGATTCGAAATAAAAAGTAATGCCCATGGAAATAAATGTATGTGGCGTTTCCAGGATCGAATGGCAGATCGAAGAATAAGCCAACAATCGGGATAACCACAAAACCCTAGTTCTTGTTGCGCCCGAGCCATTATACCAAGAGGAACAGATCATCCCCAGAATTGGTAATGGGCGCTTTTCAATCCCCCTCAAAAAAAAAAAAAAAAAAAAAAAAAAAAAAAAAAAATGAAGTCATGAAAACCTAATCTTAGATTGGTTGTGATTGGGGTGGGGGTGCTCGGATGACCAAGGGTTTGTCTTCAACTCCTGGGAGAAGAGCCCAGATCTGAAACTCTAGTCCACAATAAGCCTCATCACCACACCCCACCAACAATCCAATCCACAACAATCACATAAAATTTGACAAAACATGAAACCCTATTCAGAACCAATGGAAAAGAGGAGAGACTGGTCTTCCATGGCAGTTCATGTGGTGTTTAAATAGAAACCCGACTCTGAGAATTAGGGTTTTCGAGGGTGGGATGATATGGTGCACCTGTACGTACGTGAGTTCGACTGCTGGGCCCCGTGTTAGGGGCATCCACAATGGTTACACACTTCATGCGTGTAATAGATTGCCACATCACTAACCCACTAACCTCTCCCCTATTATACTTACTAGTCGATTTCCTGCGCTTTGCGCAGGAGTTATTAAAACTTTAAGATAAAGTTAATAAATTAATTTACATGAATATATTATAATATTTCTAACAATTAAAATTACAATTCACAATAATCAACCCATATTTTTTAAAAAAAATATACAATAGAGGGTTTAAAAAATATTTACTTATAAATCATTGAAGTAACCATTCATTAAAAAAAAAAAAGAATTCAAATGAACGTAATTGTTGTTTCAGTGCCTAAACAGTATATATAAATAATGTTGCGGTAACCAAATCGATGGTGTAAGATTCGAAACAAAGAATATGAATACATCATTAATTAGACGGTCCTTTAGTTGTTCAAAGTTGGATTTTTCGTTTTTCAAAAATATGGGGAATGAATATATTTTAAAATAATAAAAAATAAATATATAAATATCTATTTTTCGTTTTTCAAAAATATGGGGGGATGAATGTAACTTAAAACAATAAATAACACAAATATATAAATATCTTAAAATAAAAAATAAAAAATTAAGAAAATCCTAAAAATGAAATAGTAGAAGGAGAGAGTACTAGTTAGGAAAAGGTTTTTTTTTTTTTTTATCAGCACACGCGCTATAGATTAGTAAGTACGAATATTGCTTATGAAATTTATTAAGGGACTCGTCTTCATATACCTGTATAAAGATGAAAAACAAATGGCTATAGTTTTCTTAAAAAAATAATAAAAAAAGCCTTGATGCATATATGTTTGTCAAGTTATAAGCACATACATTAGTTACTTAGAGAATTTCATGTTTCTTTAATAGTCTTAGCAAACTACATGTTGGATCAAATTGATTTCTTTAACTTGTTTAAGACTAATTTTGTATAATTAAAAAATATGTATTCCATGTTGTTAAAAATTAAGCACAGGCTTTTAAATCAGACAAAACTTCTTTTGAGTTCAGATTTTTTGAAAGTTAAAATGAGTTGTTTTTTTACATGTCATTAAAGGTAAGGTTATTATGAATGGCTTTTTTTTATGGAATGATTCCGATGCTCTAGTTGATGAAACATGGCCTTTTAAATCCTCTTTAACTCGATGACCATTTTTGAAAACCTTAATTCAATAATTAACTTCACAAATTTATTAGCTTTCTCAAATTAAGTTATTGCCCATTTTCGAAATACAATCTCCTGAACAAGAACCAAATATGACATTTTTTTGAAAAACAAACACGAACCTTACAGGTAAATCCTTAAAAAAAAACACTAGATTCTGATCTAAAAAGTAATGCCCATGGAAATAAATGTATGTGGCGTTTCCAGGATCGAATGGCACTGAAGAATAAGCCAACAATCAGGATAACCACAAAACCCTAGTTCTTGTTGCGCCCGAGCCATTATACCAAGAGGAACAGATCATCCCCCAGAATTGGTAATGGGCGCTTTTCAATCCCCCTTCAAAAAAAAAAAAAAAAAAAAAAAAATGAAGTCATGAAAACCTAATCTTAGATTGGTTGTGATTGGGGTGGGGGGTGCTCAGACAGCCAAGGGTTTGTCTTCAACTCTGGGAGAAGAGCCCAGATCTGAAACTCTAGTCCACAATAAGCCTCATCACCACACCCCACCAACAATCCAATCCACAACAATCACATAAAATTTGACAAAACATGAAACCCTATTCATAACCAATGGAAAAGAGGAGAGACTGGTCTTCCATGGCTGTTCATGTGGTGTTTAAATAGAAACCGACTCTGAGAATTAGGGTTTTCGAGGGTGGGATGATATGGTGCACCTGTACGTACGTGAGTTCGACTACTAGGGCCCCGTGTTAGGGGCATCCACAATGGTTACACACTTCATACGTGTAATAGATTGACACGTCACTAACCCACTAACCTCTCCCCTATTATACTTACTAGTCGATTTCCTGCGCTTTGCGCAGGAGTTATTAAAACTTTAAGATAAAGTTAATAAATTAATTTACATGAATATATTATAATATTTCTTACAATTAAAATTACAATTCACAATAATCAACCCATATTTTTTAGAAAAAAAAATATACAATAGAGGGTTTAAAAAATATTTACTTATAAATCATTGAAGTAACCATTCATTAAAAAAAAAAAGAATTCGAATGAACGTAATTAATTGTTGTTTCAGTGCACTAAACAGTATATATAAATAATGTTGCGGTAACCAAATCGATGGTGTAAGATTCGAAACAAAGAATATGAATACATCATTAATTAGACGGTCGTTTAGTTGTTCAAAGTTGAATTTTTCGTTTTTCAAAAATATGGGGAATGAATATATTTTAAAATAATAAAAAAAATAAATATATAAATATCTATTTTTCGTTTTTCAAAAATATGGGGGGATGAATGTAACTTAAAACAATAAATAACACAAATATATAAATATCTTAAAATAAAAAAAAAAAATTAAGAAAATCCTAAAAATGAAATAGTAGAAGGAGAGAGTATTAGTTAGGAGAAGGTTTTTTTTTTTTTAATCAGCACACGCGCTATAGATTAGTAAGTACGAATATTGCTTATGAAATTTATTAAGGGACTCGTCTTCATATACCTGTATAAAGATGAAAAACAAATGGCTATAGTTTTCTTAAAAAAATAATAAAGAAAGCCTTCATGCATATATGTTTGTCAAGCTATAAGCACATACATTAGTTACTTAGAGAATTTCATGTTTCTTTAATAGTCTTAGCAAAGTACATGTTGGATCAAATTGATTTCTTTAACTTGTTTAAGACTAATTTTGTATAATTAAAAAATATGTATTCTATGTTGTTAAAAATTAAGCTTCGGCTTTTGAATCAGACAAAACTTCTTTTGAGTTCAGATTTTTTGAAAGTTAAAATGAGTTGTTTTTTTACATGTCATTAAAGGTAAGGTTATTCTGAATGGCTTTTTTTATGGAATGATTCGATGCTCTAGTTGATGAAACATGGCCTTTTAAATCCTCTTTAACTCGATGACCATTTTTGAAAACCTTAATTCAATAATTAACTTCACAAATTTATTAGCTTTCTCAAATTAAGTTATTGCCCATTTTGAAATACAATCTCCCGAACAACAACCAAATATGACATTTTTTTAAAAAACAAACATGAACCTTACAGGTAAATCCTTAAAAAAAACACTAGATTCGATCTAAAAAGTAATGCCCATGGAAATAAATGTATGTGGCGTTTCCAGGATCGAATGGCACTGAAGAATAAGCCAACAATCAGGATAACCACAAAACCCTAGTTCTTGTTGCAGCCGAGCCATTATACCAAGAGGAACAGATCATCCCCCAGAATTGGTAATGGGCGCTTTTCAATCCCCCTTCAAAAAAAAAAAAAAAAAAAAAAAAAAATGAAGTCATGAAAACCTAATCTTAGATTGGTTGTGATTGGGGTGGGGGTGCTCGGACATGACCAAGGGTTTGTCTTCAACTCCTGGGAGAAGAGCCCAGATCTGAAACTCTAGTCCACAATAAGCCTCATCACCACACCCCACCAACAATCCAATCCACAACAATCACATAAAATTTGACAAAATATGAAACCCTATTCAAAACCAATGGAAAAGAGGAGAGACTGGTCTTCCATGGCAATTCATGTGGTGTTTAAATAGAAACCCGACTCTGAGAATTAGGGTGTTCGAGGGTGGGATGATATGGTGCACCTGTACGTACGTGAGTTCGACTGCTGGGGCCCCGTGTTAGGGGCATCCACAATGGTTACACACTTCATGCGTGTAATAGATTGCCACATCACTAACCCACTAACATCTCCCCTATTATACTTACTAGTCGATTTCCTGCGCTTTGCGCAGGAGTTATTAAAACTTTAAGATAAAGTTAATAAATTAATTTAAATGAATATATTATAATATTTCTAACAATTAAAATTACAATTCACAATAATCAACCCATATTTAAAAAAAAAATATACAATAGAGGGTTTAAAAAATATTTACTTATAAATCATTCAAGTAACCATTCTTTAACAAAAAAAAAGAATTCAAATGAACGTAATTGTTGTTTCAGTGCCCTAAACAGTATATATAAATAATGTTGCGGTAACCAAATCGATGGTGTAAGATTCGAAAACAAATAATATGAATACATCATTAATTAGACGGTCGTTTAGTTGTTCGAAGTTGATTTTTCGTTTTTCAAAAATATGGGGGAATGAATATATTTTAAAATAATAAAAAATAATATATATAAATATCTATTTTTCGTTTTTCAAAAATATGGGGGGATGAATGTAACTTAAAACAATAAATAACACAAATATATAAATATCTAAAATAAAAAATAAAAAATTAAGAAAATCCTAAAAATGAAATAGTAGAAGGAGAGAGTACTAGTTAGGAGAAGGGTTTTTTTTTTTTTTTTTTTAATCAGCACACGCGCTATAGATTAGTAAATACAAATATTGCTTATGAAATTTATTAAGGGACTCGTCTTCATATACCTGTATAAAGATGAAAAACAAATGGCTATAGTTTTCTTAAAAAAATAATAAAAAAGCCTTCATGCATATATGTTTGTCAAGCTATAAGCACATACATTAGTTACTTAGAGAATTTCATGTTTCTTTAATAGTCTTAGAAAAGTACATGTTGGATCAAATTGATTTCTTTAACTTGTTTAAGACTAATTTTGTATAATTAAAAAATATGTATTCTATGTTGTTAAAAATTAAGCTTCGGCTTTTGAATCAGACAAAACTTCTTTTGAGTTCAGATTTTTTGAAAGTTAAAATGAGTTGTTTTTTTACATGTCATTAAAGGTAAGGTTATTCTGAATGGCTTTTTTTATGGAATGATTCCGATGCTCTAGTTGATGAAACATGGCCTTTTAAATCCTCTTTAACTCGATGACCATTTTTGAAAACCTTAATTCAATAATTAACTTCACAAATTTATTAGCTTTCTCAAATTAAGTTATTGCCCATTTTCGAAATACAATCTCCGAACAACAACCAAATATGACATTTTTTGAAAAACAAACATGAACCTTACAAGTAAATCCTTAAAAAAAAACACTACATTTTGATCTAAAAAGTAATGCCCATGGAAATAAATGTATGTGGCGTTTCCAGGATCGAATGGCACCGAAGAATAAGCCAACAATCAGGATAACCACAAAACCCTAGTTCTTGTTGGCCCGAGCCATTATACCAAGAGGAACAGATCATCCCCCGAATTGGTAATGGGCGCTTTTCAATCCCCCTTCAAAAAAAAAAAAAAAAAAAAAAAAAAAAAAAAAAAAAAAAAAAAAAAAAAAATGAAGTCATGAAAACCTAATCTTAGATTGGTTGTGATTGGGGTGGGGGTGCTCGGACATGTGCCCAAGGGTTTGTCTTCAACTCCGGGAGAAGAGCCCAGATCTGAAACTCTAGTCCACAATAAGCCTCATCACCACACCCCACCAACAATCCAATCCACAACAATCACATAAAATTTGACAAAACATGAAACCCTATTCAGAACCAATGGAAAAGAGGAGAGACTGGTCTTCCATTGCAGTTCATGTGGTGTTTAAATAGAAACCCGACTCTGAGAATTAGGGTTTTCGAGGGTGGGATGATATGGTGCACCTGTACGTACGTGAGTTCGACTGCTAGGGCCCCGTGTTAGGGGCATCCACAATGGTTACACACTTCATGCGTGTAATAGATTGCTACGTCACTAACTCACTACCATCTCCCCTATTATACTTGCTAGTCGATTTCAAGCGCAGGAGTTATTAAAACTTTAAGATAATGTTAATAAATTAATTTACATGAATATATTATAATATTTCTAACAATTAAAATTAAAATTCACAAAAATCAACCCATATTTTTTAAAAAAAAATATACAATAGAGGGTTTAAAAAATATTTACTTATAAATCATTCAAGTAACCATTCTTTAAAAAAAAAAAAAAATTCGAATGAACGTAATTGTTGTTTCTGTGCCCTAAACAATATATATAAATAATGTTGCGGTAACCAAATCGATGGTGTAAGATTCGAAACAAATAATATGAATACATCATTAATTAGACGGTCGTTTAGTTGTTCAAAGTTGGATTTTTCGTTTTTCAAAAAATATGGGGGAATGAATATATTTTAAAAAATAATAAATATATATATATATAAATATCTATTTTTTCGTTTTTCAAAAATATGGGGGGATGAATGTAACTTAAAACAATAAATAACACAAATATATAAATATCTTAAAATAAAAAATAAGAAAATCCTAAAAATGAAATAGTAGAAGGAGAGAGTACTAGTTAGGAGAAGGGTTTTTTTTTTTTTTTTTTTAATCAGCACAAGCGCTATTGATTAGTAAATACGAATATTGCTTATGAAATTTATTAAGGGACTCGTCTTCATATACCTGTATAAAGATGAAAAACAAATGGCTATAGTTTTCTTAAAAAAATAATAAAGAAAGCCTTCATGCATATATGTTTGTCAAGCTATAAGCACATACATTAGTTACTTAGAGAATTTCATGTTTCTTTAATAGTCTTAGCAAAGTACATGTTGGATCAAATTGATTTCTTTAACTTGTTTAAGAATAATTTTGTATAATTAAAAAATATGTATTCTATGTTGTTAAAAATTAAGCTTCGGCTTTTGAATCAGACAAAACTTCTTTTGAGTTCAGATTTTTTGAAAGTTAAAATGAGTTGTTTTTTTACATGTCATTAAAGGTAAGGTTATTCTGAATGGCTTTTTTTATGGAATGATTCTCGATGCTCTAGTTGATGAAACGTGGCCTTTTAAATCCTCTTTAACTCGATGACCATTTTTGAAAACCTTAATTCAATAATTAACTTCACAAATTTATTAGCTTTCTCAAATTAAGTTATTGCCCATTTTTGAAATACAATCTCCTAAACAACAACCAAATATGACATTTTTTAAAAAACAAACATGAACCTTACAGGTAAATCCTTAAAAAAACACACTAGATTCTGATCTAAAAAGTAATGCCCATGGAAATAAATGTATGTGGCGTTTCCAGGATCGAATGGCACTGAAGAATAAGCCAACAATCAGGATAACCACAAAACCCTAGTTCTTGTTGCGCACGAGCCATTATACCAAGAGGAACAGATCTTCCCCAGAATTGGTAATGGGCGCTTTTCAATCCCCCCCTTAAAAAAAAAAAAAAAAAAAATGAAGTCATGAAAACCTAATCTTAGATTGGTTGTGATTGGGGTGGGGGGTGCTCAGACAGCCAAGGGTTTGTCTTCAACTCCTGGGAGAAGAGCCCAGATCTGAAACTCTAGTCCACAATAAGCCTCATCACCACACCCCACCAACAATCCAATCCACAACAATCACATAAAATTTGACAAAACATGAAACCCTATTCAGAACCAATGGAAAAGAGGAGAGACTGGTCTTCCATGGCAGTTCATGTGGTGTTTAAATAGAAACCCGACTCTGAGAATTAGGGTTTTCGAGGGTGGGATGATATGGTGCACCTGTACGTACGTGAGTTCGACTGCTAGGGCCCCGTGTTAGGGGCATCCACAATGGTTACACACTTCATGCGTGTAATAGATTGCTACGTCACTAACTCACTACCATCTCCCCTATTATACTTACTAGTCGATTTCCTGCGCTTTGCGCAAGAGTTATTAAAACTTTAAGATAATGTTAATAAATTAATTTACATGAATATATTATAATATTTCTAACAATTAAAATTAAAATTCACAAAAATCAACCCATATTTTTTTAAAAAAAAATATACAATAGAGGGTTTAAAAAATATTTACTTATAAATCATTCAAGTAACCATTCTTTAAAAAAAAAAATTCGAATGAACGTAATTGTTGTTTTTGTGCCCTAAACAATATATATAAATAATGTTGCGGTAACCAAATCGATGGTGTAAGATTCGAAACAAATAATATGAATACATCATTAATTAGACGGTCGTTTAGTTGTTCAAAGTTGGATTTTTCGTTTTTCAAAAATATGGGGGAATGAATATATTTTAAAATAATAAAAAAATATATATATATAAATATCTATTTTTCGTTTTTCAAAAATATGGGGGGATGAATGTAACTTAAAACAATAAATAACACAAATATATAAATATCTTAAAATAAAAAATAAAAATAAAAATTAAGAAAATCCTAAAAATGAAATAGTAGGAGAGAGTACTAGTTAGGAGAAGGTTTTTTTTTTTTTTTTTTTTTTTTTTAATCAGCACACGCGCTATAGATTAGTAAGTACGAATATTGCTTATGAAATTTATTAAGGGATTCGTCTTCATATACCTGTATAAAGATGAAAAACAAATGGCTATAGTTTTCTTAAAAAAATAATAAAAAAAGCCTTCATGCATATATGTTTGTCAAGCTATAAGCACATACATTAGTTACTTAGAGAATTTCATGTTTCTTTAATAGTCTTAGCAAAGTACATGTTGGATCAAATTGATTTCTTTAACTTGTTTAAGACTAATTTTGTATAATTAAAAAATATGTATTCTATGTTGTTAAAAATTAAGCTTCGGCTTTTGAATCAGACAAAACTTCTTTTGAGTTCAGATTTTTTGAAAGTTAAAATGAGTTGTTTTTTTACATGTCATTAAAGGTAAGGTTATTCTGAATGGCTTTTTTTTATGGAATGATTTCGATGCTCTAGTTGATGAAACATGGCCTTTTAAATCCTCTTTAACTCGATGACCATTTTTGAAAACCTTAATTCAATAATTAACTTCACAAATTTATTAGCTTTCTCAAATTAAGTTATTGCCCATTTTCGAAATACAATCTCCTGAACAACAACCAAATATGACATTTTTTTGAAAAACAAACATGAACCTTACAGGTAAATCCTTAAAAAAAACACTAGATTCTTATCTAAAAAGTAATGCCCATGGAAATAAATGTATGTGGCGTTTCCAGGATCGAATGGCACTGAAGAATAAGCCAACAATCGGGATAACCACAAAACCCTAGTTCTTGTTGCGCCCGAGCCATTATACCAAGAGGAACATATCATCCCCCATAATTGGTAATGGGCGCTTTTCAATCCCCCTTTAACAAAAAAAAAAAAAAAAATGAAGTCATGAAAACCTAATCTTAGATTGGTTGTGATTGGGGTGGGGGGTGCTCAGACAGCCAAGGGTTTGTCTTCAACTCCTGGGAGAAGAGCCCAGATCTGAAACTCTAGTCCACAATAAGCCTCATCACCACACCCCACCAACAGTCCAATCCACAACAATCACATAAAGTTTGACAAAACATGAAACCCTATTCAAAACCAATGGAAAAGAGGAGAGACTGGTCTTCCATGGCACTTCATGTGGTGTTTAAATAGAAACCCGACTCTAAGAATTAGGGTTTTCGATGGTGGGATGATATGGTGCACCTGTACGTACGTGAGTTCGACTGCTGGGACCCCGTGTTAGGGGCATCCACAATGGTTACACACTTCATGCGTGTAATAGATTGTCACATCACTCACCTACTAGCCTCTCTCCTATTATACTTACTAGTCGATTTCTGCGCAGGAGTTATTAAAACTTTAAGATAAAGTTAATAAATTAATTTACAAGAATATATTATAATATTTCTTACAATTAAAATTACAATTCACAATAATCAACCCATATTTTTTAGGAAAAAATATACAATAGAGGGTTTAAAAAATATTTACTTATAAATCATTGAAGTACCATTCATTAACAAAAAAAAAATTCGAATGAACTTAATTATTGTTTCAGTGCCCTAAACAGTATATATAAATAATGTTGCAAAAATATGGGGGGATGAATGTAGCTCAAAACAATAAATAAATAAATATCTATTTTTCGTTTTTCAAAAATATGGGGGGATGAATGTAGCTTAAAACAATAAATAACACAAATATATAAATATCTTAAAATAGTAAAAAAAACAAATAAATAAATATCTATTTTTCGTTTTTCAAAAATATGGGGGGATGAATGTAGCTTAAAACAATAAATAACACAAATATATAAATATCTCAAAATAAAAAATAAAAAAATTAAGAAAATCCTAAAAAATGACAGTCTGTCTCACATTTGGCTCCTCCTTTTTGACATGACAAGGAAAACTTTAGAAACGGTTTAAAATAGTCATTTCCAATCAAAGGTTGGTTAAAAATGGTTTGGATTCATCATATCCAGTTCAAAGTAGGTGTACGTAGATCTGAAGTAGGGCATTACAAACATGTGTAACATGTTTACACATAGTCGCATGCATGTGAGGAAGGAATTGAAGTCGGAACATATGGTACAACCGTACAAGCTCCCTAAATTCACTGTTGCTTTGCCTCTACTGTATTTACTTTGGAACTTGTCAAAACATTTCAAAATCACAAAATAGCACCATGAGAGGCTTTTTATTTTCAAACATCAGTAAACGCTTTAACAGATTAACTATGCTGAAATTATATTTTCAAAAGGATGTCACTCATTTGCAGTTTCACATAGAGTTTTTCTTCACATAGAACTAGCGAGAAATCTGGTAATATAACTTTCTATCAATCTATCATAAATATGTTATATGTGTAGCACAAACAATGGCAATGGATACAAACCCAAACCAATAAGTGAGCAGAAACATACCGTGACAATGCAAGAGCACTTCAATGAATTTCCATCTCGACCACTACAACGTCGTTTCACAGCATAAAATCCCTGTGATGAAGAAATAAAGAAAATAAACTGTAAAATTCTCAATTATTGAAGTCACTTGAAGAATATCTCCATAAAATATATCACAGTATCTTGAAATGATGGCAAAACACCTAGACAGAGAGTCTCACCTGGTCAGCATACTTCCTTTTGTAATTATCGACATGCCTGCATATTGTAAAATGATATTTGTTAATAATGCAAGAAGTGGCACTTCAAGAAAAAAGATGTTTTTGCAAAGATTTCAAAGGAACGACAAGAAGAAAACTAGATTCTCAAAGACTAAAAGTTATACAAGAAGACAACTAATCGCATATAAGATACAGATTCATATTGAGCTTCAGCCCGCAGCCATGCTGCTGCCTGCCATCCAGATAGAAATGATGAGATCAGAAAAAGGATAAGAAGCCAAGAGGTATTTATAGATATCTTAAACAAAGAGCGAAGAAGAAAATGATGCACGCTATTCTTCCCATTCGTATTCCTTAGGAAATGAACAAGTAATATATATATATATATATATATATATATATATATATATATATATATATATATATATTAATACTTAATAAGCACGAATACAACACCTTTCAACCGTTACTTTGAATTACAATTTTACCTTTCAATTTCCGAGTTTACAAATCTGTCGCTAATATCTCAATTTATCTAAAATCTCTTGCTAATAGTATCTTAATTAGATATTCTTTATCTTTTGTCTCAATTGACTATTAATATTACTGATATCATTAAAATTTATTGCATAATACATTTATCTAATCCCTTTGGTAAACTATTATGCTACTTTTCTTTTACTCTACTAAAATCAAATTTAAATTCTTAAATTAAATTCCCGCGAGCATAGCAAGCGGGCTCATTCATGCATCGCGTGTTATGAAACTAGTGTATATATATATATATATATTGAGGGCTCCTTACATGATTTTAATATTTTTATTTCAACCTCAAAACAAAAGGTACATAGCAAGTAAATTATGCTATAAGCACATGAAACGAGACCTCCCATTAATGTAGTTAGAAGGAAATGAATGATATATTTTCCTAAAATGTTCTCAGGAAGAAAGTAGAGAGAAAATGTACCCAATATTCTGCATCTATTAGAGCTCCTCGTGCAATAAATTGACCAAAGCTATGCTTCTGTACCCCAGAACATTCCCTATCAGTGAGTTGCAACTGGTTAAATGTAAGTCCGGGCAACCTTGAGCTATCACTAGTAGTAGGCAGCGACTGTTGACTACTCTGTGAACTGTTAGTGCAATGAACTTCAGCGGCTTTAAATATTTGGTAGGATGTTGAAAGGTTTTCCCTGCATGGAATTATCATAAAAAAATTAGAAGCCTTTTTTCAAAAGTATTTGTAACAAAAATGAGCTTGAGCAAGCTTATATTGGCAACAACAACAAAAATGGGGAAGCCTCGATCCCAAATTAGTTGGGGTCGTTTAAGTGGATCAAACTCTTCCACTCCGCTTGATTAAATGCACCTGATGGCGCACTTCGAAAATTCTTTAAATCCTTCATAATCATTGCATTCCAAGTTATCTTAGGTCTACCCCTTTACAATCAAATCTTTTCAATTTCTAGGGCGTCGCATTTTCTAAATTCTAACTGGGACATTTGCATGCTATCTTTGGATGACTCTAAACCTTTGCAACTGCCCTTACGTAATTTTTTCATTGATCGATACTGCTACTTCTAAGCTGTATCACGCATCCACCTAAAACATCCTCATTTCTGCTACACTGATTTTATATATGTGGCATTACTTTGCCACCCAACATTCAGCAAGCCTATATTGAGCATGATAAGTAAACAGATGAAAGAATATACATAAGATTGTCAACTTATCAATAAAATTCAAACTTTTCCATGGAAACGTCTCAACAATTCATCGAGATCCGTTCTTTCTTGCCGTCTTTGATCATTCGCGCATAAACACGCCACCATACATAAAACATGCAGATACATTCTCTATTATCACGAAATACCAACAATCCTACCAGACGAACGCATTGAATCAAATAAAAAAAATGCAAACTTGCACCAACCCTACCAGATGGGACACGACGAACACCTAACAACGCCCCGCAGCGTCAGCGGCACCACCGTCTTGCTTCTCCTACCAAGAACAGCAACTCCAGGCGGCAATCGAACCGCGTCTCGAAATTGACGGACGAGAGTCCCCGATAGCTCCATATCCTACACAAATTCAGCCACTTCACGCCTCAATCTCATTCACATCAAGATCTGCTTAACCTCATCGCCGACGAAGAATCGGATTTCGTCTCACGTAGTGAATCGCTCGCTCGCTCGATGTGGTCTCTAACGGCGAAACCCTAGAAATCGAAAACCTAAAACGAACAAATGAAAGAGATTCCTTCCGCCTTTTATAGGTTCTTCAGTGAAACCCTAGAAAGTTGATAATGTTAATTTTGAGCGCCGCTAAGGGCACCCCACCATTTAATGAAGGCACACAGTTAATGTGGGCACAAACCGATTTACATGGGGCACCCAAAAATTAGACCCGAAATACATAAACTACCCCTCGTGGAAATCCATCTGCACCCCACCACCCCCAAAGCACCATCTTCAGCGCCTGGACTCCAAGAACCCGTTTTGTTTGAACCGACCAGTGAGAGGGATCTCCAAAATCGTGTCTCCCGTGTCTCGCCTTGTGTTTCTCCTTCGTTTTACGGATTTTTTGCAGTTCGTAGGGTCGTGGTGTGAGCCGATTTCGTCTCCAAGTTAGGGTTCGGTTGAACATCGTCGAACACACATTATTTGCGCGAAATCGGTCGTTTGAAGGTACGTTTTTAGTGTAATTAAGTTACATTTGGTAGAGTAGTTGTGATTTACAGTGGTGGTTTGTTCAATAGTTAAAAAATTGGGAATTCGCGGTTCTCGGCCACACAGGCCAGAGAATGTGCTAACTCTCTCGGCCAAGCATGGCGAGAGAGAAGCTCTACAATGTGGGGAAGTCGAAGTCTCGCCACAAAGGCGGAAAAGCTCACGATGTCTCGGTTACGCAGGCCGAGAGTACTTTAGGTATCTCGCCGAGACATGACGAGACCTACAATTAGCGATAGGTAATGTGGCGGCGGTGGTGTACAACCGAGAATTTGGTCATACTCTAGGTTGTACCATGGCGAGAGTGTTAAAGTAGGCTCGGACGGGATTGGCCGAGAGCAAGGCGAATTGAAATGGTCAACACATCTCGGTGGTGTACAACCGAGACCGTTTCATTGGACTCGGTTGTACACTTGTCGATATATTGGAGGAATTGTCGGTCGTGGGTGACCGAAAATATGTGTTGTTTCACGAACTCGCTTTGACCGAGACATCGAAATGGATGAATTTGAACAAATTTTTTTGTAAATTTATTTTGGGATCTGTTCCATGCGCTTATATGTTGTAATTTATTCGGGTATGGCTCGTCCGAAGCTAGGTGACTAAGGAGGAGGTTGGAGCCGAGGTCCCGAGGCCTAACCGGGCGCGAGGTGGCCGGAGACCCTGAGAAGATCGTGACGGAAAGAGAAAGAGAAAGGGAAGGAGAATGAGGATGTTAAGGGCAAGGCGAAAGTAGATGGCATTCGTGGAAGGTTACATTTGCACGATGAGGGTTCGACCCTCGATGCGGCGACTGAGGATCTTGTTGTTGCGGAGGTGAAGAGGAGGGGCATGCATCGGAGTGTAGTAGCGGTGACTCTTCGAGAGGCGGGGAACACGATAGAAACAGATCGTAATGTGGGGGGGAGCGAGAGTGGTGGAGCCGGCCATGATGAAGGAGAGCCAGAAGTGCCTGTTGAAGCGCATGCTCCATTCCCCGGTGGTCCTATAGACGGGGCGTTGTTGAAGAGCTTCAATGATCATGTGGCTTTGGAGATTTGGAGCAATGAGGTAATTTCAATTTCATTGAACGGATTAACTTAACACTCATGGTCTTCACATAATGACGAGATGTTTTTACATTTGCGCAGAGCGGCCGTTCTTAAGTGTATCAATCACGAGCTCAAATAGCGGAATGGGATTTACAGTCGTGCCACCCGGACACGGCGGGACTTCATAGGATTATTCAAGGTTCCGGGTTGAATACGCTGATAGACTGCTCATACCGCAAGGCCAACAAGGAGGTTATCTCTGCATTTGTGGAGCGGTGGCGGGAGACGAACACATTTCACCTACCTTTTGGTGAAATGTCTATCTCATTAGATGATGTCACCTTCCTCCGAAGATCCCTGTGACGGGCAAAGTTGTTGCAGTGGAGAAATTTGCGAGGTACACGGAGGAATCTCGCTCGGACGCTATCAAGATGGTCTCGAACCTACTTGGGGTTATCGTCGAGGAGGCTGAGGAGGAGGTGAATATCAGCAAGTGGCTCACAGTGCGCAAACATTGGTTGAAGAGTCGATGGTGCCCCAAAGCTGGTTCGAGACCCAGAAATTATCCTCATGTGGAATGCACCGCCCGAGCGTACTTGCTGTACTTGTTGTCCTGCACTCTTTTTGCCGATAAGAGTGGGTCTCGGGTGTCGATCGCGCGCTTGAAGCTTCTTGAGGACTTGGACGACGTAGGAAACTACGCATGGGGTGCGGCTGCGTTGGCCTACTTTTTTTTGAATTACCGCAACTGCCATTCCTTAATCTTTGTGTTAATTGGTGCTACTCCTACTTTTTTTTAAATTAATGTATTTCTTATTCTATATATCTTTACGAGTTTTATTACACATCCACTTTAACATCTACTTTAACATCTTTATTTCTATAACATTTATTTTATGTATTTGTTGTTTATGTAATTACCACACAACATTTATTTTCATAAAGCATAGTTGACCTAATTGTAGATTATGCTCTTAATTTGTAGGATTATTTCGATCGATCTGTTGAACTCTTCCATTACTTTTATCCTTAAAAAGTGTGCAAAGAATATTGCAAGAAAATATATAGTCATACAACAACTGTCAATAGACTCTCCCATTACTCCAACCCCCTATATACATATATATACAAATATGTGGGTCAATCGCTAACATCCTCCATTTTAGCCCCCTCTCTCATATAGATTACCGTCTTTCACAATTTCTTTGACACCTATATTATAATTTATAATAATAATCTAAATTGGGTTGAGTGTTTTAACTTTAAAGAGAATATTTGTGGACTTCATAGATTGTTCAACATCTACTTGAATAAAGTGGTACATAATTGATGATGTATATTTTAGTGCGTAAGAGTTGTTAGTTATATTCTTTATGTTTTTATGTAACATTTTGCTTTGCTAGGAAAAATTTATTTCAAATCTTTGTAATTGTTTCGCCTCCCTTAACATAATCAGAGGACACATACAAAAATATGAATATTAGGTACTTATTAATGAAAAAATATAGATACCAAAACAAAATATTATTGCCTAAAATAATTTTTTTCATGAAGTTGGCTCCTCCTTTACCTTGGGGTTTGGTCCGCCCCTGATGACAATGACAAGAAAACAAGTAGTAATCTATACATCAAGGTGCAGTAAAAAGTTTTTGACATCTCTAATTGATCATTATATATCGATTAATATATGTTATGGATTTGAATTGGGATGTGCGCACCTAAGCTATCTCATCTCTTTGAAAATGCGTTATTGATTTTGTAGTTTGTGAGGTGGCGGTGAGGTGGCGGTGAGGTGGCGGGGCATAGGGGGACATAATTTGAGGTTTGTATAGATAGCTCATTTTGAAAATGAGTTATTTATACATTTGCCCCGCCACCTCACAAACTTCAAAAATAGCCAATAACGCATTTTCAAAAGGCGACATAGCCCAGTTTTAGAAAAAAAAAGAAAAAGAAAACCACACTTATTTTTCGGGGTTTAAAGTAAAAGAAAAAGTAATTTTGTAATTTTTTCTCATAAATTAGTGACAAAATATCAAAAATCTGAAGTTGACGTTTGCATGGGGTCCATGGTCTGTAGTGGATATGCATGGCTGGCCCACCTCGACATGCGTGCGTGGCGTTTCCATGTGTTGTCAACCAGGAGATACGTGCGCGACGTTTACATTGGTTTTACCACCTCGAGACACGTGCGCGACGTTTGCATGATCAGTTGCACGAGGTTGCATGGGTCGCCCACCTCGACAGACGTGCCTGACATTTGCATGAAATCTCCACCTCGGCATACATGAGTGACATTTGCATGGGTTGTCCGCGTCGATATGCGTGCGCGTTGTTTACATTGGTTGTCTACCTCGACATACGCGAGTGACGCGGGTGTGAGGTGGCGATATGCGTGTGCGTTATATCACTATTTGTAGGCTTCATGGGTGTGAGGTGGCGGTGAGGTGGCGTTGTATAGCTATCTATACAATTGTCTTTCACCTCACTGTCCACCTCACTGTCCACGTAGGACGCGCAGATTACACAGATAGCGCCTTTTGAAAAGGCGCTATCTGTATAATCCGTCCCACGTGGCCATGACAAATGACGCTATCCATGTGTCCACGTCAACAACACCAACCTATTGTGATAACGCCTTTTGATTAGGCGTTATTGCCTATTTCAGAAAAAAAATCCATTTTCACCTCATTTCCCTCATTTAAAGTAATTTTATATGTACTTTTGTAATTTAATTTCGTACATAAAATACTACATACAAACAACCACCAAAAATAATACTTAAATATAAAATTTCCTTTTCGCTGGTCATCGAGCGTTAATTCACAGTTTAAACTGTAATTAAGATTCACTAACTCCGTCATTAGACCTTAATACAGATTTATGAAATTCAGAATTTTATATACGTTAAGCCAAAGAGTGGAGTATGTTTAACCGCTGTTCGTACCCTGACGTGTTGTCCATGTCTCGTCACCTTAATTACAATTTCATAAAGTCAACTCCAATATATATATATCCTCATGCCAATGCCGCAATGCGCGTCCAAAATATTTAAACAAAGCATTTTCAATAAATAAATTAGTCAACATAATATTAGAGTCTCTAGTACGCTACGTATTATTCTATCTAACTAGTTTATTTAATCAGATAAAAAAAACCTAGTTAATTTATTTACTCAAGGCGTGTTCTCATACATGTACCTTCAACAACTATATATACATGTGTGTCCATGTATGTACTCTTCAGATATAGTAATTGAGAGCACTAAATTCCGCCATCTCGATCGATCAAAATTAAACCCAACATGGCTCGTGCTACAATGGCAATTTTAGCTTTTATGGTACTAATTATTGTGACCATCAATATCAAAGGAGCCATTGCGACCCACATGGTTGTGTACCAAGGTCAGTACTATTCCGGTGCTACCTCAGTCATCGGTGCTTGTGGGTGCACCAACATTAAGTACCACGGCTCGTACAAGTACTACGCCGAAGGGCAATCGACTCGGCTGTACAACCAGGCTGACTGCCATGGACCTACGCATACAGTTTTGCCCAGCAACCAGAATAGCGAGAGGGCTATTGGGTTTGGGTGGAAAAGCGCCTTCATTGTGTGTTGAAGCAATATCTTAATAAATTTGGTTATTGATCTAGTGCATGCATAATTAAGTTGTACAACGTAATAAGTTAATAAGATGTGTGTTTGTGCTTTATCAAAAAATAAGTTGTGTGTTTGTTTGGCTTCAAATACAAAATAATAAAAAGTTTTGTGTGTTTGTTGTGCTCTCTTATGAAAAAAAATTTAGCTAGCAATTTGCTTTAAAAGGTTCCATATATGAATCTCAAATCCAAACACATATGTTAAAGGGTGATCACCGAATTTACCAATGTGATTAGTTCCATATATCAAAGCATCTATGCAGTTGTGAAATATAGAACTAATTTTCTTTTGATGAATACGGAGGCGAAACTCCTTTAATTTATTGATAAATATACAAAAATATACGTTACAAGTACAGGGTGTGCCCCAGTAAATACGCAAAATGGATAATAAGCGCGTTTGGCCCATCAAAAAACACCCTATCTGCAAAATAACATCGATCCCAAAAAACAGCCACATAACTTGATATAAAAAATATATGTTTCGACGGCTTCCTCCTCTCCAATTGGTTCTTCCACCCCCAACCTTACCAAGAGATGCTCCCATCAAATCACTTTACCAGCCACAAACATTGACTGAACTAATTAAACACAAACGTCCTAAAAGCGTTAGGTTATGAACGCTATAGCATCCCCTAACCCGATTAGGCGATACTCGGCCACCCTAAAATTCTAATTAAACCATGTTACATGAGCCAGACTTAATTAGAGTGACGCACAACAACCTGTGGTCAGTACCCGATAAACATATCATGTATATAAAATATCGAAACAAAATAAAATGAAACACAACAGAAATTTAAAACCTTTTCGATAATTTACGCGATATATAAAATTAGAGTTTATCAGAATTAAACCTCAGTTACAAAACAAAATTCTAATCCTGTGATATTAAAAAATTGTAATTCAAACGATATACATTACACAAAAGAGAGTTCAATATATTGTAGATAATACCACAAGACTCATAAGCCTTCCCTTTACCTTTGTTTTGAGCGATAGACTGAGTACATGAAATATTAAGAGGGGTGAGTGCTCCAACTTGCTCATTAAGTGACTCTCAACCATATAACAAAGGTTCATTAATAAATTAACAAGGAAACAATGAATAACAACATGATTCCAATCAGTATCTATTCAGTGCATTGAATAAATATAAACAATAGATAACATATGCAAATCAATAGTTCAATAGTAGTTGTATTCGTGACATTACTTTTCATTTCAATTATAAGTGCCTTCTCTCAATTACTCAGGAATATCACTAATGAAATTCACACATTGGCCGATGTGCATTTTCATCAGCGTATTCAAGAATACATGAGTCTGCGCACTCTTATGGACAATGAGTGATGATAATCAAGCTACATACTGTGTAGGTATGAGGGTCAAGTTAAGCCTTAGTGACCTCTTAGCCACTCAATAGTCGGTTGACTTATTTCGATACACTTCCGAGTTCATTTTATGCTTGTCAACGATACAATGCTCGCATTTCCCAATCCATAAACTATATGAACTAAATATAGTCCTTTACATATCACAATTGATAACATAGATTACTCTCACTTACCTTTGTTGGGTTTCCCTAAGTTTTGGTCAGAATTTACTAGCTATATCTCATCATACTTGAACCTCTCACAATGTTTGAGAACCTAAAATAGACTATTTGGTATCAGTTTGTGTCCAATATACATTGTTTATATCCATGTCACAGGCTCTTTGAGTGTGGCTATCAAGTTAGTGCACCACACATCTGCATTGCCCTGCAGTGAGAATGCGACCAAACCAGGCTTCATGCTATCCTCAATCCTTAGAAGTCTCTGAATCTTCTCATGACTACGAATGTATCACTCTACCTCATCCATATTTGGACCACCACTGAACTTCTTAGGCCTGTACTTTTCATACTTTCTAGTCCACCTAGCCTCTACAACAAAGCGTACATGTGACGATTCTAATTTTTAAATTGATAACGTATACCCTATTTGTGTGTACGATGTGTAAACCTAGAGTGGAAATGGAAAAAAAAAGAGTCAACGGCTAGGGTTACTAGTTGACCACCTTATTGTAATAAATAAGGAAAGAAAAATAATTAGAAATCATTTATTGATTTAGAAAAGGAATAATCCTTGATTGATGTAGAATAGGAATGATTTTAAGATCTACCTATATCAATCTCTAATAAAGTGAAAGAGAAAAAAAAGAGTGCACGCAAGTTAAACATACAAGTGACCGAGAAAGAGAGAAAACGCAAGCCGAGAGAGGGACGAGGAAGGTGATTCTTGGAGTACCTCGCATTAGGTGAATTTTCTTTTGTGTTTTAACTTGTGGATTGATTGATTTCGAGTTTATCAGATTTAGATTTGAGTTTTTTTTTTTTTTTTTTTTTTTTAAAGAAAAAAGGTAGAAGAAGGCAGACTGCGCTATTGCAAAGTCGAAAGAGGAGGGGAGCGCACCACTCAACCTAGTATGGGCCTAGTACACCATGCCGATATGGGTTGGTTGGGCCCTTGGCCCAACCACAGGGACTGACATCAAGTAAATATGGGCCGGTACGCCAAGCCCAACCCTCCGTAAAAAAGGGAGATGGGGAGGGAGCGCAGTGATGTGCGCTCCTACCCCATTTTTCTACTCAACTATTTTAAATAAAAAATAATAATAACAATAATAACAGAATTTAAAATAAATAAAATAAATCAATTGAAATGAATTTTGAGTTTTCAAATAGGAATAAAGAGATAATACTTAAATTGTTGTGAACAAACATAAAAGTATTTTTCAAAAAGAATTTCGAAATTAGTTTTCTTTCAAGTTAACTTATTTAGCTAATCAACTCTTAACTTATTTAGGTTGACTGATTGTCGGAGTGTGCTTGTGAGTACCAATTAGAGATTTTTGGAAATTAGTGTACCAAGTAAGTTGGGATTTAAGCTATTGTTTTATGTTTGTTTATCTTTCAACTAGACTATGTGATATGAATCATGTAAGTAGGACATAAGGGTAGATTAGGGTGTGTTGTTAGACATTTTATGTAGATAACTTAGAGGAGCTCGCTAGGAGTCCTTGCACTAGATACTACAAGTTCGGGACAGTTGGACCATACAAGTGAGAATAACAAAAGGCAGTCGCCTAGAATTAATGTTTATTAATTGAGAATGCGATCAACTCCAATGTTCTCAATAAATGTTTGGTAGTAGGTGCTATGTCCAGTTGGACTAGTTTGTGGACTTGGTGATAGGTAAATCTTTCACAGTGTAAGGGAATGGAGTGTTGATACCGCTATGGCCATAGTAAGATTAATCTTCACGAACTTCAGTGTGGTTGAGGAATCTATCACAATAGCTCATACATGTCTAGCACTTGCATATTTTGACGCATTGATAATTATTTTCTTTATATACTTTCTTGCTTATTCCCTTCGTCATATTAAATATTTGAAGTCATGCATTTTATTTATTATTGCATCTATTATATGAAATGTTCATAACGCCTGTAACTTAACCTAAACTTTTGAGCACCGTTGCCCCTTTGTGCTCCCCAACAATTTTCCCAAAAGGTTCTTCATCGAGGGTTGATAAGGGGAAAGGAGTAGCTCCAGCTGCCTAGAGGATTTTTCTGGCTATTGATTGGTATGGTTCGAGATTGATCCAATACTTTATTTTTATTTATATTATTTATCATGAGATTTGGGGTTTGAATTAAACCGAGCTAGAGGAGTATTTATTCTAGTTAATGATTATTGATTTCCAGTATTGGCTTTTATGTGGAAACATTGAAATAAGTTTTAGTTAATAACATTCCGCTGCATTTATGATTATTTAATTTAAATTCCATTTATTGATGAAAGATAATGAGTTGATTTTGAAAGAAGGCTTACTAGTTAGGTTCATAACTCAGTGACCGAGTTGGTTAGTGGGTTATGGATTGAGCTAGGCTGGTCAGGATTCATTTAGGAAAACGGGTCCTGACAACATGGTATCGAGCCAGGTTTAAATTAACCAAATTTTTTTGGGAATGGGGGAATTAAAGATCTTATCTAGTTATTTGTTAATTGTATATAATTATATCAGATAGATATAAGTTTTCAAGTTCTCACATTCTCTTATTCCTACCAGCTAGATATGGAAGATAGAGGGAATCCCAATGACTTGGCAAATCTGTTGGCTTATGAGAGGGAGATGAGAGAACTGATGGAAACTAGAATCACTCGTTAAGAGGATAATGTCAGTCGAATGCTAGAACTCCTTCAGATGCACATAACTTAATATAATCAAAATAGAGCCAATGCAGCGCCAGGAGTTCAAGTGGAGATGGAAGCAGACTCACTCAACCGACAGGAGACAACACCAGTAGGCCATCCAGTGGCACCTATTGCACCAACAGCCCCAGTTATGGCAACACCAATAGCCCCAACAATAGTGCCTAATACTGAAGAGCGATCACTCTTATTGGCTAAGCTGAGGCGTGAATTCATGAAATATGGAACACCTAAGTTTTATGGAACAAATGATCCCAGACCAGCTGAGAACTGGATTATGGTGGAACATGATCCTAAGGGTTGAGGGCAAGGTCACTACTTGGGCGCAATTCAAGGAACTATTTAATGAGAAGTACTTTCATGAGACAATGAGAGGTCAGAGGAAATTAGAGTTCATTGCATTTGAGCAAGGCGACATGTCTGTGGCAGATTATGAGTCGAAGTTCCACAAGCTGTCAAAGTATGCATCGGTAATGGTGGCATCAGAAAGAGACATAATCAAGTGATTTGTGGGAGGTCTCAGACAATAAACTCAAAGTATATTGTCAGTGCTCGTACACTGGACATATGAGGTGGCAATAGCTAGCGCACTTCATTATGAAGCTGCTATGGTTAAAGACGGTATGATTAAGGTTGCTCCTGCAACACCATAGACACATAATCAGGGTCAGAGCAGAGGGAATGGTGGATTCTTTAAGAGGCTACAGGAAAGAGGCGTAAGATAGATAATTATCCGGGTAACACAACATCTGGAGGTTCGTTTCATCACTCGGTAGGGGCGGATACTGTGGTAACGACTTCTACAGTACCAACAACATTAGTAGGTGGTTCTGTTAATTCCTTCAAAGCATCGTAGTGGTCGGGCGGCTAAAGCAAAACTCAATCGGGTCAAAGGTCAAATAGTACAGGACAGTTGCCTTAGCAAGGGCAACCAGGGTACAAGGCATACATAACTTTCTTTAAGTGTGGGAAACAAGGTTACTACCAGAATCAGTGTTCGGGTGCTCTATCGACGTTTGTTGGCAGTGTAGCTTAGTTGGTAAGGGGACAGATGATGGTTGCGGCTGAGCAGATCCAAACTCCACCCGATAGCTCGTTACATGTACTATTAATATTTGTGGTAGAGATATGTTTACTTTAATAGATTCAGGCTCTAGCATTTCATTCATATCGGGCAGTAGGGTATACGAGTTAGGGTTGAAACATGACAGGGATAATACATTACTTGTATTGAGTAGTGAGTGAAAAGATATACCCCAACCTCATCTGTCGAGACTGTGTAGTCAAGATTGATAGGCATGACCTACCCACCGATCTTAGAGTCATAGAGTTCCTTGATTATGATCCATTATTGGGAATGGACTGGCTTTCCTCATGTCACGCCCACATTGATTGCTTCCACAAGACAGTTATTTTCAAAGTGCGAACCTACCTCCATTATTATTCTAGAGGCGGAACACCTCCTCAACACACCACACGAGGAAAAGTGGCGACCATTTAGGAAAGTGAACGAATGATGGGAGTCACCACTTTGAGAAAGGAAGGCCAGGAAGATGAGATTCAAAAGATACATATCGTGCGAGAGTTCCCAAATTATTTTCCTCTAATCTACTGGGTATCCCTCCTGATAGAGAGACTGAGTTTATCATCGATCTTGTGCTTGGAACGAAGTTGATATCCATACCACCATATCGTATGAAACTTATGAAGTTAGAGGAGTTGTATATTCAATTGGAATAATTGTCAGAACAAGGTTTCATAACTTCGAGTCTGTCACCCTACATCGCACCCGTCTTATTTGTAAAGAAGAAAGATGGGAGTATGAAAATGCGTGGACTATCGTTAGCTGAACCGAGCAGTTGTCAGTAACAAATACCCATTACCGAGAATTGACGATCTATTCGACCAGCTGAAATGAGCCAAATTTTTCTCGAAGATTGATATGAGATCAGGGTATCATTAGTTAAAGATCAGGGAGGAATATGTTCCAAAGACAACATTCAATAAGAAATATGGTCATTTTGAGTTTACAGTTATGCACTTTGGATTGACTTACGCGCCTACGATGTTCATGGATCTGATGCATCGTGTGTTCGACCTTCTCTAGGTCAGTTTGTCATCATTTTCATTGATGACATAATGATTTACTCGAAGTCCCGGGAAGAGCATTAGACACATCTTAGAGTTACCTTGCAGACATTGAAGGATCATAGATTGTACGCTAAGTTTAGTAAGTGTGAGTTCTGGGCAACAGATGTGAAGTTCTTAGGACACACTATTAGTGCAGAAGGAGTGACGGTTGATTGTGATAAATTTAAGGCAGTAATAGATTGGCCGACACTGAGTTCGGTGATAGAGATCAGAAGTTTTTTAGATTGGCTGGTTATTACAGAAGATTTGTTAAAGGTTTCTCCAGCGATGCTGCCCTATTGACACAACTGACAAGGAAGAATGCACCATTCGATTGGGATGATAAATGTTAGAATGCCTTTATGAAATTGAAGTAGAAATTGACCACTGCTTTAGTGTTGACGCTACCAGCACCCAAGGTTGCACTAACAATTTATACCGATGCTTCAGGAACTAGACTTGGAGGAATATTGATACAGGATGGGAAAATGATAGCCTACGCATCTCGACAACTCAAGATCCATTATCCGGTTCATGATCTCGAGTTGGGAGCAGATCGTCTTTGAATTGAAGATTTGGAGACACTTCCTTTATAGCGAAAAGTTTACTGTCTATTCAAATCACAAGAGTTTAAAGTATTTGTTCACTCAGAGTGAGTTGAATATGAGATAGATGAGGTGGCTTGAGTTTCTAAAGGATTACGAATTCTGAAGGCGAATGTGGTGGCAAATGCCTTAAGTAGATAGAGACATGTGACAGAGACAATTGCATCATTGATGACACATGAGTATCTATTACTTGAGGATTTGTCGATGTTGAGCATTCACAGTGATCTACCAGGGAACTCAGTGTGTGCACATTTAAGGGCCGAGCCAGAGACCATCACCGGGATCATCAAGTGTTAAAAGAAAAACTCAGAGTATGGATATTACAAGGCTTGGGCCGACAGACAAAGTACCAAGATTGGAGGAATCGTCAGATGGAGCTTTGAAGTATCGAGATAGATAATGGATTCTAACTCGGGAAGAGTTGAAAGAAGAATTGCTCCAAGATTCGCACAAAACTAAGTACACCATACATTTGGGAGGTAACAAGATGTATCGAAACATGAAGTTGACGTATTGGTGGCCGAAAATGAAGACCGACATTACAGAGTTCATTAGGAGATGTGATAATGCCAACAGGTAAAGGCAGAGCATCAGAGACCAGATGGTCAGTTGCAGCCGTTGCCCATTCCAGAATGGAAGTGGGAACACATCTCGATGGACTTTGTGGTTGGTTTTTCGTGATCGCAGAAGCGCAATGATTTTATTTGGGTCATTGTGGATCGCTTGACCATATCCGCTCATTTTCTACCCGTAGCTACCCAAGATACACTTGAGAAGCTGAGCAAACTTTATGTGGATTGGATTGTGAGGTTCCATGGAGTGCGGTGTCCATTATTTCAGATTGGGATCCTCGATTCGCATCGATGATGTAGTAAGGTTTGCAAAAATAGTTGGGTTCCACAGTACCCCTCAGCACAACATTTCATCCTCAGACATATAGTCAGACGGAGTGTACCATACAGACTTTAGAAGACATGCTCAGGGCTTATGTGTTAGACTTCGAAGGTAGTTGGGAGAAATAAGTGTCTTTGTGCAAATTTGCATGCAATAATAGCTACCAAGCAAGCATCAAAATGGCTCATCTCGAGGCACTTTATTTCAGACCTTGTTGTTTGCTAGTTTGTTGGACCGAGGTTGGTGAAGCAGCGTTGTTAGGACCAGAGTTAGTGCATGACTACACAGAGAAGATAAAACTGATTTGACAGCGCATGAGTGCAGCACAAGAAAGACAGAAACGTTATGCAGATAAGAAACGCATGACCGTTGTGTTTGAGAAGGGTGGATGGGTACTTTTGAGAGTCTCTTCATGAAAGGAACACTAGAGATTTGGGATCAAAGGAAAGCTTGCGCCGAGATTTATTGGGCTATTCCAGATCACCGAGAAGATTGGTCCAATAGCATATCAGCTTGAGCTCCATCCACTGTTAACAACAATACACAATGTCTTCCATGTCTCCATGTTGAGAAACTCATTCTCAAATGCACTACGAGTTATCGATTGGGCTCAGTTTGAGTTACAAGAAGATGCCTCCTACAGCGAGCAGCAAGTCCAGATCCTAGATAGGAAGGTTTAGAAGCTCAGAAGGAAGGAGATACCACTGGTCAAAGTGAAATGGCAATTTCATGATGACAAGGAGACGACGTGGGAGCAGAAGAGCTATATGCGCAAATATTTCCCAAGCTTATTCTAAATCGAGGTACGATTTACTTTTAAACTTCGCGGACGAAATTTCTTAAGTTGGGGAGATTGTGAGGATTCTAATTTTTAAATTGGTAACATGTACCCTATTTGTGTGTATGGTATGTAAACCCTGGAGTTGGGGATAAATATTATTTTATCTTATTAATAAAAAATCTTATTGTGAATAAGAAAAAAAAGGAAGAACCTCTTAAATAAAAATTTCACATTTTTAACTTTTTCAGAATAAAAGAAAACCTCTTAAGTGGCTAGAGATTAGAAACATCGATTAAATCAAAAATACCAAAAGTGCCCACCTATTTCGCATCTTAATTATTGCGTGATTACCCTAATTCTGAGTTCTCTGCTACAAATTTATTATTGTCATTTCTTTCATAATTTCAATCCAAGTTTAAGTTCTTGTCTCTTTTGATTTAGTGGGTATTCAAATCTTCTAAGCTTTTTCCAAATCTTCTTATGTTCCGACTAGAAACTACGTTGGAGGTGTAAAAAGCAATGGTGTTGATTCCAATAGACAAGTAATGGTTTCGATTCCGTAGACATGAAGAGAATTCCAATCCCTATGTGTTCATCAGTAACGTAGATGCCTGATTGAATTGAATGAATGCATTGAAACGATTGAATGAGAGATTATATTGAGAAGAGAAACTTTGATCACTAGAACAATTTCGGTATTTAATAGAGGTTTTTAAATCCCTATTAAAGGGGGTGTTATTAAATAACACCTAATTGATAGGAGTTTTAAAAAACCTATATGTAATTCATGTATTAAAAATTAAAACATAACACATTTTCACATGACATTTAATAACACTCTATTTAATAGGGGTTTTAAAACCTCTATTAAAGGCCAAAAATGTTCTAGTGGATCCTAGAGAAAGTGAATTAAAGAATCATTTGTTGCTCACCTCTCATCAATTCCTTATGTCATTCCAAACTCAATTAGCTTATTATATCTGACAAATATCATTAGACAAAGAAAAAAACACATGAAGAATCGAATATTGGTAGTTGTTTTCACATAGCATCAACTTTCTCTTTTGTGTCCTATAATGACCCTGTTTTAATTACGCCATTAATATGAAATATTTTCAAATGTGGACTCCAACTTAGCATCTCGTAGACCCCGCCGCTAGGACCGGGCATGCCTGAGATAGGTAAATAGTGAGTTTTGTGTGTTGTTTGCCTAATTTGGGTTGTTTATGCTTAATTATGTTGAATTGCATCGCAATATGTGTATTCATATTGTTATTGTTCGTGTAAGATACTGTGAAGGGTATTCGCCTCGATTAGCGTATAGACGCGGGTACCGAGTAGGCGAATGACATCACATTAGGTTGGAAAATAATGCACACATGATAAATGAAGAAAATGCGTTAAATAATTAATATAAAATGTCGTTTAGACATTTAGTGGCATGAGTGTACACGAACGATACGCGTCGCGGCGCGGAGCTGGATACAAAACGCCTGAGGGTTTAGTGTATGGGATTGAAGGAGGATAAGATCAAGTGACAAAGTCACCAATCTAAGTCACCTTAGATGGACTTTATGAACTTATATCAACCATTTAAGTGGTCCTTAGAATCTACACACGCATTAGATGACAAAAAGACTATAAAAGTCCAAAAAATATCTCATTTCACAACCTTTTTCTCTCTCTTTTCTCATTTTAGATGAAAAATTTGGGGGATTTTGGTGAATTTCAAGTGGAGATTTGGAGGTTCAAACGATGAGCAATCGACAATCCAAGGTGAGATTCACGCTCTCCTCATCGTTCTTTACGTTTTGAGTATGGATTTTCGGATTTTGACTTGAATTTTGGATATGCGAGTTAGCTCGCTAGTTTGGGGGTTTTTGCTATGATTTTTGAGTTGGATGGGAGCAATCATCATGGTATTAGATGTTGTGGATGGTTGTGTTCAAGTTATGGAGTTTTTTCGAGGTTTCACCAAGTTTTATCGGGGTTTCGCCGAGTTTTATCGGGGTTTCTCCGAGTTTTATCGGGGTTTTAGTTTGAATTTCAGATGACTTTTAATGTGGTTTGAACGTACCCTTTCATAGTTTTGGTGAACCATAAGGGATTGGATCGAGTTCGGGTCGCGAAGTTGGAGCCGTGGTTCAGAAAAAACCCCAGGGAACACCCTGTAGGAAGGGCGCCGCGAGCGCCATTTCACCTATAATAAAAAATACTTTTTCAAATTTGGGTTTCGATTTGGCCAATTGGGGGTTTATTGCGGGGATCGATACCGGGTATAATATGAATTAATATGATTGATTTGATACTCTAATGTGAATTTGGGAAATTCTAAAGTTTGGGAAATTGATAAATTAACGGATATTAAGTACTTGGATTAGATCGACGGGTGTTGGGGCACGCATTTGGAGGCGTAGAGATCACTTTTGTATTAGTGGAGTTTGGTTTGAGGTGTGTAGTAACCCAATCGAAATTCTCTTGAGCATTTATTTATTTATTTCCTTATTTGTCTTCCATTCAGTTATTTCATTATTTTCTGGTATCGTTTATATGGACGGTTTGGTTAAGTGCTCTCCCATCGGGCCATTCTGTGTGTATGTCCACTAGACTATAGCACATGTCACCCGGGGTCTCAGTGAATAATTTGACCTGAGGATCTTTTCGGTGTACGTGTTGGTGCATCGTGGGACAACGCCGGCCATTGAGAAGACCCGGAAGCTGGCCATGCTGGAGTGTGACTCGCTGACAACGCTCGCAGGAAAGTCCGGATGATGGTGCTAGTCTGACTTAGATTGTAGACACACATTTTGAGCTTGTCTATTATGTATTTATGCGATGAGCACAGTTGCTTGTTTTTATTTTCCGCATGTTTATTTAATAGCTTTATTCAAAATCCTGTATTTTATTTCTATAAATGCTTATTGAATTTCCTTAGGATTACTCATTTTGGACTCTCCATCTGTTTTATTGTGATGGCTTAAGTGCAAACCCCGGTACAATTCGAGGCAATGCGAAGCTCGAGGACTACCTGTGACAGACTACAACCTTTGTCGTACTTTCGTTTATATTTATATTTACTTTTGGGATACGAGGTACGTTGTGAGGTACCCATGACTTGTATATTGACTTATTTTGAGGATTTTGGTCATCTTTCTGATTATGATATTTATATTATGGGTTTTCCACATTAGATTGATGATCCTAAAACTTGAATTTATTTGTTTCGATTGATCAAGTCCAATAAGTCTTCCGATATAACTTGATTATTAGAAATGATCTTAACAGGTGAATCGCGTCAATGAGAAAACTTGTAACTTTTCATGACGTAAGTTGGTCAAGTATTTGATTTTGAATGAAGTTGAAAAGATTAATGGCACGTAGGACACAACTAGGCCTGACGTGACAGGGTTGCTGCTACATTTTGGTATCAGAGACCAGGTTTATGGAACCAAGGAATTTAATAAGAGCATAAAACTTAATGAATAAAATCTTAGATATGGAAACCCAAAGTAATTACCCTAAAACCCTAGTTAGGAAGTGATTGTGAGGCGGGTAGTGATTAGGATTGTATATGTGGTATGTTTTTGTTTGTATATATTACATACGATGCACGTATATATATATATATATGTGTGTGGAGGCTGATTCAACCCACGTTATTCGATGCAGATTCTGATGGATGGACAACGTTCGATTCCAACTCAGCCTGAGGTAGGATGTACCAGTGACTCGGCCAAGGAGACCTTGATGTTACAGTCACTAACGCGTAGTACGAATGACAAATTTATGCAGATTTTGGAGATGATGCGAGCTCAAGCGGAAACGATGCCAGCTCCTACGACCACACTAGCGACACCAATTTCATAGGTAGCCGTAGCCCTTGCTACACCACATACGCCGGATCAAACGACAATTTCGGAGACACCAACGGAGAGAGTTGGGCCAATAGTGGTACCAATTGAGACCATAACTATCACATTGGCTACGACAATGCAGCTAGTCGTGACATCAACATCAGGCAGCACGATGTCACCTGAGGCCAAGAGGGTGAAAGATTTCATCAGATTTCAACCCGGTTACTTCTACGAAGTAGGAGACCCGGAGATAGCCGAGAAATGGTTATTGCCACTTGAGCAACTATATAAGCTACTCTTGGACGAGGAGAGGGACTTACCTCATCTATTGAGTTTTTTATTCGAGAGGTGACGCCGAGGTTTGGTGGACTACATATGCGGCTACACATCCAGAGCCGATTACCTAGGCATAGTTTCGTGATCTGTTCATGGACGAGTATATTATGATGGAGGTTCGAATCAGATTGAGGGAGCAATTTCTGGCTCTAGTTCAGGGTAACATGTATGTGTTGCAGTATATAGAGTGTAACGACCCATTTTATAAATGTCTCTTCAATTTACAGACGTGGACACCAGCTCGGATCTACGTGGACGCCGCGATAGGCTAGGACACACGGGGACTTAGGTATGCTAGTGATTGTGTGTTGGATGCTTATTTGCGGTGAAATTTATTGAAATACATCGCATGTGTGTATGTTGCATAAAAAATAATACGTGTGAGGGTGTGAACTATATTCGCCTCGATATGCGTGTCGACGCGGGTGCCGGGTAGTTGAAGAGACTGAATATTAAGACAAGGAAACTAACACACAACGAGATTTTGTGAACTGTAGTCGCCTCGATATACGTGTCGACACGGGTATCGGGTAGTCGACGGGACCGACTATTGGGTCGGGAAAACGAAAACACACAAATTAAATAAAAATTTGTCACGTAATGAATATGGAATATATATTGGGTTACAAACGATGCGGTGGTGCGCGGATAACACGGTTCGGACACGAAACCGGCGTCGAAACGCCCGAAAACACGGGCGAGTGTCCTAGAGGTGTCACGAACAGGTGTCACACTTTTCCTCACCCAAGACACATTTGGCCATTTTCCCACCACGTGTCGGTCCACCGATTCCCACTTACATGCACACAAAAACCCACTCACACACTCCATCACCTTCTCTCTCAACTCACACACACACTCCCGCACACACACACACACCAGGGAGGCCGAGAGCTGAGAGAAGAAGGAAGGAGAGGAGGAGAGGAAGAGCAACAAGGACGCGCGGCGGTTGAGGTGAGTTTGGGTGGTGGTTGTGTTGTTTCGGGTGGTTGACGGTGGGGTGGAGAGTGGGGTTCGGCCATGGAGGCCGAACCCCATGGCCACGGTGGTGATGGCAGGGGTGCCTCCCCTGCCATCGGCTCCACCGGGGTTGGGGTGGAATCACCGGAGAAGAAATGGAATGAAAAAAAAAAAAAAAAAAAAAAGCGGTTCGAAAACCGGTTGGGGGAAGAAGATGCACACGCGCGCGCGTGTGCATCCCCTTGGGCGAGCTGGACCATTCTCGGTCCAGCGGGGTCGGGTCGACCTGGGTCTGGTCGACCAGACCCTGGGTCTGGGTCGACCTGCCACTCCAAACAAGTAAAAACGATAAAATAAAAAAAAAAAAAAAGAAAAAGAGAAAAATAAAAGAAAAATGAAAGAACATTTGGGAAAATTCCGAGAAAAATTGGGAAAATTTCGGAAAAAAAAAATATTTCAATCAAATGAATAGAAATTGATAAAATTCTATGAAAAGAAAATACGTGGGAATGTCGGACGCGACTTTTTGCGGGGTTTTGCCTCGAAAAACATGAAATGGGCAATTTGGCCTAAAATTGTTAGAAAATTATTGTAAATTAGCATGCTAACCTAAATTATTAATAAATGAACATATGTTGACACGGTGATCAATTGGCGATCAAGGACTCAGTAGACTTGGACCCGGGGATTGATTACGGGGTAGTGGAGCGCGTTGTGAGGTTTGTAAAACCCAAAGGAAAAACTCTTGAGTATTTATTTTGCTTTGTAATTCCATTCGATTCCAGTTTTCCTTGTGATTTTTTCTATATCTATATCCTGTCGTTGTTTGCACGGTTGGTTAGTTACTCCCACCGGATTTTCTGTTGTGTGTCTATGCATTCTAGACCATAGCATGTGTATCGGGAGTGCTCGGTGGATAACGACCCAGGAAGCGCTACATGTGTCGGTGCGTCATAGGTCTACGCCGCCATCGAGAGGATCGGGTGATAGCTAGTTGGGTGTGCCCACTAGTGGGATCCCTGGAAGGAAATCCCGAAGTATGGTTTAGTCGACCGGAACAGACACACACATTTGCACTTTATTGTTATTTACGCATGCGATGCCCTACTTACAGTTGCCTGTTTACATTCCGCATGTTTATTTAACAGTATTTATTGAATTCCATTTATTTATATGAATGCTCGGAGGAGTTCTTTGGGATTTTACTGACTGGACTCGTCATCCATTTTCTTATGTGATGATTGAGTGCAGATCCGAGTACCATTAAAGGCAAGGGAATCTTAGGCGACTACCTCTGATTTCCTATCGTCACAGACTATTGTACGTGTGATTATTTTGATATTTTGATTATTTTGGGAACTGGGGAGTGATATGACATTGTACATAGTTACTTTACATGATATAGTACAGTACTTTTCAGGGTTTTTCCACAGTAGGATTTGATGATTTAATTAATATTTTTTGCATTTACGTATAACTTCCGCTGCATTTGTCATTTATACGCTGTACATACAAGTGGATGCAAATCTCGAGACAGGAAAAGGACGGGCAGGTGCCGTACACGTGTAGTAGGGCCAGCTGGCAAGGAGTACACGGAGACACGTCACCCCGGGGCGGCGAGGGCCGCCACATAGAGTGATACAAATATTTACAACAGTACGTCATGGATGTGGTTAGGACAGAGCGGCTTCAGATCTACTATTTTGTCAGGGGACTGGATGAGAGTATTGCGAGCTTTATTATATCCAGTGGAGCTTGTACACTACTGCAGATATCTGATAGGGCTTTGGCACACAAGACTTATCTGATACAAAGGGGCAGTCTACCCGCATCCACGTTTTATCAGAGTCAGTCATCGCAAAGTTCTTGGTAAAAGAAGTGACCGAAAGGACAATGGGATCATAAGGGCAGACAAAGACAAAGGCAGAGATCTCGTCGAAATGATAGACAGTCAGATTAAGGGAGTCGAGGTGACGGAGATCGATGAGATGATCCGATGAGGTATGATGATTACCAAGCGGTGTATTCTACCACCTCTTCACCTACTGAGCAGACCTAGGCAACAGTATAGGTAGGACATGGATAAGAAAGGCAGGGACGTAGCCAGAGTCATGGTCAGGGTCAGAGGAGTGTCGTTAGACCAGCTGAGATACAAGAGTTTTGTCGTTGCTATGAATGTGGTCATGTTGGGCATCTGCAGGCTGACTGTACTAGACCGACACCGCCACCACCACAGTCAGACCAGGCCAGAGATAGGGCTCATACCGTTGCTCTTGCGATCGCACAGCCGGATAGGGAGGCAACCAAACAGCTTATCAAAGGTACATCCATTTGTGGCACCCTCATGCATGTCATGCTTGATTCTAGTAGTACTTTATCTTTTATTGTTGGATGCATGGTATGACAGTTATAGTTACAAGTAGAGACTTTAGACATACATCTGGTCCTCAGTGCGGCTGCTGGGGATAAGATATAACCTAACCGGGTATGTCGAGATTTTATTATTGAGATAGGTGACATCAGTTACTAGCTGATTTACGAGTCTTAGAGTATCTGGAGTTTGATGCGATGCTGGGCATGGATTGGTTGTCAGCATATCATACACATATAGAGTATCTTAGAGTATCTGGAGTTTGATATCGAGGGGATTCCAGATTTATCATTCGCCGGAGTTGCGACAGCTTTACCGATCACTAGAGGTCGTTTAGCGACGACTCAGAAGTTGAAGACGTTTGCTGCGACTATTGAGCCGAGAGCCGAGGCGTGATCAGGGTTGAGGATGTCCCAGTAATTTGTGAGTTTTCGGATGTATTTCTAAATGATTTGTCTGGACTACCACTACCCCGAGCAGTTGAGTTCATTATTGAGCTGATACTGGGGACATGGCCTATTTACAACCAACTTTATAGGATGTCTGCTTTCGAGCAGGAAGAGTTGAGGATCCAATTAGAGGAGTTGCTACAGGAGAGTTTCATTCACTGTAGTATGTCTCCTTAGGGAGCTCTGATCCTTTTTGTGAAGAAGAAGGACGGTACCATGAGGATATGTGTTGATTACATGAAGTTGAATCATGTGACGGTCAGGAATCGTTACCCATTTCCCAAGATCGTTGACTTATTCGACCAGTTGGCATAAGCCAAGTTCTTCTCGAAGACTGCTTTGCGATCAGGATACCATCAGCTAAGGACTCGAGAAGGTGATGTTGAGACAACTGTTTTCAACACGAGATACGGCTTGTTCGAGTTCACAGTCATGCCATTTGGGCTGACTAATGCGCTGACGATCTTCATGGGCTTGATGCACTGGGTTTTGAGACCATTTCTAGATCGATACGTCATTGTGTTCATCACAGACATCTTGATATACAACAAGACTCGTGAGGAGCACAAGATGCATCTTAAGGATGTTTTGACGACATTGAGAGAGCATAGCGTTGTATGCTAAGTTCAGTAAGTATGCATTTTGGTTGAGTGAGGTGAAGTTCCTCGGCCATGTCATCAGTGATCAAGGTATATCAGTATATGATGACAAGATTCAAGTGATTATTGCCTGGAGGACGCCTGAGTCTATTTCTGACATTCGTAGTTTCTTAAGTTTAACAAGATATTACTGGCGGTTTAGCTCTAATGACTAAATTGACCAAGAAAGATGTCATATTTGATTGGTTCGATGAGCGTGAGAAAACATTTTTGGAGCTAAAGAGGAAGCTAAATTTTGTGCCAGTGTTAGCATTGCCAGTGGCAGGTAGAGGTTTATCAATTTATACCGATGCTTCAGGCACTGGGTTGGGTTGTGTCTGATGCAGGATGGACACCCAGTGGCTTACTTATCTCGACGTTTGAGACCCCATGAGGGTAATTATCCACTGCACGACTTGGAGCTTGCATCAATCGTGTTTGTACTGAAGGCCTGGAGGCATTATCTCTATGGAGATAGGTTCATGTTGTTCACTGATCACCAGAGCTTGAGATATATGTTCACTCAGAGGGAGTTGAACATTCGACAGAGGAGATGGCTCGAGTTATTGAAGGATTACGACTTTTTCATAGAGTACCATCCAGGGAAGGCATATATGGTAGCTGATGCGTTGAGGTGGAGTGGCATTGAGAGCTAAACAGTCCTACGGCTTATGATACATGGATACGAGACTTCTTGAGGCAACGTCGGTGATGTGTGTGACAGATGCTATTGCTAAGCTATAGGTCGTTGTCAGATAAGAGATCCTACGGTGTCTCTAGAATGGGTTGCTGAGTGCCAAAAGAGTTGACAGGCTATGTGGGCGGTTCAGCAAACCAATTTAGGATCTGAGTTGTAAAGATTGGTCTGAGACGTTAGACGGGTGCTTGAGACACAAGGGTATATTATGGATACTGCGGTATCGGAGCTCAGGGATATCATACTGAGGACGCACACCAGTTGCGATATAGTGTTCATCCTGGTCGGACCAAGATGTATCATGATTTGCGACGATTGTTTTAGTGGCCAAGGATGAATACTGACATTGGTAACTACGTGAGGGGTTGTCATATTTGCTAGCGGTGAAGGCTGAGCATAGGAGACCAGCTGGGTTGCTATAGCCATTGCCCATTCCTTAGTGGAAGTGGGAACACATGACCATGGACTTCGTCAGTGGCCTACCACAGACTACAAGGCATCATGATGCAGTTTGGGTAGTGATTGACAGGTTGCGAAGTCTAGCACACTTAATTTTGATTTCCATGAGATATTCCTTCCCACAGTATAGCGATTTCTTTGAGAGAGAGATCATCAAACTTAATGGTGTACCGATTTCCATTATTTCTGACAGGGATCCCAAGCTGACATCTAAGCTTTGGGAGAGTATGCAGGAGCAGTTTGGCACCATACTACAGTTTAGTACGGTGTATCACCCTCATACCGATAGTCAGTCAGAGCGATTGATTCAGATATTAGAGGACATGCTCAGGGCTTATATTTTGTAGTTTAGTGGTTGGTGGGAAGATTATCTACCTTTGTGTGAGTTTGCTTACAACAACAGCTATCAGACGAGTATCGGGATGCCATTGTTTGAGGCAATATATGGTAGGCCCTGCAGGTCACCAACATGTTGGGCAACACCAATGGATACATCGGTTATAGGACCTGAGGTTGGAGTGGATCGTATTGAGAAGATCAGGAAAATTCATCATAGGTTTCAAGCGGCCTAGGATAGACATAATAAGTATGCGAACATGTATCACAAGGATCCGAGCTACGAGGAGGGTGACTTGGTGTACTTAAAAGTTCCACCTTGGAAAGGTCATCAGAGGTTTGACATCAAAGGAAAACCTGGCACCACAATTCATTGGACCGATCAGGGTCGAGGCACATGTCGGCAGAGCGGTGTATAGATTGGAGTTACCACCACAGTTAGCTAGGGTTCATCCTGTATTTCACATATTTATGTTGAGGCTGGCTAGGTCAGGACCGAGACCGATAGTGGATGTCAAACAAGTAGAGGTTTGGCCTGACGGAACCTACGAGAAGCGACCATTGAGATCATCGTAAGATATAGACTCTTCAAAACAGGGAAATTCCAAAGGTTTTAGTTCATTGGCAGCATCATGGAATCGATGGACTTGCCGGGAGCTCGAATGTATTATACGAGCGCGTTACCCTCAGCTATTTGATGGTAAGAGTTTATTTAAGTGTTTTAAATTTCGAGATGAAATTTCTCCTTGTTGGGAAGAACTGTAACAGCCCATTTTTAATTACGTCGTTAATATGACATATTTTCAAATGTGGACGCTAGCTCAGCATCTCGTGGACCCCGCCGCTATGACCAGGCATGCATGAGATAGGTAAATAGTGAGGTTTGTGTGTTGTTTGCCTAATTTGCGATGTTTATGCTTAATTATGTTGAATTGCATCGCAATATGTGTATTCATATTGTAATTGTTCGTGTAAGATATTGTGAATGGTATTCGCCTCGATTAGCCCGTAAACACGGGTACTGAGTAGGCGAATGACAGCACATTAGGTTGGAAAATAATGCACACATGATAAATGAAGAAAATGCGTTAAATAATTAATATAAAACGTCATTTAGACATTTAGTGGCATGAGTGTACGCGAACGATACGCGTCGAGGCGCGGAGCTGGATACCAAACGCCTTAGGGTTTAGTGTATGGGATTGAAGGAGGATAAGATCAAGTGACAAAGTCACCAATCTAAGTAACCTTAGATGGACTTTATGAACTTATATCAACCATTTAAGTGGTCCTTAGGATCTACACACGCATTAGATGACAAAAAACTATAAAAGTCCAAAAAATATCTCATTTCACAACCTTTTTTCTCTCTTTTCTCATTTTAAACGAAAAAATTGGTGGATTTTGGTGAATTTCAAGTGGAGATTTGGAGGTTCAAACGATGAGCAATCGAAAATCCAAGGTGAGATTCACGCTCTCCTCATCGTTCTTTACGTTTTGAGTATGATTTTTAAGTTTTGACGTGGATTTTGGATATGTGAGTTAGCTATCTGGTTTGGAGGTTTTTGCTATGCATTTTTTAGTTGGATGGGAGCAATTATCATGATATTAGATGTTGTGGATGGTGGTGTTGAAGTTGTGAAGTTTTTTCTGGGGTTTCCTGTGTTTTATCGGTGTTTCACCTAGTTTTATCTGGGCTTTGGTTTGGGTTTTGGACGAGTTTTAACGTGGTTTGAACATCCCCTATGGTAGTTTTGGTGAGTCATAAGGAATTGGATCGAGTTCAGGTCGCGAAGTTGGAGCGGGGGTTCCGAAAAAACCCCGGGGAGCACCCTAGAGGAAGGGTGCCGCAAGCGGTGCCGTGACTCTTACGGCGCCACCTGCGACGTCATTTCGTCTAGATTAAAAAAAAAACTTTTTCAAATTTGGGTTTCAATTCGGCCATTTGGGAGCCTATCCTAGGGATCGATATCAGGTATAATATGAATTAATATGATGGATTTGATACTCTAATGTGAATTTGGGAAATTTCAAAGTTTGGAAAATTGATAAATTAACAAATATTAGGTACTTGGATTTGATCGACGAGTGTTGGGGCACGCATTTAGAGGTATGGAGATCGATTTTGTATTAGTGGAGCGCGGTTCGAGGTGTGTAGTAACCCAATTGAAATTCTCTCGAGCATTTATTTATTTATTTCCTTATTTGCATTCCATTCAATTATTTCATTATTCTTTTTTTGGTATGGTTTATATAAACGGTTTGGTTAAGTGTGGTCCAATCGGGCCATTCTGTGTGTATGTCCACTAGACTATAGCACGTGTCACCTGAGGTCTCGGTGAATAGTTCGACCTGAGGATCTTTTCGATGCACGCGTCGGTGCACCGTGGGACCACGCCGATCATCGAGAGGACCCGGAGGCTGGCCATGCTGGAGTGTGACTCGCTAGAAGTGCTTGCGGGAGAGTCCGGAGTATGGTGCTAGTCTGACTTAGGTTGTAGACACACATTTTGAGCTTGTCTATTTTTTATTCAAGCGATGAGCACAGTTGCTTGTTTTAATTTTTCGCATGTTTATTTAATAGCTTTATTCAAAAAACTATATTTTATTTCTATAAATGCTTATTGAATTTCCTTGAGATTACTCATTCGGACTCGCCATATGTTTTGTTGTGATGGCTTGAGTGCAGACCCGGTACAAGTTGAGGCAAGAGGAAACTTGAGGACTACCTTTGACAGATTACAACCTCTCTCATACGTTTGTATATATTTAAATTTACTTTTGGGATACAGGGTACATTGTGAGCTACCCATGACTTGTATATTGGCTTATTTTGAGGATTTTGGCAATCTTTCTAATTATGATGTTTATATTATGGGTTTTCCACATTAGGTTGATGCTCCTAAGACTTGAATTTATTTGTTTACTGCTTGATAAGTCTAATAAGTCTTCCAATAATTTGATTTTTAAAAATGATCTTAACATGTGAATTGAGTCTAATTGGCTAACTTGTAACTTTTCATGATGAAAGTTGGTCAAGTATTGGGTTTTGAATGAAGTTGTGTAGGTTAATGACACGTGGGACACAGCTAGGCCTGATGTGGTAGGGTTGTGGGCCTGCGTTGGCACCTGTGGTGGGCCTTGAAATTTGGGACCGCTACCTGTCCCATCATTTATTTTTCATTTTTTTGAAAATTTTTTTATTTAAAATTAAAACGAGTCCAAATCAAACTTCACCGCTTGTTTGAATAACACATTGTAAGTTTGCTATGCTTTTTTTAATGTTTTTTCTTGGAATATTTAAAATTAATACAATATGTCATTCAAATAGAGTTTTTTTTTGGTAATAAATAACATGAAATGCCCTCCAAATATGTGAAAAATAAGATTGGTTATACTTTATTATCAAACACAACGTATTAAATAAGATGTTTTGAATTATTACTAAAGTATATGCTGAAAATCATGATCCGAACTGTTTGAAGAGATATATTTAACCCAAATATCAATGCAATTAACAAAGTGCCAGTTATCTATCCTCTTGAGCACTTCCTACACATACAAATGCTCCAGTTTGTTGTTGTTAGGACTCATCAATCCATTGTTGATGATGACTATTTTTTATTATTTTTATTGAAGAGAAAAACACCTCTACACTACTTTCATTAATAAGAAAATAAGGTATATAGAAAGGTTATTAGAAAAAGAAGAGAACCTACAACCCAAAGCTCCGAATTTTTTCTACACACTATAGTATATGTATAGTCTTGTGTGTGTCTGTTGCAAAATGAATGATTTAAGCCAATTTGCCCCCTCTCACCCCCATCTAGTTTTCATTTATGAGTTCACCATTATTATTATTTTTTTCAATTGACTCTTAATGCATAAGTATCATGTTTGAATATGAAATTTTATATGTGTGTGTGTGTGTTTTAATCATCTTATATTTGGTTATAGTAGAATTCTCATGCAGTTATCGATTATAAATATCGATAAAAGTTGAGTTTCTATAGAGGATAGGAGCTCAAAATCTTATAGATATGGAGTTGATAACTTCTTAAAGTTTTGCGTTTGCTAACAATAAGAACGAAAAAAAAAATATATTGCCCTTACAAGAAATGTTGCAATGTTTTGCTATATAAAAGAAATGAAGTTAAAGACCATCTATTCATGAAAATATTTTTCCAAAAATATAGGAATTGGATAAACCATGGTGAGGATTACATTTCTTTGCAGATCAAGATAATGTTGTTGGTAACAATGAACCTATTCGAGATGACACGGTTGGGATGGTGAATGAGGCAATGGATAATCCACATATTGGTAATGATCAAATGAACGAAGAAATGCCTGAAAATGGTAATGGTTCTGGACGGAATGAAGATACTTTGTCGTACTTGAGACTCTTGCAAGTTGTAGAACAAAAAATTTATCCAGGGTGTAGCAATTTTTGCACTTTCATTTATTGTTCACTTATTTAATATAAAAGTTTTGTGTGGTTGGACGGATAAGTCATTCATTGTCAAATCCCGAAATTTCTAAATCAGTAATTACGGCTAAACAAGGATTAAGGGATCGCAATTATGGTTTTGGTCGCGAGTTGTGAGTTAACCACCTAGTGAAAATTGAGATTTATAATTAATTTTATTATTATGTGACGTTTGCATAGTGTTGTGTATTATATATTATATTATTTTGTGAAATTTAAGTTAATCGAATAAATTCGAGTTTTTAAGGAGTTTTATCTCGAGATACGTGTCGAAATGGGTCCCGGTAGAGTTAAAATATCGATTCGAACTATTATTTCAAGTATTTATAAAAAATAATTGAAATTATGTTAAAGTTTGAATTTGAAGTTTAAATGGGCTTAAAGAGCCGACGTGGGGATTTTACCTCGATATACATGTAAGTCGGTATTAGAGGTAGTATAAAATGAG
Source organism: Stephania cephalantha (assembly GCA_039657325.1). Lineage (NCBI taxonomy): Eukaryota > Viridiplantae > Streptophyta > Magnoliopsida > Ranunculales > Menispermaceae > Stephania > Stephania cephalantha. Next base: position 4,349,881 of record CM077577.1, on the reverse strand, counting down.
ATGAAGTGTGTAAGATCTTGTTTCGAGGTTTGTGTTGATTGACAGTTATCGAGGCTGAGATTGGCTCCAAATTGGTGCACGTTTGGTTAAGTATGGCAAGAGGATTGGTCCCAAAGATTTTAGTATGTCATGGACAAAGTTAAGATTTTTTGAGCTTTGGTGTGGCTAAAATTAGTGTTATGGATGTTTTATGGAAATGAGCTGTTTTGTTAAGAATTTGGTTCAATTCGGTGAAAAAGGGGATCGAAAACGGGCACCAGATGTTAGAACACGTCAAAATAGGGTTTGCAAGGATTAATAATTAAAAAGAAATTAAGCTGCTCAAGAGAGCAGCTTAAGGTTATATATATAAAAAGGAAAAAAAATCAATCGATCATTTTATATATATCAACAGAAAGTTTTGTTCGAACGTTTCCTAAACCCTTCGCTCGCGGAGCTCCCGACCTCCAATTTTTGCTCGGTTTCCTTTCGTAAAATTGTAGAGCATCATGAGACGATTAGCCGAGCTAAATTTTCATGGTGGAAACGAGGTATTGCGCAATTTGGTAAATTCTTAATGTCGGGCATCTTTCTTCAATTCAGTTTGAATTCTCATGATTTTTCGTTTTCTTTCGCAGGGTTTCGATAAAAATTGGTAGGAATTGTTGTTAATTGGTATATTGGAATGATTTGCGTCAATTCGGGATAATTTCCACCGACGTGGGTTAGGGTTTTGATGAGGTGAACTAATGCAATTCAATTGATAACTATTTTGGAGACATTTTTTTACTCCATGGGTTGTGAAAATATTTTTGTATTTGTATCAAGTGGTTTCGTGGCATTTATTATAGAGTTTTGAAGACTTAATTGCAAAAATATTGATTTGGAGACATTTGTTTTAGTTCAAAACAAATAAAGTTTGCCTAGTTAATAGGCCATATGTGGGAATTAATAACTTCTCCGTCGGTGATCTGATTCAGGTGTTCTTAGAGTCTATGGAAAGTAGGACATGAGTACTACAAGTTCCTTCAAGGTCATCATGACTAATATTGATGTTTTCAAGGTTAAAAAGCTACCCCAAGTTGGCTAGTTGAAAGCTAGTTGAAACAGTGATATAAATTAATATTTTTGGAAACTTTTCTCAAGCGTACTTTAATCGCAATTTTCATTGGGTTTCGTGATATAGTTTCACTTTAAGCTAGACCCATAATGTAATTGGGTATGCATGAAAGCTATTGGAACCATTTTCAAAGTGATCTGACGCTCGGGTAACCTAAAAAATTAAGCTTGAAGTTGGCTATTTGTAAGTTTAAGTAAATCTCATGGTAACATTTATATTGTATGATTATAATATCGTATAAATTGCATTAATCCTTTGCATTTTTGTTGTACATGTATACACGGTTTGGGAGGATAAGGCATTACGAGTCTCCTTATAGGGGTCTACCTGACTGTATTACAAGGTAGAACTATTTAGTATCTGCCTGACTGTGTGCATAAGGTATATTAAGCTACCTGACTGTGTATTACAGGGTAAGAACTGGTAGTGTCTACCTGACTATGTACAAGGTAGAACTATATTATGCTTGAGGGGCTGGAGTCACTAATACTTTGCATCACGTGGTTATCGTAAGATCACGTTGAACCAGATCATACTCTCATAGTCTAGAGGAACGAGACTCGTTTGGTTATTCTCCCCACGCATGATTCCTTATTATTGCTTACTTACCACTTTCGGAGAACGTTAACTGATTGTGGTCGGATAACAAAAAAGGGATGGATTCATGGTTGTGTTTAAATTCCTTGGATTATATTGTTCGTTTAAATTCCTTGGATTATTATGCATTTGGTTACTACAGGTGTACTGGATAGTGTGGGATTTGCTTATCTGACATTATCGAATTTTTATAATTGAGTAATGATAGGTTCTAGCAGCGACAAGGGAAAGGAAAAGCTTTCCGACTATTGGTGACTTGCTTTGTTCCTTTCTATTTATGTATGTATTATTTTGAATATAAAATATTGTATAAATGGGTTTTTGGGTTTGTGTGAGGTTAGGATATCTTTTGAAACTGCTGAAATGGTTTTGAGATAGATTGGAATTGTTATAATGGTTTTAGGAAGAATTGGAATGATATAGAGCTAAAGTAATTATGATTTAAGAATTTTGAAAATCTGAGATAGGTTAGAATGAATAAATAATCGTTATTAATGTGATATACATTGTTATGGGATGAATTGTGAGTCATTCGACATTTTCACCAAACTTAGCGGGTTTGTTGGAGATTTTTAAAGTCCGGGTTTTTTGGTGTAGCCTTAAAAATGGAGGAGATGCTATCGAAAAATTTTTATCAAATTTTTAGGATAATGTTACCAATCCAATTGAATTTTGAGGTTTAAGATTCATTTTCGATCCCTTTGTGGTTAATTGAGAATCATATTTGATAATTACTCTGATATATTTTTTATTATTTATTAAAGGAGAGGTTAAGGCTGCTACGTTATCAGGCGATTAAGGTAATCTAGGCCGGTCAGATACCCTAATTAACTGGGGTCTAATAATGTTGGTATCAGAGCCTAAGATTCTAAGATAATCTTATTGATTGAGGTTTAGTGTGTAATTAGATGGGAAGTAAAGCGATGGAATGAGGATTTAAAAAAGTTAAAAAGCTTTGTGACATGTGTTATATGTGTTTTATATTATCGAGATATTGTTGATGTGGGCTTGCTGAACCACTTTTCTTGCAATTTTTGCTGTGGGAAATTATAAGTGGACAACAAGAGCTGGGTTAAGGATCTGGCGAGGATAATAAGGATTTGCATTGTGTGAATTCGAATACGTTTGAGAACTTGGTTGTGAATATGTTAAAGTTATTAAATATTTTACAAACACAGGTGGCAGCTTAGGCACTTGTACTTCGTGTTGTTCAAGATGTTTCTACTGTCACTCCAGCTGCTCAGTAACAACAGGCTACCATTGCAGTTCGTCAAGAGTTGAACCGGTTGTTGCAGTTTTTGGTTCAGACTTATTCATTCAGGGATAATGGAATGTCAAGGAAAAAAATAAAAAGATTTTTGTATCATTATATCGACCACTAAACTGCACACTATAAGAGGTTGGAGATAGAACTTGAGCTTACATGACTATACAAGTTTTTCAATGCAAATCACGACAATATGAGGGCGTCATAGAGAACCATCGTTCTCACCTACGATACTTATCATCTCATCATATGTACGTCGTAACTCTTTTTTGAGTACAACCAGTAGATCATCTGAGTTGACATTAATAGGCTCAAGATAAACTCGATCACATACTTTTCAGCCTTCAGCTCATATAAATACACCTTAGTTGTAGAGAAATGAAGGTAAAGGTTGAGAATCTCATGGGACAGGTCTCGAATTAGTGATTGACAACTTATTATGAATATTTTGTAGCTAGTAAACCTACAATTACATGTTTTGGGTGTGAAAAAGGGCACATCAGCCGAGATTGTCCTCGGAATTCGAGTGCAATTACATGTTTGGGTATGGAGTGAAAGGACACTACAAGATTTCATGTTAACGACTCTTAAGAACGTCGTATTGTGTTCATAGTCTCAACAACATATCCAGGAAAGTGTTCAGGTGGCGACTGAATGAAATTCAGATGTAAATCATAATCTTATCGAAGGTTCAATTTTAGTTTGTGGTCGTGTGGTGATTGAGTTAAGTTTAACTCCAGTGTGAGTCCATATTCATCTTATACTCAACACAGTAATTGGGGATAGGTTGGATCCTCACTTAATGTGTGAGAAATATGTTATTGAGATCTCCGAACACAAGATAGTTGTTGATTTTTGTGTGTTATAGTGACTGGAGTTTGATATGTTGTTGATAATTGATTGGCTAGTCACAAAGAAAGAAATGGGAACTATAGTACAGAGACAAGATCTTAAAATAAACTAGAGAAAGTTCTTTTGGGTGTAAATTTTTGGACGTGTTTCTCGATAATTTATCTTGAACTCCATTTTTGAAATAGATTGATTTTGTGATTAATTTGGTTCTTAGAACTAAACCAATAATTTTTTTGTCCTATAGGATGGCTCTGAAAGAATTGCCGGAATTGCAGAAACAGTTGAAGGAGTTCTTGGATTAAAGGCTTCTTAACTAAAATAAGTTGTCATGGGGCACACCAGTCCTTTTGTGAAAAAAATGATGGTAATTTGAAACTCTGCATTGACTATAGATAGTGAAACATAGTAGTTACTCATAATAAATATCCATTGCCTCGAATTAATGATTTGCTTGATCAACATTATAGAGCAAAACTCTTTTCAAAGATTTGTTTTCGTTCTGATTACTATCAGTTGAAAGTTCAAGAAACGTTATATATTTCTAAAAGATTTTTTTAAGATAGCTACGCCAATTACTAAAATTAACTCAGAAAAATGTTGAGTTTGTATGGTCAATAGAATGCAATGTTGTGTTTTGGGAATTGAAGAAACGTTTGACTTCAACACCAGTTATAGTATTACCTGAATTGGGAAAAAGTCTTACAGTTTATATTGATGCATCGAAAGTGGGATTGGGTTGTGTGTTAATGCAGATAAGCAATGTAACTTCTTATGCTTCTTTGCAATTAAGTATTCACGAGAAGAATTATCATTGTTCATAATTTGAATTTAGCGGCGCTTATGTTTGCATTGAAGCTGTGGAGACACTATTTATATAGGGGAAGTTTGACACTATGTTCAACTCATGAAAGTCTGAATTATTTGTTCTCTCAAACATAATTGAGTATGAGACAACGACGATGATTGAACATTCGAGAGACTTTCATTTTTGTCTTGAGTGTCATTTGGGTAAAGCTAACGTAGTTGCGACGTATTGAGCATGAGGAGTGTTGAAACATTGCATGCAACTAGTTGATTGGCTACGAATAGGAGTTGCTCGAGAAATTCATCACTATGATTTTGTCGGAGATTCCTGAGGATAATGATGAATCAATTTGTACTTATTTTAGAATAAGACTCATATCTATTCAGGAAGTGATAGAGTGTTATCAAAGTGATGCAGATTATGGGAAGTTTAAGGGGCTTGCTGATGACAACAATAATCCAGATTCGGTTAAGTCTGTGGATTAGAATTTAAGGTTTAGAGGCAGACTGTGGATTTTATCGGTGGCTGAGATTTAAGATGAGAATCAAGGGATTTGGTGGAGTTGGGGTCACAATGGTTAAAGATCACACTGAGGTTGTGCAGCAGACTTGTCTAAGATTTAAAACGGTTCATAAAAGATACAAAAGTTATTATGATCTCTCTCAATGGTTTGTGGAATATAGTGAAGGAGATTTGATGTATTTGAAAGTCTCCCCTTGCAAAAGGCCATTATAGGTTTAGATTGAAAGGAAAGCTTTTTTCTTGATTTATTATGCCATTTGAGATTATGAAATGGGTTGGGAAAGTTGTGTATGGATCGGTAGTACTGCCTTAGTTAGCCGGAGTTGATGATGTATTTTCACATGTTTATGCTTAGGCGAAAGGAATCTGATTCGCATCATATAGTTGAATGGAATCAGTTTGATTTGTAGGGTGACATGTTGTATGAGGAATTAACATGGGAACGAGAGGTGTATGAGATAGCATTTTTCGAGTTTCTTTGAGTCTAGTTAAATTAGTTCAAATGTAATTTCGAGGATGAAATTCTTATTAGTTAGGAAGATTGTTAAATATCGAAATTTCTAAATCGGTAATTATGACTAAACAATGATTAGGGGATCCTAATCATGGTTTTGGCCGCGAGTTGGGAGTTAAACACTGGTGAAAAATGAGATTTATAATTAATTTAATTATTGTGTGGTGTTTGCCTAGTGTTGTGTAATGTATATTATGTTATTTTGTGAAATTCAAGTTAATCGAATAAATTCGAGATTTTACGCGGTTTTATCTTGAGATACTGTCGAAATGGGTCTCAGTAGAGTTAAAATATCGACTCGAACTATTGTTTCGAGTTTTTACAAAAAGAATTGAAATTAAGTTAAAGTTCGAATTTGAAGTTTAAATGGGCTTAAATAGCCGATGTGGGAATTTTACCTCGATATGCGCGTAAGTCGGTATTGGAGGTAGTGCAAATGAGACAAAGTTGTGTGAGATCTTGTTTCGAGTTTTGTGTCGATTGACGGTAATCGAGGTTGAGATAGGGTCCAAATTAGTACACGTTTGGTTAAGTATGGCAAGAGGATTAGTCCAAAAGATTTTAGTATGTCATAGACAAAGTTAATATTTTTGGGGTTTTGGTGTGGCTAAAACCAGTGTTGTAGAAATTTTATGAAGATGAACTGTTTTGTCGAGAATTTGGTTCAATTCGGTGAAAAAGGGGATCGAAAACGGGCATCAGATGTCAGAATGTCAGATCACCTTGAAAATGGTTCCAATTGCGTATGCAGGGAAGCTATTGGAACCATTTTCAAGGTGATCTGACACTCTGAGAACCTCAAAAATTAAGCTTGAAGTTGGTTGTTTGTAAAGTTAAGTAAATCTCATGGCAATATTTACATTGTATGATTATAATATCGTATAAATTGCATTAATCCTTGAAATTACATTTTTATTGTACATGCATACACGGTTTGGGAGGATAAGGTGTTACGAGTCTCCTTATAGGGGTCTACATAACTGTATTACAGGGTAGAACTATTTAGTGTCTGCCTGACTATGTGCACATGGTATATTAAGCTACCTGACTATTTATTACAGGGTAAGAACTGGTAATGTCTACCTGACTGTGTACATGGTAGAACTATATTATACTTGAGGGGCTGGAGTCACTGATACTTTGCATTACGTGGTTATCATGAGATCACGCTGAACCAGATCATGCTCCCATAGTCTAGAGGAACGAGACTCGTTTGGTTATGCTCCCCACGCATGATTCCTTATTATTATTTACTTACCACTTTCGGAGAACATTATCTGATAGTGGTCGGATAACAAAAAAATGATGGATTCATGGTTGTGTTTAAACTCCTTGGATTATATTGTTCGTTTAAATTCCTTGGATTATTATGCATTTGGTTACTACAGGTGTACTGGATAGTGTGGGATTTACTTATCTGACATTATCAAATTTTTATAATTGGATAATGTCAGGTTCTAGTGGCGATGAAGGAAAGGAAAATCTCTTCGACTATTGGTGACTTGCTCAGTTCCTTTCTTTTTATATATGTATTATTTTGAATATAAAATATTGATGGAATGGGTTTTTGGGTTCGTGTGAGGTTAAGATCTCTTTTGAAATTGTTGAAATGGTTTTGAAACGGATTGGAATTGTTATAATGATTTTATGATGAATTGGAATGTTGTGGAGCTAAGGTAATTATGATTTAAGAATTTTAAAAAACTGAGAGAGGTTAGAATGAATAAATAATATTTATTAATGCGATATATATTGTTATGTGATGGATTGAGGAGTCTTTCGGCATTTCCACCAAGCTGAGCAGGTTTGTTGGAGATTTTTGAAGGTGGGTTTTCCAGTGTAGGCTTAAAATAGAGGAGATGCTGTCAAAATTTTTTTACAAAATTTTAAGGATTATGTAATCAATCCAATTGAACTTTGAGGTTTAAGATTCACTTTCAAACCCTTTATGGTAAATTAAGAATCATATTTGATAATTTCTCTGATAGATTTTTAATTATTTATAGAAAGAGAGGTTAAGGCTACTAGGTTATCAGGAGATTAAAGTAATCTAGGCCGGTCGGATGCCCTAATTTGATAGGGACTTACATTTACAATGTTGATGGTGCTACTCAAGAAATCATTTCTTCAAGGTGTGCGCTTGCAAAAATCGTACTATAAAGCCAATAAGATGACAACATATTTAGGATTCACTTTAGAGACATTCGATGTTTGTCCTAATAATTGCATGTTGTTTAGAAATGAAGAAGCGAATGTTGATGAATGCGAGATGTGTCATACATCTAGATTCAAACAATCTAAAGATGGTTCGAGTTAAGGGAAAAAAGTTGTTGCTAAATAAGTTAGGTACTTTCCACTAAAGGCAAGATTGAAATGATTGTTTATGTCATAAAAAACAGCTGCACTTATGAGATGACATGTAAATGATCGTACTAATGATGGAATATTAAGACATTATGCTAATAGTGCTGCATGAAAAACTTTTGATCAAAGACACTTAAGTTCTTCCATAGATACTCGCAATGTTAGGCTTGGGTTGGCTAGCAAATGGATTTAATCATTTCAGAACTATGTCGATATCTCATAGTACATGGCCCATTGTATTAATGGTGAATAATCTGTCACCTTAGTTGTATATGAAACAACCATTCTTGATTTTGTTCACTCTCGTTGATGGGAAATACGGACCTGGTAATAAGATTGATGTCTACTTACAACTATTGATTGAAGAGTTAAGGAAACTATGGCATGATGGTTTACTGACATATGACTCATCAAGTAATAAAATGTTTCAACTCCATGCTGCATTATTATGTCCTATATATTAGTGATTTTCCAACGTATACTTATTTATCAGAGTGGAGCACAAAAAGAACATTTGCTTGTCCTTGTTGCAATAACAATTTGAAATCACAATGGTTAAAATATGGAAGAAAACATTATTACACGGTTCATCATCATTTTCTACCATCATCTCATAGGTTTCGTAGATGTAAGAAGTCTTTAATGGCAAGTGGGAATTGAGTACGAAGCCCCCTCAATTATCGAGTATTGACATTCTAAATCAGTTAGATCAATATAGAATAACTACTGAATATAAAAAGAATAATCTGAAAAAGAAAATGGAAGATTCTTGTTTGCCAAAAAAGAGAAAGAAAATGAGAGGAAAATATACTAAAGAAAGTCAAAGAACACAATAGGAAGAAAAGTAGCATTTTTTAAAATTGACATACTGGAAGCCCAACTTAATTCGACATAATCTTGACATTATTCATATTGAGAAAAATATTTGTGATAATTTATTATATACAACACTAGGCATTTCAGGGAAAGAAAAAGATAATTTAATAGCTAGACGTGATTTGCAAGAGTTGAAAATAAGACATTCTTTGCGTTTTCAACCAAAAGGGAAAGACAAAACTTATCTACCTCATGCATGTTTTTCATTGTTTAAAGATGAAAAAGATGTTCTGTTGAAAGTATTGAAAGAGGTCAAAGTTCTAGATAGTTGTGCTTCAAATATCTCTCATTGTGTACATTTGAAAGAATATAACATTTGGGGACGGAAGAGTCGTGATTGTCATATATTATTGTAACAACTACTTCCACTTGCAATTTGCAGCATCTTACCTAATTATGTAGTGGCGACAATTATCAAGCTGAGTAATTTTTTTAAGTAAGTGTGGTCAAAGTCAAGTAAAGCATAAGAAATGCAAAAAATTGAAGATCGAATATCTGCTATAGTCTGTCATTTGGAAAAAATGTTTCATCCTTCTTTTTTCGATGTAATGATCTATTTACCTATTCACTTAGCAAACGAGGTAAAGATTGCTAGAAATGTTCAATTTAGATCTATGTACTCTATTGAGAGGTTTTTGTTGACTTTAAAACAATATTTACGTAATCGAGCTCATCTAGAAGGCTCAATTGCTAAAGGGTATTTGACAGAGGAATGTATAATTTTTTGTTCAAGATATTTTGAATATGTGGAGACAAAGTCAACTCGACCAAGTAGAAATGATGATTGCGGCAACAACTTAGGTCGTTCATTCAGAAGAGAAGAAAAGATACTTCTTGATAATATTACGTGGACTCAAGCTTATAGATATGTACTTATGAATATTGATGTAGTGACGCCATTTATAAAGTAAGATATTTAAAACTCTCACGAAATTATTTTTTTTTGATGTACTCATCAAATTATATTAGTTTAATGTGACCTTAATTCTCTAATGTCAATAATTTTTTTTTCTAGTAAACATATGGAAGAACTTGCGAAAGAAATGCCTCGTGCCTTAAGCCATCATATTAAAAAAGTCCACAATGAGACATTTACTATATGGTTTAAGAAAAATGTGAGTCACAATAAATGTGTTATATAATGCATCATCAAGTAGTTTTTTTATAATCAAGTAAATTGTTATTTATGGGTACAAACAGTACGAAGGTCATCCAATGTGAAATATTCAGAAGAGATTAACTTGTTAGCAAATTGTCCTGACCAATACGCTAGAATATTCAGGGGCTATATTATTAATGGCTATCGTTTACGCACCAAGGACACTGATAGCTCAAAAGTCATGCAAAATAGTGGTGTTTATTGGAAGGGGGATACTCCAAGTTATTCAAGTAGAAAGAATAAGAATCCTCATCTTGGTATTGTAACATATTATAGAGTTATGAAAGATATCATTGAAATCTATTATGGCATTAAGAAAAAATTTGTCATGTTCAAGTGTGATTGGGCTGATGATAAAACAAGAATAAGGGAGGACGAGTTTAAGATCACAATGGTGAATTTTAATCATTTTATATACAAGAATAATCACGTTGGATATGAACCTTTTATTTTGGCCACCCAAGCTGAACAAATTTTTTATGTGCAAACTTCTATGGATCCAAATTGGCAAGTTGTCATTAAGATGACAAAAATTGATGTGTTTGACTTATTTTCTTCAGACGACTCAGTTTCAAATAACTTTATAGTCAACCAAATGGAGCAATATCAAATCCAGCAGCTAGATGATATCATTGTAGAATTTGATGTTATTGATTGGGTGAAAGGAGAAATAGGAGGAACAATAGTAGAAATGAATTGTATGGAAAATGGAATCGAAAAAGATACTTTTGTTTAATCAATGTTTGTGGGGTAAAATTAAAATTGTAAGGATTTTTGTATATTATTTTTTCTTTCTTGATTTTTGTTCTATATAACTTGTTTTGATCTATAAAGTTAATAGTAGAGAATTAACTTCATTTTTTTGAAGTTAATAATAGAGAATAGACTTAGATATTTTTTTATTTCTCAGTTTGTGTGCACTTCTATTTTTTGGCTATTGTATTTATTGATTTTTTAAGTTAATATGAGAGATGAGACTTAAATTTTGTGTTTCTCATTTTTGTGCACTTTTATTGTTTGTTCAATTATTTATTCAATTCTTAATTTTCTTTTTGTTCTTTTTTCAGGGGATATTTTAAAGTTACTTGGGTGAAATTTTGAGGCCAATTATGTATCAGAACATGATAACCGGCAAAAGAGGTGGTAATGGCAATACGAAAAAAATTATTGCTCCCAGTGAATTGAGAAAATGGCAAAAGATAAATCATTTAATTGGAATTTCGAGTGGGAGTAATATTATAACGTCTATTTTGCGTTGCCTTATTTGATCTTCTACGTAATTAAATGTTGCATCTCCATTTCTTTTTTCTTTTATTTTTTAAAAATTGCATTTCTTAGTCTTACATGTAGTTTTTTTATGTGAACAAGGTAAATTAGGCCATTCAATTGGGACTTCAAGCGAACCTCTTAGTGATAATAATGTTACACTTTTAATTTGTGTTATGACTTTAATTGTTCTATTTATAGTTTGTATCACTTAATCTTACAGTGGAGCTTTTTTTCATTTTTTTAATGTACAATTACCTCTCACAATCTTATATTGCACTTTGGAGAAGAAAACCACTATGAGAAGGATTTTTGTAAAGATAGTTGTTTCTTAGACATAGTAAAAATATGCAAAAGTTTCCTTGATGTCTACACTGTCGGATTCAAAATCGCTAATGAAGATAGAATGTTGTTGAGAAATGATAAGGATGTCATGTCTATGATGAAGGAGCATGAAGTGGTTTAAAATATTTTTGTCTATCTAGAAAATGATGAAACGACTCGACCTTTAAATTATATGATGCCAGAAGATAACCCGAATCTTGGTAACCTAATTTATATGAAGTTATGTAATTTTATATGTGTGTTCATATCACTCACTTAATGATTTCCTTATGGTTTTATTTAGATTCTTATTCTCTAGTCATTCTAAAAGTGATAAATGTCAAGATATCAAGTGATTTGAAAGTAAGAAATAAAGTAGTTGTGCAAGGCGAAGTTATTGATGGGAGTGAAATGGCAAGTTCGGCACAATTGTTTGTATCAACTTCAGATAACATCGAAATTGAAAATGGCTTGGAAAACCTACCCAAGATTTATAAAAAAATAGATAGACATGATTACATGAATTTGTGGAATGTAGATTTTATTGTACTTATATTTAATTTTCTTAATGTGTTCATATATGAATTAACTTAGGAGTTTCTACTACCACAAGAAGATGTCGGCAATTATGTTGTTGCCAAATATATACTTATATCTGTGAATGAAAAAATTGGTGATCCAGTATATGCGATATCAAGAGGTTGTGTGATATCAGAAGATTGCGTTGAAAGTGAGTAGATTAATTTTTTTTAAAAATCAATTTCGTTTAAAGTGTTGAGTTTCACTTTTGTAATTATTTAGTAATTTCCTTTACGTTACAAATTCTGAAAGAAATTTTAGAGGTTGAAACAAGAACAAACTTGTTGTCAATCTTAAAGTTGGAGAAAAGCTTGACATTTGTTTTCAAGTTTTACCAATCTGATATTAATTATTATTTATGTTTGTTTAAAAAAATATTATTTACTATTTTATATATGTAATTTTACTTATGTCATATATGCACATATTGAGTCTACTATTACAAATGGTCACGGGCCAACACAAGGAATTGAGAGTTGGGGTACCAATTTGAAGGCAAATTTGATGTTTAATGAGCATACACAACCCATTGGCCCTACTCTATGTGAGTTTTCAAGTCAACTAAGAGTTATAGCTCGAAATAGAGTGAAGGCACCTCTAAATTATTAATCATGGAATGACATGCCAACTGATTATTTAGATAGAATTTGAAAGAAAATTCAGATATCAAAACCAAACTATTCATTATGTATTATACAACTAATTTCTTATTGAGTTTTTCAATCATGAGTTTTAGGACAACACAAACGCTCCACTTGAGTAAAGAACAAATTGCTTCAAGTTAATACCCCATAAGTGGAGAAATTGAGAATTTCGTATGAACTCTGACTACTTTACTCCATATGTCAATGACGATGAAAAGTTAAAAGTTACTCCTCCTCGACTAGTAGCTAGCCAATAGAAAGAATTGGTGAAATATTGAAAATCTGAAACTGCAAAAGCATAAGTTTTCATTAAACATTAATTAATGTTTATCTTAAACAAATTATGGTTCGATTTAGCACATTATTGTTGGGAATTGCTGAAAAAAATAAGCAAAATCGTGAAAAAATGAACTTTACCTATAGAAAAGGAAAAATTGGATATGCTGGCGTAAGATATGAGGTAAGCTTCATAATAACACATAATACGTGATATATAATGAGTTCAATAATTTTTTTTATTTCAATCCAATGCGCAAGATGGAGTAAAATGAAGAAGATACTAGTAGATCAAATGTATGGATCAAAATATACATGCCAAAACTTGGAGTCAATTGGATTCTAACACCAAAGTTGTTGTTGCAAGTGCAAATGCAACTTCTATTTGTTTTTGTTCTTCTTACTTGATATGTAACTTGTATTTATTGATTTTATAGGTTTGTAGTCCGAATTGCGTGAGAGACTTGCTGATGTCCCAGATGAAGAAAGTACACAAGAGCATATGAATATAAACTTTGATGATGTTGTGGGCAAAGATAAACATGGACGAGTTTAAACTTTTAGTTTAGGTCCTTCTAGAGATGATGTTTTGAAAAATCTGCACAAGTGCCTGTCATTGAAATAGTAGATAAAATAAGAGGGGAGATTAGGGAAGAGATGAAAGGTCAATTCGAAGACTATATGCAAGCAAATATGTTTACTTTGGTCTAGTCATATTTAGAGAAAATAGGCATTTCAATTCCTTCAAGTTGCATTCAGGTATAAATAGTAAAACATATAATTGCTTAGTTGTGTATACTTAATATGTCAAACAATTAAGGGACCTCACTTGATTTCACAGGTTCCTGACACATCTAGCGCACATCGATCACTCTCGCCTAGAGCATTTCCTCAAAACTTGCATGCATCTCGCGGTCCACATGAAGGATAAACTCAAAGATATTAAGTAACTTCAATAAATTATTATTTTTTGTTTCATAATGTTCATTTGGTGAAGTTAAAGTCTTGATTAAGAATTGTACATGTTCCTTGTGTGAATGATGATTCTTGATCAATTATTTATTTGTTTGATCAACTTTACCATGTGAATTATACGTATACTTATAAATGAATATTTACAATGCTTTATTTTAAGATTGATGGTACTATCATTAAATTTTTTGCCTATAAATTTGTGTTGATGATCGTATGTATTACTTCCCTATAGTTGTATTTTGGTTTTATCAATTAAGTTTCAAGATCATGTTTGTAACTAGATACATAATGCCAATGGGAAAGCTAGATATAAATGTAACATTCCAAGCATTTAATTTTAATCAATGAAAAGGATGTTGTAACTGTAATTTCAATTTGTGACATTCCAATTAAATTGAAATGGTTTCAATATGTACATGAACTTTCCTAATTAAGTGTTTTATTATTATTTTAATTAGATGTTTCTAACATTTTAGAACTCACAACACTTAATGGTTTGAATCATGAATTTAATGCAATGAAGACACTTGTTTGATTATGTTATATGTTTTAGATGGAGTTTGTAACTAAATTAAAACAAAGTAAAAATATTTTTTGTTTGGTAATCAATTTTAATTTCCTTCTTTTGTTTTGAAGGCCATGGTGAGGTTTATTTCACCAAATTTGTTGTGATTTGAATAATTTACGTAAATTAGGCCTAAATGATATAAATTGACACCAGGGACTTATGAGGTATAGTTGGGTGTCGGGTGCGCAAATCGAGGTGTGAGCGGGACGTCTTGATGGTGATATACGAATTTTGAGGTAAGTAAACCAGGTTAGAAAATGTACTGAGTATTTCATTTGAGCTTGCATGTTTGATTGACGTTGAATCATGTCCTTTTCTTGGAATTCTCACTTTTATGAGTGTCCGAGGGCCAAGTGAGTCGTACTCGTGTCTCGATTGGAGTGGTTGTCGCTCGCAACCGGGGCCATGACCTCGAGTCACAAAGTATTCGAATGAGATGTGCTTTATCCGGGCGCCGTTGATATCCCTCATTCGCGACATTTTAGGTACGACGATGCCGTATCCGATGACCGAGTCCGCTTGGCGTTGCGCGACTCTGCGACCCCCGACCTGTGGCACCCGCATTCGTGGTCTTAGACTACTTGGGCACCTCTCTTTATTGTTTCTTGTGACACTCATTCTCGTTGTACGTTCATTGTTTTCAGTCTCATGATCATGCATTCCGTACGTCTTCTTTTTATTTGCATGACTTTTAGATTTGTTTCATTTTATCTTGAATTACTTGTTTAGATTCTACTCGGATTTTACTTTACAGGCTCGTCAATCTCGTGTTTGATCGAGTGCGAGCATGACAGTAGCGAGAGGGAAAGCTCCATAGCTAGGTGAAATTTTTGTATAATTTGTATTTTTACTCTCCTCTCGATGATATTTACTTGGGTTCCACAATTAGGTTGCCTAACTCCCCGATTTGTTTGTTGAGTTATCGAATATGTTAGTTGCTTTCGCTAAATTTTTAAATCTTGAAAAATACTAATAACTCAACTTTAACTTTTGAAATTACTTGTAATAATGGATTGGAAGGTCGACTAGGCCTGCGTTGACCTTGCGAGACTCGGCTCTGGTTACTTCCCTATAGTTGTATTTTGGTTTTATCAATTAAGTTTCAAGATCATGTTTGTAACTAGATACATAATGCCAATGGGAAAGCTAGATATAAATGTAACATTCCAAGCATTTAATTTAAATAATCAATGAAATATATTTGAATTTATTATTAGGAACTCTCTTTTGACAATAAAGGATGTTGTAACTATTTCAATTTGTGACATTCCAATTAAATTGAAATGGTTTCAATATGTACATGAACTTTCCTAATTAAGTGTTTTATTATTATTTTAATTAGATGTTTCTAACATTTTAGAACTCACAACACTTAATGGTTTGAATCATGAATTTAATGCAATGAAGACACTTGTTTGATTATGTTATATGTTTTAGATGGAGTTTGTAACTAAATTAAAACAAAGTAAAAATATTTTTTGTTTGGTAATCAATTTTAATTTCCTTCTTTTGTGAGTAAGTAAACTCTCAATTCATTAAAGTTTAAATTAGTTTAATCTTGAGCTTATTAAAGGTTAAGTTGCTACTTAAGTCTAGTTAGTCGTTGTTTTAGGGAATGTTTTAACTGTATGATTCATATATTGAAGAGTCGTGCTAATGGATCTATTGTATGCACTACTTAAATAATCACATTTAATTTGTGCTATATCTGCTTTATAAATTCCTATTTGAACCTTAAGCATGTTATTACATATTTTGTGATTTCTTAGACACCAAAATTTGAGGGGAAACTCTGTCGAGATTTCATTAGAAATGTAAGCATAAGATTTAGTTAAGTTAAAGAGTTTAATAGGAGTTTATAAGACTAGAAATGTCTTAATTCCCACCTCGAGTTGAGTTGGAGATTTATAAAATATTAAAAGACTTTATAGGTCAAAGACTTTAAATATCAAACGTATAGATCGAGCATTTCTTTCTTTCATGTTTTTGAGCATTCCTTTCTTTCAAATTTTTTGTTTTTGTGTTCAAGAGTCTTAATGTGTTTTTTATTTTTTATTTTTTTTTCTCAGGGAAAGCAAAGAGGACCTTCACCACAAAAGAGAACGATAGATTAATTTCTTTAGAAAGGATTTTGTGAACTTTTGCTCCATATTTTGGAATGATAGGGCTTTAAAGATCGATTATTGTTTTAAGAATATTGTAAGGATTGTATTAACTATTTTTGGACAAATTAAGTGACAATTATGTATTTATAGGTATCTTGTTTTGATTGAGAACTTTTATTTGTGTTTATGTTTTGTGTATTATAAATGACTTTTATGAATTATTAGGCATTTGTATTTTCTAGTGTGAAGTCTAATTAATTTGAAAAAGTAGAAACATATTGAACTATTATGAACTGAAAAATGGTATCCCAAATGCTTTAGTGTTTTCAAATCAAGGTACTTTTGGGGCGATTATGTGCGCCCTAGAAAAATGTGGTTGTTCTAATAGTTCTTTTGGGTTGGTTTACAGGAGCCCCAAAAGGCTTATTTGCGACGACAGAAGGACCGTCCCAAAAGTAAATAATCTATTTTAAAAAAATAATAATAATTAAGTCGACATGGCAATACGTTCTAATAAGGTGTTACAAAAGGCATTTGAGACACCCGCGCATGCCCCAAATAGCTTTCGCAGCCCTTGTTATTGCAACGAACACATAACCGTCTCATGTCCGACCCAAAAAAACTTTTTGGTCAGTTTGTGATTTTTTACTGCGGTCTTTTAGCCGCCCCAAAAACCCTGTTTTCTTGTAGTGTCTTACATGGCTTTTTCGGTAATGGCATATCCATTAGCTAATTTATAAGTCATTTGCACGGCATTACATATTTGACCGACAAGCACCATTGTCTAGGCAGAATTTCATGTTTGATGTTTTCTTTTTAAAGAATCACTTGATGAAATCACTTGCTCATTTTGAGTAGCAGAGGGTTAATTTTCTCATCCATGCATATCTCATCCATGCATATATTAAAGATCACAACTTTCCTTAATCCTTAATTTTATTTCTATCTTCCATTAATGAACATGTTGCAAAATGTAACTCATGATGGGCTTTAATTTCATGAATAAATTAATTAATTACTAGCTAACTAGAATTTTTTTTTTAAAAAAAAAGAGCTTTATTATTTTTATTTTTTTATGAAAACAAAAGCTTTAAGAGAGCACAAGAAGCATTACACGACTTATTAACATATAGTAGTTATTATATGTACTCAATATGTAGCCCGAAAGATTGATATATAATGGTTCAACACACAATGAAGGCGTTGTTCCACCCAAACTGTTACCGCCTCAATAGCATGACCCAAGAAGGTGGGCTGGGCAGTGAGAACACTCAGTAATATCCAGGTTTTGGTGGACTCGGAGAGTTCCGTTGGACTTTGTTGCTTGATGGTGCATATACGGGTGTCGCACGCATGCTGCCAACGCACGTAGCGTAGAGGCACGCATGCGAGTATTCGCCTAACGCATGTATGCGCGCGCGATGATGGATAACGCAAAATACGCTAAGGTGTACTCGCACGCATACGGAGGCATTAACGGGAGTTAAAGACACGCGTGCGGGAGCGCTTGGAGACGCGCGCAATCACATACGCTTGGAGATGGGATACTCATTCGGGATGGTTCACGGGGTAGCGCGCGGAGGCTCGCGTATACGCGCGCATACACATGGGTAAATCGTATGCGGCACAAGCAAGGCATTGCCTTGGCGCGGGCAAGGCAAGACCTTGGCATGAACAAGATTTGACAAAACTTGAGTTGGGCGTTGACCAAGTCAAAGTATGATTGGTCTCACTTTTGGATGTTTCCTATTGGAGTTCCAAGAATGGCTTAACATCTATTATAAGGAGGGGGACCTCGCCTAGGGGTGGTGTGGGCATAAAGGCAAGGGAGACCCTGGAGTGTGCCTTAGGCAAGTATGTCAAGGCAATGCCCAAGGACCATGGTATATCCACCCCGAACGGTGGGACTCAAACTTGACCGAGCCACAGCCAGCACCCAGGGTGCCTAGGCTCAGCTAAGCACCACCAAGCAGATCATGTCCCTAAGCAAAGCATGGACCAAGTAATTGTCTTGGTCATGGCCCCTAGCATGACCAAGGCACGTCCAAGCAAGTCTTTGACATGTGGAGAATGTGCTCATTGACAACGCGTTAAGGGAGTTATGGAACCATGTGACAGGAAGGGAGTGTGATAATTGAGTAACTGCCTTGACCACCACATGGAGTGGGGTTTTACTTAGTCTCTGAATCAATGTAAATAGGACATGTAACGGCCCTAAATTCTAGACCGTCTTGGTACCTACCACGTCGTATCCCACGTTAACTAGCCTTGCCACACCTGACCACTTCTCCTTCACGCCTTGCGACTTAATGAGTTGCTTACACTTTCCCAGCTAACCCTAGTTACACTAACTAACCTTTACATAATTATTAATAATTTAGTTAGTCAGTTACTCAATTTATCAAGTTATATTATGATTGTACAGCGGAAGTATTTTAATAAGAATGCAATATTTAACAATCCTAAGTAGTGGAAAACTCGGCAAACGATACCATGTATATATCGAGGCGAGAAGTATAACAAAAGTTCCACGTACATGTAATCAGTGTTCTATGGTCCCCAAAATCCAATAAAAGTCAAATAAATACATATTGATATCACACAAGAGTTGGATCCACAATCTCAGAGGTAGTCACCCAGTACCTCCTTGCCCTTGCCCTTGCTCGTCGAAGGGTTTGCACTCAGTCACTCAACAAATATAGTGACAAGTCCAGTGAGTAAAATCCCAAGAGAATTTCACACAATATTCATGAATTAACATAGAGAAACCACGTGACATGCGAATATAACACCTGGTAACAGTATGTCATATTCCCATGAATGTAAGCAACATACGACAAGCAAAAGCAGTAGCGTGAAATAAATAAACATGTACTAACTAAACCAGCTCAGAAATAAAGCATTAATCAATAGGCATACGTATAATCACGAGAAACCCCTTACCTACACCAGCCAGTAATCAGTAAATCGAGTAGGAACCACGTATAGACTTACAGGCTTACAGTCACTAAACCCCAACCAAGGTTACCGGATGAACCCCTCCAGACGCTATTACAAGTCAAGGGAACATCCTAAATCCCTCCCGACGGTCATAAGTATATCTTACTGTTGTCAACACAAGCACTAAACACAAGTAACTCGTGCAAGCGATTGAGCCACAACCAATATATAGGAAAATCAAAATAGAAGAAAAACCCCATGTGTGCCCACCAGCAGTCACACGTGAAATACAATATCAATAAATCAAAACCATGAATTATATGAAGCATTCTCAATGGGTTTACGCACCTCAATCCGCGCTCTGACTTCCCCGAACTCCCATATCTGACCAACTCCCCGATACCCGATTTACAGTCCCCTAAGTCCTTGAAGTCCAATTTTACATGTTTACTATGTTTATAGGTGTCTGGGACATGTATTAAGTCAAAAATCCCAAAACAGCCATTTATGTTCAGTTTATGTTTGTTGTTAGCGCGCTAAGGGAATCGTGTAGGGCGTTATGGGAAGGATGTAGTGCGCTACCGCTCTTCGTCTTGAAGAACAGTTGGGAAACCCATAACGATTAGAGCGCTAACTGTTCTAGGTAGCGCGCTACCTAGCCTCTGGGACAGAATTCTCAAGTCGAGAATTATGTTTTTCCCTTCAAATTTAGCTACTTAAACATGTTCATACCCTCTCCATACATAATTAACTCCAACACAGTAACTAAAATTACCTCAGAACAACAATTTTATCACGATTGCACTAAAATGGGTTTAAATGAAACCGTAGATGATGGAGAAGAAGATTACCTAGGTCTTAATCTTCCAATTGAGCTCCAAGTGGTTGAATTCTAGCTTGACAATCTCCTTCTCTTCTCCAGCAACCTTGAAATCAAAATGGTTTTCATTTGCATGCTTTAGTCAATCTTCCATATATATTAAGGTAAGATGTATTTATAACCATTGATCCTCATGCATTTACGTATCGCGAGGATTATCTAATGATTCACCTCTAGCCTCTAATCCTACTCACTCCCACTAACTCTCTTCAAGTGACACTAATAATTACTCCCTTGGTCTCTAGATATGCTAATGTGTATTTACAAGCAAATGATATGGTTTCCATTTAATTTGCTAAACTATAGACCTTGATTTATTTGATTTAATCACCTTAGCTTAGGCCCATCATAATACCTATGGTTAGTATTTTTATTTATCAAAAATAACCAACTTATGGTCCCACTAACCTTCGACTACCCGGTAGCCGATGCCCCGCGTCTCGACACGCATTTCGAGGCACACCATAGCCTATTGTTTAAATTTTGAATTAACTTAGCCTATTGTCACATTACCCATTTAATTGATTTAATATTCATCTTGACATGGATTAGTCTAGTTTTCGAGTGTACCCGTAGTTCGCCTACTCACTAGCCGTGTTGACACGCCTTTCGAGGTGAACGCCCATCACATAAACTCACCTGATAGCAACATACACACATGCCGTGCAATATAATAATAATAATTTTTTACACCACATATACACAACCACCATCCATAAATAACATATTTCCTCGGTTCTCGTGTCCGAGCCAACCAAGTTGTCCAAGTAACGCCCAAATTTCGACCGTTAATCCCTAAGATTAACATTAATCCTAGTTTAATTAATTAGGGTCATTACGGGACATGTGTGCTTGTTGGTTATGTAACTGCTTGTAGGCTGATCTATAAAGCCTGAAGCATTATGCTTGGGGAAGCATAGAATGCCGGAGTTGTGTTCCCATTGTGAGCTAAGTAATACATTCTCTTTGTGCCTTTGTTTGTTTTTCATTCAATGCGAGTATTGGTTATGCTGAACTAAGATGGCCCTTAGGCACCACGGATATGCATTAAGTGAGAAAACATTCTTTAGGGTAAACCTCTCATTAGTGTCCCCATGACAATTGGTATTAAAACCCCATTTCGGATACGATGGCGACCCGAGTAGCATGTGATCTAAATGAGAGGATGGCTCACTTAGAATATATGATGGCAACAATGAGTGTTCTAGTGGAGGCAGCAGATTCTTCAATGTCGTCACAGCGCATTGCAGGTCTGGAGATGTTGGTGGCTTCCTTGGTGACTAGAGGAGAGTCACAAGAGGCCATGATAGCTATATGGGAATCCAAATTCGAGGAGCTTGTAGCGGATGTACAATCAGTGGGGGAACTCACCACCAAAATAGCCGCGATAATGACTTTAGAGGTAATTTACTCAAGCGAGCCATGTGAGGAACCTCGGAAGTCGCTAGTGCAGTAAAGTCAAGAACTAAAGTGTCGGAGCCAAAGAAATTTTCAAGCAAGTGGAGCGCAAAGGAGTTTGAAAACTTCCTCTAGGACATGGAGCAATACTTTGCTACTGTTCGAACAGAAGAGAGCCAAAAGTTCATGTTGACATCCATGTACTTGGAAGGTGACGCGAAGCTTTGGTAGAGAACAATAGTAGATGACGATGCGGCTGCCGGTAGACCCAAGATTGTAGAATGGGGGAGCTGAAAAGGGAGTTGAAGGATCAATTCCTACCAACCAATACGGCTTAGCAAGCGCGGGAGGCCTTGCGCAAGCTCGAACAAACGGGATCAGTTCGAGATTATGGTAAGGAGTTTTCCTCTCTCTTGCTGGACATCAAAAATATGTTAGAATAAGATAAACACTTTAACTTCACTACTGGATTGCAGTTATGGACTCAATCCAAACTAAGGAGGTAAGGCGTGATGGACTTGCTTGGGGCGATTGCTACGGCTGACAGTCTTGTGGACTTCAAGACTAGTTCTTCCCCAAGCGAAGGAAAGAACAAGGAGAAGAAGTCGTTCAAAGATCACCACAAGAAGGGTGAGAAAAAGCCTTTTCCTCCGAAGCAAGTGAACTCGAAACCAGCTCCAAAGGCCGAGATAAAGCTCTCAATGAGTTCCTCGCATAATGGTTGTTTCATATGCAATGGCCCTCACAAGGCTCGAGACGCCCAAAGAAGGAGAAAATCGCAGCCTTAATCGTTGATAATGATGGCCAGCCCCGAATGAACCCACTGCAATTGTTGAATGTCATTCAACAAGTCAATACTAGTCCTTTAGAGGGGCTGATGTATGTTGATGCGAAGGTGAATAAGAACCGAGTCTTCGATGGTGGATTCGGGAGCAACGCATTCATTCGTTATTGGACACATGGTGGAGAAGCTGGGACTTACCCTTATTAAGAATTCCAACTGGATGAAAGTTGTCAATTCAAAAGCAAAACAGATCCAATGTATGGCATCTAATGTGAGTCTTAAGGTTGGGTATTAGGAAGGAAGGATCGAACTTATGGTCGTTCCTTTACATGACTTCAAAGTCATTCCAGGGAATGATTTTCTATACATATAGAGCATTGCTTTGATGCCATTCTTAATGGGAATGGTCGTTATGAACCAGTTTCACCCTTGCTTCGTTCCTGCTGTTAATATGATTTCGGAGAATGCAAAGTTGTCCTATCTTTCAGCAATCCAAGTGAAAGATGGACTGAGGAAGGGTTAACCAACGTACTTAGCAGCATTGGTGGAGAATAAGGCAGACGCGATAACAAAAATCATTGATATAGTTGCTTAAGTACTAGAGGACTTCAGTGATGTGATGCCTTTGGAGTTGCCAAAGCGGTTGCCCCCTTAAAAGGCGATCGACCACAAGATTGAGCTAGTCCCTAGCTGAAAACTTCCAGCGCAGGCCCCTTACCGAATGGCTCCAAATGAGTTGGAGGAGTTGGGGAAGCAGTTGCAAGAGTTGTTGGATGATGGATTCATTCAGCCATCCAAGACATCGTATGGAGCACCAGTTCCGATCTAGCGAAATCACGATGGGTCCCTTCGGATGTGTGTGGATTAAAGAGCGCTGAACAAACTAATAGTGAAGAACAAGTACCCGATCCTTTTGGTGGCAGACTTGTTTGATCGACTATCCAGTGCAGCGTACTACATGAAGCTGGATTTGATATCGAGGTATTATCGAGTTTGAATTACAGCTAGAGATATCCCCAAAACAACAATGGTGACTAGGTATGGGTCATTTGAATACTTAGTCATGCCTTTCAGCTTGACGAATGCCCCTACTACATTTTGTAATTTGATGAACGATGTACTTAGGGAATTCGTTGATCATTTCGTTTTTGTTTATCTGGATGATATCGTAATTTATAGTCAAAACCTCCAAGATCATGTGGATCACTTACAAACAGTTTTGGCTACTTCGAGGGCTAACCATTTGTATGTATATAGGGAAAATGTGAGTTTTCTGCGCAAACAATCACTTTCCTTAGTCATGTTGTAGGCCAAGGTAAATTGCAGATGGACCCACAAATGGGGCGAGCAATAATGGACTGGCCAAACCCCGCTAAGGTCCAGAAGTTACAGTCATTCCTGGGCTTGGCCAACTACTATCGGCGGTTCGTAGAGGGCTACTCACGAAGGGTGGCACCACTGACATATTTATTAAAAATGGATCGGACTTGGGCATGGACAGATCCATGCGACCAAGTAATGGCAAAATTGAGGTAGGTCATTGCCTTCGAACCTGTGTTGGGGCCGCCTAACTTCGATCTACCTTTCAAAGTGCACACTGATGCGTCAGACTGAGCATTGGGGGTGGTGCTTGTCCATGAGGGGCACACCATTGCTTTTGAAAGCAGGAAACTGAAACAAGCTAAGTAGTGGTGCCGGCTCATGAGAAGGAAATCTAACGGTGATTCATGTCCTCCACCTGTTGAGGCATTACTTGCTGGGAACGAGCTTTGTGGTGTGGACAGACAATGCTTCCATCACCTACTTTTTGAGTCGAAAAAACTCAATTAGAAACAAGCAAGATGGTTGGGTTTCTTGGATGAATTCAATGTTCAGTTCGAGCACAAGCCGGGAAGGCTTAATTTAGTCCCAGATGCTCTTAGGTGCAAAGTGGTGGCTAAGATGGTGTCAACAGTTGTGAGGTTGGAAAGTGAGTTCTTATATCGGATCCTCTATGCCAAGGGAGGACACCCATATGTCCAAAGTACCGGTGGACTAAGGCAACAGCTTTTGAAGTTAACGCACGATGCTCGGTGGGCTGGGCATCCTGGCATGGAACAGACTTATGCCCTTCTATCACATTCGTTCTTCTTGCCAAAGATGGAGAAGGACGCTGATTTGTACGTGCAGACTTGTTTTGTGTGCCAGCAAGACAAGATAAAGATGATGAAAGCACCAAGCGTGTTGGAACCATTACTTATATCAGACAGACCCTTCAGGAGTTTATCTATAGATTTCATTACTGGTTTTCTAAAGTGCATGGAATGAGCAGTGTGATGGTTGTGGTGGACTAATTTTCAAAGTATACTACATTCATAGCTGCTCCGAAGAATTGTGATGCAGACATGGCTGTAGAGTTATTCTTGAAACATGTGGCAAAATATTGGGGGATATCGGAGGACATTGTTAGTGACCGAGACACTCGATTTAAAGAGCAATTTTAGACTGCTCTATTCAATTTGATGAGGTTCAGAGTTGAAGTTTTCCATAGCAAACTATCCCCAAACGGATAGGCAGACGGAGAGGGTCAATGCATTGCTGGAGGATTATCTCAAACACAATATGAATGCAAGTCAGTCCAATTGGGTGGATTTACTTGATTCATCCCAATTCTGCTACAATCTTCCCCAAAGCTCAGCCACAGAGTTGAGTTTTTTTGAGGTAGCGACACGACAGCAGCCGGCTACTCCACATAAGGTAGCCAAATCAAGGTCAATGGGCTCGTGCCCTACGGCTTATCGCTTTGCAAGGAGCAAGCAAGAGCTAAGGGAGGTAGCTCAAGACAGCTTGGCCAAAGTCGTTAGACGGATGAAAAAGTATGCTGATCAAAATAGGATACCCTTGGAGTTTCAGGAAGGAGACCTCGTCTTGTTGAAGCTTACCCCACAGATCCTGAAGAAGTTCAACAAGAAGGAGACACACAATGGCTTGGTTCAGTGATATGAGGGACCATTTGAGGTGGTCAAGCGAGTTGGGAGGGTGGCTTATCATCTTAAGCTATTTGAAAAGTTGAAGGTACACTCTACAGTCCATGTTAGTTATCTTAAGCCTTTCCATTCAGATGAGGCAGATCCAAAGTGAAGTACAGCTAGGCGAGCTCTTTCCTTGGTACAAAAGGAGTTTGCATGAGAAATTGAGCAGATTCTAAGCCACGAGACATGTGGCCAAAATAAGATTAACAGGCAGATTTTCCACTTGATCAAGTGGGTTGATGTTGATGAACCTACATGGGAGCGAGACACTACTCTGTAGCAGTTTGAGAAGGAGATAGCATACTACCAGAAGCGGCAACAACCGAGCAGTTCGATGAGGGCATCGAACATTTCAGAGGGGGATGTGTGTTACCGCCCCAATAGCATGACCCGAGTAGGCTGGGCTAGGCAACGATAAAACTCAGTAATATCCGGATTTTGGTGGACTCGGAGGGTTCCGCGGGACTTAGTTGCTGGATAGTGCATACATGGGTGTCGCACGCATGTTGCCAACGTTCGTAGCGTAGAGGCATGCATACGGGCATTCGCCTAACGCATGTATGCTCGCGTGGTGATGGACAAAGCGCGGTACGCTAAGGCATACTCGCACGCATACGGAGGCATTAACGAGAGTTAAAGACACGCATGCGAGAAGCACGTGGAGACGCACGTACTCACATATGCTTGGAGACGGGATACGCATTCGGGATGGTTCACGGGGTAGCGTGCGGAGACTCACGCATAGGCGTACATACGCATAGGTAAATTGTATGTGGCACAGGCAAAGCATTGCCTTGGCGCGGGCAAGACAAGACCTTGGCATGAGCAAGGTTTGACAAAACTTGACTTGGGCGTTGACCAAGTCAATGTATGATTGGTCTCACTTTTGGATGTTTCCTATTGGAGTTCCAAGAACTGCTTAACATCTAATATAAGGAAGGGGACCTCTCCTACGGGTGTCATAGGCCTGAAGGCAAGGGAGACCCTAGAGTATGTCTTAGGCAAGTATGCTAAGGCAATGCCCAAGGACCATGGTATAACCACCCCGATCCAGTGGGACTCGGACTTAACCAAGCCCCGACTAGCACCCAGGGTGCCTAGGCTCAGCTAAGCACCACCAAGCAGATCCTGTCCCTAAGCAAAGCATGGACCAAGTCACTTTAGGCTCGGATGGACCAAGTATAAAGTAGTTTCAAGCGGTTATGTAACTGTCTTGGTCATGGCCCCTAGCATGACCAAGGCACGTCCAAGCAAGTCCCTAACATGTGGAGAATGTGCTCATTGACCAAGCGGTTAAGGGAGTTAAGGAACCGGGTGGCATCAAGGGAGTGTGGCAGTTGAATAACTGCCTTGACCATCACATGAAGTGGGGTTTTACTTAGTCTCTGAATCAATGTAAATAGGACATGTGTCCTTGTCGGTTATGTAACTACTTGTAGGCTTATCTATAAAACCTAAAGCACTATGCTTGGGGAAGCAAAGAGTGTTGGAGTTGTACTCCCATTGTGAGCTAAGTAATACATTCCTTTTGTGCCTTTGTTTGTTGTTCATTCAATTCGAGTATTGGTTGTGATGAACTAAGATGGCCCTTAGGCACCACGGATAGGCATTAAGTGAGAAAATTTTCCTTACGGTAAACCTCTCATTAGTGTCCCCGTGACACAAACCCAATATTCCACTGCCAGTTCTTGTTGCCGGGAACACTGTATGCGCAGTTCCACGGCAGTTAGGCTCGTTGTACAGACGAGTCAATGACCCTTCCACGTAGTACTTAAACGAGCCGTGGTAGGGGATGTTGGTGCACCCGCACGCACTTATGATTGCGGAGTACTCTCCACTGTACACGACCATGCGAGTCGCAACTCCCCCGTTAATCAATAGTACCATGAGAGCTAAAATAGCCATTAATAGCCATTAATGTAGCACGAGCCATACATGTTTGGTTTTTGATCGATCGAGATGGCTGAAAAATTAGTGTTTTTGAAGAATTAGTTAGGGGAGTTGTCACAACGTATAGATATGATAAATGTACACACAGACATGTATATATAATTAGAGAAGGTACGCCCGTGCATTTGTGACAACAAGCAATTAATTTGTCCAATTATATATAAATTTCATAGTCATCTTTTAGATGGGTCAATATTGCACGGGAACACCCAAACTACATAAGTATATATCAACAACACATCCATTTATCTTTAATAATCTAAATCAATGTTGTTAAAGGCATGAACCATAATATCTCAACAAGTTGGTATTATATAAGCTAGGATTGAATATTTTTAGGTCTCGTTTGGTTGATTCGAGCAACAAGTTGGTATTATATAGAGTAGTTGAACATATCAAGTCCTAAACCCAAAATTAATTACTATGTTATGTCAAGCATATTGATGAGCAAGGATTTTTATATGAGATTAATTCTCAATTAAGTAGTTTAATTAGTTTTTTTTTTTTTTTTTGCAAAAACAATAGGCGTACTTTTATTGCAAATCAATTGAGAGTACATCTACAAAAAATGAGGGTACCACAGTCCACTCGCAATGACCAGACATAGAACTAGCTCCCCTAGATAACGTATGGGCTGCTACATTCGCTGATCTACTAATATAAGACACAGTACTATAGAACCTCATGTCCATTAAAGTTTGTTTGCAGTCACAAATTAAGAAGCCAAAACTTGATAAATCCACACTCCCACTCTTTAAGGCCTGGACCACTATTAACGCATCAGTCTCCACTGAGACTGAGTTCGCCCCTTGTTGCTTCAACCACCTGAGAGCTTCTCGTACGTCAATTGCTTCGGCTTCTCCGGGCTCCAATACACCTCTGAGTTTTCTACACATCGCTGCTACAAAGTGTTGGAATATGTGATACGTTTAATTTTATACTAGCCATATGTATACTTATATGAATGTAAAATTGAGAATATTAATGTAGCTATGTAATTTAGCTACTTAATTAGAACATATATATATATATGAGAAATTATACAACGGAGCCCAAATATATACCGATACCATGGGAACCCCTCAAAATGTGTTGTGCATTAAATGTTTTGTGCATTTATGACTCAGAAATTAATGTGTTGGATTAGAATCCAATAGTTGTAAATGTGGTTCCCATAAATTGGGTATTTTTATGGTTCCCATGGTAGTAGTACTATATATATATATGTGCGCGCGCGCGCATGTGTGTTTTAAGACAATAAAATAGGCTCTACCTCTACGCATACCGTTGTTCCCCCTATGAAACTAGAGAAGCCTGAAGAATTCACTGGCATGAACTTTAATTTATTGTTGGTAACAGAAGATGATATTCTACCTAGTGACGTTGAATTTGGTGAAGGTGCTAACTAAAAATGAACCGGAACTCCGCGAAGATGAAACCGACAAGCACGTCATCACGGCAATTCAAGCATAGAACCATAGCGACATTCTATGTAAGAATTAAATTTTTAACGGTCTCGATAATTCTTTATATAATGTTTTTAGTACAATGCGTACGGCAAGAAACTGTGAAATTCTTTGGATAAGAAATATAAGACGGAAGATGTTGGCCGTAGAAAGTTTATGGTTTCTAGATTATAAGATGGTGGAATCAAAGACGGTGTTAGATCAAATACAATAAATTCAGATTCTCCTCCATGAAATTCATGCGGAGAAGATGTCTTTGAGTGAGTCATTCCAAGTTGCAGCAATTATTGAGAAATTACCTCCATCTTAGAGAGATTTCAAGAATTATCTCAAGTATAAACGCAAAGAGATAGGGCTTCAAGACCTGATTGTTAGATTTCGCATTAAATAGGATAATAAGAAGAATGACAACAAGAACGATGACTTGCCCAATGAACCTAAAGCTAATCTTTAGGGAGGGTCATAGCAGCAAGAGTTCCAAAAAGAAGAAGCATTCTAGTGATGAACCCAAGCAATTCAAATGGGAAGCAAATAAATTTGTTGGTTCTTGCTTTCTTTGCAAGAAACATGGTCACAAAGCCAAAGACTGCAACAACAAGTGGAAGAAGAACAAAACTCAGTTTAAGGCTCATGGTGACGGTCATGCTAATTTTATTCACGATGGGTTATCTAAAAATGTTTCTAACTTGAAGTTATCTGCAGTTATTTTTGAAGAAAACTTGGTGGATAATCCACGAGAATTGTACATTGATACCAGAGCCACCAAACATGCATGTGCAGATAAAAATATGTTCTCCTCCTATAAGCCTATCAGTGAAAGGAACTTATTTATGGGTAACTCTACAACTTCAAAAATAATTGGAGTTGGGAAAGTGGTGCTGAAAATGACATCTTCCAAGAAACTTACTTTGAATGAAGTGTTGCATGTGCCTGACATCCGCAAGAACTTAGTTTATGGGTCTTTACTTAGCAAAAATGGATTCAAAATGTTTTTGAGTCTAATAAGTTTGTACTATCTAAGAATAGTGTATTTTGTGGGCAAGGGGTACATAGCTAATGATTTATTTAAGATGAATGCAATGCTTGTACTTCGTAAATTTGATATTAATAATATTGAAATTTATGTTACTTGTTGGATTCTTCTAATTTGTGGCATGAAAGGCTAAAACATGTTAATTTTAATTCGTTAAGAAATTTAATGATTTTAGAATTAATACCTAATCATAAAATTGATCCAAATCATAAGTGTGAAATTTGTGTTGAGGCCAAGTTGACAAAATCTCATTTTTATACTATTGATGGTAGGAATACATAAGCTCTAGATTTGATTCACATCGATATATGTGATTTAAAACTTGTACAAACTAGAGGTGGCAAGAAATATCTCATAATCTTTATGAATGATAGCACTAGATATTGATATGTATATTTGCTTAAAATCAAAGATAAAGCTTTAGAAGTCTTTAAACACTATAAAAGTGAAGTTGAAAATCAACTCGGTAAATCAATAAAGGCTATAATGAGTGATCATGGAGGTGAATGCGATGTGTCATTTAATGCATTTTGTCAAGAACATGACATAATTCATCAAATGACTGCACCTTATTCTCCTCAATCAAACGTGATTGTGGAACGCAAAATCGTACTTTAAAAGAAATAATGGATACTATGTTATTAAGTTCTAGATTGCTTCAAAATTTATGGAGTGAAGCAATTCTTTCCGCTAACCATGTTCTTAATAAAATTCATCGAAAGAATATGGATGCGACTTCTTATGAATTATGGAATGGTAGAAAACTTCATTGTCACGACCCAAATTTCTAAATCCTAATTTAATTCTTTAATCAGGATCAGTGACTCGTAAAGTGAGACCCGCATCGAGATACGAGCATTAACTGAAGCAATGTGGCCGAGCTATATGTTATATTTGTTGTGATGTATGCCTAAGATATTGTATATGTGTAGGTTATTGAGTCACTTCTACTTGTGTTTAGGTGTCGAGACGTGAGTGGGGACGCACCTCGAGATACGTGCCGACGTGGGACCGAGGTAGAAAGTGATGTGATAAGTTTATTTAGGATTAGTGTAGCTTATATAGTAATATTAACGTGGCTAAGGTTGGTTTTATATTAAATGTAACCTAAGTTAGCAAGTTAAAATAATGGCCATATTATGATTCTCGAGATACTTATTGACACATCATGAGATTAATTGAGTTTCATTTTGTGTTAGTTGGATTGAGATAGTGGAAAGTTAGTGAGACATGTGTCGAGTTGTAGATCATTAGATTAGTCTCGAGATACGTGTGTATATAGAGATCAATGGCTATTAATCAACCTTATCCATTACATATATAAAGCTTAAGATCAACCCATGCAATTCACTTCAATTGAAAGCTTAAAACTAAGATTTTGCTGGAGAATAAGAAGTCAGAGAGGTCAGCAAGTTTTGTTGGAGAAATCTTGTTGATTTAGGAGTTAGTTGATCAAGTTAAAGGTGTTCATCAATTTGGTAAGTCAAGCATACTCTATTAGTTTAATTGAATTTGATGAATTCATGAATTATATGATGTATGTAGTAAGTTAGGAAAGATTATATGTAGAGAAATCCAGAATTCAAATTGCAAAATTCTAGGTTTTTCTACACATAGCGTACTAGATGTGCCAAATAGCGCGCTAATAAGGTCACTACCTCGCTAATCATGATATCCAACGCGCTAAGTGCTATGATAGCCCAAAATCAAAAATTTCTTAAATTAACTTAAACACTATAAATAAGTCTAATACCTTAACTAAAGGTCTAAACACACTAAAAAAACATGTTAAATGATATCAGGAACCTAGGGAAGAGTCTCGGGGGTTCGGATACGAGTTTTAAGGTGTCGGGAAGCCGAATTAGCTAAGAAATTTGCGTCGATTGTAAGTAAAATGATTGAGATATTTATTTACATTTCATTCTTGTTTTGTTATTCATTTACAGTCATTTGGACTGATTTGTCTATTGTACTTTATATACCATGAATTTTTTTCGTTTTCATTTCATGACTTTGCTATCATGGTATCATTTGTTTATTGAATAGTCTCATTGACTCTAAATCATGTCATTTCTAGGGTAGTAAAAGTAGTTCTTGTATTTGGGACCATGATATGATAGAGATGGCGCGGCACACCGGTCACTAGACTTTCGGGGTGATCGTGATCTCACCACTATCTTGCACAGGACACGTGGTGTAGGAACTAGGGTTATTGGCAATCCCATATATCACGGGTGACTAGCACTTGTAAAAGATTATAGATGCGTAGAGATCAGCTCCGACCTTCAATAAAGATGTAGAACACACCTCCATCTTTATATAGTGGAAAAAGGCATTGTGATAGGACTCACGGCCAACAGGCCCTAAATCATTACTACTTAGCTGAGTATCAGTTTCATTTTATTTAACTGGAGTATCTTATAGCATGACTTCTTTTCAGCATAATTGCTATTCTTATGCTTTCAGATACTTGAATATTTTGAAATATTAACAAATGTTTATCAGTGTTACTTTCTATTTTCCTATACTCACCGTCCTTTTTATGACTGTGGGTATAAATCCATCGAGTAGCAGACTAGGCAAATAGAAGACCGACGACTACCTCTGAGCCAACGAAGTGCTGCTACTACGGATTTTGTAGGTTTTTTATTTTGTTATATGACTTTTATGTCTTCCACATACTTTTGGGGTTGTATAATTTATGGTTTGAGATATAGTACCATGACCAGATACATGATGATATATTATCGTCGTTTCATATATATATACATGTGATCTTTATTTCCCAGTTTTTCATAATTCTTAGGTATCATGTTAAAAGCTTCCGCTAAATTGTTAAGACTTTCGCTAAATAAATTGTAAATTGTATAACTTTTAATTAACTCTAATTTACTATTTGACATAAGATAAGAAGATGGTTATTTATTAAAAAAAAAGGTTGACTAATTCGTTGTTAAGTCCTACATGGTGAGATTAAGGCTTAATGACAAGATTAGGCTGGGTGGTGCCTTAATTTGAGAAGGGGTCATCACATTCATACACATACTTTAAAGTGTGGGGTTGTTTGGCTATAGTAATTATTCATGAACCTAAAAAGGTTAGAATTCGACCAAAAATCATTGATTGTATATTCATTGGTTATGCTCACAAAAGTTATGCATATAGATTCCTTGTATTTAAATCATATATTACTGATATACTTGTAAATACAATCATGGAATCTAGAAATGCATCATTTTTTGAGCATATTTTTCCTAATAAAAATATGGGGGAATCAAGTTCTAATAAAAGAACTTGTGATGATGCAAGTAGTAATAATCCTCAAAATAAAGATGATGAACCTAAAAAAAGTAAGAGGACAAAAGTTGCAAAATCTTTTTGTCCTGATTTTCTAACTTATATGTTAGAAAATGAACCTCAAACGTTTAAAGAGGCTATGTCTACACCCAAAGCTCTTTTACGGAAAGAAGCGATTAATAGCGAAATTGAATCAATTATGCACAATCATACCTAGTAGTTGGTGGATTTATTATTGGTATGAAGTCTTTGGGGTGTAAATAGATTTTTAAAAGAAAATTAAAGGCAGATGGTTCAATTGATAAATACAAGGCTAAGTTAGTAGCCAAGGGCTTTAAACAAAAAGAGGGATATGATTTTTTTCGATATGTATTCACCGGTAACAAAGATAGCATCCATAAGAATGTTAATTGCAATTGCTGCAATAAAAAATCTTGGAATTCATCAAATGGATGTTAAAACGATGTTTTTAAATGGTGAATTAGACGAAAAAATATACATGCAACAATCGAAATGATTTGTTGCACCCAGACAAGAGCAAAAAAGTGTGTCGACTTGTTAAATCTTTATATGGGTTAAAACAAGCTCTGAAATAGTGGCATATCAAATTTGACAATGTCATGCTATCAAACGGTTTCAAAATCAATGAATGTGATAAGTGTGTATATGCCAAAGACACACCTAAAGGCTTTGTTATAGTTTGTCTATACATGGATGATATGTTGATTATAAGTAATGAGAAAAATATAATCAAATCTACAAAGAAATTGTTGACACAACATTTTGAGATGAAAGATATGTGAGTTGCCGATGTTATTTTAGGAATTAAGATTTTTAAAATAGCAAATGGATTGGTGTTGTCTCAATCTCATTATATTGAGAAAATATTGAATAAGTTCAATAAATTTGACACAAGTCCAATAAAGACACCAATGGATGTTAATGAACATTCAACTAAAAATAAAGAGCAACGCATAGATCAAATAGAGTACTCACGTATACTTGGCAACATAATATATGTCATGTCATGCACGAGACCTGACATAGCATATGCGGTGAATCGATTAAGTCGATTTGCAAGTAATTCAGGGAAAAATCATTGGAAAGCAACGATAAGAGTACTTAAATACTTAAGGTAAATGAATTATGGACTGCATTATACGAAATATCATATTGTTCTAGAAGAATATAGTGCTGCTATATGGATATCATAAATTCAGGATACTAAATCTACAAGTGGGTATGTTTTCACACTTAGAGGTGGTGTCGTATCTTGGAAATCTTCTAAACAAATGTGCATAGCTACATCTAGAATGAACTCTGAATTCATTTCCTTAGATAAAGCTGGTGAAGAAGCCGAATGGCTTAGAAACTTTTTAGAAGATATTATTTCTTGGCCGAAACCTATGTCAACCATTTGTATCCATTATGATAGTATGTCTACTATAGCAAAAATAAAATGTATAATGGTAAGTCATGATATATACGTTGATGACTGACACAGTAGAACAATTATTTAAGAATGGAGTGATTTACATTGATTATATAAGGTCAAAAGACAACCTTGCATATCTATTAACTAAAGGCTTGCTTAGAGATCAAGTAATTTGTTTATCGAGTGGAATGGGATTAAAGCCTCTAAAATAGAATTAATTGTGGATACCCAACCTAGCTGACTGAGAATCTTAAGATTTAGGTTCAAAAGGGACAGGTAAATGACGAAGTATGGTATAGCTCTATGAAATTTAATTCCAACATGTTCTTATGATGTTATAGTGATGCCAGCAAAATTATTGAGGATAAGCTTTGTTTTTAATTATTTATATGTCATAACTTTATGAAGGGTATAGCATGATACTCTTAATAAAAATCACTTATATGAGTGTGAAGTGGGCCGATTCTATAAGAATGTTCAAAGCTTGAATTCTATAAAGCACTCGTGAATCTGGGAGTTGTTAAGGGCCATATTAACGAACAGAACCGAGGAACTCAAATTATCGGAAGTGGGTTCTGTGTACATTGTTGTTTTGATTTGCACAAATGGCTAAATAGTTCAAGACATTGTGTTCGCTTATTAGCTAGCAAACCCGAAGGTGTTACACTAGGGAAGGTAAGCCACAAGCTACCTATCATGATGCCGCTCATTTCCACCATACTCGCTCTAGAGTCAGCATTATCTTTTTAATAAAATAATCATTAAAAATTCATTTATGTATGGGATGATATATACATGTATATACAATGTTCGATATTAGTCAATTTTCATTCATGTGGGGGATTGTTAGAATATGTGATGCATTTAATTTAATATTGGCAATATGCATACTTATATGAATGTAAAACTGAGTGTATTAATGTAGCTATGTAATAGCTACTTAATTAAAAAACAAAGTTTCCCCATCATCCCTAATCACTGCTCCCACAAAGCTAATCCTCTTGTCCTTGTAGACCGCCCCATCTACGTTACACTTGAAGGCTCCCCGGTTTAGGCTTCTTCTATTTTTCATCCCCACTTCCTGGTTTATGTGCAACCTAGTTGATGCCGAATCCCTTTTCTCTCTACCATTCATTCAAAGAAGATTTCACCCCACATACAACCTGAGCATGTAATTGACTTCTATCCCGCCAGACTACCGAATTATGATTGTTCCACAAACACCACGAGACCAACAGTTCTTTGCAAATTCACATTCGACCAACACATGGAAGACGTACTCGACTTCTGATTTACATACCGGACAATGGACATCTGGAAGGACTCTTTTGTTGTGAAGATTTGAGGTCGTGGGCAGGAAATTCCTTGGTGCTCTCCATACGAAATTCCTATTATTTTGAGCTTACCAATCCTTGGCTTTTGTATGTTTTATAAATTGTGTTACTTGCATGTTGTGTTGTTGATTTTGTGCTTGAAAGGTATTAACTTCACTCAAACATAATCCAAAGCCTGACTCGAGTCCTAAATTGTGCTTAGGACTTGATATGTTCACCCTAAATTGTTTAGGGTCTTTTAGTTGTTTAGTTAGGATCGTAGGTAGGGTTTTGTCTCCACCTACGTGCATATTTAGTCTTGATAGAATAATTCAGATCATAGACCGGTGGTTCAATTATTTGTTATTCTTATCACGTAGAATCAATTTTATTTTATTTAAGATATATTTCGTTATTTTTTTTTCCTTATTTATAGTTATCTAGATTTATTATGTAATCTTTTCTTTATTTATATTTATCTAGATGTTTAATGTAATCCTATTTATATGTGCATCTATGCATAAATAAATTAATGAGAAAAAGAAGAGTTTTGTCTTCTATTTTTTATTTTTGTTTTGATATCAGAGAATTATGTTGATCTACTATGATTCATCATTCTTTCTTGTTTCATTCTAGTATGAAAACTAGAATGTTATCTTTTAATATCATAAAACCATCTCTCAGAAGTTTTTTTGTTTTTCGTTCTTACATATATAATCATTTTTCTTTCCTGATCGTGATGCCTTGTATGATTGATCAGTATTCAATTGATTGTTGATGTTGAATGACCGACTTTCAAATCTATCAACATTCTTTTTGGATGTTTATCTTTATCTCCCCAAATCGTATGATCACTCTATTTTTGGTATATTCCATTCGTACAGAATCAAATTATCTTTATTTAATCAATTTTATTTTCTTTAAGATATATTTTGTTATCTTTTCTTTATTTAATCAATTTTCTTTCCTTATTTATCGTTATAAAAGAAGAGTTTCTTCCATATGGTGTTAAGGGTATAAGAGGGGTGGGGGTTTGAGCCCCATTGGAATCAAAATAAATTGGGTTTTTCATAAAAAGGAAAAAATAGATCTTGGTAGAATAATTTAAATCCACATAGATCCTGGTAGTTATGCAATCCATTATACTATGATTGACTTTTCCTTAGCTACAAATCATTTTATGATGAGCATGTTCAACTACAGAGGAGACATTTTAGAGAATTCTTATTAACAATGGTTCGCTACATTTATAGAAGGAAACTACTACGGTGATCTGGACACTCGAGATGGACATCCACGATAGTGTCAATCCATTCACGCATAAATGTGTATGTACACACAAATTTCGATATGCGAATGAATGGACACCATCACTGGGTGTCATATCCCCTAGTCAACCTAGCATCTTTTTTTTTGGCAAATAGTATCATTTGTTCCTTGAACTTTCAAGCTTTTGTTGATTTGATCCTTAAACTTTCATCAATTCACTTTTGGTCCCTGAACTTTCATTTCCCTCTATTTTTGTTCATTTTGTTAAGTTTGTAGAGTAACTATACTAACAAAATGGTTCAAAGTCAATTTTTTGAATTGATAAATTGGTTGTGAACCGCCCTAGAACCGCCGAAAAATGGTTTGTTAGCGATCATATTATCAAAATTTAACAAAAAGACCAAAAGTAAAGGTAAATGAAAGTTCAAGGACCACAATGAACTGATGAAAGTTTGAGGGTGAAATCAACAAAAACTTGAAAGTTCATGGACCAAATGATACTTTATATTTTTTTTGTAGGAACAAGGCCTAACTAGGCCTAGGAGGTATTTCTATTTATTGAGCGAGATTCAAAGTCTAACAACATATAAATACTGGAAGGGGAGTTGCTAACAATTGTAACCCCTCATTAGATGTCAAGGTGTCTTTGGCTAACTTATTAGCACACATTATTTTCCATCTAAGTGTGATGGAGTTTTCTCTCTGGAAAAGCAAAGAACAGGCTTTGGATATCCGTCACCAGAGAATCCCTCCCTGCCATGCCAGATGAGTCGTTTATGAGTTGTACTACTTCCATCGAATCCAATTCTAAAACCAATTTGGTGAAACCCATCTGCTATGGCAACGTAATAACTTAATAAGCTCAGAAAAAAATAAATACACAGGAACTTCAAAATTTTGGGGTATCTCAGAAAAAAAAAAAAAAACAGAGACAAAGCTCTATGAAGTATGAACCCATTAAATAAATAAATACACAGGAACTTCAAAATTTTGGGGTTTCTCAGAAAAAAAAAGCAACAAAAAATAAATCATCCATCATCATCATCAACAAAAAATTTTGGAGAAACTAGTAAGATTCATGTTGCGAACCTGCGTATTCGGCGTTGGCGGTGCGAGGCGGAGCCGGCGGTGAGAGGGACGGGAGTGAGGAGCAGGGGTGGAGACGGGGGGAGGAGCAGGGGTGAGGGCGGAGAGAGTGAGCAGCGGGAGGGAGGAGAGGGCGGAGAGGGCTGAGAGAGTGAGCGGCGGGAGGGAGGAGAGGGAGGAGGCGGAGAGAGTGAGCAGCGAGAGGGAGGAGAGGGCGGAGAGAGTGAGCAGCGGGAGGGAGGAGAGGGCGGAGACACTAAACACCGTGTTTCACTCCCCATAACTCAGCTGACAGAGGAGAACACATACCCAGATATATCTTATAACCCAGCACAAAATTCCCCTTGCAATCCCAAAAGACCACTGCTGTAGAGGCTAGGCCAGATGTTATGTCAACAGCTTCATCACTATTGAGCTTTATCCACCCTTCATCCGGAGGCTTCCGTTTTGAGAACAGTCTAATCTGCTTACCCCATTTCGACATGAAAAGAAGGCACGAGCAACGGATGATCTTTTCTATTTGATATCGAATAACACGCGGCGGATCAGATGATGGAGAGTAATCTTGTTGAAATAAGGTTTCATTCCTCTAATGCCAGATACTCCAGCATGCCACGCCAAACATGATTCTTAGTTTCGAATCTAGCTTGTGTAAATTGATTTCTAACTAATCCTCCAGAGGTGAAATGAAAAAATAGCTATCTCTTGACACCCAGTCCATGGACTCCCAGATCTGTCTAGCTTTTGAGCAATCCCTCAAAGCGTGAATAACTGTTTCAGGTTCACCGCTGCAACTTGGGCAAAACTTAGAGAGGATTACTTGGCGCCTTGTACATAGTGAGTTCGTAGGTAGTTTCCCATGTCTGGCTAACCATAAAAAGGTCTTATTCTCATTTGGCCTTCCCATTTCCATATACTCTTCCAACTTTTACATCCCTCCTGGTTTGATAATCCCGCAACCAACTGGTAAGCTTTCTTAACTGAGAATGCATCATTCTTAGCAAACATCCATTTTAGTTCATTGGGGCCTTTACTAGGAGCTGGATGAGGAATAGCTCGAATGCACTCCTTAATCTCCTTAAGTATGAGTGCTCTGATTCGTGTTTGATCTCAATTTCCCCCAGAGTAGTAATCTAACTAACTGGGAGATTGAGTTCATCATTTGAGACTTCTCCCAAAGCATAAAATTCCAGAGGTTCGATCCTTTCAATCCACCAATCTTGCCAAAATCTAACTTTGCATCCATCATCGAATAGCCCAAGTAATCCCCTAAAGAAAGATGGGCCAAAACTTAACCATATTCCTCCATATTGAAGATGTTGGTTTGTTTTTAAGAGTACATTCCCCTATTTTATCACTTGAGCAATACATGGCACGGGGAACACGCACCCATAGACATTCTGGTTGGGTAAGAAATTTCCAACACAAGTTTAGGACGAATGCTACATTATTGTCATGGGATTTTCAGACCCCCAGACCACCCCAGAGTCCTTGTTCCTACAGAAATCCTCCCACTTTATTAGATGAAATCATCTTCGATCTGTTGTAGACCCCCATATGAAACGCTTTATCGTTTTGCCTATTTTTGTGCAATGTTGATAGGCAATTGTGTTGTTTGCATCTGAAACACTGGGATGGATTGCAAGCACGACTTTGCAAGGGTGATTCTCCCAGCCGAAGAGAGCATGTCTACCGCCAACCCGACAAACAGTCATTTAGCTTATCAAGAATTCTTTCGTAAGTTCCTTTGGTGACCTTTTCATTTAGGAGAGGAAACCCTAGGTATCTACCCAAATTCGATGTTACACCGAAGCCGATCTCACTGCTAATAGCACTTCTAGTTTGCGAGCCAACATTCTTCGAGAAAAATATTTTCGTCTTTTGCTTATTGATCCTTTAACCAAAGCATTCCCCAAATTTGGAAAGAATGTCTTTAATCACTGCAACCTGTTTCATTGATGCCTCTGCAAAGAGGAACATGTCATTAGTAAAGAATAAGTATGAGAGAATAGGCTCTGACCTCCCCAAATGGTATCCCTTCCATCATTTAAGAGCTACTGCATGTTGGATCCCATGTGATAGGACTTCCATACACATAACAAACAGGTACGGGGATAGAGAGTCGCCCTGCCTCACACCTCTTAAAGGAGAGAAAGCCTCAGTAAGTCCATCATTCCAGAGAACATTCATCTGCAAAGTAGAAATGAACTCCATGATTCGATCAATTAGGAGACTAAGTGTGCCAATGTTAAGGTTTCTTTGATGAAATCCCACCACAAACGATTACACGCCTTCTCTAACTCAATTTTTATGGTCGTCCAACCGAATTTCCCGACTTTCTCTTCATAGAATGAACGATTTCCTGGACAACTAAAGTGTTCTCAGTAAGTTTTCTCCCTGGTATGAAGCTAGATTGTGAGCTACTTGCCAGGAGTTAAGAAAAGGCTTAATTATATTGGCAATTGATGAGTTGTTAATTATGTAATTATATATATGTTATTTATATATTTTTTATTGCTAAGTCTCCAAAATATTAGTCTAATGATATTTATATATTATTTTCAAGGTTAAGGAAGTCCACGGTTAAATTCTGGGTGAAAAACTACTCAAAGTAGTGTATTTACATGCAATGGAACAAGTACAAAAGTATTTGCTTCAAGACCCGCATTACGTTGTTTGCTAATAGGTGACAGCAGGCCAAATGACGCAGAAGAGTAACACACGTGAGTGACTCACAATAGCAGCAGTCTATTTATCCATGATATCCGTGCGGTTGATGTCTCCCATGAATTTGCCGATTCTCCTTGAGCATTTTCTCCATCCAGCTATCGTTGGTTGTACCTCAGGATACGCGTCAACACACTCTCCCAAGTCTTCACCGACTCTCCAGGGTGTTCCTTCTTCTCGCCAGCAGCCTTTGGATTTCCTCCATGCGTGCTGTTGAGTTCTCCTAAATTGACGCTTGAGCACTCGTTCTTCTCCTCTCCTCCAGCTAGCACCACATCGCAGCATCTCATTTGGCCAGCATCTTCACAGCAGCTGCATCTTCCAATCAAGTTCTGCCACGTTAGCGGTTCAAGTAACTCCTCCAATCGATGCATGACATGTGTTTGACCCCTGAAATCAAGCATAGTAGTCACTGGATCTACCTCAGCGCACGTATCACGAACCAAACCACCAATTTCGATTTATCTCACCTCCATAAACCAATTTCAGTAGTTTTCATAATTAGGACTTTATGGATTATTAGTTCGACTTCTATATTATGGAGCATTCTATTCTTCTCTACCTCTCCACTTCTATTCTTCTTTACTTTTGTTTTGTGTTCTTCATTTATGAGAGACTAAACTCATGGCCTAGGCAAGACTGCAATGGAAGTTCGACTATGCTTATCTATGGATTTGTAAGATTTATTTATTTTAATTGCATTGATTTTCATTGTTATTTTATTTTCTTTGGTATTGATTGAATAATTAGACAAAATAGAAATAGAAATAGAAAAGGAAAACAAATACAAAGGGGACAAAATCATAAATACGCACACTAGATCTTTTAGACAAAATAGAAATAGAAAAGGAAAACAAATACAAAGGGGAGAAAAAATTCGTTTAGGAACATAGAACATAGGAACACTTACGAGGAAGTCAATAGAACTAGTAGATATCATGATTAGAAGGA
Organism: Stephania cephalantha; assembly: GCA_039657325.1. Lineage (NCBI taxonomy): Eukaryota > Viridiplantae > Streptophyta > Magnoliopsida > Ranunculales > Menispermaceae > Stephania > Stephania cephalantha. The sequence goes on along the minus strand of CM077577.1, from coordinate 4,307,549 downwards.
GAGTCAATATTGCTTGCCTCCAAGAGATAAAATGGGTAGGAGAAAAGAGTAGATAAATAGGAAGCACATGGTTTCAATTGTGGTATACTGGTATAGATAGAAAATGCAATGGAGTAGGAATTGTGGTGGATAATGATTATAAGGATAAGGTCGTAGAGGTTAAAAGAATGGGGGATAGATTGATTCTAGTTAAATTAATTATTGGAGATGAAAAAATTAACATACTTAGCGCCTATGCACCACAAGTAGGATTAAGCGAGAGCATCAAACGCATGTTTTGTGACGATATGGATGGATTTATGCAAAGTATACCATTAGATGAAAAGGTTTTTATTGGAGGAGATTTAAATGGGCATGTCGGGGCAAGTAATGATGGGTTTGAGAGAGTTCATGGAGGTTTTGGTTACGGTAATAGAAATGAAGAAGGAGAATCAATCTTAGAATTTGCTTCAGCATACGATCTTGTCTTAGCAAATACTAGTTTTAGGAAGAGGAGTCGCATACAATTACTTTTAGTAGTGGTCATAACAAGAGTCAAATAGATTTTCTTTTAACAAGAAAAATAGATAGAAAAATATGTAGAGACTGCAAAGTAATACCTGGTGAAGCACTTACTACCCAACATAAGTAAGTAGTACTTGATATTAAGCTAACACGATGACATAATATGAATAAAAGAATTAGCGACCCTAGAATAAAGTGGTGGAATCTAAAACAAAGTAAACAAGTAGAGTTTAGAGAAAAACTACTAAAGAAAAATGTTTGGAATCTTGACTTAGATGCTAATACAATGTGGCTAGAAATGAGTAGTTGCATAAGGAGAGTGAGATTAAACGTATTAGGTATATCTAAGGGCTTGGGACCTCCAAAGAAGGAAACATGGTGGTGGAACGATGATGTCCAACGAGCAATTAAGACTAAAAGAGATATGTATAGGAAAATACTTAAGTGTCAAGATGAAGATGTGTACAATCAATATAGAGAAGCTAGAAAACAAGCTAAAAAAGTAGTTAGTCAAGCTAAAACAAATTTCATTGAAGATCTATATACAAGGTTAGGTAATAGAGATGGCGAAAAAAAAAATATATATATATATAGGCTAGTCAAATTAAGAGATAAAAAGAAACAAGACCTAAGTCATGTAAGATGTATTAAGGACGAAAATCAAAATGTTTTAACGCGCGATGAGGATATTAAGGAGAGATAGAGAAGTTACTTCGATAGTTTATTTAATGATGGTCAAGTTGATACTATAATAGATGAAAACCTACACCAAGAAAGAAATGTAAACTATACACGCAATATTAGAATTGTAGAAGTTAAAGAGACATTGAAAAGAATGAAAATAAGAAAAACATGTGGCCCAGATGAAATACCCATAGAGGTTTGGAAATGCTTAGGAGAAATTGGATTGACTTGGTTAACAAAACTTTTCAATAAAATTTTAAAATCAAAACGGATGCCAATGGATTGGAGAAGAAGCACGCTTGAGCCAATCTTCAAAAACAAAGGAGACATTCAAAGTCGCTCAAACTACCGGGGAATTAAACTTATGAGTCACACTATGAAACTTTGGGAGAGGATAATTGACAATAGGCTAAGGAGAGAAACAACAATATCAGAGAACCAATTTGGTTTCATGCTTAGGAGGTCAACTATGGAGGCGATTTTCCTTGTAAGACGATTGTTAGAAAAATATAGAGAAAAGAAAAAAGATCTTCATATGGTATTCATAGATTTAGAAAAAACATATGATATGGTCCCTAGAGATGTTCTTTGGTGGGTTCTAGAAAGAAAAAGAGTGCATGCTAGATATATAGACACTATTAAGGATATGTATGATGGAGTAGTAACGAGTATAAAGACATTTGAAGGAGCTACAAAAGAGTTTCTCATTACGATAGGACTACATCAAGGATCGGCTTTAAGCCCATATCTATTTACTTTAGTTATGGATAAACTAACTAGACATATTCAAGAGGATATACCATGGTGTATGTTATTTGCAGATGATATTGTCTTAGTGGATGAAACTAAAGATGGAGTGAATAGGAAATTAGAACTCTGGAGTAATACATTACCATCTAAAGGCTTTAAGTTGAGTATGACTAAAACCGAATACATGCACTATGAGTTTAGAAACACTACACATCGAGATGACGGAGTGATAAAATTAGGGGAAATAGAAGTTCCTAAGGTAAACCACTTTAGATACCTAGGATCAATCATACAAAATGATGGTAACATTGATAATGGTGTCACACATAGAATTCAAGCTGGATGGAAGAAATGGCGGAGTACAACAGGGGTGATTTGTGATCGAGATGTTCCTACTAAGTTAAAAGAAAAATTTTATAGGACCGCAATTAGGCCAGCTATGCTCTATGGAAGTGAATGTTGGGCGGTAAAGCAACAACAATTACATAAAATGAACGTAGCAGTAATGAGGATGTTTAGGTGGATGTGTGGTAAAACTCATAAAGATAGAATAAGAAATATAGAAATCCAAAGACAAGTAGTAGTAGCCCCAATTGATACAAAGATTAGGGAAGAGCGGTTGCGATGGTTTGGTCACATGCAAAGACGGCCTACAAATGCTCCAACTAGAAAACTTGACTCAATAGAAACTGTAGAAATTCGACGAGGTAGGGGCAGACCAAAGTTAACATGGGATGCATTAATTAGGAGGGATTTGAATGGTTTGCAAAGCTCACCATCAATTGCACTTGATCCAGCACAATGGAAAAGTTTGATCCATGTAGCCGACCTCAGTTAATTGGGGACTGAGGCTATGTTGTTGTTGTTGTTGTTGTTGTTGTTGTTGTTGTTGTTGATTGAATAATTAAAGTTAAATTCATATTTAAACTCCGATTCTTTTTCCAATGAGTCGTAAGCATTCGTCCTTATGCAATAAGACCACACTAGCGACAATTAACTCTACCAATTGATTCGCCTTTTTAGAGACTAGTTGAATATCGTAGGGATCTAAGCTAAATCAGAAATATTAGTGATTCGGTTGTTTAGGTGTAGTATCTTGACAAAACTCATTGCGGTCATCGTGTTAAACCCAATGCGTTTGAGTATACGGTTATATGATTGGCTAGGGAAATAGTCATTGTCGTATTTTGGCTATCGAGATTAGGAAGTGCGAGGAACCGCGTGCCTTACCGGGTCTATAACTACACTAGGATACTTTTGATTTACATATTTTACATAAATTGATGACCAAATCCAATCTTTTATCGAACTGAACTTGTATGTCTTGACCTAAGTATTTTTAATTAATTGATTTCAAAACAATTTATATTGCTTTATTTAAATTAGTTAATTTGATCCTTCTCTCAAAACCCCTATTTTTCTCTTTTCTTTTCTTTTCTTTTTGACCTTAGAAATATATCAATCTTTATGGTATCAACCCTTTACCATTATCTATAAAATAATCGATTTAAAGAATTATATTTTATTGACGCGTTCGGGGCGCATCAACAATTATTTTGGTAGTTGCCTTATACATTACATTACATTACAAAGACTTATTGGTCTCAAATTTGAAAAAGATTCGGGAGGATTTGTTTTGGGGATAAGTATTAATAATGTGTCGTTCAGTTCCTTCAACAGTGTTCCATTATAGAAGAACTCAGTTACGCAGTTGATGACCGACTCCACCACCGTTTCCCATTGTGATTGAAAGAAAATGGGACTCCAGCCATCTGGCCCAAGCGACTTGTAAGATCCCTCTCGAAGATTGCTCTATTCACCTCCTCTGCCTCAATTTCCTTGGTTAAACTTTGTGCGTCAATCGAATTCCAATCAGGAAACCAATTAGGCCAGATAATTCGATCTGTTGTTGGGTTTTCCTCACTGTAAGGGTTTTTGTAAAATTCGAAATTACTTAATTTGTCGCCTAATCAAGTTTACAAAATTCTCGAAATTCATAATTCTTCCCAACTAATTAGAAATTTCGTCTTCGAAATTTACAGTTACAGGTTACTGAACCAAAAGGGATATAAGAATAAGATCATTCATGTACAACTCTTTTAATCCAAACTTGTAAAAACCATTTCCAATGTGAATCGTTAAGTGGACCCAATCACTTTCGTTGTATTCAAAAACTTTGTGGTAGAGATAATAAACACTTCAACTTCTCATCTCCGTATCCTTTGTTCAATGAAAAGTGATCTCCGTTATTTTGTCAATTCTGGCATCTTGTGAATTACTGACGAGTTAAACTATCAACTTTATGGAATACCCAATAACCTTTGCTTTACTTCTCATTTCGCACCTTAAATCTCATTCAAGAATCAACACTTAGCAAGATCTAGCATATCTTGTTTTTCATAAAACAATTCTCATTCTTATTTAAATGTTATTCCACAAACTATTGATAATTCTTACCCTATCTACCACACTTTGGTATACCATTTAAGTATATTTTTTCTTCGATGATCATTTTTTATTTGAACTGTTGACCGATCAATTCTTGTACTATCATCAGTCTAAGATCACATGTTGACGCAAATAATATTTGAGCAAAATATTAGATACTAAGTAGAGTTGTGTGTTTATCTGATCCATCACCATTCCAGCGTTCCCCAACAGAAACCTAAAATTACACAAGTCATCACATGACTTTAGCTCTCATAATACATTCGTCATCCTATAACAAGAGATCTCGAATTTCAATCCGATAAAAAATAGAAACCTGACACCTTGTACAACTTTCATTTTCTCTAAATGTCTACTCATAATATTATTTAAGTCGTGGACTATAAATCAATTACCAATTTCAACTCGTCAGCCAATTCACTTAACTTTTTATTTGACTGGTTAGAAAATCAATGACTTTTCTAACTTCATCAAAATCAGTTTCTATTCATAATTTCATCGAGAACCTCATTCCATTCAATTACTGAGATCTCTCATAACCTCACGTCTTAATCACTTACTGTTCGCCAGACTTATTTCCTTACTTGAATAGAGACAGTTATCTTTATCGTGAGTAGATATACACATTTTAAGAGAGATCAACATAATCTTTGATTATACTCTCATAGTATAACTTCTAACTTGTATCACATATAAGTTTATAAATATGTTATCTTTTTTCCATCTCTACTTTATACATACTTCTGACTTTTCTCTGTTTATAATGGAAGAATATTGAATTCTTCAAACATATCTTAGCCAAATACACTATACTCTATTCAGTATTTCAAACCAATACAAATAATACCTACTAACTATGATGTAAGTTGCACGTCTCTTTTCATTTTTTATTTTTATCATCACCATCATATAGATATCTAATATCAACTCCAACTTAAGATAACATAGTGTTTTAAACTCCACCACTGATTTATCAGGTGGCATAGCACTATATTTGAATCAATATTTAACATATTCACTGATATTAATTGTATATTACTTTGGTTCAAAACTTTCAACATTTGGAGTTTGACTCCTTGTAAGATCCTTGTGAAGATAAATTAAGTTTTATCAAACTCATAGTTTAATATCCTAAGTTGTATCGGGACTTGTTCACCTGAAATTCCCATTTTGCAAACATAAGTGAGAATTTCTTAATCATTTAATTGCCTATACTTCAACTTTCAATTGACTCCAACGAAACATTATAGACTCTTTTATACCAACTATCATCAAACCATTCGATTATTTAAAGACAAATGTCGCGATCACTAATCTTCTACGCTGCGAATGAATCGTAAGTATAAATTGGAGTTACTCAGACTTTTGGTCATGCACAACTACTCCAGTGTTTAGCCTTGACAAAAAGAGTCCGTTTGCGTCACTTCCATCAGTCATAAGTCATCTCAACGTCTCATTTTATTTTATACACGGAGTTTATTCCATTCGATTTTTGTCAATCTTAGTTATTCTCACATTTATCTCGTTCTTAGTTTCTTTATAAACTTACTATTACTTTCACTCAACAACCAGACCACTTACAGCTCCTTAATCTTGACTTAGAAATGCAATTTATCTCTCTTCTCTTTTCAAAAACTTAGCTAAGGATAATACGACTTCTTATGACCATTCAATCAATTGAAGTCTTCCTTGGCTCACTTTTAATCAAAACAGAGAGATTTTGCAACTCAAATAGTTAAACTATTTGTCATTGCCTTAATTTGTTTCTATTAGTCTCAGATTTCTCGATTTTTCTTTTTCTCAAAAACAAATTCGATACTTTTTAAGAGACTGTGTAAGATAACTTTGTCCCTTACTGTTCATCAAATTACTTTTGATGAATTCATTAGTCCGTTGTTTTTCATCTAAAGAGAGAAGAATTTGAGTTTTCAAGTTCTGATCAACTTAATGACTAATCAAATTCTTAAAGGTTGGTTATGTTAATCCTTTGAGTCTTATAAATGAAAATTCTCATAATATAAGAACTTATACTGACATCCTACACAAATCACTTATTGATTCTCATTCAGTACGTCTATCCCTTCCTTGATTATATTTAGGTTGTAATGATAAGCATCATTACTTAATTTGATTAGAAGTGACTATTGGATACTCTGAATCTCAAAACAAAATCACTTGTGTTAATGTTTAATAGCTAATCCAAGTTATTATTAGCCATTTCCCTAAGACCTTAACTTCTAACACGTTGATCTTATCACTACACTTTTATTTTTAAGTTAGAGGTTTTTTATATTTGTTCTATAACAACACCTAATCTGGTGTTAATAAAGATTATTTCTAACTCGTGTATTTCCATTTGTTTTATCAGTTCTTTATTCGACTTATAGGACCACTATACTCAATGTTACTTATGGATAAGTAACTTAAGTGATAAACAATCGTAATATCATTACTTCTTTTTAGAAGTTTTTTTATTGTTTTAAACTATGGTTCTATCCTAATTTCACTTGGTGTTTGTTTTGCAAAGGAGACATTACTTTGTTTTAAAGTATTTTACTTCGTAGAAACCGACTTAAACAACTTAACTGGACTCATCACAATCTCGTTGTGATTTCTAAGTCAAGATTCAATTTGTCTAATTAATTTCTAATTTCAAAACCACGCGTCTCCTTTTATTGTCATTGAGACTATTTTAACATTTTCCTGAGCATTTAATAATTGTAATAGTTCAATACTTTCGATTTTCAAGAAATCCATGTTCAGTACTTACGTACCTAAATCATCTGGACTCCCCTTTCAACCAATTTCCTATTGGTTTCATAATTGATACTTTCATCAGTTATATTGGTATCGAACAATTTACATCTTTATGAATTCGGACTTCACAAGTCCATTTCACGTCCATTTACGCTCAATTTCTTTTCATAAGTCTATTCTCTATTTTAATTATCTATTTATATTCTAACTCGTCATATCTTGCAAGTTAAGTATCAAACAGACAAGGAGAATAAACTTACTATCGTATATCTGGCGATAATATAATAAATACATACCAAATATATCACAATAATAATGTATCCCCAGCTCACAGTCACTTCCCAACTAATCGTGACCTCATTACTGAACCTTATTCCTCAAGACCATTACTTAAGTTCATTTAACTTAATGTAATCCAAGAGCCTTAACCTAAACTTCCCTATCAACTCAAACCTAAACTCAACATCATTATCATTTCTTACATTTCCTTGATTGAGCTTAACCATAGCTCTGATACCAAGTCTGTCAGTACTTGTCTCACTAAGTCCTAACTAAGCCTAATTACTCTAATTAGAAACCTAAACTATATAATTAACTATATACCTTAAAATACTTTCCATTTTTATTCTTAGTAAAGCTCCAAAACTAAATTTATATCCTTAACGAAACTCAATACTTGTTTTATTTAATTGGAGCAAATTAGGAAATCATACGGATTATCCTCTATATTTTTATAAAAATTTTAGCAGCACATTCTCTAAAAATGGCCTACTGAAAAACTTTCACCTAATAGACAACATAATTAAGGAAAGGCTAAAAGGACTCACAATTCCCCGTAGACTATATATCAAATTGAAACACTTAAACTAACTTAAGGTCTTTGATACCTAAGTTACAACTTTATAATCTCAAAATAAACCAAAACTGAATCATAAACCTCTTAATTTACTTCGCACGAATTTAGGAGACTCTCATAACCTATTCAAAAGTATTTCACGACCTACATTCACCCCAAAGCCCAAAAAATATATAAAGTGATTACAACAAGAAAATTAAACTTTTAAACTCAAAACATTCACTAAAGACCTTCGAGCTTTTCACGTTCTGTCTGGTCTTCACAGAGAATCTGACATCATCAAAAACAACTCGAAGATGTTAGGTAAGTAAACTCATACATTGCTCTATACTCCTGCAAATGTTAGTCTGAATACATGGAGATATATAATTGTATTTCCAAATAATAGCAAATTTATATAACGACATGGATCCCTCATTTCATGTTCTAAGCTCATAACAAGCGGGCCCACTTACGATAAACCTAGAACAGTCTTATGAGTTCAATGCATGCTATCCCGGAGTCGACATTACTCGCCTTAGACACTTGTAGTATGTCTAGTCTAGAGTGGAGCACCCCACACTCTTACAACCGAAGCAAGGGCAACTCTATCCAGATGTCATGTATGCATAACCAAGAATGACGTGAAATGCAATGCAAACTAAACACAAATGCAAGTATAAAGATAAATTTCATAAATAGTAAAGACCACTGTAGGGTTTACTTACAACCAAACCAACTCGAGGTTGGTAACAAAGCCTCACACAATGTTTCCCAGCTTCCACGTACCTTCACGTCTTCTATTAAAAATAGAGTTCATTATTTCATAGTTACAACTCTATTTGAATATTTCTAAGTATAATTTATCATAATAAACTTTGCCGATTTGTGTTTCTTTTATAATATCTTAACATGATAATTTAAGCACAACCTTCACATTTTTATTAACTAGGATGCATAAGGATTCCAACAAGTCTGACCTTAGTTATTTTGGATAACAAATGCCTATTCAAATTACCACCTAAAGTTGCTAAGTCACAACTGTCACAGTCGGTAAACCATACTAACATGTCAAATTCTACCATATTTTTCATTGACCAAACCAATTCCATTGGCCACAACTTGTATTGATCATCAAAGTAGATCATAACAAGATTTAAACGAACCTATTCGCAAGTCAATCGAATCTCATTTGATATCTCGAATCAATGCCTCAACATGCCTACTCAAAACAATTTTAGGAAATAACAGTGCAATCCAAATTTTTGGCCTCCTTTTCGACCTTCAAAACACTGCCAAACCGCCTCCGAATGTAAACCCGATTCTCGGGGATCAAAGTTGGTATATTTATATCACATTCCATAAAAAATTCGGCATTAAAACCATTGCTTGATTGTCCGAAAACAATCCCTAAGTTGGCTAAAAAATTGGACTGCACTTCTATTTTTTTTTTACAAAACTAGTTTTTAAGCAACCAATTCGACTTCAATAGACCTACGAAACCATTTCGAAACTTCAAGCTGATTTTAAGGGACCTAATTTAATATATAAACATCAAAAACAATGTGTAAGTTCCACCAAAATTGAATATTTGATCCTTCAAAACCATATCTCAACATGACATGAAACTAAGACTGCACAACATAAAAACATACAACAAAAACAACCATAGTTTCATCGTCCTCATCAATTAAACTGAAAATTACCAATTACAATAACAACAGTAGCTCTTTTGTTTCATTGTTCTCTCCATCTTAACTCCAATTGAATCCAAACAATAAACCACCCCTCAATCCCAAATCAATTCAAATAACTTGTAAAACTCACCGCATACAACAAGAATGCCAACCGCCCCTCTATTTTCTTCTTTATCTCAAAACCAAAAGACATCGAGAAGGTCTTCATGAGGGAGAAGCTATGTAAGATGAAGACCGTGTGAAAGAGAGGACGTGTGATAGGGATTCAAAGGTGATTTGTACGAAACAGAGAAAGAGAACTGTGAAAGATGATGATAGTATAACACGATACCATGAGAGAAGAGAAAGAAAACCAAGAGGATGGAAGAGATTGACCAATATCCATGAATGGGAAGTCGTGAGGGGAGAGAGCAGAGCATCAGGAGAGGAGAACATGATGAAGAAACCGTGGGAGGTGAGTTAAGGGAGACGAAACTGTGACGGCCCCTCTCCTAATCTGGGAACCACCCGGCCTAATCCTGTAATTAAGCCCTAATCTTATTCACGCATGACTCAACTACGTATTAGTCAGCCTTTACAACCTAAACGCCTCTTTTCTCGTGTTCAGGATAAGTAATACACTAGTCCTACTAGTTTATAAAATTTAGAGTTAATTAAAACTTTTTATTAAATTAATTATTTAGCAAAAGTCTTATTGGTTATGCGGAAGCAATTAGTAGATTATGCGGAAGCCATTTATAATTATGCGTAAGCCATTTATAAAACCCTAAGTGCGGAAAACCAGGAAATGACATCATATATATAAAGTTCTCAAAATGCATTGAAACAGTAAAATAGTCTAAGTCAGGTCGGGGAAACTAACGCTCAACCCAATATACAACCCAAATAGTATTTGAAAGACATATATAACATATACAATCAAAATACCAAAAGAAGACCTACAATCGATGCAGTGACGCGTCGCGGGCTCAGGGATAATCGTCGATCTTCTCCTTGCCCTGCCTGCTGGTAGACGGCTCTGCACCCACCGTCATAAAAAGGACGGTGCGTACAAGAATAAAACAGAAATCCCCGATGACAAGTTTAATTTGCATTTCCAAATATTCAAATGGTATTTAAAGCATATAAATGGGAAAATTGAAAAATAAACCATATGCTAGTAAATATCAGAATTAAACAAGTGATACTAACACTAAGCTAAGTAGTGGTGATTTAGGTCCGGTCGGCAGTGAAACGTGTCAAACCGACTCAATAATCATATAGCACAAGGGACTCTAACCCAAGTGTTACCGGGGACTATAACCCCGGCGTGTAGACCACCTCAGGGACTCTAACCTCGAGTGTCATACAGTGTCAGGTAACACATGCCGACATCCCCAGGGACTCTAACCCTGTGAGTCGCACACACCTCGATCAAGTACGGGACCTAAATGCGAAAACTATTTTTAAAATTTTAAGAAATACCAAGTATGGATTGTCGAGGCATAGGCACATCTACACACCTAAACAAATAAGGAATACAAGTCCCCTTAAACATTTATAAGATATTCACTAGCCTAATAGCATGTTATTTATCATTCAATTCACATTTAAAACAACAAGAATAGACATAGCATGGGATAGAATCAATGAATCAAATCAAATGAATGGATATCATGCAAACTAGACTCATCAAGTGAGCATAGACACAAAAAACACATGATATAAGAATACAAAGGCAAAATAGTCAAAAGGACTATGCAAGGACAGCAATTAATAGAAATAAAATGCTAAGTAAAGTTGTCATTGGGTATGCTCACAACAACAAAGTAAAGTCATAGCTTTATTGGCCTCCCGATACTCCAAATCTTGTATTCGCTCTCCCATACCTTTTTTCTAGGTTCCTGAGTTAAGTATCTCATTAGTTCAAATATATTTGGTTTAAACTCAATTTAGTTGTGTTTATTGTGTATTCAAATTGGTTCAAAAGACTTTAAATCAATCTTCCTAAATCAGCCCTAAAGACTAAATTAAGTTTCAATTTCAGTCCTACATTTTAACCCAGTTTTAGGTATGAAATGGTCAAAATATCAAAATCATCCATCAGTACAATTATTGTTGGACTCTCTCTTAGCTTTCCAGAAAGGTTTAATTTGCAAAATTTTGATTTAAAATGAAAGAGAAAGAATGATTTTACTAAACATAGGTCTAATTGGAATTTAATCCGACCAGCAGATTTAGAAAATATATTTCTCCAAATCTATAGTTTCTAAAAATATGATATTTGGTCACAAGGCAGAAAATATATCCATATACAATATATTAAAATATCAGCTCGTTTGGATAAGCAGTTAGGGAGTTATGCCCTTAACAGATTAAGTTTCAAAACATTCCTTTTTAATTCCAGCACTTATTTGTAGAGCATGTTTGGACATAGAAACATTTGAATCAAAATACCTTCAGTTAAGCAAAGTTATTACTCTTTAAATAAGCTTCCAAATGCCACTGGTTTGGATATATTCGGATCTAAAATGGGTAGATTATGACCAAATTACCCAGGTTAATTCCTAATACAACATGCAGAATTCTAGTTTTGGTGTTGCAACTTCAAAAATTCATATCTTTATTATTTCAAATCCAAATTAAGAACTTCAATATAGCTGGATTATCAGCTTGAAATGAGCAATCCAAATATATAAATTAATTGCAAATACTCAATCATCTACTATCTGAAATTAGCCTAAAACCAAAACTTGTTCTGATTTCAACTAAAAAGATGTGTACCTAGTTGATGTAGCACCCAAGCTTGAGAATTTCTCACCAACTCTCATGGATTCCTTCAACACCTTGATGTTTCACTCCTCTCTAGCAATTACTTCTTCTTCTCTAGCAAAAAGGAATGAGTGATTTGGTTTGCATGTTGTTTGATTACTAATATTATATATTAAGGTGATGTTCCTTCCTAGCCCTTAAGCTTCATGGATTTATGTATCCTTAGGAATATATAATGGTCCACCTTTGTCATATATCCCACTAACTCCCACTAACTCAACCTCAAGTGACACCATTTCATTACTCACCTAGTTCCTAGATGTGCCAATGTGTATCTCTAGACCAATCTTATGTTTTCCATTTAATATACTCAACTATAGGCCTTTACTTTTATTTACATTAACCAACACAACCATAGGCTTACAAGTAATTCCTTATTTCATATTAGTATTAAATAAGACTCACCAAAATGCTAACTATCCGGTTCCCCGACTCGCATACTACTCGAGGCGCGTCCCCGCTCTTATCTCGACGCCTACAACTATACAAATCGACTTAGTAAGTCTACACAATACATAACACTAGGCATACATCAATACAAAAATATAATATACCTCGGCCACTTGCCTCGGTCGGTGCACGTATCACTGTGTAGGTCCCACGTCAAGGGTCGGTGATCCTGATTAAGGAATTAAAACAAGGGTTAGAGATTTGGGCCGTGACAAATATTCCCAACAAAATGGAAATTTCGTCCTCGAAATTAAATTTAAGTTACGGTTCTACCTGACTCGAACAGGTACGGGAATCTATCTCGCATGTAGTCCTCTTGCTCCCAAGCGAGTTCCGTGTCATCGTGGAACTGCCACTTGACGAGTACCTTCGAGATGGACTTGCTCCTCAACTGTTGTACCTTCCGATCTAGGATCTGAATGGGCTGCACCTCGTAAGAGATGTCCTTGCTCAGGTCGATCCGACTCAAGTCAGATGTCGATCGCACGCCTGCCTTCGACTCGGCTAGTCGAAGCATCGAAATGTGGAACACTGGATAGACCCCTAACATCTGTGGAGGCAGTTCAAGCTCGTATGCCATTTTCTCGACCTGTTTCTTAATAATGAAAGGCCCGATGTACCTCGGTTGCAAGCTTTCCTTTCACCCCAAATCTCTGGAGACCTTTCCGAGGGGAAACCTTTAAATAGACAAAGGCTCCCTCGGAATACGCGAGATCACAGCGATACTTATATGCATATCTCTTATGTCTCTCATGTGCTCCTCTTAGTCTCTGATAGATCAGTTTGACCTTTTCCGTGTAGTCAACAACAATCTCAGGCCCCACTATCTCTCGGTCCTCTGGCTTAGCCCAACAAGATGGCGAGCGACACGGTCTGCCATACAAAGCCTCAAATGGCGACATCTCAATGCTAGCCTGAGCACTGTTGTTATAAGCGGACTCACACAATGGTAGGTACTCCGCCCAAGATCCGCCAAACTCCAACACGCAAGCCCGCAACATGTCCTCGAGGACCTGAATCAATCTCTCAGTTTGGCCGTCGGTCTGAGGGTGGAAAGCCGTACTGAACTGTAGTCGCGTACCGTACAGCTCTTGCATACTCCACCACATCTTGGACGTATATGTAGCATCTCGGTCTGACGTGATCGTCAATGGTACCCCGTGCAGCCTGATAATCTCTATCTCGAACAGTACGCTCAGCTGATCGAACGTGTAATGCGATGCCACTGACAGGAAATGAGCAGACTTTGTCAGTCTGTCAACTATCACCCAGATCGAGTCATGTCTCCTCGAGGTCCTCGGCAGTCCTCTGACAAAATCCATAGAGATGTCTTCCCACTTCCATCGAGGAATGGGAAGCTGATGTAGTAATCCCCCGGGTCTGCGATGCTCGGACTTGACTTGCTGATAGATACCACAGTTCTTGATGAATCTAGACACGTCTGCCTTCATCCCAGACCACCAGAAATGTCTCCTCATGTCGTGGTACATCTTAGTCCTGCCTGGATGTACGGTAAATCTGGAACGGTGCGACTCCTGAAGGATCTCATCTCTCAGCTCCGGCACCTCTGGTATCTACAACCTGCCCCGGCATCTCAGACACTGATATGTCTTCTCTGCCCAATCTGTATACTCTGCACTCTGCACTCTGCGCTAGCTCGCTGAATCTCGAGTACAACCAGTCGGTCCTCTGACCCTCTGACACTCGTTATGTAGACACAGTTTGTAGTCTCATATGTGCGCAAATCATCACATGAATATCGGTAGGAACCTCTGTTAGACATGTTTTCGCCGCTGCCTCGAGTAATCCGTACTCATGCATCATGTGACATATGACCACCTCGGCATCTCTAGTTGGTCTCCTACTCAGCGCATCTGCGACTACGTTCACTTTTTTTTGGGTGATACTCCAAGGAAAAGTCGTAGTCCTTCAAAAACTCCAACCATCTGCGCTGTCTCATGTTCAACTCTTTCTATGTGAAGAGATATTTCAGACTCTTGTGATCAGTGAAGAGTGTGAATATATCTCCATACAGAAGGTGTCTCCAAATCTTCAATGCAAATACAAGCGCAGCCAACTCTAGATCGTGCGTGGGGTAGTTCTTCTCATGTGTCTTTAACTATCTCGATGCGTATGCCACGACATCGCTGCCCTGCATCAAAACACAACCTAGACACGTATGAGAAGCATATGTGTACACTAGAAATCCCTGTTCAGCCTCTGGTAGTACTAACACTGGCGCGGTAGTTAATGACCTCTTTAACTGAGTAAATGCAGCCTTGCATCTCTCTATCCACTCATAAGCAACATCCTTCTGTGTCAGCCTCATCATCGATGAAGCGATCTTGGAGAAATCCTTCACGAATCTATGGTAGTATCCTGCTAACCTCAGAAAGCTCCTGATCTCCAGTACTGATGTCGGTACCGCCAATCCATGATCGTCTTAATCTTGGCCAGATCTACTGTAATCCCTGTTGCTCCAACAATGTGCCCTAAGAACTTGACCTCTGCAAGCCAGAATTCACACTTGCTGAGCTTAGCGAAAAGTCGATGTTCCCTCAATGTCTGCAACGTCTCTCTAAGGTGCTGCTCGTGATCCTCACGTGTCCTCGAGTATATCAAGATGTCGTCGATGAAGACTATCACGAAGCGGTCGAGATATGGTATAAGTACCCGGTACATCAAATCCATGAATACGGTACATTTGGGGCGTTGGTCGGCCGAATGGCATGACCGTGAACTGGTAGTGTCCGTATCTAGTGCTGAATGTTGTCTTGGACATATCCTCATCCCTGATCCTAAGCTGATGATACCCCGATCTCAAGTCTATCTTGGAGAAAAAATGTGTTCCTCTCAGATGATCAAATAAATTGTCTATTCGCGGAAGTGGGTACTTGTTTCTGACTGTC
Source organism: Stephania cephalantha (assembly GCA_039657325.1). Taxonomy (NCBI): domain Eukaryota; kingdom Viridiplantae; phylum Streptophyta; class Magnoliopsida; order Ranunculales; family Menispermaceae; genus Stephania; species Stephania cephalantha. The sequence goes on along the minus strand of CM077577.1, from coordinate 4,291,704 downwards.
ACTCTGTTCAACTGTCTGTAGTCGATGCATAGTCTTAGACTGCCATCCTTCTTCTTCACAAATAGAACTGGCGCTCCCCACGGTGACATCGAAGGTGTGATGAATTCCTTCTCCCCCAAATCCTTAATCTGAGTCCTCAGCTCCTCTAACTCCCTCGGAGCCATGTGGTACGGCGGTATCGTGATCAGCCTGGTACCCGGTACTAGGTCGATGATGAAGTCTAGCTCTCGAGGTAGCTGTAATCCAGGTAAATCCTCTGAGAAACATCTAGGGAGTCTTGAGAAATTGGTATCTCCTCTAGTCTGGGTCCTTGACACTCCGCTACTACGTACAACGCTACCTAAAGTCTCTATCTATCCACTAGATGCAAGTTGAACTCTCGTGGTGCTAGGTCTCGTGGTCGAGGGTGCAGTAGTAGTAGCTGTGGGTATGGGGGCAGTCGAAACCAGTGCAGTCATCTGCGCCGACATGCAAGCGACGAAATCAGCGATCTGTCGTTCCTGAGCGCTCATCCGATCAGACATCTTCTAAAAATTGTCAAATGATACGGTGGGAGGCTGACTGCCGCTAGCTTCAGTGTGTTCGGCCTCGCACGAATCCGCCATCTGTGTCTTCAAGTGGATAGCGAACGTGAATCAGCTACTACGTGGCATAACACATATATATACATATAGAAACTAACACGTACATATAAGAAATCCCCATCTCGCCTTCACTCAATTCCCAACAAAATAGTTCCTAGGCAAAGATCATCTGGTTTCCACTTCTAAGTTTTGTGTTTTATACAAGTTCGTGTTTTTTTTCTTATTTATCCCTAAGGTTCTAATACATATGCTCTGATACCAACTGTGACGGCACTTCTCCTAATCTAGGGCACCGCCCGGCCTAATCCCATAATTAAGCCCTAATCCTATTCACGCAGGACTCAACTACGTATTAGTTAGCCTTTACAACCTAAACGCCTATTTTCTCGTGTTCAGGATAAGTAATACACTAGTCCTACTAGTTTATAGTTAATTAAGAATTTTTATTAAATTAATTATTTAGCAGAAGTCTTATTGGTTATGCGGAAGCAATTAGTAGATTATGCGGAAGCCATTTATAATTATGCAGAAACCATTTATAAAATCCTAAGTGCGGAAAACCAGGAAATGACATCATATATATAAAGTCCTCAAAATGCATTGAAATAGTAAAATAGTCTAAGTCAGGTCGGGGAAACTAACGCTCAACCCAATATACAACCCAAATAGTATTTGAAAGACATATATAACATATACAATCAAAATACCAAAAGAAGACCTACAATTGATGCAGTGACGCGCCGCGGGCTCAGGGATAATCGTCGAACTTCTCCTTGCCTCCTACCTGTTTGGTAGACGGCTCTGCACCCACCGTCATAAAAAGGACGGTGAGTAAAAGAATAAAACAGAAATCCCCGATGACAAGTTTAATTTGCATTTCCAAATATTCAAATGGTATTTAAAAGCATATAAATGGGAAAATTGGAAAATAAACCATATGCGAGTAAATACCAGAGTTAAACAAGTGATACTGACACTAAGCTAAGTAGTGGTGATTTAGGTCAGGTCGGCAGTGAAACGTGTCACTCCGACTCAATAATCATATAGCGCAAGGGACTCTAACCCCGGTGTGTAGACCACCTCAGGGGCTCTAACCCCGAGTGTCATACAGTGTCAGGTAACACGTGCGGACATCCCCAGAGACTCTAACCCCGTGAGTCGCACACACCTCGATCGAGTACGGGACCTAAATGCGAAAACTATTTTTAAAATTTTAAGAAATACCAAGTATGGATTGTCAAGGCATAGGCACATCTACACACCTAAACAAATAAGAAATACAAGTCCCCTTAAACATTTATAAGATATTCACTAGCCTAATAGCATGATATTTATCATTCAATTCACATTTAAAACAACAAGAATAGACATATCATGGGATAGAATCAATGAATCAAATCAAATGAATGGATATCATGCAAACTAGACTCATCAAGTGAGCATAGACACAAAGAACACATGATATAAGAATACAAAGGCAAAATAGTCAAAAGGACTATGCAAGGACAGCAATTAATAGAAATAAAATGCCAAGTAAAGTTGTCATTGGGTATACTCACAACAACAAAGTAAAGTCCTAGCTTTACTGGCCTCTCGATACTCCAAATCTTGTATTCGCTCTCCCGTACCCTTTTTCTAGGTTCCTGAGTTTTGTATCTCATTAGTTCAAATATATTTGGTTTAAGCTCAATTTAGTGGTGTTTATTGTGTATTCAAATTGGTTCGAAAGACTTTAAATCAATCTTCCTAAATCAGCCCTTCAAGACTAAATTAAGTTTCAATTTCAGTCCTACATTTTAACGCAGTTTTAGGCATGAAATGGTCAAAATATCGAAATCATCCATCAGTAAAATTATTGTTGGTCAATCTATAGTTCCTAAAAATTTGATTTTTGGTCACAAGGCAGCAGATATATCCAAATACAATATATTAAAATATCAGCTCATTTGGATAAGTAGTTAGGGAGTTATGCCCTTAACAGATTTAGTTTCAAAACTTTCCTTTTTAATTATAGCACCTATTTGTAGAGCATGTTTGGACATAGAAACATTTGAATCAAAATACCTTCATTTAAGCAAAGTTATTCCCCTTTAAATAAGCTTTCAAATGCCACTGGTTTGGATCAATTTGGATCTAAAATGGGTAGATTATGACCAAATTACCCAGGTTGATTTCTAATACAACATGCAGAATTCTAGTTTTGGTGTTGCAACTTCAAAAATTCATATCTTTATGATTTCAAAACCAAATTAAGAACTTAAATATAGCTGGATTATCAGCTTGAAATTAGGAATCCAAATATATAAATTAATTGTAAGTACTCAATCATCTACTATCTAAAATTAGCTTAAAACCAAAATTTGTTCTAATTTCAACTAAAAAGATGTGTATCTAGTTGATGTAGCACCCTAGCTTGAGAATTTCTCACCAACTCTCATGGATTCCTTCAAAACCTCGATGATTCACTCCTCTCCAGCAATTCCTTCTTCTTCTCCAGTAAAAATGAATGAGTGATTTGGTTTGCATGTTGTTTGATTACTAATATTATATATTAAGGTGATGTTCCTTCCTAGCCCTTAATCTTCATGGATTTATGTATCCCTAGGAATATCTAATGGTCCACCTTTGTCATATATCCCACTAACTCCCACTAACTCAACCTCAAGTGACACCATTTCATTACTCACCTAGTTCCTTAGATGTGTCAATGTGTATCTCTAGACCAATCTTATGCTTTCCATTTAATATACTCAAATATAGGTCTTTACTTTTATTTACATTAACCAACACAACCATAGGCTTACAAGTAATTCCTTATTTCATATTAGGATTAAATAAGTCTTACCAAAATGCTAACTACCCAGTTCCCCGGCTTGCACGCTACTTGAGGCGCGTCCCCAATCTCGTCTCGACGCCTACAACTAAACAAACCGACTTAGTAAGTCTACACAATACATAACACTAGGCATACATCAATACAAAAATATAATATACTTCGGCCACGTGCCTCGGTCGGTGCACGTATCACTGTGTAGGTCCTACGTTAAGGGTCGGTGATCCTGACTAAGGAATTAAAACGGGGGTTAGAGATTTTGGCTGTGACAGAAACCAAATTGGGGAGGGGAGGGTTTGATTGAACACCCCAAACCCCTTAGGGCCAGTTTGGTTCAAGAATTAGTGAAGCATTCTTCACTCTCTTACCTAACACAAATGATAGGTTAACTAATCTTTTGTTTGTTTCTATGCTCATTGTGTTAGATTTTTGACTATTATGCCCTTACCATCACCTGTGTTCCCAACCTCAGAAATCATCTTCTCACGAGATCATTGTCTGAACCACCATTTTTTTGCGACCAACACATCCAGTCTTAACCACCATCTTTTAGCGACCAACACATCTAGTCTGAACCACCATCTTTTTGTGACCAACACATCTAGTTGTGGTTCGTAAACAAAACCCAAACCTACTCACTTCAATCAAAAACCAAACCAACGCATTCATGTCTTCCAATTAAAGATTTTACTACTTCAGCATCAAAATCAACTAAAAGAACATCAAAACCAAATCCACAAATTACAAAACACGAAATTGAACCAATATCCCCACTAAAAACATTAAAATCCAATAATTTATCAATTACACCTATACAATCGAAGAGAAATTGCTCTCTCTGGCCTCTACTGTGCGATTTTAAATTCTAGGATTTTGATAAGTTTTCTTATGTTGTGGTCGAAGTGGCGATCCAAAAATCGAGTGGTTGAAGCACGTAGAAGTGATAATGAATAATGTGGAGGTTTGTTTAAAGTAAGAAGTGGGTTTTGAGGTTCCCCATTGTTCAGGTAAGAAAGAGAAAAAAAAAGAAAAAAAAAAAAGGCTACGGGATTGAAAAGATGAGAATATGATATTGAAAGTGAGGATAAAAACGTAATTTTTGTTTATTTGAGTTTGACTTATCTAATGACAGGGGAACTTATCATTTGGTAAGCATGAATGTAAGGGTTTAGTAAGACTGAGTCTTAGCTGGCACTAGAACCAAACACCAATCTTACAGATAAGTTTGGTCTTAGCTAAGCTAACACTCCGACCAAACAAGCCTTTAAGGTTTTATCTGGTTTGTCACCAAATTACCAATTCACCCTTTAAACTTATTCACTCTCTTTGAAAACCAAATGCCATCCATGGTCTTTTGTCATCATTTTTTTATTTTTCATGTTTATCATTTAATTTTAGGCCGAATTAAACCCCAAAGGATACCCCAATTTCGCCAAAAATTGAAAAGATTTCCCAAGCGCTCTGACACACTCAGACACCACGTGTAATCCTCAAATTGACTCTATTTCGTATCGAATAGATTATATTACATTCACATGGCACACAACACAAAAAATAATATTTAAACATATGATCTCCCTGAAAATACTTAATTAGTCGTCTAATCAAGTTTACAAAATTCTCAGATTTCACAAAACACCTAAGCGTTTTGCCTCTATCCTACTTCGCAATGGAGGTCAGGAGCTGAAGAAGGTTAGTTCGACCTATGCAGGTCGATCTAAGGCACATGCGAGTGGTTGCTAGGGGAGCTTTCGGAGGACCTGCTACTGCCTCGACCCTTTTAACCCACGCGGATTCACTGACTTTACTTCATTTTTTGCCCATTTCATACTTCGAGCCCACCGTCCATAAGTTGTGATTGGTGAGTTCTGTGAAGGGGCCTTTATTTTTACTTGGGACTTTCCCCTTGCAAGTTGAAGTTTTGGAAGACTTTTGCTTAGGCCCACTTATAGTGGCTCCAGTCTTACCTTTGAAATTTGTTCCAAAGATTTTGGATCTGCTGGTGAGGACGTATCATTCTCTTTGGAGGCAAAAACCAATTGAGAATCTCAAAACGGTTATCTCCCTTCGATTCTTGGGCTGATTTGTTGGGATTTTACTTGATCGCCTCCTTGGAAGTCGGGGAAGGATTCTGGTTACTTTTCCTGGTATTATTCCGCCAGGGTTTCCTTTGGACAATCATCTACGGGCGTAGCATCGGCTAAGTTCTCTAACATAGCCTTTTCAACATCTTCTACACATGTTAATTTGATAAGGTAGAAGCCATTACACATATTCATAATCTTTATTTCCCCAGTCGACTGTCATAATTCATATAATCTGCTCTACAACATTCTAAAACCAACGCTTCGACCCATAAGTTTCACCATAATAGCAAACTCCATCTCCTTCTTCGCCAAGTCCTGGTACCTTTGAGAAATCGTGACGGTCGGTCCACGTTCATCTGAATTATGAACCACATCTCCGTGAGGCCTTTCTTGGTAGTGCCCTTCAAGGACTCCTTATAAGAGGCATTAACCATATCCAAATCATCACCATTGCTGACTTCAATCGTTGTCGTTGTTGTCCCCTCCGTTAGATTGCGATCTACCGTGGGTCCTGGAGTTTAACCCGCAGGATAGCATCGACACCAGCAGATTCCATCATGACATCTTCGCTCTCGCCCATCTTTTGAGAATTTTTTTTTTTTTTTTTTTTTTTTTGGTGAACTAGCATCTTCCTTTAAAGAAACCCATAATTCTTCCCTTGTATATGTACGCATCCCATTTTTACTCGGAACTTATTCTTGATATATGCATGTATGGTGGATAATAGATATATACAATTTAATTTTCAGTTCATCTTTAAAATAGAAATTTAAAGAGGGAAATAGGAGCTGCAAAGACCTAAAATCAAATTGATAGAAAACTTTATCAATAGGTAAAAATTCATGCGAGCCAAAGTTAATGAGCATTAATTATGAGGGATTTGAATGGTTTGAAAAGCTCACCATCAATTGCACTTAATCGAGCACAATGATAGAAAAAGTTTGATACATGTAATCCCAATTAATTTTCGGGGTATGTTGTTGTTGTGTTGTTGTTGTTGTTCATCTTTAAAATAGACGGACTTATAGGATATATAATTTGGGCTTGGGGCACTCATGTTGTTAAAGTTGGGCTTAGTTTAGGAAGAACTCTGGGCCCCAACATTAATTCACTTCATTCGTCACGTACGCCGTACGCGCGTGAGATCGACATATATAAAAAGGAAAATCGAGATACTGCATCGAAATGGGGCGCCACGCGTGGATCCACGTGGATCCACGTGGCGTTGTACTACTAACAGCGCCTTCTGAGAAGGCGCTATTTGTATATAATTTTTAAGTTGTGTCCACGTGATCCACGGATCCACGTGGACACATTTTCATGGGTGCGCCGATAGCGCGCTTTCCGAGAAGGCGCTATCGCCGCTCCCTCGTCGTTTTTCTGAACCGACGCAGAGAATATTCTCTCGCGTTTTGCTTTGTAGGATGCAGGGGTAGGGATGCAGGGGTAGGGGACGTAGGGGTCACGGGATTACGATCCCGTGACCATGCCCGAATCATGCCGTGAAGCCTATATAAGGCTGGGACTGGGAGCTCGGTGGAGGAAGACCACGCGCGGACGGAGGAGACACAGCAGATCAACGCGGCGAGGAGGTAGAAGCGGCATGAGGAAGAAGGTCGATTTGGGTTGAGCAGGAGGAGAGTGGGAGACGACGCAGGGAGCAGGAGGTCCGAGCAGAGGTGAGGCGAGAAGAAGTGGCATTTTTGTTTGCATGAGCGAGCGAATGAGCTGAGCTGAGCCGAAATGAGCCGAAATGAGCTGAGCGGAGCTTATACAGCAGGGAGCATGAGCAATGGCCGGCGGCGGGCACCAATGTCTCTGGGCCGGAGGAGAAGTAGGAGGTCCAAAGTGAAGGAGGAGGAGGTATGTACGTGATGAAAAAAATGGCAAGTGAGTTTAGTTTGTGTTAGTTTTTTTAGTTTACGTATGTGTAATTTGGTTTAAGTTTGTTTGTTTAGTTAGTTGATTATTTGTTAGTTTGTCTTGTTTTAGGTATTTAACTTAGTTTAATTTGGTTTTTAGGTTAGTTAGTATAGTTAGAGTAGTTTGTTTAGTTTAGTAAGTTTGTTTAAGTTAGTCGCTTAATTAAGTTTGTTATAGCCGATTTATTATACTATTTGTGTTCTAAACAAACGAAAATACAATGTTATTGCAGAATATTTTGTTGGAGAGGAAAAGCGGTGAAAAAAAGTAAGTTCGTTAATTTAGTATTTTCAAGTAATTTATTTAGGTTAGTTTATGGTTTGCATGATATATAGGGACATAAGTATTTTGTTTATGAAGTACGGTTGATATATTTATTTATTGAACGTTATTACACGTAAAATGTAAGTGCGAAAGAATGAGTATGCTCGTAGTTGCGCTTATTATTGCGATCTTCTACATCGTAAAGTTCGATCGCGCTTTATCACCACATGATTTTCAACTAATTCCCTCGAACAATTTTTTGCAATTGTCTCGTTACATCTTTACATCCAATTTCAAAACATTATGTAGTGGCATGTCACAAAGAAACATCCCTATTCTATTCTATGCGTACGGATCCATTGTTAATGGGGTCAATGGCATCACAGACATGCCTCACCCCCATCGCAGTGTTGTGGGTGAAGTTTGGGTCTAGTGCCCGTGAAATGATTGATGACGTTTCTAACGCGTTCCCGATCAGACGGCGAGTACTATAGTTCATATGACGTATCGTCACATGATGCCTCTCCCTGAGGCTCACATTATTACGTTCCCGTGTTGTTGAATGATGCGACACACTTCGACTTGATGTGGGATACGGTGGACAAATTACCAAAGACCGCGGCGATTGATATATATTTAACATTTGAGTCGGGCCGACTCAAATCAAAATCGTACGATTCATTCGCAAGTTCTTGACGAACGCAAGCACGCCGACGCGGACTTACTAGACATGGACAGATTGCACATGCAATCCCCAAATGGATGAGGTAGCGCAAGAGGGGTTCGTTGCTCCATTACATGAAGATAATAATGCGTATACCGACGATGACGAAAACGACGACGAAAATAACGAGATCGATGAGGAAACGCATCACAAATGGGCGAAGAAGCTCCATCGATTGCATGTTTGGGATGACGTTAACGTTTGTACAGATGATCCAACGTATGATCCTCCGGGTGCAAAAGTGAGAATGTCGAGGATGATGAGCAATTTGCTATCGATGAAGAGATTATGTTGGAGGAAGCTAGTGACGATGAAGTTCACCAACCAATACCGGGGTATAACGAAATCGATGGGAGGTGGCTAATTCAATCGCAACACAACATTCCCGTAAGCAAACTGGGGGACATCCCTAACTTCGATTTGGAGATAGGGATGTGTTTTGACAATAAAAACGATTTACAACATGCCGTGAAAGTGTGGCATGTTAATAGGCATTGTCAATACCATGTGATGGAATCGACTACAACTTCGTGGGCGATTAAGTGCGTATATCCACAACACGGTTGTATGTGGCGTCTTCGCGCATGTTTCCGAAAGAAAACACTATTATGGGAGATTACACAGCTTAGACGTACCGCACACGTGTATTAATCCCAACGTAGAACGCGGTCATGCCCAACTTGATGCCAACATGATGGCGCGAGAGATCCAAAGCGCCAAAACCGATCAAGGTGTCACGATAAAAACATTAGTAGAAATAATAAAGAAAAAATATGGGCACGAAGTCAACTACAAGCTATGTGGGATGCCAAGAAAAAGCAATTGAATGGGTTTTTGGAGATGGGATGAGTCGTACGCTCAATTACCAAGATGGTTGGTCATGTGAGAGAGAGTAAGAGTCCGGGGACAAGAATCGAGTGGTCACATAGACAATGGCATGATGATGAAATAAGTACCGCGTCTCCACAATTCGTCGTGTGTTTTTTGCATTTGAAGCTTCAATACAAGCTTTTAAGTTTTGCAGCCTCCGCTTCGATTGACGCGACATTCCTATATGGCGAGATACAATGGGAAGCTCATGATTGCGTTATCTCGTTGAAGGAAATGGTCACATACTACCAGCTTGCATTTGCCGTTGCGTAAACCGAATCAATCGATTTCGCTGGGGTGGTTTTTGCGCATGCCGCGCAAACACGCGATGTATAGAGAAGGGATATGCGTTATTTCGGATCGTCACCCTGGCATTTTGGAGGCGGTCAACATCCCAATAAACGGCTTTTGTCCCCCGAAAGTGGTACCACCGTTATTGCTTGCGACACTTGCTTAGTAATTTCTAAGCACACAATTCAAAAATGTTGTCCCCCCGAAAGTACTACTTGGTCGAGCAAACTGCTCAACATCAAGAACGAAAATTTATTGCGTGCATGGAGCGTTTCACATATTTATCGTCACGAACGCCACAATGCCGCAATATGTCAATGCCATCCCTAAAGAACTTTGGACCCAATCGCACGACGGAGGCATGCTAAGACGGATGGATGAATTCTAATGGTGTTGGTAAGTACAACATACAATTTATTCTTTGCACTATAATACATTAAATATTCGACTTAACCAATATTACTTACTAGAGTTTCATCTGAAATTGCAGAGTGTTTTAACGGGTCTTGAAGTGGTGCTCGATTCTTGCCAATTATCATGCGTTGACTCAAATGATATACTATAGATTGGTGACGTATCACGATCAACGCAACCAGAAATCAATGCGCAATCTCAAAAGGCCAAGTGTACATCGAATATGTCATGAAGCAACTCGCGATATATGAGAAATCTCGCAAGGAGGCATCACGTCACGCTGATCAATCGAGACATCAAGTGAGTTCCAAGTGCAGATCGGAAGACATGGAGATCGCATGCATAAAGGCAACAACACACAAATCGTCATCTTAAAGGACCGGGTGTAAAAGCTTGTAATAAATGGCGCTCATTTGGTTTCCTTGCTCACACGTGTTAGCATCATGTGCGTTGATTCGAGTGAGCTCCGCTAGCTTCATCGATCCATACTATAGGTTAGATGTGTACGCACAAAGTGCTACTCGTACAAATTCAAGGCCATCCCGTGATGAGAAGTATTGGCCGACTTTTGGGATTTAAATCGATACCCGACCCTGTGCGCAGACGCGTGGTCGTAGGAGACCTATGGATCGCGTAGACTCACGGAGATGGATCTTCCTAATGTCCAAAGACCTTTGCGATGTGGGATTTGTCACCAAGAAGGACATAGAAGAACAACATGTCCAAATAAAGATCGTGAACGAGTACCAACTAGGAAGAACCGTTGTGGTATATGTCGTTTAGAGGGACATAACAAAAAAAATTGTCCGTTGAGACCTCAACCATCCAATGACAACCTATAGTCGAGTTTGTATATTGTGTGAAGTAACTAAAGGTCGTACATATGTTGCTTGTGTGAACTTTTATTAATTACTAATCGTTTGGTTGTGTACAACACTCATTTTATTTTGCTAACATTATATGTAGTTGTACTACAATGGATCCAGGGCCTTCTGATCCATCACTATTGCAGCTCCAATCTACACACAGATCAACGCGAGCATGGAGGGGCGAGGTAACATTTCTTACAGCAATACGTCAAATTTATATCAATAATGTATCAAATACGTACATTAATACACTATCAATTACAAGGTGTACGAAACAATGCGTGTACGTCAAGACGCTGGGGTCGTGGATCGAACGATGCAAAGATCATTCTAGATGATCCCATATCTTCGCTCCAGCTGGTTCTATGGGATATCTCGTGTAGCATTTTTCAGCCTTGATTGGGCTTTGACATCGTTTGTTTAGAGAGATGGCGCCCGAGACGCATACATTTCACATGCATTGTGGGGAGTGCACCATTACACTTCAAGACGCAAGTGTGTACAGCTAGGATTACCGATCGAAGGTATGCTCGTGATTTTGAACGACGGACGCAGACTATGCTGATGTGTCGCGAGAGGCTACTTGACGAACTCCCGGTGGAGATGACATCGTTGGATGTAAACTAAAGGTCGAATGGCTTGAGCGTAACGTACCATCAATAGATGATGATAGCGATGACGAGCAGTCTGGTCCGACGTTACGTTCGATCGTACATACTTCAACTCATCGGTGGATGTCTTTTTGCCGACAAGTCTAATCGATTCGTCCATTTGATGTTCCTACCATTTGGAGGATTTCCAACTAGCCTGGACAATATAGTTGGGGAGTGCTTGTTTGGCTTATTTGTACAGTGGAGTGTGTCGCGGATCTCGCGCGGTGCACATGAGGTTGCCGGCGCGTCAATTCTTTTACAACTTTGGGCATGGGACCGATTTCCATTCATAGCACCGCGGCGCGCGTGTTTCTAGAGCTCAAGAAATCGAACCGTGGATGGACAAAATATGCTTATGGACGTTCCACTCTGACACATGTATGAAAGTCGATTTGTCATTAATTTGCATTTTCATTATTGTCCATTTACATTTATCTTAAATTATTGTCTTCTCTACGTATGGCTCGATGCATTTTCAGTATCACAAAGTGCGACGCACGTCAGATCGGCCATCGTGATGCACTCGACTCGCAGAGGCATGAGAATGATGTGGTCCGGCAACCTTATGCACAACTCATGGGGTCTCTTCCCGATTATCGTACAAATGGCAACTAAGTTGGCTATCGACGTGTCCCCTTATTTGTTTCCACATGTGGAGTGGCATCGACTGAAAGTGGTGATGAGACAATTCGGCATGGTACAAGTGGTGCCGCCAAATTGTGCTTACGACGCCCAACCGCACCGCCTCGGAATTGCGTGGACATCATCATGAAAATGGGTGACCTTCCATGCAAGCTATATACACATGCTGGGAGAATCGTGGGACACCATTGCCACAATGCAAGAAGGTTAATGAAGGCCACGATCACCAAGAGTACATGACGTGGTATCGCTTCGGTCACTAGAGATTCGCTGGACACGACGGGCGTTACGTGACTACTCAGTAAAATTCTAACTCTTTATTTTCCTCGAACATTAAATCTCTTATATTGCGTGCTCGACCTCTTATATTTTGTATATCAACAGAACTTGGTGCATCGATCGAGGCGAGTGTTTATCGAGGATGGGTACGAGCAAGGTCTTGTCGCTATCGATGAAGGGATTCAAATTTTAGACGAAGACGAAAGTTTTTTAAGGTCTACTCTTTCGCATGACTAATTGACGTCGAGCAAGACATTAATGAGGATAATGAACAAGACGATGAAGAAGACGATCAAAGCCGAACCAAACATAGAGGTGAGAAGAAGACGAGCACGACCGAGAGATTTGTGGTGAACGCACCAGCGTCCTCGTCCACCACGTCCATCTACTCGGATCGAGATTGCCGCAGAGAGTAGCAGACGATCTCCTCCAAAGACGTTCATCTCGTTCGAGAGCGAGAAGAGAACAGTAGATCGTTGGTGAGAGTAGCCGACGATCGTCGCCACCCAAAGAAGAACCTCAAATGTTTGTACCCAAAGCCGCCGAGCGTGAATCTTCCTCCTTACTATTTTGATCCATACGCACCGGGCCGTCGTCTTCATATGTGGACCCCGGAATGCCTCATCCTCAAATGTATCCATCATCGCCTCAAGACATGCCTAGTCCATATACTCCTACTCCATATAATTACAATATGGCGTATAGTGGAGACCCTTCATTCATGAACTTGTTGACCATGCCGCAGCCTCATGTTCCATTCCCCAACCCCACGCAGAAGCCAATATTTCGGGATGGTTCCACCTCCTATTTTTGGTAGCATCGTGAGCAGAGGTGAGTCGAGTCAAGTACAGAGGAAACGCAACAATCTACTCGACGTGATTCATCGCAAGACCAGCTACCTCAACAAGCTCAACCGGATGTACAAACACATCGACCAACAAGACAAAGAGTACGTCCTGGCTTGCATCACCGAGCAACAACGCAACTAATCCGAAATAGACTCGCATGATGAGTTTACTTGATGTCATGGTGATTTGTAATTAACTTATATTTGGGTTCACAAAGTACGTGTATTCAACTTTCTCATTGAATAAACTTATTTCTCACGTTTTCCATATTATTTAACTTAAGTGGTTAGCTTAGTTAGTTAGGTGTCGGTGGTTAGGTTATATTAGTTTAGTTTGGTTAGGTTAATTAGGTTAGTTAGTTAAGTTAGTTTAGTTAGTTAAGTTAGTTTAGTTTAGGTGTTGAGGTTATGTTTGTTTAGTGTAGTTGAGTTAGTTAGGGTATGTTCCTTAGTGTAGTTGAGTTAGGTTATGTTTGCAATTAAGCTAGTTAAGTTAGTTATTTTAGTTTACTTAGTTTGTATTGTTAGGTGGTTTGGTTAGTTAATGTTAGTTAGTTTAGTTTGTTAGTTACTTTAGTTTGGTTATGTTAGTTACTTAGTTAGTTAGTTAATTTAGTTGAAGTTAGTTAGTTAGTTAGTTTAGTTTGGTTTGGTTAGGTTAGTTTAGTTTGGTTTGGTTAGTTAGTTAGTAGTTAGTTAGTTAGTTAGTTAGTTAGTTAGTTAGTTAGTTAGTTAGTTAGTTAGTTAGTTTAGTTAGTTAAGGTTATTTAGTTTAGTTTGTTAGTTAGTTTAGTTTGGTTAGGTTAGTTATTTTAGTTTGGTTAAGGTTAATACTATAGTTAGTTACTTACTTGGTTAATTAGTTTATTTAGTTTAGTTGGTTATGTTTGTTAATGTTAGTTAGTTTAGAAAAGAGAGTTTAAGGTTTAAAACAATGTACATATATATATATTCAAAATTGGTTTTTTAAATACAAATATAAACTCCGATATGCATTTTCAAATTTGGTTGTAATTGTCGAGATCGTTTCGACGACGACGACGACGGCCATGCATGTAGGTCTCTGAGCCGCGAGAACGACGCGGTTGGTGACCGGTTGATGACGTGTTGGTGACGAGACAGACGGCGAGCGTTTGTGAGGTTCGCGATGACGTGGCGTCCACGTGTGGCCGTGTGTTCGTGCGATAGCGCCTTTTCAAAAGGCGCTATCGCGATACATGTGTCCTCCATGTCGGCGCCATGTCGCGCCACATCACAAACGCAATTTTTGCTCAATAGCGCCTTCTCAAAAGGCGCTATTGAATGAGCGATGTGGCGCCGACGTGGCAATGCGTTATTGAGAGATGTGATGTGGCGCCGCGACGTGGCGGTGAGGTGGCGGCCAAATGTACGAGATATAGCGCCTTTTCAAAAGGCGCTATCTCGTACAATCCCATGCCACGTGGACGCCACGTCACCTCGAACCAAAAAACATCCCACTCAATAACGCCTTCTCAAAAGGCGTTATTGCCTACTTCCGTGATAAAAAAAAAAACCTCCCTATTTTGTGAAAAAAATTGTAAAATACCCCTACTTTTGGAAAAACCCCATCGAAATGCATGTACACATTAGATGTCATTGAAAACCAAGAGACACGCACAAGTGCTTGTCTCATTTAGGTGCCGCATCAAAGTTACGCTACCAATAATTAAACTTAACTAATTATTATTAGGATAATGCTAGAGTAACATATTCTTGATACAATCTCCAAAAAAAAAAAAAAAAAAAAAAAAAAAAAAAAACATATTTTTGCTACAACCTTTTGCACGAAGTTGTTGAAAGTCTCTTTTATAAATATTTATGTATATATATATATATTATTTCCAAAAGGGCGTCATGATGTTTATCATAATATTTTTTTTATAAAAAAGAAACAACTTGCCTCACTAAAATCCGCACTCGTGACCTCTTACTCTCAAACACCATATCAAACTATTAGGCCACTCAATATTAGTTAGTATGTTAATCATAATATTTGAGAATTCCCTCTCATTTCTATATATATTTTCTTATAATGGCCTAAACAATATTTTATTAACCAAAAAAGATATGCAAGGAGTAACATTGACATACTTTTGATACATATTTTATTTTGATCATAATTATATATATAATATATACTTTCTATACATATACTCTGACATACTTTCGATACATATTTTATTTTGATCATAATTCATAAATACATACTTTCTATACATATTTTGATCATTCAATAAAATGTATTACTTAATTTTCCACCTTATACCCTCGTTATATTTTTTAAAAAATATTTTAATATATACATTTTTCCTCCATTTATATATATGGAATTGAGACGGAATGAGAAGTGTTATAAGAATATTCTTTATTACCCGTGAAGTTTAAAAGGGGTTAGAAAAATGATGGAATGCATAAGGAGTGAAATACAATAAAATAGATAAATGGGAATTTAAGTTTGTCCTAAATAAATACACAAAATATATTAAGACATTTTTCAAAAAAAAAATTTAATCATAGAATGTTTTAAGACAATTTTAACCCAACTACCTCTTAAGACACAAACTTGTCCTTAAGCGCTTCTTGCCCCACCCAAGCACACCGGTCTCCTCAACGGTTATTGTAGTCCTCTATTTAATGTGCATAGAGATGTGTGTGCACACTCCGATCCAGGAGTAAATTTTGAAGCAAATGCATGGTGATTTTTATTCTATTATGGTAATTTTTTTACAATAAATCTACTTGGACTCATGAGTCCGGACTCATATTGAGATTTTTAAAATTTTTGTAAATATTTAAGAGGTATCAAAGAAATTTTACAAGTGATATTATTATGATTGCTTCATTAATTGCTCAATGATGTATTTAAAATTAAAAAAAAAAAAAGCTTTGAGTCCGAACTCACGAGTTCAAATAGCACTACCCTTTTTTTTTAAATCACCATCTATGGTGATTTTTGTTCTTGATCAAATCAAATGGTCAATTTGATAGCTACATTAATGACACTTCAATATGTGCACAAATACCAAGAAGTTATATTATTCATTGGATTGAAATCTAATTAATGGTCAAAAATAAAAATCTCATGTATGGTGATTTTTCCCATCACCATAAGTACTTGTGTATATATATATATATATATATCAATTATAGGTGTAGATGTCCTAAGGGGAGTTTGGCGTATTACAGTACAGAAAAGAGAGGACACTTTAAAGCAGCGACAATATATATATTATTTCCTTCTCTAGTTCTTAGCAAGTTTCAACTCAATTTACAACACGTTATCAGCACAAGCTTGCTCTAACATTAAGGAGATCTTGAAGTTCAAGAAGGCTTGTTAAGGAGACAAAGCTAGGAAGGTATAACTTTTGTTATTTAAATAAGTTCAATTTATTTCTATATTATCATGGTTGCTTCCTTTATTACATGCATCACTTCTATATGCATACTTTATTCATATACTATGCATTTTAACATCACCGATTGCGAAAGTATGTTCGTAGTTGCGTCTTGTACGATCTTCTACATCGAAATCAAAAATCAATGTGTGACATATAGTTTTTCTCTTAAAACTACAAACGATTAGTTATTGTTCTATTCTTGATTTTATAATACAAATAATGCTATAAGTTTGAGTTGATAGTGGGTAAGCCTTGTCCCCGGTAAAGCTAAACATTGAAAGGGAGACGGGTTATCCCGTTCGAGGAGGCATGGTATTAAGTAGACTATGTCTCGCCACCCAACCTGGAGGTTGTCCCACCAACTCATACGAATAGTACATTTTGTTTATTAATGAATCAAGTTGTGAACATATATTTAATCATATGTTATGTTTTTACATAAAAAAATGGAAAACTATTTTATATTAAATTTATTTTCAAAATATTATTCAACCATAGTTGAACTTGTTGCCTTATTATATTACCGACAAGAATTACTTGTCATGACAATTAGATACTACAATTTGTGAATGAAGCATATATGCAAAACTGTGTGTTATACACAATCATTCGCCAATTTCTCTTTAGAGATTTGAAAAGTGAATATTTCACTTTATATATCTTTTCACCTTATGGAGTTATATATATATACATACAAAAAGGGTAATGCTCCAAAAGCTCAAAATGAGCGGCTGGGTCTCATGCTACAAAATTTAATCAGTCAAATATTAATTATAATTTCACAATTTTAATTACCTCTATGTTGAGGCTATGTGGAAATATGACTGATGAGACAATAAAAATAAGGTCACGTGGCCCGCCTCGACTTATTGCTGCAACAAATATCGAGTGCGCATGTCAATCCAATAAATATTAAGGATTGATTTTTTGTCTCATGGTAGCTGAGTAAAATAATGAGATATTATAAATATAATATCGCTCCCGTCCAATTAGTTCAGCTTCAAATTAAGAAGCATATGTTGCATATAATGATCATGATCGCAATAACAAATTTATGGACGTGGAAAATGTGAAAATATCAGGTAAAGGTCGTATTGACAATTCCACAAAAAAATTGGAACAAAAGTGGTGCACCACTACAAAGGGCAAATAATTATTGACAATGAGCGCTCATAATTGTGACATTTTTTGGTCATATATGAAAGACTATTTTGCCTAAATATTGTCATATATATACCCGAATATTTTTGTGACCTTTACCATGCCTTCAAAATCAAAGGCAAAATATTATGAATTTTATCATTGAAAATGGCTCGATAAAGCAGGCACATCGAGATGTGTTTAAATCGTGACCTAAATATGGGCGATGAGTTTATGTCTTGTGTATCGTGCTACATGCATGTACATTATAATATAAAAGTGAATATTTCTCGAATTCGAACTTAGCGGAAGCTAATGTTCAGACAATATCTGGTACAACAATTATATTGTTAATGCCTTGTTCAGAAGAAGTTTACTCAGAATAATAGAAAATTTATCTATATGAATATGATTTAATCTGAGTATAATATTCCCGGTTTTAACTTCTGGAATATATAAGGCACATTAAAACGAATGTCGTCATAAATCAAATGACATTCATAATATGGAAAGATCTATTTGATTATCCATAATCATCGATAATGCGAAAATATCGTAAATTCGCACGGACATCCTTCATCGAATCGATTTTTTTTATCAGTAGGAGATTATCTCAAGGTAAATCAATAGGAGACGTATATTGATTTAACTCTCCATTAATTGTATTATAAGATGTCTTGGATCCCTAATAGGGAAATTATTTATAGCAAGTTTTGCTAATTGTCACTTTGATGAAGCAATTTTCCCACCATTAGGGGAGATATAAGCCAATTCAAAAGGAATGGCGTAAAATTGCTTGAAACACATCAAATTGCATTAAATTTGTCGTATTATGATCCATGTATAAATTCATATGAACTCAAAGTTCAAAGGATCATTCAAGTAGCAACAAGTTATGAATCAATTACTTGATTCAAGTATTATACACAAAAGAGTGACAATCATATGCTTCAAACATTAAATGGTTCATATAGAAAACGATGTCCATGTGCAACAAAAGGCACAAGATGTCTCACCCATGTGAACATGAGGGGAGAATCAAAAGGAGTTATTGATTAGTGCATTGCACTCTTTTTCCCTTAGCTATGGTTTTATCCTACTGGGTTTTCTTAGCAAGGTTTTTAATGAGGCGATCCTAACATTATTATACTCCATATAAAAAGAAAAAAATTATGAAAGCAAATAATGTACTCTTTTTCCTATACTAGATTTTTTCCCACGGGGTTTTTCTAGTAAAGGTTTTAATGAGGCATATATATATTCTCTCAAAGTGTATCGATGTGTTGCACTCTTTTCCTTAGCTATGGTTTTATCCCACTGGGTTTTCCTAGCAAGGTTTTTAATGAGGCAATCAACAATATTATACTACAAATCAAGATTGACGAGAACATTGTACTCTTTTTCCTATACTAGATTTTTTTCCCACATGATTTTTCTAGTACGAGGTTTTAACGAGGCACAATCTCTAAGCAAGTGTCATCCAAGGGGAGTGTTGTGGAATATGGATGACCATGCATGTACACCAACATATTGTGTAGTCATGTAACTTGTATTTCTCACTTAATAGTACCTCCACTTGTCTATGTATTGTCATGTAACTTGTAATCCTCTCCAATGTATACCAACTCTTCCATGTATTGTCTATGTTGCTTGTGATGTGTTGTATGACTTGTGGTGTATGTATAACTTGTACACATTGTATAAGTACAATTATCATCATCACCAAATGACCTATATAAAGGGTGCCAACCCCATTGTAATTCACACACCAAGTTGAATGAAAACTTCTCATTCCAACTATCTCATTTCTTCTCTTCTCCTTTGTAGTAGTAGTTTGTAGTAGTAGAAGTTCTTAGTCTTCTATTTCCTTCTCTAGTTCTTAGCAAGTTTCAACTCAATTTACAACAATATATATATATATTCTTGATTTTTTTTTTAATTATGAGGTTGAGGTATAGAATAGATGACTTGTGTACTAGAGTGCCATGCATGCCTAGTTTGTTACTTTGTTTTGATTCTTCCAAGTCAACTATATGTTGTTCTAGAATCTAAAAACTGTTGAGCAGTTGAAGAGTTGATTAAGGAGCATGCCGATCCTGATCTTGTTTTCAGTGCATCATGATCAGTGGTCAAAAGCATGTGAAAAGAAATTAATAGATCAGATTCGCTTTGATTGAGATTGGAGTATATTACGTAACTTTATTGGAGGCAAGTCAAACCCGTCGGATTAAAAGCTTTGTAATCAATTACTTATTCAATTGGGTAAGCTAGTTATATACAATTTAAGCTCACAGACTTGGTGTTTTGGTTTTAATAGAGAAGATAGGTGAGCGAAAACGAATATAAAATTGAGATGGACAAAACCCTAATCGAAGAGAAGATGCATGGAAAGCTTTCTCGTTTCCGTGCTTGATCTATTTGTGAGTGTAATGAGTTGGCTACTGACCGAGAACAGAGAACAATTTGTTGAATGCGCATCTTGTAATTTTAATTCACAAAGGAAAATTCAATGATGCTTTTATATATTAGTAGGATACAAGTAACAAATATAAATATAATCTAACTTGATGCTAAAAAAAAATTAGAATTTAACTTGTTCTTATATTATCTAAAAAGAAAAAGAGATAGAATCATAAGCCTTTGATTTGTGTTTGCAGTTTACAACACTACTACAATGAGAATGAGTTATACATGCAACAACTGTTGTTATAAATATATAAGCTATTATATTAATTAAAAGAACGGATTGAAATATATGATATGTATCCTAACACATGTCAAATACGATTTACGTAACGTTAAAAGATGAATAAAGGTGAAAAAAATATCTAAATATTAATCCGATTGATTTTATATTGCTATTAAATAGTCAAATAAAAATATATCTAAATAGAATTGGTGCTATTAAATAGCTGAATAATTTTTTTTATCAAATTAAAGCCATGGCGAAATATGGAAATAAGATCCATGGACTCACCTCTTCTTCCTCCAATGAAGTCTCCTCATCCTCACAACCACATTCATCTTCTCCCATTCCCGATCCTTTTTCTGCTCATATTACAAACCATAAGCTCAATGGCCAAAACTATTTGCAGTGGTCCCAATCAGTCCTTATGTTCATCTGTGGGAAGAGCAAAGATGATCTTCTCTCAGAATCAGCAATTGCTCCAAAGGAAGATGACCCTGCTTACAAATCTTGGAAGGCCAACAACAATATGGTAATGTCGTGGCTCATCAACTCCATGACCCCTGAAATTGGTGAGAACTTTCTGCTCTATGCTACATCTGTTGAAATCTGGGAAGCAGCCAAGATCACATTCTCCAGTTCTGAGAATACATCAGAGATCTTTGAAACTGAAAGTGTTCTTCATGAACTCAAACAAGGTGATCTCTCAGTCACACAATTTTATAGCTTGCTAACCCGACATTGGCAGAAAATTGATCGTATAGACACTCACAAGTGGAAGTGTCCGGAGGATGGAAAACTCTACAGATCCATTGTCGAGACTAAGAGGGTATTCAAGTTCTTGTCTGGACTCAACAAAGACCTTGATGAAGCTCGGGGTAGAGTCCTTAGCACCAAGCCATTGCCTTCAATCAGGGAGGCCTTCTCAGTGATTAGATACGAAGAGAGTCGGCGGAAGATCATGTTGGGAGACTCTACCACACCAAGTGCAATTTCTGATGGCTCTGCACTCTCCATCTCCAGTGACAATCATGCCGCTAAAGTCTCCACTACTAGGAAGCACAGTAAACGGCCTTACTGCGATCACTGCAACAAACCAGGACACACTCGTGACACTTGTTGGCAAATCCATGGGAAACCAGCTGATTGGAAGCCTCGAAAAGCCTCTTCCGATCAAGAATCTCGGGGAAATCTCGTCTCTGCTCCATTGTTCAGCAAGGATCAATTAGAGCTACTACAAAGTCTGATCAGCCAGTCTCAACAAGCTTCTCAGAATTCTCCTACAAATGGAAATGCTCTCATGATCAAATGAGGTACTTTCCCTATGGATTTTCTCTCTCAAACGGCCTACACATCCTCTTGGATTGTAGACTCGAGAGCCAACGATCATATGACCGGTAATCGTGATTTGTTTACCTCCTACTCACCATGTACCAAGTCGATATCGGTCATTATAGCCGATGGTTCCATCTCATCTGTTGTAGGCATTGGAACAGTGAACATCTCATCTGCTTTACAACTCAACTCGTGCTCTATGTTCCCAAGTTGGATTGCAATTTTCGTACGTTCATAAGCTAAATAGATATTTGAATTGCCTCACTCAATTCACTGAGATGATTCTTGTGTTTTTCAGACAGGGACTCTGGGAAGATGATTGGCGATCTTTGAATTAAAGTCTGGCTTGTATCTTCTCCAACATTCATCTCCTTCACATTCCTTGCTGGTCTCACAATTCAATAAGTCAGATAGAGAAATCATGTTGTTACATTCTCAACTTGGTCATCCTAACTTCATGTATCTCTCTAAAGCTGTTTCCTTCCTTATTTAAAAATAAAGATATCCATTCTTTGAATTGTGATGTGTGTCAATTGTCTAAGCATACTAGACATTCATATGTCTTTGAGTCCTTATAAAGCATCTAAACCATTTACATTGATTCATAGTGATATTTGGGGTCCTTCAAACATCTCAACTATTACAAGCTGCAAAATGGTTTCTCTTGTTTGTCGATGATCACACTAGGCTCACTTGGGTCTTTCTTATGAAACATAAATCGAGGCTTGCAACCCAAGTAAAACAGTTTCATGTCATGATTCAAACTCAATTCCAAACCAATATACAAATCTTTCACTACGATAATGGACGTGAATATTTCAACTCCATATTAGGTGATTACTTCAAAGACTCATGGCATTGTACACACTAGCTCATGTGTCAAAACACCGCAACAAAATGGCATCTCGAAAGGAAAAACAGACACCTACTAGAAGTTGCTCGTTCCTCATGTTCACCACACATGTTCCACAACAATATGGGGTGAAGCGAGTCCTCACCATTGCACCTATCTCATCAATCGATTACCTTCACGAGTATTGAATTTTGCAACACCTTGTCAAACTTTACTACATTTTCCTCATACACAACTTCTTTCGAACATCCCTCTAAAATTATTTGGTTGCCTTTGCGTTTGTCCATCTTTATGATCAAAGTAAGTTAGCTCCTCGATCCTTAAAATGCATATTTTTAGGCTATTCTCCAACTAAGAAATGATATAAATGTTATTCCCCATCTTTGCGAAAAATCTTTCACACTATGGATGTTACATTTATTGAAAACAAGCCTTTCTATCCTAATTCTTCGATTCGGGGGAGAATTTCTTGTCAGAATCTCAAAATCAGTATCTATGTGAGGGGGAGAACACTAGTGTCACATACTTTCCTACAAATATCCAACTTGATCATATCAGTCCTTTACAATCAACTCCACCAGATCCCTCTCGGACTCAGGATACATCACGAGACTCAACCTCAAGGCGTCAATCATCCGCCTCGACTCCCTTTGTCAAATGAAAACCATAAACAAGGTATGTCTGATTCAAATTCCTCTCAGAATTATGAGAATCTACCTGTTGATGAGATGCCTATTGCCTTGAGAAGAACTGAGAGAACTCATATACCATATCAGATGAAAGATTTCATCTATTATGGCAAGCTTTCCTCAAAATATAGAGCTTATGTTTCTAACATTGATAAAATCAGCATTCCTAGAACAGTTCAGGAAGCTCTAGCATCACCAGAGTGGAAGAAGGCAACTTATGAGGAGATCAGGGCTTTGGAAAAGAACAATACATGGGAGATCACCACTCTACCACCTGGGAAAAGAACAGTTGGATGTAAATGGTTGTTCAATGTGAAGCACAATGCAGATGGTTCAGTTGAGAGACTAAAGGCTCGGTTAGTTGCAAGAGGCTATACTCAGACTTATGGAATCGACTACCAGGAGACATTTGCTCCAGTTGCCAAGCAGAACACAATTCGAGTGCTACTCTCACTAGCTGCAAACTTAGACTGGCCACTTCATCAACTTGATGTGAAGAATGCATTCTTAAATGGAGATCTCTCAGAGGAAGTTTACATGGACATTCCCCCAGGTTTTGAGGATCGGCACTCAAAAGGGAAAGTCTGCAAGCTTAAGAAATCTTTGTATGGATTAAAACAAAGTCCTCGAGCTTGGTTGATCGGTTCTCAGCGGTATTAAGAAGGATTGGTTATTCTCAAAGTCAAGTGATCATACATTATTCTCTAAACATGACAACGATGGAAAGATCACAATCCTAAGTGTATATGTTGATGATATTGTAATAGCTGGTGACAATGAAAGAGAGATTATCGAGTTGAAACAATTGTTAGCCATGGAATTTGAAGTGAAAGATCTTGGATAGTTGAAATACTTCTTGGGAATGGAAGTCTCACGATCTCATAAAGGAATTTCGGTGTCTCAACGTAAGTATACTACTGGATCTCTTGTAAGATCTTGGAATGCTCAGTGCAAACCATCGAGAGACACCAATGGAGCCTAATTTAAAGCTTGATGCTAAGGAAGAGGAAGCTGATGTGGACAAAGGACGTTATCAACGGCTCGTAGGAAAACTGATTTACTTAGCAAATACCAGACCCGATATTGGTTTTGCTGTAAGTTTAGTCAGTAGGTTCATGAGTCATCCCAAGGAATCTCATATGGAAGCTGTATTTCGAATTCTGCGATATCTCAAGGGAAGTCCAGGGAAAGGATTGTTCTTCACGAAAAATCAGAGTAGAAGTGTTGATGTTTACACCGACTACGATTATCTTTGGATCTCAAGCAGAGATAGACGATCTACCTACGGATATTGTTCATATGTTTGGGGTAATTTGGTTACTTGGAGGAGCAAGAAACAATCGGTTGTTTCACGGAGTAGTGCGAAAGCGCCTAATTTAATTAGAAGTTAGTATTTTAGTTTGTGTTTAATTAGTAAGTTTGAGTTTTAGTAGGATTGATTGTTTTAGAAGTATTTATGTTTGAGTGAAATTGTGAGTTAGTGTTTGAGACGGAATTAGGAGTTTGTGTCCTATATAGGACATAGTAGGTTAGTTTAGGGTGTGCTTTGAGTGTGCACCTGTGGTGCCTTTGTGCACCACATTGTGTAGTTTGATTGTTAAATACATTATTATTGATGGAATATATTAATGAGTGTTTGATTATGTATTTTCGCTACATGTTGGTGTGGTTTTATTCCTAACAAGTGATATCGGAAGGTGGAGATTGGAGATTGCTCGTGATTACGTTGGAATTCGAAGAAGACAACAATTTTGAGAAGCATATTGGTGCGTTGTTGCTGTTCTGTTCGGATCGATTGTTTCGAACTAGAAGATTGGTGCACATTCTCAATCAATCCCATTAATTGTGGCTCGAGGTTTGATCAATTTGTGTTTAAATATGGTGGTTTTCGTGGACATATATGCACCTACGAATAGATCGTCAGTCAGATTGAAGAAGAGCGAGGTTCAAGAAGGAGAGTCGGCGTGCAATGTATACAAGGAAGTGAAGCCGTAACTAGAGACGTGGCATGGTGAAAGTGCATTAATCCTACAACAGACATTGGTAAGTGCATGAAGAAGATCGGGCTAGCTGTTGCATCAAAGATGAGTGATTTCCAATGGTGAAGGGAGACAAAAAGATTTGTCTTCTAGTTATTGTGTTTGGGAATTCGCTCAATGCAGTAGAGAAAGTCGATTGCTACCATATAGTTCGTGGCATAATATTTGCTCTCCCGACATGAATGTTGGCATCGAAGCCTTATGATTGTAGGGTTCTATCAGACTAAGTCGTTGTGGTGAATTGGTGATCGAGTTTGATTTCTATTTTCTTGAAAGAGATGTTTGTTCGAGGTAGAGCTTTCTGCAAAATTGTTTGATTGAATAGTGATCGAGTATTTTAAATTAGTCCCTGCAGTGTAGTTGTTTGGTGTCCGAATATAGAATTTGTGTTAATGAGATGGAGTTAGTGGAGAGATAATGGGAAATGTGTCAATATGTAGGCCATTAGATAAGTCTCGGGATACGTATGTACATAAAGATCAATGGCTAATAATTTATTTTAACTTTATGTATATGATTGAATAGATCAACATGCATATACACATTTCATTTACTTAGAAGCTAAGGAAAGTTGGAGAAGAAAGATCAGAGGAGATCAGCAAGTATTGTGAAGGAGTGTTGTGGATTTGTAAGGAAATTGATCAAGTTGTTGATGTTCATCAACTAGGTAATTCTACATGCACTAGTAAATTAGTTAAATTTGATGAATTGTGATAAAAACGATGTATGGCTGATCTTGTGGTGTTAATGGGTGTCTCGGGGTCTCTGGTAAATGAGAAAGGAGATCCCAAGGTGTTGGAAAGATCTATGTGTGGAGAGAACTCATCATTCTAAAGGGAGAATCTTGGGTTTTCCTACACATAGCGCGCTAGATGAGCTAACTAGCGTTACATGTGAGTAGCGCGCTAATCAAGTTTATTAGCGTGCTAGACAAGTCACCTTGAACATGCTAGGTGCTTTGACAATGACACAAAAATCTACAATTTCTAAACTTAAACTTAAACACATTAAACAAGTTTAACATCCAAATCGAAGGCCTAAACACATTATAAAACGTGTTAAATGATACCAGGAGCCTAGGGAGGAGTCTCGGAGGTTCGGGTAAACAGTCTAAACATAATGAAACTAACACTCGGCTAAATAGTAATGGTCTAAGGTAAGACGGTCGTGAGTCCTATCACAATACCTTTTTCCACTATATAAGTGAAATGACACTCCCTCGACCTAAAGTCGGGTCGCCGCCCAAACCATTACTCAAGCTCGATACCGAACCATACCCAAATAACATCTAGCACACCTATTTAAACATGTGGAATAACATACTAACCATATGGAATAAAAAAGCGAAGTAAAATCAAAACTAGAATTCCATATATCATAAGATCAGTATGATAAGTGTTCAACAATCTAAGTAGGTTTAATCATCCCAAAAAGCTTCCAAATAATCCATAAAGCTTCCAAAATAGTCTAAAATAGATAGGGAGGGTTCTAAACTACCCAAATATCCTACTTAAAGTTACACCCCAAATTTATTATTCTCAAAAGCAAATAAATAGATAGTAAGAGCATGTAATTGCTCACAACGCAAGGAAAGACTTCAAGCGGGTGTCTTTCCTTTGTCATGAACTAATACGAATTTGGATGTACCTAGAGAGTAAGTGGGGTTAGCAAAAGAACCAACGGAGCTCAATAAGAGAGAAGACTCGCTCAAACACTAAACATGCAAGTATTACCTATAAAGCAAAACAATTCTACACATGAAGTAGTAAACCAAGTTGTAAAGCATTTAATGAAAAGAAATGAAGACATGATTTTTGTTCATAAAAGGGGTGTAAACAAGTTTCATATCCAATATAACTTAAAAGTAGATTCATTATTCGACAAGTAAGGAAATGAGTTGAAACTACATCATGCAAGAGAATTTACTAAGTTCGTAAATAAATTCCATTTATTTATGCAAGCTGAGTTTCAACATGAGACTTACCATAAGAAATAAATAGTACGTATAAGTCGTTGTTCCATTCAATGCATTCTAGCTAATAGTATGAATTTGGTGTCCAGAAACACTCACCCTCGAGGTAATATGAATCATAGGTGGTTACATTGGCCGTTGTGATCTCCATCTAGTTTCATCAAACCAACAAGTAAGTGTTTCCAAGCCATCACCGATTGTGACCACTTGTGAACTTGATACTTCATGGTGCGAGATCATTCTCTTTTTGATGGGATCATAGCCACACCCTTGCAATTCATGGCGAGACCACTCTCTGTTGGTAGGCACATTGTCACACCACCGCTACTTGTGGAGGAGTTCATGTAGTTGTTGGGCGGGATGGAGAGATCTCGCGTCGGTTTGCGCAGTACGGTTTCCATTAATGGTCGAGATATGCATACATTGTTTGATTTTGGTTTTATTGTTTCGTTCATATCGGGAGTCGTAGTTCATGCTTTGGGGTTGACACCGGTTAGAGCACACACTTACTTGATTTTGAGCACTATTTCCATCGAACGAGTTTATCCTAATTTGGTATGTGAGGGGTGCAAAACTAAAATTGGGGATCACACAATGATATTTGATTTACGGGTCTTATAGTGTCTTGAGTTCGATGTATTAGTGGCATGGAATAGTTAGCGGCGTATCATGTGAAGATAGTTGTTTTCACAAAACTATAGCTTTCCAAATCCGGGCATCCCACCATTTGAGTTCAAGGGTCGTACACCGACCGGCGCCACTACTTGTGGTAAGGTTGCAAGTTTTGGTTTTTCACCCCAGTGGCCACCTCCAACACCATCGATTGTATCCTCGACTCATAGGGGATTAACAAATATAAAAAAAAACCAGAGACACAACAATATATCATTAATTTATAAATTGACATGCATTCCTAAATTGAGCTCAAGAACACGATTTACGCAAACTAGTTTTAAAACCCAAATTTGTTGTTGTAATTGACTTGGAAAACATGGGAGACCCTTGCAAACCAAAGTAAGCTATGATGGAAATTCATTTTTAATGAAAACAACCAATAATGAGTTTCATTAGTTGAACGCAAGTTGAAGAAGATGAAGTTGATGATGTGTTTGAAGATTACCTTAGGTTTGATGTCTTAATTGATTTCTCCTAGTATAGAATTCCTCGATTCCAGTTCAATTTCCCTCTCTAAATTCCAGATTTCCATGCATTCCTTGTGTTGGTTTTGAAACCAAAACTCACTAACTCCCATTTTATACTACTATGTGTAAATTAGATTTTAGCCATTAATCTAAATCTGTACACCCATCTCTAGAAAATCCCATGGATCCTCATTACTTAAGTCACACACTCCAGTGACACCCACATTTGTACACATTCAACCTAGGAATCAAAATTTATGACCATCTAGATGAATATCTAGGGATGCAAATGGGTAGGGGAATACCCACGGGTGATAAGGATTTACCCTAGCATGGTACGTGTATGAGAATTTTAAATGGTTATGGGGGTAGGGATCGGTACAAAATCTCATACCCACACGGGTATGGGTACGAGTATGGGTAATAAAATATACACATAGGGATCCCCACGGGTAATCTCCATAGGGATACCCACGGGTAATCCCCATCGGGATACTCATCTACCCATGGGGATCCTCATATATCAATTTATACACCATATGATATTTATTATTTATATATATCATATGATATTTATATATAAATATTACATAATATTACCTAGTTTTCACTCCGAAACACTCATACATATAACAAAAAACCTCTTAATGAGATTTATAATTTCAATTTATTTGGTTAATTAATAATTACATGTTTTTTTTGAATTGTTTACAACTATATTTATATTTTAGAATTTTAGGATCAAAAATACTAAAAAAAGTTGATGACTTGGTGGTTTAAAGAGATAGTGACTTTAAGGAATATTTTGAATTTGAACTTTTTGTTTTGCGCATACTAATGATTTTGTAGAAACTTAATTATAATTGTTAGCACTTAGTAGTTAGAATTTTTATCGTATGATATGTTGATTTGTTTTTATTATTTTTGTTAGAGTTTAGACAATTGTGTTGTTATGTTGTATATTTGGCATTTTATTTGTTACAATTCTTTTTTTGAAAATCTCCTCGGGAATCCTCAATGGAAAATGGAATAGAGCAAAAAATTTCCCTTCAAGAATTCCGCATCCCCCGCAAAAACTCCCATGAAAATCCCCACGGAGATCCACAATGAGTAAAGAAATGGGTAAAATATTTTACCTATGGGGATTCTCCATACCTACGGGGATTTGATGGGTATGGGGATGGGTATGAGAATTCATCCCCAAATAGGTATGGGTATGGGTATGGGTGATAAATTTTTTAGTGAATATGGGTATGGGAATGAGGTCTTCATCCCCCGCCCTACCCATTCGCATCCCTATCCTAGATTAAAGCTTATAACTATAGGACTTTAATTATCTTTAAATCAAGTTAATTCACATAGGTATATTAACACTTATGATTGATGTTCTTAGACATATTTATTGATAAATTAGTGGTCCCACCAATCCCCGACTATCAAGCACCTGGTGCCCTGCGCTCACGAGATGCATCTCGAGGTGCACCATAACTTGTGTATCCGATTAATTTGACTTTACCTATGATTTAATATTCATTTAATGTCACATTCACCTTGATTATAGTCATGCTATTCTATTTTGGCATTGTCAAGACTTAGTGTTCACGTCCTTTGCCTACCGATACCGCGTCGATACGTTTTTCGAGGCAAACTCCGTCACACAATCTCATTCGATTACTACATTCTAGTACACACATGCGATGCAATATGAAAATTAACAATTTAAACACAACAATATAACAACCATCACATAAAAATAACTATTTTGTCCAACCCGAGGTGTCCTAACTCTATCCACGGTGTCCACATGGACTGGTCAGCGTCCTAGTCCGAAACTTACGAATAAATGCGATTAATAAAATATTGGGTCGTTATTATTCTTCCCAACTAGGAAAAATTTCGTCCCAAAATTTAAGGTAAACAAAACCTCATATCGTTGAAACTACTACGGTAATCTCTAGGCCTAATGAACCTCGGTACTAGGTTCTTATTGATCTTGAATCTCGAGATATAAGCCGAGTCATTTATCTCGTCGGGGTAACTTTTCGCTATAGCTTTCTATCTCGTCCACGGCGGCTTAAACTTTTTGACAACATTGTATGACTTCATATGTATGATCTACTATCATGTTTAATTTCTCTATAACTTTATTCATCGGCGTTGCTCCACACGCAATGTGCCCCGCAAGACCGTTCTTATGGCTTTTCGGATCTTCGCGTAATTGTATCCTTAAGCGTTGCCCTACACGCAATGTGCCCCTGTTAGGCCCTTTCATACGACCCTTCAACTCTTCATATAATCGTATCCTCAAGCGTTGCACTCGCACGCAATGTGTCCGCTAGGCCCTTCATACTGACCCTTCACTCTTCATATAAATGTATCCTCAGCGTTGCCCCGCACGCAATGTGCCCGCTAGGCCCTTAATACTGGTCTTCGATCTTCACGTAAAGCTGTATCATCGGGCATGGCCCTACACGAAATGTGCCCCGCTAGGCCCTTAATCTGACCCTTCATCTTTTCATTTTCATAGGGAGGAAGCGTGGCGGGGAAACAATCACAACGCCAACTCACTCCTTGTTTTATGTTCTTCTCTTCTTAGGGAGCAGACTATAGTGGGGAACATTCACAATTGCCAACTCACTTCCAAACCCAACTAGACCATACTTCGAATTCCATCCCTAGGATCCCACCGGTGGGCGCACCCAACCGACCCATCACTGGTCCTCTCGGTGGGTGGCGTAGACCCACGTCGCACCGACACATGTACCGACAAAGTAGCTCGGGTCGTCATTCTTTGAAGAATCTGATATACATGCTATGGTCCAGTTGTTACTTGACCTTGTCTCGAAGGCGAGTCATGTCCACGAACATAAATAACAATGTTCATGCTCATTATCAGGCTTCGAACACCGATTGTTTCAGTCGTGCTTTCATTAACTTCGCATGTGTCCATACCATCACAACCATGGTATTGTTGTAGTGTTTCACAGAGCACAAGACTCTAACTTAGGCAGTGAAATATGATCTAATGACACTGTGACTATGGCCATCATGAGCAACTCTTGCTCATGTATAAATCGCGTGTTGTCTCATCTTGCCCCTTTTACAAACGAATACCTAATAAGGTCACACACCTTATATACCTAATGGAATGTAACCACTCATCCATTAGTGTCAATTGTCATTCTTTTTATTCTTGTGTCTTGTAAAAGTTTCGTGTCTTAGATCTCGCAAATCGTATGGCTCTTCTATCTCTATGTTGCGATGCCCATCCATTTCATTGCTCTGTACACAACTCTTACATTTTTCCTTAGGATATCACGTATTCCACTTTGTTACACTAGTCTCTATTGCCCTGGTTCTCATTGTCCCTCTTCCTTTAGCAAAATTTAAATTTTGGTGTAGGTGATTTGTTTGATTTCTTCTAGCATAATTGTAAGCTTTCACTCGACTTATACGTACGAAATTATCCTTTTTCGGATGAGGTGGCAATGTGGGCCCTCACCGACCTTACCGTGCCGAGGGCAATCATAAAACTTCAGTGGAGTTACTCGGACTATAATGATTGCGAAACTAACTCCAGGATTACCGCGGCGAGAGATAAAAGTGTATGTCATCGCTTTCATGTACATTATGATTCAACAAAACACTATCAATTGTCTATAGGGTCTTCTAGTGCTTTCAAATTGTCTCGCGTCTTTAGTTATCTTTGTAAGACTCTACCTATGATATCTTAACTATCTTTCGCTACTCATACACTTCGAAATTATTTATTCTAAGTCTTTTTCCTTATTGTCGTTCTATAGACCTTCAAATCAAAAGCAACCTCGACCTACAACTCATGGCTTGTATGAACTCGCCATCATACCCCTCATGTTTTGTCCAGATCTAAGCTAGGTGTTCCATATCAACTAGGTTGGGAACTATCACGTCCTCAAGAGTCGTGTCGTGGTCTACAATATGCATAGTCTTTTACTCGCAGTCATCACTATCCTCTTTAGTGTGAAATAAATATATATAAGTAATCACGAGACATTACTATCTTCCTTTAATATGAAACTTATACATATAGTGTAGCAAAAACATCGGGTTCTCATTAACTATACAAAATAACTTTGCCTTCTAAGTCCTTACCTTCAACATATTGTCCGAGAAATAATTCGACCTTGGAGCTCTAACCCGTAACGACTCTACTGATTTCGGCGACATAAAAATAAGTGGGCATTTGAAACGATGATTCCTCTCTACTCCACAATGAGAACATACTGGAGGGTGCTCCTGTCCCAATGATGCAATCTTGTCACTCTGCAAATCTGGTTTTGGCGCAGTGACGCCGTAGTAATCGACATCGGTCTCCACGAACAATCTTTCCTATCATGTCCTTGTTGACCACATTGAAAACATCTACGTCTTCGTCTTGCCTTTCCCCGCCGTCTCCTTGAACTCGGCTAAAAACCCTCCCATACTCGTGCTCGAGGCATGGGTACTCGATCACGCTCCTTATCCGCATGAGGACCTACAAATGTTGGCATGTACTCCTCCCGTGTCCTCTCGACCGATCCTCTTATACTCATCACGAGTGATGTGCTCGATCGACACTCGTCTCTCGGTTAGTTTGCGATGACTACTACTAGGTCTCAAGATGTTGTAGCCATACTGTAGCGAGTGTCGTAAGTGCGCGACACGATCTGAAATAGTCGGAGTACCTCGGCCATCCGAGTTTCCTGGCTGCGAGTCGATCTTCCACACTCGTTGTAATAGTAGGATCCCTAGTCGCATCGTTAGTCTGTCCGATCTCCCGAGGTGTAGTCGACTTTCCGTCTATGATCTACATCGAAAAGCGTGCTCGGATCGCCTCATGTATCTATACGTATATCTTATATATATATATATATATATATAACCAAGAAATATAACACGTATATAACCTCTAACTCTACCCGCCTCACATCACTTCCCAACTAAAATTCTAAGGCAATAACATCGGGTTTCCACATCTAAGATTTTATTCATTAAGTTTATCTAATTTCTTTTAACTTTTCCCAGAGGCTCCATCGACCTCTCTCGATACCAACTGCAACACCCTAAATCCCGTGATAACCACCTGGGCATGCCATGTCGCATCACATGTCACCAAGCTTTGCCACGTCATGGCGGCTTATGTATGACGCCTGCGACCTAAGCTGGTTGTTTACACATTTCCAACTAACACTAGCTCAACCAATTATTCTTCGTATGATTACTAATGAATTTGTTCGGCTAGTTAGTTAACCTATCGGTTTCATTATCATTTTATAGCGAGAAGACTTAAAAATATATGAGTGTTTTATGCATATCATCAAAATCTTTCTAAGAGTAGCGGTAAAAGGGAATCTCATGCGACTATCTCTTACTACGACTGTCTCACATATACTCATAGGTGTTTATATTTTGATATATTCTCGCTTTTTTATGGGTATCGAGGGGACTATGAGAGACATTGTACATGTATATACCTACTTTTATTTATCTTGTTACCTTATATACATGGTACTTTATTTTCGGGTTTTCCATTACTTAGAAATCTTGATGTTATGCATAAAATACTCATATGTTTGTAATTCTTCCATTTGTAAAATGATAATGAAACCCAATAGGTTAATTAACTAGCTAAACAAACTCATTAGTAAACATGCGAAGAATAATTGATTAAGCTAGTGTTAGTTGGAAACGTGTAAACAACCGATTAAGTCATAAAGAGTCATACATAAGCAAGTCACAACGTGGCGGGCTTAGTGATGTGTGATGCGACATGGCGGTGCCCAGGGTTGTCACGAGATTTGGGGTCGTCGCGATATCATGGGACATAAAGATTAACCTGGGAGCTCGAGTCAACTATGCGAGACGAGATACCCACTGTTTGTTTAACGGTATGACGATTTGTTTTTACTTAAATTTTGGGACGAAGTTTTCCTTAGTTGGGAAGAATTGCAATGGCATGTTTTATTAACGTCGTTATTTATTTTGTAGTTACATATTAGGATACCACTCAGATCCACATGGACGCCACGGGTAGGCTAAGGCACGCGTCGACCTAGGTACATTAGATATCTATATGTTGATTTGCTTATTTTTCATGCATATTTATGAATTTAATTGATAATACATCACATGTGTGTATTTGTATGGTTTTATCGTGCGAGATTGTGTTACGGGTATTCGCTTCGTAATGTGTGTTAATGGGGGTATCGGGTAGGCGAACTTCGGGTACACTAAAAAACTCGACTAATTCACGTTAAAATGACTAATTTATCAAGTAAAACGGGTAATATAACCATAGGCTAAGTCGATTAATTTGAAACAATAGGTTATGGCGTGCCGCGGGATGCATGCCGAGACGCGAGGCACCGTATCTTGGGTAGTAGTCGAGGTTGGTAGGACCACAATTTTGTAAAACTTAGTGAATAAAAACACTAACCATATGATTGAATAGGCATAAGTCAATTTATTTAAATCAAAGGATATAAGGCCTATAGTTTGGTTAATTTAATATGGACCCTATATGTGTATCTAGATGATCCTAGTTAGTAAAACTAGGATAGATGGAGTCATATATTTGTCTCAACAAGGTGTGGAAAACTTGATTTGGAGCCATAAGATTGTCCTCGAGATGTGCATAACACATTAGATCATAACAAACATATAAATATCCTATGAGTGGGATTTCCTCATCTCCACTAACAACCAATACATGCAAAACGGAAAACCAGAGGAGAGAAGATTGATTTTGGGTGGAATTCAGCATTTGAAGTTCAAATTAGAAGATCAAACATAAGGTAATCATGTTCTTTACCCCCATACACGTGAAAATGAGCTCGGTTTAGTGTGTTTTGATGTCGAATTTGAGGAATAGGTCACTAGTTTTTGATAAATTCTTGATGAATTACAAGTATAATTAACATTTTAATTGAGAATTATAAACTAATTTTGAAGGAACTTGGGTTTTGGTGGATTTGGGAAAAACTAGTGTATGCATAAATTTATTGATTTTGATCCAATTATTGTTGTTTTGTTGTTGTAAATGATGTTTGGAGTCCCCATTGAATGGAAAATGAGTTTACAGAGTTATGTTAGCTAATTAGGGTGTTGGGGACAAAATTCTCGAATTGAGAATTCTATCACCCAACTCGAGATAGCGTGCTAACCGGGGACGGGCTAGCGCGTTATCCAAATCTGGGTGCTCAATTATTTTTCAAAATGAAGAACAGTAGTGCACTAGACAGACTCTCTAGCGTGCTAATTACACTTAATGCGCTAAGCGGACCTCCAAAGGCGCTAATGTGATGAGA
Source organism: Stephania cephalantha (assembly GCA_039657325.1). NCBI lineage: Eukaryota > Viridiplantae > Streptophyta > Magnoliopsida > Ranunculales > Menispermaceae > Stephania > Stephania cephalantha. The sequence goes on along the minus strand of CM077577.1, from coordinate 4,255,824 downwards.
TGAAATGGCGAAGTTAAGAGAAATTTTGGTGATTTCTTACTAAATACATATTCAAACACTTGTAACCAACTTAAACTTATAAAATTGGACTTCAGGGACTTAGGGAACCATAGCTCGGTATCGGGGAGCTAGTCGGGTCGGATTCGGGAGTCCTGGGAGGTCGAAGAGCGTTTTGAGGTTTGTAAAACCTTATTGAAAAACTCGAGTATTTGATTCTATGTTGACTTCCATATTTATCGTTCATGCTTGTTTCCATTACTTTATTCGATTAGTTGGACGTGGGTTGAGTTTACTCCTCGAATTTCATTGTTATGTGTTCATGATGCGCTAGATTGTAGCACGTGTGACCCAGCCCTCGGTGAACGGCAACTCGAGCTTGCTTTTGGTGTGCATGTGATGATTCAACGGATTTGGCCAGCGCCGCGAGGACCAAGTGAAAGAGTATTGAGGGCACCCAACGAAGGGATCCTAGGACCCGAAGTACAATCTAGTCCATCTGGAATGAGCACACACACTTTGTTTAGCTTATGTGTTATTTATTCATGCGATGAGCCAATTACGCTTGTCCGTCTTTTACATTATGCATGTCTTTTTAACATTATTTATTGAATTTTCCTTTACTTCATCATGCGAATGCTCGGATGATTTCCTTAGGATTTTACTTTCTTGGACTCGTCATCTGTCTTTTGTGGTGTCGAGTGCGGATCCTAGTACCGATGAAGGGCAAGGGGACCCTGGCGACTACATCGATTGCCATTGTCGAGGACCTCGGTACGTGTTTATTTTGATATTTTGTTCCATTTTGGGAATAGAGATTGGTGTGACACTATACATGTACATATATAGTGTCTTATGGTATTGTCACCAATATACATAGTACTTTTTAGGTTTTCCACAAGTAGGACATGCTCATATGGATGATGTTATATTATGATGAACTTTATAGTTTACTTGCTCAAATTAAGACTTTCGCTAATTTATTGTTAACTTGTAAGACATAAACCACTAGCATGGCTATGATTTGAATAAGATACAGACAGTTGAATCTAAGGAATGTAAAGAATTAAGGAAATAACTTAAAAAAATGTGAACAACCAATTAACTAAACTAATAACATACACATGGACACAAATAACGAGACATGAGAAGGACGACAGTGCAGGACACGTGTATTTGGGTTCGCCAAAGTAGAAGCGCATGACGCGACGACACCCCAAGGCGACCTCGGGCGCGAGGCCGCCACAAAAACTAAGCTCACATATACACATGGTTATATCTTTAAGCAAATAAAAAATAAGAGAACAATCCAATGTATGGTATGATGAACATGGTATGCAATTGGTTGGAGTTTTTTCTATTTGGTTTTAATGTTTCATGAGAGATGTTGAAACCAACATATAGATTGTGATAGATTTGCAAAAAAAGTAATCTTTGTGATATATATTTAAAAAATCTCAAAGTATGTTCTAGTTTTGCAAAAAACCTAATAGTTTGGGGTTTTTTTGTTATTAACCCTAGAATTTTGCAAGAAATACATAAAATTATTCGTTAGTTATTCTAAAGTAACTTATTAGTTATATAAAAAAATTTAAAAAATGGTTTATTACTTAGGTACCAACCAATTAGACGGTCCAATGGTTTGGTAAAAGTTTGGAAGTAAGAGGTTATGAATTCGAACCCGGGGCAAAAAAAACATTCATTGGTAAGAGGTTTGAGTACGAGCCTCATATATAGTTTGCAAGTTGTGTTTTTTTTTTATCAAATAAAACTTTTTTTCGAAGAATGTACTTTTTTATCTAATACTCTATATATGGTGACCATGAGTATCCGAGATAAGCCCGACTATTCTAACTTGGGTATATACTTTTTTTATCACCTCCTTTACTTCTTGGTTGGAGAGTTGTCCGATAGATCAATACTTTGTAAATCGAACCTATATATAGAGTATTAGATAAACAAACAACACAATGTTGACAGAATATACCCAAGTCAGGGATTAGAAATTTAGAACTAAATAGCCACTGGATCCTTCCAATTACCTTGAAGTGATTTCGATCCCATGCACTGAATTGAGGGTTAATTTCCGTAACGGTCACCCAACGTTATAAATTATAATATTTTGGTCACAAAAATTACTTTTGTAACACAAAAATCACAAATCTTTTTAAAATCTTGCAATGGTGGTTACCCAAGCTTTTTTTAATCCTTTTTTGGCGAATTCGCCAATGTGGCAAAAACATGGCGTCACGTTGGCAATTAAGGGTCAAAAATATCCATCGCTCCAAATTAATCAACTTGTTTAATTTTGTTAAAAAAATCGAGAAATCTTTAACCCAAAAAATAAATCCCAAAATTTACACCTAAAAAATCTTAAAATTTAAATATTTTCCAATCTCTAGAAATTAAATCTCCTAAAAAAATAGTTTCATTTCTATAGTGTGAATATTTTACATTTGATGTTTTGCAATTAATAAATCATTTTGTTTATAATCGATATTTGTATGCATTGGATTGCAATTCTTAAAAAAAAAAAAAAAAAACGTTGTAGGTGATGTGTTGTCTTTGCAACTTAATTTGTAGGATTTGTTGTTCAAAGTGAAAAAGTTTATCTATATTTGTTAATTATAAATTTTCACTCTTTTAAAAAGTTTATGTTGTTGCACCAAAAATTACAGAGATAGATCACCTTCGTAGAAAAGAAAATTAATGTTTAGGATGATGTAGAGATAGTTCACCAAAGCTAAAATGTCGTCTTTTTTTTTAGTTCTTTAATTTTCTTTTAGGGTGAATAATGTTTTAAGATTGTGGAGATTGTGAAATAAAAAATTAGCAGCTTGATTTAGAGTGAGGGGTATTTTTGACCCTTAATTGCCAACGTGGCGCCGCATCATTGCCACGTTGGCAATTTTGCTAGAAAATGATCAAAAAAAAGCTTGGGTGACCATCGTTGAAAGATTTTCATTTGCTATAGTTTTAACTTTATTAAAAATTCTAAACGCTTACAAGAAAAGTATTAAAAAGAAAATAAAAAGTTGATTGGCAAGTGTACTTGAAAATGAAAATGTTAAGAGTTTGGTGATTGCATTAAGACATGTGTTGTATATAAGAGCATCTCGTAATGTGGATTTAGATCATGAATTGGGTGTTTTTTTTTAAAATAACGTGGGTTTACTTTTTTATTCATCAAATAGGGGGGTTACTTTAAAATTACAAAAGTAAGGTATGTCTCCTTTTCAAAATGAGCTATTGATGATGATGTGGATGTATGGCGTGGTGTGTTTGATGAGGTGGAATGAATGTCTCATTTTCAAAATGAGTCATCTATACAAAATACAAAATTGTCTTAATTACTCATTCTCAAAAGGAGTTATTTGTTCAACTCGGGGTGCAGAACTTATGCAAATGACATGTGCGTATCGAGATGGACAAGCCGCGTCACGTACGTATCTCGAGGTGGACAATCCGCGTCGCACACGTATCTCGAGGTAGGCAACTCATGTAAATGATACGTGCATATCTCGATGTGGACAACTCGCGTTGCGCACGTATCTCGAGGTAAACAACTCATGTAAAAGACACGCACGTATATCGACGTGGACAATTCATGCAAACGTCAAGCATGTATCTCAAGGTTGTGAAGTCATGCAAACGCTACACTCATATGTCGAGGTGGCCGACCCATGCAACCTCGTGCAATCGATGCAAACGTCACACACGTATCTCGAGGTAGACAACTCATACAACCTCGTCCAATCAATGCAAACCGTGCAAATGTCACGCACGTATTTCGAGGTGGGCAAACCGTGCAAATGTCACGGACCAGTGCACATAACACGAATGGTGCATTCGGAGAATGCGTCATTCGTGTTATGGAACACTCCACGTGGCGTCCACGTGGAGTGTTAAAAAACATGAATGACACATTCTCCGAATGCGCCATTCATGTTATGGAACAAACCACGTGGACGCCACGTAGGATGTTCGAAATACATGAATGACGCATTATCAAAATGCGTCATTCGTATATTTTCACTATTGCACACTAATATGGCGCATTTTCAAAACGTGTTTTACCTTAGTTATGAAAAAAAAAATACTCACTTATTTTACTCATTTAAACTAATTTTTGTTGTACATATGTAATTTTTCCCATGAATTGTGACTTTTCTTGTCTTCTTATTGATAATGCCTTTTATTTTATCTTTTTTTGTTTTTTTTAAGAGCTATCACGTCTTTTTCTTTATTTATCTAACTAAAAATGATGACGTAGCAATATAGAGGATGTCTACCACAATGTCTAGAAGTAGACATTGTGATAGACACATTCCATTTTGATTCTCTGTCACATCACCTAACCATTATCAATCTATGGTTCTATTAAAAAGCATTCTTTGGGTTGGATATAGATATTATCCTAAGTGAATTCATTTTCACCTCAGTCTATGGTCTTATTGGAGATGCTCTAACGAAGGGAAAATACTAGAATAACATCCCAAATAACACCGCAAGTGACATCCATGCGACGTAGCGTGGAACCCATATTTATGAGAGTCATTGTCCGCACTTCGAGATACACACTATACGTATTATGCACTAAAAATTATTTTATGCACACTCATTTTATATGAATCATGCATGGTACGTCACAAGAGTGTCACTTGAGATGTCATTTAGTTGTCATTCTAGCATGTTCACTAAGGAATAGTATCTATAGGCTCTCAACTTTATAGCAAATCTATGTATCAAAAAGTGTATCACTCAACCACTACATATAATCTTTTGAAAAAGCAGGTCACGTTATGTTCCGCTGTACCCGATTCACGATAACGTCACGTGGCCCCTACGCTTCACGAGCTTTCGCTGACTTTTGCTGTTGTGATCGAGGCGTGCGTCACATGACACGTGTAGATCGTGTCCCGCACTCATCACGTGCTTCGCATAACTTTATAATATTTTTTTAAGTGTCACGGTCACGGATAAAGTGTGACCAAAAAAAGCAGCCTAAGCTACAACTGCTCGTTTTGGCCCATTTAAATGTTTCGAGATACGTGTCGCTTAATCCTTGTGTGTGTAAGCAGTAAGCCTGCATTTTTATAGGCCATGTTTGGTTGAGGCAACTGATGAGTTTGACAGTCTTTTGAACAACAACATTAACAACACAGCGTCTGTCACAAATTAATTGAGTACGGTAGTTCATTCTTTTCTGTTTTTTTTGTGCTCGACTTAATGCCATTAACAATAAACTTTCGAAATCATTTAAATCTTTCATAATTAATGAATTTTAAATTAATTTTGATCTAATAATACCTCGACGAATTTTAAACCTTTTTTTTAAAAAAAAAATCAGTATGACGACGTGAGATTACCAAAATCAATTTTGAAATATAGTAAAAAAATAATAATCCAACATTTGAAAACAACTTATGTCACAATTCAGTTAATATATTTAAATTTTAAAAATAATAATAACTTGAAAAAATCACCTATCTACAAATGATCAATATAAAAATTTTGTCACTTTTCATGAAAATATATACAATAAGAGTCGTGAGTTAGTACAGTTTGTAACTGAAAACAAAACAATCTTTGTTTTTATTGATTTTTTTATTTAAAATATATTTTTGAAATAAAAGAAAAAAAAATGTAAAAATGAGACAAACATTGTGAAAACAAAAATAGTATATATAAAATTTTCCTCAAAACTAGTATTAGCTTAAAAAGATCGGGTATCGTATTCTATAATATCGAGTTCAGTGTGAGGCTTTGCGGATGTATGATTTTTTTAATTAATTGCATACTTAGCAATTATTTTATTCCTAGAAAGTATGCTAAATAAGAGTAATCATTATGAATCATGTGTTCTAAACTAAATATATATATATATATATATATCATTAAAATAGAAAAACTCGAATAGCATTGAATCAAACAGGACAAGTTTAGTCATTTTTTAAGCAAAGTTTAATCATTTCTTATTCAATACAAAAACAAAAAATAAAAATCTAATCAAAGAAAATGAGTCCGTACAAAAGATTGATCCTAGCCGTCAAATAAAGATATCAAAACAACAACATACACGTGGAGTACATGCAGGTCTCCATAACTGGGACACCACTTAGCGGGACCCACTTAACCCCAAAGACAACTATACTCCTGATTTGATCTTATTAGAAAATAAGCAAATACTTAAACAAACCCCGCGAATATTAGTACCCCGCGATTATACCCTGGTAGAGTTGGCAGAGGCGAAACCAGCATTTCAAGCTCTTCTAGGCTAGACCAACAGTTATATAATACGTTATTAAAACTTATTGCATTTAAAATTAACATATAGCTTAATATTGTTAATGAAAAAAATAGTGATTAATAATTAACTAAATATTATAAAACAAATAATTTCACTAAAATTAAAAATCATTACACATTAATTTCTTAATTATAGATAATCTTGTTAGATATTTATTACATATTAATTTCTTAATTACGAGATAATCTTGTTAGATATTTATTACATATTTTTAATTTTTTTTACTAATCTACTATTTTTTTAAGTTATAGAGAGACTTCTCTAAAAATGAAGAATATTAGCAATAACATTGCTTCTCAATTATGGATGATGCATTAGGTATATCTATAGTTATCCAAGTCGTTTATTGTATTTTATTTACATAAACCAAAAATAACAAAACTAACAAGCGCTTGGTTAGAGTGATAAGGAACTTAATTTATATATATATATATAATTTAATATGCAACTAAATATAAAAATTTAAATTTAAATAATATGTATGAGTTTGAACAAACTATGTAATATAAATTCAAACATACATAATTTGAATACGTAATAAGTAGAAATGATATTCAAGAAGCATCATTTAGCTCCACAAAAAAAAGAAAAGAAAAAAGGATCCATAGGAACGAAATATCGAAGCAAAAGATGTGACAAAACTAACTTCACAATTATGGACACATATATTATAAACATTCGTAAACATTACATGACATATACCGACCACCATCACCGTGGTAGAACTACTACATATATACAATATGAAAAATTAGAACTTACCGTATTCTATAGTACTATATAAATGACATGAACTCGCTAATCTAAATACTATCTTCTTTTGAAGAAAATATAACTATACATCAATATTTTGCTTGAGGTTAATGAATTTGTGGCTATTAGTCCATAGCTTAGCACACAACTTCATGCACAATGTAATTATTAATCAAAATGTATGTTTAGCAATTTATAATGAATGGTAAATCCAATATATATGTGATCATATAAGTATAAATTGAAATTTATACATACTTGCCTATATAGTGAAGAATCCCCATGTGATTTGTTCAATTCAACTAAATAATGAGATGGGTGGATCAATGTGATCTGATGACCAAAAAACAATGAAAGAATCAATTAGTGACAATAACTACTACATGTATATATCCACTAATTATAGGTTAATTAAAATAAAAATGGGGCCTTAAACATGTTTAAATTCAATGAATTTCATATTCATACCAATACTGAAACTGTTAGCCGAACCAATCTCTTTGGACCCATGTTTAGTTGCACCATCCTCGTCATTATCAACTGCTAAATCATGTAACAAATCAATTGTATATGGTGCTAATTAATGATCTATTAAGTTGTTAATTAATTCAAAGAAATTAAATTAAACTTTTTATACATGATTCCCATACTTGACCTTTCCATTATTTATTTTTTCTACAATGAGTCCAATTTCCATGATTGCATCATCTATCTTCTCAAGTATAATTCATGGAATATGATTCGATATAAAATTTATCTTCCTCTCGAAAACATTGTGCGAATTAATTAGCTCAATTTATCTTCCTCTCAAAAGCATTGATTGGAGCACAACTTGGATTCATCTCTTTTTGATCTGCTTGCTTCAAAATAAGTTCAACTTCATTAATTGCTACCTAGTCTTTCATATATACATGTTACAAAGAGCAATGAAATCGTTAAGTTCATATATATGTATATGAATGTACCACATTATTTTTAATTCGAAAAATCATCTTCTAGTTCTTCATCGTCATGGTTAGTCGAATGGATATAATCTTGGTTGAACCAGCCATCTTCTTTGATCTCGGTAATTGTAATGCGAGTAGCGGGATTGGGGTCGAGAATTCTCCCGATCAAGTTCGAGCACTGGGGAGAGCCAACTGGGAATATTAGTTTTTCCTCGGTATCGAATTACATACATATACTTTCATTAATTATATATGTGCATTGAAATCCAACAATTTATTCGCGCGAAAATATCACCTTTTGATATAGCACCTCAAGATTCCGATCGTCAAAAGGAAGTGAGGTGTTAGTAGCGCATACAAGATTACATTGCACGACCACACATCGGATACTGCTCCATCATACCCCCATTCAACATAACCTGCAATACATATATATATATAGATCATCAATGCGTCGTTGGGAAGAAGAGAATTAAGATGTGCATTGAAGAAAATGTAGTATTTGGAGTGATTAATGTAAATAAGAAATCATCAAATCATTAATCCTCAACTTCAAAGAGTTCTATGAAACGAAAAACATAAAGGTGGCGTTGACCCTATGCTTAGAATTTTAAATGAAACATAAACCATGATGCATTTTCCTACATCAAAAATTCTAATTTTCATTCGTTTATGCTGCAAATAAACGACAACTCCTTGTAAGGAAAAAAAGTATCGAGCAGAGAAATGTCGTGCGAAGGATATTCAACTTTTTATCTACTCATGGATATCAATCTAAAAAACAAGTTGATTCTTGCGAAAAGACTAAGGTGAATGGCATCCTAGCACATGAACTATTACAAGCAGTCCCACTATTCAAAGGCAGATTGAGGTTTGCTAAATGTCGGGCTTATTAGACATTCGTAATCTCATCAGAAATAAAATGTTAAGATTAAGGGAATATTTCGAACCTTAACCTAAATGTTGAATGATAATCTTCCATTATGAGGATGCAACCATGGAAAGAGATTCATTTTCACTATACATTTCAGCCAACATGTCTGCTTTAATCTAAAAGAGTTGAGATGGACTTGTCTAAAGTTTAATGAAGAACTACAGTATATTTGGTCATGACCTTGTTATTTAGAAATCAGAGAACCAAGCACTTAATTCATAATGCACAATAAATAATTACCCCTTCAAAAACAACAACGGTTGCCCCATTCAACAAAGGGTCATAAGTAACATAGCTGTGTCCAATAATCCAGCCACAATCAGCTGTGCACCTGGAGTCACGAATTAAAGAATATGGAAGCTCTTAACGAATATTCACTCAAATCCCCAAAAGGAAAATCTTAGGAACTTGAAATTGTGTAAACATGTGAAAATCAAAAACCTATGTCATAGATTCTGGCATACCAGTATATATCAGTTGGCTTGTAGTCGAATGCGTACTTGAACGTTGTAGCACTGTATATCATGTACCCACCAGTAGTGTGCAGAACACCCTGGTGGTAGGCACACTCTTTTAAGTGTGTTGATTGAAGTTCAAGCAATGTGCTAGATTTGTGTGTTTTGGAGTTAAGTTTTCTAGTTGTGGAGCTTTTCAATGGAAAATTATTTATGCTAAATGTTTTGCCCTTTCTGTAGTCTGATTTCTCTCAATTTTGCATATCTTCTCGAGCTAACGAAGATGATGGCCATTGTTTACTTTATGATTAAGTTTTTGCAAATCTTTGTGTATCTATGCTTGGAGGTAGGATCATATTGCAAATAGCTTCATTAAAATTGTATTTTTTTTAGTTTTTCATAACAAATAGCTTGCATTGCCATGCTAAACACTTTTGAAGAATTGAAGTTTTTTGTTTGAAATTTGTCGTTTCTTGAAGTTCGGTTACAAACTTTTGAAGAACTTGGGAATTGAAGCATACAACGGTGTTGGCATGCTAGAATATGTCTTGCAAGCATTTCAACAAACATATAGTGTTCAAGATCTTAAACCCTAATTCAGTTTCGAAAATCAAAACCTTAAGACCCCACTTTCCAAAATCAATCAAACACATAGAAACCATGAATCAAATTGAACATTAAAACCGAAACACACATAGAGAGAACACACATCATCGATGAATAAATTTAATTCAAACAATTGAATCTCACTCACCTTCTCCAAATATTTATCATTCTCTCGAGCACGAGCGAGTGATCGATCGAAGAACAATTGAGTGCGGAACACAAGCGATGAGTGATCGATCGAAGAACAATTTTTTTTTTTATATAAGATCTCATAGTTTAATTATCGTGAATGAAAAAAATTGAGTTGGAGATGGAGAGTCATTTTCTATACAACGCTTGACGACACTTAAACATAGATAAATTTATAAAGTTTGTTATTGTGTCCAATACGAACATTTAATAGCGTCCGTGAGATATGTAAATGCACACATGATAAGTACGTGCATATCCCGTTTAAGCACAACAATATTTTTCGTAAAAAAAATATTAGAGTGCATGTATTTATGCACCCAAGTCGGATACGCGATCGACGAGCGTTATTGATGCACTTCAAAATACGGGCATAAAATGTATCTAATGGGACGTGTGTTCGATCCACGTGTTCGTGTCCGATCTAGGGCACACTAGCATTTCCCTTTTCTTTAATTTATAGAAATAGTTGGCATTGAATATCAGGTAAAAAATCTGAAAAAATAAATACTAAAAAAAAATAAACAACACAAGGAGACTCTGAATAACGAATAGCTAATCACAACGTAAAACAAAAGGGCCATAAATGCACACAACAAAACAACGCCGACCCTCTTTAATAACCCACAAAGTAACCACGGTTAGATTCTAACCTTACCACGGTTAGACACTTGGTTAAAATTTCTCTCTCTCTGGAGTTTGACAGATTTTTTGGTTCGAAGAACAACAAATCGAAGAGAAGGGGCCGTGGATTTCGTGACCCAGATTCAGCTGGAGTGTTTAATTTCGACTGACCCCATTTTCAGATTCTGGGTATTTCGAATCTCGCGAGTTCTGTTTGTGTGTTGAATTTGGGGGTTTGATTCGATGTTCTGAGAAGTTTGTGGGTTTGGTTTGTGGGTTTGAGTAATGGGTGTTTGTTGATTAGTGGGTAGTTGTTGGTTTGGTGAGATCTGAAGTGTGATGGGTGAAGATGAGGACTTGATATAGCTGTGTCACAGGTAACATGTTTATCAGTTTTGTTAGATTTGTTTGATTTGTTGTTTGTTGTTTGATTTTAAAGGGCCCTCCCTTAATCAAGGAAGTGATGAATATAGTCTAAAATTAGTGATACATTTTGGGTAGATATATATAACTGCTTAAGCATTTTGTTGATGATTGAATGTGAAGGGTATATATTTAGTGGTACATTGGTGTTGGACTACTTCTTAATTTTCTCCCCAATTTATAAAACTTTTTACTTTCTTAATTGGTAATGGAACTTGCATTCCTTTTAGAATATCAATTATTGGTCTTCTTCGTCTCACTGGTTTCTGTTCAGTAGGTTTTATCAATTATTTATTTTAATCATTAGTTGCTCATTTTTATAATGTCTTTTAACTTTTAGTGTAGGAAAGTGTGAATTTTGTTTTCAATTTTGTTGTTCTCTTCCTTGTGATTTTCTTTTTTCACCTTAATTCATAGTATTTTGACTATTTTCTTTTAGTTTAATCACAATTTATGGCACCCTTTTATTTGGAGAATTTGAAAGGGAAAAAAGAGTAAGAAACAAATAATGTGTGTTACCTTCATATTACAAAGCATTAATCTCATATCAGTTGAGGTAGGCAACGTCGGCTGCATGGATCAAACTCTTCCACTTCACTCGATTTCGTGCTCTTGATGGCATGCATGCAAAATCCTTTAGGTCCTTTATTAATGCATATCCCTATGCTAATAAATTTCTTCAATTTGTATTGTGTCGAGTTTTCTAACGGGGGCATTAGCAAGCTGTCTTTTGATGTATCCAAATCACCACAAATGTCCTTCCCTAACTTTTGTGTCGATTACCCCCATGTTAGTTACCTTTTTATTATTTATTTCCTACAGTTCTCATTACATGTGTTGCAGTTAGCAAAGTACTTTGCATTGTTTTATTTTGATGGAGTAATAAGTTTTAATTGTAGTGATGCGTATTTTGGTGCTCTTATTGAAGTCGATTAATTTAAACTTCAGGAAGTTGTTTTTTCACCAATGGGACCTTGTAGCTTCATACGGCTTGAACTTTCTCTTGAAATTTTGCAAGAGATTGTTGCTTAAAATAATCTTTGATTAGTTACTGGTATAAGTATGTGTTTTTCATCATTTAAAGTTTAAACTTGCACTGAGTTGTAAAAGGTTAGATTTAGAAACGATAATGAACCTAAGAGTAGTTGATTCTGTTTATTTCTGCTTCTGATTTGATTGTGCTCCACATTTTTTACATTATAAGGAACTACAACAACGACATAGCCTCAGTCCCAAATTAACTGGGGTCGGCTAATAAGGAACTACAACTGTCCTAAAATTTTATTTTGAGGTCTTTGCCTTTTTGGTTATAGTTTTATGTTCCTGAATGATACAATACTTTGTTTTGTGACTTAGTTTTAGCCTTTTAGGCGGGGAGCAACATATTGAGGTTACTTCAGTAATTGTGTTACTAAATTTGGAGATGGATGGATGAGAATTTAGCTCATGTCCATAATGCCTTATTGTGACTGATATACTATTTTTTGTAATTGTTAAATAAATGAGGCCACTTTATCAATTTTTTTTTTTTTCCATCTGGTCGTTATTTATAATTGAAGCTATTCTAGCATTATTATAATGATAAGCAGGAAGCTAACACTTGTTGTTTGTACTCTAAAGATCGTTGTTCTTTTCAACTTTCTATAAATTTTCCTAGGAACTAGACTTGAAGATGACATTAGGTAATTGATGGAGAAATTTATAAAATCAATGTATATAATGTAGCACTTTTGCTAGTTCTTATAACTTAAAAATTGGATTTTATTCTTTCAAAAATAAAAGGATTTTATACCATCGTTTTTTAATCTGCATGCTTATCGATTAAGTTGCTCATTTTAAATTCTCAATTGCGTTGCTTTGTTATCATCTTTTTAAATAAATAAATAAATTGGAAACTAATTTTCCTTCATTATTTATTTTTGCATCTTTAATAGTTGTTCTTCAACGGGATAAACAAGCAGTGGAATCCTGTGAATGCAGCAAATGCTCATGCATAGGTCTTTTTTCTGAAGAAGTAGTGATGTGAATACGAACGAGAAAAAAAGAGGCCATCCTAATACCAAGTATGTGAATTAAAACTTATGACATATGATATTCCAATTGACATTTATTGATTCAAAGCTGAATAATTAGGCTTTCCATTCATAATTGTTGACAATGAGAAAGTGCCTTTTCTATTTTTATTTTATTTTTTTATTTAAAGACTTGCTATGATCTCAAAGCTGAAGGCTTTGTTAATTGTAATTTATTTCCTGCCCTCTGAGTCCCTAACTTCATTCAGCCACAACCAAAACAAGGGGCTCTTTCTTTGGAAGGTGTTAAAGTTATTTGATGGAGTTCTCTATTCGGAGGTTCTATACTGATGATTTTTTCAAAGAAATTTTCTCAGTGCCTATAAATCAAACACTGTAGTTTTTTTTTATTTTATTTTTTTTTATTTTTTTTTTTTTTTTTTCCGTAATAGCAATTTTTGAAAGAATGGCATTGTTGTACACTTATATGTACTTTTTCCTTGTACTATGATTATAATTACATGTTTGCACTCTGCTTCGGTTTGCCTTACTTGTTGATGTTTTGTAGGGTTTTCAGATCTCAGTTTGGAGTTCTTGGCAATGAGTGTGATTTATTTGCGGTGCTATTGAAAGAAACTTTGTCTGGGATTGGGGTGTTCGAAGTATTTGGAGGTTTTGCTTCTCTAAATTCTCTGCTTTTGGCCTTTTTTCGTGAGTAGAGATGAAGGTTGAGGCTGGAACTGGTGATGGGTTTTGGAATGATGATGATAGGGCCATGGTTGTGGCTGTTTTGGGTGCTAGAGCTTTTGATTATTTAACAGCATGTACAATTTCATTGGAGGGGTTGCTGACTGCTGCGGGAAATGATGATGATTTGCAGAACAAGCTTTCGGAGCTTGTGGAGAACCCAGACTCTTCAAGTCTCAGTTGGAATTATGCTATATTTTGGCAGATTTCAAGGTCGAAGTTTGGAGATTTGGTTTTGGGATGGGGAGATGGGTATTGTAGAGAACCAAAAGAGGGAGAGGAGTCTGAAGCCACCCGAATTTTGAATGTTCGGTTGCATGATGAGACCCAGCAGAAGATCCGGAAGAGGGTACTTCAGAAGCTCCACTCAGCATTTGCTGGGGCGGATGAGGAGGATTACGCACTTGAGCTTGATAAAGTGACGGGCATAGAGATGTTCTTTCTTGCTTCTATGTATTTTTCCTTTCCTAGTGGAGAAGGTGCGCCAGGTAAGGCTTTAGAGTCCAGGAAGCACACGTGGCTTTCCAATGCAATGCAATCGCCTTCTGAATACTGTGTGAGATCATTTCTTGCGAGGTCTGCTGGGATCCAGACCATTGTACTAATTCCCACTGATACCGGGGTGGTCGAATTAGGATCAGTTCAATCAGTACCTGAGAATTTGGATGTGTTGCAGACAATAAGGTCTGCATTCTCCACTGTCTCCTCTCCGATCAGGGTCAAGCCAATAACAGCGATACCTGGAATAAATGAGAAGAAAGTCGGAAGCAATGTTATCTCGGCTTTTGGTTTTAGACATCTTCCAGAGGAGTACCCCAAGATTTTTGGTCATGATTTGAGCCCAGGGTATGGTCACACTAACGAAAAATTCACTATAACAAAGGTAGCTGAGAAGCCTAGTGAGATCTATACTTATGGTGATAAGTTATCATTTGATAACGGTAGAAAGGTTCCTTGTGGGATTAGTTGGACACCTTTTCATGGTGATAAACTGGGTATGACCATGGATGTTTATGGTTCTCAAGTACCAGCTAACAATCGCCAGAAGTTTGGTAATGGGATTGTTGTCATCAGCAATGAGACCAATCCTGCACATCAATCATTTTCTTATGCTAATAAAATCAGGGAAGATAGCTGGATAAACAAATTTCCGCCACAGAAGCAGACACACACAGAAATTGATTTCACTGAAGGAGAAACCTCAAGGACTTCCATTGTTTCCCGACCCAACAATGTTGAATCAGAACACTCAGATGTTGAGGCATCTGGCCGGGAAGACCAATTTGGCCTCCTTAATGATCAGAAGCCTCGAAAGCGGGGTAGGAAGCCTGCACATGGGAGAGATGAACCCCTCAACCATGTTGAAGCAGAGAGACAGCGTCGAGAGAAGCTTAACCAGAGATTCTACGCATTAAGGGCTGTAGTGCCCAACATATCTAAGATGGACAAAGCCTCCTTGCTTGGTGATGCCATCACTTACATCACTGACCTTCAGAAAAAGCTTACAGAAATGGAGTCCGAGAGGGAGAAGTTCGGTACACTACCAAGAGAAGTTGTGGCTTCTGAATCCAGCTCGGATAACAAGTGTCAGGGCCATAAACCAGACATTGACATTCAAGCAACGCAAGACGAGATTGTCATACGGGTGACCTGTCCATTAGATGCGCACCCTGTGTCAAGAGTCATCCAAGCATTCAAAAGGGCACAAGTAGTTGTGGTGGATTCTAAAGTCTCTGAAGGTAATGATAAGGTCTTCCATACGTATGTTGTGAGATCTCAGGGGTCCGAGCCACTGGTAAAGGAGAAACTGATCGCCGCATTTTCTGGCGAATCCAACTCATCAAAGTCATTGTCCTTAGTAAAGTAGACATCTGGCTGACCACAGATTCATTGATAATGCCAAAATTAGAATTGAAAATCCGCTGTAGGATTTCATTGATATTTTTTTTTTCTACGCAATGATGACCAGAGAAAGCACCTATGGCAGCAAAATATGAGATGATCTTTATGCAGACTGACTCCTCAGTGCAGATTCAGCTTCACCAAATACAATTATATGGGTGCTTCACCATAGAAAGCACCTATGGAACATACCATTTCAATATGGACTAATTTGTAAGTTTTCGGTTGCTGCTATTATGCTTTTGCAAGATGAGAATATGGTCAGGTTTCCATTATGATACTCGTGTTCATTTCTTTGTTTTGACTTTCGAAATTTTTACTTGCAGGTTTTGTATTTCAACGGCTTTGGTGTTTTGCTCCGAAGCACTCAAACTGATCGAGAAAAAGCTTACTTGGATTAATGGACTTGTTATACTTGACTTTTTAATTTTGATCTCTGAGAATTTTACAACCGAAGAAACATTCCCGGTTGGTAGCAACATTCCGAGATTTTCTGAGGTAACTCTTTTCCTTTTTGTCTCCCTCTCACTTACAGTCCAAGAGTTACTCATAGTAATTTTGTAGTCAGAAAATATAGATAGGCTGTACATAAAGGCTGTGGAGAGTCTTTAAATGTTCAAGGAATGTCAATATATGAATTTCGGGTTTTAACCTTGTCAAATCTAAAGAACTTCGATATCGAAATTATCGCATTCAGTACCTTCATTGTTTTTGTGTTACCTGTCTTAACGAGTGAGCTTTGTGCAACAAGCTTCACATGTTTCTTGACTGCTGTTGCACACCTTTAAGTCTCTTTTGCTTTTTGTGCACTGACATTGTTCTTCAATCCGAGTTGGGATTCTTATGCAGTTGTAACTTTTAAGTTAGCTCCTCATAATTGTACATTCAATACTTTGAGACCCCGAACAGTAGAAAGGTGAGAACATCAGCATCCGAAGGAAAAAAAAAAAAAAAAAAAAAAGACGAACGTCGAAGATGTAAAAGTATCTATCGAAAACTAACGAACGTCGAAGATGTACAAGTATCTATCGAAAACTAAGGAAAGAACATATATGCCTTTCATCTTTATCAAAAGGGTTTTCGAGGTATCCTTGATGTAAGAAAAAGCATTGACAACAAAGATATGAAGATTAGGAGAGCCACCACCTTAGCATATTATGCTCTTTTTGCTTAGACTAGGATGAAGATGCTCTCTTGGAAACATTTCAAGAAATGATAAGTTGTAGAAAAAAGATTAAGATGAATGTTGACGTTGCTTATTCTTCTCTCTTTTGCTCGTGTGATTGTCGATTTACGCAGTCAATCCGTCGCATGCAAATTTATTTATATCTATGTTCATTGTTGAACCCTAGTGTTAACTGTTAGCTTCACCTTAACCTTTGCAGAGTTTCACTTTCTCTTTATTTGAAGGAAAAAAAAAATATGATTTAGGCAATTGCTCCATAGTTATGGCCAATGGATCTTACATAGTGATATCTGCACACTTAGGATGTGTTTAGAAACTTCTTTAGAGATTATATGTGTAGTTACCACATACAAAAGTTTGATTCATGTAGCAGACTTCAACTAATTTGGGATTAAGGCTTGTTGATAATGATGATCTTCTCTTGATGTCCAAATCTGAACGTCAATTTAAGTTCTAAAAGGATTAAATAGCTAATTTTCTTTTTTTCATTTGATCTAGAATCACAACTTGTTGTCTTGGTATCGAGATTTCTTTTGAGTCGCGCTAAAGACACCTCAGTTGTATATAAGGGTAAGCCAATGATTTAATTTTTTTTTTGGACGTTCAACAATACTTCTTAAAAATGACTCACATACGTTGGCTTGCCCTTGTACATCTGGAGTGCCTTTAGCCAAGGTTTGAAATTTCGACTTCGCCTATGACTTCGCTCACTTAAAATTCGGAATTAATTCGAGGAAGTTAACTTCGACGATAGAAGTTTGATAAAAATTCGGAAGTTTATGGAATTTCACTTTAAATGTTAGAAAACTCAAGTTTCTTTGTAGAGATGTTAGAACTATGTTTTATTCGAATTTAGTCCGAAGTTTAAGTATATTTTTAGCACAGTCGAAGTTTGTTCAACTTCCACGAAACATAACAATTTTACTTCATGTTTTATTAACTTTCATCGATGTTTTCGAAGTTCGGTGGAAGTTAGCCGAAGTTTAGTGGAAGTTTTGCAATTTTTCTACTGTCTGTATGAATTTCACTTCGCTCACCTCAAAATTGACAAACTTCGTTCGAACTTCGCCGAAGTTTATTGATTTTTTAAACCTTGCCTTTAGCTCGATTCTTTCTTTCTTACTTAGGTTGTATGGGTCTATTATGTCAACCTAAGTTTTATAGATCTATTATGACAAGCTAGGTCTTGTTCCCTACACTTCAATAATTTTATAATGAGTTTGAAATAAAGAAAAGTATTATATTATTGTACATGAAATTCATGAGGTTTAATAGGCAAATATATCGTAACGTTTCAAGGTTTTTGCAAAAATATTCAAACGATTGAATTTTAGCATAAATATTCTAACCTTTTGATTTTTTGTAAATTGTACCCTCACTTCCTATTTTTTAAGTGAAACTTAAAAATATAAAAAATTATGCATACAATTGAGAATATTATTTCATATAAACGTAATTGTTATGTAATCTAGTGATCATTCATCACTTTGATTGTGGCTTGATACATAATACTCATTTCGTTTCTTTTTAAGTGACGTTTTAAGATTGTTCACAGTTTTTAAGAAAGTCATTTAATTATCTTGATTGAGGAGAAAGTGGCAGTTAAATGACTAAATCATCATTTATCTCTTCTAACCCCACCACTCTACATAAGCTAGTTATTAATTTGTAATTATTAGATTTTCTTTTTTAATGAAGGGCATAAAAGTCAATTAAGTAATTAATGTGTATTGAACCAATCAAATGACAAATATTGTGAAATATTTCAAAATAGCTAAAAAGACACTTATTGTGGACCAGAGAGAGTAATTACAAGCAATGATACAATTTGCATGAAATTAACATGTTGGAATATTTTTACAAAAATCGAAATGTTAAGATATTTTTGCAAAAATCTTAAAACTGTTAGGATATATTTGCATTCAAAATGGTATCAATAGTTAGAACAAATTACCTCCAAATGTCCATGCGTAAACATAACATGTGACTTAAGCACTAATTAACAACCGTTGAAATCATTGTCAACTTTAGATTTTCATAATTTATTTGTTGTCTCGCTCTAACATCTTGTCTTTGAAGCAATTTAATTACTTTGCTCTTGTTCCAAATATTATTCTTTTTCTTTACACACGTGACAAAAAAAAAAAAAAAAAAAAAAGCAATGTTGCCAGTCCCTATCTAAAAATAAGAATTTTATTTCCTCTTACATCTTTTTTCAAAAAGTTTCTAGGTATCTTTGACTTAAACAAAAAAAAAAAAAGACAAAAAATGACAAGGAAAAGAAAGAAAAAAAAGGTCATCGACTTAATTTAATTTTTTAAGGTTTAAAATACAATGAATATTATTCATATCAATGTAGAATGATAATATGCTGGTGTATGTCATAAGTGGACGGAAATATAGTTTTACATCAATTAAGAACGAGTCGTTCATAATATTAATTATAACAGCGTGGTCGATATTTGTTTAGATAGATTCCAAAATGAATAAATTTAACTAGTATAATCTCTTCCCAAACTGAAAAACTTGAAGTTATATATTGTTTGTAGGGTGCCCTTGTTTACATATGGCTCTTACTTTTCCTTGATAGAAAGAATGAAAGTTTAACTAGCTAGTATAGACTCTTCCCAAACTGAAAAAATAAAAGTTGGGCATCTCAATAGTTGGTATTCCCTTGTAACTTTTGCATCTCTTCCAGGTCACAAGTTCGAATATCGTAATTTTTTCGAGATGTATGTATCTATTATGGATAGCTACAAGAATTATTATATAACTTTGACTAGGGCAACAGTTGTGGATTTGAAATGTTGTAGTTAGGTTATATTTCATAAGTAGGGCTTGAAACTGGACATCGTCTTGAAATATTATGAATTTATATTTTTTATGGATAAAAATTGTTTAAAAACTAAAATATATAAAATATATGAAGAATGATGTGATTGTAATCATCATAATAACTAAAAATCGTAATCTTCGATTAAAAATATGAAAGATGAATATACCTACACTAAATTATTATGAATCTATATATACTTTTTTATAAATAAAAGTTGTTTAAAAATCAAAATATATAAAATATGTGAAAATGATGTAATTGTAATTCTCATAATAACTAAAAATAGAGATTTTTGATTAAAATATGAAAAATAAAAATACCTATATAAAATTACATATAGCTATTATATTAAAAAAAAAACTAAAAAAATTGTTATTGTGTTAAAACATTTTAAATCTACGTAGAGTTGACATATGTCAATAATGTATATATATATATATATATATATATATATATATATATATATATATATATATTGATTTATTTCAAATTATGAGTTTGAGGTGTCTAACTAGTCGGATAAAAAATTGAGGATTTCAAAAAAGAAGAAAAAAGGAGGGCATCTCAAGCCTATCTCACAAGCAATGAAAATCATTGCTTGCTTACTCCACCTGTTGGACCCACAAATTAACTTTCTATTCTTATCACGGATTACTTTGAAGCAAAGGTATCTAATAATCAAATTCAAGACTTAATTAGTGAGGAAAATGGGCCCATCACACAGTGGTAATATCACGTGTCCTTCAATTTAGTGTCACATGTCCTATATTGTAATCATGTCACAATCTATATAGATATTTTTAATCAACTTATAAGGGTTAATTGCGTATTCAATCTCGCATTGTCTCGTGTTTGAAAGTTTTAAGAGCATCTCCATGGCCGCCCCAATAGGGGCCAATATGGCGATGGCCCCGGGCCTCATTTTCAAAAGGGCTCCACTTGTTAAAATGTGTTTATTATATATGGTACATATGTTTTCTAAATCATTTAAATATCTCAATTTTAAATTAAATGTGATCGACTACATCGATCAAAATCTTTCATTACGCGTGGGATTTAGCGTAATTAACAGTGTGCTTTTCAAAATCATTTAAATATCTCTTAATTAATGTGTCTCAAGTTAGCTTTGGTCTACTTTTACTTTGTCGAATCTTTTTAATTTTTTATTAAGTCAAGTTTTTTATTGGATGTATTTGTAAGCTATCTTTGAAGGGGAGGGAATTTGCTAATGTTGAGAGGGTGAAGTTGGTAATGTGTCCCAATAACAACGTACCAAGTGGACAAAAGAATAAAAGTGGGGAGGCCTAAAGTGTATTAAAAAGCACATTTACATCGTATGCATGATGTGTTTTTATTGGTAGACATTACCAACTTCACAATACCCAACATTAATTAGCAAATCCACTTCCATCTTTAAAGGTGTCTAAACCATCACAATAGGTCAATTGGTGCTACAACTTTTCTTTGAATTTTTATATTTCTTGTTATATCTTTATGAGTTTTACCATACGTACATCCACCTAAGCATCCGCATTTCCGCTATTTTCATTTTATGTATATACTTCTTGGTTCTTTATTGACCAACATTCAGTTATATAAAGCATAGGTGGTTTAATTGCGATGCTATAAAATTTAGGAGCGGCTAAATGGACCTTACTTTTTACTAAACATGCCTCAATGAAACTTTTTAAAAGCATTTCAATTTTACCCCTGCTTGAAATGACCAAGGTGCGCTCCAACATTTTCAATAAGATGTTGACCTTGGTGCGCAACACATTAAGCGGTTGCCTTCTTTGAACAACTCTGCAATACCGTGACAAAACATTGAATACTTCGGAAAGCCTTTCCAATAAATATAATTATATATTTTTCATGCCCTTCCATACGGCAGCACAACAATTGGTCAAGAAAATTAAAATTAATTCTCTTTTTGTTAACGAAATTAGTTGTTTGTGAATTTCATCATGCCATTCACAAGTACTATGCTTTTGATGATAAGGACTTCTCACCAGGAGCGGAACTAGAGGGGGCATGGTGGGTGATCGCCACCTCAGCTCAAGACTCTCTTGTAGCATATCCCGCCACAGGCACATCTCTCGCCCCTTGACTGCTCTCCTGCCTCTTACGATTGATTCACTTTTTAAGTAAAAATACTAAGATATTTTATAAATTTCATGAAGCACTACCTGAACTACAAATACAAATTAATATAAATGGTCGACATATCGAATTATCACACTTTATATAGTATTCTTAATTAAATAGGGTCTTGTCTATACCGTCTTTTTTATAACTTAAGTCAGATCCATGATATTGAGCATGCGTATTGAAATTGAGGTTCAAACTTATAAATAAATTTATAGGTTAAAGTTCGTTTCCACTTCTAAACAAATTTTCTAGTTCTGTCATTGCTTCCCACCTAATTTGAATGTCGTGTAACTCTTCTTTATTAATTTGTTTTCTTTGCTTGGAGTTGGTGTTGCTTTTCAAACTAACCGTACTGTTTAAGGACGTATAGCAACATTGATTTAGATATTTTACAAGTTGGCCAGTGTGGTCACCTGAAAGTCAAATCCACCATGTGATTAATATGCTTGCAGTAGTTGGGGGGTACAATTGAGGTTCGAGGCTAAGTCAGGATTTTCTTCTACTGAGTGGTTTCAAAACAAAAATGGAAAAAAAATTGTGTGACATTTAATTTTGATCACTCGCTTTAATTTATTTTGTAAGAGACCTTACAACATGTACCTTTCATCATACATTAGAATCGTACCATATATACACACTGAATTATATATTGGAACTTGCGTCTACAACACGCACGAGAGTACTATATATTCCTAATGTTAACAATTAATTTCTTATGCACGGACATGGTCATCTAATTAATTTTCAACAACATGCTCACCCTAAGCATGCATGGTTAACTTGACAAAATATCAATCACAACAAAATCAGCTAGCTTGAAACTTGGAGAGTACTTATCAGAAAAACCTCCTAATTAATAAGGACCTCTAATCTCATGGATAATGGATTGAAGTAGTGTCACTCCTCGTACTACCAAGTAGCAACCAGTTTTGTTTGACACACAAAAAAAAAAAAAAAGCAACCAATTTTGAGCCTCTTAAATAAAAGTAGACAACCTCGTATGTCTTAGCTTAAGATACTCAGAAAATATCCAATGTAAATTAGTCAGTGTGGTTGAAATGAAATTTATTTTGTGTGAAACGAGTTTTTAGGTTAAAAAAAAAGATAACATTCATATATCCCAAGTTCGAGTCTTGAAAATAAAAAAACTTTAACACTCTTGACTAGAGCGTCGCTGGTTGTGATCCTACGTTCCTCAAGTTCGAGATCGATCGGGGATATACTTCAGATTCTCTGATAATAATAAAAAAACATGACATTCAATACAAATTAATTAGTCGAGGTGGTTAACATCGAGTTCTATAAGAAACGAGTACTTTAGTTTAGGTTGAGAAGAAGTAAAACGTGACCCTAACAGCAGAATTATTTTTCTTAAGAAATTATGACAAAGAAAATATTAGAACGACAATAGCTATGTCAATATACCGAAAAGGCACATCGACTTATATGAGCCGTCCATGCAGCTTCAGCCCGCGTGTTAAACACCAAAATCAATAAATGACTAAATCTCAAATCATGCAAGGACGGCTCCGCTCATGTCTCCTTCAATTAGCACTTCAACGATAAAAAGCAAGAAAATCATGAAAGTTCGATTATAAGTGAACATATCATTTTCACTGTTTGACATAAAAAAAAAAAAAAAAAAACATATCATTTTCACGCGTACTCACCGTCACCGACCCAACCCTCAAACTGTAGTACAACGTACACCGACGTCACCGCTCGCTTTATCAAACCACTCCATACACCTCCAGAACACACTGAAAACCTACACTACACTTATCCATCCACCACGTGTCCGAATTCAGATAATCTACACACGTGTCCTTATCTGGCTTCACGTACTCTGGGTTGTACCGAATCGTTCTTTACGCGCGTGCGTACATGATCATCACCTCTATTTAAAGAGCACGCGTAACGCGTTTTCTCTGTTTGAGGCGTTTATCTACATTTGATTATTATTGTTATTATTTACTCTGGTCACGTGCGCGTGCGCGTGAATCGTCCGCGCCAGCTTTCACGTGTTCGACATTATATTTTCCGTTACTACGTTGGATTCCTGTTCGGTACGCGAAAAGCTGCCACGTGTTAGATGAGCCACCTGAATTGCGTGACACAACCAACAAACTTAAATTTCTATATATATAAAGCACCCGTTTTTGTGAGTAATGGACTGACAGGAGGGAGATTTACAAAAAAATCTCACATTGTGACATGGGGGTATGCGAGAAGCTCTTACGAATTAACACGTGTCATAATGATGTCACAGTTTATATTTTATTATTTTTAGATAATTTTTATTACACGCGGCATATTTTTATGTATATGTTTCTATTTTTGTTCTTTTCCTATTTCTAGGTATATAATATCCGTTTAATTCAGTTTCAAATAATATTTTGATAGTTTGTCATGCCCGCTCGCGAAGCGCAGGATGTCAACTAGTTCCTTATAATTCATAAGGGTGGGCAAACCGCGGTTTGGTGGTGAAAACCTTCGAACCGCTATCAAATTAGGGGTTCGTGATGGTTTGATAGTTTTGTAAATCACCACCAAACCGCAAACCATTCAAATCGCAAGCAGCGCGATCGCGGTTTGCACAATTTGATCGATCGATTTTGCGGTTTAATTTCCTCTGCAACATATTTTCAACAAAAAAAATTGTCATACATTCCATAAAAATTCATACATGTCCATCTACAAAAATACAACAAAATATATGTCCATACATGACCATCCACCAAAATGCCCTTCGGTTTGCACGGTTTGGCGGAGCGAATTGACAAATTGCGTTTGAGTAATAGGGTTAGGGGTTTTGGGGGTGTGAAATTATGAAGATTCCTAAAATGTCCTTTGGTTTGTTGAACCACGTTTTTTAGAAATGAAAATCACCACCAAATCGCGGAATCGCAGTTTTAAAGTTTTTTAAACCACCTCAATCCGCTAATTTAAAAAATCAGACCATACCATGCGGTTTGAACAGTTTTGCAAAGACTATTGTTCACCTACTTAGAAGAAATCAAGGTAAGGAGTAGCTTGGTGTTTTCACAGGAAGAGTTTGTGTTGTGGAGCGGCCTAAGAGCATCTCCAATGGGGTTGTGGATTAAGGATGGATGTGTGCCACGTTGGACTAAATAGACATTGAGGAGAAAAAACTTTTTCTAATGGAGATGTGGATTGAGAATGTGCAAGTGACGTGGCATAAGAAAAGGTAGACAATGTCTATCGGACCCTCTAGATCTAGAGGGTGCAATAGACAATGTGCACTACGCCACGTCATTCAAAAACTAAAAAAATAACTGGCAATGAAAAGAGAAATCGAAAAAAAAAAATAGCAACAAAGCATTATATACTTTGCGTTTTGTTTGTAAACATATACTTTGGCTTCGTTTGGTTCTTTTTTGCTAACTTACAGTGTGAGTTAGGAGTTATCTCCTTGAGGTTAACTTTTTGGAGTTAATATTTTCATGTTTGGTTCAACTTTAAACTCGTTGGGAAGTTTCAAATTTTTAAACAATAAAAAATATGAATTGACATAAATAGCCTTCAAACAAGAAGAGATGGGTAACAAATGAGTCATTAATGAGGGGTAATTGTGCCCACAACTCCTGAGAGATAACTCCCTAGGGGTGGTGGGGATATATCTCACACCCTAGGGTCTAAGTTGAGAGATAACTTGCAAGCAAGTTGGACAACCAAACAAGATTAGTTCCAAACTCTATGTAAGTTATCTCCAGGGAGATAACTCCACCCCTAACCAAACAAAGCTTTTATGTTTTTCCTCAAAAAAAAAAAAAAAAAAAAAAAAAACGTATACTTTTATGTTTCTTTTTTTTAGTTTTTTTTTTGTATTTATCAAGATATATACAAGGACAATCACAAATAACTTTTATATAAAAAAATAAATACAAACAACCGAAATTTTGTTTCCAAAATTGGTTATCGGTTCTTTATACATAGAAATAATTTGTATGTATAATCGTTTAGTAATTATTTATATATATTTTAATAAGTAAATAAAAGTTGTCGCGTCATGAATAAAAGGTGCAATCTACAGTATCCATTGAAGACCATTTTCACTATGAAATGTGTATTTATGCCACGTAATCTAGACATCCTCTCCACATTAATGACGTCACATAATCTAGACATCCCTCTATATTGATGATGTGGCGACAATCCACATGCAACCCTAATCCACATTTACCATTGGAGATGCTCTAAGCATTCATCAGTTCAATCACAGTAGTTGGTGACTTGAGATCAAGGTAAGAGGGTATTTTACAATTTTATTTTAATTTTGATCAATTTATCACGAATTTAACTCACCCTTAATTAGTTTTTTTTTTTTTTTATTTGAATTTTTCGATGATGTTGTATTTTGATTTCTACTACTCTTGCTAATTTATATTTCATTAGGCAATGTCGAACGAGAACTGATGTGAAGTTCTTTACTATTGAACCAACTGATCTGACTGTTGATAATATCATTCTTCTTATGCAATTTTATTTCATGTTCTATAGATCGACAAACTGTTCAAACTAGTATAAATTAATTTTTTTAATATCCTTAATTAATTTAATGAATGTCACGTAATGAGAAGCTTGACCACGCTTTCTTGTCCACAATGCAAATAAACTAACTTGAAGTGTATTAATAAATTATTTCTAATATCCTACATTTACTTATATATTTAATAAGGGATATGATGCAAATCAAAATGAGATCTCCTAACATGCATTTATCTGTAATTTTCAACATGGAGTTGTGAAGCACATGCATGACATTAGTTAATTGAATTGAGACATATACAGAGATGGTTATAAGAAAAAAACTCAAAGTTGGAAAAGTAAACACACAATCATAATGGTCTTTCCAACATCAGAACCTAGCTAATTCTCACGTTTTACTTGAATGTTGAACTAAAAGTATATATAGATAACTAACTAATAATAAAAAATGTACTCATTAAAAAATCACATTTCTTTGCTTTTTATTTGAAGTGTTTTTTATTTATCACAAATTATGGAGTATACAACAACATACATAAGCCTCATTTTCAAATTATAAATTAAAAGGTATATTTTTTCAAATAAATAAATTAAATATTTAATTAGAAGTGTACATATATTGCAACAACACCAACAACAAAATTTCAGTCTCAAATTTGTTTTTCAAGAAAATCGCTTTTATTCATTCAATCATTCAAAAATGTACGACCTTTAGTAAATATCAAAAAGATTTCTTAAAAAAATATCAAGAAGATATATCAATCACATTGAACCCCAAACTTAGCTAGCTAGGTTGACTAAGAAATAAAAGTGCACCTCTCCTCGTTCTCACTAAAAAGGGTTACAAAAATATTGTATATATGAGTTTTTTTTTTGTAGATATTGTATGAGTTGTTTAATTTATACATAAGAAAAATAAAACAATATATTAGATCTATCAAAATTAAAATGAAAATATTTTTTTTGGCGATTAACTTGCATGATAATGCCAAAATACATCTATAGAGGTGGAAGAGATATCTCTTGCCAAAAAATAAGATTTAGAGAGGTCCGATAAGAAAAAAAAATTCCATGATAATAATAATAAAAGAATGCTAGCATGGTCCAACAAGGGTACGCAACTAACTCAGCACTAACATTTGGTTAATTGTCGTCTTTGAAAGTTAATCGATTATACCGACCATGCCATAAAAAAAAAAAAAATGACAAACAAACAAAAAAAAGTCTTTTTGGTGGGCCCCTCAGCAACTGACTCAGCTGTATAAACTTGCTACAAGGGCACGCTAGTATTTTTTATAACAAGAAAAACGTTAGGATGACACCCTGATGACTTGGCGTGAGACCCCACATCTATGAGAATCGTCGTGCACGCTTCGATATACACACCACGCATATTATGCATCAAGAATTATTTTACACACACTCATTTTTATATTTTTAAATGGGGCCGCGAGTCACGTCACAAGAGTATCACTTTGGTGTCATTCTAGTATTTTCCTCATAATAATATATTGCAAAAAAATAAAAAAAGGAAGAGCCCCAACTCCCAAGGCGCGAAGCAGCTGAGTGCCTAGACCTGTCTCACAGAGTAGTAAATCCCTGTCAAGGGAAGTGGTCAAGGAGACGCACGTGGAGCACATGCAGATTGTGGCGATGAAGATGAGATGCAATACTATCGTGGGACCCACTCGCCCAAACCCTATCAAAACTAACCACGGTTACTTCCCAACCCATCACCATGGTTAAATGTCATGAAAACAAGAGGCAAAACAGAGCAACCCAACCCAATCCAACCACACCTCGCAACGTGTTTGTGTTGTTATTTGTGTTTCACGAGCCAAGCAAAGCAAAGCAAAGCAAAGCAAGATACATGTGAATGAAAAACAGAGCAAAAGAAGCTCGTGCGTTTCATCAATTCAGTCGAAATTCGTCGATTCATTCGCTCCAGTCGTTGCTTTTTATTGAATTTCTCGGTATATGAGTCAGTGAACCTTCTTTTCTGCTCAGTTTCTGTGAATTTCTTTTTGGGCATTTCGAATTGCTGCTGTGGTTTTATGTTTCCTTTTCGATTTGTATGAGATTATGGACCTGTGATGCATTTATTTTGTGAAATTTGGGTTTTGCGAGATCTGAAGTCATGGGTGGAAGAGAAAACAAAGAAAACAGAGAAAGCAGAGAAGATAGTGGGTTTTTTGGGTTTTTTTGGGTGAATTAGTTGGTTTTGGAATCTGGGTAGGACCGATTTGGGTGTTTTGTGGGGAAATCTGATCTGGGTAGTTGTTGGTTTTTGATTTTGGGTTGAAATTTTTGTAGGGTCTGTTGGGTTTTTGCTTGTTTGGGATGAAAACAGAGGTGGGGATTGGTGTTGTTGGTGGTGGTGGAGGGGTTTGGAGTGATGAGGACAAGGCCATGGTGGTGGAAGTTTTGGGAGTTAGGGCTTTTGATTACTTGACAACATGCACAGTGTCTTTGGAGGGATTGTTAGGTGGTGTTGGGAGTAATGAGGGTTTGCAGGAGAAGCTCTCATGGATTGTTGAAAACCCTAACAATGATTCTAGTTTCAGTTGGAACTATGCAATTTTTTGGCAAATTTCAAGGTCTAAGTCTGGTGATTTGGTGTTGGGTTGGGGAGATGGGTGTTGTAGAAAAGAAGGGGAAGAATCAAACCCTAACCCGATTTCGAAACCCCCGTTTTACGACGAATTGAGGAGGAATACTAGGAAAACTGTTCTTGAAAAGCTTCACGCATTCTTTGCAGGATTAGATGAGGAGAACTATGTGCTTGGATTGGATTATGTTACTGACATTGAAATGTTCTTCCTTGCGTCGATGTACTTCTCGTTCCCTTGTGGGAAAGGCGCCCCGGGGAAGGCTTTGCAGAATGGGAAGCATTTATGGCTTTCGGATGCATTGAAGTCGTCTCCTGAATACTGCGAGCGCTCGTTCCTCGCGAGGGCGGCTCGGATTCAGACTTTTGTTCTTGTTCCTACTAATACTGGTGTGGTAGAATTAGGGTCTGTGAAATCAATGCCTGAGAATTTGGAGGTGTTGTGGAATATAAGATCCATGTTTTCGATGGTTCCTCCCGCCGCCATTCAGCTCAAGCCCATTACTGCAGTTGTGGTGAAGAATGAGAAAGAAAATGGGGTTGTCTCGAATTTTAATTTCGGGGATAGACAAGATGAATGCCCGAAAATTTTCGGATACAATTTGAATCCTGTTTATTCGAATAAGATGGATGAGAGGGTTATAAATGGGATGCCGATTGCAATTGATCGAAACAGTAGGAATGGTACACCAATGGGGATGGCGAAAGAGGGTTGTTACGGTTCTCAAAATGCAGATAGTAATCAATCAAAGTTCGGTAATGGATTCATGGCGACAGGCAACGGGAATGTTCCGACTAAGAAGTCGTTTGCTTGCAACAATCGGATCATAGAAGACGTTGCGAGGAGCCAATTCCAGCCTCAAAAGCAGCCATACAAACAAATCGATTTCTCAGAAGGAACAACTCCGAGGGCCTCCATGGTCGCTTGGCCTAGCACAGCCGTCGAATCAGATCACTCAGACCCTGAAGTATCATGCAGAGAAGACCAAGCTGGTCCTGAGCAAAGGCCTAAGAAGCGGGGTCGAAAGCCTGCTAATGGAAGAGAGGAGCCCCTCAACCACGTCGAAGCAGAAAGGCAGCGTCGGGAGAAGCTTAATCAGAGATTCTACGCGTTGAGAGCCGTGGTACCTAACATATCCAAGATGGACAAAGCATCCTTGTTGGGAGATGCCATCTCCTACATTACTGAACTCCAGAATAAGCTCAAGGACATGGAGGCTGAAAGACATAATCTTGAAAACCCTTCAAATGTCGACATTAAAGTCGAAGATGATGAGGTTACTGTAAGAGTGAGCTGCCCAGGCGACGCACACCCTGTATCGAGAGTCCTTCAAACGCTCAACGACTCGAGAGTCACTCTACTGGACTCGAAAGTTTCCGCAGCCAATGACACGGTGCTCCATACATTCGTCGTCAAGTCTCAAGGACCGGAGCAGTTGATGAAAGATAAGTTGATCGCCGCATTTTCTTGTGATCACAGCATGTTACAGCCATTGTCATCAGTAGAGTAGTCATTGATTCAGATCCCAGAATGGGAAATGAAGCAACTATCAATATGTTTTCTTATGAATTAGTTCTTTTTGACAGTTATAGTTATAGCTAACATTTTGTTAGCCAGGTAGTATAGATCATTCATATATATTAATATATAGAATATATATATATATACTTCAGCATGTAAAACCAAATATATTAGCAACACAAGAGTATCAATTATTTTAATAACTTACTATTATGATATTGTTTCTTTGATAGAATGTCATAAAATTGATTCATATCTGTGAAATTGTGATTTCTAATTTGTGCTATTCAGTTTATGATTTCAATTATTCTTGTGCTCAAGACCTTGGAAAGGTTGATAAATACTCTTCAGTTTAATTATGGTAACAATTTTATAGTTGTTGCTGCACATGTAGGACCTGCAAGTATTCAATTGAGAATAAAAGGCACTAAAGAAATCTGTTTTTCACAGAGTTTGTGTGGCTTCACTTAAGTTGGTGGATAAGGTCTTCAAGTGTCGGTTCCTTCTCATAAACTCATACCACCCAATGCAGTAAGATAAAGCAATTCTTTCTCCCAGCATAGAGGGCCTTATTTCCCCAACAAACATTTAAGACTCTTGGAACTTTGTAATCATGCTATGTTCAAGATATGTGCTTCAAATTCTTTGGTAAGCAGCAAAGGACATCAGTTTTGTTACTTAGGGCTATCTAGGGCTTTCCCCCTTCTTTTTGATTTTCGTAGGTGTCTGAATCTTTTTCACTCCGAGATTCTCTTTTTTTTTTTTGACTTCATCAAGGGTCGAACTCACTGTTGGGGCATGTGCCCTAGGTCAATCCATTAACTGTATTTATGAATACTTTTAGTTAATAAAATAGAGGATTTCATTTGCTGTTTATTATAATTAATTTGCATGTTTACATTATAATAAGATCCATGGGTATTTACAGAAATATCCTAAATGTCCCTAGTCGATAGTACTTGTTAGGGAACAAAGTACTGGACCGACCCGCTGTGAGGACATCACATGGATTAAGTCATTGTTGTTTCTCATGATATGTATATTTTTCAGTCATCTGACTTGAGATTACCAGAGACTTCAACATTAGGAACACAATGATTTGACACAATCAAACGTTGTCTTTAACCAGGACGATTATAAAGATTGTGATTGGTTATCTTGTGTGAGCAATGTGATGAAGTTGTGTAATCGAGATAGAATTTGTCCCTCTCATATAAAAAGAGATATCCAAGTGGATCCCTCGATGTGTTAGATCGTTGAAAGGCTAGTCTAAGTGAATTGATATTGATCAATGTCACTTGGATATTTTCAAGATACCTAGAGATCGAGACTATTACGATTGAACATGTTGGATGACAATTTCATGCCTTATGTTTGATCAAAAGGTTATCGTGTGACAAAAGGATGTTATATACACTATTGATTAGATTGTATCGATTTGATATTCGTACAACTTGGGTAGTCATAATGTCTTGCTAGAGGCCGCTTATGACTTGTATACCAAAATGTGTTTTGGTACACTGCCAACGTTGTATGAGCCTATTGGGTCGCACACTAAGAATAGTTTTGCGAGATTTTAAGATGGTTCAGAAAAACGAATTTTATATGATAAAATTCATGACAGAAACGTCCTTGTGGTGTATTATACTTATACTTCTTTAAGTAAAAGTATATGTGTAATTTACTTAACCGTCTATATACAAGAGTTGTATAAATATACGCTTTAAGTTAGAACACACGTATGAAAAATTAAGGGTCGAAACTCTATTTTCGTTTTAGAAATGAATTAGGGTTTTCTGGTTCGCTCTGGATCGTTTTGGAGAGAAACAAAAAGGTTTGGTATTCTTTCGAAGCTAGCACTTCGAATCTCTCGCTTCGTTCGTGTGTGTGATCTTGGTAGAGGCGTTCGTCGTTGGCAGCGCCTTAGAGATCGATCAACCTTCAAAAAGGTATATTGCGACCGAGGTATGATTAAATTTTCATGGTTTAAACGTTTTTAATGGAATTAGATTCGGATCCTGTTGTGGTTTTTGTCAAAATCGCTTTGTAATTTTCGCTGTGTATGAACCCCAAAACCCAACAGAGTGGTATCGAGCCTTCGAGTTCGATTCCATTAAATTCATTGCATGTTTTCTTCGATATATACATGATATATGATTGAAAGCATGTTAATAGTTGATGTATACGTGATATACATAAGTTTTCTGTGAGATTTATTATCATGTTTTGTGTATATGATACATATATTCGTGATTTAATTGAAATCAATTTCGTACATGCTAGTAACCATGTTAAGTTAATTCAAATAATTTTAATGAATTGAATTTCGTGTTAGTGATCCATGACACCATTAGGTATAATCTTTATTTTTCGTGTATTGATGCATGGATGAAATCTCTGTAATTCAGTATGCATATTTATTTTACATTGTTTAAGTTTCTTAAATTGTATAAGTCTTAATATTAATTCGAAACTAATATGATTATATTCGATTGAGATAGTAGTTCATGATTCAATTACATGTTTGTGATTATTTGGATGAGGATCGAAATTGCAAATAATTATTTTTCGAAATTATTTATTTATCTCGTTATATCTATTCTGTTATGAAATTTTTATTTGATAAGAGATAGATAACAAATTAGATTAGGAGATATTAGCAAAATCGGTTTCGTTATCCCTATTGGATAGGAGATAAATATCGAGAATTTTGTTATTTGAGATATGCTAGGATTCAAATATCTGAAGTCCTAATTGGATTAGGATAAGATGATTAGTTAGATGTGGGCCCGAGTTAATTAAAATATTTTAATTGACTTAATTCGGATAAATTAAGGGGTTAATTTAGGATAATAAAATCAGCGAAAAATATGATTTTCTATAGCGAATTTTAATTTTTGGAATTGAAATTCGTCTCCTAAAAAAAAAAAACGGGCGCGCGCTTCTGTAGATACCCGTCTCATTGATGGCCAATGGGATCATTGTCTTACTAATCCTATCGCACGGAAATTCTTTTATTAGTTAACAGTATAAAAAATTCCAAATTGTTTAGTGATTGAACAAATCAATAAAAATATATGATATTTCATTGTTTACATAAAATCACTAAACTGAATAAAATCCCTCTATTAAATTTTAAGTCTCGAGTCATCCATTTTAAACACTTGTTAAGGCCTTGATCACACTAATATAGTTTCAGCCATAGCTGGGTGTATTGTGTTATCTTGGTGAGACAAGTTGGGTAAGAGTTACCTAAATGTTTAAAATGGTCCGACTTAATAAAGCTTTCAAAATAGTTTTGAGCTTTAGGCACATGATGAGATAAAAAAACATGTTAAGACATAAGATGTCCCTTATCTCATAAAAATATTTAAAATTACATAAGATGTAATTGGTAACTGTTACCTACCTAAATAATCTAGTTCTGTGTTTCATGTCATAGCTGTCATAGAATTAGGTGAAATATGGATTTTAGTCCCCTAAATAAACAGTATGTTTTAGGAGGGTTGTTAATTTAGTGGGAGTCTATTCATTTATACTAAAATAAAATTTGCATAATCTTTATTGTAGATCAATGGCCTCTTCAAGTAACAATAATCTCCTGTCACTGCGATCCATCATTGAGAAGGATAAGCTATATGGGACTAACTTTCTTGACTGGTTCAGAAACTTGAGAATCGTTCTCAAGCATGAACGCAAGTTGTATGTCCTGGATGCTTCGATCCCCGAGGACCCACCAGCCAATGCTACGAAAGTTTGTGAAGGATGCGCATAATAAGCATGTCAACGATTCTCCGATGTTGCATGTATTATCGGCAACTATGGTTCCGAACTTCATAAGGACATGAAACTAATGGAAGCCTACGACATGGTTGTAATTGAAGGAAATGTTCCAACAAACAAGCTAGGCAAGAAAGGTTCGAGACAATCAAGAACCTACATTCTTGCAAGATGACCGATGGTGCGTCGGTTAGTCCTCATGTTCTCGAAGATGAAGGGCTATGTTGACCAGCTTGATAGACTCGGATTTCCCATAAGCGAAGATTTGGCTACGGATTTGATCCTGAATTCATTACCGGAGAGTTACTCACAATTTGTGATGAACTACAATATGAATAATATGGAGAAATCAATTTCAGAGTTGCATCTGATGCTCAAAACTGCTGAAAAAAATATCAAGAAACCCTCTAGTAATATGTTGATGGTCCAAAAGGGAAAATGAATGAAGAAGAAAGGCAAAGGCAAGGCTAAAGTTGCCAAGGCTGCTGCTGCACCTGTCGCAAAGCCTGTGGAACAAGTCAAGCCCCAGCCTGTTCCTGCTTCAAAACACCCAAAAGAAAAGAAAGGAAATTGTCATTTCTGCCATGCACCTGGACATTGGTTCAGAAATTGCAAACTCTATCTGGAAGATCTAAAGAAGAAAAAGGGTAATGCGACTACCACTACAAGTATTTATGTTATTGAAATTAATTTATCTACTAGTGATTCATGGGTATTAGATACCGGATGTGGATCTCACATTTGTATAAATGTGCAGAGACTCACCAGAAGTAGAAAGTTGAAGAAAGGAGAAGTCATCCTCCGCGTAGGGAATGGAGCAAGAGTTGCTGCCCTGGCTGTTGGATCATATGACTTAATCTTACCTAGTGGACTTATTTTAACTTTTAATAATTGTTATTTTGTGTATCTGCCATGAGCAGAAACATCATTTTGTTTCATGTTTGGATATGGATGGTTTTGATTTTATTATTGCGAATAATATATGTTCCATTTCTCGTAAAGGCATATTTTATGCAAATGCTGATTTGTGTGATGGTCTTTATATTCTAAGCATGAAAATGTCCACTGATATCATATAGATCTTTAACATAAATACAAAGAGATTCAAGTCAAATGATTTGAATCAAACCTATCTTTGGCATTGTCGTCTCGGGCACATAAATGAGAAACGCATAACGAAGCTCCATAAAGATGGACTTCTAGATTCATTTGATTTAGAAACATATGAAACGTGCGTATCTTGTTTACTAGGCAAGATGACTAAAAGTCCCTTTACTGGACACAGTGAAAGGGCAAGTGATTTATTGGGTCTAATACATACTGATGTATGCGGTCCTATAAACACAATGGCTAGAGGAGGTTATCAATACTTCATTACATTTACTGATGATTTCAGCAGATATGGTTATGTATATCTTATGAAACATAAAGTTGAATCATTTGAGATGTTTCGAACGTTTCAAAATGAAGTGCATAATCAACTTGGTAAAACTATCAAAACACTTGGTCGGATCGAGGTGGTGAATATTTGAGCCAAGAATTTGATGATCATCTTAGAAATTGTGGGATTGTCTCCCAATTGACTCCACCAGCAACTCCACAATGGAATGGAGTTTCTGAAAGGAGAAATCGAACCTTATTAGATATGGTTCGATCTATGATGAGTCATGCAGATCTTCCATTATCCTTTTGGGGTTATGCATTACTTAACTCGCAGCTTTCACTCTAAATCGAGTTACTTCTAAAGCGGTTGATAAAACACCATATGAGATATGGTACGGGAAGAGACATAGTTTGTCTTTCCTTAAGATTTGGGGTTGTGAGGCTTACGTAAAGCGACAAGTCTCAGAAAAACTAGCACCTAAATCTGACAAGTGTTTATTTATGGGGTGTCCTAAGGAAACAAATGGATATTACTTTTATAATCCCTCTGAGAACAAAGTGTTTGTTGCTCGATATGGTGCATTTATGGAAAAACAGTTTATTTCAAAAGACACTAGTGGGAGAGAAATAAATCTTGAAGAAGTTCAAGAATCACAGATAAACATTGAACCGCTACTGGAAGTTCAACAACGTTATGAACCAGTTGAACCTCCACAAGTGACACAAGGCCCACGTAAATCTGGTAGGGTAAGACATGAGCCAGAGAGATTCGGATTTCTCATTACTGATAGTCGTGATGTGTTGCTTATGGATCAAAATGAGTCCACCACTTATTAGGAGGCTATGTCTGGACTAGACTCAGATAAATGGCTAAGTGTCATGAACTTCGAGATGCAATCCATGTATGATAACCAAGTTTGGAACTTGGTTGATTTACCTGAAGGTGGTAAGACCATTGGATGTAAATGGGTTTTCAAGAAAAAATCGACATGGATGGCAAAGTGCATACTTTTAAAGCAAGACTTGTAGCAAAAGGTTTCAGGCAGACTCAAGGTGTTGATTATGATGAAACTTTTTCGCCAGTAGTCATGCTTAAATCCATAAGAATTTTAATTGTCATTGATGCATATTATGACTATGAGATATGGCAAATGGATGTAAAAACAACATTTCTTAATGGAAAGCTGCTTGAGGACGTGTATATGACACAACCTGAAGGTTTTGTACATCCTGAGAATTCTAGGAAGGTATGCAAGCTTCAAAGATCCATTTATGGATTAAAGCAAGCTTCTCGGAGTTGGAATCTTCGTTTTGATGAAGCAATCAAGGATTTTGGTTTTATTAAGAATGAAGATGAGCCTTGTGTATACAAGAAGGTCAGTGGGAGTGTAGTTGTTTTTTCGGTACTGTATGTTGATGATATATTACTCATTGGAAATGACATCCCAACATTGTAGAATGTCAAGTCTTGGTTATGGAAGTGTTTCTCAATGAAAGACTTAGGTGATGCAGCCTATATCCTAGGGATAAGGACTATAGGGATATATCTAAGAGGCTAATCGGTCTAAGTCAGAGTGCTTACATAGACAAGGTGCTGAATATGTTCAATTTGCAAGACTCTAAAAGATGATTGTTGCCAATGTCTCATGGCATAAGTCTCGGCAAGATTCAATGTCCTAAGACAAATGACGAACGAGACCGTATGAATAAGATTTCGTATGCATCAGCTATTGGATCTATCATGTATGCCATGCTATGCACTCGACCTGATGTATCATATGCTTTGAGCACTACAAGCAGATATCAGTCAGATCCTGGTGAGAGTCACTGGATAGCAGAACATTCTTAAATACTTAAGAAGGACTAAGGAAGTGTTCTTGGTCTATGGAGGTTTTGAAAATGATCTAGTTGTAAATGGTTACACATATGCAAGTTTTCAAACTGATATAAATGATTTTAGATCGCAGTCTGGATATGTGTTTACTTTGAATGGGGGTGCAATAAGTTGGAAAAGTTCGAAGCAAGAGACTGTGGCAGATTCTACAACAGAAGCTGAGTATATTGCAGCGTCCGATGCAACAAAAGAGGCAGTTTGGATCAAAAAGTTCATTTTTGAACTAGGTGTGGTTCCAAGTATTGCTAACCTGTTTGTTTGTATTGTGACAATAACGGGGCAATAGCACCAGACCAAGGAACCTAGATCACACCACAAATCCAAACATATACTCGGACGTTTTCATCTCATCGAGAAATTATTGAGAGGGAGACGTGAAGATTTGCAGAGCACCGAAGACAACGTTGGATCCATTGACAAAAGCTCTTCCACAAGCAAAACATGATGGTCATGTTAGATCATTGGGCATTAGATGCATGTATGATTGGCCCTAATGCAAGTGGGAGATGTTGGGCATGTGCCCTAGGTCAATCCATTAACTGTCTTTATGAATACTTTTAGTTAATAAAATAAAGGATTTCATTTGTTGTTTATTATAATTAATTTGCATGTTTACATTATAATAAGATCCATATGTATTTACAGAAATATCATAAATGTCCCTAGTCGATCATTATACTGGGAATTATAATGAATTAAAACTAGTGTGAGTCTTGATTGATGATTATATGATGATTATACGTATAGGGATACGAATCAAGATCACGAAAGTACTTGTTAGGGAACAAAGTCTTGGGACCGACCACATTGTGAGAACATCACATGGATTAAGTCATAGTTGTTTCTCATGATAGGTATATTTTTCAATCATCTGACTTGAGATTACCAGAGACTTCAACATTAGGAACACGGTGATTTGACACAATCAAACGTTGTCTTTAACCAGGACGATTATAAAGATTGTGATTGGTTCTTGTGTGAGCAATGTGATGAAGTTGTGTAATCGAGATAGAATTTGTCCCCTCTCATATAAAAAGAGATATACAAGTGGATCTCTCGATGTGTTAGACTGTTAAAAGGCCTAGTCTAAGTGAATTGATATTGATCAATGTCACTTGGATATTTTCAGTCTACCCTAGAGATCGAGACTAGTACGATTGAACATGTTGGATGACAATTTCATGCCTTATGTTTGATCAAAAGGATATCGTGTGACAAAAGGATGCTATATACACTATTGATTAGGTTGTATCGATTTGATATTCGTACAACTTGGGTAGTCATAATGTCTTACTAGAGGCCGCTTATGACTTGTATACCAAAATATGTTTTGGTACACTGCCAACGTTGTATGAGGCTATTGGGTCGCACACTAAGAATGGTTTTGCGAGATTTTAAGATGGTTCAGAAAAATAAATTTTATATGATAAAATTCATGAAAGAAACGTCCTTGTGGTGTATTACACTTATACTTCTTTAAGTAAGGGTATATGTGTAATTTACTTAACCGTCTATATACAAGGGTTGTATAAATAGACGCTTTAAGTTAGAACACACGTATGAAAGATTAAGGACCGAAACTCTATTTTCGTTTTAGAAACGAATTAGGGTTTTCTGGTTCGCTCTGGATCGTTTTGGAGAGAAACAAAAAGGTTTGGTATTCTCTCGAAGCTAGCACTTCGAATCTCGGCCGCCGTTCGTGTGTGGACTGCTGGTAGAGGGCGTTCGTCGTTGGCAGCGCCTTAGAGATCGATCAACCTTCAGAAAGGTATATTGCGACCGAGGTATGATTAAGTTTTCATGGTTTAAACGTTTTTAATGGAATTAGATTCGGATCCTGTTGAGGTTTTTGTCAAAATTGTTTTGTAATTTTTGCTGCGTATGAACCCCAAAACCCAACACTCACAACCTCCCCAAAGGGCCCAAACCTTGTCTTTGCCAAGTGATGTCTCGTCTCTCTCACCAGAGTTGCTTTGGTCGAGTTTATCTCTTATTAAATGTAATAGTTTTATTCAAACTTTTTTTCCTTTTTTTTTTTAGGTAAACTTAAGCATACATTTATGAGAAGGGAATGTATCAAGTTTGTCCCTTGAGTTTTTGGTTGCTCTAATCTTGAAACAACAAAACTTCAATTCCGAATTAGTTGGGGTTGACTAACAAATGAATTTTTCTGGGCAACAAATAGACACTAACAACCCTATGAAAAGAATTCAATTGTAATTCCTTTTTTCTTCAATGACCCCCTAAGCTTTACAAAAGTGGTCCATGGTTTTGTGAGTTGGAGTAGGAATAGGTTGAGAACTATTGATCCTGGCCTTTATGGTCCAGCCCTTCACTTTGCTTATTTCATGACTATACAACATGCCAACAACAACAACAACATTTATAACAACAATTATAGATCATTCATGCCCTTTTCTCATTATTTCTCTAAGGGTCTGCCATAAATGAGCATAACATGTCTGGATTCTCAGTGGGTGAAAATAGTTATGATCCTTCACAAAACCATTCCTTATTTGGAAACACTATTTTGAAATACAGTTGAATACATGCTTTAAGGTCATTTGGTCCCAACTAAAACGTACAATATGACCTGGCATTCTCTTTGGTTTTTTGACCATGTGGGCAACATTACTTTTGGCCAACTAACATTTTTTCTTGTCTGATGTTGTTCCTATCAAAGCTTTATGGACCATTTTCTTGGTGATCTTTTTTTTTTTTTATTTGAAAGATATTTAAGGTATCTGCCACTGCAAAGAATCATTTGAAGAAAATCAAAGAAGTAAAGAAGAAAAGAAGATCAAATATTACTGTATACAGTCCTACATAGTGCTTTTGTTTCTTAGGATTAGAGCAAAGGATTAGAGCAAAGTAAAGCAAACTTTAACAAAATCATGATTATTAAATGGGTATCAAGAAAATCTCATTCAAAGCAAAAGATATGCTTTTGATTGTATTCTTTTGTCGCCTAGGATTAGAACAACGTTGAGTAAGCTTTATGGATTTGTTATTTGGTGAAGGGCATCAACAATGTCACAACAATGTCACACCACAAAACACATCGACTCACAAGAGCCTTCCGTATGACCTCAACCAGCATGTTATACATCTAAATCTGTATATACCCGCATCCCAAGACACTCATGGATGGCTCTCATGAGTCTATATGTCTTGTGGTGTGCCATGTTGTCATTCCAGCACTTCTCCTTACCTTATCAGCTAGCCCCTGTTGTACACTTTTTTAGGTAAGGTGGGGACGTATGTAATGATTGAAATATTGGAATTCCCTAACTAAATAAATGCACCATATTCTACTAAATTTTACTAGGCTTTTTCAAACAACATTAATTAGGTCCCCAAGACATCTACACAAGAAATTAGGCATGTTAGAAAATTATAGACCTTGGGGACACAAGTATAAGTAACATTAAGTCCCTCTTCTCTCTACAAAGAGTTGAACCTAATGGGGGTGAAGAAACCTTGTGACCAACCAAGTTATAGATCACTGATGGAATCGACCTATCATTTTCGAATGCAAGCATAAGGTACCACCTTCGTCGCGGAGATGCATTGCGCGACCAACTAAATTGTAGGTCACTGTCAAAGGATTTTGAATAAGAGATACAAGATGAACTTCTGTGATTATAAAAAAACATCATTAGAGCATTTCCGGGCATGTCATGTAGACAAAACATTTCAGTAGCTCAACCTGAGAAAAGCTCAAGCGCATGCATATTTCACCCTTCTAATATGACTTCACCAAAACTTCATCTTAATGCCAGAGTAAGCCGTAAATCCAGCGGCGATGCACAAAATGAAGGAGTAAGAGAACAAGATAGCTAAGGCAGTTGTCGATGAGGCAGCGATGGTATCAAATTGCATGTTAACCAAGCCGGTGAGTATATTGGCCTGCAAAGAGAAAAAAATTGAAGATCACCTACTGCTCAACCATTTGAAGAGTATATCTATACAATGAGACTCTCACAAATTATTCCAAAATAAGACTTACCAGTAGAAATATCCCTAATAAATTCTGGTTGAATGCTTCTTCGAGCACCGATCTCCTTTTTCCAGGAATGAAATCTATAAGCGTTAAAATTGCTAGTACCTGCGTAAAACCAACCAACCAACCAAAAAATGAGAAGATCTGTTGGTTTATATGGCATGTTCATGCAACATAGATAAGAATGAAAGGATCTACTCGCCATCCATCCTAATACAACTATAAATTGCCAAAAATATCTAATGCAGCAATTGACCACCTCAAGTAATAATATTTAGTGTTCAAATCAGCGTGGATACACTCGAGGATGCTACTCAATGAGTTAGCAAAGAAAGGCTGAAACGATGGCATGCTTTTGTAGTTTTACGAAATTGTTCTTTCACTCCATGCGGTTGAACTCTAAGCGACACCAGTTCATCAGAAGAGAGAGACTGTAAATTTGCAACCAATGTAAAAATGAGAATTACCTGAAAATTCTGAGCCAATATAAAAGTAATATACGATAGGTTGCACTGCAGCAGAAGTTTACCACAAGCTTATATCAGTTAATGAATAATAATTCCTCAGTTCTTATCAATAAAAAAAATATGGGAAGAGAAAGGAAAAAAATGTTAAATAGTCTAATAATCTTTACCATTCTACGAGAAACTCGTTCAATACACTTGTCAAAAATGACAGTTAATAACCTGTAACATAAATATAAGAAACCAAAAACAGTCATTACATTTTCAGAAAACTTGGAAGAAAGAAAAAGGAGAGCTCTACCTAAGAGCAATATTTTGGAGCAGAGACTTGCCAGAAAAGAATGGAAAGAGTCCAAATTCTAATACTTGTCCAGTGATTGCTGCTTATCTTTTGGCCAGAACTTTTTCCAAAGAATAAGTTGTTTGCCAAGAAGACTCCAATAAGATAAAGACCCCAATACCCTAGCAAGAGGAAAGAATACAAGAAAAATATCTTATCACTAATTGCATGGCAAAGGAACAGCTCTTGAGAAGAAGATTCATGTACAAAATATAATAAAATGAAAGAAAGTTGTATAAAATCAATCGAGTCTCACAACAAACAACAACAACAACATAGCCTCAGTCCCAAATTAATTGGGGTCGGCTACATGGATCAAACTCTTCCATTGTGCTCGATTAAGTGCAACTACACCGGGGCTCCAATGCAGCG
The DNA here is from genome assembly GCA_039657325.1 of Stephania cephalantha. NCBI lineage: Eukaryota > Viridiplantae > Streptophyta > Magnoliopsida > Ranunculales > Menispermaceae > Stephania > Stephania cephalantha. The sequence goes on along the minus strand of CM077577.1, from coordinate 4,212,880 downwards.
CGTCGCTAGGTGGGAAGACCCCAACGTTTATATGTGTTTGATCCATTTCATGAAGAGTGACAAAAATTTTACGTTGGCTGTCAACCTATCACAACCCTCCATATTCTAAGAATGGTGGGCTTGGGGCCTCCCTCCCCCATTTTTCGGGTATGAAAATGGGTTTGGGACCTCCCTTACCCATTTTCTGGTATGGAAAATGGGCGTCAGAGTCCTCCTCCTTTATCCAGACTTGGGACCGGCTATGTAGCGCACATAGTGTTCTACATAAGTGGAGGTATAGGGTGAAACCCAACAAATAATAATAAGTTCTTCCACCTCTGGCTTTCTTATGTGTTTTGAGTTCAGGCATGAAGTCGTTATAAGGACTGTTTAAAGTATACCAAGGCTTTTTAAGTTCTTAAAATCCAAACTCCAGGATAACTCTTTCTCCAAACTTTAAGTTTACTGCTAATTGTACCATCGCCAAAACATGCATGACTCAAGTATATGCCATTGTATAGGAAAACACCTAATTGTCTTTCCTCTCCTTAGAAAAGGTCATACAGAGTACCCCAGGCTTCAGTAACAATAAGGTCTAGGAGAGTTGATCATAGCAGCATACAACCCATTTCAAGAGACCAATTCCAGTGACTCAAGTCAAGGCACAATAGAGAATGACCAAGAATTTATCATTGCACTAATCCACGGCCTGAGCTTGTGTGATGGATGAAACTCAATTAGTCAGTTTCCATTGAAAATGAGTGTAACAGGGGCTTCTTTATTATCTTGTATTAAGATATTTTATAATCAAAAGGGTTAGTTTTTTCCCCTAGATTATATGGCTCCATGATTTTCAGAAAGAGGAAACAAACAAATTTTACTGATAACACAAATCTGCACGGTGCATCTAATTGTGAACCAACAAATAAAGAGAGACGCAATGTTTTCAATGCAGCGAGGCGGTGTTACGCGGTTTAGCCTCGCCTAGTTGAGGCGGGGCCTAGGCGGTGACTAGGCGGCACTAGGCGGCGGAAAAAATATTTAGTTAGACCTCCTTAAGAAATAATTTAATGTTTTTAGAGACCCCTCAACAGTAAGAGGCATACTTTCTCACCTACACGTTCTCACCACCATATTTTCAACTCCACACTTTTCCACACATTTTGAAATAAAAAATATATATATATATATATATATAAATTTATATTTTTTTTTCAAAAAAAATTAAATAATATTTTCAAGCTATTTGCAGATGATATTGTCTTAGTGGATGAAACTAAAGATTGAGTGAATAGGAAATTAGAACTCTGGAGGAATACATTAGAATCTAAAGGCTTTAAGTTGAATAGGACGAAAACCGAATACATGAACTGTGAGTTTAGAAACACTAGACATCGAGATGACGGAGTGGTAAAATTAGGGGAAGTAGAAGTTCATAAGGTAAATCGCTTTAGATACCTAGGATCAATCATACAAAATGATGGTAACATTGAGAATGATGTCACACATAGAACTCAAGCTGGATGGAAGAAATGGCGGAGTGCAACAGGGGTGATTTGTGATCGAAATGTTCCTACTAAGTTAAAAGGATAATTTTATAGGACCGCAATTAGGCCAGCTATGCTCTATGGAAGTGAATGTTGGGCGGTAAAGCAACAACAATTACATAAAATGAACGTAGCATAAATGAAGATGCTTAGGTGGATGTGTGGTAAAACTCGTAAAGATAGAATAAGAAATATAGAAATTCAAAGACAAGTAGGAGTAGCACCAATTGATAAAAAGATTAGGGAAGGGCGGTTGCGGTGGTTTGGTCACCTGCAAAGACGGCCTACAAATGCCCCAACTAGAAAACTTGACTCAATAGAAACACGTAGATATTCGACGAGGTGGCAAACAAAGTTAACATGGGATGCATTAATTAGGAGGGATTTGAATGGTTTGAAAAGCTCACCATCAATTGCACTTAATCGAGCACAATGGAAAAGTTTGATCCATGTAGCATACGACCTCACCGTTAATTTGGGACCATAGGCTATGTTGTTGTTGTTGTTGTTGTAAATAATATTTTCAAGAAAATAAAATAAATAAATAATATTTTCAATTAAAAATATTTTTTAACAATTATTTTCAAGACCACCGCCCGCCTTATTAAGGGCTAGGCGGTGGAAACCCCTAAAGGCCTAAGGCGGCGCCTTGAAAACACTGGAGAGACGTATTAGTTTACAACCGAGATAGTCTTGTACAAATCTAAAAATTATAACATAAACAAGGGCCACATCCATAGAAAAATCTAACTCATAGCCACAGTAAAATTTGCTAGCAGCTATCCAGGAAGCAGCAGCTAAAGCAGATGGCCAACCTGTATTGATAGCTGCAACTTCTTGAGAAAAATAAAAAGCATTCTGCACAGTCCAGAAAGCCCATACAACAGAAACTATTTGATCCTAGAAAATACAAGCATTCCAACTACATGGATATTCAATACTCCTTAACCAGCTTCAAAGCCAAATTTAGAAATCCAACTTGAAAAGAAAAGAAAAGTCCCAGTACATAAATATAACAAACACCATTCAACACTGTAAAGAGGAATTCAAGAAAAAATACCAACCGAATATGCTGAAGATGCCTTCCTTGTTTTGGCTAATTATGCCTGCCGTCCTTTCTTTGGATAGTAGGTATTCATTTAAGCCACATATCAAGCATATCTGGTACCCTGAAGAGTCCGAATTCAGAAAGTTTCTGCAGGAATTAGATTAGAGAACCACTCAAAAGAAATGATACAAGTAACCTGAGATAAAATCAAGTTTTTACCTATGATAATTGATAAACCAACAAAACCACAATATTGAGGACGTATGTTAATAGTCGTTGTTAAGATGGATACAGCCGCAAGAGTGAAAAAGAAATTCCAGTGCACTCCATACTCTCCCACATGAACCTACATTAGATAAATAATTAAATCCCCATATGACAAGCATAATGAAAAAGAGAATGCTTCTCTTATAAGAAAAAGTACTCTTCCAGCGCATGGGACCAAAAATCTTCCATCTCAAAGTTGCAAATTCACAACAGATCAACTAAAGTAACTTCCATATATTTATTTAAAAAAAAAAAAAAAAACTTGCGTAGATTTTAATCAATGAAAGTCCCCATTTTTTGGTTGCCTACAGTGACAGATCCAAAAATTTAGTTAAGAGGGAGAGGGAGGGGGGAGGGATCTATTCAGAGGCTCGAGTACCCTCCCGACCCATCCAACAAGGGTCAGCCTTAGGTTTCAAAATAATATTATAGACCTGAACCCTACCTAAGAATGCTAAAGCTTGATCATTTGACAAGCAGGCCTAGATTTGCATTTTCAGACCAAATCACCCCCACGTGGAACTTATCAAAAACAGAAGTTGTCCAAATCAATGTTTGAGTTAGGCATGCCTAGGCCCACCTAAAACTGGGTCATATAGGGCTTGGGGTGCCACGTAGAATAATTTTGTTCATCAAATAAAAAATATATTAATAAAAATTTTAAATAATATAATAAATTAATAATCATAATTTTTACGATATAAAATAAAATATTGCTGAGACCTAAGAGAAGACAATCAAATTTTGCAATTTTGTCAACAACAACAACAACAATAGCCTCAGTCCCAAATTAACAAAAATTTATATTAGTTCACTTCTCAATGATTTCCTTTTTCTAATCTTTCTCTCAACATTTTTAAGGCTTGAAAGTATAAGAAATGGGGTTTGAGAACTTTTTAACTTGGGCTGAGACTCCCCCAAAGAACTTGGTCTAGAATATTGCATCAGAGAAACTACTGATATAAGATCAACGATAGGAGGGACAAATTTCATTCAAAAACTCAATCCTTGCATTAACTCTCAAGTAAAATGATATGATGATTTGTTGACTCCATACCAAAGCCCTTTTGAGAATCAATGATTTCTAACAACATTTGAATAAACTTTTGAATTTTGGAATCAGTTTTGAGTTAGGTGATTTTATAGCAAATACTTCAAAACCAAAGATGTCCTTTTTGGAGACTGTTCTATCTTAGACTACTTAACGTATGGGATGACAGGCAATCAAAGAACTCAGTCTTTTGAGAGGAAAAGGGTTATAACCACTGTGATCAATTCCGAATCAGCTGAATTTCTAGGAAATACTTTCAATAAAAGGAGTCCTGTTAAGATACAACTTTAGTTAGAGTCATTAAATGCAAGGGCGTGGCGGCTGACAAGAAAGGAACTCAAACTATGGGAGGAAAAGGAAGATGAACATAGGTAGCACATAATTGTGAAGGGTTGCTCCATCGCTGCAATCTGCCAAATGTTTCGCAGGGTGCAGGGAACAGCTACCTTAGTTGTGTTACTAGTGTATGAACAAATAAGCTCTATGCTACAATTGATGTTTATTGTTTAATATTTTCTTCTGTTTCCTTAGTCGTCTCTAGAATTTTTTATATTTAGTAGGTGGTAAAAAGACTAATCACTTATCATAATAAATACACAAATATAAACATAAAATAGATAACTGCTTATCAATGTTTATGCGCACATATATGAATATGAGAAGTGTCGCATAATCTATTCAGTTTTCATCAAGATTATAGCAATATTTAATTATGAATTTATCATGGTTCATTTGTCAATTGAGATTACATCCATGTTTTAGAGTTAAAATGGATATCAGGTTCATCCATTTCATTTTGAAATGCTATCCCTTTTGTGAGTTGAAAAATAGTATCAAAAGCACCAAACATAGCAGGAGCACAAGGGATATTAGTTCACCTGATAATTTACACCTGTTGTGAAAATAAGACGACCAAATCCGAGAATGATAAGAGGACTTGTCGATTGGATGGCTGTCTTCCAATTCCTACAAGAAAATGCAAGTACTTGAATGCAAAAATTGGTGTTTAGCCTTAAAAAATCAAAATGTACTATCATATTCAAATCAAAAGCCTGCCAGAAAGAATAAATATAGAGGCAATAAATATTCAATATTCCCATGACTTCAATATTTAGTAAAGTAATCAATAAAAGAAGTTATAAAGTTCATTCCTTTCAGTGGCAAGATTAAAACCCAATGAAAAAACAATCAAACAAAGTTCAAGATATGAAGAGTTTCCCTTTTTCGTTGGTTTGAGCAGAATAGAAAGAAAAAAAAAAACAGCGAAATTGCCAATCAATCAGAGAAACAACAACAAAGCCTCAATCCCACACTAGTCGGGAGTTGGCTACATGGATCAAACTCTTCCACTTCTCTTGATTAAATGCATTTGATTCCTAGCTTTCATAATCCTTTAAAATAATTTAATTAATGCATCTCAAGTTACGTTAGGTCTACCTCTACATCATTGAATTTCTTCAAGCATAGAGAGGCAAGGAACAAAATGAAGGCACATCCTGTATTTTTATGTTTTGCCAATTTGAATACAAATTATGAAAAGCACATCTGAGAATGAAAAGATGACTTTCCCGAATTAAAAATAAGTCCGTCTTGATGGTTAAATCATCATAAAAAATATAGTACGCAACAGAGCAAACAGTGAAAGAACAACTGCTAGCAGTTGTCTTGTGCAGGAAGAGCAGACAATAAATTCAAATATTACAACCCTGTATAAATTCACTCAAATAAAGTAACTATTAAGTAATTCTAAAATAAGAATTTATTATCGCTTAAACTGAAAAAAACTAATATTTATTAAAACAGAAGTAAAAGAAGGAAAAAAATGGAAATATAACATGAAAAAATAGGCCGTGTTTGATTAGACAGAAAAGGAAAATGTTCCAAAAAAATGACAAATTTCGTAGGAAATGACATTTTCATGCGTTTGATAGCCAAAGTTTTCTCTCGGAACATTTTCTCACAATTGCCAATTTTCCATATTAAGCTTATATATTTTCCCACCTATTATGGTGGACAAATTGAGTTTTCTATTGAGAAAATGTGAGTTTCTATATTAAGACACATTAAATTTATATTTTAAATATGAAAATTAATATATTTAATATATATGGTAAGTTTTAATATTTATTTCAAAACTTGTTGTTGGTGGCTTTTGAGGGAAACAATTCTTATATGTGCAACCAAACACATATAGGAAAAAAAAATTATGAACATTTTCTCGGGAAAACTTTCTTAAGAAAACGTTCTTTTCCTATGGAACATTTTCCTTGCAATCAAACAGGGCCTAAGTAAAAAATAAAAAATAAAAATGGATATCATTTCCATGTGAATAGCACAATTTGCCATCAACATACTCAAATAATGGAACTTAGAGTAACTCACATTGTTCCTGAATTTCGAGCTTGTCTTGAAACTAATGCATTTGCCAGTACAAATGAACCTACACCAAGATCCATCTGAATACAACTAATTAGTTGAAACTTGTCAGTGACAAAAGAGGGTCTAATTTCATTAAATACAAAAACATTTAGAAGCCAAATTCCTACTTAGGGAGACCTAAACACAGAGAACGCTTAAAAATGAAGTTCATAATGTTAAAGCTGAATATAAGCACTACAAAGCACAACATTAAACTTTTTGTTTGCCGCAAGATAAGTCTTTCACCGCTACACGTTAAATTGAAATGAACAAGAACAAAAGCAAAACAAAACAATTAAAGCCTATCCTATGAAAATGCGGACAAGTTTGAATTTGGGAAACATTAGGACCCTTCTCTTAGTAAAGCTAACAAGCACTTAAAAGAATATTTTGAAATTCCCTATCCTACATCACCAGTCTCTGTCTTTGGATTGAAGAGATACCCGTCGCCACCAGGGGGGCGAGTAATTCAGTTTATATATAAAAAGTAACACTGCATTAAAAGGGCACAACACGAAAAAAAAAAAATCGCGAAGGAACTTTTGGCATGTTACAGAAGATCTTACCAGGCCAGTACCGTAGGTCTCAGTTTTAGCATATCTTCTAGGATATATTTTGAAGTCAACAGCCAAAATGCACAAGCAGGTTACAATCATCTGCGTTGCAATTAAGCTATTCCTAATGAAAAGATAAATATCTATAAAGCAAATGCAGAACATATAATTAGATGAAAAATATATCAAAATGAGAGCTTACCATTGAGACTCTGTATGATGAAATCACTTTTCGAATATAATGTATAGACTCATGGCCACTATCAAAAGACCCGGAACTAAATCTGAACAAGAAAGTCAGAGAGATACATGTCTCAATAATTCAAATCTCTCAAGCATTCTTCATATTCAGTATATCTGACTAAGATAAGGAATACAAACTAACTTCCATATGATTGTCCCATTCACCTTTTAACCAATATGAAGAGAAGTAGCAGAATCATTAAAGAAACTCCACAAATTTCAGCCCATTCTGATAGAACCTGTAAACAATATGTTAATAAATTACTAAATGAGACTAGATTCAAGACGCTAAATATATTGAAGGTCTTTGGTATAACAACGAAACAAGCACAATCTAGAAACAATCGCTGTCCCTAGTTAATATTTTCCATCTCTCGTGGCAGGAGACAGTTAACAATTATCGCTAATGAGTCATTTTATACAATTTCCAAACTTCTAACATCTGCTCTGCACAAAAGCTATTATTTTCCAAGATACTCACTGTGAGAAACAACAGAATAGGAAGGACGATGAAGAAAATATCTAGAACCATCACGATCGCATAAGCCCTCCAACCTCCTTACGACGACTACTACTACTACTAATAGCATCGTCATCTTTCTTCATAGAGGCCGTAGAGGCATATACATGATCTGAAGAAAAATCAACAACATAAATGAAGTAAAACACAGTTAATCACGCCAACCGAAAAATTCACAACTTATAAATGGATATAACCCTTTTGGTATGAATAGTTTAACGGTCTAGGCGTGGATGTTCCTATTTGGCCTGTAATACATCTAAGAAATTATTCCATCGGACGCACTCCCCCCTAAATGCGGGAATAGCGACATGAACTAAATGCCAAATGGAGGAAATGTCGAAAACTATCCGAGATTTTACTATCATTCTTGTCATCATTCCACAGGCAGTATAATGTAATAATGCGCGGATGTCCGAAAAAACGATAATGACAGTTAAATTACCTTGAATGTTGTTGAAATCAAGTAAATGCCGCAAGAGAATCAAAGCCTACAAACAACATTACAGATCAAATTTATTAAATAAAAAAGGAACAACAAATCATCTTGACAAAATACTCACTGGAACGATCGCCGAATGCGCGGCGATTTCGATCAATGACGATCCCGTCAAGTTACTAACAAACCTAATTTCCCCAAATTTGACAATACACAAAAATGTTGATTTGTAAGAGATGATGGCATCGACATGAGCATTAAAATTGGGAGATGAATAGTTGTAGAAATCGTGATCTTACTCTTCTTTGAGGACTTTGTTGGATTTGGAGGAACCAAGAAGAGAATCCATTGAAGCCAATCACAAGTAAACAGCTCCAAACAAAAACCCTAAGACCATCAGCACAAATTAGGGCATTTGAGTACCAATCAATCAAGGCACCAAAAAAAAAAAAAAAAAAACCCTAAAAAATGAAAATTCTTACACGGGTGTATTCAATTTAAATTTTAATAGACTTTTAGTTACTTTTAATGACTAAAAAGTTTAAGTGTATTTAATTAAAACTTTTAGAGTAAATTAGACTTCTTAGATTCATTTCAAATTACTTGATTTGTAAGAATGTATCATAGTTACTAAATTAATTTGAAAGGACAAGTTTTTTAAAATATTGAGTTTTTTTTTTTAGAGTAAATCACGCAACCTCAAGGATTTTTTGTTTACTTAATTATTTAAGGGCTATAGTTTTACATAGGGGTTTAAAACAAGTACAATTATTTAGCACAGTTTCTATTGAGGGTAGACATTGATCTCCTCAAAACCGGTCAAACCGTCCAAACCATGTGGTCCGATCTGGATTTTTTAAATTGATGGTTTGGGACGATTTTGAAAACTTGAAAATTGCGGAATCGAATTCGCCAAACTGCAAAATCATCCCGAAACTTGGAATTAAATTGAAAAGAGTTGAAGCATTTTAACGTTGTTTTAAGTTTTGAAATGAACTTAGACTCATATATTTGATTGAGTTCATGTGTTTCATTGTGTTTTTGGTGGATGACAATGTATGGACATATGTTTTATTGATGAACATCTATGGACTTGTATGAAATGTGTGTGTTTTTTTTTGTTGAAAGTATGTCGTAGGAAAACTGCAAAACTAAACTGACCAAACCGTGTAAACTGCGGTCGATTTGGTTCCAGTTTTGAGGGTTCACGGTTTGATGGTGGTTTGCAAAACAATCAAACCATAAACCCCCGATTTGGTGGCGATTTTCACCATCAAACAACAGTTTGCCCACCTTTAGTTTTTATGAAACTTTACACCAGAGATATCATCCAGTAGAATGACTTGCAAATCAAGAGATGTGTCCAAAATTTGGCATGTGCCCAAATTAAAAACAAAAGCATGATTTGTCATCTAGTCCACCCTCACTCGGGAGATATTTTTTTGAATGCACTGCAGGGTGGTTGCCAAAAAGTTAAATTGTTTTAGAACAAAAACCATTAATTTGTGTTTGCATAAAACCACCTTTAGTTTTTATGAAACTTTTTTTACACCAGAAGATATCATGTTTGAGTAATATAAAATTTTAAAACAATAAATCTAGAATGACTTGCAAATCAAGAGGTGTGTCCAAAATTTGGCATGTGCCCAAATATTACTAAACAAAAGTGGCATTTTAAAGGGTTTGTCGCTTAATGTCACACCTCATCTAGTGTGACTCACCGATGTGTGTACATCAATGTGCGAATGGGAGATATTTTTTTGAATGCACTGCATGAATCAAATTGGTGGTTGCCAACAAAAGTTAAATTGTTTTAGAACAAAAAACCATTAATTTGTGACTAAGTACAATTATCATCATCACCAAATGGCTTATATAAAGGGTGTCAACCCCATTGTAATTCACACACCAAGTTGAATGCATAAAACTTGACACAAAGCTAGAAAGGTATAACTTTTGTTATTTAAATATGTTCAATTTATTTCTATATTATCATGGTTGCTTCCTTTATTACATGCATCACTAATCTTCTACATTGTACATCTGCTAAACATTGAAAGGGAGACGAGTTATCCCGTTCGAGGAGGCATGATATTAAATAGATTTTGTCTCGCCACCCAACCCGGAAGTTGTCCTACCAACTCATACGAATAGTACATTTTGTTTATTAATGAATCAAGTTGTGAACATATATTTAATCATATGTTATGTTTTTACATAAAAAGGGGAAAACTATTTTATATTAAATTTATTTTCAAAATATTATTCAACCATAGTTGAATTTGTTGCCTTATTATATTACCGACAAGAATTACTTGTCATGACAATTAGATACTACAATTTGTGAATAAATCATATATGCAAAACTGTGTGTTATACACAATCATTCGCCAATTTCTCTTTAAAGACCTGAAAAGTGAATATTTCACTTTGTATATCTTTTCACCTCATGGAGTTATAAATATATAAATACCAAAAAAAGGTAATGCTCCAAAAGCTCAAAATGAGCGGTTGAGTCTCAAGCTACAAAATTTAATCAATCAAATATTAATTATAATTCCGTAATTTTAATTACCTCTATGTTGAGGCTATGTGGAAATACAATTAATGAGACAATAAAAAGAAGGTCACGTGACCCGTCTCGATTTATTGCCGCAACAAATATCAAGTGCGCACGTCAATCCAATAAATATTAAGGATTAATTTCTTGTTTCATGGTAGCCGAGTAAAATAATGAGATATTATAAATATAATATCGCTTCTCGTCAATTAGTCAACTTCAAATTAAGAAGCATATGCCGCATATAATGATCATGATCGCAATAATAAATTTATGGACGTGGAAATGGTGAAAAATATCGAGGTAAATGTCGTATTGACAATTCCACCTTTTATTACATATATACTTTTTATAAATAATTTAATAGTTCAAATTTTAGAAGACTTTAATAGGCCTAGCGTTTAAACTTTTTGCATGTTGACAATGCCTTAACTCTAAAAAATCCAGAAGAAAACTCAGCTTTAAAGATATTCGACAAAATAAAATTTTTAAAATAGTCAAGTTAATTACAAACTTTATCCTCCGGATTATATTTTACTTAAGGCATGTCGAAACGAATGTCGTCTTAAATAAGAAAATTAATGATCCAAAGACATTCATTTTATGGCATGACCGGCTTGGTCATGTCATCAATGATGCGAAGAATATTAATAATTTTTAAGGGTTATTTTCACCTGGTGATTATAATTGTGCTAGTTGTTCTGCAAGGTAAATTGATAACTGTCAAGTAAATTTGTTGTGGACCTATGTGGACATGCTGTGGACCATTTAGATATTTCATGGTTTTGATAGATGCATCAACTAGGTAGTCACATGTTTGTTTGCTTTCGACCCGCAATGTTGCATTTCTAGACTTTTAGAAGTTAAGAGCACGATTTCTACATCCGTCTTGATAATGTGTGTGCACTATAAAATCATTGAACATTCTCATTTCCACAATGTGCGAACGAACTAATACCCAGTAAAGCTAAGGTGAGAAAATGGGGTTCTAAAATAGTGTTCAAATATCAAGGCCAATCAAATCGCTTTGTAGTAGTAGTTTATAGTGGGTAAAAAAATTTATATTTCCTTCTCTAGTTCTAGGCAAGTTCCAAAGCCTAAAAAAATGAATCAAATAACTCAAAATATCTTGTTTCCTATGCATATGCACAAGGAGGAATCAGTATTTCTAGAAAAATTTATAGCCAAACATGTTAAGAGATTACTTTGTAAAAGATTATGCACGTTTGAATATATTTTCGCCTGTTAGCCAAAAAGCGAATGCTATATCAACATTATCAAATATAATAAAAGAGTTTGATCCATATCGCCAACATTATCAAATATAATAAAAGAGTTTGATCCATATCGCCAATCCTAAGACGCATTCTTCTTGTTTATCGGCATCGTCATCCTGATCAGTCATCCCTGCAATTCAGCCTGATAAACAAGTATGTCACATAGATGTCTTTTCTGCAACAGCAACTCATCATTCATCACATTGCAATATTCACCGAGCACAACACCAGAACAGAAGAGCTCAAAACACTGCATGGCTCAGTAATCTCTTTCAAAGTTTATATTTGTAATCTTAGACTACTATGACTATCTTACAAAAATGCCTTTGTTTGACTAACTAAAATACACGTGTATTTCATTCATTGGACTCACAAAATATCAACTCTAATGAGCACACAGGTGACTGAAGCAGAAAACTTGGTGTTTAGAGCTTTATACTTGTAATAAGCTTTGTAAGCACTCCTGACTAACTAGTTAGTAGTTACTGTAAATTGTAAGCAATCTCTATAGATAGGGAGTATAATTCAATACATCAAAAGATTAGGAAGCTTGTTTGGCTGGGAGAGTTCAGCAACTCGAACCGCTTATCTTCCTTTCGTAATTCTTCTCTTCTTGTCTTAAATGAGATCACTCCGCTCTCTTTTTGTTCTTACGGCCTCTCTTCTCTGATTTATCCTCGTGTCACTTCCTCTTACGGCCTCGCTTCTTCTTTGAGTTCTCCGTTTCCGGGACTTCCTCTTCTTCATCCTCACTCGGAATAATTGTTGGACTGCAAGAAGAGAGAACGACTCTCAATACGATTAAGGAAACATCGAACAGACGTGATGATGAACTACTAAGATTTTCAAGCAACCATGCTATAGTAAAATGAGTAAAATAAGTAGATGAAGTACTAGGGTGGAGATAACTGTTTTCAGAAGTCAGAACAACAATAAACAAACATCATTTGTATAGTAGAGACCTACCACATTTTTCAATTTTAAGAAGCTAAGTAAATTAAATTATTTGCATTTATTTACATTCTCTCAGTAATTCGACGATAAAAGGCTAAAGAAGATTAAGGACTGGAGCTTGAGAGGAAGTCATTCTGTGAAGTGGAGCAACCGACCTTTCAAAAGAAAGCAGAATAGTTCAAAGCTAGCCATCTTTTCCAATTCTGGAGCAATTCCAGATCAAGTATCATTCTCAACTCTAGTTATTTCCATTCATCAAACTATGACGAACTGCTCAACCGAATTGGATTAAACAAACATTATATTACGTGTTACAAAGAACTAAAACTGCAGAGAATAAATTTTGTAACTAGATCCAATTTGCTATCAGCATTGGAAAGCATCTCAAGCAAAAAATTTGCAAACTTAGTTAAGGCTATATGAAACATAACAAGATACCTTCGTTTATTAGAAAATAATTGCCAACAAATTAATGTAGATTTCACGAATTTATTATAACGAATGATGCGTAAAACCTAAGAGAGAATCTTACTCGAGTCTTGACATCAACTTTCTGGCGTCTTTTATTGCACCATTAGCAGCATATAAAGCAATCTTCTTCACCTGCAAAGCTAGAGGAGATTAAAACCAAAAAATAGAATCTTTGATTGGATTACAGTGCGCCTATGAACTTTTACTAGTTCTGCTTCTATGCAACAAAAATTGGCGATATTCAAAAAATTTACATAAGCTTTGGCAAATTTGATTATATATTTACTCCATAAATTTCAAAGAGCACTTCCACTCATTCACTTCTGCTCTCCAATAAGAAATTTCAAATTGAACGCACATGCAGAATCCTTCAATGCAGAATAATCACATTCGGCATTAGGGATTTTCCAAACTTCTTTGAATTAATTAGAATCTTCTGAATGTTGAATAAAAAACTAGACGTACTCGAAACTTTACCAAAACACAATCAAAGTTAGGGAAGAATATAATAAATTTCAGATTTCAAATCCGAGTTGTAATAAGGAAAATACTAGTTTCTAATTTTGTTAAAAGACACTCTGTGAGAGTAAGCACTTATCGAATAATTAAAGTGTAAAAATTAATCCCAAATATGAAGGATGAGTTCTAGCATACTTTGAAAGAACGAATTGTACCGAAAGGAAAATGACATGATATTATTATAAATGACATCCTACTTTGATGTCTCAAAAAGACTTGGTGTCCAGAATATTTAAGATTTATCTCAACAAGAACAATAACCAAAACTTGCCTCAGATATGAGTTGCAAGCATGTCCAAAATATCTTCAGAAATGCATCAAGAGCAATTAAATATTTGTCGAAACAACATAAATAAAAATAAAAATAAAAACAAACAAAATGAGTGAAGTAGTATAATGAATACAAGGATGCAAAAACTACACAATAACATAACCAAACAACAAAATATTTTTAGGGAAAAATAAACAGCCCACTTACATAAGAAAGATTCATGCTATTGTGTCCTAGAGTTGCGACTTCGAGTCCTAATTTTAGCTTCATGTATGCAAAATATAAGTATAAACTTGGAAAATGACGTAAGAGAAACCCATGTAAATATATGCAGATATTGGTATGTGCCTCCGCTAAAGTGAAGGTGATTGAATAAAACAACATGTTACAGGCCCGAAATTGTGATCGAGCTTGACGTCTATTAACTAATAACATTGTTATAGAAAGGGGAATTTGATTTGCTAGGTTTTCCTTCCTTGTCCACCTATGATGAAATCAAATAATTAGCCCATAAATTTTCCAAAAATGAAATGGGATCAAACCAAAAAAAAAATTTCATTTTCTTTTAAAAAAAGAACCGGACGATAAGTTTGAAATGGGGACCCGATTATTGACAAATTTGAGGCATAACTCCATTTCTTTGATAGTGGCAGCAATAAAAACACAACTACAACATTTTTTGAGTTGACTGCAGCTGTTATAGTTGTTCATTAGACAATTCATGCATAGAAACAAATAATTAATTGATTGTTTTTTTATCGAATTTGTTTTTTAGGGACTGGATTTTGAATGCACACCATCAATTGCTTTAAATCAAGCGCAATAGAAGAGTTTGATTCATGCAATCAACCCCAAGTAATTTGGGATTGAGGCTTTGTTCAAATCCCATACAATCAATTTGCTAAATTCCTCTTTATTCTCATTAGCTTAAACAAACAAGACGTGCGTAGCAATAAGAGTGGCAAAGTGGTCCATACTTATTAGACTAGTTGTGTACCAACCCATTTAAAGCGGTCTCGACATAATTTTTCCAAAAATGAAATGGGATCAAACAAAAAAAAACTGCCATTTTCTTCAAAAAAGGGTTTGGATGATAAGTTTGAAACGAGGTTGCGTTTATTGATTAATTTTGAGGCATACTGATAATTTCTTAAAGATTAGTTATAAACTTAACAAGCCATCTTTTATCTATTCAACATATCTTATTGTTGTACAACTCGACTAATCAATTTTTCACCCTCGTCTCTCTCACAGCCTTTCATGTCATGCTCTTTCACTTCGTGTCCTCTCGCAAACTGTGCCGACCCGAAAATTTAAAATACTCATGTCAAGGGTATTTTGGTAATTTCACAATTTTATATGTGGTTGGCGTGGTAAATGAGTATTATGGGAGGAGCTAACTTAATTAAGTTATTGGATGTTTAGGAGAAATTTGGGTGCGTTGGATCAAAAAATTGGCGGTGAAAGTACTTCAAAACGAAGGGGAGGGGCGGCGGCACCATTGGAGAGGATGGCGACAAACCACCGCCATCACCAAAAAAAAGTGGCAGCATCACCCCTGCCATCACTGCCCAAGGTGGGGCCTCCACACTAGTTGACCTCGAAATAAATTTAAAAATAATTTGAAATTAATATATGACTTGTCAATGATGTTAATGTGTGTTGAATTGTCTACATTCGCAAGGTGGTTTGTATAGAACCCCGAGCGCGCGAAGATTAAAAATAGGATTCATGTGCTCACAGAGCCACTGCCATGTACCCATAGCTCTTGTGCTCATAGAGCTATTGTCTTCGATGTGTCCACAAAATTTTTTGTTGAAGGTAATGATAAAACTTAGATGGAGCGAGTGTAAATATAAGAGTTGGTATGCGTCCACTTTTAGAGATTGGAAGGTTGCTGGAGCGTTGGATAGTCCTAAAGGCATAACTAGGAATTTGAAATGCCCGTCGTAGGTGTGAAAAGCCGTCTTCGATACATCAGCAGGCTTCACCTGAATTTGGTGGTAACCGGAGCGAAGGTCGAGCTTCGAAAATACACAAACTCCATGGAGTTTGTCCAACAGTTCGTCAATATTCAGAATGGGAAAGCAGTATGGAACTGTGGCCTTGTTTATAGCTCGATAGTCCATGCAAAACCTCCAATTGCCATCTTTTTTCTTCACCAATAACACTGGGCTTGAAAAAGGAAAGTTGCTAGGTTGTATAATCCCCGCCGAGAGCATCTCATTAACCATCTTCTCAATCTCTGACTTTTGTACTTGGGGGTAGCGATGAGGCCGAACTCGAATCGGGTCAGTGCCCTCTTTGAGGAGTATAGCATGATCGCAGTCACATGATGGCGGAAGAGAAACAGGGACATCAAATAAAGCAGAGAAAGATTTTAGCAATTTAGGAATGCAAGGTACCTTAATTGAATCTCGTGAAATATTCGGTGATGGCTCACCACTGAGGCATTCAATCAGAAAGCATCCCAATACCGAATCCAGGGAACGCTAGATTGACTTGCAAGACACCAAGGCACGGTGCAGGGTGGGATCCCCCTTGATAGCTACCCATTTCCTTTCATGATGAAAAAACATGGTTAAGCTCGGCCAATCCTCGGCAGTGAATCCAAGGGGCATTAGCCATTGCATCCCCAGGATAAGGTCCAAACTAAGCATCGAGATAAGATGAAAATATGTTGTTAAAGTGAGGCCCTGAAACTGCAGTAGAACGTTCTTGCATACACCTGAGCCCGGTACCTTCGACCCACCCACAACCAACACGCTATAGTCAGCAGTTTTGGATATCGGAAGGTGGAGGGTACGAACCAACTCCGGTGAGATGAAGTTGTGGGACGCTCCACAGTCAATTAAAATCACCACATGGACACCGAGTACCTGACCTTTAACATTCAATGTGCGCGGGCTGGGTGGTCCCTCGATGGCATGAGCAGTCAGCTCCACAGTTGTCATTTCTGTTTGTTCCCCAACTACTTCCGAGGGAGAGTCCGAGGAGTCTTCTTCTCATCATCAACTAACATCACATCTAATTCCCTCCGTTGGCAATGATGACTTATGAACCACTTAGCATCAAATCTGTAACAAAGCCCTTACTTACGGTGAGCTTTGGCCTCCGCCTCTGTCACACGCTTGAATTTGGGGGGGGCCGGGTGGTGTTGCGGGCTTAGAAGACGAAGGGCTCGAAGAAGATGATGAGGTTGGGTTGGACTTGGGCATGAATCCCCCTTTGACTTAAGCTTCTTGGTAAGCCCGACCCAGTCTCATGAGTTGGGCTTTGTAATGGTATGTGTGACCCAACCCGACCTTTTGGACTCATATTTGTTTGTTGGGCCTTGTAGTGAATGAGCTTTTGGGCCTCCCATTGAAATCAGCCCTATAGCGTCACCGTGGCGGTGTTTGCGCTCCACTTGAGTTGCTCGTTCAACGACAGCCAGGAGGGTTTGGGTGGTTTCACCATGACTTCTAAGCGAATGCGGTCAGACAGTCTGTTGATGAAGATGGTGATTGCATGGGTCTCTGATAGACCTTCCAACTGCAAATACAACTCAAACCTCTTCTGTACTCGGCAACCGACAACTCTTGCTTGATTGAAAATAATTGTTGGCTCAAACTCAGGTGTCTGCATCCATGAAACGCCTAACCAGTTGCCCATTCAACTCGATCCAAGTCGTAAATGACTTCGTCTTCTCCTCCATTTGCAGCCAAATCTAACCGGACCTACTAAACAAATACAGGCTACCCTGAGTTTCGATTCCTCCGACATTTCGTGTAGGGCAAAGTAATGTTCGGCTTGGTCGAACCAAACGAGGATCTCCTCTCCGTTGCAGGTAGGCATCTTGATCTCCCTGACATCGGGACTAGATCTGTATGGCGGAATGACCAGATCTGCTCGACCACCCATTTGTGCCTTCCCTCGAGGACCCGGATCTGGTGGATCTGCTTGAGATTGGCCACTTCCATCACCGATCTGACTGATCCGAGATAGGGGTGACCGATCCTAGTGATGCATGTCCCGGATCAGGCCCATCAACTCCCTGATCTCTAATTGCAACTCACCAAGTGTTGGAATCCTCTGCAACTCCGCTGAAATTTGCTTCAGTTGCTCCGCCAAGGATTCAACACGGGCTTCCATCTTTGACGGCATTGACGAGTGCTCTAATACCAATGATCGCCGCCGCCGATCCGAACGAGCATCCTCGTCCCACGCACGCCTCGTGACAGTGGGGCGATCCGCCGCGCTCCTCCTGTCTCCAACTCCTGATCGTCGGGTCACCATCAAGTTTACGTAGTAGCTCTCGATAGTGTGTTTCAGTTTGTTGGGAGCAATCGCACTTCCAAGTGGGTTTACACAACAAGGTATGTTCAAGATGCTCTTTTTTTTTTTTTTTTTTTTTTTTTTTTTTGCTCTTCTTTTCGAAGATCTATTTCTCGGTTGTAATGTTTGAACAAACATGCACCTAATATTTAATATTAGTGGTTTTGGTTTCTATTTGAAATGCTTCTATTGCAAATTTGCATGTTCATTTTCATTTTGAAACTCGCCACTAGATGCTTATTCTTGAGTTTCATACGGATTAAAATTATGCTTTGGTTTCCTTGTTACCTAGATTCTAGTGAAGAGAGAAATTGCAGAAAATGCCTGAGGGATGACTTGCCATATTCCTTTCATGATAAGATTATCTTATCTATTAATTAAAATAGGTCGGACTAGAACAACCGTATTAATTAGGTTCATTTTGCTATAGTTTGGCGTTGGGTGATTCAGATTATTTCAGTTTGAAAAATGGGTGCCGTGTAATCGGAAATAGTTGTGAAAGAGGAACCGAAACAAAAAATTGCAGTAATGTATAGGTTTGGATTATTGTGGATGATATGATTCTTTAAATATATGGTTTTCTCTTGTTCACTATTGTGTCCTGGTTTGTTGATTGCTTTAGATTACAAACTCATTCGTGCTCTTGTATGCCGGAAATGTGCTCAATCTTCTCGCATTCTTAGACTGATTTCCTTCTTCATATTAAGACTTCTTGACTTTGGTTGCACCGAGATAAGAATGAAGATACCATGAAGACAGATGACAGAACGTAATAGTCAAGATGTGAATGTTGCAAATATCTCAAGACAAAACCGTCATGCTATTGAGGAAGAAGTGAAGCTTGACAAAGAGGGCATCCCCGGTAGATCGAATTTCACACAAGGTGCCAATTTAGATGACTTGTGTGCAAGTCACTCCTTCCATGAACATGATGGAGGAATGTGTTGCTCCAACTATTGATGCCCACTAGTTTTGATAGTCTCGATCATTGTGTTCATTTGATTTTCAGGAAGATACAACACAATAGGAATGAAGAACAACCAAACCAAGCAAAATGAATAAGAACCGACTCCATACCGCCCATGTCACAACTTTGGGCTAGCGGCTCCTTCAGTTTTTGGAAGTGAAACAAAAAGTGTGTTTTTTTTTTATATCGATATATATGTAACATATGTTAAGAGTTTGAGCTCCAATGTTTGTTAACTCACCTGGCTACTGTTTTTTTTTTTTGGGTTGCTGTTTTGCTGTTTTTTTTTTTTTTTATTTGCTTGCTGTTTTTTTTTTTTAATGCTTGCTGTTTTTTTTTTCTTGCTGTTTTTTTTTTTTTTTTTTTTTTTTGCTGTTTTTTTTTTTTCTGAAAATAGAGTGCATGAAAAGTTGAAAACCGCGAAACTCAAACCGCGCAAACCGCGGTTCGGTTTGGTTTGGTTCGGTTTTCAACTTTCGTGTTTGGTGGTGGTTTGGAAAATCATCAAACCGTAGACCTTCGGTTTGGTCCACCGCGGTTTGCCCACCCCCGAGAGATGGAGAGACTCTCCTCTCACACCAATTTCCCATTCACAGCTTGATAAGATAACAAGAAAATGAGCCAACTCATCTATATACCCACCCCACCTAAACCATCTCATGTGAGCCACACGTCACACACACGCACCCACTGATCACACTGATCACATGCTTGTCCCCACACCTTTCTTCTCTCCTCACTCCAGACCCAGATGTCCGGCCCACGCTGAAGTAACTCTGCAGTCCCTGGAAAGGGAAATGCTCCAGTGTTCCTATTGAGCTTCCTTTGGTACACTTTTCTAATTGGGAGCCATCCCTTTATGCTATCATATTGCTTCGACACTATCTCATGCTACAACTCTTTCATAGTATTTATTTACATTCCGCTGCTCTTGGAGCTTGTTTGTCAATTTTTTTTTGTCACAAAAGGGGGAAAGTATCTTAGTATTAGTTTTAAGGGGAGCATACACTTAACTTTATGCTACTTTTGAAACATTTTTGGTTTTATTTTATTTCCTGTTCATGTTGATTACACTCACCAATGTTTTACTGCAAAATTTATACTATATTTAAATGCATGCTTACTTTTACTTGTCGTTGCATGCCCTTTAAATTTATCTTGCAATTTATATTGCTTTTTTGTTATATATATACCGGTTGTGACAAATAAATGACAAATGGGGAAAAAGTTAAGGTAAAATTCTATGGTTGTCTACATTTGTTACAACTCGAGTATGGTAAGCAAATAAAATAAAGTAAAATGTGTAAATCTAACTGTGCCGAAGCTTTCATTCACAGGTTGTGCCCACAGGACAATCAGTTTGTGGGCACAGACCAACTATCCTTGATATTAGCTGAAGTTCTTGCAAGATCGACAAAATTCTAGTTGGACATATCATCAGAATATTCCATATCTAGTACCTTGGACAACTAATGGGATACATTCATGATGCCACTCATGATTCAAACGAGGAGAGCAAGAATGAAAAGAGTGCCAATCTCAAAAGATATGTGATTGGGAAATCTTTCCATGTATGAAGATTTTGATTGAAGAAAAGAAGGAAATAGAGATATCACAGCTGCTAATTGAAGATAAATAGAAAAGAAAAAGATATCAATAGTTGTACCTTGAAGATCAACTAGAAAATTCTCATGCTTATACAATCTTTGGTTTTCTATATACGAAAAACACACCTCTTGGAGATTGATTTTCATTATTCACAGTAAGGTAGAGAAAGCATTAGCTAACTCTTTTAGTTTTACACACACTAAGCTAAGGGAACTTGGCTTTTTCTAAGGGACTTGGGGAATGTGTAAGGTCATTATAAGGGAATATAGTGAGAGTGTCAAGGTTTGGTGTCGGATCACTGGTTATAAACCTTGTGTAATTCTGTAAAGTTTCTCTTAGTGAAGCTTACGCCTGGGTATGACCCCACAGATGTAGGACAGGAGGTCCGAATTGCGTCAACAAGCTCTTGTGTTGTGGTTTGGTGTATTTACTTTACCATTCTATAAGTATTTGTATGCATAGTTTTTATCAAACGGTGGTTAAATTCTCATAGAAACCTTAAGTGAATCTGGTGCACATATCGACGATGGCTTTGGATGAACTTGCCATTGGTATGATGGGACTAACGAGAAGGCACATAAGGTATGTGTGCCTTTTAGGTTTGTCATCTCCTCGAGGGTAGGGGAATCGGTCACCAGATTTTTGTCAATAACTAGTACGTTTTGAATGGAATCACAACTTTATATTATTACTATTTTCATGGTATCTCTCTTTTATGAAACTTATGCATGATGATGAGTTTTAACTTGAATATGCTTTTATCAATCTTAGTGGATAAAGCAAAAGATGGAGTGAATAGAAAATTAGAACTCTTGAAGAATACATTAGAATTTAAAGGCTTTAAGTTGAGTAGGACGAAGACCGAATACATGCACTGTGTGTTTAAAAACACTAGACATCGAGATGACGGAGTGATAAAATTAGGGGAAGTAGAAGTTCCTACTGTAAACCGCTTTAGATACCTAGGATCGATCATACAAAATGATGATAACATTGAGAATGATGTCACACAGAATTCAAGCTGGATGAAAGAAATTGCAGAGTGCAACGGGAGTGATTTGTGATCGAAATGTTCCTAATAAGTTAAAAGGAAAATTTTATAGGACCGCAATTAAGCTAACTATGCTCTATGAAAATGAATGTTGGGCGGTAAAGCAACAACAATTACATAAAATGAACGTAGAAGAAATGAGGATGCTTAGGTGGATATATGGTAAAACTCGTAAAGATAGAAAAAGAAATATAGAAATTCAAAAACAAGTAGAAGTAGCACCAATTGATACAAAGATTAGAGAATGGCGGTTGCGGTGGTTTGGTCACCTTCAAAGACGGCATACAAATGCCCCAACTAGAAAACTTGACTCAATAAAAACTGTAGAAATTCGAAGAGGTAGGGATAGACCAAAATTAACATGGGATGCATTAATTAGGAGGAATTTGAATGGTCTGGAAAGCTCGTCATCAATTGCACCTAATCGAGCACAATGAAAAAGTTTGATCCATGTAACCGACCCCAATTAAGTTGGGACTGCGGCTATGTTGTTGTTGTATGCTTTCATCAATCTTGTTGAGGTGATTTATGAATGCTTTATAAATCAATGCAATGTCTTGCTTTGAATGTTTCCTTATTCAATTTCAATTCATGTTAGTCTTGAATGATTATTAAGTATTATTTGCGTATTTGATGGTTGAGCGAGTTATCCGCATTACTGAGCCACTTTGGTTCTTTTAGCTCACTCCTCTTACATCTCATGAGCATACACATCGGGAAAGATGTTAGGTTCGTGAAACCTAAATTTGTCGTCTTTAAGATTTAAAGGTCAAATTTAAGTTGAACAAATCAATGGTATGAGACATTGGTTTAAAATCGATTTAACATAAACAAATGATAAATCCTAGGGTGGGATGGGATAAAAAAAAATTGACAAAAGATTTACTAAGATAATTATTTGCTACCTTATATATATATTGTATCGTAAGATATATAGTGAATTGAAAACCCACATATAGTTTTGCAGTACGACATATGAATTTCCTTTCATTTATTTCTACACTTAGTCATCCATATTAGTAGTTGATATTTTGCAAGTTACTTTAGGTGTACTGGAACGTTTGCTCAAGTCAAATTCGAGTATTGGGCTGGGTGACGCTCTGGGTCAGGCGACCCGACACTAAGTCAAGTGATGATAGTCACAACGACCCCTCTCGAGTCCCTCTCGATGAGCAAAGCAACCCTTCCTCTCTCCATTTCTTTTACAATAGCAGCAATGACAACACAGGTACAATATTTTTTAAGTTGATTGCAGTTGTTATAACTTTTTTCACCATCAATTGCACTTAATCGAGCACAATGGAAAAGTTTGATCCATGTAGCCGACCCCAGTTAATTTGGGACTGAGGCTATGTTGTTGTTGTGTTGTTGTTGTTGTTGTTGTTGTTGTTGTTGTTGTTGTTGTTGCGGTTGTTATAACTTTTCATTAGGCAATTCATGTAGAGTAACAAATAACTAATTGATTGTTTTTTACCAATTTTATGTTCAATGACCAGATTTAGAAAACACAACATCCGTTGCTTTAAATAGCACAATGGAAGAGTTTGATCCATTAAGTAGATCCCCACCAATTTGGGATTGAGGCTTTGTTTAGAATCCCATTTTAAGGAAAAAAACTAAATCTGCTTTCTTTTTTTTTTTCAAGCACTTGAGTTTTAGATTTTGTTTAGAGTCCCATTTTTTAAGGAAAAAAACTAAAAGGACTCATTTATTTTTTAAACTGATAGAGGCTAAGGAGACCCCAACAATAGTATTGGTGCGAGTCCAAGTTAGTTACAAGATTGGTTGATTAAGTTTGAAATTGTGTATACATAAAAGGTTGTATTGAAGAGCAAGATATCTTGTTAGCTTGAATGTAATTTAGGAACTATTAAGAGTTAGGTTGAGAGAGTTATAAGACTCTTCCCTGAGGTTACTTTTGAGTTCTTGTTCTTGAAATCATTGTTGAATTCTCAAATTTATCAACTGAATATCAGCATTTTATCAGTTGTATCGAAGCATACGATCTGATTTGTAATGGCAACAACTACATTGGACGCAAGTCGAGGTCTAGCGAAGATGTACAGTAAGAAGATCCCAACTATGGAGGATCTAATCATTGCGTTGTTGGAGGGTATGCGGCGATTCATTCATAGTTTGGAGAAAATGACACCAACTCTACCTCAGCCTCTAGTGGCACTTGTCGGTCGCCACCATCAAGTCTTCCTCTCTCATGAGCATGCCTCTAAAGATGGAAGAAAACAATAATCGAAAGTTGAGTTGAAAGATTAGTCATTTGAAGTGAAGAAACAGTTGCTTAACGTCAGATCTAAGGTGAAATCAGAGATCTAAGGGTTGATGCTGAAGATCAAAGAGCTCTCCTTCAACCTTGCGTTAATGCGTAGAAGATCTCGATGCTTCAACGAATCAGGGAGTTCAGGGGAGTTAAACTCCCAAATCCCCCACATTTGACGTTGTTGATGGACGATTCGAGCACTTATTGGGGCAGATCCAACCCCTTCACCACCACCGCGACCACCAAATCTAGCCGTTCTTCGAGAGTGTCATGGGTGCCTTATGGGCATGGTCCTTTTGTCAAATAGCGTTCATGGGTGCCTTATGGGGTATGCATTGACCTCCCTTCCCGCCATTGATGGGATTGCAATTACAGGATATCGATTGCCCAAGGTTGATATGCATCATACCGTGTTCCAGGCTTTTATTTAGGCTCATACTAGTACTTTTGATCAATGTGGCTCTCTGTTACTCCTCTTGGCGCTTGTTATTGTCATTTTCTCAAAGGTTCGCTCATGCTCCCGCCACAATGAAGTGTTCAATTCTCCCATACCACGTTATGGACAAGGCGAATTTTTAAAGGAAGGAGTAATGATAGCAGCTAAGGAAACCCCAAATAGGCTATTGGTGCAAGTCCAAGTTAGTTACAAGAGTAGTTGATTAAGTTTGAAATTGTGTATAAATAAGGGGTTGTAAGGGAGAGCAAGACATCTTAGCTTGAATGTAATTTTGGAACTCCAAAGAGTTGAGTTGAGAGAGTTTTAAGACTCTTCTATGGGATTACTTTTGTGTACTCGTTCTTGAAATCATTGTTGAATTCTCAAATCCATTGATTGAATATCTGTATTCTATCACAAACATGCGAGATTGGTCACAAAAACATGTTTGTTTCTAAAATGGGTTCAGGTCTGGAAACCTTTAAGATTCATTATTATAAGGTAGTCCTTCAATCCAAAACAATTGCTCACACTGACGACTAAGTGCGTAAGTTTCATCACAATTGTAACGTGATATTTTGCACACCTTGCCTCCATTTCACAACTACTCAATAAATAGTGGCTTGGAAAAACTTTGAATTTCAGTATGACTGATTGGAAAAGTGAGTTGATGAATGCAAGGAATGATAAGCATCTACCAATATCTCTTTGCTCAAAAATGCAAGCCAAATTGGGTCGATTAAACTTTCTAGATGATGTAACTAAACTTCTGCAACAATGCGATCCTCGAGACTACTCACAAAACTTTCCACTTCTTGTTCTGATGAGAGTGTGAAGAAGCATGGGCAGATAATTGCTCAAGTTTGCATTGATACTCTCCAACTAATCTGATTTGTCGCAATTACATCAACTCACCTAATTTGTTACAATGGACAAATGGTCCAAAGCAGATTTGACATAGCAATGATTCCACCCAAGATAAGTTAGGGCAATTCTTGTCCAATTTCAAAAAATATAATTGGGTATCATCCACCAAATGAATAGCAACCAAGTTGACCTTTGCCACATTCGATGATTGTTGGTGGTGGAAGAAGTATTCATAAAGACTTAACCATGCAAAAGGCGCATTTGCACCATTATGGTGTGGAAAGTCTAATTTTGAGTAGCACAATTTTAAGTAGCATGTGCAACATAACTTGAGTCAATAGAGTTTTACCAAAACATCTCATTCACCATCTTCTATTGCCAGTGCCATAACTTTCTATTCAAGCTGTGATAATGTCTCAAACCATGTCATGTAGTGGTTGTTAGAGTTCTTGTTGCTTGGTTTCTTGAAAAAATTCCTCTCATTCCTTTCTATACTCAATCCTCTTGATATAAATTCATGGACGCATCGAAATCCTGTTGTAGGTTGTCTTCCTGCCCACTCCAACCTGCTTTGATATCAAGCTGTAACAAGCCCAAAATTGTGATCCAATTTGAAATTTGTTAACTACCAGATTGGTTTCAACCTAGATGGAAGAAACACAAGAGTTTACAGGTGTGATCAGTGAACAAAATATTCC
Organism: Stephania cephalantha; assembly: GCA_039657325.1. Classification (NCBI taxonomy): domain Eukaryota; kingdom Viridiplantae; phylum Streptophyta; class Magnoliopsida; order Ranunculales; family Menispermaceae; genus Stephania; species Stephania cephalantha. The sequence goes on along the minus strand of CM077577.1, from coordinate 4,186,543 downwards.
TATCAAGTGGAAAGAAAAATTTTATATGACCGCACTTAAGTCAGCTATGCTCTATGGAAGTGAATGTTGGGAGGTAAAGCAACAACAATTACATAAAATGAATGTAGCAAAAATAAGGATGTGTAGGTGGATGTGTAGTAAAACTCGTAAAGATAGAATAAGAAATACATAAATATAAGGAAAAGTATTTGTAGCACCAATTGACACAAAGATTAGGGCAGGGCGTTTGCAATGGTTTGAACGCCTGCAAAGATGGCCTACAATTGCCCCACGAGACTTGACTCAATAGAAACTTGAGAAATTCGACGATAAGAGTAGATCGAAGTTAACTTGGGACGCATTAATTAGAAAATATTTAAATGATTTGGAAAGCTCGCCATCAATTGCACAAAATCCAGCACAATGAAAGTAGATCGAAGTTAACTTGGGACGCATTAATTAGAAAATATTTAAATGATTTGGAAAGCTCGCCATCAATTGCACAAAATCCAGCACAATGAATGAGTTTGATCCGTTTAGCCGACCACAATTAATTTGGGACTGAGGCTATGTTGTTGTTGTAATTTTTTTAGTCCATGTTTTGCCTGCATATAGCACCAAATATTTAAATTAATAGAAAGACTGTAAGAAAAGGAGAGAAATATACCTCTAGTTTGTCCTCCTTAGCGTTGTGGCTTTTTGGGAGTAAACGAAACTCTTCAGTCAACCGAATGCACTCTTGAACATTTTCAGGAGATACAAAGTCAAGCGCCACTTTAATGCACGACTGCATGTGACACGTTATATTAGTACTTCCTAATAACAATGACAAGCAATAAAAAACAAGTTTTTGTCATATATATATATACTAGTTTTCATAATGTGTGGTGCACGTGCTATGCACTTGCTACAAAAATTAAATTAAAATTAATTTTCAAATTACATCATTGGCGTGTGAAAAAATATGGGTAAAATGGCTTAGGAGAACAACATTATCCAATTATTTTCGTGTCAATACAAAGGAGGAGGAACTGCACCTGTTTATATACTTAGGAACAATAGGTTGTTGTAAATTTGAAAATTTAAAGTTGTTTCAATATAAAGCTTATTTGTATGCCCCTACAAATTTCAATAGTGTATGATATAAAAGGAGTTATCTTTTCTATCCATCTTTCCAACTTCATTAATAAAACCATAACATGATCTCCAATAGTTTTGAAAGTATCTTTTGTCATTAACATATCTTAAGTTTTGCAATTTCTTGTTGTACATGGTCCCTAAATTTATTATCAACTTCAAAAGTGAAGATTCAGATTGCCAACCTACAATACCAAATCATTGGATCACCCACTTGGATGGTGTTGCGAGTGTTGTTGTTAATTATAAGTTTATAAGTTTACTGTCAAATTGCATAAGTTCTCTCTATGAAAAAAAGCTCTTACAATATAAAAAAGGTACTTTTGTGTTACTTACTTCCTCAATATGCAGTTAAAACCATAAAAAATATAATAATTATGTAGGAATCTAAGAAATAGCTGAAGCAGTCCACTATATAATGAATATCTTTGCGCAAGAAAACTATGAATCCATCGACTCTTAAAGATGAGCGAAGCAAAATTTTAAGGCAGTAGAAAAATTGCAAAAATTCGACTCAACTTCAGTTAACTTCGACCGAACTTCGAAAACATCGATGGAAGTTAATAAAACATGAAGTAAAATTGTTATGTTTCGTGGAAGTTGAGCAAACTTCGACTAAAAACTTTGTCTATGCTAGAAATATACTTAAAATTTGAAATATCCTCCGATGACCTAAGTTTTATGCATTGTTGTAAGATTAAGTATATTTCTAGCATCTCTACGAAGAAACTTGAATTTTCTAGCATTTAAAGTGAAATTCGTAAACTTCCGTACGCCGACGAGTTTTTGTCAAACTTTCATCGTCGAAGTTAACTTCCTCAAATTAATTCTGAATTTTAAGTGAGCGAAGTCATAGGCGAAGTCGAAGTTTCGAACCTTGACTTAACATCGCCGAAAAAAGTAGATTTAACATTTCTACAATGTGTTATAGACCACTAAATGTATTAGCAGGTACGTCAAAACATCAATAAGAGCTAGAAACACCACATGAAAGACAACCATTAGACTCAGCTGATCATGGTCCACCAGACTTCTTTTAATCAAACCAGTAAAGTAACCACAATTAAACTCAAATATCATATACAATAGTACTCATCGATTAATTGAAGTAAGAATCTAGCTCAACACACTTTGTACACTAACCTGCCTATTTCTCACTTGATGAGGGCATCCTGCTGGAATAAAAACTGCCTCGCCAAGGTATTGCTCAAATGTCCAAGGCTCTACACCTGGAAAAAGAAAGAAAAATCCATGAAGTTGCAAACTGGGAAGTAATAATTGAGAAGAAAAATTGCCACATACCAAACTCCTCTTTCAATTTTTTCTTGTGTCCTTCATTCAAAAAAAGCGTCTGATCATGAATAGGATGAGTAACCTGAAGAAATAAAACCAAAAAGATGTGAACAATTTTCGAGCTCAAATAACACAGGTACATAAAAGTAGTCAACTCTACTCACAGTGCTGACAAGTTCATTTCTGAAATGTCGAAATTCTTGCCAATGCTTCTGCAAGTATTCAATTAATTTTGGTACATCCTGCCTGCGGAAAATGTCCCAAACAGCACCCCCTGTTGCAACCTTTAAAGTGTCCTCATTTTTCACTTGAGTGTTCATTGGACAATCGTGTATTTGACCATGGTAACACATGGAGTTCATAATTTCCTTGCTTTGTTCTTCGGCTTTGGCTCCATTTTCCCCAGATATGAATGTAGACACACACTTTTTCCCCTTGAGCTCTTGGATTTCTGTTGAATGTGACAGTGGTAACTTATTGTCACATTCATTTTTCGATGTTACTAACGAAGACTCCTCCATATCCAGTACCTCTTTTTTTGTATCGCCGTCAATGTGTGGTGCATTCCCTTCTTTGACACTACATATTTCCATTAATGGAATGTCTTCCTCCCCAGCGGATAAATTTTCCACAGGCACACTTTTCCGAGGGCTTCCACACTGTTTTCCTCGACCAGCATCAGAGACATTTGTTTCTCCAACACAGAGTTGATCTTCACTCACATGTCCATTCCCCATCTTCTCCATTTTAACATCAATTTCAGATGTTAGTAACAAGGAGTCTTTGATATCCAGCATCTCTTTTTTTGCATTGCCATCAATGTGGGGTGCGCTCCCCTCATTGACACTAAACGTTTCCATTAATGGGGCATCTTCCTCCCCAGTGTGTAAATCTTCTCTTGGTAGACTCTCCACAGACAAACATTTATGGCCCACGCCACGCCCACGCCCGCGCCCGCCCCGCCCCCGCCCCGCCCACGCCCACGCCCACGCCGGTTTCCTCTACCAGCACTAGATATAATCTTTCCTTCAGCACCGAGTTGGTCTTCACAGACATGTCCGTTCCACTTCTCCGTTTCAACAACGTTTTCAGATGTTAGCAAGGACTGCTCAATATCCAGCTTCTCTTTTTTTTCATTTTCATCAATATGCGGTACATTCCCTTCTTTGCCGCTCAACTTTTCCACTAATGGAGTATCTTCCTTCCCAGTGTGTAAATCCTTTCTTGGTAGATTCTCCACAGGCGCACCTTTCTGGGTCCTTCCACGCCGTTGTCTACCAGACACAGAGACATTCTTTTCTCCAGCACTGAGTTGGTCGTGAATCTTCTTAATTGCAGAACGTTGTCCTGGAGTGATGTTAACTTCAGTTGTATGCGTCAAAATATTTACCTAATGGATAAAAAAAAAAAAAAAAAAAAACACCCTGAGAGGCAGTTGTAGTAGCATAGTTGAATTTATTAATATAAGAATATAACCATAAATGATTTCACAACTATACCAAAACATATAAATTAAAAAGATTCAGCAGAAGTCACAGCTAATCACCATAAATTATTCCATACATGGCAAAGAAATCAGAATGATACTAGAAACTACTGATAATTTAAACTGAAGTAAGCTGAAACACCCCATAAACCAAAAGCAACATTTTTTTACCCCAGCTACCAGCGGATGTCCTAAGTGATGGAAAATCTATTCATAACTTATCCAACTCAACAAAGCCTTTGTCTCCTATTTTTGAAGAAAGAATTTAAAAAACTATGAAAGCAGGTTATCAAGTGCATTAAATCAAATAGGGTGGGATAGTTTGAGACATGTAGCCAGCCCTACCTAAATTGGAAGTGATGCTTTGTCGTTGTAGTTGAACTAGGTCAAAACATCACATTTGAAAATATCGACTCGAAAATCCCCACAAAAATATTAGACTTCAAATAAGAGGTCGTTCAGCAATATTCTTTTTTAAATGGTAACTATCTATCTATCATGTTTATATCTTCATTTCCTAATAATATTTGCAATTTTAAGTAAATTAAGTTTCTATTAATGTTTATGATAAAAGAGAAATATAGAAGCATTGGATTCCACGCTAGCACTAAATAGTCAAACAAACAGCATTGAGCATACAAACCAAATTTTAAATATTTGACCAAGGCTAGAGCCCCATTCTCTTTCTTGATGATAGTAATAGATTGTTTGTGTCCACAACGCGCTTAAAAACTGAAAAAGGGGAACTGGAGATAGAGAAACGAATGTAGGAAAGTACCCAATAAACTTGGAAAAAAAAAAAGCAGAAAGATATGCATCAAAGTGGAAACCAAAGAACCTGACAACCAAGTAAGAATCATTCAAATTTTCAGAGTAAAAATTTACCGCATCTGCCATGTCACAGTGCAGCTTCGTGACTGAATCACCTAACCCAAACTCTTCTGCAAGGCCATACGCAATATATGTTTTCGGTCCTAGGTCTGGCTTTGCACATCTATCAGGGATTTTGGTGGCAAGATTAAGAATACCAGATTTAGGATTGGTATAATCACTATATGGGAGTGCAGATACAAATTCTGCACCGTGCCTAGGCAAACGGTCTTCAAATGAACTTGAGGAGGGCCAATCCTTCAGCTTCAACAACTCTGGCAAACCACTCCAACGTGTACGGCCTTTGACATAGCCTGTGAAGAACTGATGAGTGTTGATCTCAACCTGAAGATACAAAAAGAAAAAAAAAGAAGCACAAACCTCAAATAAACAAGAGAAAGACACCACTTTGCAACATATCATGAGGAGAAGATAAATATTTTGATAACAAAAGCAACGCAGTTTACATCAAATTCTAGCTTGGTAATTAGTAACAGGTCCCACAAGAACTGATTTAATCACACTACACAAAAAGTCCCGAATGCAACATGTACACCAACTACATAGACCAAGTCTAAGCCTGTGTGAATGAGAGTTCTGATGGCAAACATCATCTGATACATGTCCTTGTGTTAGAAAACACACTTAACAGAATAAATTGGGAAAAATGAAGCAGAAACAAGGCGCACAATTCATCAATTCATGTTTGTTACTTATTCCTAATAACAAACAATAAGCAAGTTTCTGCAGTGATCTATTGCAGCGATTCTATCTAAATGATTCCTAGTACCAGTTGAGTTGGATTAGATAAATCTTAGTAACTAACTTCAAACCGTTGATATCCAGTATAAAGCAAGGGGCCAAAACTCAACATCTAATTACCTATATGACCCAACTGCTTTAAGCTTGGTACTCTTCCAAAGATGGCAGGACTCAATCACCGCAGATATCACTGCTTTTAGCATAAAAGCAAGACTTTACAGTTTAGATTAAAATATATAAACTAAAGAAGCACAAAGTTGCTATTGCAGGTTGCTTCTTGCTTGGCAAAGTATAGAGGGGGCACTCACCCAAAAAGAAAGGTGAAAGAAGCTACCGTAGATATCCATTAAATACTTACTATAATGCTTTTGAGAAATTTTCTTAATAATTCAAAATATTGAAGGCATAAGGACTTTAGGCATGTCATACTGCTTTCATTTTTAGCAAAAAGAAAAAGGTGGCTGCCCATCTGGCTTTAGAAATGGGAAGTGAAAGAAAATAGTGCAAACATTATTGCAAGAAAGATTCATACATATTATCAATACGCAACGCAACGCGAATCATGCTTCAGAGAAATGTCCTGACATAAATGATCCGCAAAAGATTGGTGCTTCATTGTTTTCCTCTTAGCACCCACCAAAAATTGGTAAAGCTAGAGATGCATTGATCGTCTAAAGGAAACAGGCTGCACAAGAATTCATGGTCTACAACATTGGAATCGTACCCAGCCCTTGGACCAAGGCCAACGACAGCTTATTCAGCATGTCAATTATTTCATGACAAAATGACATAGTTGCAGGATCCATTAGCAATTGGCATAGATTTTCTAACCATCCAAAAGCAAGGATAAAAATGAGATTAAAACAAGACTTAGATTGAAATTCATTCCAGAAATTACATTTCAGTACGATAAAACCTGCAAGATGGAAGACCACTAGGCACTAGCATGCTCATTTCACTGTTGAAAATACATGAGAGCCATCTTAGAAAGCATAAGACACAGATTAACAACTATTCTAAGGGTGAGTTACAATTCGAGATTAAGCGACAAAAACATACTACAAGAGATAACAAGACTAACCTCACACCAATCCAAGCAATCAACGGCCCAGACACTCTGTGACTCCTCTTTGAGCCTGCCTTTAGCACTTGTCTCTCTGCAAGCCCTCCACATGACCATTGGGTCCCAACTGAGGCCCGGTGTCTTTTCAAATACATTTCTGACTATAACAGGTTCCCCTCTTATCCAATGCTTTTGGAAATGTTCAATTTGATTGTCGCTGATGCTAGCAGAATTTGGGCAGTACAAAAAATTGTCATCATTGTTCTCTCTTGAAGCTGCTTGCCTCACATCAGTATTTTCTCCATTCATCCCAGTAGAATAGTTACATGAGGAACACCTAATAGAAAAGTTACAATTTGGGGGCTGAAAATTGCAAGTAAGGTCCTCTGCTTTCCTGACTAGCTCGGCAATCCAATCTGATCCAAAGGTGCGACTCAATTTTAGCAACGTAGACCCGCAGCCACCACTCTCTTTGGGAGGACATGGAATGCTTCCATTAGAAAGAGCCCTCCAATCAGAAGAGTGGCAGGATGTATCCAGTTCATAATTGTTTCCTTCAAGTGCAGCTTGCAACTCACCCTCACGATTCTGTATCGATGCTTCCTGTTTAGTGTTAGATTCTGTAACTTGACGTTCAACAATCTGTCTCTGAGAAGTTTCTGCTTCACTACCACCAGGTTGTCGACCTTCCCTTAGCTCCGAACAACACTTGAGACAAAGTTCATATGAACATTCAGAGTTTGGACAACCTCTATGGTAATCGACAATTGATGTATTGCAATTATCGCTGTCAAACAAGGATTTGTCACAAATCGGTCAATGATGTATAATAAAAAAAACAAGCATAAAAGAAACAAAATCAGTCATATAAAGTGCCTCCAAAAGCTCACAATGACTAGTAAGATTTGAGAATACGAATTGACTGAATATCTATAATCTATATATTATTAAATCCTAAATAATGCTGCTAAATACATTCATTTAATTAAGAAATTTTAATTCTTAATTAAGATTTTAGAAAAAAGGGAATTGTTTTCTTTACATAATTACATGTATTGTAAATCAGGAAAATGAAATTGTTATCCACGTCCAAAATTTTCAACACTTCTAGTGAAGTCCCTGAGTTCCTACAAATATAGGACGGTCAAGGTCAACCTTTAGACACATACCCACACTTGATACCCATAACCTAGTCAGTGTAACATAGAATCTCATATTCACCAATGAAGCAAAAGCAACCTGCTTTAATTTAAGATGCGAACTGCAGGCTATAGCCATGAAGCAACTTACACTCTAATAGCTGCAGAAGCAAATGATAACTACAACTGTTTTCTTTCTTTCTACAACTGTTGCTAAAAGGAATATAACAGGTGAAATAGAAATTGAAAGATAGAAGAGAACAAAAAAGATATCACTTTCATTTAGTACTTAGCAGCTATTTTGAATGTGAAGAAAGAATAACTTCTGTATGAGTAGACCTGTTCATAAACCCTAATCTGGGTTGGAGTGAATTCTTAACGTGACAAATGTATTACTAGGAAATAATACAAAGATTAAGCCAAGCATGAACAAATTCAGACTATGAAACTGTGAATGCCTCATTAAATCAGTTATAGTTTGTTCGATACTATACTCAGCATATTTATTCACTCAAGCATTTGTATCCCAATCCCGCATCCCACAAGAACATACAGAGTTCTAATAGAAACCAATAGAGTCACCAAAGTTAGATTAGACACTTAAGAAAGGGTTAAGATGTCCGTGCAGCATCCATGACAAATAGTTTATAGAGACTTTGTTGGATAATGGTAGTAGTGCTAGTTGAAACTTAGGCTTCATGACAGTCTAACGAGGCTATCACCTTCCACAACAGACATACAACACTCTGAAGCGGCATCAAATTAGTCTAGGGTTCAAGCCCCCACTTGCATGTTGTTAAGGTGCACCTATGCCTCAGGATGACCATTTTTCTCTTTACCAAGTATGCCCTCTCAACAAATTAATATGCCCATCTTTTTTTCCCAAAAGCTCAACAATTTAGTATATCTGGATATTCTACTGAATCAAAAGTAACTAGTTCTTATCTTATACTTTAGTAACTAAAAATAATATATTTGGAACAAACAAACCAAAAGAACTTCTCTAATTGAACTACAATACTTAAAATGGTTCTCTAACTGAAAGTCTCAAAATCCATCATGAAGAAATATTGAAAACTGTCGCTACAACATCCAAGAAAAACAAAGCCTCAATTCCAAATTAGTTGGGGTTGTCAATGGGGATCAATTTCTTCCACTCCACTCCATTTAATGCGCTTAATAGTGTGTGATCAAGATCCTTAAAATTTATCATGATCAATGCATCCTGAGTTATCTTAGGTATATCCTTATATTGCCGAATTTATCCAATATACTGAGTCTAATAAACTAACTCAATAGGTAAGAAAGCTTGTGCAAGTACATGAAACACGAATAGATGCACAAATTAAGAAAGTAACTTAACAACAGAAAATAACAATGCAAGAAGAACAGGGAGACCAAGAATATTTCTCTTGAGCCAAGCAATCAAGTTAAAAGGAAATTTCCAAGGAACTTAAATTAAGAATATTAAAACCCCTTTCCCAACAGTCAAGAAATGTTATAGTGGGGCATACCAGTACCGCCGCTCATTCTTATCAAGTTTCGAACATGCAATTATTACGTCTGTAGGTTGAACTCCTGAAGGAAAAATGAAAAGGTAAAATAAAATAAAATGGTACAAGCAATGCACAAACCTGATCCAGGAAGAAAACATATACCTAATTATGACCGTCACATTAAAACCAATTACCTTGTATCTTTGCTTCGATTTCTCTTTCTGAATCCTGCTCTGAATGAATATGCTTCAGCAGAGGCAAGATGCCATGAAGCAAGTAGAGCAACTTCTGAAGATCAACATTTGGATCTACTTCCTTGGGGTTAGGCTGTTGAGAATCAAAACCAGGTATTTTCTCAATATTCAATCTCAAGCATGCTTTGCAATTGCAATTCCCACAACACACGGGACATTTATTCTCAATCTCCTCCTTCGTTTTACCGGGATACCTATTCAATAAAACAAGTTTGATGAAAAACCCAATTAATAGGGAATAAACCACTGTAAGTATGCTAATTATTGAGTTTCTTCTATTTGAGAGAAAACACTAACAACTACAGTTAAACGATTTCTCACAATGACACCTCCACTAGTATGTATAATCATATGTCATAGAATGGAGAACACCTCTCAACTCCAAATCTAAAAATAAACGATTAAAGATTTACAACAAAAAAACTCGTAATATATCCTTATGTTTAACATGCCAGCTGACGCGATCATTCACAATATTTTAACAGGCACAGAAAGCCTTTTCATGTTTTTAGATTTTACACCCCTTCTGCAATTACATCCAGCAGTAGCCTAACCAATGCAGGGCAATGGGAAGTTCAAAGTCAAAAAAATTTCATGAAGTGGTCACTCTCAGAATCAAAACGCATATTTTCTAACTTACATGCATGAGACCACACAATTAGAGCAAAGTAATGATCCCGAACAACAATACATGTGTTATATGTTTCTACCAAACTAATACAAGGGCTGCTTGCAATTTTATTTAAAAATAGCTCTTCACTTCGCTGCGCCCTTACCAGTTTCCAATGCAAGGGTAGCAGTAACGTTTCCTTTTGCATGTCAAACAATTAACAACTGCACCCTTGTCATTCCGTTGACATTGGTGACACATTAAGCTCTGCTTAACTTCTCCAGCAGCATCCTAAGAAAAAAACAAATTTAGTTAGAACGAAAAATAGCAAGTTATATTTTGTCCAAAGAAACATAATTTATTCAAAATTCCGGCCTACAATTCCTCAGTTCAATGATCATTAGGATGCTTTGGCAGTAGTTGCCACTCTTTTTTTTTTTTGACTAGGTGGTTATGAATCCAACAAATTGTACTTTATTTTTATTTTGATATCAACCCAGGGAGCCCGACTATTCCCACAAGGCCCAAATGCAATCGGCCTAAACGTACCCTAGTGGCCCAATCGATCTTGCCACTTCAATAAATCAAAACCGATGTCGTGCTCTTAACTCACACAACCCCGCCTTTGCCTTCACCCGTGCCGTTTTAGCAACCCGACGCGTTATTGTACTTTACTAAGACATAGATCTCAAAATTTTCAATCTAGGCATACAAAATCACAACCTACATTCTCTCATCTCACCATTTCTATCAAACAAATGCAACACAATAGGAAATATAAGAAACAAATTCAACGAATCAAACAAGTGTGAAACTCACAGAAGTGTCCGGCCCGTTCGCAGAGGCTCTCCTCAAACCAGAACTCCCCTGCTTCCCATTCTCTTCATCCTGTCCATCATCAACTACTCTATGCATCGATGGCTTCCTCCCCCTCTTCTTCCCAATCCTAACCTCTCCACCACCATCACCACCACCACCACCACCACCATCACCATTCTCCTCTCCAACCTCCTCCACAACAACAACAACACCGCCATCTCCATCATCGCCCTTAACCACTGACGGCTTCCTCCCCCTCTTCTCCTTCGCTACGCCGCCAAGACCCGACCTTTTCCTCTTCTTCCTACCCTTCGATCTCCTCCCCTCATCGTCACTACTGCTACTGCCGCCAAGCTCCCCATAAAACACATTAACCTTCACGCCTCTCGTTCTGCACCGTCGCTCCTGATCCGGCTCCACCTCCATGACCCGCCAAACCCTAACAACACCAACAACGATACTACCGAAACCCTAGCGAGTACATCCCCAAACTAGCTCTAATGGCTGTGTAAGTCGCGCTAAATAACTGATTTGAACCCAAATTTAGGCGGTTTGGACGATTTTCGACGCGGGAATGATGAATTTCGGATAAGATTGATTGATGTTTGCGAGAATTCCGCTGGTTTTCTCGAGGAATCTCTGTTGAGAGAGCGAGATTTGTTCGCACATAGAGGGCAATTTGTCCGATTTGCCTCGAGATGCGTGATGTTACATCGCGAAGTGTGATTTGACGGGTGAAGAGGAGTGTTTAGTTCGAGTGAGTTTGTGATTAAGTGTTGTTGTTGTTGATTTGGACTTTCCAGTTGATGCTAACGTGCGCGGGAGAGTATTGACGTCATGTCATGCGAGTGACGTCTACTGTGTTGTTGTTGTTGCACTTGCTTGTGTCACGTGAGGAAAGCGTGACCGAGTGCGGTTTTTTAAAGCCGTTGGATCACGTTGTTGATGTCCGAATTTAAATATGGTGGCTTTTCACGCCGGCTAACGCCGCGCGCCCTTACAGTACTGTTGTTTGCGTATCGAGATCCGTTGATTTTGTATGGAGATCTGTGTTGTGATCTACTATTCTAATCTGGCGGTACGGTCCCCGAGACTCGCTGACTAAAAATTTGGGAAACAATCTAATAATAGGAAATGATAGGATTGATGATACTACTACAATGTGGGGAAGTCGAAGTCTCGGCCACAAAGGCTGGAAAAGCTCACAGCGTCTCGGTTACGCAAGGCCGAGAGTACTCTAGGTATCTCTGCCGAGACATGACGAGAGCTACAATTAGTGATAGGTAATGTGGCGGCGGTGGTGTACAACCGAGAATTTGGTCATACTATAGGTAGTACCATGGCGAGAGTGTTAGAGTAGGCTCGGGCGTGATTGGCCATGAGCAAGGCAAATTGAAATGGTCAACACATCTCGGTGGTGTAAAACCGAGACCGTTTCATTGGACTCGGTTGTACACTGTCGATTTATTGGAGGAATTGTCGGTCATGGGTGACCGAAAATATGTGTTGTTTCACGAACCTGCTTGACCGAGACATCAGAAATGGGTGAATTTGAACAATTTTTTTTTGTAAATTTATTTTGGGATCTGTTCCATGCGCTTATATGTTGTAATTTATTCAGGTATGGCTCGTCCGGCTACCTAAGTTACTAGGGAGGAGGTTGGAGTTGAGGTCCCGAGGCCTAACCGGGGCGAGGTGGCCGGAGACCCTGAGACAAACATCGTGACCTAAAAGAAAGAGAAGGAGAATGAGGATGTTAAGGGCAAGGCGAAGGTAGATGGCACTCGTGGAAGGATACATTTGCACGATGAGGGTTCGACCCTCGATGTCGGGCGACCTGAGGATCTTGTTGTTGTCGTAGGTGAAGAGGAGGGGCATGCATCGGAGTGTAGTAGCAGTGACTCTTCAGAGGCGGGGAACACGATAGAAACCGATCGTAATGTGGGCGGGAGCAGTAGTGGTGGAGCTGGCCATGATGAAGGAGAGCGAAGTGCATGTTGAAGTCGCGTGCTCCATTCCCCGGTGGTCCTATAGACGGGGCGTTGTTGAAGAGCTTCAAGGATCATGTGGCTTTGAAGATTTGGAGCAATGAGGTAATTTCAAATTCATTGAACGGATTAACTTAACACTCATGGTCTTCACATAATGACGATATGTTTTTACATTTGCAGGAGCGGCCCGTTCTTAAGTGTATCAATCACGGAGCTCAAATAGCGGAATGGGATTTACAGTTCGTGCCACCCGGACACGGCGGGACTTCAGAGGATTATTCAGGGTTCCGGGTTGAATACGCTGATAGACTGCTCATACCGCAAGGCCAACAAGGAGGTTATCTCTGCATTTGTGGAGCGGTGGCAGCCGGAGACGAACACATTTCACCTACCTTTTGGTGAAATGTCTATCTCATTAGAGGATGTCAGCTTCCTCCTGAAGATCCCTGTGACGGGCAAAGTTGTTGCAGTGGAGAAATTTGCGAGGTACACGGAGGAATCTCGCTCGGACGTTATCAAGATGGTCTCGAACCTACTTGGGGTTAACGTCGAGGAGGCCGAGGAGGAGGTGAATATCGCCAAGGGGCTCACAAAGGCGCAACCATTGGTTGAAGAGTCGATGGTGCCCAAAGTCGGTTCGAGACCCGAAATTATCCCCCGTGGAATGCACGCCCGAGCGTACTCGCTTTACTTGTTGTCCCGCACTCTTTTTGCCGATAAGAGTGGGTCTCGGTGTCGATCGCGCCGTTGAAGCTTCGAGGACTTGGACGACGTAGGAAACTACGCATGGGGTGCGCTGCGTTGGCCTACTTGTATCGACACTTGGGGTCCGCCACGAGAGTGCAAGTGTCTCAGATTGCTGGCTACCTCACATTGCTTGAGGTATTTTAGTGAAATAGACTTAATTTTCATTTTGTATTTCAATTAGGCCAACTTGCAATTGTGGACTAACTAACATTGTATGTATTTGCAGGGTTGGGTGTACGACCATTTCAAGCTTGGTCTGGCCACGCCCAATGCGAAGTACATGGACTACGTGCACCCTCGTGTCTCCAGATGGATTCAAAAGCACGAGACGGTTGCGAATGTTGACAAGTTATGGGCCATTAGGAGAACCTTGGATAGGTTGCGACCAAGTGAGGTGAAATGGTTATCCATATCCTCTGATGATTGATTTTTCTTGGTTAATTTTTTTGCTAACAATGGTTGTTGAATTTTTAATAGGTCACTTGGGACCCATATGTGAATTTAAGGGAAAATGGCGTTGTGCAAGCGATTGCCTTTTACAAAGTGGGAAGATCAAGTACATGGATGTGGTGGAGCCCTACCACCCGAGAGGATTCGAGACAGTTTGGCCATGTGCAATCTATACCGAGATCATCCGTACCGTCCATTGGAAGCACACAGAGGCCCATCTCGCGAACAAGTACTCCGTCAAGTATGGGTTCGAACAAGACAATTGGGAGCGATGGAGGAACCATGTGTTGGCGCCGAAGTTCGGGGCGAGAAGCAGCGATTTGAGTTTTTGGCTACACCAGACTACCTGCCTTGGTTCGTCAAAGTGTCTCATCCCGTTATCACGAATCCGAGCTTTGAGGACCTTGAAATGGTCGCCACAACCATCGCAGACAACGAGCTACTTGAGGTATTGGAATGGTTATATGTATTATGCATTTATTATTAATTCCGATATGTTTTACATTGACAAGTAACCGAATTTTTTATTCGGCGTAATAGGCGAGCGTTGGACGCGGCGTTGCGATGGATGGACCTCCCGCCGGAGGTGTGTACGATTGAGTCGGCGAGGACCATTCGAGTGACATGGTCAACTTTCTTTCTGGGGAGGAGTATAAGTCTCACCCCCACGAGTATGACTCCGCGCGACCGCCCACCGCACAACCGCAACATCCGGCCCTACCCAATCAAAGCCCGAGGCCGTCCCACCATGGTAGCACTACCACACCCTCCACACCGCCACAACTCGACCGCCACGGCCGATGCTCGCCCTCCGAAAAGAATACATGGGAAGGAGTATCGAAGGAAGAATATGAAAAAACCCAAGCAATGACCGCCGAGAATGGAGGGATAGACATTTGTATGACATTCTATGAGTTTTATGATTAAATGAGTTTTTACGAGAGTTTGTAATGTTTTATGAGTACTTGTTGGGTTCGATTATATGGTGCGTATGGACTAGATATTTGTATGACAATTTTAAATGTTTGATGACTACTTGTTGCTGTTGACTACATTTTTATGACAGTTTATAATGTTACATTGCCTATTGTTTTATTTTGGTTGTAATTTGTTCTTGGATCCTAGTTTTTTCTGCTTATAAGGGTGTCTCGGTCAAGCAGGGCCGAAACTCATGTACAATTTTCGGTACTGAACAACCGAGACAAATGCATGATGCACGGTCTTGACCGGCCGTGGATGTACCTGTTGCCAGTATTTAAAAATGTGTCGGTTACTCATGGCCGAGAAGCCATGTGTAATGTCGCGCGTAGGTCGACGATAAGAGGCAATTTCGGTATTGCGCAAAGGAGCCTTGCCGTTAATTGTCGGTGGTGTATGACCGACACATTACCGTATGTCTCGGTCATCCAGTGCCGAAACGTCTGTTCCAGCCACAAATTCCAATTAACAAGACAACTACCTTTCCAATTTCCAATCATCAAACTGTACAACCATACCCGAAAGGTAGGATAGATTCACTCATTCTATATCCATACAACTTGACAGCTAACTTTCAAAATTAGTAAATGTACAACCAACAAAATTTAATGGTACCAGTTTTAACACTACGGTGTACCCAAATCTACAATGGAAATGGTGGCATCAAGTAGAGTTGCAATGGGCGCGATGTCTAGAAATACGAATATATCACGCCAACCTTTCGCACTATCCTCAACATACCGGTCCCACGAAGGGTATAAGGATGGCAATGGTGCATTCATGCTCAACTTCACCTGTCAAAGTGAACAATATAACATGATCATATTGTCGGGAAAGAACAAAACAATTCAACAAAGTTCGTATCACTTACCCTAAGCCAATGTATATTCATGTCATTTATCATGGCAATGACAAATTTGTTGTGCGCGTTGGACGATGGAGCACTACGTAGAGGTAGAAATGTGGAGGCACTCCCATGCGAGAGGTTGATGAGAACCACATTGAATGCGGTGGCTACCAACAGTCCATGTCCGGAAGTGTCAACCATTCTTGGAAAGATGCACCAACTTGATTCTCTCAAGCAATGCACCGCAATCTTGACACTCTCGTAACTCGAGCCTAGCACTTTCCGCCAAAGGTTTTCATGCCCGATAATCTCATCATACATTCTTCTACGGACAATCCTCCACCCGTCTACATCGGCAAGTCCAAGCCCAGACGCAACACACCTATATCCACAATTTCCATCGGCAAGCACATCGATGATCCCCTCAACATGTGGCAACCAAACCGGTTCTACGCAATGACCATAAGCCATGTTAGTTGCACTTTGCGTGCGTCGACTGGCACGACGGGTTTTAGAGACAACTTTACTTTTCTTCTGCCTAGAACTGGAGGCCTCCTGAATCGATAGCACGTACTCAAATTCGCTCGGCAACCGTCTCGTATAATATTCGTCACCATCGTGTTTTCTCTTCGAAGACCCGGTGTCCTCCTTTTGTCTTAATTTTTGACGGCGGCACAACACCCGGTGTAGACGAAGGTTGACTAATCTCCCGAGCCGCTTGAATAATCCTGAGTCGATCGTCCTCATCAGTGCAAGCATGAAACTTTTCCAACACCCGTTGAATCTCATCGTGCACGTTGTACCCAACCGGGTCCACCGGATTCTCGTGTATCATACTCAACTTTCGCCAATAAACATTGATGTCCTCTCAGAGGATGGGCGACCGAGCAAATATATGATGGTTTAGCTCATGTGCACAAGGAAGGCCATGTGTGGTGCGTATCTCGCAACCACAACGAGTGGAGTCGTGACCAACATCCTCTCCACGTGTCAATTCATTTCTAATTAGCCTAAGCGCCCGTTGAGAGACATAACCACGCAATCGTCGATACAACTCATCAATGTACTCATGTTGGACGACATTCAAACTTAGCTCAAACGATGCCTTGATATTGTTGTGTTGGATTCTAAGGAGGCCATCAACCACATTCCACGAGTCTCAAAATTGGCCCGATCGTTACCAAGGTGTAGCTTCATAATAGAATGCGTGAGACTCCACCCTCTGCGTTGTCGTTTCCCAAAGTGCATAATTCTATTTGTCCAAGCGGAGACAAATTTGTCCTTGTAGTTCTTTAACCATGTGTTGTCCAAGTACTCCGTAAGACCCTTTACATTCCCAAACTCACAACGCAGGTCATTCACCCTAACTTTGAATAAGGCCTCCGAGTTGGCATACATCAAGCTCGTCCACCTATCCATAAAACGCGCAAAACCATCGTTCTCCCCAAACATCTTCTTAGTCTTGGCCAATACTACTTTGTTGATGTGCCGAGAGCAAAAGAGGTGAGACGCGGTCGGAAAAACTTCTTCTACGGCACTAATAAGGGCTAATTCCCTATCGATGTAACGAACACGTCAGCTTAGGCCACCCATCCAATATGGATCTCAAGTTCTCAAGTGCCCAAACATAATGCCCAAGACTCTCTGATGATAAGAATGCGAACCCAACGGAGAACGTCAAGTGCGTAGAAGTGACGCCAACAATCTCCAACAAAGGCATTCGGTACCTATTTGTCTTGTACGTGCAATCCATCAAAATAACCGATGGGAAACACCTTAGCAACTTTATTGAGTCGGGATGTGACCAAAATAACTCGGTGACAACATTCGTAACGGGATGCTTCCTATGCCATGACAGCCACTTATTCTTCTCCAATATGTGCAACAGCTTGTTACATTTGAGTCCTCCCACCCGCATCCTCATTTCAGACTTTTTGTCTTGCATTATATATTGTCATCATTGTCGATACGTTTCTAACGTCTCTTTGCTTCAACGTATTTAGGATGTCTCTTGGCTTTACATTCCCTTTGTCATTTGCACTACAACTTCCTCGCTCCCCTTATCCAATCTCCCTAAGCAAATGAATGGTCGTCAAGTTTTTTGCGGCCTCGTGATTGTGTCTCCCACATATAACAGTGATATACCACAACGAGTCAACATTTTCCTTTACGTTGATAAGGAAAGGGCATCCACATTTCTTGGTACCAGTTTGAGTCCTCGCCGTTTCCTCTTCTTCTTCATTTCTTGGTTTCGAAGCAATTTTTGCCGCTTTACCCTTCCCAAATCTTTGTGACATTCCCCTATAAGTCCCTGACCTCTCACAGGCAAGTTTCACCCTTCCCTTGCGCTTAATGCCCCCGGCGTCGAGTGCTTTGTCACTAGCACAAACATGTTCTCACGGCCTATCATTTGAACCCATGAAAGCGCCGCTTCTCTAGTTGGGAATGGCCCACAAGGTGTAAACGTGTCCGTGTAGTCTGGAAATAGGGTAGAAACCGGAATTACCTGCAATACAAACAGTGTAACATTATAATCAACCGAAATGTACAGCACAATCACAAAAACATCCCAAAAAACAGGTTCTCGGTAGTACAGGTCCGCAACTTTCTTCAAAGTCTCGCTCACGAACGACCGAGAGTTACTGAATACTCTCGATTTTATCGTTCCGTGACCTACGTATACCTATCGGTCCTATATGACCGAGACGTAACCATACATCTCGGTCCTGCGAGGCCGATACAATCGCGTACATCCACAGTAACTTCGGATAACCGCATAAAAAACACAAAAAAAATTGCAAAATTACCTCAAGGACGACCTCCTCTGGCACCGAAGCATTACAATCCTCCATTATATAGTGGAAACAAGTTCGGATTTGAAGAAATTACCAAACCCTACGGTGACAAACAAATCATCATTTTCACAGTTATACACAACTAAACAGTTCTAAAAAACACGAATATGGTTGTCAAACATTGTTACCTCGCTGTCAGATGATGTCAATCCGCAAGAATCGATCAACGCTCGCCAAATGCAATGTGGCTTTGTGGTTCAACCTTGTGGTGGGGTGCCTTTTTTTCTTTGTCAAAATGATTTGGGGTTTGAATCAATATATATACAAGGGCAAAATGGTCTTTTCCACTTTTGCATAAATTTGATGATATAATTTTGACACTATCATTTGACAGTTTTAGCGTATTGAGCATCGAGATTTGTACATGCACATTGAATATGTATCTAAAAGACATCGACCCACTGTTGCCAATCAAGCGGTAAGGGAAATTCAGGGATCCAATTTGATCTACTCTTTTTAGCTTTAAGTGGTTCATAATTTGAATTAATTAAATTAGATTGGATTGCAAAAGTTGCAATCGCATGGATGGATTAAATTGCGAATCCAATTCAAAATTCGGTCCAATTAACCTTTATGTACCTTACATCATACGTACACATATACTTTTACAATTTTGAATTATATTTAGATGAAGTTAGCATTCTTATGACACTAATTCATCTATTATTTATTCATATACACTTACAAATCATCAACTAATTGGGTGGCTCAGTAGTTTGGTGCGGGTTTAAGAGTTAGAGGTCTTAGGTTTAAAACCACAGTGGACGCAAGTTGTTTTTCTTATCAAAAATAAATATATATACTTAAAAATCTAAAGTTTCACAACTTAAGTTAATTCGTCATTTTCTTATATTAAAGTACACATTTTAAGCTATCTAATTAATTAAAAAATAAAATTGTTTAAAACTATAATGTTTGAATTAAGATTGGTATTCATCAATTTTTTTACTAATCATAAATTTTTTTTTTTCCTTCGGTAGGAGTCGAACTCATGACCTCTCTAAATTACATTTTGGCAATTGACATCTTATAAATTACTATAGATCCAATCCAGTCTGCATTTAGTAAATCAGATCACGTCGGATTAGCAAAATAAATGGACGGAGGACCAGATTGGTTTGCGATTTCTCAATCCGCAATAATTGAATCAAATTACGAATTGGCCCAAATTGGATTGGATCCAATCCATGTGCACCCTAATTTTTGCTCACTTTTCTTTTTCAAAAATGTAAATCGTTCTCCCATTCTCAAGTATATTTTACCTATTTTGTGCTCTTTAATGAAGCTTTCAAAATTGGATTAATTTTTGTGTGTCAAGTTGGATCAATTTTCGTCTACTAAGTGTGCCAAGTTAGATCTCTCTTGTTTCATTGAAAAGGACATTAATAAAGATAAAAGGTAATATAATAACATTACCTTACAATTAAATCACTCCTTATATCTTGTTTTTTTGACTTAAACAACTTACAATTGTGGCCGGAGGGAGTATGCGGATTGAGATTATAAAAACAAGGTCCACAAAGGAAAGTGCATCAAACATGTCAAGTAAACATAATTTGTGCAACAGCCACTTGATAATGACATTGCAATATTCACTGAGCACAAGCACAACACAAGGAACAGAAGAGCTCAAAGCACTGCATGTCTAAGCAATCTATTTCAAAGTTATATACTTACAATTTTACACTACTATGATTATATCTAACAAAAAAGATCCTTGTCTGAAAAATTAAAATACACGTGCATATTTCATTGGACTCGCAAAACATCAATTTTAATGCTCTCACAACTGCAGATTGGTGTTTAAAGTTTTATGCTTGTAATAAGACTGTTTAGCTGGGAGAGTTCAGGCTCTCAAATTTTGAGAATCCACGTGGAATTGCATTCTTGGCTTTTTATTTACATCCTCTCAGTAATTCAAACAATAAAAGGCTGAGGAAGGTCAATTAAAAGACTTTGCGGAACTTGAGGGGAAGGGTCGTCATTCCATGAAGGGGAGTAACCACCAACCTTTCAAAAGAAAGCAGAATAGTTGTAAGATACCTATCTTTTTCAATTCTGGAGTAATTCCAGATCAAGTATCATTTTTGGTCCTTGAACTTTCATTTTCCACTACTTTTGGTCATTTTGTTAAGTTTAGAGAGTAACGGTTACTAACGAAATGATTCACAATCGATTTTTTGGGTTGATGAATTAGTTGTCAACCGCCCGTAAATTGCTCGTGAAGCGTTTTGTTAGCGACCGTTGTTCTCCAAACTTAACAAAAAAACCAAAAGTAAAGGAAAACGAAAGTTCAGGGACCAAAAGTGAATTATGCATCGAAATCTGTATATGCCCACATCCGGAGACCTACATTGTTAAAAGTGAATTAAGATTGGTTTCGGTGGGATGTACACGAAACTACTAAGGTATTCTCGCACATAGAGGACCGAAAGTTTACACAAAATCTCGGTGACATCCTGCCGAGATTAATGTCATTATGTAACGAAACCCACGACCTCAGTCGTTGCATGCCAGTAACATACGATGACTTTCGGTTCTTGAATGGTGAAATATAGGTGATGTTGTCGGTCCTGTGGTATCAAGACTTACATCTGATACAATTTGAAAAGGAAATTGAGAACCAATCGAAAATAATAATTGCACAATCACAAACAGTCGTAAATGAGCAATAAATAACCCAATCACAAACAATCCTAAATGAGCAACAAATAACGCATCCCAACACCAATAATCGTGGTGCAATATATAAAGTCACGACATGCAACCATAATGTTATCAAGTGTGTAAACACTAATTTTACAATCAATGTCCTTAAGGCGAAGTTAAGTCTACTAAGGAATGCGTGCCTTGTTGAGAAGTTGCAACCGACATGATTTCTCGAATTATGAATCCATCACGTCAACCTTCGGTGCATTCTTCAGCATACATTTCCCACGATGGATATAATGATGGAAGCGGTGCATTCACATTCAACTTCACCTGTCAAATACAAAGTATAACAAGAAGTCACTATCATATAATGAAAATTGATAAAACAAAAGTCGCAAATAATCTATGAACTTACCCTAACCCAATGGATGTTCATATCATTAATCGTGCCAATGATAAGCCGACTATTGAAAGAAGGCGATGGGACATTACGTAGAGGAAGAAATGTCGAGCAACTATTATGCAAGAGGTTTACTAGAATGACGTTAAAGGTTGTTGATATTAACAGCCCCATGTTCGGAAGTGTCAACCATTCGTCAAAAGATGCATCAACCCGATAATCCAGATAATGCACGACAATCTTCACCTTCTCGTAACTTGTTCCAAGTACTTCTCGCAAAAGAGTTCATACCCCGTTATCTCATCAAATATCCTTATACGTACTAACCTCCAACCATCTACATCAAGGAGTCCGAGCCCTGATGTGACGCACCAATATCCACAATTACCATCGCCCGTCACATCAATAATACTCTCAACGTATGACAACCAATCCGATTGTATGCAATGAGAATAATCAACCTTAGATACATCTTGGGTCACCGGACGTGTCTGATGTATTTTAGGCCTCACTTTATTTTGCTTCTTCCTCGACCTAGATGTCTCTTCTTTCAATAGTACACACTTAAATCCGCTTGACAATCTTGTCGTCGAAGTATCTTCTTCATCGAGTTTCATCTTTGATGTTTTCTTCTTTCCTTTATTCATCAAACTTCCAACTGTAGACCTTGGGGTCCTTCCCTTTGTTTTTATTTTTGTAGGTAGGACAACCCCCAGTGTAGATGAAGGCCAACTAATTTCTCTAAGCTGCTGAATAATCCTGATGTAATCGTCATCTTCAGTGCAAGCATGAAACTTTTTTAACACTCTTTAAATCTCATCGTTCACATTGTATCTGTGACGACCCCTTCTACGAAACAGAGCACCACCCAGCCTAATCCCGTAATCAAGCCTTAATCTGAACCACATAAGACTTAATTATGTATTAGTCAGCCTTTCATCCCTATATTTCATTAACTACACATGTTTCAATATTATTAAGGTAATTAACATTCCTTTATCATTTACATGTGATTACATATTATCATGTGCTTTAAAGATTATGCGGAAGCTTTCATCATTCAAAATTCATAAGTCTGGAAAACCAGGAAAATACAGCATCACATGCATGTATATATGGAACTATGCACTCAACCCATACAACCCTAACTTTACAGTAATAATACAACAAAAGTCGAGTCATACATGATAAGATAGGAGAATCACCGAAATTGCTCAGAGGAAGTCGTCGATCTTCTCCTTTCCCGGTCTGCTGCTGCTCGACGGACCTACACCCACCGTCACAAACTATACGGTGAGTATAGTGATATTTAAGTAATAACTGGAGAATTATATGTCACATTTCCAAAATAAACAAATGGTATTTAAAAGCATAAATAGAAAAAGAATAGATGAATCAAATAATGCAAGTAAATACCATAGTTAAAAATGTAAAAACTGACACGGGCTAAGTTGAGATGATCTACATCCGGTCGGCGATGAGAACCTATCACCAAACCTTTTCCACTACTATATGGAGTTGCGCTCAACATATCTCACACAAATAGCGGAGCTGCGCTCTACGCTTATACAACATCAATCTCATTCTTGCCGACCACCCCGAGTCCCATAACTCGTGTGCCGCGCAAGTGTAGTGGTGAGTGCCGGAACCCTGGTAGACCCATGTCCCCGTGAACCGCGCATCTCTCGTGCAATGGACACTAGATAATCTCCACTTTAGTTTTCAAAAAGAAATAGTTTCAATTCTCTAGGAATCCAAATCAAGTTAGACTACAAAGCCCAAAGGAATAGAATACAAGACTAGTCAAATCCAAGTTGTCCCAATAGCATGCTTTTCATCAATACTTTATCAAAAATGACATCAACGGTAAGAATTAGAGTCAATGAAACATTTTTCAAGGCTTCATGTCACAATATTCACTCATGAATAAATATAAGAACAACACGATGTGAGATTTTAAGTAGCAATGTCTACCAATAGACCATAAAATGATAAGAGACAATTAAATGAAATATATAATTCTCACAGCTTTACTTACAATTCACACGTTTGTCCTAGCCTATCCGACCTTTTGGCACTCCGAAATGCATTCCAAACTCCCGGGATCTCCGCTTAGTCCCCTGAAGTTGTTTGACTGGTGTTAGAGTATGTTTGGACCCCTTTATAGTGTTTAGACCATTTTTGGACTTGGTTGATTTTTAGTACTGGCTGAGAAATTAGCGCGCTAATTTTGAACAGGACCGCGCTAATTGCCACATTAGTGCGCTACCTTGACTGTCTAGCTCGCTAATCCGGATTAGCGCGCTAATATTAATTAGCGCACTAGATTTTCTACCTAGCGCGCTATGTGCAGCAAAACCTAGAATTCTGCACTTCGAATTCTAGGTTTTTGCCACACATAGGTCATGTTTTCGCCTTAGGGACCCTCATACACATTACATGAGGTCCCCGACACCAATCTCAACACGCAACAACAAGAACAACATCAATTTACATGATTCGACCAAGTGCATGGAGTGGAGAAGTTACCTAACTAGAAGAACACCTTCTTCTCCACCAAAACTTCAATGGATCTTTCATCTCTTCAACCAAATGCACTCCAGCAATCACTCTTCTTTCTCTCCTCCTTGCACAACGATTTGATGAAAATAAGAAACCATTTTTGTTAACTTATATACTCATTTGACTATGTTGATATGTTTGAATAATGGTCATTGATTCATGGTGTGCACACGTGTCTCGAGGCTCTTTTCATGGACCACCTTGTCCCACTTGTCCCTCAAGTCACTAGTGAGTAACTCAACATGGTGACTTCTTGTCTCATGATGAGTGAATGCGTGTCTCGATGCACATCCAATGCATATTATGTAAGTGTACTAACTATAGGCACATTAATGGTTATATTTGCATGTGACCACATTAGCTACTTAGGAAACCACATTCATTCACATTTAACTCAAATTAATTCAACTTACCCCATATGCCGCTACCTCGCTCCCACGTCGACACACGACTCGAGGTATGTCCCCGCTCATCTCGATACCTATACACCCGTAAAAATTGACTTAATAGTCTACACATATACAATACACTAGGCATACATCACAACAAAAATAAAATCTACCTCGGCCCTTGCCTCGGTCAATAGACATATCACGGTGTGGGTCTCACAGTAAGGGTCGTTGATCATGTTTAAGGAATTAAACACGGTTAGAGATTTTGGCCCGTTACAGTATTCGGCCTGATCCATAACATTCTCTGGTACCATACTCAACTTTCGTCAGTATACATGAATGTCCTCAAGTGAGATAGGTGAACCGACCAATTTATGGAAGTTTATCTCATTTACACAAAGAAGACCACGGGTGATACGTATCTCACAATCATAACGAGTAGAGTCATGTCCAAAATCCTCATTACGTTCTGATAACTTAAGCGCCCTTTGAGAGATATATTCACGCAACTGGCGATACAAACTATCAACATATTCACATTGCACCACATTCAAACTGAGCTCAAATGATACCTTGATGTTGTTATGTTGGATCCTAAGAAGATCATCTACCATACCCCACAAAGTCTCAAAAATTGTCTGACTGTTGCCAAAATATAGCTTCATAGTGGAATGCGCAGACTCAACCATCTGCGTCGTTATTTCTCCAAAGTGCATAATTCGATCTGTCGATCCCGGTACAAATTTTTCCTTGTAGTACTTCACCTATGTGTTATCCAAGTAATCAATAAGACCCTTTACAATTCCGAACTCACATCATAAGCCATTCATCTTAAGTTCAAATGATGTTTTCGACTTAGCATACAACACGCCCGTCCACCTATCCATGAAACGAGTGAAACCTTCGTTATCCCCAAACATCTTCTTAGTTTTGGCCAATACTACTTTGTTGATGTGCCAAGAGTAAAGAAGATGAGACGATGTTGGAAATACTTTTTTGATAGCACTAATCAAACCAAAATCCCAATCTGTAACAATCACATCAGGTTTAGGCCACCCGTCCAATATGGATATCAAGTTCTCAAGTGCCTAAACATAATTGGCATTAGTCTCCGATGATATGAAAGCAAACCCAACTGTGAACGTCAAATGCATTGAAGTGATTCCAACTATCTCCAATAACGACATTTAATACATATTAGTTTTGTATGTGCAATCCATTAGAAGAACCGATGGGAAGCACCGTAGCAACTTAATTGAATCAGGATGTGACCAAAATAAGTCAGTGACGACATTCATCTCGGGATGCTTCTTATGCCACGACATCCGCTTATTCTTCTCGAATATGTGCAATAATTGCTGCATTTAAATCATCAATTCGATATTTTTGTTGTGCATTGTATAATGTCCGCATAGTTGAAATATTATTTACATCCCTTTGCTTCAACGTGTTGAGGATATCTTTTGGCTTCACATTCCCCTAAGTCATCTGCACCACAACCACCTGCTCACCCGTATCCAATCTTTCAACAAACGAGTGGCTGTCCAAGTTGTTGGTGGGGTCGTAATTGTGCCCCCACACACAACATTGACGTACCATAAAAAAATCCACATTTTTCTTGATGTTAATAAGGAAAGGGCACCCACATATCTTCGTACCAGTTTGAGTCCTTGTATTTTCCTCCTCCTCTTTGGTTCTTGATTTTAAAGCAAGTTTTGCGGCTTTGGCTTTCCCTAGTCTTTGTGACATTTCCTTAAATGTATCAGACCACTCACATGCAAGTTTGACCATTCCCATGCGCTTAATCTCTCCGACATCAGAGTGTTTCATTACTAACACAAACTTGTTCGCACGACCAATCATTTGAAGCCATGAAATAGTCGCTTCGCTAGATAGGAATGGCCTACAAGGAGTGAAAGCATCCTTGTAGTTTGAAAATAACTTGGAAACCGGCATTACATGCAACACAAACATTGAACCATAAAGACTCATCACCAAGACAGCAGATTCACAAAAAAACCCAAAAAAAACTCATTCTCGGTAGTACATGTTTGAGACTTAATGAGCAGAATTGGTTACGGTCAACCGACACTACTAGAAGAGTCTCGGTACCATATGACCAATACGGTCAACCGACACTACTAGAAGAGTCTCGGTACCATATGACCAAGACTCTTCAATACGTCTCGAACACACTTTGGCCGAGATGTCATGATTAGTCTCGGTCCCCATATACCGATACTTGTTTCCAAGTCTCGGTCCTGCGAGGCCGAAACAATCGTGACCGTGCAAACGCATGAAAAAAACGAAAAAAAAAACACAAAAAATAGCAACAAAATATCTTTTCTTGTACCTCATCTTGCACCATTGTGGTACATTCATCCATTTTAGGCTGAAAACAACTTCGGAATGATCGAGTCTACCAAACCCTACAATGAAAAACCAAATAATCAATGTGACTATTTTCAACAAAAAAAAGTTGATTCGAACCTTTATATGGTTGTAAAACAGTGTTTCCTCGCTATCGGATGATGTGAAAGCGTAAGAATCGATAAACGCCCGCCAACAAAAAGACGTGGGTTTAAGTTAGAGATGAGAGACAAAAAAGGTGGGATGCCCTAAAATTTGTTCAAAAATGTGTTGTGGGATTATGGAGGGTTTATATGAAGGGGCAATATTGTCATTTGCATCAAAGTAAAATTTAAAGGAGAGAACGACAAAAAAAGGGTGCATTTACTAATTGGTGGGGTGCCCATAGCGGCGCTCTTATCCATTTAGTTTGAGGATTGATTTGCTAATGTGCAAATAGTTTAGGGGATGAAGTGCTAATTTAGCCGCTTAAGATGAGCAAGCCGATTGTGATTTGTACTCATTCTATTTCACATAAGACACACGACCCTACAAAAGATATATCTCGAAAAATTTAAAACTCAAACTTGTGATTATTAGGAGGCTTAAATAAACAACTAATATTAGGCTCAATTGGCAATACTTCCTCGTGTTGCCAAAATCAAAGGTACAAAGTATATCAAGAAAAAAAAAAAAGAGAGAGAGAGATAACACAAGGAATCATCCAAAAATTAAGCAGTTTATACATTATATATTATTGCCTAACGAATAATTCTTTCTTTTCATTGAAAACAACCATAACAATTTCTCCACTTAACTTTGGCCTTAAAAGTCCTTGAATAGATCCAACTAAGGTGAACATTGTTACAAAAAAGCAAATGACACTCAAAGTCTGAAGAAGAATCCATTTTCTTGTCCAACTCTCTATCTTTCTCTGCACAATGTACATCTTCACAGGGAAATATATGGCCAAAGGCCAAAAATTCAAGGCGCCCAGCAATCCCAAGACCTGGTTGAAGTAGGGAAAGAGCATAGCAACCACTGTTGTTAATATAACATAAGTAGTCCTAACGCAAAGCCTGAAAAAATTAAGGCTAAGACTTGGAAATAGGGGAACATGAATCTTATAATATTTGTTGATGAAGTCATTATTGGGGTACTGCTCTGCTGAAAATCTTTCCACAAGAGCAAATATTGGTTGGCTGAACACCTGAAAATGTAATTTAGATTGTAAGTTTCACTTTCTAGCATGTTAATTAGGAAAAAAAAGTTACAAGAGCTACAATACAACCAAAAAAAAAAGTTTGTAACAAGATTTTCTGGTTCCGCTACTGCTACGCAATGCTTCTTGAACGAGAGGACTAACTAGGTAGGTCGTGAGATATCATTGATATTGCGTTACTACTTTAGATTTTTTTTTTTTTTTTCTTTAAGGGGGATATTAGGCCTATGGCTCTCTCAATTGTCTAAAGTGTCATTTATTCATAAGGAAGTAATTAAAACGATTGATTACTTGATATGCTCCCACTAGATGAACTATAATGCAAGCATTGGCAAAGTCAATAAGCCAATATGGCTGAGTGAGCCCAATGCCCCCCAATAGATTCCCCGGTGTCTCATCTCCGAAGGCTGCATATCCAAAGCTTCCACAACATAGGTAAAAGAAGGTGGTGACGACGATTGCTCCCATCGACGCTTTCTTCATAGTTTGATTTTCAGGTGGTGGTGACTTGAGTGTGTCCTTATTAATAATCAAGAAGTTTTGTCAATATCAAAGAAAAAAAAATGTTCCAAATAACTAAACATATCTAATTAAGAAGAGATGCAAAACCTGTATCTCAAGAAGAATTATGGAGTAAGGGTAGGCAAAAGCTACGTCTCCTAGTGCCTGGGAGACTTTCCACACCTTTTGAGTTGTTGTATTTGTGGGGATTCCTGCAATACTCCCTTTAATCCATCCATTGCCTGCAAATTCAAATTCAAAATCAAATTTTATCACGAACAAGCTTGTTGTAGAAGTTATTGATTTTTGTTTACTCTAAAAAGATAAATTAGTAACTTTCTATCGTTGTTTAATCTACATCGAGTTTGAGAAAAAGGAGATATATAGCTTTTACCACGAGCTTTTTCCACGTACGATAAATGAAAAAAAGAGTAATTTTCTAGCCATATTAAGATAAAACAATTTCCTTTTATCACGAGCTTGGTTGTGGTAGAAAGCCTTCAAACTCGCCGTAGATTGAAAATGGTATTTCAGACCAAAAATCTATGATAGAGAGTTATTTATATATATGGTGAATATGTATTAAGTACCTATCACTTGTGCAAGACCAAGTGCAAATCCAATAGATGAATAGGAGAAGGACATGGTAGCTGCCACAATTGAGAGCCATTCCATGTTATGAAAATCAGGTATTTGAGAGAAGAAAATTTGCACAGCTCCAAAGACTAGCATATAAAATGAGTCCCCATATGCACAAGAAGCAGCTTCAGACTTTTTTTCATGTATACAATTTAATCTCTGAATTGCTCTGCAAAGACCAAAACTAAAGTCATTTCATAAAATAAATTAAATGTTCTAGCCAATTAAATGTATATAAATTTTTGGATACCTCATACTGGTTGAAGTAGTGATTACATATGCAATCCCAGTTCCAAATAAGATCATATACTGAAGAAGTCCACACACATATGTCTGTTTTTCACCTGATCAATTTCCAAAAACAAAACATTAATTTTTTCTCTGATTAGAAGAAAATTATTAGCTATACAAGAATAGGAAGGCTATTGAACTTATCATTTTGGATGATACAATATTTGTCACACTACACCTACAATAAATGTCTTTTAGTACTTCTAGTTCTAGATACCATAAAGCACACTACTCCAATTAAATTTGTCCTAAACAAAAAATAGTGTAAGATATCTATCCAAAACTTTGTTTTTGTCTCAATTAATTTTATCTTATTCCGATTTTAAGAGTTGATTTTTGCATAAAACTTTTAATTGGGTCAATTTTGCCACATAAGTACATAATCAATTCCTCAAATTCAAAGTCCAAATTGGAACAACAAGAAGTAGATTCGAGATATCTAAGACAAAAATCTTTAGTTTTGGATAAATAGGAGGCAACAACCGCAGGTTCTTTTTTTATTTTTTTATTTTTTATTTTTATGACAAGTGACTCCAACACGAGTCAAACCCGCGACCTCTCTCGACCTTGCTTTCGAGCAAGTGATACCTCATCCATCTCACTAGAGAATATAGATGCTTTGGTGAGGCAACAAACTAAGTTTGTGATTACTTAGTTTATTTATCCTTAATTTTAAAATTTAAGAGGTTTAACAAGCAACAATATTTCTTCCAACCACCAGTCTAAAACCCATCCAAAAATGACGTCACTTCCTCTTGGCCCATGAAGTCTTAATGCAAAAAAAAAAACAAGTAGCATGATTTTGGATAGGTTTTTAACATGTACCATAATGAAAATAAAAGATAGCACCAAATCTAATCGGACTTTGTGTATTTTGTTTTGCTCATACTAATTAAATAGCTTTCGAACTAAACACCCACAAAAAATTAAGTACCAATTAAACTTAGTGCACTCACCAACAACAACAATAGAGAAAGAACAAAACTAATTAATAAGCTGATCATTGTGAACATAAATATGTACCCAAGATTGCCTTTACAGCATCTATGTAAGTGCTGTTTCTTCTTCCATTAGGTGACATGTAACAATCAGAGAGCAGCGACGAGGAAACGTAGGTGACGACGGCGAAGCAAAGCATGGAAACAGGGCCAGCAATCCATCCCAACTGAGCAGTGCTCCATGCCAAGGACAGAACTCCAGACCCAATAACCGCTGTGATTATGTGAGCAAAACAAGTCCATAGAGTCCCTAATATATGTATACATAAAGATGAGAATTGAAACCAAAACACAAGAAATTAATACAATTGTAGTAGTCATATAAATTGAGCTAGTTAGTTTACCTGTTCTGTTATGATCAAGAGAGTGTTGCTGATCAACTGCCATCACAAGAAATATTGATGAGTTCTTAAGAACACCCTTTTTTGGCCTTTTTGAAATGGTCCATTATTAAGGAGGGGAAGGTGAAGAATAGTAGTTTTGGGGGACTTATGTATTGAAAATTGAAAAGTCATTTTTAGATTAATGTTGAATGTTGATTGATGAGAAGAATATAAGTTTTTCAAATTATATGCCGTCCTTGTCCCCACCAATAAAATTACTCACTAGTGAATCCAATTTCAAACGTTGCTCACCTTCCATTTTTTTATGATTGGGGCCTCAGAGGTGCATTTTGAACTTGTCAATTTTGTTGTGGTGTCATTTGGAAATGTATAGACCAAAATAATAGTCCCATGCACATCAATTAAGTAAGATTTCATAATTAAGTATATAAGTGTTGATCTCTCATCTAATAATGTTGATGCATTTTGAGTTAGAACCCTACGCGTGTAAGTTGAATAAACTGGAGACAATATCAATACTACAGAGATTCACAAGAGTTTGGTGCTTTGTACTTGTGACTTTCGTATGTAACTCATGTTGGCTTGTAACAAATGTTTCAAACTGTCAATCAGAGGCGAATCTAGGGGGCAGGGGTATCCTATGTATTCATCATTCCCGCTCTCCTATGGTCGACATATACTTCATATATAACAAGTATAACATTGTAAAAAAAAAATGATGAATTTGAAGTGTCTTAAGTGTAGCATTGTCAATTTTTTTTTTTTTTTTTATGTTTATTTTTTCATACTAATAATATATTCTTTTGTTTGGAAAAAAAAATTAAGGTTAAAGTTCGCCCCTAACATAATTTTTTTGTTCCGCCACTGTTGTCAATTGATCATGTTCGTAGTGTCTAATTAATGAAATGAAACTCCTCGTACAAAATATATATATATAAAATCCTCTCTGATGCTTACGTCTAGCGGGTCAATTTTCATTATTTTTTGTTATGCTCTATGCGTGCGTATGTTTTTATTTTAATTTGTAGACATGGCAGTTATTGTGTCTTCATCACGCGGATCTTGCCTGATTATTTTTAATTTTTTAATTTTCTTTAAGCCATTATTTTTCACTAGTGGGACGGCACGTGGCTACCCACGTGCAATTAACTTGATTAAATCAATTCAATTAAAACAACTGCCCATATCAATTGGTAATTATTTTTTCTTTCTTTAAAAAAAAGTCTCTATTGTGTGAATCATGAGGTGGTTATCATTTTTAAATACCGCTTTTAAATTAGTTACGTCATATTTACCTAAACACCCTTATTGTTATTTTTTCAAAGATTTTTTCATCCAATGAAATAGTAACATTTATGGGCAATTTTGTCAATAAGGCTATTTTGGCCTCGAGTAAATCTTAAGAGATATTTCCATTATATATAAAATTTTACACTATTGAAGGTAAAACGCTAACCAAAAAACAAACAAAAAAAAAATGATTAAATTTATAAAAAGAAAGCAATAATAAGTTACATGCCCAATAGTCAATTCAAATATTGTGAGACAACGTTTGGTTAATTTAGACAACGAATTGACATTTATAATTTATGTATTTGATTAACTTTTTATTTTCGAAAAAAAAAATGACATGAAGGCTTAAAAGAAGTCATTGGACATTAAATTAAGCAAGAGCACCGAAAGATGCATCTCAAACGGACAAGATATCACTTATTAAGGCAAAGTTAGAAAAGGTGGTGGAGTGACATCGCTTGGATTTTTTAATTTAAAATGAAAAGACATGATGATGGAGGCGACGCCGACAGAAGGAGAGCACGAAAGATGGACTGAAAGGGGTGTGACTTTGAATTTTTTACAAATATACTAATGTTTTTCGTTTAAATCCGAAAAATAGGGCGGTGTATCTTTTTTTTTCTCCAGAGTAGGCAATAGCGCCTTTTCAAATGGCTTGAAAATGCGCTATCTGTGTAAGGCGTAACGTGGACCGTCCCATCGTCAAGAAAAAGTCCACGTGGACCACTTGACATCGCCGAATACGCCAAATGGGCAAAAAGTCCACGTGGACGGATAACGCCTTTTGAAAAACGCTATCCGTGTAACCGTCCACGTGGACATCCTACGTGGACATCGGCCGACCGAATAGCGCCTATGGGTTGTACGGGTTGTCCGCCTCGCAATACGCGCTATCCGTGTAACCCGATCCACGTGGACATCCTACGTGGACATCGGTAATCCCGGTCCACGAATCCTAGCGTGGATGTGGCGCCAAATATGGGTTGTACGGGTTGTCCGCCTCGCAATACGCGTTATCCGTGTAACCCGGTCCACGTGGACATCCTACGTGGACATAGATAGCGACCGAATAGCGCCTATGGGACAACGGGTTGTCCGCCATCGCAATATGCGTTATCCGTGTAACCCGAGGATGACCACGTGGACATCCGGTTACGTGATAACGCGTATTGCGAGGCGACAACCCGTACAACCCATAGCGCTATTGGTCGGCCGATGTCCACGTAGGATGTCTACGTGGACCGGTTACACTGGATAATATAGCGAAAGGCGTATCAACCCGTGTAAGGAGTCCACGTGGACCGCCCACGTCAGGCAAAAAGTCCACGTGGACGGATAACGTCTTTTGAAAATGCGCTATTGCCTACTCGGAGAAAAAAAAGAGTACACAACCCTATTTTGTGAAATAAAATGTAAATGTGCCCTATTTTTTGAAAAACCCCGTGTGACTTTACATCCATTTGGGTTAGTCAGAGCTTTGTTTTATTGTGTCAATAAGAACGAGAGAGAGCTCATGTTGAACCAAGGGAAGACACTGGGCGGAGTTGTAATTGATAAGGCGGAAGAATGGACAATGGCACTCATAGGAGAAAAAGAAGAGCTTGACAACTCAGAGACAGTGATAATAGGCAGGGTAAGCGCCAAGGATACTGCACAAATCAATGGAATAAATCCACAATTAATGGAAACAACTGCGGCAGAATTAGAGCATCTCCAATGATAATGTGGATTTAGACCGTAGATTGGTGCCACATCAAAACATCTTCAATGAGACCATGGATTGCGGTGGAAATAGATCTACCTAGGATACAATCTACATCCAACCCAAAAAATGTTCTCTAATGGGATTATGGATTGATAATATCCATCTTATGTGGTATGGAATCAAAGTGGAAGGTGTCCAACACAATGTCTTTTAGATATTGTAGTAGACTACCACGTAAGGTAAATATATTTTTTTTTCAAGCATTTATCAATATAATGAAAATTGAAAATACAAAGTGACAACTCATCAATCCATGGTCTAAATCCATTGTCTATTGGAGACCATTTTGAGAGGTGAATGTCTATTTAGTGCCACGTATGATTGACATCTTCTCCACATCCATAATGTGGCACCAATCCATAGTCTAAATCCACATTACAATTGGAGATGCTCTTATGGATGTGGAGATGATGTCTATCCTATGTGACACTAGATAGACATTCACCTCATAAAATGATCTCCAATGGTAATGTCTAGAAGTAGACATTATGGTAGACACTCTCCACCTTGATTCCATTCCACATATGATGAAGATTATCAATCCATAGTCCCATTGGAAAGCATTTTTTGATTTGGATGTGGATTTTATCATAGGTGGATCCATTTCCACCCCAATCAATGGTCTCATTGAAGATGCTCTTAGCTATTGATTTTGTAAACAATTGTAACAGAATAAGTACGTCAACTAGCATAATGTATGCAATATGTAATATGTAATAATGTCCATTTGCCCCGTCGAAACTATTTACAGTGTAAGTTGACTCTACTAGTGGGTCTGAGTCTGAGGGTACACATTCCCTCCGGGTTGTAATTTTTTATTTACATTAATAAAATGCTGGAGCATCGTCTCCTTTCCTAAAAAAAAAGGGACATCACTTAATTAGTCACACTGAGGTAACGTAATGCGTGGGCTCCACATAAAAATGAATGTGCATACATAGTTCTCAATACATAACATGCGAGGAGTGTAGATCTTCTCTTAAATAATACTGAGGTCTTTTGAAATATAAAGCTCTATCTTGAATATGGTTAAATCGAGAACAAATATTGATGCTACCAAAAATCTACATATATATTATAGTAATCAATGTACTAGTTTTTTTTTTTTTTTTCAATAAATTTACTTGAACTAATGAGTTCAGACTTATAAAGGTTTTTTAAAAATTTTACAAATATTTAAGGGGTATCAAAAGAATTTAACAATTGATTGTGTTTGTTTCATTAATTGCTTGAAGATGACTTTGAAATAAATTTTTTTTTGAATCCGAACTCATGAGTCCAAATAGCACCACTCTTTCTTTTTTTTTTTTTTGCTTTTCAAATACTCTCATCGATCACAAATGTAGGTCGTTCTACCTCACTTTCCTATTCCAAAAATGTAAATCGTTCTCTCATTCCCAAACCAATTTTACCCTCATTAATGAAGCTTTGAAAGTTAGATCAATTTATACCTACTAGTGTGCCTATTTAGATTTGTCTCGTTTCACTCAAAATGACATTAATAAAAGAAAAAGTAATATTATTATAATATTTTACAATTAAACTACTTTTTAATTCTTGTATCTTTACCTTAAATAATTTACAATTATGACATGAGGGAATAATGTATAGTCAGTGTTTAGTCAGTCGATTTAAAAAAAAAAGCGTATAATCAATTTGATTACAACTTTCATGATTAATTTCTCTAACATTCACCCAACTTTATAAATTATAACATTTTGGTCATAAAAGTTATTTTTTTAACACAAAAATCACAAACCTTATAAAAATCTTTCAACGATAGTCACCCAAACTTTTTTTCTGATCATTTTCTAGCAAAATTGTCAACGTGACAATGATCACGTGGCGCCACGTTGGCAGTTAAGGGTCAAAAATATCCCTCACTCTAAATCATGCAACTAATTTTTTATTTCACAATTCCCTCAATCTCAAAACATTATTCACCCCAAAAGAAAATTAAACAACTAAAAAAAGAAAAAACGATATTTTAACTTTGGTGCTGAACTATCTCTACATCATCCTAAACATTATTTTTCTTTTCTAAGAAGGTGATCTATCTCCGCAGTTTTTTGGTGCAACAACGTAAACTTTTTAGAATAGTATGAAAATTTATAATTAACAAATATAAATAAACCCTTTTCACTTGGAACAACAAATCTTACAAATTAATTTGCAGCAACACATCACCTACGACGTTTCAAAAAAAAAGAATTGCAATCCGATGCAAACAAATATTAATTATAAACAAAATGATTTATTAATTTCAAAACATCAAATGTAAAATATTCACACTATAGAAATGAAACTATTTTTTATGAGGTTTAATTTCTAGAAGTCAAAAAATATATAGATTTTAAGATTTTTTAGGTGCAAATCTCAGGATTTATTTTTTGGGGTTAAAGATTTCCCATTTTTTTAACAAAATTAAACAAATTGACTAATTTGGAGTGAGTGACATTTTTTATCCTTAACTGCCAACGTGGCGCCATGTCTTTGACACGTTAGCGAATTTGCCAGAAAATGACTAAAAAAAAGCTTGGGTGACCACCGTTGCAAGATTTTAAAAAGATTTGTGATTTTTGTGTTACGAAAGAAACTTTTGTGACTAAAATGTTATAATTTATAAAGTTGGGTGACTGTAAAAAAAATAAAATAACCCCAATTTCTAAGACATAAAGGTTGCATGATATGCACCCCTCACTTTGACGAAGGCATGTCAATTTTTAAGTGCATCACTTGTTCAAATTAGATAGTATTAAATGACGCGCCCCATCTCGATCTCAAACCTTTCCACAGTAGCACGGACATCCTCCCTAATTGTACGAACGCCCTCGCAAATCGAACTCGTCCTCATGTTTTTACTTTGTCCACGTGGACACGGAAGGGTTTTCCGGTCCACGTGGATCCACGTGGACCGGAAAACCCGTGATTTAGGGCGCGAGATAGCGCCTTTTGAGAAAGGCGCTATCCGCACCCCACTGTCGTCTTCGAAACCGACGCGAGAGAATCTCTGCGTCGGTTTTTCGCTTTCTCGTGAGGGTAGGGATAGGGGGTAGGGGGGGTGGTAGGTCACGGGTTTTCTGTTGGGTGGGGCGGCTATTTAAGGAGGGGAGGGTGGGAGCGATCCGTGGAGAGAGACACGAAGGAGGAGGAAGAAAGAGGCGACGTGGATCGGTTTTTGATCGGCGGCGTGCATACGCGCGACGGAGACGGAGGAGAGGAGGTGCGGCGGACTCACCGAGCAAGGGGCGTGCTTTCAGCGACAGCAATGAAGCGGTACGTGGAGGCATTTTCGTGGCGGTGGTGCGTGGAGGAAGAAGAACAGCCCAAAGACAGAGGCGGCGAGAGGAGGATCTCCGGCGCGCAAATGAGGGGAGGAGACGCTGAGGCAAATGGCAGAGAATCCGAAAGTGGAGTGGAAGGAGGAGGTAATGAACTTTGTTTAAGTTAGTTAAGTGTAGTTTAATTAGTTTGTTTTAGTTAGTTAAGTTAATTTAGTTAGTTTGTTGAAGTGAGTTTAGTTAAATAAGTTTAGTTAATTAAGTTGAGTTAATTTAGTTTGTTTAAGTTAGTTTAGAAGGAGGAGGTATGTTTAGTTAATTATGTTTGTTTACGTTAGTTTAGTTAGTTTAGGTTAGAAGTTTAGTTTAGGTATTGGTGGTTAGTTTAGTTATTTAATTTTGTTTAGTTAGTTAAGTTAGTTTAGGTTAGAAGTTAAGTTTATTATATGTATTTATGTTTGTTAAGGTTAGTTAGTTTAGTTTGGTTAATTTAGTT
Organism: Stephania cephalantha; assembly: GCA_039657325.1. Classification (NCBI taxonomy): domain Eukaryota; kingdom Viridiplantae; phylum Streptophyta; class Magnoliopsida; order Ranunculales; family Menispermaceae; genus Stephania; species Stephania cephalantha. Next base: position 4,148,582 of record CM077577.1, on the reverse strand, counting down.
TAGTTAGTTTGTTTAGTTTGTTAAGTCAATTTAGTTGCGTTATTTTTGGTCTTAATGTTAGTTAACTTTGTTTAAGTTAGTTAAGTGTAGTTTAATTAGTTTGTTTTAGTTAGTTAAGTTTAGTTTAGTTAGTTTGTTGAAGTGAGTTTAGTTAAATAAGTTTAGTTAATTAAGTTGAGTTAATTTAGTTTGTTTAAGTTAGTTTAGAAGGATGAGGTATGTTTAGTTAATTATGTTTGTTTAAGTTAGTTTAGTTAGTTTAGGTTAGAAGTTTAGTTTAGGTATTGGTGGTTAGTTTAGTTATTTAATTTTGTTTAGTTAGTTAAGTTAGTTTAGGTTAGAAGTTAAGTTTATTATATGTATTTATGTTTGTTAAGGTTAGTTAGTTTAGTTTGGTTAATTTAGTTTAGTTAGTTTGTTTAGTTTGTTAAGTCAATTTAGTTGCATTATTTTTGGTCTTAATGTTAGTTAACTTTGTTTAAGTTAGTTAAGTGTAGTTTAATTAGTTTGTTTTAGTTAGTTAAGTTTAGTTTAGTTAGTTTGTTGAAGTGAGTTTAGTTAAATAAGTTTAGTTAATTAAGTTGAGTTAATTTAGTTTGTTTAAGTTAGTTTAGAAGGATGAGGTATGTTTAGTTAATTATGTTTGTTTAAGTTAGTTTAGTTAGTTTAGGTTAGAAGTTTAGTTTAGGTATTGGTGGTTAGTTTAGTTATTTAATTTTGTTTAGTTAGTTAAGTTAGTTTAGGTTAGAAGTTAAGTTTATTATATGTATTTATGTTTGTTAAGATTAGTTAGTTTAGTTTGGTTAATTTAGTTTAGTTAGTTTGTTTAGTTTGTTAAGTCAATTTAGTTGCGTTATTTTTGGTCTTAATGTTAGTTAGTTTAGTTAGTTTGATTAGTTAGTTTGTTTAAGTTAGTTTAAGTATATGTATTAGTTTGGTTAGTGTAGTTTAGGTAGTTGAGGTATTTAGGTTAATTTTGGTAAGTTTGTTTAGTTAATGTAGTTTGTTTAGTTATCACAATGTTGCAAGATATGTTTGCCAAATTTGTTTAGGTTAGTATATTTTAGGTTGTTTACATTGTTAATATATAGGGACATAGGTGTTGTTAGTTGACTTAGGTTAGGTAAGGTTATGACTCGTTATTTTGGTTAAGGTTTATTTTGATATGCTATGTTTAGTTTTGTTATAGCCGATTTATTATACTCTTTGTGTTATAAACTAACGAAAAGACAATGTTATTGCAGGAATATTTGGTTGAAGAGGAAAAGCGGTGGAAAAAAGTAAGTTCATTAATTTAGTATTTTCATAATAATTTTTTGTGGTTAGGTTATGGTTTGCATGATATATAGGGACATAAGTATTTTGTTTATGAAGTACGGTTGATATATTTATTTATTGAACGTTATTACACAGAAAATGTAAGTGCGAAAGAATGAGTATGCTCGTAGTTGCGCTATTATTGCGATCTTCTACATCGAAAGTTCGATCACGCGCTTTATCACCACATGATTTTCAACTAATTCCCTGAACAATTTTTTGCAATTTCTGTTACATCTTTACATCCAATTTCAAAACATTATGTAGGGCATGTCACAAAGAAACATCCCTATTCTATTCTATGCGTACGGATCCATTGTTAATGGGGTCAATGGCATCGCGTATGCACTCACCCCCATCGATAGTGTTGTGGGTGAAGTTTGGGTCTAGTGCCCGTGAAATGATTGATGACGTTTCTAACGCGTTTCCCGATTATACGGCGAGTACTATAGTTCATATGACGTATCGCCACATGATGCCTCTCCCGGAGGCTCACATTATTACGTTCTGTGTTGTTGAATGATGCGACACACTTCGACTTGATGTGGGATACGGTGGACAAATTACCAAAGACCGCGGCGATTGATATATATTTAACATTTGAGTCGGTCGACTCAAATCAAAATCGTACGATTCATTCGCAAGTTCGTGACGAACGTAGCGCAAGCACGCCGACGCAGACTTACTAGACATGGACAGATTGCACATGCAATCCCGGCGGATGAGGTAGCGCAAGAGGGTTCGTTGCTCCATTACATGAAGATAATAATGCATATACCGACGATGACGAAATCGACGACGAAAATAACGAGATCGATGAGGAAACGCATCACGGCGAAGAAGCTCCATCGGTTGCGGTTTGGGATGACGTTAACGTTTGCACGAGATGATCCAACATATGATCCTCGGGTGCGGAGAATGTCGAGGATGATGAGCAATTTGCTATCGATGAAGAGATTATGTTGGAGGAAGCTAGTGACGATGAAGTTCACCAACCAATACGGGGTATAACGAAATCGATTGGGAGGTGGCTAATTCAAGCGCAACACAACATTCCCGTAAGCAAACTTGGGGGACATCCCTAACTTCGATTTGGAGATAGGGATGTGTTTTGACAATAAAAACGATTTACAACATGCCGTGAAAGTGTGACATGTTAATAGTCATTGTCAATACCATGTGATGGAATCGACTACAACTTCGTGGGCGATTAAGTGCGAGATATCCACAACACGGATGTATGTGGCGTCTTCGCGCATGTTTCCGAAAGAAAACACTATTATGAGAGATTACACGAGTTAGACGTACCGCACACGTGTATTAATCCCAACGTAGAACGCGGTCATGCCCAACTTGACGCCAACATGATGGCGCGAGAGATCCAAAGCGTCGTCAAAACCGATCAAGGTGTCACGATCAAAACATTAGTAGAAATAATAAAGAAAAATATGGACACGAAGTCAACTACAAGCTAATGTGGGATGCCAAGAAAAAAGCAATTGAATGGGTTTTTGGAGATTGGGATGAGTCGTACGCTCAATTACCAAGATGGTTGGGCATGCGGTGAGAGTAAGAGTCCGGGGACAAGAATCGAGTGGTCACATGAGACAATGGCATGATGATGAAATAAGTACGCGTCTCCACAATTTCGTCGTGTGTTTTTTGCATTTGAAGCTTCAATACAAGCTTTCAAGTTTTGCGAGCCTCGTCAGATTGACGCGACATTCCTATATGGCGAATCTGATGGGAAGCTCATGATTGCGTTACATCTGTTGAAGGAAATGGTCACATACTACCGATTGCATTTGCCGTTGCGAAACCGAATCAAGCGATTCATGGGGTGGTTTTTGCGCATGCCGCGCAAACACGTGACGAGATAGAGAAGGGATATGCGTTATTTCGGATCGTCACCCCCGACATTTTGGAGGCGGTCAACATCCCAATAAACGGCTTTTGTCCCCGAAAGGTACCACCGTTATTGCTTGCGACACTTGCTTAGTAATTTCGGCACACAATTCAAAAATGTTGTCCCCCTGAAAGTACTACTTGGTCGAGCATTGCTCAACATCAAGAACGAAAATTTATTGCGTGCATGGAGCGTTTCACATACTTATCGTCACGAACGCCACAATACGCAATATGTCAATGCCATCCCTAAAGAACTTTGGACCCAATCGCACGACGGAGGCATGCGGTACGGATGGATGAATTCTAATGGTGTTGGTAAGTACAACATACAATTTATTCTTTGCACTATAATACATTAAATATTCGACGAACCAATATTACTTACTAGAGTTTCATCGGAAATTGCAGAGTGTTTTAACGGGGTCTTGAAGGGTGCTCGATTCTTGCCAATTACTGCGTTGACTCAAATGATATACTATAGATTGGTGACGTACCACGATCAACGCAACCAGGAAATCAATGCGGCAATCTCAAAAGGCCAAGTGTACACTGAATATGTCTTGAACAAACTCGCGAAATATGAGAAATCTGCAAGGAGGCATCACGTCACGTTGATCAATCGAGACATTGGTGAGTTCCAAGTGCAGACTGGAAGACACGGAGATCGCATGCATAAAGGCAACAACACACAAATCGTAATCTTAAAGGACCGGGTGTGCAGTTGTAATAAATGACAATCATTTGGTTTCCCTTGCTCACACGTGTTAGCATCATGTGCGTTGATTCGAGTGAGCTCGCGCAGATTCATCGAGCCATACTATAGGTTAGATGTGTACGCACAAGTGCTACTCGTACAAATTCAAGGCCATCCCAGATGAGAAGTATTGGCCGACTTTTGGGACGAAACTAATACCCGACCCCCAGCAGCGCGAGACGTGGCCGAGGAGACCTAAAAGATCGCGTAGACCTACGGAGATGGATCTTCCTAATGTCCAAAGACCTTTGCGATGTGGGATTTGTCACCAAGAAGGACATAGAAGAACAACATGTCCAAATAAAGATCGTGAACAGTACCAACTAGGAAGAACCGTTGTGGTATATGTCGTTTAGAGGGACATAACAAAAAAAATTGTCCGTTGAGACCTCAACCATCCAATGACAACCTATAGTCGAGTTTGTATATTGTGTGAAGTAACTAAAGGTCGTACATATGTTGCTTGTGTGAACATTTATTAATTACTTATCGTTTGGTTGCGTACAACACTCATTTTATTTTGCTAACATTATATGTAGTTGTACTACAATGGATCCAGGACCTTCTGATCCATCACTATTGCAACTCCAATCTACACACGAGATCCGCGAGCATGGAGGGGCGAGGTAACATTTCTTACAGCAATACGTCAAATTTAAATCAATAATGTATCAAAAACGTACATTAATACACTATCAATTACAAGGTGTACGAAACAATGCGTGTACGTCGAAGACGTGGGGTCGTGGATCGAACGATGCAGTATCATTCTAGGATGATCCCATATCTTCGTTCCAGTGGGTTCTATGGGATATCTCGTGTAGCATTTTTCAGCCTTGATTGGGCTTTGATTACTGCGTTTGTAGAGAGATGGCGCCCTGAGACGCATACATTTCACATGCATTGTGGGGAGTGCACCATTACACTTCAAGACGTGCAGGTACAGCTAGGATTACCGATCGAAGGTATGCCTGTGACGGGAACGACGGACGCAGACTATGCTGATGTCTGTGAGAGGCTACTTGGACGAACTCCTGGTAGAGATGACGTCGTTGGATGTAAACTAAAGGTCGATTGGCTTGAGCGTAACATACCATCAATAGATGATGATAGCGATGAGGAGTCGGTCCGCCGTTACGTTCGATCGTACATACTACAACTCATCGGTGGTTGTCTTTTCGCCGACAAGTCTAATCGATTCGTCCATTTGATGTTCCTACCATTGCTGGAGGATTTCCAACTAGCTGGACAATATAGTTGGGGGAGTGCTTGTTTGGCTTATTTGTACGAGAGAGTTGTGTCGCGGATCTCGCGCGGGGGCACATGAGGTTGCTTTGGCGCGTCAATTCTTTTACAACTTTAGGCATGGGACGATTTCCATTCATAGCACCGCGGCGCTGCGTGTTTCTAGAGCTCAAGAAATAATCGTGGATGGACAAAATATGCTTATGGACGTTCCACTCGGACACAGGTATGAAAGTCGATTTGTCATTAATTTGCCTAAAAATCTTGTCCATTTACATTTATCTTAAATTATTGTCTTCTACACAGATGGCTCGATGCATTTTCGGTATCACAAAGTGCGACGCACGTCGTATCGGCTTACCGTGATGCACTCGACTCGCAGAGGCATGAGAATGATGTGGTCTGGCAACCTTATGCAGAACTCATGGGGTCTCTTCCCGATTACTGTACAAATGGCAACGGAAGTTGGCTCTCGACGTGTCCCCTTATTTGTTTCCACATTGTGGAGTGGCATCGACCAGAAAGGGTGATGAGACAATTCGGCATGGTACAAGTGGTGCCACCAAATTGTGCTTACGACGCCCAACTGCACCGCCTCGAATTGCGTGGACATCATCATGAAAATTGGGTGACCTTCCATGCAAGCTATATACACATGTGGGAGAATCGTGGGGACACCATTGCCACGCGACGGCGATTAATGAAGGCCACGATCACCAAGAGTACATGACGTGGTATCGCTCGTCACTAGGAGATTCGTTGGACACGACGGGCGTTACGTGACTACTCGGTAATATTATAACTCTTTATTTTCCTCGAACATTAAATCTCTTATATTGCGTGCTCGACCTCTTATATTTTGTATATCGGCGTAACTTGGTGCATCGGCGAGGCGAGTGTTTATCGAGGATGGGTACGAGCAAGGTCTTGTTGCGCTTGATGAAGGGATTCAAATTTTAGACGAAGACGAAAGGCGAAGGTCTACTCTTTCGCATGACGGAATTGACGTCGAGCAAGACATTAATGAGGATAATGAACGGGACGATGAAGAAGACGATCGAGCCGAACCAAACATAGAGGTGAGAAGAAGACGAGCACGACCGAGAGATTGTGCGGGAACGCACCAGCGTCCTCGTCCACCACGTCCACATACTCGGGGACCGAGATTGCTGCGAGAGAGTAGCAGACGATCTCCTCCAAGCACGTTCATCTCGTTCGAAGCGAGTAGAACAGATCTGTTGGTGAGAGTAGCCGACGATCGTCGCCACCCCAGCCAAGAACCTCAAATGTTTGTACCAGTGCCGCCGAGCGTGAATCTTCCTCCTTACTATTTTGATCCATACGCACTGGGCCGTCGTCTTCATATGTGGACCCTGGAATGCCTCATCCTCAAATGTATCCATCATCGCCTCAAGTACATGCCTAGTCCATATACTCCTACTCCATATAATTACAATATGGCGTATAGTGGAGACCCTTCATTCATGAACTTGTTGACCATGCCGCGACCTCATGTTCCATTCCCCAACCCCATGCGGGAAGCCAATATTTCGGGATGGTTCCACCTCCTATTTTTGGTAGCATCGAAGAAGCGAGAGGTGAGTCGAGTCAAGAACCGAGAGGAAACGCAACAATCTACTCGACGTGATTCATCGCAAGACCAGCCTACCTCAACAAGCTCAACCGGATGTACAAACACATCGTCCAACAAGACAAAGAGTACGTCCGGTTTGCATCACCGAGCAACAACGTCAACGGAACCGCCGAAATAGACCTGCATGATGAGTTTACTTGATGTCATGGTGATTTGTAATTAACTTATATTTTGGGTTCACAAAGTACGTGTATTCAACTTTCTCATTGAATAAACTTATTTCTCACGTTTTCCATATTATTATAATGTCGTAGATTTGATTACTCTTCAATAGTTAGTTTAGTTAGTTAAGTTAGTTTATGTTATATGTTTAATTTAACTTAAGTGGTTAGCTTAGTTAGTTAGGTGTCGGTGGTTAGGTTATATTAGTTTAGTTTGGTTAGGTTAATTAGGTTAGTTAGTTAAGTTAGTTTAGTTAGTTAAGTTAGTTTAGTTTAGGTGTTGAGGTTATGTTTGTTTAGTGTAGTTGAGTTAGGGTATGTTCCTTAGTGTAGTTGAGTTAGGTTATGTTTGCAATTAAGCTAGTTAAGTTAGTTATTTTAGTTTACTTAGTTTGTATTGTTAGGTGGTTTGGTTAGTTAATGTTAGTTAGTTTAGTTTGTTAGTTACTTTAGTTTGGTTATGTTAGTTAGTTAGTTAGTTAGTTAGTTTAGTTGAAGTTAGTTAGTTAGTTAGTTTAGTTGAAGTTAGTTAGTTAGTTAGTTTAGGTAGTTAGTTTAGTTTGGTTAATGTTAGTTAGTTAGTTTAGTTTGGTTTGGTTAGGTTAGTTAGTTTAATTTAGTTTAGTTAGTTAGTTAGTTAGTTAGTTTAGTTAGTTAAGGTTAGTTAGTTTAGTTTGTTAGTTAGTTTAGTTTGGTTATGTTAGTTATTTTAGTTTGTTTAAGGTTAATACTATAGTTAGTTACTTACTTAGTTAATTAGTTTATTTAGTTTAGTTGGTTATGTTTGTTAATGTTAGTTAGTTTAGAAAAGAGAGTTTAAGGTTTAAAACAATGTACATATATATTTTCAAAATTGGTTTTTTTTATACAAATATAAACTCCTCATATGCATATTCAAATTTGGTTGTAATTGTCGAGATCGCTCGACGACCGACGACGACGACGGCCAGCGGCGAGGGTCGGAGCTACCGAGAACGACGCGGTTGGTGACCCGGTTGATGACGTGTCGGTGACGAGACGCAGATCGGCGAGCGTTTGTGAGGTTCGCAGATGACGTCCTCCTAATCGTGTTGAGCTGGCGTCGTTTATTATTATTTTTCACTTGTTTCCAGCTACTACTAAGCGGCTTGACCACCATTTGAGTCAGTGAAGCTAGATTTGCATAATTTGGTTCGAGTTAGTAAGATTTGTTCTTGTTATTTTGTCCCTTTTGGGTTTTCTCACTTGTGAGTCATTTGTGAGGTTCGATGTTAGCTCAATGAACTCCACGTTAAAACTCTTTCGACAACCACCAAACCCTTTTTGGAATTGAACCAAAAGTGCGAGGGTTGAAGGCCTTGTCCCTTTGGTCGACTCACCAATATTTAGAGATTTGGATATGTGACACTCTCCAACTAGAGGTTTGAACATGTAATGAGTTCGAACTGCTCAAAAAATAAGGGTTCATACGTACCTTCATTTTGAAAAAAATCTTATAAACAATGGTTCTTCTTACAAATCTTTTTCCATTACGTAATCCTCTACAACTTCATCCAATGGAAAAACTAAAAATAGGCTAAATTGATAATATCGTATAAATCAACAGAGAGGCCCCCAAAAATATAGGATTACCCAATTTTCCTTATCGAGATATGTGTTCGCAAATACGCATCTGCATCGGACGCTCTCAAAACTTCGTAGAGTTGCAGTTCTTACACTATTTAGTGAACCCTAGAACTCAAAAAATGAGGGTTCATAGCTACCTTCTTTTGTAAGAAAAAAATCATACAAACGATGGTTCCTCTTGCAAATCTTTTTTAATTATGTAATCCACTGCTACTTCGTTCTAAGAAAAAATTGAAAATAAGGTTGGATCGACGATGCCTTGCAAATTAAAAAAGGGAGTGCAGGCGTAAAAAAGAATTATGGCTCTGTTTGATTGCAAATGCAAAATAATTTTTTTTCAAAATATGAAAAAAGAAAAACATTTTATGGGTGTTTTGAAAGTTTTTCAATGAGTAAATGTTATTTTATGAAAATTTTTTCTTATTAGGGTGTGTGCAAAAAAAAAATTTGATTTTTTTTTTTTTTTAGCGTGTAATAATTTTTTCCCTCAAAACTCACCAACAACAAATTTTGAAATAAAGATGAAAACTTACCATATATATTATGGGTGTGTTTGATAGAAAAAAAAAATTCAATGAGAAAAAAATTATTTTTTTTGGAGAATTTTCTTTAGAAAATTTTCTCATTAGTGTTTGATTTTAGGTGAGAAATTTTTCATTTTCTAACTAGCAAGTGAGGCCCACACTTTTTTCTTCTCCAAATATCATTCATTCCCAAAACAAGAGAACCCCAAAAACCAGAGAATCGATTACTAGCCTCACCTCCACCTCGGACCACCCGCCCACCACCATCGCCACTACCACATTTTCATCCCAAAGCCTGACGTCGAGTTGGAGAACCCCATCAATATTCGAACAATTCCAACTTATTTATCAAAGTGATGAATCACCAGATGCACTTGTCCATGAAGAACGGATATACACACTAGCTACAACCTAATTAATATATAAAAGAGAAGTTTAAAAAAAAAAAAAAAACATTGTTTCCCTTCCAAACTGATGGACGCACTTGATTATGATGAACGGATGATGATGCATCAGACGGGCTTGGGAATGAAGAGAAATTTGGGTTTGATGGGTCGAAGTCCGAGGTCGGGCTTAGGGATGAAGAGGTGACGGCGGCAGTGGCGATGATCATCAGATGAAGCTGGCAGTGGTGAGCACGAGAGGGAGTCCATTTTAGATTTTCCCAAGAGAAAATCTCGAATTTGCAAGCCAAAATAAGAGAAAATACACAAAGAAAAATAGCAACGTGGTTTTTTTTTTTTCACCAAACGGTTATAAGTATGGGTTGGTCTTCACAAAACCGCCCAAACCGCTCAAATCGAGCAAACCGCATTGTTTGGTCTGTTTTTTTTTAACTTGCGGTTTGAGGGCGGTTTAGAAAACTTGAAAACTGCAATTCCACGGTTTGGTGGTGGTTTTCATTTACAAAAAATTGCGGTTCACCAAACCGCGAAAACCGCCCTTAAACTTGGAATGTATTGAAACAAAGTTGAAACATTTTCTTGTTGTTTTAACTTTCAAAATGATCTTAGACTCATAATTTTGATTGAGTTCATGTGTATTATTGTGTTTTTGGTGGATGGTCATGTATGAACATATATTTTTGTTGATGAGATTGTATGGAATGTATGATTTTTTTTGCTGAAAATGTGTTACAAAAAAAATCGCAAAACCAAACCGACCAAACCGCGCAAACCGCGGTCGGTTTGGTTGTGGTTTTGAGGTTTCGCGGTTTGGTGGTGGTTTGCAAAACTGTCAAACCGCGAACTTTCGGTTTGATGGCGGTTTGATGATTTTCACCACCAAACTGCGGTTTGCCCACCCCTAGTTATAAGCCTATCAAACCCAAAATAAAATGGTTACATTGAACAAACAATTTTTCATAATTCTTTTCATTTTCTTTGCTATTAAACGCACCATAAATGTATTACTTTTATATTTAAAATATAAATTTATGGACCTTAATATAGAAACTCGATCATTTTCTTAAAGAAAATTCAATTTGTTTACCTCAATAGGTGAGAAAATATATGGGTCTTAATATGGAAACTTGAAAATAATGAGAAAATATTCCGCGAGAAACTTGTGGCAATCAAACGTTAGAAAATGTAATTTTTCCACAAAATTTACCATTTTCATTGGAACATTTTCCTTTTCCGTTATATCAAATAGGGCCTAGGTGTTTATGACCCACTAGCTTTGAACAACCACTTTGAACATCTAATGGGTCTAAGTAGGTGTTCCTCCATGTGATACACATCGAGGAGTGTGAACGTACATTTCTAGATATTACATGCACACCTTGATAGGTATCGCTGAACACTCATTTGGACCCACTAGATGCGAGCGGGTTACCCTTACATCTCGCTTATGTGTTGGCAAATATGCATCCGCATCGGACGGTCTGAAAACTTAGTTGAGTTGCAGTGCTTACAGTATTCAGTGAGCCCTAGAATTCAAACACTTGTTCTCTGCTCATCATCTCTGATGACATGAACAATCCGAAACTCCTCAATTCGATTCTGCGCTTCACCAATCTCTTCAGAACAAGAATCCCTACCTTCCCAAATGGGAGAATCGTTGAGAAATTAGGGTTTCTGCGACGCCTCTCCAGCAACCACAATGAGGACATTGAATTGACAGATTTCATGGAATACATGGAGAAGCTGAAGAATTACGAGAAGTCTGGAGTTCCGAAGGGGGCAGGGACCGATTCGGGGGAAGGGTTTGATATGGGGAGAATGAATCGGTTGATGCAGCGGCTTGGAAACCCCCAATCCAACTTCAAGGTTTGATCTTGATTTCTTTTGCTTGTTTTTTTTTTAATCAAATTGAGCTTCATTTGCTTGTTTTGGATTCTTGACATCGCTTTTGTTCGAAATCTAAGGGTTGGGACCCATTTTTTGGGATCACATTGATTTCAAGTGAATTGTAGTTTTTTGTCATTTCATATGAGGATAAATAGCATGAATTTTGATCATGAACTGGTTGGTCTGAGTGGTAAGGGACTCGGATCCTCTTTGAGGGATCTTAAGCCGAGTATTGCGGATGAAAAAAGTGGGTTAGGACTTACGAGGGCAGCGCCCAATATGAGGCGCCCAAGTGGGGATTAGTCGGTGCGGTTTGTGTTGGATACCATGTGCAAATTAGTTGGGGTCGGTCACATGGACACCTCCAAAGACAACGTACAAATGCCTCAGTTAGAAAACTCATTTCAATGGAAAGTAGAAATTGAAGAAATGCGACGATGTAGGGGTATCACATGGGAAACCCAAAAAAAAAAAGCATGCATTTTGGTTGATTTTGAATGGTATGGTAAAACTCTAAAGATGGAATAAGAAATATAGAATTTCAAAGACAAGTAGGAGTAGCACCAATTGACATAAAAATTAGGGAAGGGCGGTTGCGGTGGTTTGTCACTATCAATTGCACTAAATCGAGCACAATGGAAGAGTTTGATCCATGTAGCGGACCCCAATTAATTTGGGACTGAGGCTATGTTGTTGTTTGGTTGATTTTGAAAAGATTGGAGCACGAATGCTTGTTTAGAAGGATTTTTTTTTTGTTGAGTTAAGTACAAGGACTCATTTATTGACTTGTTAAGTGAGTATTCAAATTATTGGAAGGATAGATGCAAGAAATTTGTGTGCTTAGTTAGTTAGTTCAGCTAAGGCTTGAATTACGTTGATGAAATGATTTGCTTCAATTTGACTGACTAGGCTGGCAATAATCGTAGGCTGTGCATATTGCCGGAACTAAGGGGAAAGGATCAACTGCTAACTTTCTAGCCAATATATTACGCGAAGAAGGGTATTCGGTTGGTTGTTATACTAGGTGAGGCATGTGTGTTAATTGCAGATCATCTCAAGAGGCGCATTGTTATATGAAGTTTTTGTTTATCATTTAATTTTTTTTTTTTTCTTGTTTTTGCAGTCCACATGTTCATAGTATTAGAGAGCGCATTTCATTGGGAAAAGAAGGAGATCCAGTTTCTGCAGAGAAATTGAGTTGTCTTTTTCACAGGGTTAAAAATGTTATTGACAGGTCCATAGAGCTGGAAAATGGAATGATCAGCCATTTTGAGGTATTCTATATGGAAAATGTTTCTCTTCATCCGGCACAATATCTCAATTGATATGTACAAGTTTACAACATAGCCTCTATATGGATCAAACTCTTCCATTGTGATTGATTTAGTGCAATTGATGGTGTGCTTTCCAAATTTCTATTGAATACTTAGCTTTTATTAAAATGGTTTCTTGACTTGTAAGTTTTTGTAAAGCCCATGAAAGTCCATGTTATGAGTTGTATTGACTTTTGAGAATCAAACAGGTTGTTTTTTAAACTGTTAGTTTATCTTGGTTTTTAACTGGAATGAAAAAGCATGGAAGTGGGTTTAAGTGAAACCTTTTCCTATTTGCTCGTTAGATGTGGAGTTTAGGAGTTTGAGGCCCAATTGCAAATGCGTATACTCATTTCCTTTGTCCATCTTTTAATTTAGATATTGCTATAGACTTGGCTATCTTAATCTAGTCACTTAGTACTCTTTAGTACTCTTCTTTAAAATTTTACTTATCTTTGCAGGTCCTCACTGCTATGTCATTCACGCTGTTTGCTGAAGAAAATGTTGATATTGCTGTAGTTGAGGTTAAAAGTCCTTCCTGCATAATAAATGTTTTTAAATGATATTTTTCCTTTTCCTTTCCCTTTCCGTTTCTTTTTCTGTATTTTTGGTCTATTTTCTTTTCTTTGTTGATTACTTGTTTTCTGCAACATTGGAAATTCTTTCAATTGATGACATCACTTTTTGTTCATTAAAGATGTTTTAGATTTGACGATGGATCTAAAACCTCAATTATTGATGTAAGGTTTAAGTTTTTCACATTAGTAGTTATTGCCCGTTGGTGCTTGATATAGACTATTGTTTCTTGGGCAGGCTGGTTTAGGTGGATCACGAGATGCAACGAATGTCATTTGTAGCTCCTCACTGTTAGCAGCTGTCATAACAACAATAGGAAAGGAGCATTTGGCTGCACTTGGAGGTTCGTTAGAAAGCATTGCCATGGCAAAGTCAGGAATTATCAAACACGGCCGTCCAGTTAGATAATTCTTGCTCCTTCCTTTCTAAGTTACATTTTAGTTTCTTTGCATTGACCCACATATCACTTGCACTTGAAGGTGCCAGATTTTAGTTTATTGAAATCTGAGTGCAAGGACCAATCCTTAACCTTACTGCCTAGAAACTATGCTATTATTTCATGTTTTATCTCTTTTTGGTTACACAATAATATACTGGATTAACTTATCTCTTTATAATTTATCAAATTAATTTTGTTTGGTTTTGCTATCTATTTGAACCTTTCAGGTTGTATTAGGCGGTCCATTTGACCAACGAATTGAGCAAATTCTCCGTGATAAGGCAAACTCTTCTAGTGCACCTGTTATTTTGGTGTCTGATCCTGGAATAATTAGCACTGTCAAAGATGTGAGGCTACACGATGGAAGACCTTGCCAATTGTGTGATATTCACATTCAGATTGAGAAGGACATACCTTTGGTATGTATTTCAAGCCGTGGTCTATCAAAAATAATCTTGAATGTTACGCTCAACTTTGTGCTTTAGAAAGCTACAAGAATGCTTTCATTTTTTAATGCTCTCATAAAATTTCTTATTCAATCCTTGACATTATTTGGTAAAATTTAAGTATGCTCTCTGCAGTTTATTGAATTATTGGATGTGAGGTTGCACATGCTTGGAAAGCACCAACTTCAAAATGCTGTAACGGCTGCATGCACTTCCTCTGCTTACGAAATCAAGGTGCGAAGTATCTCCTTTTATTTTATCATTGTACACGTTGAAATTAGAGTTCATTTTGCAATTTGCTGTGGTCTTGGCATTATTGGTAAACTCACCTTTTCTGTTAAGGGAATGTAAAATTGCTTTGACGAATTCAGTCATCTCCTATTTTGGATGAAGACATGAACTTCTTCGCTTTCTCGACTCCTCACAAAGAACAGGTTGTCTATCTGCCAGGTTGGAAGGTGTCTGATGAATCCATTCGTACTGGGCTGGAAAATGCTACTTTGCTCGGAAGAAGCCAGTTCCTATCGTCGGAGGAAGCTAAAGCAGTTGGATTAGCTGGGGCAATAGTACTAGTTGATGGAGGTTTGCTCCTATTTTATTAACTATCTAGGTCATTATGTTTCATAATCACGTTAACAAGCCTTCGGCCTGCATCATTTGAAAGTCGCTCCTATTTTCTTATTAGTCGTCATGGTGAAGTCGACCTAATTAGCTAATTATTTAGTCTTGTATATTTTTTTTTTCTCGAATGGCAGACTCATTTTGTCTTATTGTATTTTCAGCTCACACTGGAGAATCGGCAAAATGTCTTATTGACACAATTAATATGACGCATCCAAACTCGCCATTGGCTCTTGTTGTAGCAATGGCAAATGACAAAGATCATTCAGCTTTCGCAAGGCAACTTCTTCTAGGTAACACGGAGCTTATATAAACATGATTATTCCAGATAATATTTTGCTTTACAAGGGACTTGATGTTCACTGTTCTCTTTACATTTTTTTCATGAACATTATCAGGGAGATTGCCAGAAGCTGTAGTGCTAACAGAAGTAAGCATCGCTGGAGACCGTTCTCGGATAACTCCAGCTTCATTGTTAAAGGGCGCTTGGATCCAAGCTGCTAAAGAATTGGATGTTGAAATTGCGGATGTCGGGGCGGGAGAAAATGAGCTGCTCTTTATGGAGCAACTAAGCGGCTCTGCTGCGGATAAGGAACGCAAAACTGTATTAGCTACCAGTGGCTCACTGCAGTCCTCTTTGAAGCTTGCAAACCAGATTCTCATTGAAAAAACACATTGCCAATCAGGCCTCATTGTCATCACTGGATCTTTGCATATTGTTTCATTAATATTGACTCTCTGCCAATAGGGGAGACATTTTTCATTTGTCTTTGAAGAGTAAACGCTGCATACCCATACCCATGAGCGGTCAGCTCAATGGCGTAACGGGTTGTAGGTTTGACCCCTCCCTCGAGCAGGAGCAGCAGTGGTGTCAAGGCTTTAAAAGTACTTCAACACCATTCTTTTATAAATAAGAGCAACTGAGCAAGAGACTTTTTTAGGACCAATCATTTGCTTGGTGTAGTAGTTGGGGCTTACTAATAACGTTTGTGTACCTTTTAAGAGATATCAGATATTCAAATTTTTTAATTTTCAAGGCTATTTGGTTGGCGTATTTGGTGTGTGGTAATTTAGTAACTGTGCACATCATAGTATCAAAAAATAAGACCCTTTTAAATTGTTTTCAGAGATAATGGGATGTATGTGATAATTGCTCATTGAATAGATTGAACATACATATTGTCTTCCAAAATCTAGATAAATCGAAGCATTTCAATTGAAAAGTGATCGCAAAGTGAAAAGCGGCTCAAGGAAGACGAAAAAGAGTAATGAAACACATTCAAAGCTTGAACTAATTGATATCCAACAACTTTTGAAAATTGGAGGGCAATCTTGATGTTGCAACATACAAGCAGTTGAAGTTGTATTGTCAGAGGCATATGAATTTTGTAGTCGCATAAGACTTGATTTAATAAGGCTCGGGGTTTCGTTTCCTAGATTGTATTCATTGTAACTTGAGCTGATAAGCTCCCTTTTAATTAAAAAAAAATCTATTAAATTTAGTAGCATATATTGTCAAAAAAAAAAAAAAATGTAACTCTTACCTCGAAGTAGGTTAAAATTACTGAATAAACATTATGCGATGGTAAAATTACTGAGACATGCTTAATGAACAATAGATCATGAAATCAAATCCTGCCATCAAAATTCAAATATGTCGATTTCTCTTGAGTCACGGGGTTAGGGCGCCGGAGCACCGCCATTATAAAAAATAAAAATAAAAAAGGGATTACCAAGCAAATAAACAAAGTTATGAGAAGTGCACTTAATTACCCCAACCAAACATAGCCCCTTTCTAGTCCGTTGGATGCACTTTGGATTCCTACCAAAACAGATGTCGATGCACATCCAACAGCGAAAAGGGGAATCGAGGTTTAACATCCATTTTAAATCCAATTTTCAACAGTGCCTTGCGTTTCCCTCCACTGACATTTTGAGCAAAGCAGTGAGTGAGGGTTCTTCATCCACTCATCTCTCTCAATGTTTCATCAATCCAACGACAAGGTCATCTCTCTCTCTCTCTCTCTCTCTCTCTCTCAATCTTTGATACATGCATTGCAATGTCGACAATCTCTTCTCTTGTTTTCGCTGATTTCGTGCATTTTCAAGGGTTTTGGGACATGTAAGGGTTTTAAGTTTGTTTGATTTTGGTTTTCATTTGTTTTGAAATTAGGGATTCATGAGGCATGGTTTGTTTCCAAAATGCACAAACTTGGTTTTCATTTGATGGTCACTAGTCACTACTTGGCTTGATTCAGTCTGCGTTGGCGTCGGCGAGACGGGGCCATGCCTAAATTGTGCTCCTTGTATCTTACATGACTACTTTGCTATGTAGAAATTAATGCACAAATTTGGTTTTTATTAGAATGTATTGGCAATGTGAATTACTGAATTAGTGATGTGACGATGATTAACTTTATCTGTCATCTTTTAAGTTCATTCACATTAACAGATAGATCGACATTGCCGCTTTGATGCCGCACAATTAGTTAGTAACAAAATTGTAGTATTACACTATTACTTAGAAGTTAGAAGCATGATTTGTACTATTAAATGTACAATCATTAATTTGTTTTAGGGAAAATTAGAATTGCTTCGTATGCATGCGATCCTTGAAAACTTTGTTTGATCAAGTCAAGTTGCCGATTTACCAATCATTAATTTGTTTTAAGGCATAACTAATAAAAAAAAAAAAGAAGACTTTTTTTGGCTTCGCCCAAATGCAGCGATTTTTTGAGCTAGTTTATCTTCATATCGTAGTTGTTTTGGTTTTATCGAATTCTTGTTCACATAGATTAAGTGTGTTCTACTGCATTCACTTCCTTTCTTAAATACGCTCTTCACTTTTGGTCGTTTTATACATGTATGGGCATGTGTCTTATTTTATGCCAGCTTCCACTTCATATAAACATGACATCCGCGCAAGAATCATTGGCATTGATGGCTGTGGATAATGGTGTCCCCTCCTTGGGGGGTAATGCACATATCGACAACCTTTATAAGGCAGAATGTTTCGCGAGGCAGTCTCAGGTTGGTTCCTGTGTACTATGCTCCTTCCAGTTAAAATATGCTATATGTGATTATGTTTATTTGTTTGAATTATATATTTTTTATTTTTCCTTTACAGAAACTTCAGGACGATCTAGAAAGTTTAGGTTTAAAGATCAAGCATCATGAGGGAAACTTGAGATTCTTGAAAAGTCAGGAAAATATGTTGGATGAATATATTCTTGATGTGCAAGGTATCCGTTTCCACTTCAGGATTCAGCATCATTGGTTTTCATAAAATTGCACCGAGTACAATTGTAAAGTTAGTGTCTTAGTGATGCATCTGCATATGGCTTTTGTGAGTTTGCCATATTTGTTTGGAAACAAGCAAAATGATGCAATATATGCGTAATCTTGTGAGAATGTGCAACTGATAATTCATATAAGTTTCCTGTAAGAATGCTAGACCTAGTACTTCGTTAGCCATAATACTTTTCTTGGATAATAATTTTTACAACTTAAATGTTTGGCAAACTTCGTATAAAATTTAGAAGATGCTCCTTACATTAAATATTGGAACAGTAAAATATCTATTCAGGGAGTGCATTTGTAAGCTTGTTGAGTATGATTGTTCTGAAAGTTGCGTGTTCTCGAAGACAAAGTACTAGTTAACTTGAAGTTTGCAGTGTTTAAAAAGTTTATACTCAGAAATTATAATGTGTACAAATACTTTTTATGTTTTTTTTTTTTTTTTTTTTCTTTTGAAGAAACAAATGCTTATATTTTGAAAGTCTTTTTTTTTTTTTTTTTTTTTTTTTTTTGTAAACCATGTTGATTTTTTTGTGGTAAAACCACGTTCCAATTCGAACATGCATTTTTTTTTTTTTTTTCTAATGCAAATACGACTTTTCAGTTAGCCTAGGGAAGTACCACTCGTCATCAATTGGAGCTCAGGTTGAAAATGGGAATCTTGATGGTTCTCAGTCTGAGGAGAACACAATAGCACAAATTTCACAAATCGAAAATTCTGCAGCTCGTGTTGTTTGTGAGTTGAAAAATGGCCACACGGATCAGGCTTCAAATCCATCATTGATCAATAATGTGCTGGGCGTTGTAGCTACACTTGGCAAAGTTGAAGACGACAATCTTAGCAGGTCAGGACTCACGATTATGATTTAGTTTTCAATTCTATTTTCCTTGTAGTTTAGTTTTTACAACATATTTTTGCATATTGCAGTGCTTATCTTGGGTTTTATGCTGTGCGGATTTTGTTGGAGAATAGATGTTAATGTGCCTTTATCATCCAGTATGTTCATTATCTCATTATTTTAGCTGTGTAATTCTTAGGCATTCAGTAAAAGTTAACTAAATCCTATTATTTTTGAAAATATACAATCAGTTCCCCATTGGCAATGTTGCCTATAGGACTCTAAAACTGCAATTTTTTACATGGTTGCTTGTGATTTACTGGCTTTTCCATAGCACTATGTGGGTACTTCAAATCAAATAAATTAGTTTATGGATTTCTTTTAACGATGATAAGGGGGAGATTACGGGCTTACTGCACCAAGCAATATTTACCTCTTCCTCGTAATTATTCGTGCGTGGCTGGAATTAACGCTTTTTTTTATATTAAATTTCCATTCCAGGATTTTCTCAGAATATTTAGGATTAGACCATATGCTTGCAATTGTATGCAAGTCAAATGAGGGCATTAAGCATCTTGAACCATATGATCAGAAAGGAAAAATCAACAAGAGCAGTGGGCTTCATGGGCTTGGTTCGTCATTTAGCAAGCCATTGGATGGCAGATTTCTAGTTATTTGTCTAGAAGACTTGAGGCAAGAAATTCTTCTAGAACATGGACTTAAATGTATGTTGCTTCAATATTAAGTATAATTTTACATGCAGGCCATATGTTGGTGAGCTAGCTGCTGGGGATCCACAAAAAAAGCTTGCTCTTCCAAAACCAAGACTGCCAAACGGAACGTGCCCATCTGGATTTATTGACTTTGCTGTGAACATGATCAATGTGGAAATTGCAAACTCATCTTGTCTCACAGCCAGTGGCCTGGGCCTCAGGGAGACTTTATTCTATAGCCTTTTCTCTCGCTTGCAAGTGTATAAAACAAGAATGGAAATGATGTCGGCTCTCCCTTGCATAAGTAATGGTGCTTTGTCCTTAGATGGTGGGATGATTAAGCGCACCGGTTTCTTTTCTCTGGGCAGTAGGTGAGCAGCAACACTTATTGCACACTTTTCTGCTTATTCGTGAATAGATTATGCTTCTCGATTTTCATGCATTTGTCTTGGATGTATGACGTTCAACTAATTTGATATTTTAAGTTATTTTGTTTGTGTTGGGCTTTGTTAATAGAACTTTAAGTGGATTAGTTTTGCGGTGTACAACAGAAAAACTAGTTGTTTAATTACTTTAGGACATTTGTAACTTTTCTTTCGCTAGGAACCATAGCTGGGTACCTATATCACCTACAATGTTTCAATGCATTAAACTTTTTTCTTTCACCTTATTATGTTTGTCTCTTGAGCTATACAACGATGAATAAGTTTTTGTTCTTTTTGATTAATGAATGATTGGGTTTGAACACATAAATTGTCTCAAGCATGCATATCTTATGTCAAACCATGATAGCTCAAACCTTGATTAGTGTCTATCACGATTTGAGCATATAGTCATACATTTCAATTTGAGTTTTCTTGATTCTCTTTATCTTTCCAAAAACTAATCCATTAGACCCTTTGCGGGTTTTACCTCTTTCTTTCATCAATCAATATGCTCAAGGAAAGAGGTTGAGGTGAGATTCCCTATAACCTCTGAAACATCAAATTTGCCGGTGGATTACATCAAAGCTGAGGAGAAGATTAAAATCTCAAAATGGCAGAAGGAAAGAATTTGTGATGATATGAAAAGAGAACAGTTGGTACTGAACCTTGTGAAGCAGGACTTTGATTCGAAAAAGAAACTACTTGTCAGCCTCCTTTCTAAAAGCTCATCATACGCATGATGACCCAGGTACAACCTTGACCATGCAATAAAATCTTTTTTAGTTCAATCGTACAATGAATTTGTAATGTGCCCGTTGTGCAGTTTAGTTTGTAAAGAGTATTGTTTTTTTCTCTCTGAATTTTGTTTTGATCCAATGAATTTGTAATGTGCAGTTTAGTTTTTTTTTTTTTTTTTTTTTTTTGAAGCCCAATGAGGCGCATAATTTTACGTCATGCTGATAGGCTCTGCTTGGGCTTTTCATTATCTATTCGAGCAGTAAGATATTATGTCTGGAGAAAGTGCTTCATACATGACTTAGTTGTGGCTAGTTTGCGATTTTATTGGCTGTATTTGTACAGTTCAAGTTCTTGTATGTGTTATTAGATGCCTGTTTCTGTATATGTCCAGCAATGGTGGCTTCAATATTCTTTTCTCCTCATGGGCCTTTAAAATGTCCCCAATTATATCTAACCTTGATTTCAATATGGGATTATTTGTTGCGTCGCATTCAATGTGCTTAGAGTTATCTGGAGATTGATGTGCATCACACATATCGTAAGTCTGATGAAACTGCTTTGTTTGTTTGAAGTTTGAAAATATGCCTTGCAGAACCTTCTCGTGTGTTTTTCTTTTTTCTTTTTTCTTTTTTTCTGAAAGGATTAATTCTTGTGGCTATTTTTGCTTGTGGTGAGCAGTCCGAATAGTACTCAGCGCAAGTTACTTGCATTCATGCAGATACTAATCTCTTGTTCTTTAATTTTAATTGGTGCGCACCAGGAGTTTCAGGTAGAGAAAAAGTAGAATAATGTGAAGTTGAACATTGAATGGAAGAAACCAATTTTATCAGGAGAGGCATGGAAGAGTGGTAACTGAGAACACTATTTTTATTAACCATTAGCGTTGAACTATGCCCCGGAAAAGCAATCAGGCTGACGTTGAAGAGAGGTAAGAATATTGTTCTTTGCCGTGCTTTTGTTAAATATACAGCCGATCTTCTTGTAATGGTTGGTGAAAACTTTTTCGAATAGTTTATGCTACACATTGGTTAAAACTAATTAAAGAGTAGCTTTATCTAATGGTGGCACTCATCTATTGTCGCCCGCAATTTTGCTTTTGTTAATTCACAAGTTTCAGAAACTCTAGTGATGAGATCTTAATTTTCTGTCCACTAGAGCAGTGGTGTTCCCTCTTTTAACGAGACTGTAATATGCATCTTTCCTCTTTGGAAGCACTCCGTGAAATCTGATGTAACACAGAAATTAACGAAATATGGTCCCTGCAGTGTGAGGCTGATCACTCATCCTTGCACATTGTTTTCAAGGTGTTGCGCCGGTTATGACTAGATCATCGTCGTCTAGGCATTTTCGCCTCAAAATTATCGAGGAAACTCTAGGCAGGATGTATGGCATGATGTTTTTGCACTTGCAAAGAATTTGTAGTTATATGAAAAAAGAGTATATATATATATATATATAAGATACATTTTGATCTTGAGACTGTTAGCTTTTTATTTGTATTGCTCTTCGTCAGCATCAATTAATCATTGGTAGTTTGGCACAATCAAACAATGGTAATTCCTTGTAGTCAATGCTGCTAGCTATATATGTAACTATATAGCCTAGCTGGATATATAGCTAGCTGGTTCATAAAACTAATTTGCCAGAATAACTTAATCAACAACTAATTCATGCATATACATTAATTGCAAGGTTGTATATATTTACAAACTAAAAAACAGAATTGTATTGAATTTGTTGATGAAAAAAAATGTTACATAGAATAGTGCAAGTAGCTGGCATTAGTAAAATAACTGCTACCTAGTGCATTATATACATTGTTTTGTGCCATGCATACTACACAACAAATTGAACTAAAATGCATGATTCATATAAAAATTGGTCTTCAATTAGCTACTCTAGCTTTAGCACGCTTGGGGGATGGCTCCTCCTCATCATAAACTTGCTGCTGCTGATCATCATGGCCGCGCTTCTTAATCGTCTCCATCCACGAGTAGTCGAAGTTGCCTTGATATTCATCAAGGAATATGCATGGAGGAATATCATCATAATCCTCAACAGTTGTAATATTATCATCAGAGTGTTGTTGTAGTACTTGTGGCCATGGTTGGTGCTGCTGATCAAATTGTTGATGAATTAATGGCAGCTGTTGGAGTGGTTGTTGTTCCTCATCATCAACCTCCGAGTTGATTCCAAGTTCTCAATCCAGTCTTGATCATCCTCCTCATCATCATCAAATTGTTTGTTGCTGATCATCATGGCCGCGCTTCTTAATCGTCTCCATCCACAAGTCGAAGTTGCCTTGATATTCATCAAGGCATATGCATGGAGGAATATCATCATAATCCTCAACATTTATAATATTATCATCAGTGTGTTGTTGTACTATTTGTGGTTGGTGCTGCTCAAATAGTGGTTGATGAATTAATGGTAGTTGTTGGAGTTCATGAAGATTAACCCAGAATTCAGGAGGAAGATCATCCTCCATTAGCACCAAGCGATCGGGATCACCATCATCATCGCATTCGTTGATTTGCTGTTGCTGTTGTTGATCGTCTACTTGCTGATCATGGTGAGGCCCCATTAATAATTGTTGATCATCCATTTCGTGTACTTGTGGTTGTTGTTCCTCATCACCAACCTCCAGAGTTGATTCCAAGTTATCAATCCAATCTTGATCACCATCATCACATTCAGATTGTTGTTGTTGTTGTTGTTGTTGTTGTTGTTGTTGTTGTTGTTGGGAGGGAACATTATTACTATTTTGGTAATCTTTGCCTCCAAAGCTTCCCCAGTGACTTCTTGAGGCACCAATTCCACATTATCAACCTGTTGTAATATCTCGATGTCGTGCCTGCATTTGCATGGCCGAGGCGGGGGAAGAACTTGATCATCATCACCAGAGGTTCTTCCTGTCTCACCAATTTTACATAAAGTCCAAAAGGGATCCTGGAATAATCAAATACAAATCACAATTGATTAGTGACTAATTATCCAACCGAGAAATCTTGATTAAGTATATAACCCAATGAATTTAAACAGTTGGTGAATATATATATATACACACTTACTTTCAAAGATGAGTCGGACATGATGGCGGGCTGGGGATTGGGAAGCCTATACTCGTTCATGATCCACCTGGTCTTTTTTGCAGGTATCTTTTTCTTTGAATTGTAATAAACCAATGATCTCTTCTCCCCCATCATTTCTCCCTCACTGCTAAATATATTGACTGGACCGTTGTTGGCGTTCCAACGCCCATTGCCGGCACTGCGAACTTTCCCGCTCTTTTTAACGTAAAAGTATACGTGGGTTTGATTCATTAACCCCTCTGCATTAACCAAACCAAGAAACATGCAAGCAGTGTTACGTAAATATTTATGATCTAAAAAGTAAAAAGCTAAAGATTGATCACCAAGAACCTTAATTAAATCCTATTTTTTTTTAACACCAACTGTAAACCCTAATTAAATTGTAATATATATATATATACACCATATATAACAATATTAAAACAGTAGTATATATGAGTTAGATAACTATAATTAATAAACCAACCAAGTACCAAAACGCATGCATGCATGTGTAAAAATTAAACGATCCTACACAAACAAAAAAAGAAAAAAAAAAAGAAAAGAAAAGAAAACAAAGATCATGCAACAAGAAACCTACTTTAAACCCTAGTTAAACCATGCACGTTAAAAACAAAAACATGCACCTATAAAGAAAAGTACCTAGATGCTAGATCGATAACTAATTAAACTGCATGTAGTGATTGTTGATGATAGTTTATTACATACGTTGCAAGTAGAATAATTGGGAGGGGTGATCCACGGTGAAAACATCGAATTCGAGGATGGGGTCGACGAAAGGAAGTTGAATGTTATCTACTTTGGCCCTCAAGTACCGCATAAGCTCTTCATCGGTGGGGTTAAAAGTTAAACCCCACGGCAGTTGATGGTGTAGAAAATCATTATTGTTGTTGTTCATCATCTCATTCTCCATCGTGCATGCGTTGTTAATGAATTCTTGAATCTTAATTTGATCTATCTCTCTCTTTCTCTCTCGATCTTTAGACAACAAAAAAAAAAAAAAAAAATTCTAACAACAAACTTTGGCTACATGCTCCCCCTATATATATAGAAAGAGATGAGATCGATTCATTCGATTCGATTTTTTTTTTTTTTTTTTTTTGTAGATATCTATTTAGATATTAAGATATTAATTGTAGTAAGATAGCAATAAATCTTTTAATAATTAACAAAATTGCCACTACGTAAGATAAATATATCTACAACGCACACACGCCTATAGCTTTTTTTTTTTTTTTTTTTTTTTTTTTTTTAAGTTTTTTATATATGTTTTATTTTTTTAAGATTTGTAGTTGTAGTAAGACTACAATTAATAAATGTCTTAATTAACGAAATTGCCACTACGATCCATAAATTGGTCTTTTTTTTTTTTTTTTTTTTGGCTTCCCTGACACCAACTGCACAATCTAATCTACGCTCGGGCATTGTTAGACTACATATGGAGGTTGGTGGCCCTTCCCAACCCAATTTATTTCTTTCACTTGAAACGTTGGATATTTTTTTCCTTATTTTCGGTGAAAATATTTATTCTTTTTTAGATAAGAAATGTTAAATGTAAGTTTCTTCTTAGTTACTGAATATATTTTAGATTCATATATCAAAATTATTTTCCCAATTGGAAATCCATATTTTGATTGAATGTATAACAATAATTGTGTTCTTTTTTTTTTTTTTTTTTTTTTTTTCAGAATTGTTCACCTGACCTCATAGAGGTGGGATGATGCCTTTCCATTGCGCTACAGGCGTGTGTTCACCATTAATTTTATATTTGTTTTATATTTGACTTTAATTTTCTTTAGTACAAATGCTTAATTTTAGCTAGTCTGTAAGTGTTAGATATATTATTTTTATGAAAAAGTGATTTATATTAAAAACACTAATAAACTAAATTAAAATACCAAAATAAATATTATTAATTAACTAGTACATCCGCATTCAAGATTTAAATTATTAGGCTAATAAAAATTTGTGTTTAAAGTATTTTAGAAAAAAAGGATTATATTTTTGTGAAAGTTTTAAATGAGAAGATTATATTTTGTGAAAGTTTTGTGTTTGAAACACAATTCATTTAACACGCTTCTCACATGACATTTAATAATACTCATCTTTAATAGAATTTTGAAACCTCTATTAAAAGCCAAATTTGTTCTAGTAGCTAGTAGTAGCAGTAGTAAATAATATTTTTTAATAATTTATAAGTAAACTATATTAGTATAATATAATATAATATGTTTGGGTATACATTAGTAAACATCATGACATTTTAATTTTTTGAAAAAAAAAGGCGCTTTTCGAGGAGAACGATTCCGCCAACATAAGCACGTATTCTTTATTTTGTTTACTACATATATATGCATTACGAGTGGGGGACACGATGAGTCACCGAAAATATAGGAATGAAAATTGTCTCCACAACAGATTGGGTACGATTGGAAGAAAAAGCCAATCAAACCAAATGTGGAGATGGCGTTTAAATTTGTAGCTTTTCATCTAGTTTATTTTCAAAATATGTTCTTAACCAAACTCAACTTATTGGTCAAAGTAGATTATAATCTACTTTAGTTAGTTGATAAGTTAATTTGTGCGAGCCAAATAGAGCCCTAATATATTAATTATTATTAAGTCGCAACCCATGTTTCCTCCGTGTAGTATCTTTCGCCAAAATAGAAATAGATAGCACGCAAATAAGTGGGTTAAGTTTTTAGTAATTAAGTGAAAATACACAAACACACTATTCAAATAAAAAAAATACATTAATACCTATGTATATATTGTCCAAATTGGGGCCTTTTTTTTTAGTGGGCCAAGGTGGTCGTCCTTTGGGGCCTGCTCCAAAGCCGGCGTAATGATGATTAACCCAGAAGTCATGAGGAAGATCATCATCCATTAGCACAAAGCGATCGAGATCACCATCATCACATTCATCAGATTGCTGCCGATGTCATCTACTTGTTGATCATGTTGAGGCCCCATCAATAATTCCATGTGTGATTGATTTTGTTGTTGTTGGTAATTGTTACCTCCAAAGGTGGTTCTTGAGGAACCAATTCCACATTATCAACCGGTTGTATCTGCTGCGGCGGTGAAGAACTTGATCATTATCATGACCAATGAAGGTTCTTCCTGTCTCACAAATTTTGCAAGTAGTCCAAAAGGGATCCTGAAATATATAATCAAATAGTAAGTTTAAGTAAGACTTGTGTTCTTACAGTACTAAATTAATGCATGTGTGAAATGACTTAACTGCCCTTCCATATAAATGGATTTTGCTTACCCATACCCCGCTAGCACCCACTCACTCATACCCCAGTCACCCATATCTCAAATCGTGTTCTCACTTCACGCCCAAATTTGACGAAATTCGAGTAACACCATATCGATTTGACGCCGTAGGATGTATTCCTCACTTATTTTCATGTCGATTTCTGGGTTTTCTTAGGCTTTTTTTTTGCGTTTTTGAGTCGGTAATGGTGTTTGTGATTTTGTTGTTGGGTTTAGGACTTTTAATTTGGAACTTGAATCTCACATTTTTGACACAAAATATCGATGGAATCGAGAATATCTAGCGATTCGAGCAAAACCCACTAATTTTTTGGTCGGTTCCACGTATTTTTTTGGAGTTTTAAATATTTTTTATTCGATTTATAGGGCGAGAATTTTAAAAGTCTCGGTCACACAAGTTTTTTATTCGTTCTTGTCAACGTAGACCTAATACCTTCCAATCCATCATTATACATAAATTCACAATTTTAAGTTGAGTTATTAATATTTTGCAAGTTTTACAATTTAGCGGAAGCAATTTCTACAAATAAATAACTCAACGATAATGTAAAAAGTTGTGGGTTTCGGGCATATAGGGCTGCACTCGATCAAACACGAAATTGAGAGCATTTTAAAAGTATCGGTCACACAAGTCCGAGAGCTCTTTAAAGGTTTCGGTCGGCTCCCACCGAAACCAACACGAAGACCGAGACCTCTTCAAAGGTCTCAATAGGAGTTGGCTGAGACCTCTAAAGATGCCTCGATGTAAGCCGACCAAGATCTTTTTAGATGTCTTGGCCACGTGTGACCGAAACCTGCGGGCGACACTTCTTCACTTCTAGGGCATGGGTAAGCAATGATATTTTTGGAATTTATGAAAATATAGGCGGGGTACGATTAGCAAAATTGAAGTATGCTTAAGTAATTGATGCGTAGCATATTTTAATACCTTTATTAGTAGCATTTTTGTAACGACCCACTTTCCAAATGGACCGCCATGGGGACCGCCATGGGGGTCGTACTACCAGAATCCATCATCATATGCATAGGAATACCACAAATAGACAACGTACCCTCAATTAGCAGTCTGATCGCCAACTCGTCCGGTTGTGCGACCTCAAATGCTGCTGACTGAGCCCTATCTCTGGCCTGCTCCGTCTGTGGTGGTACTGGTGCTGGTCTAGTACAATCCGCCACAATATGCCCCACCTGACCACATCGATAACATGTGTGAGTCTCTCATCTGCCAAAACTCCTCTGACTCGGCGTCTGACTTTGACCTCGACTCTGGCCTCTCGAACCTCTGTCCTGCCTCTGCTGTCTCGGCTGTTCAACGGGTGCAAAAGACGTAAAATATGCTATCTGACGATCATCACGTCGATCTTTGTCACCTATGCTACCCTGACCAGACTGCCACTTTTCTCGGTGAGGTCTCTGACCTTGTTTCGTTTGGTCCCGATCCCTCTGTCTCTTTGGCCTCTGATCAGACCGAGAACCTGATGCCGGCTGACTCTGTTGACCCTGCAGCGCAGCTTGAATTGCTCGTCGACTGGCCCTCTGAACCATGTAGGTCTCGTGTGCGAGGCACCTGTCATAGACCTCAGTCAGAGTACGAGCTCCACTAGATACCCCTGTGCTCGCTATCCTCTCATCCAGACCCCGGACAAAATAATAGATCTGCAGTCGGTCGGTACCAGCTACGTCCATGGAGTAAGACAACAAATATCGAAACCTTTCCATGTATACGGTGACCGACATATCACCCTGTACTAGAGACAAAAACTCCTCCCTCAAGCGGACCCTGACTCCATCGGTATATACTCATCCATGAACACCGTCCGGAACTCTGCCCAAGTAGTAATGGCAGGATGAGTCGCAGTGTAAGTAATCCACCAGATTGCAACATCGGCTCTCAAACAGAAACTCGATAGCCGCGCCGATCGATCTCCTCAACCCGCAACAAGTCATGTAGCCGCTCGTGTGATAATAGCCACCTCCCGGCTACCTCTGGATCTCTAGCTACGTAAAAGTATCCTGGAGAGAACTTAAGGAAGTCTCTCATTTTCTTAGCCTCAACTGTCATCTGACCCTCAGAAGTCGATGCCACTGATGGCTGCTCAGTCGTAGTAGGTGTAACCACCACTGCAGCCTCCACTGGTCCTGCCGTTGGTGTAGCCCTCTCTGTCTCTGATACTGCCACTTGCACCTGAACCTCGGCTGAAGTAGGCGCTACGACTGCCTGCGTAGTCGTCGGTGCAGCCACAACAAGTAGTAGGAGGACCTAGTAACCTCCCGAGCTCTCAACATATCCATCAACAACGCAAACCTATCGTCCATCGTTCGTGCCAATGACTCTAAAGTCAGGGTCGGTCTCGTCGGATCACTCGTATCATCGACATCAGGCTGAGGGGTATCTGATGGTTGTCTATCCATCGATATATGCATCGAAGAACGTGCACCCAATCAGCCTCAATACCAAAATACGTGTATCGTATAGATATAATACACTCAAAATATAACACGTATATCCCTGATTTCTACCCATCTCACATCTCTTCCCAACTAGGACTCTAAGCACTTCCTTTGGGTTTCCACATCTACAGGTTATTCATCAGTTTATCCTCAAACTGGACCACAAGGGTAATCGTATCGAGTTAACTTCCAAGTCCTCGAGGTTCACTAACCTCGCTCTGATACCAAAATGTAACGACCCACTTTCCAAATGGACCGCCATGAGGGCCGATGTAGGCCCACAACCTGGTCTACCAATGCCAAGTTGTGTCCCACATGCCAACTCATCCACCATTTAATCATTATTAACCTCAAATGAAAACAATTTACTGTTTAAATTGTTACTGAACTCAAGTCATCTGCTAAGATCATTTTAAACCCAATTAAAGTACAACGGAAAGTCTTTGATCATGACAAACATATATATAACAGTAAAGTCATGCAATTAACTCTGATACCTAGTGTGGAAAACCCATATATCATTATAGATCAAAAATTGTACCTCGATGTAACAAAATATCAATAGTATAGAGTCCTAGTGTATCACTCATAAGCCCAAATCCCAAAATAGAACAAAATATGTATATACAAACGTACAAGTCTGACTATACGTCTCTGTATTTAGGTAGCTTGCTCTTGCCCGCGTGTAATAGGATCTGCACTCAAGCCATCACAAAAAGACAGATGACGAGTCCAGAGTGAGTATTCCCAAGGAAATTAAGTGAGTAATACTGAAAATAAATACTGGAATGTAAAGAAAACTATTAAATAAACATGCAGAATAAAATACAGGCAACTGTGCTCATCGCATGCATGTGTGTTCCTAGCCTCTAGGGTCAAACTAGCGCCATACTTCGGACTCCCAACAGACTACTACCGGCGAGTAGCACTCAAGCAAGGCCAGTATCTGGATCCGTTAGGTGGTCGGCGTGGAACCTACGACGCACCCACACATGCCCATCACACTCTCGGGTAGCCCTATTCACGAGATGGCACACGTGTTATGGCCTAATGGACGTACACACGAAATGACACGGAGGGAGAGCCTCAACGTTATTCCATTACAACATACCAGGAATAAAGTAATGAAAGACAGGAAATGAATTCAAAATCAAAAGTAAATACTACTCAAGTAATGAAAAATTTCCGAATACTATTTTTCTATCTTTTTCTCATTTTTTTATATTTTTTCCTGATTTTCTGGATTTTTCCATAATTTTCTACCTATTTTTCTTATTTTTTATGTAATTTATTTAATTTAAAACTGTTTTTTTTTTTTTTAAATTAATTTTTTTATATTATATTATTTAAATAAATGGGTGGGTCCCTGGACCGAGTTTGACCCGGTTCAACCAGGTCGGCTTGACCCGGTTCAAGTCCACCCGGGTCGGGTCCGGCCCGGTCCAAGGGTTGCACGCACGCACACGAGTGCGGCACCCCCTCCCCATCTCCTTCTTCACAGAGACGTTGGTCTTTTTTTTTTTTTTTTTTTTTTTTTTTTTTTTAAACAACTTCAACAACAATAACAACTTCAACAACATCATCAACAACAACCAACACCATTAATATCAAGTTTTCTCCAACATTTAACCAACAATCAACCATCACCATTAAAACTCATTCAAACTTCATTTTAATGGAAATTTGAAAGAAAATAAAGATGCTCACCTTGATTGCTTGTTTGTTTGATCAACTCCCTTCAAAACTTCAAGAGACTCATGAAATCTCCCACCTTCAATCAATCAACTCCTCCAAGAATTTGTTTTGTTCTTCACCTAGTTACACACTTTTTATATGTTGAAGAGAGGTGGAGAGGAAGAAAACGTGGAGTGAGGTGAGGAATGAGTGATGATCCTCATTTTGAGGGTATTAGGTGTGTATGTGACATGTTCTCACTTGCTCCTCATTAGACACCAAATTTTTAGTCTTGTTCAATTACCTTCGGTTATTCGGTGTCCCGCACCTCGACACGCATAACGAAGGGCATCATAATCGCCAATTTCGATCAATTGGCCTAGACTGTGGGTTTATAATTTGTATTTTGTCACATTTAATTAATTTGATTAATCAAATTATTTTTTCGACCTAGCGTACCCACATTTCGCTCGCTCAGTAACCGTATTGACACGTTTCTCGAGGCGAACACCCATTACACTATCTCGCTCGATTCAATGATATAAATACACATGTGATGCTAGGTAAATAATTTGATATACGACATCGCAAATAGGCAAACAATCACACAAAATCACTATTTACCTAGTCGAGGCGTGCCCTGACCTATCTGCGGCATCCACGCGGATCTGAGCTGGCGTCCAAGTATGAAAATAAACAATAATAACTGCGTAATTAAAATTTGGGCCGTTACAGTAGTGACGTGGTCACACTTCAACGAAGTAACTTTGACACTTGAGACTCTATTTAAATAGTTAAAAGTCATTATGCCTTGTTTATAAAGGAATATCATCAATCCTAGTAAGGATACAAATAAATTTTGGTTTCAAACAACAAAATTAAGTTAGTTTGGCTAGGAAGCTAAACTTGAAAACTTAATTTGAGATAGGAAAGACACATGTACTTTCAAACGTCTAACTCTTAATTAAATATGTGAATCAATTGTCTATGATTTGACTAGTTGGTCATTACTATGATTTGACATTCGTTGTTACATGCGATCTATTTTCTTCGAAAAATGAGTCTTCGACTATAATGGACAATAATTCTTGTGGTGTTTCGAGTTGATGTTTATTAATTTTCAAGGAAGAACTCTATTTGTTTTACAAGATTTCAAAGCATAACCAAGTGTAAAAGAAAACGAATTATTTTTCTTGGTGTTTTAAAAATGAAGTGAATAGACTCATGTGTATTTCAAAGATTTCTTGTCGTAACTTCACTTCGGTGTTTACAAAATCAGTTTTTACTTTGATTCGATAAGCATGGTTGAGATTTCTTGAATGATTGGTCTCATAAAATGTTAGACCCAGTTCGGGTTGTATGAAAGAGTGTTTTGACTTAATTATAGGTTTGACCTAAGTTATTATCTTATGGTGGAAATAAAAACATTCGTGTGGTTATGATGTATTTTTAAGTCGCATTGACCCAATTGATTTGAAAAGACATTTAAAGTTACTCGAAACCCGAGGATTGATTTAGATTTTTCCCATGAGAATGAGTTTAACTCGATTCTTGAAATAGGGTTTTTGTCTTTTGATGAAAACACAAGATTTCGAAAAAGTTCGATTCAAGGTTTACTTTTTGATAATTGAATAATGTCTCTCGAGTTTTGATCGATTATGTACAAAAGAAACCTAAATTTAAATCAGCTATCAATGATGTTAGTATCGAAATTGAGGATCCCAAGTCGAGGGATGTATTTGACAAGATTGTCATGTGTGAGGATCGTGTTGCCAAGTAGAAACTTGTAAATGTTGAAAGGACCCAGGACATGAGGTTAAGATAATATTAATCGAAGCCAACCAAAATTGTTCTTACTTAACTAGAAATGTGTTGACTCATAAAATTGGGGATACCAAAATTTGAAAGATCATTTTCAAAATGAATGTGAGACATGCGCTGATGGTACCATAATTGAAAAAACTAAGAAATACCTCAAAACTATTTATATGACTCAGAATTTGTACAATTTGAAGGGTGTACATCAATGTTAATGATGTCGTAATAAATCCAATGATAGGTGAATCATTAAAATTGGGGATACCCAGCTAAAAGACTATCGTTGGTATGATTGTCCAGTAATGAACATGTGAACTAACGACTATTGAGGCAAAATGGAACCTAACATGATTGTAATGATAGTTGAATGAA
Source organism: Stephania cephalantha (assembly GCA_039657325.1). Lineage (NCBI taxonomy): Eukaryota > Viridiplantae > Streptophyta > Magnoliopsida > Ranunculales > Menispermaceae > Stephania > Stephania cephalantha. The sequence goes on along the minus strand of CM077577.1, from coordinate 4,115,027 downwards.
GATAATGTCGATGAATAAATAATGTAACTAATGTCACCTAACCTAAGTCAACGATGAGTCGATTATTAAAATTGGGGATCCTAAGATAAGATCGACTTATGGGGAAACAAATAAGTTAATAGGTGGTATGAAAAAAAAACAAAAAAAAAACATTATGAATCCAAGAAAGAAAACATTAACTACGATAGCTTTTCGTAGTCATACGATTTGCAAGGGAATACTCTGTTCATGAACTTAAAATTTCAAATCAAAATGGTGACGTCATGAGAAATCATAATAATTGCCTGTGAAGAGTAACCCGAAATTTCTCGATAAGAGTAAACGTTATTGCAAGAACCCAGAGTACCAAACTAGACAATTTTGAGAAGGATGAAGGAACAAACCAATGATAGGTTGACAATTTAAAATTGGGGATCCTAAGCTAGGATCGACTCCCAATAAAATTCATATTGTGTAACACGAACAATATGATACCTAGGAAGGATGAGAATATATCTTAAGCTAGTTATGAAACATGTATCTCTAGGTGGAGGTGAGATCTTCTAAATCTGACACCTTTATGAATTGTTAAACAAAGTTTTGCTAGCATTTGAGAGCCTTAGGATTTAGTGTAAATTTCAAAGTGAGAATCTTAACCGAACGGAATAAGAGAATTTGAAATGCAACCTAAATGGAAAAGATAATATAAGAGTTTAAAATAGGTGTACATAGACGACCCAAGTGTTAAGGATATATGACGAGTTGAGAGACACGAAATTTTAAAGGTCGACACCAGGTAATTATCGGCTGCGATAATATATAAGAGTTTAAAACCATAGAACCGATTATGTTGGTGAAAGTAAACTCGAGCATTTTCACTCATCGATGGATTGGTTACGAGCCTTGGATGTAAGCAAATTTGTGAACGCGTATTTGGAAGTCGGAGTACCCTTGAAAAATATTAATAACTTTGGTTCAAATTTTTAAATGGCATGATGTGCAAGTTACACTCGAATGGTTCTAATGTACTAAGAAATATGTTTTTGTCACATAGATCATGTACATTGTATGATTTTGATGAATTAAATATCATACTTGATTTCATTTTTGGTAAAGAACATTGTGGACAAATAAAAAGAAATAATTAATGAAAGGAATCAAATCCGCATGATAAAGGTGTGTAAATTTGGTATAGTGATGCAGGGATGCTTAAACTATATTTAAATGGTTTTGAGTTAATTACGAGCGACCAAATGATTTTTGTTATAGTCAAAAGTTTTGATGGGATTCTTTGGTTATATGTTAAATTTGGTCCATAATAATCAAAGCATGAGTTTTGGTGGGGTAAATTGAAGATACAAACCCAAAGAATGAAAAGGTTTAGGAGTTATATTTTCATCTCGATATGAGGTCGTATGACATTGCCTTCATGCATGGATCAGATGTGACAATGTTGGTGATTGTGGCGTATTTGGGAATGGTGGAACCGCATGGATAAGTACTTGTGCCTTGGAAATGCGGGAGTTGTTTAAATTCAATTCAAATTTTCAAGGATAGTGGCTTAAGAATTAGTTATTTCAATTAATAAATTGAGGTAAATAGCTTGGTTGGTTTGATGAAGCCAATGGAAAATGAAACAATTCATTTTGCTTATAAATGAGAATTTTGGTATTATAAATGGTATGGTTTCAAATTGAAACTTAACATGCCAAGTAGGACTCAAACAAACTTGTGAATTGATTTTCAAGTTATTTAGATGAATTTTGATCTTATTTAAGACTCAAAAGAGTTCATTAAATTCATTTCAAGTTGTTTCAAGAAGTACCGAAATTGAGGATTTCCTATAAGTTGTGAGACTTGAAATGGAAGTTTGAGTCTCTAAATGGTGTTGAATTGATAAAGGAAATTGATGTTGTTGGATAATATAAAACGAATGGAACAATTAAGGTAAGGAACATTCGAATGTAAGGAATATTCGATAAGGAACGTCGAGTGCATAGACAGGGACATCGATTTAGTCATGCACAAGGGCAAGGACATGGACATGTTCCGATTGGAGCAGGATTTCAACATACCCGTATGGGCGTCCTACGGTAGGAACAGTTCGTGCTATTGCCACGTCAGTCGACTATTATCCATCGTACACGATAGAGGGTACGAGTTGGGTTGAAATTCACTCGATGAGAGAACCGATTTACATTCTCGCATGAGATATACAACGGATATACGTATGTTAGTGACGGTGGATCGTAAAATTAAAAATGTTCGTTTGTATTCATTTGTATTCCAATATATGTTGAGGATGTTGCCACGACATATATTGATGAGAGGAGGAGAGGGTGTGTTCTTTGCTTGGAGGTCGCGGGAGAATTTTAAAGTAAGATGGGGGTATGACATTGGGCGAGTATGGCCTAAAGTGCGGGTATGGCCTCGGGTCTTCATTAAAACACCTTGGTCTGTGAGATCTGTTTCAATTTCGAGGACGAAATTCTAATTCGTTGGGAAGACCGTAACGACCAGAAAATTTGACTTGTGCCACGTGTCAAGTCAAGGTCGTATGTGGGCCCCACTCGTCGAAATACGTATGTCCGAATTCGGCTTTGAGATGATAGTTATGCGAGGAAAGTGAAACATGAACGAGGACGCGCCTCGAGTCGCGTGCCGATGGGACCGAAATGTGGCTATAGTAGATTTATGTGATGCGTGTAGCGCGAACCATATAGTGAATTGAAGCTGCGCGTTGCACGAATCTCGAGGACATTTTGATTTGAAATAAAAAAGAAAAGAAAAAGAAAATGTATATATATATATATATATATATATGAAGGAGATAAGGGGAGAGAAAACAAAAAAAAAAAAAAAAAGATCGGAGAGAGTGATCGTGAGGAAGAGAAGAAAAAAAAAAAAGAGGAAAAGGAAAGAAGAGAGTGTGATCGGGAGGGAGGAAAGAAGGAGATCGGAGAGAGGACGCGGATGTTCAGCGTGGGTAGCATTCGCACCGCGACGGCCTTTGGGCGCGAGCGGGCGACGCGACTCAACGCGGTGAGACGGCTTGAAGGGATGCCAAGCAAAACGCGATTGGTTTGGCGCTTTATCGATCGGTCGGTTGCGCGAAATCGCGACGACGCGATGAAGGACTTAGATTCGGGCGCAAATCGAGACGCGGCGACGTTTGAGGTTCGCAATTTCTCGAGGTAAGTAAACCGAGTTAGGGTACGTTGTTGTTCCGTTGTGAGATAGTTTTATTGTTGTTCAAATTTTTGAAAAATGAGTCACGAGTCTCGCCGGGTTTTTGCCGCGTACTTTGGTCGGGAAGTCGATGGACACAATCATGTACATTTATAACACGAATAATAAATTGAAATATTGATGGTGAATTATGAACTTAAAATAATTGGATCGTAGTGAGTTACGAGTACTTAATGACAAAACTCGAGACTTAGGTTATATATTCTCAAGAGATGATATAAGAGCTAAACTACCATTGATTTCTCAGTGATAGAAGTTCTAAATAAACTATAAGAGCTAAGAGTTAGCTCGGGAGGACAATAAGAGACGATTGTGCAATAAAATGTGAACCTTAAGTACGTCAAAAGAATTTAAAACGTCCGCCCAGGATCGTGAGAGTTGATTGGTACGAAGACGTGATGCGACAAGTCTCCAAAAATTTGAGTGATTACGATGGGAGACCTTGGTATGGAACAAAAATTACGATGTAATAAAATACATACAAATGAGTATTGAAAGTTGCTTAGGGATAGCAACGTTGATGATTATTCCACAACTTACTAAGGGTGGAAGCTTGGTGTGTAAGTAGACGGTTAAATGTGACGTAGAAGTTAAGAGGTGGACCGTTGGCCAAGAGTTGACTTGAATTATGAACTCACAAAAAATTAACGTTGATAAACGAGTAATAACAATGATGTTAAGGTATAATTCCAAAAAGGAATACTATGATTGCTCATTTGTAGCCTCCACTGATAAGTCGTAAGGACATGATGAGTCGTTCATTAATATGTGTAACCGAGATGGTGACAGAGATGGTGTGCTAGTATTCATATTATAGCAGACAACTATCCTTGTTCCTACTACCAGTTGGCGGTATGGATTTGTTGCCAAATAGGCAGAGATATTTTTTGACACAGATAGGCACCAGATCACATCTCGGTATGGTTCTCTCAACTTGCTGGTTTGACGACTTGGGTGCATGTTGCGACATCAGTGGAGATTTTAATGGAATACCCATAAATGCATGAACATACAAGAACTTAATAGGTAACTAAGGTATAATGACTCTATTGGGACTTATACGAGATAGACCTTTTGAATTTCGGCCTATCGAACGAAAATAATACTATTGAGAAGTTAGAGTCAATAGTAAGATTTAATTTCACGCAGGGTACAAGTAAATTTCGCAAGTGCGGATTTGCATCAAGTAAAAAAAAAGGTCGTAAAAGAAATCGTTACGATATATGTGTTGGGCTACGAATGTACTTTACTTTTACTTTCGATGACGAAAGTTCTTTAAAATTGGGGATGTTGTGACGATCCAAAAACCCAAAAGACATGCCCTAGGGGTAATTAAGTAATTTTATAAACCCTACTATATAAATCAATTTGAAACCCTAACCCCTTATTGATTAAAAAAAATTAACTACGGAGAGAGAAAAAGGAAATCGGGGTACTGGAAGTCTAACTCAAGGAGAACCCTAAATCGAGGTACACACATCTCACTCATCCTCTTAATCTTGTTTTAAATGAATATTAAACTTGAATTTGACAAAACAATGGTGGAAAACCACCTTGTTTAGTGATTTGTGGAACCGACAAGGCGACTGAAGCGACCGGCGGCGGCCTCACCGTCGCGCCACCGCGACTTCATTGCCGCCACCTCGGGAGGGGGGGCGCCACCAGTCGCCCCCACCAAAGACAAGATAGGAGAGGAAGGGAAGGGGTGGTATCATGACCACCCCCACCCTCATGGTCGTCCAAGCCGTGGGATGGCTGGGGCGTTGTTGCGCCCCTTGCCAACCCTGGTTTGGGGCTGTCGGTCGGCGCCCAGAGCCGATCGGCGCTAGGCACCACCACCGGTGGTTAGGGAGGGTGGTTCCCCCTACCCCCTACCGACCATACACACCAGGGACCTGTTGGCCCCTAGTTCTCAAACCAGGAGCCAACGACCCTTGATTTGGTCAACTAGGGTTGATTGGTCAACACCATTAAATATATATATATATATATATATTATAATATGTATATATACATATATTAAGAAATGTGTGTATAAAAAAGTACAATATAATAAAGTACAAAAATATGTATTATAAATAAACAAAAATAATCACTTTCAAATGGGGGCACTACCCAATTTTTTAGGGAGACCAACCGGGTCCCACCCTTCGACCCTCGCATCGGGCGACGGGGGATCCGCAGGACCCACATTAGTGGATCCTAAAGATCGATAAATGAAAGATTTAATTAATTTAAATTTAAAACATTTATTGATTATAAGTATTATGGTGGTATAGTGTCGCGCGAAGGTTCACATCGAGCCCCGAGCGTAGCGGGAGTTATTATAGACGTCGTTGCGAGTCGAGGTAAGTGGGAGCTTGCTCAATTATCAAATATGCCTTGGTATTAGTTATGTTACTAGGACATGTTTTTAACTAGAGACTTGGGGAATGTTTTGCATCATGCTATTGACTTGGATCTACGTATCTATGGAATGTAAGTGCATTTATTTTCCCCTCTTATGATATTCATTGCCCCAGGATGTTTGTGGTGCCACCGATGGTTTTATTATTTATTGCCCCAAGATGTTTGTGGAGTTTGCCACTGAGGGCTTTACTTGTCTAATTGAATTCATAAGTGTATCACTTAGGGACAGGAGTTGGAGTTGTCTTCTCTTGTACTTTTGTGAAAAGGGACATGCATCGGTGACGGCTTGGATGAACTTACAATTGGTTTGATGGGACTAACGAGAGGGCACATAAGGCTTGTGTGTCATCTAGTGGTTGTCATCACTTCGAGGGTAGGTGAATCGGTAATCACCGGATTCTGGCCAATAACTAGTATGCATTGAATGAGACCACGACTTTATATTATTACTAATTTCTATGGTATCTCTCTTTCGTGAACCTCATGCATGATGATGAGTTTTGATTTTAATATGCTTTATCAATCTTGTTGACGTGGTTTATTAATGCTTTATAATTCCATGCGAAGCCTTGTTTTAAATGCATGCTTTATTCAATTTCATTTCATGCTAGCCTTGCATGCTTATTAAGTATTACTTGCGTATTTGATGGTTGAGCGGGTTTTCCGCATTACTGAGCTCTGTTGGTTCTTTTAGCTCACCCCACTTACATCTCAGGACCATACACATTGGCGTTAGATCGAGACAAGGGCGAGGCGATAGCTTGAAGCCTCCTCTTTTGATGTGAGCCTTATAATGATAGTATCTATTTATTTGATTTTGAAATTATCGAACTTGGGTTATATATAAATAAGTCTTCCGGGTAGAATGAACCTTACTCTTATTTAATTTAAACGACTTGATAGTATTTGAATGACTTAAGTTGTTGTAAGGATTTGAAAACACAATGATAGTTTGATAATACGTCATATGGATTTTCCTTTATTTAATTCCGCAAGTATTTATCCATATGCGCTAGTTTGATATTCCGCAGGTTGTTTTAGGCATGTCAAAAGACTTGCTCGGGCCCGATTCGGTTATAGGGCCTTGGAGGCAGTCTGGGCCGGGTGACTGGACCTTAGGTCGGGGGAGGTTCGTCACATTTTCTTTATGTTCCGAGTCCTTGCGCAACGTCGCAACCTCCACGAACAACTTCTCAACCATTAAAGCAGACTCCTCTTCCTGCTTAAGAACTGAGTCAGCATTCTCTTGCTTTGCATCATCAAAAAATAGCAATGGTGTCATGTTCAAGCAATTGAGTTTTTATTCATGTTCTATTCACAAGAACAATGTACATCTTAATTTATAGTGTTATACAAGCCAAATATTTATGGACCAATCAACCATGCAATCAACTGTGAATAAGTTCTTTCTAACTCTACACCTTAATCTAATGTTGCACTAAATATGTGCTCAATAGATATAGATATATTTGGGTTTCCAATTGTAATATATAATTAACAAAATTGTCACGTTTAATATAATTGTTTAATTTATATAATTAAAATATTTTTCTTTCAATTATATATCAAAGTAATTGTTTATACTTTTTCAAATTACAATTGTCCTTTATATATATACAGTGAGAAAATTAATATTATTTTTTCTCGGGTAAGTGAAAAACAACGTTTTAAAACAACGTTTTAACCATTCAAAGTAACTACGGTGGCCAACGTCTAGCATTTCCACGTGGAAAAATAATTAAAATCCTTTGTCTGGTCGATTGGAGTGGTTAATTGTACCCTTGTTTCTGGCAGATGTAAATGATCTGAAATAAAGCAGTCTATTTTGCTCTAAAAAAAAAAAAAAAAGAACATACATGCTGTCTCACAACCCTATATATATAGCAGCAAAGAAATTAATCAAGGGAACTTCTACTGGATCTAAATTTTCAAAATTGCATTGCAGAGGTTGAGAAATGGTATATAATATATAGATGAATAAATCATTATCAAACCATGTACAAGTTTATTATCTTTGGCTGGAATAAGAACTGTGAGCTTCATGAGCTCTTGTCACTGAATCAAATGACCTACCAAAGGCCAAGGTACCCTCGAGGTTTCCGATGACTCGAGCAATTCGAACCTCAAGACCCTTCTGTACTTCCTTGAAGAGAGTTCTCACATTGTCTGAAAACCTCGCTGTATCGAAATTGGCAGACCTTTTGGTCTCTTCAATCCCTGCAGCAACAGATTTAGATGCCATCTTTGTTTGAATTTCTATTAGTTTCTGCCCCGTTGCGACCATGTACCTCTGTAGTTGAAATGTCTCTTCAAGAAGACACTCTAGAGTTCTAGTTTCCTCCCTCGTCCTCTCGATTCTACGATGACCACTTTTGCTACCATCCGGATTATCCTTGGACTGCAAATGAAAGAAACAGACGGATTAAATGAAGATGAATCAATTATCGATATAAAAGCAATTAATTGAAATGATAAGAAAAACATCGAAAGAGCTCACCATCCGACTGCTTAGATCGTCGATCTTTTCTTGCAGGGATTGGTACCTGCTTATTTGTTTGTTCAGTAGAGGCATCAGCGAATGAAAATTTGTTTTTAGATTACTAGTCCCGTCGTCGACGGACCTTTCTTTGCAAATTTCAGGCATGCTCACCAGCTTTTCGAGCAAGAGAAGTTGCTGCCTTAGCCTTCGGATATTGTATGAAACTCCCATAGCATGAAGATCAACTCTCCATGGAGTGTCTTTCTTCATTAGACATTGACTACGTGAAGTCGATTCAGCTATCGCTTTTGGTTCTACATTCGAGCATTGCTCTTTGAAACCACCCATGTCCACCGGAACCTCCTTTTCCAATACAAAGTCCTCCTCAGTGACCTGTCTTAGGATTGTAGTTGGAACCTCGGAATGGTTACTAGAAGGGTTTTCATCTTCTTTCACGGTCTCGGCCTCGTGCGGGAGATAATCAGTCTCTGCCTTCTCATCCTTCTCCACAGTCTTAGCATCGGAACAAACAGCCACGGAGTCTATAGTTAGATCCTTCGGTGAAGAATCCCAATGTGCCTCGTGACAATGGGTAGAGTTCGGTTGTAAAATAACGATCTCCTGCAAGGATCTCACCTTTGTTTCTTGCTCTAATAACAAGGCTTTCATTTTGATCTTTTCTTCTCTCAGTTGTAGAATATTTTGATTTAGTCCTTTCATGTGGGATTCTAGCCGCTTCACTTCTAGTTCGGAACTTAGTAATCTCCAGCGGAAAGCTTCTAACTTTTCATCCTTGAGTCGCAGCTGTTCTGTGAAGGCATCTATTTCTAAATGATGCCTTTCTTGAAGCATCGTTGTATTTCTTTCGGTTTCCGAGTGAACCCAATCTTCCAATTGCTTGACATCGGTCGAAACCACTTGAATGAAGTTGCAGGGAAAAGAAAAGAAAGGACAAAGGTATCAGTAGGATTGAAAACTTATATGGGCACCGAATAATAGAATCATGCATTAGGAAAGTAATACTATTAAACCTACTCTAAGACATGCATATAGCTACTGAATCTGGAAAACTTTAAATGGACAAATAGATACGATTTTTGCGAAACAGAAGATATTAATAGAAAGAAAAGGATGTAGATTAAGTACTTCATCATACCAAATTCTCCATTTCCAAGAGCATAGCTTTGATCAAATCTGTCGACGAAAAGATTTTTGCAGTTCATCCAATTGCTTGGTGGTTGCGATCCCATACGTCTATCTTGCGAGCAACCCATGTCAATAGGATGCTCGCCTTTGTATCCTGAAAACGCTTCCAATCTTGCATTTCCTTGGTTGGATAAATTACTTGTAGTAGATTTTTTTTCGTGTTTGGACTCATGGAATGCTTTCCATTTCTCCGTCTCGATCTCGGCTTCCTTCCTTCTGGCCTTGGAGACTTTTAGTTCCTTCAAGAGAACTTCTTTTTCCATTGTGTCCACTTTTGATTTCCGCAGCATTGCAGAGAGGATCTTGTCTTTCTGTTCCAAGTCCTTGCGCATCTTCGTGACCTCCATGGATAACTTCTGAACCATTGAAACAGACTCCTCTTTCTGCTTAAGTACTGAGTTGATCTCTTGCTTTGCAGCATCAATTTGCCGGAGAGCACGGCCCATCTCGGATTCAAGCTGCCGATGGTTCGACACGAGTTCAATGAAAGCAGTCTTGTGCTTCCAAAGCTCTGAAGAATGTTCTTCGGCCACCTTCTTCATGGTCTCCCTCAGTCCTTCCGCCGAAGCCTCGGCCTTCTTAAGCTTTTCCTCCATCTCTTTCCTCTTCCCCTCCTCTTCCTCCAAGGATTTATCTCTAGATTGTAATAGAACCTCTTTCTCCTTAATCTTTTCGTTCAAATCCGAGATAATTTCTTCCTTCCTGGCCACTTGGAATCGTAATTCATGTAAAAGCGCGCCAATTTGTTTTTGTAGCTTCTTCCTTTCTCTAAGCCAGGTCTGCTCTTGCGCGGCAAAGATGCTCACAACCTTCTCATTGGCCTTTGCATCTTCGCTTCGCCTTTTCTTCAACTCTGACACTTCCATTTCAGCTTTTTCGAGCCTTTGGAGCGTCTCCGGATCAGGCTCTGCAGCTTCCTCTCTTTGAATTCTCCAAACAAGCAATCCCAATAACTGGGTGCTACCTTGAAGCATTCTATCTCGTGTTTCTAACCACTTCTCATCATTTAGATCCGATCCGAGCAAGAGTTTGAGAGCGACGAATGCACAAGAAACACCGAAGCACATAGGATACAGGATATGAGGCTTGTCTTCAGATGATATCATCAGACATGACGAAGGGACCTCCTTTTTATCCATCATTCAGGAATGCGTTTCTTTGCCAATACAAGCGCCGCCGGCCGGGTGTACAAGAAAAATCACAACTCCGGGGAAATGTGAATGCCTGATAAAGCACAGTTCATCATCATCAAAACCACAAAAATATTTCTCACAAACCAACCAGAACTTACATAAAATTGAAAAAGGACTATTGTGAGTTTGTGACAAGTTCATCACCAATGTAATAAATCTTTCAAAGCGCACAGGAAAGCAGCTGCATATGAAGAATTGTTCGCTCGAGATTAAAAAGAGATGTTCAATCAAATCTAGAAGTCATACTTCAATAGCCTCATAATTCATAAATCAAAACAATTCTCGAAGAAATTTCGAGAAAGGACTCTTATTGCAAAATCATCACCAATGTACTACTTTCTACGAAGCACACAAGAAAGCAGCGAGCGACATATGACTATATGAGGAAGTATTCGCTCAAGATTGAATCCTACAAAAAAAAAGCCTCATAATTCATATATAAAAATGATTCTTCAAATCCCATCAGAACTTACATAAAATTGAGAAGGGACTCTTGTCACGAAATCATCACCAATGTACTACTTTCTTCGAAGCACACAGGAAAGCAGCCACATCCTACACATGAGGAATTATTTGCTCGAGATTGAAAAGGGATGTTCAATCAAATCTAGAAGTCATACAACAATAGCCTCATAATTCATAATAAAAACAATTCTCAAATCCAATCAGAACTTACAGAAAATTGATAAATTAAGGACTCGTCGCAAAATCATCACCAATGTACTACTTTCCACGAAGCACCCATGAAAGAAGCTACACAAGAGGAATTACTCGCTCGACATTGAAATGGGTGTTCAATCAAATCTATAAGTCATGCAACAATAGCCTCATAATTCACAAATCATGCCTCATCCATGTGGCTATGACAGTTACCAATTCTTAAAGGCATCAAAAGTGAGAAAAAAAAAAAAACATAATGCCACCAGGTAGGTTTGGTGCACAGGAAATTCAATTAAAAACTTGGACATTGCAACAAAATCATGAAAAAAAAAAAAAAATTTAAATCATGAAATCTCTACCTGGTTTTCAGAAAAGACCAAACCAACAAATCCCACTTGCCCACCAAGCAAAAGTACTATTGGATTCCTGGTTACTGATCACCATAATTGTCCAGGAAAAGCTTGAAAGAGAGAATCTATATAATGGAACAGCCTAACAGAGATTGTCTTTTTACAGAAAACAAACAAGTACCAAGCAATGCCCACTACACAACAAGAGTGACTAAAAAAAAAAAAAAAAAAAAAAAAAAGAGATATATATCTATGAGAGAAATACATATATATGCACAACTATCACCCACCTCTCATAAATTTGACATTGAAATGTGGCTTTAGACACCAAATGGTCTTACATGCCCCATATAAGCTAACAAACTTCACAAAGGACCACTGCTGCCATGGCCCAATTGCCTCAATAAAGGAAATCAAACCACCAATAATTGCATTTCCTCATCCCATCAATCCACCACAATATAACAACTAAGCCTAGCTAGTAAAAACACCTAAAATTCACAAAAAATTAATATATATATATATATTCCCTCTTTTTCACAACCCAAAAGTCTCAAATTCACACTTTTTGGGTCAATTTGAGAAAACCCCAGATCAGTTTCTACAACTTTTTAACCAACAAACACAAAAAAATGGGAAACCCATAAAGGGTTGATTTCATTGGAAAAGAAAGTGACATGATTGTTAGTTAAAAAAGAATCATGAATTACCTGTGAGAGGTCCATTTCTAAGGACCCTTTCATCCAAAAAGTTGAAGCCCATCAAAATCTGTACCAATCTTCACAAGCCCATCTATATAATGAAGGATTAGAGATGGGGACCATGGTGCATTTGGTGGGTTCTCCTTATTTTGAGACATGTAAAGCAGCAGATTGTTGAAGAAAAGCACTACACAGTGCTCATGTTCAAGGCATGAAAACAACTTCCTAGGCATCAAGGACCATCTCCACATCATGACCATTTTCAATTTCTTTTTGAGTTGTTTTTGAGTGAGATCTGGTTTTGAAATTTGGGCATGGAGTGGATAATGAGGTGGACACTCATTTTCTTGCATCCAAGCAAGCAATTTTTGTGCATTATCCTTAATGATCGGATAACCCCATTTCAAGGCTGCCTCACTCGTTGGTTGTGCGATACATCTCGAGATGTGTGCGGCAATTAAGTGGGTCGGTGCTCAGAATCGGTGATAATTTAACACAACAACCATATGGAGCCATGTGTAGTCTTGGTAGATTTGTTTTGTAGAGAACAAATAGAATGGGAAGATGCCAATGAGACATGACGCGATGGTTCTGGTTGCATTCTAGTGGTCTCGAGTTCAAGTCTTGACCATAAAATCTCTTTAAAATTTTTGAAGAATTAATATTCTTCGAGTTTTACTGCTACATAGTTGTTCTATCCGGCTTGAACCCGATCGAGATCATTGGGTTTTAAATATTAATTGGCTTAGATTGAAAAATAAAATAAAATAAAATAAAAATGCTAGGATGACCCATTTTTCGACAAGCACATTAGATACCTATCGATTTTCATGCACGCAACATATTGATGTACAAATCAAAGGACGCTAAAACAAGTGCATGTCAAATGTGCTCCACATTGATTTTACAAAGAGGAGTGTGTTTTTTTTTTTTTTTTTTTTTTTTTTTTTTTTTTTTAAAGAGGAGTAAAGAGGAATGTTTTTCCAAAAAAAAAACTTAAATTGGGAGACAGATCTATTCTAACTAATCTCTCAAATGCTCTTAAGAAAAAAAAAGAAGCGTTGTGTAATATTATACAAAATCGAAGATAATAATTTAACATTATAGGAGACATATATTTGCTATATAATGAGAATCGTTTAGATGCGCATCAATTTTGTACGCACACATATCAATGTAAAAATAACAGTCACAATCAAGTGTGAAAATGGCATGTGAAATTGAGTTCACATATGCATTTTTTATACAAAAATTAACATTTTATTAATCAATGATGTACCATAAAATAAAAATAAAAATAAAAAAATTAAACACTAAGTACGTTTAGGCTCTATTTGGCACGCACAAACCAGCTTATTAGCTAAGCTAGATTATAAACTACTTCAGTAAATAATTAAGTTGTGTTTGGTTAGTAGCTAATTTTAAAAATAAGCTAGATGAATCTTTAAAATCTTGGACGTTATCTCAAGTAGTGTTTAGTTTTTTAAAGATTAAATATAATAAACCAAAAATACTATTATAAATATATTATTAATATTTAATATATTTTTTTAAAAAGATTAAATAAACATTATCAAACAATAAATAATATATTTTTATGTATAATATTAAATAATTATTAAATAAATAATTATGTTTATAAGTACTACATTTAATAATACATATATATATATATATATATATATATATATATATATATATATATCATTTATAATATATATAGCATGTCTTTTATGTCATTTTGTATTTCTCCAATACTCGATCAGCTATTTCTTCTAAATAATTTTAAATGATCAGCTAGATTATCAGTTTTCAGCTATCAGTTAGTAGATTATCAGCTTTCAGCTAGATTATCAGTTATCAGATATATTATCAGCTAGTATTGTCAAACAGAGCATTAATTAGCACAAGCAAATCTCTTAAAGCATTTCCATTATGACTATGGATTGGGGTGGAAATGAATCCTCTTAGGATACAATCCACATCCAACTCTAAAAATGATCTCCAATGAGACCATAGATTCATAATGTGCATCCTATGTGGCATGGAATCAAAGTGAAGGGTGTTTACCGCAACGTCTACTTTTAGACATTGTGGTAGACTGCCACGTCAACATTATTATTTCTTTTAAAATTTTTTATTTTTTTCAAGCCTTTATTAATATTATGAAAATTGAAAATAAAAGTGTCAACTCATCAATCCATGGTCTAAATCCACATTACCATTGGAGATCATTTAAGAAGTGAATGTCTATCTAGTGCCGCAAAGGATATACATCATTTTCACATCCATGATGTGGCACCAATCCATTGTCTAAATTCACATTACCATTGGAGATGCTCTTAGTTTGTCTGTGGCACATTGTATGTGTGGGCTTTAATTTCATTATTTTAGCAGTTAGTGCGTGCTCAAGCCAAAACTATATATTCCTAGCATGCCCAAAATACATTGAAAAATTTAATAGTGACAAACGTCAGATAGCACCCTCGGAGTCGGAGAGCACTAATTATAGGCTAATCTATAAGATTAGTATATATTATCATTTGGCCCAGTCCATTTAGCTGCTGGTTTGAAGAGAAAGATATATATGCTTTTTTAATTAAAATTTCTATAGACTGGGCCGGAATCCTCTCATAACCTACCACTATTTGAACTGAATTTGTCTGGTGGACTAAAATACATATATATATATATATTAAAAAACAATGATTGATGCACTGTTAAAATTTCGCAGAAAGGCTATATATTACCCTCCCATAAATAACGGCTTCATTTACTATGGAAATTGTGATAAAAGTGATTAATGTTGTCAATTAACTAAATAGAATGAGATTTTCTCAAAAGTAAATAAAAATAAATAAATAAATAAATAAATAAATAAATAAATAAATAGAATGAGATTAGAATTGGGGTCTCTAAGGGTGGTAAAAAAGCAGGTACGAGCGGGTACAAATCCGGACACCCCTCTTTAATAACGATTAAAAATAGTGTATGTACCCATACCTATTTTTGAAACAGACAATTTTTTTTTGACCGGACCCTTATGTCTTTAAAATATATAAAACCCGTTTTTTGTTCGAACCCCTTTTTTAATATAATAAAATAATTTTTTCACTTAATTATTAACAAAAAACATGATTTTTATGTCGTCATGCTTTCCATCACTACAAAAAAGACATGTTATATATTCAAAATTCAAGTCTTACAAGTTTTCATATAAAAATAACATCATCATTAGTGAAATTACAATGCAAACATCATGAAAGTTTCAAAATACTCATATAAATAAATAAAATATTATTTAAATTAATCGCTAAATGGGTACCTATTTTTTAAAAAAATCTTGTTAAGATCCGGACCCGTTCTTTAAAACGGACAAAAAAACATGTTCGAACCCGTATTTATTTTTAAAAAATTATGTTCGGACCCGTTTAAAGCGGGTCCAGATAAATGCGAACAAATGAGTCCGGACACTTTTTGCCGCCCCTAGCTGCAACAGTCCTTTTTTATCACGCCGAAAAAAAAAAGGAATGGGGATAGAATTTGAAACGGAGCAATTAATGTTTCCTCAATTTCTTAATGTAACACATTTCTTAAAATAAAAAAGAAAAAAAGTTCCCAAAACCTAACATATATTAGGAACGAAGAAAGTAGTACCAATTAGTAATTGGTAGGTTTAACCTTGGTGGGTGCAAAAGTTGTTTCTTTCCTATAAAAAAAAATCTTTTGAGAGTAAACCTTTTCTATCTGGGAGTTGAAAGTGACTAAGTTGGGTCAGGACCCGTCAACAAACCACACGCACAAACAGGTGTAGACAAGCCCAATAAGTAGTAGTATTATGACTGTTAAAATTTCATGTTGGGCCTACCCGCATACACAGGAGCGAGATCTCTGTCAGTATTGATATTGTCCCAACTTGACTACCTTCCACTTATAGGTGTGGAGTTTTAACTCAAAAGACAATTTTTCATCATTAATAGTGGGATCGAACTATTATTTCTACACACAAAAATTCTAAAAATTATAACTCGTGAGTTATCAATTAGGACAATAATGCCTCTTGGTCCGAGGATCGATTGCTCCTCACAAGCTTGTAATTACCAAAAAAACATATATGTCCACTATTTTTAAAAATATAATTTTTAGTCCTTGTACGCTTTCAACACCAATCCATAAGGTAGATGGCGTGCAAGATGCTAGAGTAAACCACTTTGGGCACCTAGTGGACCCAAATAGGTGTCTAGTCGTGCATACACCTCGAGGTGTACGCTCACACTCCTCGAAGTGTATCACATGGAGGGCCACCCATTTGGGCTCACCGGGTGCCCAGTAGGACGAAAACCGAATACATGCACTATGAGTTTAGAAATACTAGACATCGAGATGATGAAGTGGTAAAATTAGGGGAAATATAAGTTCTTAAAGTGAACCGCTTTAGATACATATGATCAATCATACAAAATGATGGTAATATTGAGAATGATGTCACACATAGAATTCAAGGTGGATGGAAGAAATGGCGAAGTGCAACAGGGGTGATTTGTGATTGAAATGTTCATGCTAAGTTAAAAGGAGAATTTTAAAAGACTGCAATGAGGCCAACTATTCTCTATGGAAGTGAATGTTGGGCGGTAAAGCAACAATAATTACATAAAATGAACGTAGTAGAAATGAGGATGCTTACGTGGGTGCGTGGTAAAACTCGTAAAGATAGAATAAGAAATTTAAAATTCAAAGACAAGTTAGAGTAGCACCAATTGATACAAAGATTAGGGAAGGGCCTACAAATGCTCTGTCGTGGCCTCGCGCCCTGGGGTCGTCCCACTTGTCATCGTGTCATGCTCTCCTCGCCTAATGGGCCGAGCTACACGTGTCCAGCACCTACCCGTCCACATCATGTCTCAATTATCGTGTCCACATGTAGGTTATCTATGCAAGACCACATTTGTAGTGTTCAAGAATGGTTGCCCAATTTTCATAGACACATCATCATCTATATCATGATCCATAATCTCAAAATTAGTGATGAATGTAAATCTATCCACTCTCTCATGCACATTCAAGTCTCTCCCGATTGTTGGTACCAAGATTCCATCAACTACTTGCGAATATGTGGTATCAGGACAATTAATATTCAAATCAACTTGTAACATGTCCTTTATAGGCATTACATTAACTGTGGCTCCTTTATCACACAAGATGTTTCTAAAATGGTGTCGATCAATGCTAAATAGTATGCATATATATCCAGGATCTTTCCTCTATAATAGTTGAAGTCTCAGTGTGAACTTGGATTTTGGTTCTGGTTTCTTTGAAAAATCCTTGATACTATTTCCTTTTAGTGCTTCGTCAAAAGGTTCTTAATCTTTTGTCTTAGCTCTACGATGTTTCTTTCTCTTGTTGTTATTCTTCAAAGCATTGATCCTTTGTTGCTTGAATCCTTCGAGTTCATCTTGCTTCACTTCTATTTCATTATCATGCATTACTTCATACTCACAACCAAAGTGTTGACTATTTTTGGCTTGTACATCACTTGCTATTTCATTGGCTCATTCATTGCCGTAGTGCTCATCATGTGAATATCGCTTAAATATTCCTTAGGATTTGTGATAGTGTTACTTAAAAACTGCCCTTCCTTCCCTGAACTTAAAGCAATGGCCAGCTGACCAATTTGTCTCTCCAGATTCTTGATGGATTGTAATATTTCATCGTCCATTATTTTCAAAGTTTACTTCACATTTTCCATCTTTTTCTCATGCTTCTCATGGCATTCCTTGATGTTCACATCGATGGCGTGCAAAGATTTCTCAATTGACTTCAATGAAGTCATCTTTTCACTCTGCCTTAACTTCTTTTGTTGGACTTATTGATTAAAGCTTGGAGGTAATTTCAATGCGTTATCAAAATTTCCAAATGAGAAGTTGGGGTTGTTGTATCCTTGATAAAACCTTTGAGGAATTGTTTCTCTCGACTTGAAGTTGTTTCCATAACTCTGGTTGTTCATGAGTTTAACGGGTTGTTGTATAATTTGCACTTGTGGACATTGTTGTACTATTTGAAGCTTCACCATTTGACTGCTCAGGTTGGGTAGCCGAGCCCAAAATCTCAACTTGCGAATCAATCTCATGTACACCTTCTGGTTTCTTCAATGTGGAACGAGTACTGGATATAGAGTTACGAGACATAAGATCCAGAAGATCTAATGCTCCATCCTCATCCGTGGTAAGTAGAGAACCACCTACTGCAACATCTACTAGTTTTC
The DNA here is from genome assembly GCA_039657325.1 of Stephania cephalantha. Lineage (NCBI taxonomy): Eukaryota > Viridiplantae > Streptophyta > Magnoliopsida > Ranunculales > Menispermaceae > Stephania > Stephania cephalantha. The sequence continues at coordinate 4,096,539 of CM077577.1, read as the reverse complement.
TAGTGCTGTGATTTATCCCATATTAGAAAATCTGTAATTGTGCCCATTTCACGTATACATGTCATAGACATCTCCTAAGCATTTATCCCATAGTTTTCTAAGGGTTTTTATTTCAAGTTTTTAAATTTCAATTAGTTAGTTATTTAGTTAGCTTAGGTAGAGAAATCTTAACATTTTAGTTTTCTATCTTTTGAAAGTTTTGTGCTAATTGTGTAGGAGAGACCATTTGTCCAGTGACATTTCATCGGAATGGAAAAGTCTCGATTAACTCTGTAAAGAGCGTAAAAGAGAAAAGGAGTTAAAGTAGTAAAGGTTAGGAACATGGACAAATGACGGGTAGTTTTTTATGTAAGTTTTTCATAAACAGGGTATTTCACACTGTCACGACGCCTTGTGGGGAGAGCTCCAATAGAGAGTTAACATAAAATATGCAAAGTTTTGGAGATAGACCGGTGGACGTCGTGTGTATACACACACAGCGCCGTGAAAGCAATATGACAGCACCAGCAAGGCGCCGAGCTGTGAGCAAGAATTGTTCACAGTAGTCTTGTCGCCATGGCCATGTTGTGCAGCGCCTTGCCTAATAATGTACGGCTGCAGCGTCAAGATAAGAGTTTTAGGCCCCTTTCAACCCATATTCTCCACACGTGAAAGATATTCCATACATCACCAACCAAGCATACATTGCTCTAAAACCTAAAGTTGAGCAATTTTAAGGAAAAAAGTGTTCCTAGTGTTCAAGAGTGAAAAGAGATAGTGCATTATGGATTTGCACAAGGAGGCGGGCTAGGGCATTGATTTGAAGAATAGATTCAAGTGAGCACTAAGGTTTTAGTTTGTGAGTAAAGTGAGAGTGCTTTGATTGATAGAGGCTTGGAGAAGCAATCTACGCTAGAAAGTAGTCTGACATTAATGTAATTTTACAATTATATTAGTTATGGTTTGGAATTTTTGGAAATTCTTAATGAAATTGCATGAACTGTGGATGAGGTTGTTGGATAAAAATTTTAATTTGTGTGGATTTAGAGCATCAATGTGGCTTATGGGAAATTAGTCTATGTTTTTTGCATTATATGGCATGTGAATCACCCTTATAAAAAAATTTGATTTTAGGTGATTTGAAGACCCGTATCGTGAGTTGTTGTGTTGTTTGTGAGTTATTGAGAAAATACCAAGAATAAGGAGGCAAGAAATCAAATTAGTGAAGTTAGAGCAAATGATTATGATGCATCATCCTCAAGAGAACCGAATGAGGATGAGCAAATACCTTTAAAGTCTTAGTACTATATTAGCAAAGAGGGTAAGGAGAGTTATGAGGTCATTGAGAACAGAGAATTCATTTGCGAGAGAGGAATAAACCTACTGGCTAAGTATGACAAGAGAGTACATGATTTCATTAGGCAACAAGGTTGGGAGCACTTCACTCAAGACTATAGAGAGAACAATGTTAATGGAGTGAGTGAATTTTGTAGCATCCCATATCCCAATTAGGTCGATACGCGGCCTGACACTCTAATTAAGCCCCGGTAACTCAGCCAAACTTAACTAGAGCCACAACCTCTCCGTCTGTACCTGATAAACTCAACCTATATACTTATATCGAATAAACAAATCAAAGTACAAGCAGCGAAAAATTTAAAACTTTTTCGATATATAAACAATATACGGTAATATAAAGTTTATTAAACCTTAAAACCTTGATTATAAACCTCCCAATCCCTATTTATATACATAAAAATATATTAAACCCTGTATATAGGTGCAAGAAAGCTCATTACATCGCAGATAAGAATACAAGACACCTAAATCTTCTCCTTGCCCTTCGTTGAAGCGCTGGGTTCCGAACCTGAAATATTAAATTTGGGTGAGCGCTCTAACTTGCTCAGTAAGTAAGGATTCACAAAGCCATTAATATTCCATATAATAATCAAGAACATTATGCAATAACAATATGCACTAATGTTAACTAACAAGAATATGGAAAGATATAATTTAATAAATTACGGATGCAAAGCAAGTTGTTAATGAGTATTACACTATGATTCCCATTTTATTTATAAAACTAGGTTTGATTACCTATTGATTCCATTAATGTGATAGCTAGACCGTCATATTGGCCGATATGCTATCTAGCTAATCAATTAATGCCCAATGGTTCTATCCAAAACCCTCTAGTCTGTATGTAACACGCAACCTATCAAATTGAGCAGGAGTTACATATAGATCGGGAAGGAAGCTCATCTCCTATAAACCTATTCTCAAAATCATGAGTTACTCTCGTGAGTCACATAACATACCTTTTCCGTTTATTGAAAATCATCATAGTGTACTTAGTACCCCATTTCAATCCAATAACTACATTAACTATATATACTAAGATAGCCAAGCAACATTGATAAATAAGTGAATCCGTACTTACCTCGGTCTAGGTTATCGTCCAAACATCTAACTTTCCCGGTCACTAACGCTTTCCCGGGGATCCTACACCTATCATAGACCATTTGTAATCAATTTAGGTCAAATACCCTATATATTTAGAACCCCTAAGTCAGTCTCCAAGTCCTTAAGAAATCCTAAACGAAACTTAACATTTTTGCTATTTTCTGGGGTGGGAGCGCGCTCCTTCTGTGGGTGAAGTGCACTCCAACAACTGTGTTCATCGCACTCAATGAAAGGAACGCGCTCCTCTAATAAATGGAGCACGATCCACCCAGGGCAGCGACCACTGTTCCATCCACGATTCTATCAAAGCAGTACAAACACTCCCAAGATTCATCAAGGAGGACCTCTCTAATAATGTAACAAGTCATTTCCAATGATCAAACAACATAATTCAGAGAGATTTCATCATCTCCAACAAATTCAACTTCAATTAATACAAAAACAAAACATACCAAATTGATGATTTCTGGCTTTTGATCTATTTACCCTCCTCAATCTACACTGATTCAGCTCCCTGAACAACCTCCTTCGATCAGTAATCAAACCCTTAACCCTCGTTTCTCACTTTTGATTTGATCAAATGAGGATATAAGTGTGGATTTTTCTCGAGATACGCATCGCGCTATCTAAAAAATGATCAAGTGGTTAATATGTTAAAATGACACTCCTTAAAGTTACACAAACTATATATTTATTTATCTTATATATAAATATATATCTCATGTATTTCCTCTCCAAGAAGTTCATCGGACATGCCTACAAGTATGCTCAGGCGTGCACATTCATTCCACGTCCCCCTCGTCACACTAGGCGTACCGGTAATTCATTATTCATTATGTATTTTTCATTTATAGGCTTGTATATAAATCCTTTATTATACTACAACCTATACAAATTCATTAAACAATCCGAATAAATTCAAATCATCATGCAAACACAAGCACACGCTAATTGAGGTACGCCAAACTTAACTACGAGCCTAACTTAGGTTAATTAGGATTTGGATTAGTAATAATCATTAGCTTAAGGTAACTGGTCGTTACAGTCACCCCAATTTAAAGCAATTTCATCTTCGAAATTAAAGTAAATGTTATGTTGCCTGTAGTTTCGAAGAGAAATGGAAAATGTTCATTCATATAGGATTCTCGCTCCCATGTTAGTTCCACATCTCCGTGAAATTGTCATTACACCTTAACCAAAAAAATTTCTTTGGTTCTCAGCCTCTGAATCTTACGATCAAGTATTTGAATCGACTGCTCGTTGTAAGGTATGTCTTCCCGAAGATCCAATTCTTTCCAATCAATCTTTGGAGTGAACTTAGTCTCTGTCTTGCAAAGCATAGACACATGGAAGAGATTGTAAATTTTGGCTAGCTGAGGAGGTAACTCTAACCTGTAAGCAATGGGACCAATCATTTCCTGCACTCTGAACTACTCAATGTACCTTGGAGCTAGCTTACCTCGCAACCCAAATCTATATAGTCCCTTCATAGGCGAGACTTTCAATAGGACAAAATCATCCTTTGAAAATTATAAAAACCTATGATGTTTATCGGTGTATCTCTTCTGTCGTAGTTGTGATGTAGTTAAACGGGCAAATCTGTTGTATTCTCTTTGTGTAGTCCTAAATCAACTCCGACCCCAACAATACTATATCTCCAACCTCCACCCAACACACAAGTGAAACGATAAGGCCGACCATACAAAACTTCAAAAGGAGCCATTTCATGCTAGCTTGATAGCTATTGTTATATGAGAACTCACACAAAGGAATGTATTTCTCCCAGTTACCACCAAACTCCAAGACACAAGCTAGAAGCATATCCTCTAACACTAATATCAACTGTTAAGTTTGTCTATTAGTCTAAGGATGGTATGTCGTACGGAGGTTAAGAACAATTCTCAGCTGTCTTTGTAATTCACTCCACAATCTGGACTTGAATTGCATATCTCTATCTCAAGTAATCGACACTGGAAATGTTGGGGCATGAGCGCTAGGTCGATTAAGAAAACATTGTTTATCTTATAATTTTAGTTGATAAAATAGAGGTTTTTGTTTTTTCGTTTTATTATAATTGATTGCATGTTTACCTTATATTAAGATCCATGGGTATTTGTTGAAATATTCTAAATGTCCCTAGTCATTATTATACTGGGAACTATAATGAATTAAGACTAATGTAAATCTTGATTGATGGTCATGCGATGATCATGTGTATAGAGATACGAATTGAGATCATGAGTACTTGTTAGGGAACAAGGTACTGGACCGACACGCTATGAGAACACCACAAAAAATTGGCAAGCATTCAAAACGTAAGGAAAGATCACCGGTGCTTAGTTTGCCTATTTCAAACAAAGATGCGAAAAAAAGGAATCTAGAGATTTGACACTCAACTCTTTCCTAAAGCTAACAAATCTCGATCAAATGGAAACATGAATGTGGCAAGATACTTTGAAGGCTGTCAAGATCTAAACAAAGAGTATTTAGAGATTCTAGGTTTTCTTTATAAATAGTAGAGTCACCACAGATGTAAAGCAACTTTTGAGACATTAATTATTTTTTGCATTCACAGTGAGATAAGAGAAGACATTCTCTTTAGTTATACACACACTAGGCTAAGGAGATTTAGCCGAAACACCAAGGGGATCTCGAGCACTAATGAATTGGAATTTCGTGCAAGTGCAAAGTGTAAGGGGAAGTGATTAGTGTAATAGAATTTGGTGAGGGATCACTAGTCAGGAGTTCTATGTAAATCTGTAATCATCTTTCTTAGTGAGTTTACACCTGGACGCGGCCCGCGAATGCTGGATTGGAGGTTCGAACTGCATAAGCAATCTTGTATGTATTTTGTTTACTGCAGTTTATTTTTACTTTTTGTTATTCATTTACGCCAAGACAGGCAACCCGTATCTTTGCCCACATCACCTATATATACAGGGCAACTGTCTATTGCCAATGCAAAATCTGTTGGATAGAGATATTGTTTTAACAATTTCTACGTCATAGGATAGTTTCCAAAAGACGGGAAAAAAGGTGAAAGGAAATTAATAAATCCCATTACTACTAGTACTAGTTCCTAATATATATATATAGCTCTAATCAGTTTTCAGTCAAATTGATTAAAATATTCTAACCTTTTTACAACTTTTGTTATTTTATCATAACATTTTTGAATTTGTTATTATATCATAACATTTCTAAATTGTAAGATTTGTATGTAAGTCACATTTAACTCCAAATTTGATGAAGTGACACCTAAATAATGTGTTTAAATAATAAATTTAATAATTATTGGTGATGAGGTGACTTTTTAAAGTCATTATTTTGGTGCTTCCTCATAAAATTTGGAGTTAAAAAGTGACTTAAAAAACAAATCTAACAATTTAGAAATGTTAGGATATAATAACAAATTTTAAAAGGTTAAGATATAATAATAAAAGTTGTAAAAGGTTAAGATATTTTAACTAATTAAGTCATATATTCTAAGATCTTCATGTTGTCATATTAACCTAGTTATTGTTCTTTTCAGCGTGTGTGTGTGTCACATTGTCTTTCATCTCTGTCATATATCTAATTTAACACTCAAATTAAAATTGTCTACGGTCAATCATGTCATATAGTCTTGTAACCTCGAAACGTTTGCAAATAAATTTGACTCAAATATCAAACTTGATCAGACCATATAATCATATTCCATATGATTTTTTTCCTCGGAAACGGTTTTTGTATTAGTAATCATATGCCACACGATGAGAAAAGTAAAATTCAACATAATACATTAAACCATGATGCATGTTTTTCACGGTTAATTGGATATCCACTAGAGGTTTGAAAGAATTTGTCCTTCAAAGCAGCTCATGTTGGTAAGATGTAATACAAGTCAACAAAAGCTAATTAATGAGAATAGTTTCTGGATTCTTATTTTGCTTTCAATGTTATCCAATTGTTACAAGCAATTTAACAAGGGCCTAGAACGTATTGATACAAAAACATACGAGAAAATACACAAAAGAAGAGATTCGATTGAAAGGATTACCTTTCATTCCAAACGAACTTGATACCATTGAATAGAACCCACATCTCCATCGACCTCAAGCTCGCAAACAAACTTCACGAGGTGAGACACCGCATCCTCAGTGGTCTTAAATCTAGCAAGGTCCAGTGGCAACGCTTTTCCTGGCCAGTTTTCGAGCCAAATGCTGAGCCTGGCCTTCAATTCCATCTCAGAAACGAACTCCTCGCTCTTGCCAGGTTCTAACAAAACGTAGGTCTCGGTTGGTATATTTGACCTTCTCCTCCTTAATGCACAAACCTTAAGTTTTCATATTTGAAATGAGTACAACTGGCTTTCTTATTTTATCAAAAATACAAAGATCAGTTCTCATTCAAAACTATCTCAATCGTGAATTAACGATTCTAGAGTTCTCGAAACAACAATCTAAAAAAAAAACTAAGATGTTACCAGTAAAAAAAAGATATCAAAGTACGGGTATATCAAGTGTTTAAAATATAAAAATATGAGAGAGAATAATTCAACAATGTCCATATATAGCGGTGTGCTTAAACTATGAAACAGAGGAAATATGTTGTAAGCGATGGAGCCTTGTCCCGAAAAATCAGAGGAGTTTCTGGAGATTTGAAGTCTCATGTATGTCACATTGTGGTTTACTTTATCCAATGCTGGCGAGAGATGAACTTCCTAGCAATTGTTCAGTTTTGTTCTTTCAAAGTTCTCCATTTGATAGAGTTGTCTTAGCTCATAGAAAATGATGCTACGTGCAATTGATTTATTATTGAGATCCGCGATATAGTGTGGTTTATGCAACATGTTGTCGGATTTTAAAAAAATAAAAAAAATATTAAAGAAAAAAACAATGTTATGTGTCCGGCGTTGTGGCGCCACCCACAGAAAACTCCTGTTTTGGGTGCTAAAGCGCCGGGTCGGCGCCACAGCGCCCAGAACGAAAAGGTGCTTATTTCAGGACTTATTTTGTCCGTTTTTTGTCCATTTCAATTCGCACCAAAACTCACCCCTTGGTGGATAGACAATACATCCTTTAGTTTTCTATAAATTAAAGAACTTTAGTACGTACAAAACACATTGAGATAGAGAAACATATTGAAATACAAAAGTTTTTTGAATCAAAGTGTGTTCTTGAGTCAAAGCATATATCATTCTCTCAAAAGTTCTTAAAAGAGTGTTCTTGGTTGGATTTGTGTTACACACACATCATCCAACAACCATTAGAGACTTGATTGAATCCTGAAAGCAAGTTTCGATTAATCTCATTGCGTATACGCGGTTTCGACCGGTAGGGAGAAATCTTGTCTAAAAGAGAGTGATTACGTGCCTCAATTCTTTTTTTGGTTCCCCATTCTCATCTTGAATTTCTTGTCCAAAGCTATTTGTTCTAACACATGCATACAGCACAATAGAAAGCTTAGATGTTTCAAAGTCCTTCCCACTTACAAGATTTATAAGAACAATGGTTAAGCATAGAAAATATATCGTGGCGGTAAAGTACAGTGCAGCGAGATGTTTTCATAATGTATGCATAACATGACTATTAATTGTTATATGTCATGATTAAACAAAAGCCTAGGCACAGAAATAAACCTTCCAAGAGTAATAGATTAAATATAAGTACAAAAGCTAATTAAAACAAGATCCAATTATCAGGTTTACTGAACCTCGAACAGCTTATTTGATTTTGATTGAAGCCTGCTAAAGTGGATTGATCCTCGTTCGTCTAGGGATATAATATATACCGCTACGTACAGGCTCTTCTGCAATTTCTACTCTAATTGCTTACATGGACAAGAATTGTTCTCTTAAAGGTCTATGGTGAAGCGGTTAGCGATAACAAATAGTGTTTTCGGCAGTGCAATTAAAGCTAAAGCAAAGAATGCAATGCAATCATTTTTCACTTCAGTCGTCTAAACAGTTTTATTCATTTGGCAACGCGTTAAAGAGGCTTCATCTTCATGATTAGTGTCCTGCAATCAACTAGTAATGGGAGTACTTGGACATCTGATTGACTCGCAGCTACATATACAACAGGAGGTGTAATTCAATATATTCCTATCTCTAGCCCCCAAGGGATGTGGTGCAATAGCAACGAGATGAGCATTATAACTCAGACTGAGACACAAGTCGTGGATTCGAATTATGGTCTTTACACTACTCACCTTGTTTTTCCCATGATTTATGGGGTTGGGGTGTCTGACTGACTTACTCGTAGAATTAATTAATCGAACTAAAGTAAGAAGGGTGATGCACTCTGATATTTTAGGAGTTAGGAAATTGAGAAATAGAGGAGAAAGAGAGAATATTTGAGGAAGGGCTTAATTGTTCTATGCACTAATGTTTCATTCATCATTGTATGTAGGTGTATTTACAATGATTTTGATTACTCGCTAATTAATAAGTATTATTTTGATTTGATTAGTACTAACTAATATTTGCCACAATATAGCTTATTAGCCTCAATCCCATATTAATTGGAGTCGGCAACATGGATCGAACTCTTTCATTGCGTTTAGATTGAGTGCAATTGATGGTGTCTTTCCGAATCATTTAAATCTCTCCTAATCAATGTGTTCATACCCCTACCTCATCCAATTTCTTCAGTTTCTACTATTGAATCAAGTTTTCTAGTGATGACATTTGTAGGTCGTCTTTATAGGTGTCCAAACCACCGCAACCTCCGTTCGCTAATCTTTAATTGCGTCAATTGACACTGCAACTACTACTACTAACACCTAACGTATATAATATCTACACGTAAGGTGCTTGGCTTAATGTGAGGATATGAGAATCAATTAAACAAGTCCAATTGAATGACCAGATCGATGAAAGCAGAGGAAGTGTACTGACCGGTGAAAAATGAGAAGACTTGGAGGGTAGAAGATGGAGGAATCCTGAAGAAAGAGGAGTCGGGAAGGCATGGAGCCTATGAATGAGAGGGTTGTGGAGACCCATCTCATCCCTGAAGATGAAGCTGTTCGACACTCCGACTGCTGCTGCTGCTGCTGCTGCTGAGCTTCCCATTGCCAACGCACGCGCAAGGACGCCTTCACGCATACATGTCTCGATGCCATCCAAACATTTACATACGGATAGTGATTGGATATTGTCTTTATGCACACGTATCTCGATGCAATCACCAAAAGCATATTCATGATATTTGCACACGAATACGACTCCAACACTCTGATTAAGACCGAGGTGATGGGTTCAATTCATGGTAGGTGCACCATTTTTCGTGCCCTCTTAGCCCTTGTGTGATTAGTTGGGCCTTAATTCAGAGGGATCGAGACAGTTCAAACACCTATATAATCACGTACTGTTATCAAAAAAATATATGATTGGCTTACCGATCACGATTAGCCTAAGGCCTTGTTTGATTATGGATAGAGTTAACTCTTTTGAGACAACTTGCAAGGGAGTTAGAACTAATCTTACTTAGTTACTAAACTTTTCTAAAAGTTATCTTCCAACTCACATCCAAGGGTGAAAGATATCTCCTCCAACCCTCTTAGGAGAGTTATCTCCCAGAAGTTTGTAGACACAATTACCCCTCATTAATTTCTTTTTTTTATTAGTAACATAGGCCACATTTATCTCTCTCGTTCGAAAGATATTTTATGTCAATTTATATCTTTTATTAGTTAAAAATCTGCAACTTCCCCGCAAGTTTAAATTTGAACCAAACATCAAAATATAATCTTTCATTTTGAGTTAACTATGTCGGCACTATAAGTTGGCAAAAATGAACCAAACGAGGCTTAAGTCTCATATTGGAGATCAAAGTTAGTGATAAGTTGGTTTTTATATATATTTAGTAGTTTATTTTAGTATATTTAATTATGCAAAGTATCTAAAATATATATTTAATTATGTTTTTTGCTCATTTTTAAGTGAAAAGAGTACGCGGTTGAATTTGTAACGGAAAAATACTCAAAATTGAGTATTTACTTGCAGTGATCGAATGTCGGACAGTTTGCCTCGAGTTACGCGTTGCGCGGTGGGTAGAATATGAGACAACATATTTCAACCAATTACAGGCTGCCACGTCAGCGGTTCTCATCACAGCAGCTGACACGTGGAGCGTTCCTACCCTCTCCAAGCACGTCACCAATTTTCTCTCCTCCAATCAGCAAGCGCCACGTCATGCTCAATCCCGCCAGCTTGCAAGCAAGGCACCAGCTCCACCAACACATGCTGTCACGCGTCACCAACACAATACACGTCAAAAACCATTTCTTCTCCTTGTTTTAGCCTCCATCGATTTGCCTCGGGATGCGCATCCGCACAAGCTCCCACATCTTCGCCGATTCACGCGTTTCCCAATTTTTAGTAGTTTTATATATTAGGAACTTAGGTTTTATTATTTTGATCACCGACTATTATTATTTTAGTATCGACTTTCTTCGACGACGATGTTCGGCTAATCAACTCTTTGCCTAGGTCGGAGGGGAAACAAGTCGGAATCATAGATTCAGACATATTATGTGAGATCTTTTATTTTATTATTTAATTTAGTTTAAATTCTCATAATTCATTGTTGTTGATTTTAAAGTATATGGTTTAAATTTAGGGTATGTATACGGCCGATGCATGCTTTTAGGTGGACAATCTACAGTTATTTGGACTATTAGTATCCGTGTAATTGTGCTTTTGGACCAATAAAGTAACAAACACTCACCCGTTTGCCGTCAAACTTTTTCGATTATTGAGTGTGCAACAATTGAATCTAGGTTAAATCGAAAGCGGATGCGATCCGGTTATTTAGGATTAGTGTTCCTATAGACCCATATTACTGCGGTCAGTGTGTTAAACCCGATTGGCGGATGTCTAGGGTTATACATTAATTAGGGAAGTAGTTAGTGGCAGACGTCCTGACTATCGAGATTAGGGAAACGAAGAATTTCTGACGGATGTCGATTTTCTATAGCTAATCTAGGAGAATATAAATTAATGACTTTTTGGAAAAGATTGAAAATCATGATTGCCATTGAATCTTCATCCTGATTTGTGGAACTATAGACTTAGGTGTTACTTAGGTATTAATTAATTGTTTTCAAAATTAGTTTAGTTATTTTATTTATTTAGTTTAGTTAGATTAGTTAGTTAAATTTATATTTATTTTAAAACCCCGATTTTTCTTTTTTGTTGTTTTTAACCTAAGAAAGACTATCAATCTCTGTGGGATCGACCATTTGCCACTATTCTACAAAATAATTGGTTTATGAAACTTTACTTTATTGACGCATTCGGCGCGCGTCAGTTAGATAACAAATGTTTAATGAATAACTTAATAATTAGTAGTTTAGGTCGGTCATGAACTCTTAATAAATAATCGAGGACTCACTATGAATCCTCTGGGTTCAAGGGTTTATTAATGTAGGCTTTACGAATTCAACATGTAGCTTGTTAAACTAATACTTTGGGTATTGATGCAAATAAGAGTGTGTTAGTTTATGATTTCTTATTTATTAGATAAGATTGTTAGAGTTGTGTTAGATTAAGATTTCTCATTTATTAGAGATAAATTACATAGAGTTTTAGTTAAATTAAAAGTCATAATTAAAATAGGAATTCTACTTGGAGTCAAATAATGCGTTAACTTAATTAGGCCTAATATATATAAAGGCTTGACCAGTTGTTAAAAAAGGGGTTGATTATTTAATTAATAAAATTGGATTTTGAGAGGGAATATCTATTTGTTTGTTTGGGTTTCTTGAAATTTGTGTATTCGATCACAAGTTAGAAACTTGTTTCTTCAATTCGGTATTCGTGGAATCAACAAATTGGTAGAAAAATCTATCATTTTTTCTTTGTAGCGAGCATTTGGTAAATTTTTTGTTGCATTCCACGGGTGGATAAGTAGTGTCAATCAAACTAGCTTTGGGGCACCATCAACTCTTCAACAAACACTTTCGCACTATGAGCCCCTTGCTGATGTTCACTTCCTCCTCAGCATCTTCAATGCTAACCCCAAGTAGTTTGGACACCAGCTTAATCGCATCCGAGCGAGATTCCTCGGTGTACCTTGCGAAGTTCTCAACTGCAACCAATTTGCCCGTGACAGGAATCTTCAGGAGAATGCTCACATCCTCTAAGGAGATCGACATTTCACCGAATGGTAAGTGAAATGCGTTCGTCTCCGGTTGCCACCGCTCCACAAAGGCATATATAACCTCCTTATTAGCCTTTCGGTATAAGCATTATATCAGGGGATTCAACCCGGATTATTGGATAATCCCCTGAAGGCCCTCAGTGTCAGGGTGGCACGACTATAGGTCTCATTCTTGGATCTGAGCACCGTGATTGATGTACTTGAGTATCGGGTGATCCTACAACAAGAAAAGAAAATTTTCATTAGTTATATGAAAACCTTAATTTTGTAAGTACTATATTCAATGAAACTATATATACATCATTGCTCCAAATCGCTAATGCGACATGATCTTTAAAGTTCTTCAGTAATGATCCATCGAAGGACCACCGGGGAAGGAGTACAAATTTCCGATTGCTCTTGTAACTCCCCTTCATTCCGACTACCTCCACCACTAGTACTCCCACCCACATTACTATGTTGCCTACTAATGGTGTTAGCTAGTGTAGAGGACTCACTGCTACTAGACTTCGATGCATGATCCTCAACTTCACCTCGGGCAATGACAAGATCTTTGCGTCGACGCGTGTCGACGTTGGAACCCTCATCATGCAATTCAACATTTTTTGCCCGATCAGCAGTACTCTTTCTTTTTCCCTTCACATCAATGTTTTGTTTCTCTTTCCGATAAGACACAATCGGGGGTCTTCAGCCGCCTCGCCCATGGTTACCCTTCAACGTGTCAGCGTTAGCCTCCTCCCTAGTCACTGTGGTCTTGGAACGAGCCATACCTGATAAGACAATAACATGTAAGCACCTACAATAGAAACAGAAATGAACTTTCAAAAAAAAAAAGACAAAATTCTACCATTTTTATAGTCTCGGTCAAGCAGGTTCGAGAAAATAACACTAATTTTGGTTGTCTATAATCGAGACAGTATTCCTAGTCTCAGTATTCGACAACCGAGACAGTTGGAGCAGTCTCGATTGTACATAACCGAGACTAACCAAATTACACATTTTGAACTACTCTCGGTATGTGGTGACCGAGAGTAATCTATGTGTCAGTGTACTTGGGATAATACTACGTAACCAAAATCTCGGTTATTGTTAACCGAGATAATCGAAGATCACATATACTAAAACTTTCGGAGATTACCCCCCGAGCCTATGAGGTGACTATCGGTAGTAAGTAACTGAGACACTACAATAACTACAAAAAGACCTACATCTCGGTCATGCTTAACCGAGATTGTGCTCATCTTTTCGGACTGTGTGGCGGAGAAGCACGGGTTTGCAAATTCAACAACCTAGTAGACGAAATACACAAAAAAAAAAAAAAAAACCAAAATCTATCAAAATCAAGTTTATACATACCTATAACTTGTCGAATAAACACATTCTCTCACTTGGTACCCTAAAACCGAGCCCTACGTGCCAGACAACTCGAGATCTCTCAAACTGGAAGAAAACCACCACTTCAAAGAGTGAGAATCAGATGAGAACGCACGAAGGAAGCGAGTGCACTTGCCAAGGATTGAGAATGTGATCTAGTGGTTCGAAAAATTTTCGGTTCCTCCTTGTGCGTTTTATCAAATGTGATCTCTTCCTTCTCTCCATTTCTCTCATGGATTGGTGGATTGGTGGTGGGGTGCACTTGGGGGCAATTTCAGGATTTCATTCAAATTTTTTGGGTGCCTTTAGTAAACCACTTGGTGCCCTCAACAGTGGTGTGCCTTCACTAATTGGTGGGGTGGCCATAGCGGCGCTCTTAGTTAATTAATCTCTTCAACGTGACGAGGTCTACATGACGTCAGTAGTTCTCTGGTTGAGTGCTAGATCAAAAGCTAGAACTTAGGCAAGTAATTGAGTCAAAATTTGAGTTGGACTAAAGCAATGAAGTGTGTCGCACACTTTAAGAATTGTACATACACATTAAAAAAAAGTACACAAGCATCTCCAAACGTATCCGGGTCCATGCATGGTTTTCAAAATGATATGCTAACTGGCCGGGTCAAATAGACCACTGTGTTTTGTGAGAAGCATATACATGCATGTATACATGACACATGTTGGTGTACGTTGGCAGGCATGTACGCGTGCTAAGGGAGGTAATTTGGGTTGGCGAGTCGTAAACGTGTCGTGTCGTACACGAGTCATGACCCATATAATGCAAACCTATGACTTGACCCATTTATTAAAAAAACAACTAAGCAGACCCCACAACTTGCCAAACGGGCCCGACACTCAAACGTGCCCCGATTATTGCTAAACATAACCCATTTTTTTTCTTTTAAAATTACCTTTCTCTTCAAACGTTCAAACGTCATCTCCTTCACTCTCACCCAATCACCCTCAATCCTCTCCATTCTCAGTTTTGGCAATTGTATAGCACTTATACTAAGTCAGGAAGTGTCGTAGGAGTGTTTTTTCATCGAACAAGGTTGGACTTGGTCTCGTCAATGCCCTAGAAGTGAGGAAGTGTCGCCCGTTGGTTTCAAACGCACACTAACTCCCACCTAGACTTTAGAAGAGGTCTCGATCGCCTCCCACTGTGACCTTGAAGAGGTCTTGATCTTGGTGAGAGAAGGATGATGCCAGCCAAGACCTTTAAAAGGGTCGTAGAGGGAGTCGACCGAGACCTTTAGCCTTGTGTGTCAGAAACTCACTGGCAACAAGAACGAACAATAAATTTTCAAAACTCTAAAAAAAATACCTGAAAAGCACAAATAAAAATTAGTGATTTTTGTTTGGAATCGCTAGATATTCTTGATTCCATCTACATTCCATCGACATTTTGTGCCTTAAATGCGAAATTCAAACCCTAAATGGAAGCCTTAAATTTAACAACGCCACCACAAAAACCGACTTAAAAAACAACAAAAAAATCCTAAAAATCGATACAAAAAGAGGTGGAGAAAATGCACTCATAGCGTTGAATTAATGTGGTTTCGCCCGAATTTCATCAAAGGCCTTGTTTGGTTAGGAGTGGAGTTAACTCCCGTGAGATAACTTGGAGGGGAGCAGGAACTAAACTTGTTTGGTTGCCCAACTTCCCTCCAAGTTATCTCCTAACTCACACTCAAGAGTGAAAGATATCTCCCCTTCTCCCCTAGTAGAGTTATCTCTCAAGAGTTTGTAGACACAATTATCCCTCATTAATTACCTTTTATTACCCACATTCATCTTTTTACTTGAAGATTATTTATGTTGATTCATATATTTTATTATTTAAAAATTTGCAACTTCTCTGCAAGTTTAAAGTTGAACCAAACATGAAAATATGATATTGCATTGTGAGTTAACTCCAAGCTCGCATAGTAAGTTGGCAAAAACAAATCAAACTAGGCCAAATTTTGACCAGAGGTGAGAGTGCGATTTGAAAAAGGGAGTTGGTTGAGTGACCGAGGCACGGGTGAGCAGGGTAAGATTAATTTTTTTTTTAAAGTGAAGTATGTTTAGCAAGTTGTGCGGTCGATTTAACCACTTCCTAATTTAAATTGGAGGGCTCCGAGAAGAGTTACAACATGCTAGCATTGATCATGGAAATTGAAAACATTCAATAGTTGTGAGCCCTGAAAGAAAACTAAAATGTCTATTGCAGAGAGATTTTTTTTGCTTTTTGTTTTTGTTGCAAAATATTGCATAGAGGGATTGTTGTTGTTTTCTTTTTTCTGACGAGGGAGCTATGAGTTGTGTCCACAGGGCCGCAAGAAATACTCCACTCAGCACAACAACAACAACAACAACAACAACATAGCCTCAGTCCCAAATTAACTTGGGTCGGCTACATGGATCAAACTTTTCCATTGTGCTCGATTAAGTGCAATTGATGGTAAGCTTTTCAAACCATTCAAATCCCTCCTAATTAATGCATCCCATGTTAAATTTGGTATGCCTCTACCTCGTCGAATTTCTATAGTTTATATTGAGTCAAGTTTTCTAGTTGGGGCATTTGTAAGCCGTCTTTGCAGTTGACCAAACCACCGCAACCGTCTTTCCCTAATCTTTGTATCAATTGGTGCTACTCCTACTTGTCTTTGAATTTCTATATTTCTTATTCTATCTTTACGAGTTTTACCACATATTCACCTAAGCATCCTCGTTTCTGCTACGTTCATTTTATGTAATTGTTGTTGTTTTACCGCCCGACATTCACTTCCATAGAGCATAGCTGGCCTAATTGCGGTCCTATAAAATTTTCCTTTTAACTTAGTATGAACATTTCGATCACAAATCACCCCTGTTGCACTTCGTCATTTCTTCCATCCAGCTTGAATTCTGTGTGACATCATTCTCAATGTTACCATCATTTTGTATGATTGATCATAGGTATCTAAAGTGGTTTACCTTAGGAACTTCTACTTCCCCTAATTTTACCACTCCGTCATCTCGATGTCTAGTGTTTCTAAACTCAAAGTGCATGTATTCGATTTTCGTCCCTACTCAACTTAAAGCCTTTAGATTCTAATGTATTCCTTCGAGTTCTAATTTCCTATTCACTCCATCTTTTGTTTCATCCACTAAGACAATATCATCTGCAAATAGCATACACCATGGTATATCCTCTTGAATATATCTAGTTAGTTCATCCATAACTAAAGTAAATAGATATGGGCTTAAAGCCGATCCTTGATGTAGTCATATCGTAATGGAAAATTCTTTTATAGCTCCTCCAAGTGTCTTTATACTCGTTACTACTCCATCATACATATCCTTAATAGTGTCTATGTATCTAGCATGCACTTTTTTTCTTTCTAAAACCCACCAAAGAATATCTCTAGGGACTCTATCATATGTTTTTTTCTAAATCTACGAATACTGTATGAAGATCTTTTTTTCTTTTCTCTATATTTTTCTAACAATTGTCTTACAAGGAAAATCGCCTCCATAGTTGACCTCCAATGCATGAAACCAAATTGGTTCTCTGATATTGTTGTTTCTCTTCTTAGCCTATTGTCAATTATCATTTCCCAAAGTTTCATAGTGTGACTCATAAGTTTAATTCTCCGGTAATTTGAGCAACTTTGAATGTCTCATTTGTTTTTGAAGATTGGCACAAGCGTGCTTATTCTCCAATCCATTGGCATCCGTTTTGATTTTAAAATTTTATTGAAAAGTTTTGTTAACCAAGCCAATCCAATTTCTCCTAAGCATTTCCCAACTTCTATGGGTATTTCATCTGGGCCACATGCTTTCCTTATTTTCATTCTTTTCAATGCCTCTTTAACTTTTACAATTTTAATATTGCGTGTATAGTTACATTTCTTTCTTGGTGTGGGTTTTCATCTATTATAGTATCAATTTGGTCATCATTAAATAAACTATCGAAGTAACTTATCCATCTCTCCTTAATATCATCATCGCGCGTTAAAACATTTTGATTTTCGTCCTTAATACATCTTACATGACTTAGGTCTTGTTTATTTTTATCTCTTAATTTGGCTAGCCTATATATATATTTTTCGTCATCTCTATTACCTAACCTTGTATATAGTTCTTCCATGAAATTTGTTTTAGCTTGACTAACTACTTTTTTAGCTTGTTTTCCAGCTTCTTTATATTGATTGTACACATCTTCATCTTCACACTTATGTATTTTCCTATACATCTCTCTTTTAGTCTTAATTACTCGTTGGACATCTTCGTTCTACCACCATGTTTCCTTCTTTGGTGGTCCCAAGCCTTTAGATATACCTAATACATTTGATCTCACTCTTCTTATGCAACTACTCATTTCTAGCCACATTGTATTAGCATCTAAGTCAAGATTCCAAACATTTTCCTTTAGTAGTTTTTCTCTAAACTCTACTTATTTAGTATGTTTTAGGTTCCACCACTTTATTCTAGGGTCGCTAACTCTTTTATTCATATTATGTCGTCGTATTAGCTTAATATCAAGTACTACTAACTTATGTTGGGTAGTAAGTGCTTCACTAGGTATTACTTTGCAGTCTCTACATATTTTTCTATCTATTTTTTTTATTAAAAAAATCTATTTGACTCTTGTTATGACCACTACTAAAAGTAAAGTTTGGGAGGAACAAAAATCATTTCAAAAACAAAACAAAACTTTTGCTAAGAATGAAAAATTCCTAGTGTTCACATATCTTCATGACAAAAGTTTGGGAGGAACACTTGCTGGCAAATTGCAGGATGTGTGAGAGCTGGTGAATTGCTCGGTTCCAAACTTTAATGTTCAGTTTGCCAAGCAACTGAAAGAATTACTTAGGCTTGTCCGTCAAGGTCACTAGAGACCTGAGAACCCCAGGACTGATGTTGTCAGCAAAAATCCCTTTTTCAGAGATCAACAGGGATTTCTCTTTCACAAAGCTCTGTAGTCTCTTTGAATCATAGTCAAGTTGTGCTTGATCTGCATTGTGCCACAATAAAAGAATTAAGCACGTAAAAACACTAGAAAATCTTTTTTTATAAGAAAGTTACTATATAAACTAAAAAGTTTTTACACAAACAAAAGCAAATAGCCGATAAAGAGGCAACGGAGAGAGTATACTAAAAGATGAAAAATACAACATGAGAACAACAAAACTCAATCCTAAATTAGTAGGGTCCGCTACATGGGTCATGCTCTCCCACTTCACTCCAATTTAATGCAATTGATTATGTGCTTTCATAATCTTTAAAATCTTCTAAAACTGCAGTTGAAAATATGCTTTTATAATCCTTTAAATCATTCTAGTTAATACATCCCAAGTGATCTTAGATCTACATATGTGTCGTCGAATTCCTTCAATTTCTATCATGTCGAGTTTTCTAACTAGGGCATTTGCAGGCATTCTTTGGATGTGACCAAACTACCACAACTTCCCTTCTCATTTTTCACATCTATTGGTGTACTACTTTTCTTTGAATCGATGTATGTCTTAATTGTGGTCTTATAGAATTCCCTTTTAGCTTCGCAAGGATATTTTGATGCCAAATAACACCTATTGCATCGTTCTCTGTGCAATGTCATCCTCAATATGACCATTTTTTCGTATCATTGATCTTAAATATCTAAAATAGTTCACCTTGGGAACTTCAACACATTCCAATTTCACTACTATATTATCATGATTTTCACTATTCATGAACTCACAATTCATGTATAAAAAAATTTGTTTCAAAGACTTAAGGAGCAATTCAAAGGCAAAATACAACCAAGCGTTGCTTGTTGAAAACAACTTGCACGTTAACTTGATGATTCTTTTCTAATTAAAAAATAAACTACTCCCTCCGATAAAAAAAAATATAAGTCTTTCTAGCAAAAGCTTTTTGGTTAAAATTATAAGTCGTTTTCAAAATTCGAGAGTGTATTTATTATTTTTTTACCAATTATACCCTTATATAATTCAAATATTTACGATTCTTCAATTCATTTAATGCCAAAGGGCATATATGTAAATTACACTTGTAATTATGGTTGTCTTAATTCTTGTGCACTTACCTTAAACGACTTATATTTGTGATCGGATGGAGTAAATATGATTAAGCCTCAAATAAATAAATAAATAGACGGAATGAAGATTGATAGATTTTATATTTTTGTCCAGTTGAAAGCACCTCAACCATCACTTGGTTTATCACAAGATTCTCAATAAACATTAAAGAGAAACAAACTACTACAGGAACACATACATAGCCAACTACTATAGCAAAAGGTGCAAATGCAGCAAGATAAAAGGCTAGAAAATTGATTCGAGCAAAATCTTGCAATTAGAATACTTGAACTTCAACAGATATTTGAGGGAGGTAAAATTAGAAGATTAGTTCATAGAAACCACTCTACAACTTAAAGAGTTTGCCTAATTCAACTCATCTACCTAAACATGGATATGCATTACAACTTTATGTCTGTGGCATTAGAAATGGCACTTGTGAATGATCTAATAAGTGTAAGTACCTCATATTACACAAGAAGCTCTTCTCCCATCTCAATTAAACTCTGTTGTATTTGCTTCATGTTGTCATCCATTTGAACTTTGTATGAAAAATTAATTACAGCCTCGCATGTTAAGCTTAAGAGAAGTATGACCACCAACTTGTCAAAAATATAGTTCACAAGGATGATCAAATATATGTGATATTTCTAAAAAAAACAAATATGTGATATAAGATATTAATAAGAAGAGTGTATTGACTATGCATTTGCATATTGTAATTTATATGACTAATCACAAAAAAAGATCAATTTTCTTGCCCATTTCTTATACTGATTCCCTCATAATTATAATATAACCAAAAAATCTTCATAAAGCCATACCAACTTGCCAATTCTGTTTTCAGAAAATGGTGACCAACTCAATAAGCATTCTGCCCGTGAGTTGCCACTTTGCAGTTCCCACAACAAATTTCCTTGATACATACATGTGGTGTTTTAATAGCTGAAAATTCACCAAATCAGTGAAGGATAACTTGCAAAAGATACCATAGCGAATTGATTAAAAAATATTAATGACATTCAAAACCAATAAATACATTGATTATTGATAAAAGAAATTCAACCCAATAATTTGATCTTCAAAACTAACTCAGCCGATTAAACCCATGAATGAATAGCATTCTTTCGCCTTAAAAATTGCATTGTCTTGAAAATAAAATAAGTTTGAATACAAGAAAGTATACCTTTTTGGTATCAGATGATTCTTGACATTGCAAGTTGCAAGCAAGAGAAGTGAGGTGTTGTGGGCAGATAGAGAAACAAGACAAACCGCGAGGAGAGAGACCAAATTTGAGACAAAGAGTTTGATAGAGAAGGAGGCGGCCAAAGTGACAAATGAACTTAGTAACAAAAAACGAGTAGAACTAAAACCAGGGTTTGGATTTTGATATGTAACGTGAGTTTGAAAGAGAACAAGAAATAGAAATGTTATATTAACAAGTTCATTAACAATTATATTAAATTGAGAGATAAAAAACCATGAGTTTATTAATGGAGAAGAAGATGATGAAATCGAAAGAGAAAATCTAGGACGAACTCATTCGAGAGATCCTTTTAAGATCAACGATCAAATCTCTCGCTAGATTAAGAGTATCTCCAAGTCAGCACTGACCCTAATTTCATAAAAATTTACCTCAACAGAGTTTGAATAAGAGTCACATATTTTGGATAAATTCTTTCAGCAATATATTAACCCTTGTTGTAGTGATTGTCCAATACAGTAAAGTTACATAGTAATACAACATCATAGATTATACCATCAAATAATGGATATACATCTAAAACAATAATGTCATTATTAATACTACTCATGACGAATAATGCATACGCATGTCAAATCCACAGAGAGAGTTCCTACTCTCATTCAGAGATTGTAGCTTCAAAACGTTTGTGGATTTCGCATGCGTTCTTCGGCATAACGGGTACTAATAATCGCATTACTATTTTGGGCCTACTATTTTACGTAGATCTTCTTTATTTGATGATCTAATCAATGGTGTTGCGCTGCCAAGTAACTCCATAGTACAAGCCATCACTACAACTTGGTTTATTATCTTGTGGTTGGAATTTACCCAAAATATGCGACTCTTATTCAAACATTATCATCTATCTTCTATAAAAGAAAAAGTTATTACCTTGCGGATGGAAGCTACCCTATAAACAACGGCTATCCATAGTATTATTCTAAATTTTCCACTCCTCAATCTAATTCTTAAACTCTAGCTTTATGTTTAAATTACAGGAAGTTGGTAAGCTAGAATACATGGAGTTCACGTATCGAGATTGTGTGACGACCCACAAATCAAAAACACCCATCCCAGGGGTAATTTAGTAATTTCATAAACCCTAAATTAAATTGGTCCCACTATATAAATTTAATTGTAAACCCTAGCCCCTTTTGTTCACACACAAAAATTGAGAGAGAAAAGAATAGGAGACTTGTTTGGGGAATCGTGGTGGTGCGAAGCCAAGGGGGACATCCGTTGAAGGTAAACCACCCTCTATACCCTTTCTTTTCTTGTCTAAACAAATTTGCAAGCTTGTGTTTGCTTCAATAATGGTGGAAAACATATTTTCTCCTTTTGATTTTAAGTTTGTAAAATTTTGGTAGAGAACCCCAAGAGGCGGCGCCATCGACACTGCCGGAGAAGGGGCGGCGGCGGTTAGGGTGGCGGACCACCGCCGCCGGAGTTGAGTGATGGCGATGGGCGCGCATCGCCATAGGAAACCCCATGAGAAGGAGGCCTCCATTAGGAAGCCCCCATGGCAGTAAGCACGGGAGTAGGGGTGGCAAAATGTGCCCGGACCCGTTTGTCCGCATTTGTCCGAACTCGCTTTAAACGGGTCCGGACATAATTTTTTCAAAATTAATACGGGTCTGGACATGTTTTCTTGTCCGTTTTAAAAACGGGTCCGGGTCCGAACAAATTTTTTTAAAAAACGGGTACCCGTTTAGCGATTAATTTAAATAATATTTATTTATTTATAGGAGTGTTTTGAAACTTTCATAATGTTTGAATTATAATTTCACTAATGATGATGTTCTTTTTATATGGAAACTTGTAAGACTTGAAATTTGAATTTATAACATTTCTTTTTTGTAGTGATGGAATGCATGACAACATAAAAATCATGTATTTTTGTTAATAATTAAGTGAAAAATTTTATTTTATTTTATTAAAAACGGGTCCGGACAAAAAACGGGTCTTGTATGTTTAAAAACATACGGGTCAGGACAAAAAAAAAGTGTCCGTTTCAAAAACGGGTACGGGTCCGGACACTATTTTTAATCGTTATTAAGGAGTTGTCCGGACCTATACCCGTTTTTTTGCCACCCCTACACGGGAGGTTGGGGGGAGGTCAGGGGTCACTTTGACCCCTGGCCACCCCAACCAGGGACCATTTTGGCCCTTGGATCAAATAAAAAATATATAAAATATATATACAATAAAATACATATTTGGTTGGAATCAAGCTACTATATGTGAGAGAATTGGTCAGCTGACATGACTAAGTATATATAAGAAGGGCGGCGCTATAGATGCCCAATATTTTGTAAGAGCAAGTCAATTTACATGCATTTTATGTGAGTTGTGCTCTATAAAGTGAAATCTTCTCTTCTTCTTGTTTATGGTGGATTTAAATCTTAGGGTTTTGACGTTGAAGCTTAGGGTGCAATGCAAGTGGGCGTACCATGCACATGTGCGCGCTCGTGCAATTTTCAATTGGAAAGCCATCTGAGTGACTTTCATGTTACAATTAATTTGAAAAGTTAATTCGGTAACTTTAATTAATTTATACAATTTGTAAAGTTGAATAATCATAACCGGAACTTTAGTGACGAAAGAGTTACAAATTATAAAGTTGAATGACTATTCTTATACTTTACCACATCAACATGTCATCAAAGGCTTCAATATTACTGCAATAATATATATATTCACACAGTTTAATTTCAAGAAAAAAATTTAACATTTTGTTTTTTTTTTAATTTCAAGAAAAGATTGTGTTATTTAATTAGTTGGTATCATGCCGACATTAATCTAAAATTATATTTTTAATTTTAAGATATACTCACTACTACATTCATTGGTTTTTATCATTTGAGACATTAGAAAATAATGTCTCAAGTCTACTTTACTAAAATTATTTCAAACCATTGAATGAATATTTATTTTCTTTTGGAAGAATGAATATCTAAATTGATTTTAATTAGTATAAATGCATCCCTCCAACGTATCCTTATTTAATTCTAGTATCTCAAGACCTATAGTTCGAAGATTCATTTTTGTACCCATCTATGAACAATTATTAAAGAGACAAATCATGTTTATTCACTACATTAATTAAGTTATTAAAAAAATATGTATATATAAGCAGTGGAAAAGGAAACAATATATGATTATCTATTTAGATTCATTATGAGCTCTTATTCACATTCAATTTAAGTTCAATGAATCTCCTTTTTTGCTAACCTTATATGTGCAACTAAAGAAAGAAACAATTTAAGATTCACAAGACAGGGCATAACATATGATAAAGAACGCATATCATTAAATTTGTGTGAATCAAACAAATCATGAATTCATAATAATCACATAACTATATTACGTTTTAATTAGTCCCTTATTAATTTTTTAATATTCTATTTCCTAATATTATGTTCACTTATACTATAAAATGCCATGCACTTCTCTAGCTATCATCTTCTCTACATGCAAACACAACGTTTCATTGTGCACTTCATTTTTTTTATATTGATTGCAAATTAAGCTTATTAGTTGATATGTTCAATCAAGAGAAGTTCATGATCATGAGAAACTATGGTTATCTCAGGAGGTATTATAATGACAAAGCCGCCTTAGAAGATTATAATCAACAACAACAACAACAACACCAACAATATCAATTAATGAGGTCGAGGGAGGTCGAGGAGTCGAAAAGGTCAGCATTAGAGAAGACGAGGTTGTTGAAGTGTTGTTATTGCGACAAAGTTTTCGAGTCATTGCAAGCTTTTGGAGGCCACCACAATAAGCATAGAAAGGAGAGAGAGGTCTTGATGAAGGAGCACATAGAGTACTTGGCGCGATCTAGAGATCAAACAAAGCTTACACTTTCAACTCCGAATATGGTCGGATCATCGTTGTCGTCGTCGTCGTGTCGCTTAACCGTGGAACGCGTAGCGTGGATTGTACCAAACCCTATTTGGATCAATTAGAACGAAAGATTGAGGGAGATGGTTCCATGATTTACATTAAGCATGCATGTTACGACGATGTGGATTTAACTTTGAAACTCTAGTGAGATATATGGATGCGGCATCTATCACTTGAAGGCAAGATTGGAGGAGGTCTCTCGTTCGACTCATGTTAGAGTCACTTATTAGACAGTTTCACGTTATGTGTATGTTCTTTTAATTTATTTCATACGTCAGTTATTATATTTAATTTGTTGCTAGCCCGAAGCCATATATTGTTATGCATTATATAAGAAAAATGTTCTTCCTTTTTTAGTCGTCGTTCTTATTTTTTTTTATAAATATGTACTTAATTAATTTGATTATATTGATGAGGCGTACGTGTATGTGTGTATATATCCTGATCCTTTCCATTATGTGATATATATGCTGTTTTTTTTTTTTTCTTTCTTTCTTTTCTTTTCTTGAATCAAAGGATGTAATAGCTAGATTCAAAAATAAATCTATTTGATACGTCATGAATCATGATAAAATTTAATTACTTAATGATATTCAAAATTAATATTTGACATATTTGAATTGAATGAGGATTCATAATATTGATATTTAAACTTGAAATTAACAAATGAATTCGTCTACTTTAAAAGCATGAGGTTAATTGAGGATTCATGCAATACCCTCCAAAACAATGAGGATTTTGTATGTATTTTGAAGGCATCATCAACAATTTACACCATTATAAAGGAATTTCAATTCACCTTACCCAAGTTTTAAGTGGAGTTATTATCCTTTTATAAAAGATAATTAGCCAATGAATATTCAGGGGGTGTATTCAATTGAGATTTTAATAGACTTTTAGTTACTTTTATTGACTAAAAAAGTTTAGGGGTATTCATTCAAACTTTTAGAGTCTCTAAAAGTAAGGTGTATTCAATGTGAACTTTTATAGACTTTTAAAAAGTCTCTAAAAGTTTTGGGGTATTCAATTTAAACTTTTAGAGAGTTCATAAAAGTAAGGTGTATTTAATTTTTTGGTGACTTTTGTAGATTGGTTACAAATCTTGACTTTTGTAGACTTTTTGTATAAAAATACACATAAAAAAGTCTTCAACTTCTCCTCACCTCAACCCAGAAACTTTTAGAGACTTCTAATTTTTGTTTGTTACATTTTTCAATAAGGACTTTCATTGTTCACAAGAGGTCTTTTCTTATCAATTGTTTTTTATCAACTTCTACAATCACTGCTCCACAACTCTTGGATTTCATTGCTCACTCGTTATACTCTAATATCTATGTTGATGAAAATGGATTGATGTCATTATTAACAAAATCTCATTCTTGCATCACTATACATTTTATATAATTTTTTTTTTATAAAGAAGTTTCGTTTATTTAGTGTATTATTATAATCTCAAAAAGTGTAGTATTATTATTTTTGAAGAAAATAATTGTATAATTTTTTTAAAATGCAAGAAGTGCATTTTTTAGAATTTAAACTATCATTATTAAGGAAAAAATATACTTTTTTTTTTAAGTCAAACAAAAAAATAAAGTGCAAAATTTTTACACTAATATTTCTAATGATCTTTTCTCAAAAAAGAAAAATATTTCCAATGATCTTACTTGATTCTTTTCTACTACTAAAGGATGATTTATTTACCTATTTATTATGTTGATATTTATTTACTTATTTGTTATGCTACTACCTTGAGAGTAATTCATTAATATGTCTATATGTTTTTTTTTACTAAAATACAAAAATACTTTTTAAAAAATTAGTAATAGTTCTTAAGAAAAAAATATAATTATTTATTTTTTATAATAAAATGCAAAATATTTGTTTCATTTTAAAAATCACAATAATCTATTAGTATCATCAAAATCATGTTTAAGAAGTTCACAAAAGTCACTAAAAATCTTAAATGTTGATAAAAGTCATCATAATGAAATCTACATAAAAGTTTATCAAAGTCTTTAAAAATCTACCAAAATCTAAAACTTCATAAAAGTCATTCACTTATAAAAGTAACCAAAAGTCTATTAAAATCTCAATTGAATACACCCCTATCAATAAGATTTGGTAGCGGCTAAACGGACCACGATTTTTGCTAAACGTACCCCACCTAAGTGAAATGACCCAACTAACCATACCCCACTCGTCCCACTTACCCCGCCCGCCCCATTCACTCATCGCATCTCACCACCAACCCGAATCCCACGAAATCAAAGCAAAACCACATCGATTCGACGTCGTTGGTGCATTCCTCATTTATTTTAGTGTCAATTTCGAAGTTTTTTTTGGTTTTTTTTTTAACTTTTTTGAGTTGATATTTTGGAAGATTGTTGTTGGGTTTAGGGCTTCGATTTGGGAGTTTGAATCTTGCATTTTAAGCGCAAAGTTTCGATGGAATCGAAGATATTAAACGATTCTAAGCAAAACCCACAAATTTTTTGGTCATTTTCATGTAATTTTTGGGAGTTTTGAAATTTTGTGTTCGTTCTTGTAGTCTCATGGGTGTCGGACACACAGAGCCGACACCTCTGGACACACAGGACCAACACCTCTAAAGAGGTATCGGTCAACTTCGACCGAAAGTGCAAAAATAACTAAGTTTCAGTGGGTGACAGAAGAATCCAACCGAGACTTCTTTAGAGGTGTCGGACACATAGTTCCAACACCTCTAAAGAGTTGTAGGTCATGTATATCCGACACCTGACACTCTGAGGTGTCGGCTCTTTGTGTCCGAAACATCTTCAGAAGGAGTGTTGGGGTAAGGGTGATGGTAATGGTAATGGGGTACAACAAGGGTATTTTTAGAATTTTGAGAAAAAAAAAAGTGAAGTTACCTAAGTAAAAAGTGGAGTACGACGAAGTATAAATTAAAAAAGGGGTACGTTTAGCAAAAACCGAAGTCCTTTTAGCCGCTGCGTGAGATTTTTTCATGAGAGCGTACCATAAGATGTTAAAATATATAAAGATATATTACTCTAATAGACATAGAAATGTATATATCGAAAATATCTATTATTTAAGGATGAGTTAGATTCTGATTTACTTTTATACATTATATACATTATATCGTTTAAAATCATATTAAATGGGATTATATTATTATGTATATATAATTGATTTACAAAACTAATTACGACAAATCCAAACAATCCAAATACAAGCTAATCTTATCTGAATTTAAAATCAGATTATTATGAGCAAGGCATATACTTTTCTATAGTATAGGTTGCCAGACCTAATCCCCATCAGTTGCTATGCAGTATAAACCAAACAGTGCAGATAGTAGTAGTGTCTGATTGAAGATATTCAAGAAAATGAGTTTTGAGGCAACAAATTGATAAATAGCATTTGCAACTATCATTAATAATCAAATAAAACTATATTAAACAAAATTTAATAGTACAAGTGAACACAGATGAGGCAAGTGAAGCCTAAAAAATTTAGTGAACCCAACTATACCAATGGCCTGTACATGTACACTCACTATGCTATAAATTTCTGTAGTTTCAATTGCCTATCATCTGTCTGCTCAGCTTCATCGACATCATCTTCCGCTTCTTGTTAGCTTTAAGCTTGTCTGCGATCCTTCGCTTCCTCTTTGCATTTCGCATTGGATCAACGACGGCCATTATCTTCTCTTCTTGCTTCTTCTTGTCCCTCTTTGCCTTCATAGTCTTCCTGATCTCATTGTAGGTTTTAACAAAATTCTCAGTGCCCAATATTCGTTTTATGACATCACGCACCTGCACCGCTAGCTGCATAACGTCGTCTGAAACATTTGTAAAGAAGAGATTTTTGCATGTTAGAAGAAAATTGTTCTTCGACATACGACAGTAATGCTAAGTAATTACGCGTCAAGCACATCTAAGATATTGATAAAATGAATCAGTGATGATTGCAAATTTATACATCCGATAAAATTGGAACGATACAGAGAAGATTAGCATGGCCCCTGTGCAAGGATGACACACACAAATCAATTGCAAATTTATGAATAAAAGGAGCTGATTAAAACAAAAGTTGATTCTGAGATCAGAAGCTTGATTTCGCGGCGCCTAAGTGAGCTTCCATAGATACATAATACAAACCACCCCTTAGTAGTATCATGCAGGGAATACAAAGATATGCACAGCATTCCATTTCAGAATAAGAAATCAAAACTGCTTTTAATTCAGACTGGAGTTTCTACCTAATCAAAAGGTTGAACCTAATTTAGAATACTCCAAGAATAAACGATGGCATCAGAAAAGTTGAGACTGAAGTTAGATCACTAATCGGAGTCGAGAAGAAAACTGCAATACGACGAGACTTGATCCAGATTCCCCAATGGTTTGACACGCCCAGTAAGGCAAAGACCAACGATTCAACAGTTGGACTATATTAGAAATAAAAGTAATGTAAGACTATTATATGCAACAAAAACAACACTGAAATGGAATAAACAACACCACAACGACAACAAAGACTCAATCTCATATTAGTTGAGATCGGCTACATCGATCAAACTTTTCCACTTTGCTTGTTTTGATGCACTTGTTGGCGTGCATTCAAAATCCTTCAAATCATTCCAAAATAATGAATCCCAAGTTATCTTAGGTCTAATACCCTCGCACCATTGAATTTCTACAATTTTTATTGTGTCTAGTTTTCTAATTGGGGGCATTTGTGCGATGTCTTTAGTCCAAACAAGTGCAACTGCTCTTCCCTAATTTTTCGTTGATTAGTGCTACTCTTCTCTACGAATCCCCGAATTTTGTTATTCTATCTTCACGAGAATTACAAGCTTTACCACAGATAAATAAAAGGAAAACTTCATTAAAGATTAAGTAGAAAATATCGACCATCTTAACTTACCAGAAATGATTTTCCCAGAAAATCCTTCACACACTTTATACAAGGGTAGCAAGATGTCTATCGCATAGCGTTGGCAACCCTCTGCACCAATCTGAGAAGAGATCATTTGAAGACAGTTGAAGACGGTCTTCATCTGCATGCATTAAATGAAATATCATCAAATACTTTCGAAAGAAGAGTCTTTTTTCATAGAAAGGCCCGACCTTGATGGAGCCAATGTTGACAAACAAAGACCTAGTCGAGAGGCCACACCAATGTGGTAAATAAGCAGCACAAAGTCAATAAAAACAATTATTAACAACTACCTAAGTAAACATATTACAATTTCAATCTATGCACATAAACCTCGAATATAAAAAAGTAACATAATCTGTGATAGCAAAAAATAAATAAATAAATAAAAAGAACAACAACAACAACCACAAAACAAAAAAAAAAAAAAAAAAAAAAAAAAAAAAGGAACTTAACTCGGACTCAACAAGTCAAAAGTGATGCAAAACAACTTGTAACCCATAAGAAATGAGTAGAACTCCAAGGAATGGGGCAGACCTAAGACTTTGGATATATTGAATATAATTATAAAAGATATCAAAAAGCTTATCAAAGCACATCAAGAACTGGATTGAATCGAGCTGAATGGAATAATTAGATCCATGTAGACGACAAAAATTAAATTGGGTGACTCTTAAGGCTTTGTTGTTGTTGTTGTTGTTGAACAATGAAATGCTGCGGACCGAAAAAACATTTTTCGCAACAAAAGAATAAATAATAAGAGTAATAAAAATGAACCCTTAGTTCTTTTCCTTTTTTTATGTTCAAGTTCAAATAATGGATCACGATATTAATGTCCCTCCTTTAAAGCATAAAAGTAGATGACATTCATGGGTTCAGTCAGTGCTCAAGAACCAGAATTATCAAATGACTGTTACCAACCTGAATATCCTCCATTTGAAGTGCCACCTTTCCCATTTTCTTTAGCAAAGGCGAGACAAGAATCGAATGAAGATCTTGATCACAATTTTGACCATGTTCAACCTTCTCGAAAGAAGTGAGTAATGCTAACATGCTTAGATCTTTCCTCGAACCAAGTAATTGAAAAGACTTGACAAAATGCCCCTGCTCTTTTAACCAGAATTCTTGATCACAATTTTGACCACGTTCAGCAAATGAATGCATCCCACATATTGCAAACCCGAGGTTCTGTGAGATAAAGATGCAAGCTGCATCATCATTTAGTTGTGCCTTAAGTTGGCAACAGAAGGAGACAGCAATTCTGAAAAGTCTACTAGGCTTCATAAGGAGCAGATTTTCTAAATTAACACTTCCACCATTTTCTCTGCACGCCTCTGATGCTGCAGAAAAATACCGAGACAGAAGGCGGCTTGATATGCTACGCAACCATGAATGTGGATGCAACAGGAACTCAGAAATAGCTTCCCATACCTCCTGAAAAATTGGCCAACGAATTCAGATGAGACCACCATTTGGAAGTTGTACTTCAAAACAAATAAGAACAGATTTGAGAGAGAAATGAGGACTTTCTTTGTATTACAGAACAGAAACTGAATACAAGATCTATATTTTCTACACGTCTGCCCCTCTCCTAATTCTCTAGCTAGAAAGCTTCACAAAACACTGCACACCTTCAGAACTCGTCCCGCTCCTACTTATATCTTTGGAGGGTGTTCATACTACAACTATTAGAACATACTAGAATACAAAGTGATTAGTTTTATGACCTTCCTTAGATATGAATCTACCTTACTCAGCGAAGAATTTATTCCAAAACTGATTCAACTCTCTAATACACACTATTGACAATCGACCTTAGAGAGTACAATGCGTTAAGAGTGTCCTGTACAGATAGAAAGAGGACCATTTAGTCTAAAGAAGAAAGTGCCACCCAAAGGGACTCTAATATTGGCTGTGTTAGAACCAAACCGTTATCAAATGCTTGGCACATCAACATCACAAAATCAGGGTGACAGAAAATCCAAAATCTACTAAAACTAAGACTACGAGCTACTCACTTAAAGGATTAAACATGACTATTGATAACACAACTAAGAGATGATTCAAACACTATTAGCAAAAAGAATGCACAAACTCCAGTAACTTTAGAAGCTTTACATTCCTGTCAATATCATTAACAGACATACCTCCAGATCTCTTTCCAGATACAATTCAGGAAACTGAACTAGCATTTTCTCCAACATAACAAGTGAGTAGTAAGCTTCTTTCCAAAGTGGAAAAGCAGCTACTTCAGAATCATCACGCTGCCTGTTAGCAACGACATCAAGGGAAGACTTGAGAATTTTCTTCGCCACTGGCAAGACAGTATTTATATGTCTCTCAAATCCTCTCTTTAGGACTTCTACAAATAATCCTGAAACCTGCAGAAGTCATGGTAGAACCGTAAGTTAAAGCAAGTCAGAAAGATTACATTTTTTTTTTTCAGGTGATTCAAATGAAAAATTCTCTTCATGGGCGATGGTACATGAAATCAAAGAAAGGTTCTCGGAAAAGCTTCAAAGACAAAACTATCCGCGTTTGTTAAGTAAGATAAATATGAGCCTTTTCACATTGACAACTATCTAAGAACGTCATTTCGTGTCAATAATTACTAGGTCCCCAGAAAGAAGCATACAAACATAGATGCCTTAAGAGTTAGCAACGTGTCAATGTTCATAGTGACTACTGCAACTCCAGAATTAGTGTACAAAATCAATATAATCAACTGTGTTCTGTTGACTAAACACCGTTCAAACCAAAACCATATGCTACAGAAACTAGCACATTTCACATAACAAAACGATGCTAGACAGGAATTTGACTAAATGCAGGTCAATAAGAACAGGTTTTATTCGAGTGCAGATATTTAGAAATTGGTATGAAAACATATTACAGCAAGCAATAGAATATTTCTTTACAAAGTGTTAACTAGGTTTTTTTTATGAACCATGGGCATCCAAATCTTCGGTTTGACTAATCCAACGAGGGCAAATCGGGTGCCCCGATCCCATAGCCTGCAGACAACAAGGGAATATAATGTAGCCAGCAAGAATTGAACCCAACACCTCGGTCTCATTCAGAGTTTAGAGCTCCTTTCTTTGTCACTACACACCCATTGGGGACCGCAGTCTCCACAAGGTAAAAATGCTTTTCTTCAAAACCTAACATCTAGGAAGAGAAATTAGGTAGAAATTTTATGACGACAAACTCAGGTTTGATGAATAAAGAGGACCTAGTTTAATGAATCAAGTATGCATTTCGCCAAGAATCATAGATCATCAGAAGTAGACACCTCTTCTAATCTTGCACCAAATACAATGAAACTCTAAATAAAGCCAAAAAGTTAAACTAGGTTTGAACCATGATTCAACCAATTCATAATGTATACTAAAATTGGTCCATAAATATCCATGCATGTTCGGACATATCTTATCAAAGTACATAATATCATAAATTGCAGCTTAACGAAATTCACAAGTTTGTGACTCGAGAGAACAATAAGAAAATTCCTACATTCTTTAATTGGTTACGAGAGGTTAAGTATAAAATTATAATAATGCTAACTTAGAAACTCATTAATACCAAGACCATTATTTTACCTGGGCTGCAGTACTCCATAAGTTCTTGTTTTCATCTTTGTAACATGAAATAATATGTCCCAACATTGATAGACGTATTTCCTGGCTGGTATGTCCAATTAAAAGCTTAAGAGTCGAACCAACCATTGACCTGACTTTGTCATCTTGTTCATTAGCTAAACGAAGCACCAAATAAGGGAAAAATGTCTGGGCTTGCCCATTCACAACGTTCCTTGGGAACTTGACAATAATAGCATGCAACATCTCAAGAACAGCCTCTCTTCCAGTCGGATGCTCATAGCTGAAAATTTCAAAACTGATATAAGAGATACAATTCCAAAACATACAAAACACAAACTTATGGCCCAATATCCTTACCCCAAATTTTCAAGCAAGAACTCAAGGTGTTGTTGCATACGTTTCTGAGATAGCTGATAGTCTAACAAAAATTGAAGCAAGATTTGGCTAGATTTTTTACGAATAGGCTCAGATGTACTCCTAACCATCAAATATGCCACTTGAGTGACAAGATCATAGATCTCATGAACAATCAGCTTACGACCAACAATTGCCTTTAGAAGTGAAAGAGCAAGAAAGGAAGGATTCCTCTCAAGATCAATGAAGAGAGGAAACTGAATGAGCATGTGAAGCTCATCACTGGAAAGTGTTGAGCAAGTGCTTTTAAGGAGCACTGTGAGCAATTTAAGACATGCCTGAATAAGAGGACTTCCAGTATTTCCTGCTTTTTGGACTATATCTAATAGTAAGGTCTTGATACCATTAGCCTGCATCACCAAGGATGGTAAAGGAAGCCTTAGCAATGGAGGAAGGCATTTGAGAGCCTCGGAGAGTACATCTTCATACTTAGAATTCAGGCATCGCCCTAGCAGCTTAACAAAAGGATCTAACATTGATAATAATTGTGCATCCTTCTTATCTAATCTGATTTTAGACAAACGAGTCTGCAGTATCCTAAGAGCAAAGACCATAACAAGATGATAACTTTGTGGTAGATTGCCACCAACACTGACTGATGAATTTCTCATTTCTGCAGAAAGTGAATCTTCATGTTGCAAAGTTTCTTCTGAGAACCCATTTTCAATCAGACCATAAACAAAGACAAAGAGATCATTCTGATTAGCAGAGGGGTTGTCTTGAATACCTTCAGCTATACGGCGCAACATCTTATCAAGCTTTTCTTTCAGTGTTGGTGTAAGATGTCTATGCAGGTGAGCTTTTATGGGTGAAAGAAGCTTCAAGGCATGTGATTTAAATGTAATGTTCTGAGCAATGCGCTTCAGCATTTCAAAATAATACTCCTTTGTCCTTGTTTCTTTCATTTTAGAGGCAATCTTTTCAACCTCTTTCTCCTCAGCAACATTTCCAAAAATATCATTTTCAGCTACTGAAAGGAGCTCTCCCAAACAGTAGTCCAGCTTACCACTAACAGGTTTAGCAAGAGCTTTTGACAGTATAAAGTTGACAGTATATCCCAATACATGTAGCTCATATCCACGCTTCAGTGTTGCTCGCAATGTTTTTACTATAAACTGCAAGTATTCCAGGCCAAGCTCCTTGACGCAGGCAGCCAAAGCAGATCTCGCGTCCTCACGGATGCCCTCCATTCGATTTTTAAGGAAGTTACAAATACGTTGGATGATGCTTGGAAGTTGTGAGTCCATCACGTCAACTGGTAGTAACTTGAGCAATTTCAGCGCAGCTAAATTGACCATGACATTAACCCTTTCAGAATCAGCATTCAGCAGCTTCTGTATCTTAGGAAGTACTTTCTTTTGAAGTTCGATTTGGACGTCCAGGAAACCAGACTTATTACCTCCAAATGCACCAGAATTTGCAGCATGAGAGCAGTTTTCACCTAATTCTTGGCTAAAACTAGTCTCTTTAAAATGAAATCGATCGAGAACAGAGCATATGAGCCGTAGGAAAACCTTCTGTTTGTCAGAGTGAAAGATCATTTCTCGAAAGCATCTGTTTAAAAAAGCACTGTATAATTCCCACTGCATTTGACCAGAAATTGTAGCCAGTGACTCCACACATGCATTTCTTATATTCTCATCTTCTGCGACTAGTAACATTTTAAAGAAAAGTGGAATGAATATTTTCTTCAAGATGATCTGCGAGTGACAACAACATTTCAGAACATTTCAAAAAATCCAAAGGAAAAAAAATAGAAAATTATATACCTGTGAGAAGCCTGATGAAGCAATGACATTCCTGAAGCGTGCTAATGCCCTCGCTCTTCTGTGTTTCTACATCCACGAAAAGCAACAAAGCATTATTTTTTATCTTTTAAAATTATTTTATCTTTGAACTTTTTTATGCGAGTATGTGTGTGATAAAGATAACAGAAGCAGAGATTGCGTACAGGAGCGTAACTTCAAGAAGCAGGTGTCCATTAAGTAAAAGAATTCATTAGCTTAAGAAAGAACCAACCTGCAAATGTAGTATGTTGTTGAAGAAGTCCACTTCTGCATCTTTACTGCATAAATCCCTAATTGAACTCAAGGCAGGTAAAGCAGGAAGCCTCAATACCATTTCTTGAAGCAAAGCAATCCACTCCTGTGGACCCCCGTAACCAACCAAGAAATAATAAGTGGAAATAAGGAAGAAAAGAAAAAGGGTTAAAAGAAAAAACTAACGACAGTATGTGGCAATGGATACCCTCTGAATGGAGATATCTTTGTTCATGGCTTTGCTCATATGATTCAGAAAGAACTTTTTAATTATACGTTGAACACATGCTTTCGTCCAACAAGTATTAGTCTCAGCTGCCATCTCACATTCAAGCATTTCTTGTCCACCCACTACTTGGTGATCCAAAATGAATGAACAGAAGCGAACAAAGGAAATAAATAACATAGATGCACTTTGCCTTAATATTAGATCTTCAGATGACATATCATAAACAGAATGTGACAGGATGATCAGTGCGTGATCAACTGTAAATGTGGAAAAGAATTTTGGGTCAACTTTCTCATAAGCACTAACTCTAGTGTCATAATCAAGTTCATCAATTTCTGTGGAAGAAATTGCGTTCAATTCACAGATAAGTTTTGCCTGCATTCATTCAAAAAACAAGAAAGAAAGTGGTCACAAAGAAGAAACATGCAACCAAAACAAAAAAACAAAACAAAAGACGAAAAAAAAAATACTTGAAGAGCATTCAGAAAGAAATTCAAACTTCACAACATTACCAAAACAGTTATCGAAGGATCTTTTGAAGCAAGAGCATCCAGAAGATTGCAAATAGACAATCTTACATCCAGCCCCGCAGAAGTAAGCAGGGGAGCAAACACATTTAAAATTTTTCCACTGGTTTTGCCCCCCATTACTGGTATGACCCCTTGAATAGCATGCAAAGCTTCCCGACAATTGTCTGTTTTAAATAATTAAGTGGAGTTAGACAGATCAATGGAAATAAACAATCAAAAATGTAAATAAAAGTGAGAAATATCCACCAGATTCTTGAGTTTTATGTCCAAGGAATTGAAGTGCAATATCAACAAACTGCTCCGCAACCAGAGGATCCTTTATATATTTCGGCAATAGTTTAAAAATTCTATACTCCGTCTTCCCAATCTGCCTCATTAGTTTTCTGCAATGAGAACATAATACAGAGATAAAAGAAGAAAACAT
The DNA here is from genome assembly GCA_039657325.1 of Stephania cephalantha. NCBI lineage: Eukaryota > Viridiplantae > Streptophyta > Magnoliopsida > Ranunculales > Menispermaceae > Stephania > Stephania cephalantha. The sequence goes on along the minus strand of CM077577.1, from coordinate 4,059,221 downwards.
GAATCATATATTTTGAACCGAATCAAGTATTAAAACACCTATTAGCAAAATCAATGGTGAATCGCTACTCCTCCATCAGTATGAGTGACAGTAGAGACTGTTGCGAGTAAAGTTTCAAGCATATACATATAAAGAAAAGCTGCATTAAATCAAGAAAATAATTTGTAGCGTCTAAAACTAAGGTCACAGGCACAATAAATTTAGGAAAAAAAAAAAATTAACATGGGGAACACCTTTCCCCCAGGTTTCTTCTAGGAGAGGGTGAGGGAGCAAGACTGGGAAAACAGTACAAACATTAATCAGACTAATAAACTTACTGGATAGTGGATATTCAAATCTCTGAAACATAACAACAATAAAAATTGCTGATGAATTTGCATTAGATACCATCAGATGATATACCTTCTTGTTTCTTGGCAGCATTGAAAGAAACTGTGCAAACTGCTGATGAGCATCGCAACATTAGGTAGAAGAATGCCTTTCATTGCAAGGTCTTCTTTGTCATCCAATTCACCATGAAGGTTCAGAAGATTTTCAATAAAGCTTAGAACAGAAATAACCATAGCATCAGAAGTTGTCTTCATCGTTAGTATAGAAAGTATAGATGGAACCAGGTTTTCCTCTCGGTTCAAGAGTGATACAAGCTGATGACTCCGACTCATTGCAAGAAAGCAAGAAAACAATGAACTTGGTCTCTCACTACTAGAACCTTCTTGCTTGAAACCATCAATTAGGGACTTAACTGATTTAAAGAATAAATCCCAGAAAGCAATACCAAAATCATAATCCTCAAACTTGTTCAAGACCAAGGAAACAATTTTCAAGCATAAAGATCTCTGATCCTTCAATCTAGCCTGCGTGAAGGCGAACTGTGTAAGTGTATCATAAATTCATAACCCTCTTTTCAACTACTCCAAACAAAAATATCATTACATACTACAAAAAAAGGGTAAATGTTTTATACCATTAACTGTAGTCTCAAAAGCAATGTTTGTACAGAAATTGAATTTCCCATTCAATCACATTATCATGTAGAACAAATTGCATGGCAAAGAATGCTTCCAAAAAAAATGGCCCAAACCCAGTAACTTATAAAAAATTAAAAAATATGTTAAGACTCCAGCTGTGGCTTTATAAGTTTCATTCATATGCTCCCCTCATATACACCGTACTCATTAATGATCGGCAAAGAAGAATTGAACAGACAACCTATCAGTTTTAAGAAGATCAAGGCTTGCAAAACCATGAAAAGAAAAGGTCAAAGATCAAATCTTACAGGTAGAATTGCGTCAGAACTCTTGAGGGCAGTACGAACTCCAGTAGGTGTATGTTTAACTTCAGAACGCTCATTGTCCTGACAGCTCTGAAGTTCCAGTGTGCAGCTTTCCAGGATTTTGACAACAATGCCCATTAATAAACTGAGAAAAGGCTTCAGATGCTGCTCATCAAAAGATTTGAGAATATCTTCTGTGACATGCAGGAAAGCATTTCTCTTTTTCCAAGAGATGTGATTTACACTTTTAACCTCAAGCTTATCAACATCGCTGAATCGTAGATATTCAGCTATATTTCCAAAAGAGACTGGCGACAGGTGTGTTACTAATAAATCAAAAAACGGACGAAGCTCATCAACATCAAGTTGAGTCAAGAAACCAAGAACGGCTTTTCGATGATCTATGCTTGCTTGCTGTCAAAAAGGAGTGTTAAATCTAACAGCTTACATTCAGGAAACAGAGGCCAATTAAAAAAAAAAAAAAAAAAAAAAAAAAAAAAAAAAAAAAAAAAAAAAAAAAAACTCTTTTCATGGAAAATTAACACGCAAATCTTACCTTCCGTGAAGAAATTGTCTTCAATTTTCTGACCTTTGGCATTAACACTCGGATAATTAAAGGAACTAGAAACTCTCTATGATGTTCTTGAATATGGTGACAATCTTTGGATACTGCCCAAGTGGCAAGCTCTTCGCGTAATTTTTTTGAAAAGATCAGATTCTTTAAATGTTGTCCATAAGGGAGCAAACCTTCCCATATTAATAAGCAATCGAGAACCTTCATCTGTATGTCAGCATCATTGTGATCAAGAAGCCTGCAAAGCCACCAGATAGATCTCACTTATTATTACTGAAGCATTTACAACTTACAAGTAAAATGTTCCAATTTTTTAAACTTCCAGCAACAGATCTTGCAGAAACATTACAGGAATTCTTATACAAAGTATGGTATTAAAATCGCTCAAACATCTCTGAACCTCCTCAAATTATTTAGGTCTTTTGCCTCTTTTCATACCCCGAATTAAGAATAACATGCACACAAGATTTTACAAAGATTCATGCCAAAGTAAGGGACAATCAGATAATTTTCAAATTCCAGTATTTGTAAGAAAAAAAATTACAAGTACCTTCAATTTATTTAAAAGATACTCGTACCACAAAAATAAAAATAAAAAACTTACGGATAATGCAAAACTTGACATTAATGTCATGTACGAGGAATGAGTTCTAACTTATATAGCAAAATTACATGAGACGATTAATATCTAAAAGGATAATGTTATATTAGGGATAGAAAGAGAAAAAGATGAAATATTATAAACAACGCCCTCGGATGAAGTTATTCATATTTTTCTTTAGGGTCAAACATTTCCAAAACTCCACCACATCAAATTATACTTCCCTAAATTACTTCCCTTTAGACACTGAAGTCATAGACGAAGTCAAATTTCGACCCATGATATAATGAAAGGCTAAAATTAAGACGTACCGATATTTCAAAACATCCTCTAACGAAAATTGGCCTTCAGGGCAGTCACGCAATAACCTGGGATTCCTCATCACTTTGATCAAGTTCAACCAATCTTTAAGAACCCCTCTCCATTCTCTTCCCTTGCAAAAATGTGCATTGAAGGATTCCACACTGCTCAAATTACAAGCAACCATACAAGGATAAATATAACCATGCTAATTTACTTATATATCTATATTGAGAGAGAGAGAGAGAGAGAGAGAGAGAGAGAAAAAAAAAACAACCTCCTAGAGTCATCATTGTAGCCCATAAATTCCAAGAACAGAGGCCTGAGTTGCTGAAAACGAGATTCTGCAATGCTTGGAACCTTTTGAAGCAACTGCAGCAACAGGGATAATACAGTTGCACACGGCGTGCTATCAATATCTGGATTGAGAAATGCACTGAAGCACTCTGCCAAATCTGAAATAACAATCATGGCAAGACAGAAAAAGAATTTTACAAGAACGCTGTTAGGTCACTTGGCATCATAGAAATGGAACATTATAGAGAAAGTCAAAAAAATAAAATAACTCAACCAGAGCGACAAAACTGGTGTATCTATCGCACAAACAATTATGAAGAGGGGAAAAACAATATTAAGAACAAATACCTAAGTATAAAGCTCTTAAAGAGGTCTTGCATAGCATTGTTTAAATCAATCGCAAACAAAAAAAAATCCCAAAATGAATGAAATAAGTGGTACAACAAAAGCAACATATAATATACCATGTGAAATTTTGTATAAGACCCATCCAAGTCATGAGAGAGTGTGGAGAGACTAGTGTTATGTGTTGGCTTTAATTTGATAGTGGGTGTTTACTTTGAAATCCCCAGGCAAGTTAGAGATTCCACTCCAAACTTATAAGCCATTTTCTTTCTATTTTTACAAATCAATGGGGGACTAATGTCACATCTCCAACTTACCACCATCTAGTTACAGCACAATATGATGGGATCACAATCCAATCCACGTCTTGATACTATATAATCCCCAAGGATTGGACTAAATTGGATGAAATGAATTAGTGCATTCTCGGACTTTTCATAGAACACATACGTTGAAAAGTGAAAAATCACAGAATAAATTATGTATAATAAAAGCATACACATCAAACAAAAAAAGAATAGCATCAACAGAATGAAGAAACTGCTAATACTATCAGTTGAGCAGGCTGTTACCACTTGACTTGCCAGGGTCCTCATTTTCTCCCTCAGACTTGCAAGAGTCCTCATTGTCTTTCTCGGACTTGCCAGGATCCTCAGTTTTCTCAGGTTGGTTGCTAAATGTGAAAAATTCAATTTGAAACTGCTCAAGATAGTGAACATACTTGCCCCATATCGTACCAACGTTCTTATCAATTAAGACTGAGAGGCATTCTAACGCAGGAGCCCATAACTGGGCAAACCTCTTTTGAAATATACCAATAAGTCCAGTCAATAGAAGAAGTGAATAAGTTTCAGAAATCCTTGAAGCAGATAGACCCATTTGTATTCTGGAGATAAAATTGACAATTTTCCTGCTTGTACAAACTGACAGAGGGGTCGCCTCTATGGAAAGGAGAAGCTCGATAACCTGAAATTATCAGACAATATGAAAGTCAACCATAAATAATAATAAAAACAAAGAATCAATGGGACTGGAAAGTGGAGAGTACTTACATTAAAAGGATAGCCATCCTCACTGCATGCCTGACAAGTATCTGTCTTCAAGGGTTCATAATGGCTCAATATCCTTAGTGTTGACATGCGAAAATCTGAGTCCGGAGAGAGCAAATTATCAGCAAAAATAGAAATAGCCTCATTAGCATTTTCTTCCTTTAGCTCTGGATGAAATACAATAGGGCCTGGGCACCTGTCATTTACGATAGCTTACATCAGAGTATGCCTAGAATAAGGACACAGTTTCTCTTTTTTTTTAACATAATCAAAACTTTCCCACATCATATGAAAATGAAATATTTCTTGAGCAGGTACAGACTTTCTCACCTATCCACTGAATCTAAAAACTCTGCTACCGATAACAAGACTTGTGGAGATGACCTATGTTTTTTAGCAAGATTGAGAAAAGTTTTCATTTCTGCAGGTTCAGATGTTCTATGGGCAAGCAGCCTATGGTAGCAAGCTAATGCAGCTCCAAGAAGACTTTGCCAAGTTAATTTCGGAAGACCTGCAACTTCATCTAAAATTATTTGAGGTGAGTTACATACCAAAGTGGCAGGGGGAGATCCAGAATAACAATGAAAAACATAACAAAGACAGTTATAAGCTGACTAATGTACAATGGATTTAGCCCCCTCAAAGCAGAACAGAGGAAGTCATTCATGTAGCAGAGCCCAGATAGTTACGATGGCTTATGGTGCATATAACGGAGTTGAAGAAGATTAATGCTCTGTAAGCAAGAATTAAACAGCAAATATAGTTTGAAAAGTGCATTCATGGATATTGTATATGACTATACATAAAACTTCATTTGTATTACTAGTATCACTGCAGGCAGTAGGATTGTAGTCGTTTATTTGTTCTTCAGTACTGTTTATTGAAGTTCAAAAAAGTTAATTTGAGACAATTTTGTATTTGAAGTTTGAAACATCAGTGTATCATAAGTCATAAAAATTTAAATTGAGGTCGCCAGAGCTTATTCAAGGAAAATTTGATCAGTAGTGAGCTAAGATAGCCACAACTAAGGAATGGGACAGTTAAAACAAGCTCCGTATAATTATATACATTTCAGAATGAAGCTTCGTGATGGTGCATGATAAAAGAAAAATAATAATTTCAAAAAGAAATTTCTTTTATTATGAAAAAATTCATGCAGAATCTGCCTTATGTCTGTATGGTCTTTTTTCTCAAAGGAAATGGAGAATATTATAAAGTTTTGTGTAAGGCCCAGTCAAAGTCTTGAGAAAGTGTGGAGAGAGGGCAGAAAAATCGGGAATGTTAATAAGATTCTCATAAAAGTATTTGCAATAAATTTACTCGCAATTGCAACAAAGACGACAAAAACAACAAAAAAGCCTCAATCCCAAATTAGTTGGGCTCGCACTGTCAACTCCTTGAAATTAAATTTGAGGAGGAATAGAACATTGATGTTCAGAAGACTCTATCATATTTATGAGGAAAATGAACTCCCAAGAGTTCATTCATTAGAAAGAAGAGTGAGGCACAAATTCAATTTCCTTTAACCTCTATCATTTATGATAAGGCAGACGCTATCACAAGTATGCTCTCAGTAATTCTAAATAAGCAAATTAGAAACAGGCTACACTCTTACCAGTCCTAATTTCCAAGATATGATCAAAACCATGTACCAAATTCAGTATCAAGGATGCGTTTGCTTGAACGGCAAAAATATACGGATAGCAGTTGAGAATTCCCCAGAGGATAGCTGCTCTAGATTCATTAAAGTGCATAGTTGATGGATCCCTATGTGAGATTTCATTTATAGCAGTATCAATATATTCCTGAATGAAAATAAGAAATCTAGAAACCTTATTCTCAGAGATCCCATCAAAATTCCAAGAACTTTGCTTATTCATTGGCAGTTTCTCCAAAAATTTCATCATTACAAAAAGCGCATCCTCCGCCGAAGATGGAACTCCAATAAAACGGTTTACCACACTGAGGATCAAATTTCATAAACAAGAATCAATGCGTTGAGCAAAATGAGGAATCGAGGGAATGTCTTAGGAGAAACAGGGATAGTAAGTGGCACCTCAATATATGGCCCTTGAAGGTATCTACAATACGAGGATCCCTCAAAAGAAGTTCCTTGATGAAAGAAAGCAAACTGCAGAAGCACAGTCAAAAATAATAAAAATCAAAAAAAAAAAAAAAAAATCAGCAACAAACCCTTTGAAAAAAACATGAAAGGCACTCACGATACAATGCAGAACAGTTCTTTCGAAGAGGTTTACCTTCTGTTTCTCAGGTCAAAGACAGAAGCCTCAAATATAGTAGACCATTCCAATGAAACATCATTGTACACTGATCCATTAACAGAATCAGGAAGGCTGTCAAGAATGCAAAGCATTGCTTGTAAGACCTTATCAACAACTTCATACAGATAGCTATCTGGGTCCTTAACATAAGTACACGTGATAAAATTCTGAATGAGCAAGTTCACAACCTTGAGCATTGGTCTGTAATCTGTAGGGAATCCATCGAAAAGAACAAATCAAAAAACAATAGTAAAGGGGAGCAATCCATATGCATAAAAATAAAAATAAAATAAAAATAAAAATAAAAATTCAGAAAGCTAAAAAAGCTACTTGCGCACCAGAAACTTTCCGTCCATTACTGAACTGAATAGCAGATATAAGAAGAGATAATAGGCGATCTAGATGCGCCAAGCTCCCTTCACCTACAGCAGATATTTCATCAAATAGGCAATCCCAAATCAAACTATGTTCCTCAGTGTGGAGCTCAGCAAATAATCTTTGAAAGGTAGCTGCCACCACTTTAACAACTGTGCCTGGTCCTGAGAAAAAAAAAAAAAAAAAAAAAAAAAAAAAAAAAAAAAAAAAAGCAAGATCTCAGGATCACGATGAAAGATAACAGAGGCAGCCTAATTACAGACCAGTAGGAACAGATTAATTGACTCGATCCTGTCCTACAAATATGTAATACAGATCAAAAACTGTCATTAAGGCATTAAGGCAATGCCTAGATGATTGCTCTTATTAGGAGAGCTAATGCCTTATTGCCTTGCTTGCACACATATTGCCTAGACAGTATACCAGCATCAGCCGCATGATGACTTTTGCAATATCAATTATTCTAAGGTTTTGGGGTAAGAAAAATAGGTATGTCCTTGCATCTACTCAACCACAATAGACAACAACAACAACAACAACAACAACAACATAGCCTCAATCCCAAATTAATTGGGGTCGGCAACATGGATCAAACTTTTCCATTGTGCTCGATGAAGTGCAATTGATGGTGAGCTTTCCAAACCATTCAAATCCCTCCTAATTAATGCGTCCCATGTTAACTTTGGTCTACCCCTACCTCGTCAAATTTCTGCAGTTTCTATTGATTCAAGTTTTCTATGAGGGCATTTGTAGGCCGTCTTTGCAGGTGACCAAACCACTGCAACCGCCTTTCCCTAATCTTTGTATCAATTGGTGCTGCTCCTACTTGTCTTTGAATTTCTATATTTCTTATTCTATCTTTACGAGTTTTTACACATTAACTATAAGTGCTTAAAATTTTAACATTATACAGCCCAATGACCAGCCTCGGCCATGAGGAGTGCGTGTCTAAGAGGTAACAATGTTGTTGATGCCTCAACAACGCATTAACACATAAGACACTCAAAAGTTATGAAATAAATTTTGATATGTGTAATTGTAAATCCCTTAAATTCGTAGAGGAAATTTTCTGTCAATGTGCAAAAAATTACATTATCATTCAAAAGGAGCAAACAACATACACAAGCATCAAAATTCTGACAACGAAATGACATTGATTGAGTTCAAGATATCAAATGATATCCAAAATTGCAGTGAGTGACTAGGTTAGCCTGTCTAACTAAAATATAATTAGATTTATCTTAGAATAGAATTCCAAAGTAGATTGAATCAAGAGTTGATAAAGCAATGTCCCCCGAAGCGGTTGATGTATTTTCTTTTAAGAAAAATTGTGATTCGTAACATATAGTTGGGGTCAGCTACATGGATCAAACTTTTCATTGTGCTTGATTAAGTGCAATTGATGGGGTGCTTTCCAAATCATTTAAATCCCTTCTAATCAATGCGTCCCAAGTTCGCTTCGGTCAACCCCTATATCATTGAATTTCTTCAATTTCTATAAAGTCGAGTTTTCTAGTGGAGGCATTGGTAAGCCATCTTTGGAGATGTCCACACCACCGCAACCATCGTTCCCTGATCTTTGTGTCGATTAGTGCTACACCTACTTTTCTTTGAATTTTTGTATTTCTTACTCTATATTTACGTGTTGTACCACACATTCACCAAAGTATCCTCATTTCCCCTATGTTTATTTTATGTACTTCTTGTTTTTTACCGCCCAACATTCACTTCCATAAAGCACAGTTGGCCTAATTGCGGTCCTATAAAATTTTCCTTTTAACTTGGTAGGAATATTTCAATTACAAATCACACATGTTGCACTCCTCCATTTCTTCCAACTAGCTTGAATTCTATGGGTAACATCATTCTCAATATTATCATCATTTTGTATGATTGATCATAAATATCTGAACTGGTCCGCCTTAGGAACTTCTACTTCTCCTCATTTCCCCTACGTTTATTTTATGTATTCTGTCTTCGTCCTACTCAACTTAAAGCCTTTAGATTCTAATGTATTCCTCTAATGTTCTAATTTCCTATTCACTCCGCCTCTTGTTTCATCCACTAGGACAATATCATCTATAAATAACATTCACCATTGTATATCCTCTTGAATATGCCTAGTTTTTTTTTGTCATTTTGAATATGCTATTTATTTCATCCATTACTAACGTAAAGATGTATGGGCTTAATGTCATTCCTTGATGTAGTCCTATTGTAATGGGAAATTCTTGTATGGTTCCTCTAAATGTCTTTATAATATGTTGGCACCTTGTCCACTGATTAACAAAAAAAGCCTAGGTTTATCGTTGCCACTAGCCATGTTGTCACATGATATTTGAAAAGGTCCCATAAATCCTCCATTGAAGAACATGTTTCGTCAAAATCATTCCATTTCTCTTAAGCCACACATACCACAACACTGATAGAACTGAAGTATTTCTAGCGATCTAGAAAATCTTCGTGGTCCCGCCAAGCCCTTCATAAGAAAAAAGGCTGCTCCGATCATTAATGCTCCATTCTGTCTTACCAAAATCAATGCGCATCATTGCCCAAATACCTTTTGCAGTCACTTGATGTAATGGGAGATCTGAATTACAATTTACCGGACTTTTACCTTGGGAGAGTCCTCAATTTCAGTAGATCACAGCTATGTTTTGCCTGGTGTTAACAAAATCACAAAGTAAAAACGGAAAGAGTTTTCTTCGATAATTATTTCAAAGTTGTATCATCTAATAAGAATTATTTCTAAGTTGCACTTGCCCCAAGAGAACAATTGGGCCATTGCTTTCACAATCAGCAACAAAAGAATGAGCTTAGAACAAAAGCATGTTTAAGAGAACTATATTCCATATTATCAAGTAAACGAACAACAAAGAAAATAAAAGCCTAGTCGTATCTTTACCTTGGATGGAAGAATCACCCATATCAATGATGGAACCATCCAGTAATAGGCGCAAAACTAGCTCAGCTTTTGAGTGAAACCTTGATGGAGTTCCTCTCATAGAGTTAAAAAATAGGGAGCTGACCGCAGATTCTCTCAAGAGTGATGGTTTCTTCACAGCTTCAAATGTGGCTTGCCGGATACCTACACCATCCACAGTTTCAGTCAGAGTCGAAACCATAAGTGCATATAAGAAAGTATGCAACAACTAAAACAGATCGAACAGATAAGATGTTAGATCCAAATGACAGCACATTTCAGTTACTCAAGTTTCAGATAGTTCAAGGCCAAAACTGGGTTAAAATTCCAACACTTGAATGCTTTATCATGGTGATGGTACCAAAATGAACTTCTTCGAATTATTTAGTTTTCTCTCAAACACCAAATTAAAAACATACATGCAAACGATATTTTATAAACTTTCATAGAGAATTAAGGGAAAAAAAAAGACATGATTTGCAAGTTTTAGTGCTAACTTTCAAGAAAAGGATTTTACAAACAATGTCCTGTTTTGAAAAAAAAAAAAAAAAAAATTCTACTTACTAGAAGCGCATTAGTTAATTTAAAACTAGGAAATAATGTTTTATATGACGAATGAACTCTAGCTTATTATGAAACAACAAACAACAACAAAGTTTCAATCCCAAATTAGTTGGGGACGGAACTCGAAAGAAAGAATATATTAAAAAATTAAAATTGAACTTAAAAAATTTTATATCAAGTATAACAAAAGACAAGAACATTATTAAAAAAAAATATTTGACGTGCCTTGAAAAAATCATAATCCTGCTAGAACTTACATAAAGTTATTTATACTTTATTTAGTATTGAAATTTTATGAAAATTCCATACATCAGATTAGATTTCTTTGAATGACTTCTGAACTTAAAGTGATTGAAAGCATAGGCAAAGTCAAATTTACGATCCTTGTACTCTATTTCGATCATATGGAATAACAATCAACTAAGAGAATTCAATTTTGGGCATACCACAGGTCCACAAGTCTCAATGTCTCTCCCAATTGTACAAGTGTTGTCAAAGCAATGGGACAAGATCATTTTTCCTCCAATATTGCTTCACCCAGGAATTGTGGAAGGAATTCTTGAAAGATTGTGGGGTTCCTAATTTTACTACCAACAATGGGTGTGACATTATTTTTGCTAAGAAAAGGAGTCCCAAGAGCATCAAAGATTTTTAGTATAGCTTGGACCACCTTAATGGAATAAGTGGATATTTAAAGGAAAGAAAAAAGACGGCCTTCAGTTTTTTATGACATGGAAAAGCATTTCGAGATCATGAGTGACAAATAAGCATGGGGTTTCTCAATGTATGTAATTGTGCAATGGAACGAGTAAGGGAGTTGCCCTATATCCTTCTATCCGTTCTTCATTTCTTTCTATGTAAAGGTTTACTACAATCTAAAACCTATTTACATTTTTTTGTTTCATTCGCAAAACAAAATTAAACGAGTAAAAAGCAATATCTTAATCATGTGTCAACTCCACCTGAGTAGAACATAAGAGTTCCTCTTATGTTTTAAATAGACCCAATTCCAAATAAAGAAGGGTTGCGATAAGTTGAAACTAACGTAAAATATTTCTCTTATGTTATATCAGCCCCACATTTAATTTAATGTTATTCATAGCCCCCAATAAGTTAGTTCATACTCTAAGCACCCCCCATAATTGTTAGTAAATTCTCCATTGTACCTCTAGTTTATATTTGCCCCCTCTCTCCCCAAAGAAAGCCCTCTTTTCATCTTTGTGATCTTCAACCTCCAACCCCTTGTTGCACATCCCCCCCCCCCCCCCCCCCCCATAATTGTTAGTAAATTCTCCATTGTACCTCTAGTTTATATTTGCCCCCTCTCTCCCCAAAGAAAGCCCTCTTTTCATCTTTGTGATCTTCAACCTCCAACCCCTTGTTGCACCTCCCCCCCCCAACTCAATTCGCTCCATATGCATTTCAAGATTGATTGTTTGATCCTTAAAATCTAAGATTCAACGTAAATAAATGACTCTAACCATTTAAGAATATGAATCAAATCTCAACCAAATACTATAATTAAGATGTTGTATATGATCGTTAATTGTTCAGTGTATGAACAAAAAGATGAGAAGGGGTGTAGATATTAGAAAGTAGAAGAGAAAATGAGATGAGTCTATAATTTAATTTGGGTGAGATATAAAAAGCGAAAATTAAGTACAAGAGGAAGGTGAGTGTAGGGAGTGAGTTGGGGATGAGTTTAAGGTTTTATTTAAGGAGAAGTGTAGAGAGTGAAAAGTAGAAGGGGAAAAAGAAATGAAATAGGTTCATGATTTAGAATGGGGCTATATATGTAATTTTGCCTAAAGACATTTTAGTTTAAAAATGTATTAAATTAAATGGGGGCTAATAATCGCTCCCTAAAAATATCGGGCGTTCTCACTAAAGACTACCGCAAAATATTTTTCTATTAAAAACTTCTAGGGTAAAAACTAGATATAATAGAAATTGAAGATACTCAATTGTACAAGTTTAGACTTAAGATAACTTAGAGTGCATTAATTAGGAAAGACTAAAAGGAATACGAAAGCACCCAATACAAGTGCATAAAATAGAGCACAGTAGAAACGTTTAATCTACACAGCTGACCCATGCTAATTCGATATTAAGGCTTTGTTGTTGGTATTGCTGCCTTTGGTAACAAATGATATGAAATTTATCTAGCACGGATAAATACCTCTTGTCGTAAATTTAGTTTACAAACCAATCAAAATTGTTAATAACCAAGTCTTTTTGGATACAGGATTAATGAGTCTACATGCCAATTTTTTTGAATTTTCTCGCGTGGACTCTAATTTTGGCTTCCAAATTTGTATTTTTTAAAATTGATTTTTTGATTGGCAATGGGTATGGTTATTCATATTCACAAGTGTCGTTTTACCCGTGTGGGTAATGCCCATACCCACCCCGACAAGAAAATGGGGTAAAATAGAAGGGTATTTGATAGGATACCCATTTGGTAGGGCAAGTAGCCCCATATTCACATACCTAGTCAAGCACGGGTTTAAGTCGTGGGTTTTCTTTATGTATTAGAAGTTCTTACAATCAACCTCTTTTAGTTTCCACAAAATGTTTTTCACCTCCTTTTAAGTTTTTAAAATTTATTGAGAATGAGTCAAGCAGCTTGAGCTTTGTTCAATTATGGTCAAGGACATTAAAGCATTTGCATAAATCAAATACACAATTTAGCATACTTTATCTTGGTTATGGGAGAGTTTGATCTATGCAGCCAACCCCAACTAATTTGGAATTGAGGATTAGTTTACCTTGGTTATGGAAAATGCAAGGAAACAACATACGGAAAGAAAGCATTAAACAGAAAATTGTGCTTGCAAATTTGCACCCCATGGAAAAAGCATGATTTGCTTGCAGCCTTGCACAAGAACCATAATATAAAGCAGAAAAACCTACCTTTTATAACTTGACGCTCATTAGGTGCACTTCTCAGCAAAAATGAAACAGCTACTGCCATGAATTCTTGAACATAATCCTTTGGATAATATCTTAATTTATGTGTAGTCCTACATAAGAGAAAATTACTAAAATGAAGACAAATTTGATCAAAAAATGAAGAGAAAGTGACACACTTCTGACAGTCACAATTGATTTACAAAATGCAGAATATAATATGCTAACAACACATGTAGGGAAATTGCAATTGTGGAAAAAAAAACGCTGGCCGATAACTAATACAAGTCAAAAAAAGCCCCTGCAACAATAGAATGTAAGCATGGATGTTCATACTCAAAGAACAAAACCAACCATATCGAATCGCTTACTTAGATCTACACCACATCCATTAAGACTATCTCCTACAATTAACAAAAATTAAAAAAACACAAAACTCATACGCAAAACTATTTTGAACTAAATATTTTTATAATTGAATTTGTCCTAGACCATGTTAGTAACCAGTTATGTACAATAGGGTGTATGTTCTTCCTTCTCCAATCGACAAAAAATACTCACCTATTTCTTCTTTATTTCAAAGAGGATCACTCTCCCATGGAGTTCATCATTAGCTTGTTACTGTATTCTATTTTTATCTCCCTCAATTTCAATTAAGTCTACCCCATCCTTGGAGCATGTCTACTTCATTAGGTATCTTCATAGAAGTAGTTAGCTTTCCCCAAATGTCAGTACCATTGTCAGTTTATGCCTTCATTTCACCATCAGCTAAAGACTTTAGATATTCCAGCAGATCATAGTATGACTTGGCACTCCTTCCTTAGTATTACGACCCTGATCCATCTAAAGAAAACCACAGGAAATATTTTTCTTCTTTGCAAAATGAATGAATTCTATGATTTTATTGGAGAGGGTAAGAGCATATCTGACAGTGTTTTTAAGGCGGTGATGCGGTGTAAGGTGGTTTAGTCCCGCCTAGTTGAGGCAGGGCCTAGGCGGACGACAAAATATTTACATAGACCTCCCTAAGACATAATTTAATTTATTTAGAGACCCCTCAACATTAAGGGGCATATTTTCTCACCCACACATTTCCACCACCATATTTTCACCTCCACACTTTTCCACACATTATGAAAAATATTTTCAATAAATAAATAAATAAATATTTAAAAAAAAATAAATGATTAAACAATATTTTCAAAAATAAATATGACGAATACATAAAAATATTTAAAAAAAATAAACAAGCATTAGTCAAATAGACAAACTATTGATATGCAACAAATCTAGTATCTAACCATCATGATCATCAAACACTCCCATAATCAAACTTAAAAAAAAAAAAAAAAAGACAACCATCCAAACTATAGTCAAACGTAAAAAATAATAATAATAATAATAAATAATCGCGCATCTCAAAGTTGTCCGACGTGCAATTGTCAACAATTTTCTAAATAAAAATCGGCTTGTCGCAACGTCGCGGGTGGCCAACGACTATCCACAAGGGAGGGAGCACCTCCCCTAAACAGTTGTTGGTGGTCGGTGACTGTTCACGAGGGAGGAGGACCCCCCCCCCCCCCCCCCCGAAGTCGTTGCGACTAATCTGGGGGGTTCGCCTTCCCTCGTGAACAGTAGCCGACCACCAGCGACAGTGAGAGGTGAGGAGAGAGAGGACAAAAAAAATAGAGAAGAGAGAGAGAGAGAGAGAGAGAGAGAGAAAGAGAGAGAGAGAGAGAGAGAGAGAGAGTTACCGGGATAATCGGAGAAGAAGGTGGTGTCGCGTTCACCGGGGCCGAAGGTGGTGGTCGTTCAAGGAAAGAGGTGGGTTGGAATCAGTCTTGACAAGGAAGAGGGTAAAGTTCTAAAATTTACAAACACCTCCCTATTTTTTTTAATATTTAATTTAAGGCCCATCGCCGGCCTTATTCAGGCCTAGGCGGTGAGCAAGTGAAAACGCGCCGCCTTGAAAACACTGGTATATGATGCAAACACTGAAGTACACAAAACGAGAACATGGCAAATATTGCCATCAAATGTGATAATAAAGTAATAAACAAATTAGATCCTTTTTTGCTATCATGAGTAATCTCTTTTCTCAATACTCGGTCCAAATATGATAGAATTATGACATTCAATGATACTTACTTCAACAGATGAACAACATCTTGCACTAGATACTTTTGCAAAAACATCATAATATATGACCATGATGTGAATATCTGCATTACGAGATCAAAGTAAGAATCAATAATTCCCATAATAAATAGACGTGCAATAAGGGAAATCTAACTGAGAAATACACTGCCTCAGCACCTGCTCTATGATTTCAGGTTCTCGTTCAGCGCCATTCTGAAGGAGACCCACTGTTGCACGAGTAAACGTTGACAAGAAACTGCACACAATTTATGGCCATGGGAACTATGTCATAAAAGGGGAAATTGACAATGAGAACACCATCACCAACATAAAGAAAAAAAAAAATTAAAATTAAAAGTTTTTTATATCAAAACAACAATAGTCATGCAAGCTTAAAATCCAAATCGCATAAGCATAAAATTTACAATGCATCTTTTTTCATTTCCTTATTTTAACATGGAGAGGATAAAACAAACATAGAAAATTCAATGGAACTAATCAAAACTAGCATTTGTATTTCCAGAGTATTACAAGAGTAGGGCATTCACAGTATTTGAAGGAAGAAAAGAATCTTACGGCAAAAAGTCCTCCAAGAGATCCCTCGAAAGAGCAGCTGTCAACCTATTAATAATATGGAAACAAAAAATGAAAAAAAAAAAAAAAAAAAAAAAAAAAAAAAAAACTGTCACTGCCACATTGCTCGTGTCCACAGTAGCACAAACCAGCAACAATAAATCAGATTGCCAATGCAATGGAAGTGTTTATGGTCTGTTAAATCATTAACTTTGTTCTTTACAATGAGAAAAGACATTGATATCTTACTACCCTAATAGGTCTTTTAATTTATACAAATATTGAAAAAAAAAGCAGTAAATGACTTTTCCTTATTCACATGTCCAACATATTCAACATTTTCTTTAATAACCATCTACGTAAAGCATGGTTCCTCAAATGCCTCCGAGCCTCTCCACCAATCTATAAATAAATGCCAGTTGCATAGTACCTGAGCAATAAACAGCATGGAAGTGATTCCGTGCATCATAGATCTTATGGAATGATGTAACTGCTATAATTAGGAAGTTCTTGCAGGGAAAATTCAACTTCAAAATGTTCGACTTCGGAAGCTGTCAACAAATTTGACCGAATTAAGGGCACACCCTACAAAGGAGGTGTTTGGTAACTCTATTCCAACCTCTTATTTTGCTTAAGCCTTATTTAAAAAGAACTCTATAAAAATAAGTGTGTTTGGTTATGTTATTAATAAGATTTATTCCCAATGGTACTTTGACTAAATAAGAGGAAATATCCCTTAATGAAAAAGTTAACTTTTTTAACTTAATAAACATCTTAAGCGGAAAGAGGTTTTCCACGACTTTTGTGCAGCGTAGCTCGACTTTCCCAAATTACTTCGCCTTCCTCTCCATATTCTCCTCATCTCTGGACTTCACATCTCAATCACTCTGCCCCTCATCTTCCTCTCCCACAAGATCTCTCCAATCTCTCTACCTCTCAACCTCCTCTCCCACAAGCTCTCATCAATCTCTCTCTACCTAATAGAAATAAGGTTGGTGATTGAAGCCCCTCTCGAGCTTCATTGCCGTGAAACCCAGAAATGAGGACGGGGTTGCAAGAAGAGAAGATCTGCGAGACGGCTAAAACGGTGTCTGTTGGAGATGATGATAATCACTGTTAAATTAACCCTCCTCAAAGAATCGATGTGGAGTTGATGAGGTAAAAGAGTGCCCAAATTTGATCAATTGTTAGAGAATTAGGGTTAGTGTAGAAAATCAGATTGCTATATAGGGCTCATGATGATATCACTTCATTTTCTCTACTACTACCCTCTTGATCATTGCCTTCAAAATTAGCATAGCTTTTTGGAATCAATTTCTGGGTGATGAAGCACTGCAACTGGTTTTCTGTTAGGGGATGAAAAATCAGTTTTTTGGTCATCCTGTTCATTTTTTGGAGGGGCCCTTTTTTGTACAATATGAGTAGATAACAGAGTCACCCATTCTTTTGTATATGCAAATTTTTTTGATAGTCAATGAAACTTCCTTTATCCAAAAAAAATTAATGGTGGGTTATCAAACACGTTAACTTTTAATTAGAGGTTTTGAGTTACTTTTACCAAATGCTCTATTACATATAAGCTCTTATTTAAAAATCTCTTATATAAAGAGTCTTATAGAATTAGTGCTTAAAGTTTAAGAAATATAGTTACAGAACACAACCTAAATCCTAAATACACTAATGCCAAGTTTATATTCAGCACCAAAAACTCATAAAAACACAATAAATAGGGACATGTAACTCATTCATGAGCCTACGCCACTAGGTGCGCCTTGTTTTAGGTCAAGCCGCTATGTGCACTACAACAATGCCTTCAAAAGGAGGCAGAGCTTCAAGGCGAGAGTCCAATGGTCAAAAGAGAAGATTTATTAAGTCTGCTAGATTTGAAAATTTTATTAAGTGTCAATTGCAATTTAAGCCAATTGACCCACAATCAATAGAATGATGACTTGAAGGGTTTAATCATTTAAATTACATTAACAACAACAAAGCCTCAATCTCAAATTAGCTTGGGTCGGCTATATGGATCAAAGTTTTCCACTCTACTCGATTCAATTCACTTGATGATGTGCTTTCTTTTTTTTCTATTTTTCTTTTTTGGTATACAAGAACAATATGCCACTATTAAGGTCGTCTAAAATGAACATTCCTAGCATATGCTAGGAGGATATTACAAATTCCTACATGAGCATTCACTATGATTTGTGCCGCCGCAAAGAAGGGCTCCTTTCTCTGTATGTTGCATTTGCCATCCAATCTACACCTATGTTGCCCTGCCTCAACGTATGATTCAGTCTCACCTGCCAATTTCCTACAATGAGCGCTTTACATGAACTAATGTAGCTTCACGCTTATGGGCAATATCCCTTGACAATTGAATTGTGCAGAGAGAATCTTATTCTGCAATCAATTTCCATATGTGGTATTGTTGTGCAATTTTTAATCTCTCCCAAATAGTCCAGAGTTATGCCTTTAGATTAGCACTCCTCCCCATTCTACCAAGGTAACCCACAATCCATTCCCCGCCGTTATTGGTGAACAAACACCCAAAAGAGGTTGATTAAGGATTCCCTTTTTATGCACCATGCCACCATGGTATAATTTTAAGTGCTTCTTTGGGTTGTGACTTCTTTAAAAAATTCTAACAGCCACTCATGCAATTCAGTAGTGAAAAAGCTTCTCGGCCAATTCGATCCATACACCTTAGCCATATAACCATCACTGCAGGGCAACCCCTTAGAGCATGAATCTTCATATCAACTTGTTGATGGCATCAAGTACAAGAGGATGAGGGCATGATTTTCCATTTGAATCATAAGAGTTGAAAGTGCAACCTATCACGCAAGATGATTCAAAGCAAGTATCTAAACTTCAATGGTCCTTTAAATCGCCAAACCCATTGCCAATCATGATTCAAAGGTGCAACTTGGCCATTCGCAAGTCAATAGGCAAAAGCAACTGAGAATAGGCTATTGCTAGTGAACCACCAACAAGTTTTGTCCCGACCTGGTAGGCTTGGTCGAGATGAACCTTGTTGGGGGTTGATTGGTAACTAAAAATACGTGCTTTTATCGTCCTTTTTAAATCATTCCTAATTAATGGACCTCAAGCCATCAAATGCCCTCTATACCATCAAATTTCTTCAATTTCTACTGTGTCTAGTCTTCTTCTAACTTAAATTATGTTAACCAATACAAATAATAAAAACCACAATAATGATGAAGTACCTGAGTAGTGGCTCGAGCGACAACCGCGCCCCCATGTTCAATCTAGACTCTAATTTCGACATAATAGTTTTCTTGTGCAACAAAACTTGAGGCAAAGTTTGCGCCATCGGCATCACTTCCTCGTAAAACGATATAAAATCCTCCGCCGTGTTCAATTCCTACAAATCAAACCACAATCAACCAAAACCCCATGACCAATACAACCTAATTCAAGCAATTCAAAACCTTCGCAACGCAAAATCAAATTTTTCGCCAATGCACAAACCCTAAATCAACCTAATTCAAACAAAACCCTAACCAATCACATGAAACTGATCCGTACCCGCCATTCGAGAAGGCCATCTAGGAAAAACGAGGAGCCGTTGGAGGGGTTAGGTTTGATCGGGACGAGACTTCGGAACACGTCGATGTCGATTTCGTTGACCTTCTGAGAGAACTTCTTGAACTGAAAAAATCGAACAGAAAACTCGTTAGAGTTGAACGCGAACGACGTTAGAGACATCAATCGAGCGTTTAGAGAGATGCGGTTTGTGTAGGCACTAACGACGAAGCGGCCGCGGCCGGAGCCCTTGTTGAGAGACTTCACAGAGAGAGAGTGCGAGGGCGTCGCCATTAGAGGCAGACGCGAAGGTGTTCGGCCTGAGATTGGAGAAGAGGAGACATGGAGGTTAAATCATCCAAGGCAGGCACTTGTTGGTGTCCATTGATTTTTGCTTCAATGTGTGTATGTGCGTATCTCGATTTGTATCTAAGGGACTTGTTTGTGAAGCCCTCGTTTTGTTGGTTTTGTGTTTGAAATGTTAGGGTTTATTTCCCAAATAAATAAATAAAAATGTTAGGGTTTAAGGATGAAGTTACGCAAGTGCCCCTGATTTATCAAACGAACTCGATGACCCCCTGGTAATTATCTCTAAAACCCTGCCCTCTCTAGAAAAAAAAAAAAAAATTTAATCAAGAGGGTTCTGATTAGGGCTGACAATTTGGGTCATAAAACGATTAACACGACACGACACGACACGACACGACACGTAATAAACATGTCGTGGGTTTGGCTTAAGTGGGTCTGGGTCATAAACATGTTAACACATTTATACACGGTTAATAAACGAGTCATTAACATGTCAACATCTGCTTAACTCGTTTATGACTCGCTTAACACGACTAAAGAATAATGTATAAATAATAAATATGGTATAATAAATATATTGGTACAAAATTCACTCATTTGAATGCATGTTAATAGCATGATTTATTTATTTTATTTATAGACATATTTTATCATATTTTATTTTATATTTGAGATGAAATATTCATTTTACTTTTAATATATTATTTATGTTTTATATTTTATTAATAATTATTTATTAAGAAAAAATAAAAATTTTCACCAAAGTAAAATTTAGATATTTTTTTAGATGATTCTTATAATTTTGTTTATGTTATTATTACGAATCATTTTTCCTTTATTATTAAGAGTAATAAAGAATTGAATGAAAAAGTAAAGTAAAACTAATGACTATATACAACGACATTATATTTTATTGGCTATTTTAGTATGTTTGTTCGAATTTAATCATTTAGATATATTTTAAAAAGTAGTAACCAAATTATAAAAGTTTAAATAAAATAAAAAATTTTAAATACAATATTTAATAAATGAGTGACACGAATACACGACATGTTAATTAACACAACTCACTTAGACACGAAAACGATTAACACAATTAATAAACATGTCATGTAGTGGGTTTGCATTATATGGGTCATGACCTGTTTATGACACGACACGTTTACGACTCACCGATACGAATTGTCACCCCTAGTTCTGATCAGATAGCATGAGTCCCTCCTCCCTTAACTAGAGGTCTCAGGTTCGAACCTTGGAATAAAAAAACCTTAAAACTCTTTGTAATAGGTTGTCGCCCTTGTAATCCGTCTCTTCTTGAGTTTGGGATTAGTCGGGATAAGGCTCTAGATACAAATAATAATAATAAAAAATCTCTAAAACCCTAACTCACCTGTGCGTTGTTATCTTCGGGTACTGTTTTGAGAGAGATCCATGCACCCACATCTTTTATATGTAATCACGCTTAACTAATGTGGGGTTTACTTTAACCTTATAAGCCATTGTCTTTGTTCTGAACTAGTCAATGTGGGTCTATCTCCCATCATCAAAATCAAACTAAAAGATTATGGGAGTATTATAGAGGATGTTGTTAAGTAATCCAAATTGATCCCAACTACTATAAGAAAGTCTACTTTTTTAAGATTTTTGTATAGTTATGTTAAGTTTGTGTACAGGGTTTCTTTGTTGAGCGAGGCAGAATTATGCAAGAGTATTGTAAGAAAGTGTTCGGGCAAAGTCAAGGGGCATAGTCGAAAATTATATAAGGATAACATATCATCAAAATACTAAGTAAAAAAAAACAAAGTCTAAACGCTTAATTGGTTAAAATATCTCGACTTTTTGCAACTTTTGTTATTATATTATAACTAAACCTGAGCATGGGCTCAGGTACCCGCCCGGCCCGCCCAAGCCCGTGAACTAATAACCGGGTTCGGAGAACCTTTTTTTTTAAAAGCACGACCCGAGTCCGAGCCTAAATAGACCCGCTTTAAAACGGGCTAGGCTTGGACCACCTTAAAAAGCCCAAACTCGGCCCAGGCCCATCCCGAATATAAGTTTGCAACTAATATATTCAAAAAAATAAGTTTTGTATGAGAGATTTGAATCTAGGACCTAATGCATACATTAAGTGATATTTACCATTTGAGCTACTCCTCATTTTTGCAAAATATATAAATATACTATGTACATAAACACATATGGTGTCAAAAAGTCTATAAAAATTTATTAAATGAATAAATAATTTATTTTTAAGATTTTTAATATTAAAATATTTATTCATGGGTTTAATGGGTTGGGATTGGACTTTGCTTTTTTGTATGGGTCGAGCTTGGGCCTATATGTAGGCTCACATATATATATTGGGTCGGGCTTGGGCCAACGCTCATAGGCCCGAGCTCGGTTGGTCTCGGCCTGAGCTCGGTTGGGCTCGACCCAAGCTCGACCTATGATCAAGTCTAATCCTAACCTTTTGATATTTTTTATTATATCATCGCTTTTGTAGATTGTTAAATTTGTATCTCAATTAAGTTTTTAACTTAAAATTTAAAGAGGTAACACAATAATTATAAGTTTTAAAACCACCTCATCACCTATAATTATCAAAATAGTTATTAATTTAAATGTTTAAATTCATTATTTAAGTGTCAAATTATCAAATTTGAAGTTTAAATGTAGTTTATGATGCAAAGTAAATAATCTAAAAACGTTAGGATGTAATAATTAATGAATCTTAAAAGGTTAAGATATAATAACAAAAGTTAGAAAATGTTATAATATTTTAACAAATTTGGCGAAAAACAAAGTGTAAATATGTTTGATTTAAGAAAACTCAATAAATTAATTTTTCTTTTGGACTCCACGTAGGCAAAACCCCACCACAACCAAGTCATGCTTGTTGACGGATCCTCCCAGCAGAAATTAATGATATTTAGAGTCCAGCAGTGATGATTGTTAGAGGTGTGGGATCTCACATTTTTTTTACTCAATATAAAGAAGATGATTATAGTAATATCAAGTTGAATTTATTCAATAATAAGACCTCTTAATTTATGTACATATATATATTTCTTCAAAATGTTACACGTTTTTGTTTCGTATAAGATATTGACTCTATAAAATTATAACAAACAAATCAAGCATTCTTGTATGTTTTGTCTCTTTGATATTGATGTAATATCTTGAGTGGTTTGGCATGAAATCCATGTGGCATTTGGAGTCACAACCAGACAAATCTACCTAAAGTGTGGAAATGTGAACGAATCAAACCTAACTTGTTGAATCTACTCCTTTTCTCATATAAAAATGATTTGCAAATACAATTAAATTCGAGGCGCATCCAACGGACACCAAATATGAGATCTACTTCACATGTTTTATCATGCAATAATCGAGCGTATTTGGATATTGAAAAAGTATTTGAAAAAGCCCCCAACAGATGTGGTGAAGTGATTTCGAAAAAAAACCTTAATACTCAATTTAAGGCAGAAGTGATGAGTTCATTTGCAATAACTCCACTATTTCTCATTTGACATCGGAATTAGTGGTAGGGGCGACCTCTTTATCCCCGAGGAATTAATCAAGTTCACCATCAGTTTAGTATAAGCTGTGATAACTCGGATAAAAAAAAAAAGTATTTGGAAATATCCCATTGTCTACAAATCATTTAAGACTTATGCTAATTATAGGGTAAATAAAAGTAAGAAAATTGTCACACAAGCAATATTGGGATTTTTTGTAACTTACATTCACCATGTAAAAAGGTACACTACTCAATCATTAACACTTCCTCAATTTTACTCTCTAACAAGGGTTGGGCTTTTATAATTGGGGTAGGGGCCCTTGTGTTAGTGGAGTGTTATGGGCTTGTCCCATCATGAAAAAGTGAGAATAATTTAATATCATGTATTCTTGAAACCCTTTGAAAGTGACAAAACTTGTTGTATAATAAAGGTAGCTACTTCATCAAATTCCCAAACCTTAAAACTCTCTCTCCACCTTTTTTTTTTTTCCTCCATAAATGCATCTAAAATGACTGCCAAACAGTCTCATCTCTCCTCAAGTGTGTAACATGGGATTGTAGACAAAGAGGCTTTATTTTTCTTCAACTCTTCCTCCCATTTTTTTTGGGTTTTTGGAGTTTGTAGAGATCATCCATCATAGCTATTAATTGATGGGTCTTCCTCCATCACAAAGCCCTTCTCATCACCTCTACTCACAAGCAATTCAACTAAAACTCTACCAAGCTTTCATTTTTTCAGTCCCAATTCTCTTCTCTATAATTCTAATCCTCTTATTCTATCTCTTTTATCTCAAGAGAAGAAGAGGGTCCAATTTTGTCTCCCCATCATCTTCATCTCTAATTTCAAGGAGGTCAGCACCTCATCAGTCCAATATTCCACTTGATCCACTGGTAATATTAGTATATAAAATCTCTCACATACCAATACATGAAATATATTACTTTTAATTATACTTAATTTATATGTTCCATGCATGTTTTGTAGAATTTTTTTTTTGAGTAGCCGTAGGTATCCAAACACTTTGTCTCGACTAGTCCCACGGGCACTGGGACTACGAAAAGAGACCGCCAGTGACCCGACGTTTGGCTGTCGTGGGAGAATCAAAAACCAAGGTCGTGCGCCTAACCCACACATCATCGTCCTCGCCCTTACCACTAGGCCACACCCGTCCGGTGAAGAATTTTCTTTTGTGTGTGTGTTTTAATGAAAATTCATGTTGAGGGTATAAGTTTGATTTGTCTAATATTAATTCTTTTGATGTTGTTGCAGCCATTTGAAGTCAGCTTGAAGAAGGAGGAACTAAAAGACAAGCTTTCCATAATCATGTTTGATGAGGCTTTAAGGGCAAGGGATTCACAGTAAGCAGATCAAATTCTCTTTATATAATTACTTCATTAATATCTTATATATTTAACCTTAATATTACTTTTAAAATAAGGATCAATATTATTAAACCATAAATGAAAAATCAAATATCTTTTATTCAAATGGTAATGTATCATATTAATCGCGACGTCAAAAAGGTCTACAATGTTATAACAGTTGGCAAGAGCCTAACTTATTTCTTTCGAAGGCGCGCCTAACGATATATAATATTAAAAAGGAGTCGGAGTAAGCCTTAACCGCTTATGTTAAAACCCCATATATTTTGTAGGGATAAAAATCAATCTCATAGCGCACCTTAAATCCAAATCAGTTGGAGTCGGCTACATTTATCAAACTCTTCCATTGCTCGATTTACTGCAATTAATTGTGTGTTTTCCAAATCACTTAAACCCATCATAATCAACGTGACTCAAGCTAACTTCAATCTACTCTATCTCGTCTGACTTCTTTTATTATTTAATTGTATTGAGTTTTCTAGTGGGGGAATTTTTCGTCAAGGCTAAATGACTTGCAAATATTTTCAAAAATAGTTATTGAGAAATGGATGGTTGGGAATATTTGCTTATGTGGTGGGAAGGAATGCTTTCTTTTAAAGTGATCCCAACCATGGCAAAAAGTTGCACCACTGCCTCCTTGTCTATAGGACTTGAATAATGGTTACACACCATGAAAAACATTTTATCATAATTATTTTGATCTTCTCGGTTCATTGCATATATGACGTGGGCCCATTCAACTTTAACACAATTTGGCATAAATTATTACTCCTTATACGATTAATGTGGGGTTTAGAGACTACTTCAATGTGACTTTCGAATGAATTTATGGCTCAAACATGTTTATGTGCAACTTGTAAGAGAATCAACTGCATAATTTATAAATGGTGAAGGAGAATGGAGCATCGAATAATATTATTAGTGGCAAAACAGGGGAACCTTTGCGAACCCTTTAAGTATTAATTCTATCATAAATGTTGTATGTGTTAGCTGAATGGAATTCTTATAAAATCTTTCAAAGATTTCGCGTGGTGATATCATATAAAGTCAATTTAGTAGTAAAAGAATGCATATGAAATATGAGCCAGTTATGATTATGATCTATATATGCATAGTACATGTAATCAAATACACTATGCTTTAAACATTAATACAAAAAAAAAAAAAAAAAAGTGTGGCAAACCAACACCTGTGTAGACTGTTGTAGTAAATATGGGTGTCGAACCATTTATTGCCTTGGTGTACTCGTTGAGACATATGGGCTAATTGTTTAATTGTGTTGGGATGTATGAACCGAAATAATAGTTCCACATCAATTAAGTGTGACTTCATAAGGAAGTACTAAAGTGTGGATCACTCCCCAAGTAGTGCCGAGTCCTTTTGGAGTAAAACCATATATATGTGAATTGAAGGTGGTTAGATGAGAACAATATTGGTACTAGCGAGATCCACGAACCTACGGATATAGGCACGAACGTGCCCAACAAATTGAGCCTCTATGAAGTTCCATTTAAATTTACTGTTAATTATTTTCTTTTTGGACGAGATACACTCAGTATCCAAACTGTCCGACTACTATAGGCTTGCCCTGGGTCGTGCCCCATTTGAGGGGTGTAGCCTTTATTTTCAAGGCATAAACTTCTATGGACAATGATTTGAATTTCCTACATATATTTTAAGGCATATCTTTTATATGACTTCTATGGACACAGAGACCGAATCTCCTATATTTAAGGCGTATTTTTTTAAGGTGAGGGTGTCTCATGTAAAATAATCAAGAGTACAATATTAATGTCTTAACCATATCACTTTCTTTTTCATATTTTCATTTTTTTTTTCATAATCTCAAATCCTATATTTTAATTTTTACATAGTAGGAGTATATACACGTGGAATTAATCTATTGCATTCAAATGATCATTCAAAATATAGATATACAATTTTAAACTCTCTCTGTCTATACATTTGCAGATGTTGTGTGTGCTTGGGAGAATTTGAAATGAAGGAGCAACTGCATCAAATTCCAACATGCAACCATATTTTCCACATTGAATGCATTCACAACTGGCTACATGCAAACACTACTTGCCCCCTATGTCGCTGCTCTATTGTTTCATCATCAACAACAAATCATCCACACTCAAACAATGAAGATCATCAAAGCCCTTCAATATCAATCAACTCATCATCATCATCATCATTGGGTCCAAACCTTAATCAATTAGAACCATCTGATCATGATCATTTTCATGATGATCGAGTACTTAGTGAAGTGTGAACAATTGTTAAATTTAAGCAACAAGAGCAAATCCAAACAACTTAATTTATCATACTTGCCGGCACCTTTTTAAAATTTGTGAGGCCTTATTCCCTATTATCGAGCTACATGCTTCAGTGATTAATGTAGAATGAATTGAGAGATCAATTTCGTGGATGAAATGAACAACAAATTAAGTTGAATAATTCAATTGTACCTAAGCCATGTTAAGAGTAGAAGTAATCCGAGAAAGATTGATTCTGCAATTAGTTTTCCAATAGCTAGCTAGTAAAGTAGAAAAGTCTTTTATATAACCAAAAACAGTTTTTTTTTTGAAACCAAGCAACACTAAAAATAAGGCTTATAGGTGTGAAGTGGACACTCCATCTTACCATGATGTTTTGGAGTAAACCCCACTTTCACACTTGTAGCCATACTTAAAATTAGTCAATGCACTTTCCTCACCTTGGATTGGAACTTATATTTAAAAATTGAACATCAGCTAGAGTCTACAGTGGAACACTCTAACCAACTACTTGGGTGGTCCAACGGTTTGGTATAAAATTTGGAAGTAAAAGGTCATAGATTCAAACTTTGGTGGGTGCAAAAGGAGTATTGCCTCTGATTTATCAAAAAAAAAAAAAAACAGTGGAACACGATCTACTAGTAGATTATACTTGAAAAGCTTAATTCTGAATCTCGAGCAGCTCGTGTTGCCAGCAGTAGCTCAGAGTTTGGGGATGTCGGTATCTTTTCCTCATTTGCCAGCTTCCACTAAGGCCTCGTTTGGTTCGTTTTTGCCAACTTACAGTGCGAGTGGAGATAACTCTATGGAGTTAACTCACAGTGTAAGTTCATATTTCATGCTTGGTTGAACTTTAAACTTACATGAAAGTTGCAAATTTTTTAAAACAATAAAATGTGAGAATTGACATAAATGTCCTTCAAACATATTTTTAAAATAAAAAAGATGATTTGTGAGAGACTTGGGAAAAAGATGATTTGTGAGGGGCATTTTTGTCCATTGAACTCCTGGAGATATCTCCCTGAGAAAGTTTAACATGTATTCAAGAAAATGAAATTTGAATGAACAGATGAACTCATCTCTCTCTATCCAAAACCAATTCTTTGTATTATGTTATTGATGTATATATATGTTACATTTGGGGATCTCATCATACACGTGGCACATTTAACTAACTAACTTAACAACCTCACTCACATACACTGCTCACACATATTGTGTGGACTACACAGCTCATCATAACACACTAATGTGCTACTCTCTCATCCCTCAAGTTGGAGGGTAAATCAATTACACCCAACTTGCAGCGAAGAAAATGAAACCTTTGTTGAGATAACGGCTTGGTGAGGCAGCTAGCAATTTGATCTACAAACAACGAAGTGTCAGCTTTGGAGTTCTTGAAATTCCATTGAAGTAAGGTGGACTTGAGTCTATCGAACCAAGCTCTAGGAGACTGTCGTAGACCATAGATGGCTTTATTAAGTTTACAAACATATTGAGGATGAACTGAATCAATGAAATCCTTTTGGTTGAGGCATAAAGACTGTCTCAGTTAAATTTCCATGAAGAAAGGTATTATTTATATCAAGTTGTCGTACACTCCAATTAAATGAAGCTGCCAAAGTAAGTACTACTCGAATTGTAGAGGACTTAATCACTGGACTGTATGTAGAAGTGAAATCAATGCCTGGAATCTGAGTATAACCTTTAGCAACCAATCGAGCTTTATGTCTGTTCAAAGTGCCATCGATGTTCTTTTTGAGTTTGAACAACCATTTATTACCAACTAATGTCTTCTGGAGAAGGTGGTACCAAAGTCCATGTATTATTTCTTTGTAGAGCAGTAAACTCAGACTTCATAGCTTGTAACCACTGTGAGCTAGTAAGAGCCTCTTTAGTATTTCTTGGTTCTGTACAACCAGATTCAACAATTGCTGACAATATTTTTAGTTTTAAAATCCCATTTTTCGATCTAGTCATCATAGGATGTGTAGGCACTGGTGGGGAAGGTGATGGAATAAATGGTGATGATGATGGCAAGGTCGATGTAACTGGTGATGTAGCAGCAGTTGAACCTGGTGAAGAAACCACAGGTTCCAAAGAGTGACCAGTAGATGGTGAAGATGCAAAGGTAGGTGAGGTAGTTTGAGTAGTATGAGGTACATATGTAACATAGAGGAGACTTGTGGAGGTGATACTTGTGCAGGAAATAAATGGGAGAAAGGAAATTCCAACTCATTGAAGACAACATTCCTACTGATGTACACCCTGCCATTTGAACTGAGGCATTTGTACCCCTTGTGGCAAGAACTGTAGCCTATGAACAGACATTTCTCATACCTATATTGAAACTTGTGATTGTTATAAGGTCTCAAATAGGGAAAGCAAGAACACCCGAATACCCTTAACAAATCATATTGAGGTGGAGACTTCCAAAGTACTTCATAAGGAGATTTACCAGATAACACTGGAGTAGGTAGTCTATTGATGATAAATGTTACAAAATGACATGCTTCCCACCAAAAGGAATATGGAAGATGAGCTTGTGCCAGTAAAGTGAGAGTGGTTTCAACCAGATGCCTGCGTTTCCTCTCAATCTCAGCCCTGCCATTTTGTTGGTGTGTATAAGGGCATGGATGTTGAAAATGAATACCATGAAGTTTTAAATTTTTTTCAAATGGCCTGTATTCTCCTCCCCAATCTGATTGCACAGTCTGAATTTTCGTTGAGTATTGATTTTCCACCAATGACTTAAACTCTATGAAAATAGACAATGCCTCACTCTTGTGTTTCATAGGATACACCCAAGTGAATCTAGAGAAGTCATCTATAAAATGAATATAGTAAGAGAAACCATCATTATACTTTATTGGTGTAGGGCCCCAAATATATGTATGAATCAGTGACAAAGGTTTAACAGCCTGATACAACAATTTGGGAAATGGTAGAGCAAGTATTTTACCAAGCTTACAGGCATCACAGAAATCTGAGACAGTGATCTTATTAACTTGTACATTACAACTTCTCAGCACTTGAGATAAAACTTGAGCTGAGGGATGACCCATGCGAGCATGCCAAACTGAAAAAGGAAGAGAGTTCTTGACAGACATCAGTGCTACAGGATTGTATGAACCAACTGAGGAGCTTGTATTCTTTGAACTGAACTTGTACAAACCATCTTTAAGAGTCCATTTGAGAATAATCTCCTTGGACTGAAAATCCTTTATGAAGCAATGTTTGGAATGAAATTCCACAAACACAAGATTTTGATTTGTTAACTGTGAAATAATAATCAAATTATTGGTAATACGATGCACATATAGTGTATCATGTAATTGAAGATCAAGATTGAGAGTATATGACTTTATAGAGCCAACATGAGATATTGTGACGACCCCAATTTCCCACAAACTGGGCCCCGCCCGGCCTAAGCCCACGTGAACCCCCGAGCCAGTCTCGCAAGGTCAACACATGCCTAGTCAGCCTTCCAATCCATCAGTATAAGTAAATTCATAATTTTAAGTTGAGTTATTAGTATTTTTCAAGTTTTACAAATTAGCGGAAACAATTAATACATTAAATAACTCAACAATAATGTAAAAGAGTTGGACAACCTAATTGTGGAACTCGTAAACATGTACATTCATGTATATCTGTGTCAAGTGTTATAACTAAGCAAAAATGATATACCGTGAGTGTGTGTATCTCTCAACCCAAATAAGTATCACAAGTTTGATAACAACATATATAAGTAATACAAAAAGTCAAAAACCTACAAAGAGGAGGGTGTGCTCGAGAGAGGAGGGTCGCGTCTCCGATATCCTCGAGAGTAGATCGCCAAGTGTATGCGTCTTGCCCTTGCTCTTCCAATCCATCATTATAAGTAAATTCAAAGTTTTAAGTTGAGTTATTAGTATTTTTCAAGTTTTACAATTTAGCGGAAGCAATTACTACATTAAATAACTCAACAATAATTGTAAAAGAGTTGGACAACCTAATTGTTACGGTATATCTAAATATACAAAAGATTCACCTAGTTATAAAGCCTTCCCTAGCGGGCTGACCGTGGATCCGCATTCATCAAACACAAGCATTCTCGGTCAAACACAAGAATGTTGAGTCCAAGTAAGTAAAAGCCGATTAGGATATAAACAATAATTCAAAATAAATGAAGCAATCTAAAAGTCGTGCGGATAGAAAGAAAGTTGTATGGAATGCATGATAATAAGACCGTCCAAAAATGAAAGTACAACGAGAAATGAGTGTCAAATGAAACAATAGAGAGGTGCCCAAGTAGTCCAAGACCACCGAGTGCGGGTGCCACGGGGTCGGGGTCATAGAGTCGCGACAACGCCGACAGCGGACTCGGGTCCTAGGACACGACGTATTCGTCTCTCAAGTAAAATTTTGCCGTACCTAGACCGTCGCGAATGAGGATATCAACGGTGCCCCGGATAAAACACATCTCATTCCGACCAAATACTCAAGTGACTCGAAGTCATGGCCCCGGTTGCAAGCCAGTAACCACTCCAATCAGAGACACTCGTATGACTCACTTGGCCCTCGGACACTCATAAGTGGGTGGGAATTCCAAGAAAGGGACACAAGTACAATATCAATAAAATATAAGCTCAAATGAACTACGTGCATTTCCTAGCTGGTTTTACTTACCTTAGATTCACATAGGCCGCCACGTCAAAGTAATCGTTCGAATAGTAGGAGTCCTCGTCACGTATCTACAAGCGTATAAGTATAGCACATATTCTTTAGACTCGTTTACAACTCATTTAGAGTAGCTTAGACCATTTAGGACTCATATTTATTCTCAATTAAGTTACTTAAGTCATTCTCAAATTTTTTAAAATTTTCTTTCAAATCAAAACCAATAACTCGAGTGCGATAAAGAATGCAATGAAATAAAATAAGAAAATCCCATAATAACTTGACTTCCGACAACTGTTTTTTTTCTTAGCCGAAGAATCCATGGAAGTCAATTTGAAATCTATGTTTACTACTAAAATCACAAGTTCCTTTTTTCAAGACTTTGTTTGGGATGTGTAGGTCCCCTTTTGAGCATTTTAACAAACACTTGGTGTACAATAGCAAGAGTTTCCCTTAATGCCACCTACATTAGTCTTAAGTCAAGCAAAATCACTTGGAGTTGTTTATAAAACCATTTCCAACAAGACATGAATCAATCCTTCTAATTAATTCCCACCAAAACCATTAACAACTACTATAATTTGTAAATTGAACTTGTATTTGAATTTAAATATGGTTTAGGACCTCACCATGCCTTCAATGGAGTCATCAACTCAAATTCCCCTTTTGAGATTTCATGTCTAGCAAAGGATCTCTCTTTTTTCCTTTTTTTTTCTCCTCTCTGCGAACAACGTCGTCGTCGCGCCGCTACTGGAGCCGCGCCGCCGTCCAGCCATCCACGCCGGAGCTCAGGCCGCCTCGCCACCGCTGCTGCTGGCCGTACCACCGCCGTACCACGTCGCGTCTGCCACGTCAGCTCGCCTTCCTTCCCCCACAGCGCGCCACCTCCTGGTCCGCTTCTGCTGGTCGTCCGCGTCGGAGGCTCCCCGGAGTCGCTACTGTCCGCCGACGTCGCATCCCAGTCCACCGATGTCGCATCCTGCTGTCCGCCGATGTCGCATGCTGCTGGTCGCTCGCGTCGCTGCCTGGTGTCGCGCCGGCCACTGCGTCGCCGTCTTGGAGGCTCGCCCTCGCCGCCCTTGCTGGTCTGCCGCTGCACCGCGTCGTTCGCGTCCTCCCTGGAGCCGCTGCTCCTCGCCGCAGTCTCCGTCATCTCTTATTTTTCTCTTTCTTGGCGGCTCCCTCTCTCTATATATATGTGTGTGTGTGTTAGGTTATAGCTAGGGTTTGTTTTTTTTATCCCTTTTTTATTTTGTTGAGTGAGAAGTTTGGGTTAAGACTCAATTTATTTGGGTTCCCTTTGCCCTACAAACTTGTAACACTCCAAACTTGACATGTCTTGTGCACAGACCCTAGCATTGTCCTCACTTATCCAATTTACATAAATTGATGGTTGGTTTATAGTCATGTCGTAGCGTGCGCACTTAGTTTAAATTAAGTCACGCCAATTCGCAGTATCATATAGTACTCGCAATATTATGCCAAATAAAAATTAAAAATCATTTTTATTTATTTTCTTTTATAAATTTTTGAACACTTTGACTTACCCCTTGCTTGGGTATTTGACCACTAATAATTTGTGATTAGCGATTAATTAACGACTTAAAAATATGGGTCGTTACAGATATAGCAAGTAAAGAACCATTCCCAACAGTAAGAGAATATGTACCTGCATAAGCAATTTTGTTGTGCAGTTGATTCATGTCATTTGTGACATGTGAGGAAGCTCCACTATCAGCATACCGGGCTGAATCATTTACAGATTCAGGAGATGCATAGTATTAAAATGAACTTCCAGCTGCAAATAAAGCATTAGGAGGAGGTGGAGTTCTGATTTGCTGAGTGAATTGAGATGGTACTGAATTGAGAAAACTGTGATTCACATGTGCATGATGAGGATTGTTTGTGCCATATGCCAAATCAGTTATGTAGTAACATATTGAAGCCTCATGTCCAACTTTCTTGCAAATTTGACACACTGGTCTATTGTTTGAATTAAACCTACCACATTTACCTTTTCCTTTGTTTCCTCTTCCACCATTGTAGCTACCTCTATTTCCATTACCTCTTCCTTGATTTTTATACATTCCCGCAACATCTTTGTTAAAACCATTAGTAGGTCGTACATAAGCAGCATTGGCAGAAGGAGTGATGCTCACATTGCCTAGACTCACTGTCACATTGTGCATCTGTTGAAGTCTGGCTTTAAAACTTATAAGTGAAGCATACATTTCAGGCCAGGTTAATGAAGGTCTTTCTTGCAAAATTGCAGAGTATGTCATGTATTCAGTATCTAATCCAACTAAAGCACTGGTAATCAAGTCTATTTCTGACATTGGAGCCCCTGCAACAGCCATATTATCAACATTTTCTTTCAAAAATTGTAAGTACTGTGTCATTGTCTTCGTGCCTTTATTTGCTGTCAAGATAGCAGTTCTACACACTTGAACTCTAGATCTGTTTTGTGCACCACATAAATTGGCTATTGCTTTCCAAACCTCATGAGCAGACGATGAAGCTACTTTCAAGATTTGAGATGTTACAACATGAGTTACAGAATTCAAGATCAAATGCAGTAAAAGCTGATCTTTAGACATCCGATCTTGAAAACTTGGATTAAGTATACTAGTTTCTGAATCAAATCTTGGAGGACATGAAATTTCTCCTAACAAGATCCCATCCAAGTTGTAACCTCTAATTGCAGGCATTATCAGTGTCTTCTACAACAAATAGTTGTTTTCATTTAGTTTCACAAACATAGATTGACTCAATGAATGACCAAATGGAGCAATTACACTAGACGAACCTGATAATCCAACTTCATTGTTGTTCTGTATCATCATTGGAGCACCAGCCATCCTTGTCGTTCCAATGTTATCTGATGATGTTGTCGCATGTCTTGATGGTGCAACTTCATTTGCTTCAGCACCAGATGCAACACCAGCAGCAGCTGGAGCAGCTAAACCAGTGATCAATATAGGATCGTCTTCCATGACAATCTAAGTCTCTCGAAGCTCTGATACCATAAGAAAGTTTAACATTTATTCAAGAAAATGAAATCTGAATGAACAGGTGAACTCATCTCTCTCTGTCAAAAACCAATTCTTTGTATTATGTTATTGATGTATATATGTATGTTACATTTGGGGATCTGATTCTACATCATACACGTGGCACATTTAACTAACTAACTTAACAACCTCACTCACTTACACTGCTCACACATATTGTGTGAACTACACAGCTCATCAGAACAGACTAATGTGCTACTCTCATATTCTCTATGAGGGAAGGGGAGGGGAGATAACTCACCCCCTATTCTGTCAGTTGGGAGATATCTCACAAGGAGTTGGACAACCAAACAAGATTGATTGCCCAACTCCCTTTGGAGATATCTCACACACATACCAAACAAGGCCTAAATCTCCCTCTTTATGACTCTGCGTCCGTCCGGAGAGTTTTTTTGACGAGTACATGAAAATAGTGGCTGATAAGAGTGTAAAAGTAGTAGAGAAAGCTGTACATAGTAGACAAACTCCAGTATCTCCAATCGATGAAATATAAAATTCTCACAGTTGTACTTGCAATTCACACGCTTGTCCTAGTCTATTCGATCCCTCGACACTTCGAAATGTGTGCCCAAACTCCTGAGTTCTCCCCTTAGTTCCCTAACATTCAATAATGTATCAATTTAGGCCAAATCGAATTCGATACCAATTTCTAAATTTTTAGGCCAATCCGGCCATTTCGCGCTTTTCGAGGTAAAACCCCGGTAAAAGTCTCGTCCGAAATTTCAAATATTTTATTTTTCATAGAAATTAATTAAGTTCTATTTATTTTGTCGACATATAATTTTTTGAAATTTTTTATATTTTTTTCCGGTGTCTCGCCCGGCCCAACAAGGGAAGGGGTGCACACGCACGGCCCGTGCGTGTGCCCCCTTCTTCCTCAACGAACTAGGGACTCCCTGGTTCGTTGATGATTTTTTTTTCTTCACGAGCTGGGGTCGGAGATCCAACCCCAGCTCGTTTTGGGAGGGGAGACGACTCTTTCGAGCCGTCTCCTTCCTCGGACGAACTGCGTTGACAGTTCGTCTGAGCTCTCGAGCTCCCCCTCGCCAACAACAAACCACAAACAACATCAACTGAATAACACCACACTCACCTTGATCTTCTCTAGTTTCTCTCCTTTTCCTCCTCTCCTACACCAGCGACTCTGTCTTCTCTCTTCTCCTACTGATTTGGTGAGGATAAGAAGATGAGATTTGTTGACTAAAGTTATATATATAGTGCTAAGTTTAAACTATAGTCATAGATCATTGTGTGCACACGTGTCTCGAGGCTCATCTCATGGATCACCATGTCCCACTTGTCCCTCAAGTCATTTTTGAGTGACTCAACATTTGGACACCTTGCCTCGTGATGGGTTAACGCGTGTCTCGATGCATATCTAGTGCATTTGGTTTTATTTCACTAACTATAGGCCATTTAATACTTAGCTAAATGTGGCCACATTAAAGCCACTTATTACCCAACATAAATTCACATTTAATTCAAATAAATTAAACTTACCCCAATATGTCGCTACCTCGGTCCCACGTTGACACGCGACTCGAGGTACGTCCCCGCTCGTCTCGATACCTACACGCCCATAAAAAACTAACTTAATCGTCTACACATATACAATACACTAGGCATATATCACAACAAATATAAAATGTACATCGGCCCTTGCCTCGGTTAATTGACATATTACGGCGTGGGTCCCACAGTACGGGTTGTTGAGCCTGTTTAAAGACTTAAACACGGTTAGAGATTTTGGGCCGTTACACAGGTTATTCAACCGATGCCTGTTTCTCATTCAGCTCCTCCACCAGCAAATGGCAATGCGGCCGGAGAGTTTACCCTCGCCACAAATGGCACATATTAGGATCAGCATGATTTTGGTCCGAAGAGATTTTAGAGTTCCATTAATGGCTTAGAATAGAAATCTAAAAGTGACTACTAAATTATGTCCAACTTCATTTTTCTAAAAATGTGTATTTAAACTTGTTAGCATATGATGGTTATGACTAGTGACTAATGATTATAAATCTATATAATAATATACTTCGTATACTTGTGTATGCTTATATAATCATGATATATACTCTTAATTAGCTTTATAACTTTTTATTTGCGATTTATCAAGCTTTATTAAACTATTATATATCAATAGTTACATTATCGTGCTCAACACGATAGAGCCCGCGAGAATTGATATAATTTATATAATTTATTTTGAGTATTCGAAAAGTACGATACTATTCTATGCACTTTTATTTTTTGCTTGGAAAAAATCTTAATTTAAAACGTTGAAATCAATTTATTACTTCCATTTTATTTTTTGCGATTTTAGTATTCTATTTTTTATAAAGGTTATTGGTTAAAATTTTCTACAATTTATTACTTCCATGTTTATGAATTTAGTTAGAAACTTAATTTCATATAGAAGAAAGAAAAATGCTAGGATGACCTTTTTGGAAAATTAAAAATGTGATTGTTGATGTCCATTCAATACATATCAATTTGTGCACATACAAACATCAATGGGGGTATGAATAGACACCAAAAACCATATGTATATTTCTAGTGTCTCAAAACAGATCATCTTAATATTTTCCTTTGCAAACCATCTCGTCCCAATTAAACTTATTTATATGCATTGTTTGGTTCGTTTTTGTCAACTTATAGTGTGAGCGAAGATAACTCCTAGGAGTTAACTGTGACGGCCCTAACTACTAAACAGGGCACCGCCCGGCCTAATCCTGTAATCAAGCCTTAATCCAACTCGCCTAAGACTTAATTACGTATTAGTCACCATTTCGTTCCTATATTCCTCTAATTCATGTCTTGCTATATATTATCATTTTAATATAGTTTAAAGATTATGAGGAAGCCATGATAATTCAAAATTCATAAGTGTGAAAAACCAAGAAAAGACAGTAGCACAAGCACGTATATATAGAACACTATTCACTCAACCCAATGTACAACCCAAAATGACATAAAAATAATACAACAAAAGTCGAGACATACAAATGAGTGAGGAGAGTCGCCGAACTGTTCAGAGGAAGTCGCCGATCTTCTCCTTCCCCGTCTCGCTGCTGACGGACGGACTACCCACCGTCACAAACTAGACGTTGAGTATAGTGATATTTAAGTACTAACTGGAGAATTTCATGCCACACTTCCAAAATAAACGAATGATATTTAAAAGCATAAAGTAGCGAAATCAATTGCTGAAACAAGAAATGCAAGTAAATACCATAGTTAAAGATGTACAGACAGACACAGGCTAAGTCGAGATGATATATGTCCAGTCGACGGTGAGAACTACCACCTAACCTTTCCCACTACTATATGGAGTTGCGCTCAACATATCTCACATAAATAGCGGAGCTGTGCTCTACGCTTTACAACATCAATCTCAGGCTTGCCGACCACCCCGAGTCCCATAACTCGTATGCCGCGCAAGTGTAGTGGTGAGTGCCGGAACACCGGTAGATAGGGGTGGGCAAACCGCGGTTTGGTGGTGAAAACCACCAAACTGCGACCAAACCGAGGGTTTACGGTTTGGTCATTTTGCAAACCGTAACCAAACCGCGAACCACCAAAACCGCAACCAAACCGAACCGCGGTTTGCGCGGTTTGGTCGGTTTGGTTTCGCGGTTTTCATGTGACCCATTTAAAAAAAAAAAACAAAAAAAAAAGAAAAAAGAAAAGAATGCACATGATTATTGTTAAACCTGAAATCGAACATCAATGACAACTAAGGACTTCAAATTCAATATTTCCTCCACAAGATATGGACTTCACTAAGATGGACAAATCTAGAAACATCAATAAGACTTTTAATTAATACTTATATTAAGAATTGATTTGAAAAAATCCAGTTCAATATTACGATTTCAATACTTTTTCATGCTAAGGAATATTAATCTAAACGTTAGGGACATCATTAGATATGCTCAAAGCCTCAAACAATTATGGTTTGACAAAAAGGGCATACCTGTACCGCCTGTTATCTGCTTCAGCAGTTGAGGTACCGCAATCCCGACAATGGCGACGACGATAGGTGGTGCTCGGTGGCGACGGCGACGGATGTTGGTCTCCCCCAAACCGCGACGGCGAGTAGGCGACAGTGGAAGCGGTGGAGGCGGGACTGGTGAGAGGAGGCGGTGGACGCAACAGTGGCGAGTTGGCGATAGTGGAGGCGGCGAAGGCGGGACCGGCGAACGATGCGTCGCACCGCGGCGATGCGAGGCGGCGGTGCGAAGCGGCGGTGCGAGGCGGCGATGCGATCTGCGGCGGAGACGAGGCGGCGGTGCACGCAGCAGCGGTTCGCGCGGTGGATGGCGACGACGATGGCGATGGCGGCGGCGGTGAGACGGGGAGTGAGGAGGATGAAGGGCGGCGGTGCGGCGGCAGTGAGACGGGCACTCAGCGACGACAGTGAGACTGTGAGAGTGTTCGAGAGAAGAGACAGGGAGTGACGAGTGAGAGAAGAGAGAGACGGCGAGTGACGAGTGAGCAGAAGAGAGAGGAGACGGCGAGTGACGAGTGAGAGAAGAGAGACGACTTTTTTTTTTGGTTGTGTTTTAAGGTTTTGGACTTGTAAAGTTGTAACTTGTAAGTCTTGTATATTGGTTATTTACCAAAATGCCCTCGGTTTGGTGAAACCGCAGTTTTCCAAAATGAAAACCGCGACCAAACCGCGATTCTGCGGTTTTTACGTTTTTTAAACCGCGCCCAAACCGCGAGTTTTAAAAACCAGACCAAACCATGCGGTTTACACGGTTTGGGCAGTTTTTCGAAAACCGCTGCCCACCCCTACCGGTAGACCCATGTCCCCATGAACCGCACATCTCTCGTGCAATGGACACTAGATACTCCCTACTTTAATTTCAAAGACAAATAATTTCAAAATTCTAGGATACCAACATACGTTAGGCTACAAAGCCTAAAGAACATCGAAGACAAGTCCAAGTAAATCCACATTATTCCATTAGCATGTTTTTTATTAATTTTGTTCAAGAATGATATCAAGTGTATGAATCAGAGGCAACGAAACAATTCACAAGACATCATGTCACAATATTCATCCATGAATAAATAAAAGAACAACATGATGTGCGAGTTCAAGTAGCAATGTCTACCAATAGACCAATAAAGCAATAAGAGAATTAAATGAAATATAAATTTCTCACAGTTGTACTTACAATTCACGCGCTTGTCCTAGTCTAACCGATCCCTCGACAATTCAAAATGCGTGCCCAAACGCCTGAGTTCTCCCCCTTAGTTCCCTAACATTCAATAATGTCTCACTTAGGCCAAATCGAAGTCGAGACAAATTGCTAAAAACTTTTTTTTTTTTTTTTTTTTTTTTTTTTTTTTTATCGGCCATTCGGCCCATTTCGCGTTTTTTGAGGTAAAACCCCCGAAAATTGCTCGTCCGAAATTCCAAATATTATATTTTTCCTAGAAATTCATTATTTTCTATTTATTTTGTCAAAATATAATTTTTCGGAATTTTTCCTAATTTGTCTAGCATTTTTTTCCAATTTTCCAGCATTTTTTTTTCTTTTGAGGGTATGAACCGGGCCGAACCGGCCCGGTTCACCCACTCTTCTCCTCTTCTCTTCTTTCTTTTATTTTTCTTTTTGGGCCTGAACCGGGCCGAACCGGTTCAGGACCCTCCTTCTTCCTCTCTCTTTCTCCTTCTTCTTCCTCATTCTCCTCCCGATCGTCTCTTTTTTTTTTTTTTTTTTTTTTTTTAACCGACTTTGGAGATAAAAAAAACATGGGATAAGTTTAGACTTTGGTCTCATTTGACATATATATATATATATATATGATTGGGGTTGGTGTGTTTGGGAGCCACACATCTCAAACCACACACGTATCTCGAGACACATCTTGTGGTCTTCAACACCACACTTGTCCCCCAAGTCACTTGTAAGTGACTCAAAACCTTAACACACTTGCCTCATGATAGAGGAACGCGTGTCTCGATGCACATCCAATGCCTCATCATTTTATTTTTTTCAACTATAGGCCCATTTTTGTTTTTTTGCTATGTGGTGTTTAGGTGGCTACATTAACACCATACATTTCTACAAATTTCGCATTGTATGTAAATAATTAAATCTTACCCCACTGTGCTGCTACCTCGGTCCCACGTCGACACGCGACTCGAGGCACGTCCCCGCTCGTCTTGGTATCTGCATACCCGTAAATGACTTAATAGTTTACACATGTACAATACACTAGGCATACAACACATAAATATAAAAATGTACCTCGGCCCTTGCCTCGGTAAACGAACATATCACGGTGTGGGTCATACAGTACGGGTCGTTGAGCCTGAGTAAAGACAATAACACAGTTAAAAATTTTGGGCCGTTACATTAACTCACAATGTAAGTTCATATTTCACGTTTGGTTCAAGTTTGAACTTACAAGGAAGTTGCTAATTTTAAAAACAGTAAAACATGAGAATTGACATAAAAACCTTCAAACATACTTTTTAAGATAAAAAAGAATGCATAATTATTTTCACCACATGTACTACTATTTATTTAATTACTCATAAATAAAAAAAATGAAGTAAATAACAAACATATAAATTATTTACAAAAATATTAAATAATTTAAATAATTATAAATATTTTATAATTTTCTTGAAACAATATTTTAATAATGAATAATAATAAAAATAATAAAATACAACTAATGATCATTTTAAAAATATTTCTCTTACTTGAAAAATACTTTATTTTTTATAAAAAATATTTTATTTTATGCGTTATTTATTTAATCTTTATATTCATGAATTAATAACGAGCATTTGAGTTGTTCTAAAAAGAATAAAATAAGTTTAAGGTTAAAAAAGAATAAAACATACATATTAAGAGGAGAGATGGATGTGGACAACCAAAAAAAAGTGGGGATTTATGAGGAGCGTTTTGTCGTTATTTTTCAAGGAGATAACTCCTCTAAGAGGTGGGGGAGGTAGCTCACATACTTGGATGTGAGTTGAGAGATAGATCACATGCAAGTTGGCAAATCAAATAAGATTAGTTGCAACTCCCTCCAAATTCAAATTATCTCCCGAGAGTTAACTCGACCTCAAACCAAACATGACCATAGGCTTGGGTACTTGTCCGGGGTTAGGGTCGCGGTTCATTTGGACCGGTGAGTCGTGACCCGGTCCATTTCACCGAACCGCTTTCAACCCTCTTTTTAGTGTTGTTCTCTCGAATCCATTTGCGTCCTCTCTGCCTTGCAGTGAAAGCAAGAGACGAAAGCAGAAAGCGATCTAGGGTTAGGGTTTCGATTTTGATTCAAAAGAGACGATCGAACTCATCAGATTGATCGGCGAAGATGGACGCGAAGCTCACGGAGG
Source organism: Stephania cephalantha (assembly GCA_039657325.1). Classification (NCBI taxonomy): domain Eukaryota; kingdom Viridiplantae; phylum Streptophyta; class Magnoliopsida; order Ranunculales; family Menispermaceae; genus Stephania; species Stephania cephalantha. Next base: position 4,016,868 of record CM077577.1, on the reverse strand, counting down.
TTGCGCAGTTGTTCGAGCGATTCAAAGCGGCTTCGATGAGGAACGATTTCGATTCCGCGACGAATCTCCTCTCTCAGCTTAAGGTTCGCTTCTGAACGATCTCGGTTAGTGATGCCGCGTTCTTTGATGTTGATTGTTCTGATGGTATGATCTTTGTGAGTGATAAAGCTGAGATCTTGAACGCACTTGATGTGTGATTCAAACTTTTGTGGAGCGAGTTCATAGTTTTCGTTTGTTTGGTTGCGTGTTTAGTTAAGATTGAGTTTGGAACTCGTAGACTTGTAGTTTGAGTTTGAATTGGTCCGCCATTAGCCTCTCTCGGTGAATTGTGTTGAATGATCTGTTTATGTCTTTTTCTTACGCACTTTCCAAAGTTAGAGATTTGCGAACTGTTAGTTACAGATTTGTGAAGAAAAGATTTGATTGGAGTCGTTCTATATCGTTTAGTTCTTTGGAATTTGCAATGTGTGTGATCTAGCGACTGCTCCAATTAGAATCCCTTTTTGGTTAACTTGTAAGTTATAACTTGCTACCAACCGTACTGTATACATGCTGGATAGTATAAAGGATGGAGCTTTTTTTGTGCTAGAATTAACCACTACTTTAGATTCTTAGTGGGTTCCTTGTAGGTGTTAGGATTAGAGTCGTTAGACATGGTGCCCACGATCATTCTGCCAATGGTGTAGGTACGAGATTTTAGCTTTTACTTGTAAATCATTCTTTTTTGCTGATTATCTACGTATTAATACTTACCCAATGAATCCTCTTTTCTGAAAGTCTAAAAGCGATAGAAAATTAAGTTTCTTAGTTGGTTACCAATGCCATGGAAAATTAACTCGTTGGGTTTTCTCTTTAGAAGTTTGAATTGTCCCATTTGAATTATCCCTGACTGATTGGTTTTTTTCGTCATATGGATTGTTATCCTATTTTTGTAATACCACGAAATACGATGAATCCTGACCCTCAGAATCACACGCAACCTTCCTTGATGATGCTATGATACTTAATTGAAAGTAATTAAAAAGAGATTTTATCAAGAAAAATAATAATTGAGAAGATAATTAAGGCAAGGGAGGAGAGAAATCAAGAGTGTAAAATTAAGTTTTGCAAGACTGGAGTTGAGATTTAGCAAAACTAATAGAATTGAGGCCTTGTGAATTGTTAGAAAAATATAGGGAAAAGAAAAAAGATCTTTTGGTATTCGTAGATTTAGAAAAAGCATATGATGGTCCCTATAGATGTTATTTGGTGGGTTGAAAGCAAAAAAGTTTAGATACATAACTATTAAGGATATGTATGATGGAGTTAACGAGTATAAAGACATTCGGATGAGCTACAAAAGAATTTTTCATTACGATATGACTACATCAAGGATCGGCTTTAAGCCCATATCTATTTACTTTAGTTATGGATGAACTAACTAGACATATTCAAGAGGATATACCATGGTGTATGCTATTTGCGAGATGATATTGTCTTAGTGGATGAAACTAAAGATGGAATGAATAGGAAATTAGAACTCGGAGGAATACATTAGAATCTAAAGGCTTTAAGTTGAGTAGGACGAAAACCGAATACATGCCTTTGTGAGTTTAGAAACACTAGACATCGAGATGACGGAGTGGTAAAATTAGGGGAAGTAGAAGTTCCTAAGGTAAACCACTTTAGATACCTAGGATCAATCATACAAAATGATGGTAACATTGAGAATGATGTTACACATAGAATTCAAGTGGATGGAAGAAATGACGGAGTGCAACGGGGGTGATTTGTGATCGAAATGTTCCTACTAAGTTAAAAGGAAAATTTCATAGGACCGCAATTAGGCCGGTTATGCTCTATGGAAGTGAATGTTGGGCGGTAAAGCAACAACAATTACATAAAATGAACGTAGCGAAATGAGGATGATTAGGTGGATGTGTAGTAAAACTCGTAAAGATAGAATAAGAAATATAGAAATTCAAAGACAAGTAGGAGTAGCACCAATTGATACAAAGATTAGGGGAGGGCGATTGCGGTGGTTTGGTCACGCAAAGACGGCTTACAAATGCCCCAACTAGAAAATTTGACTCAATAGAAAGCGTAGAAATTCGACGAGGTTGGGAAAGTTTGATCCATGTAGCCGACCTCGGTTAATTTGGGACTCGAGGCTATGTTGTTGTTGTTGTTGTTGTATAAGATGTCCTTAAGGTTTGAAACTTCAATTTCGCCTTGCAATTCATAAAATTTGGAATTGTTCGGGGAAGTGTAATTCGACGAGGGAAGTTGTGCAAAAATCCGATGTATGGAAGTCCATGAAATTTCATTCTAAATGTTAAAACTCAAATATCTCTTTATAGGTGTTAAAATATATAGTTATACAATTGTAATGCATAAGAGTCGCAATACAATTGTTTGAAATAATTATTTTTTAATACAACATGCAATTTACAATCACATGACATTATTTCACAATAGAACATGAAATTAACTAATTACTTCCCTTTTGAGGTGTTAAGGTTTCATTTTAGATAGACTCCAATACATTATGCAAAACTCACTGAAACTTCCACGTAGTCATTGAAGTTTTGCGATTTTTGCCACTTTTTGGTAGGACTTCTCCGAATTATGTCGAATATTTAGGAAATTTTGACATTTTTTTTCAATGCACATGGATTTTTAAAACGATGGATGAGACGACCCTCACTTGAACTAAGGTCGGGTCGATCGGCTCAAACCATTACTCAAGCCCGATACCTGCACCAGGCCCAAATAACAGTCTGGCACGCCTAATTCAACCTGCGGAATAACAAACTAACCATATGAAATAATAAATGTGGAAGTAAAAATCAAAACTAGAATTCCTTATATCATAAGATCAACATGGTAAGAGTTCAACTATCTAAGTAGGTTCAATCATCTCAAATAGCTTCTAATACTCCCAATAAGCTTCTAAATAGTGCAAAATAAATAAGGAGGGTTTCAAACTACCCAAATTATCTACTTTGAGTTACAACCCAAGTTTATTGTTCTCAAAATCAAATAAATAAATAATAGGAACGTGCAACTTCTCACAAAGTAAGGAAAGACTTCAAGCAGGTGCCTTTCCCTTGTCACGAGCTAAAGCGGATGTGGACGCACCTGGAGAATAAGTGGGGTGAGCTAAAGAACCAACGGTGCTCAATAAGAGAGAAGACTCGCTCAAACATTAAATACGCAAGTACTACTTACTAATTATGCGAAATCTAACATGAAGTTCAAAAACTAAATCTCAGACATTAAGTAGAAAGCACGTAGGTATTGATCAAATTCAAGTTCAAGCATGTAGATAAGATATAAAAGCCTGTAGAAACATGAGAGCATTGTTCATCTTCACAAATAAGGAAAGAGTCATGCATTCATAGCTTCTAAAACGAGTTTCAAGGATCATTTAAAGCATAATAGAATTCAAATCATTCATGCAAGGGGTCCACAAGAGATATACCATAAGAGATAATAATAAGTATAAGTCATTGGTCCATTCAATGCATGCTAGGTATTGGTAGGAATCCGATGATCGAATCCCTCACGTTTGATTTGATGCAAACCATTATTGGATGCAATGGCCGTTACGTCCTCCAACTAGTAGCATCATAACAAAGTGAGTTCATCCAAAGCCGCCACCGATACATGTCCCTCCATCACCAAGTTACACGAGCAGGAACTCCAACTCTTACACTTATGTGACACATTTATGCATTCAATTAGGCAAGTAAAAACCCTCGGTGGCGAATTCCACAAACATCCTGGGGCATTAACTAGTAAGCCCTCGGTGGCACCACAAACATCTTGGGGCATTTAAATATGATAACTTGCTAACTGGGCCCTCGGTGGGAACTCCACAAACATCCTGGGGCAATAAATGACATAAATGGGGAACCAAATGCATTCACATTCCATAGATTTGGAGATTCAAACCAATACCCCGATGCAACCCTTAACCCAAGTCTTTCATTCAAAGCATGATACTTAAATATCTAATAGCAAATCATACTTAATGCGTGAGCGAAGCTCCCCACTTACCTTGACTCTGAGCGACGCCTAAAACAACTCCTGGAACGTTCGGGGCCGATGCGAACCTTCGCGCGACACTATACAACCATAATACATCTTATCAATACATGCTTTAATTTAAATTAACTAAGTCTTCCATTTATTGGTCTTTGGGATCCATTAGTATGGGTCCCGCGGGTCGCCCGATGCGAGGGTCGAGGGGTGAGACGCGATCGATCTCCCTCGGGACGTGTTGGCGCCCCGTTCGAAAGCAATTACTTTGCTTTTATTTTGTTATATATATTATTTTTATTTATTTATTTATTCGTTTTTATATATATTTATTTATTTTTTATTTATTATCTTTTTATATTTATTTTATTATTTTCTTTTTAGAGTTGACCGGTCAACTGTCAACCGGGGGTCAAACGCCCCGTTTATAATCTCCACCAGGGAGGGGGATTTGGCCGCCGGCAGGAGGGAGGCCCAACGCCGGCCGGCGCTGGGTACCCTCGGCCTGGCGGCGTGCCATGGTGGGGTGGGGGTCGTCACAATGGCTAGCGTGACCCTCTGGAGGGGTGATTAAATTTAGGGGTGGTCGGACCGTATTTTTGTAAAACATACGGCTCCCCGTTTTGTCCGATTTTTATTTTTAAATATGATTAAATATTTTATTTATCAATTATTTTTTAAAAAAAAACCTCAAGCGCAACAAGTCACCTAACATTCTCCTTCACCCCTTCTTCTCTACATTAATGCCTTGCAATCCTTGTGTCTACCACAATGTATGGAAGTAAACATTGGGGTAAACACCCTCTACTTTGATTCCTTGTGTCTACCACAATGTGTGGAAGTAAACATTGGGGTAAACACCCTCTACTTTGATTCCCCGCCACATAGACATTCACAATCCATGGTTCCATTGGAGAGCTCTTTTCGGGTTGAATGTCCATTGTGTCCTAGGTGGATCCATTCCCCAATCCATGGTACCATTGGTGATGCTCTTAGGGCCATAAAGACTTCAAATACATTCATTAATATTGGCACCAAACGCAGCTGTAGGAGACAAGAAAGCACTTTTTTCATGACCTTGACTGAGATCATTGGTGAATGGTGATATGTTTCTTCCTTTGTATAGGCAGTCTGGGTCCCCTTGGTAACATTGTTCTGTAATCATAGGTAGAAGTTTATTGGGATGAACTTATTTTAGTATCAAGATTCTATATCGATCCAATCTACAAATCATGGTGAAAATACACAAAAACCTACATTATTTATGTTTGTCGTATAAGTGAATTTAATTTGTCGTTATAGTCACTATTCACTAATCCACTGACAATGATAAGTTAGAAAAAGCATTATTCATACTTTTTTTTTCAGGTGGCTTAGAAAGAGTGGCGGCCATTGATAGTATCATTATTATAATGATGTTACACTATAATATGTCCTATTCTGAGGTACCAAGGAGTTATGATTTCATCTGCTACTCGTTCCATGAATATATTTTAGGCTTCAAAATGATGACTTGCTTTGTTGCACATATTGTCCCATTAAGTGCAACTTAGATTTATGTTTTTGCTAGTGGTGCTCATATTTTCCTATTTAGTGCAACTTTGATTTGTGTTGTTCGAGTTGTTTGATTAAGTGCCGCGTTGATTCATATAATGATATTTATATGTTTTAGTTGTTTTTGATTATTATAGACTATATTTTTCTGACTTGTGTTGCTTACCATGAATTGGACTGAAGTTTTGTGCATGAATGGCTGTAATAGTAAAACTTATATAGAAGGATAAACGAAGATCTATAGATGTAGTGTATATATTGCCCCTTCAAAATGGAGTTTCCAGGTGTGCATTTTGAGCTTTTTTTTTTTACTATTGAGAAATTAGCATATGCTTAGTTAATGATTTGGTGATGTTGAGATAGATAATTGTTTAAAGAAATTTATGGAACCGTTAGGGTTCCTAAAATAGATTTTAATATGACACTTTGAAGACTGCTTTATTGAGCAAAATCAGGGGTAAAGAAGTGTAGATTTGTATGATCTTTATTTTTTAGTTTTGAATCATATAGGGATCGATTCTTGATTAGAGTTAGACACAATGGGTTCCTAAATGTGTAATTTTCAACCAGGTTCTAGGGGTTGCTTTAGTTTTTGAATTTTTATTATGCTAATATACTTTGATTTCATAGGATGAATAATCTTTGCCTCTCGAGAAGCAGTTTGATGCGCTTTTGATTTGTAAATCGCTGGAAATTAAATAATTAGGAATTCCATTTACACATGACTTCCAAAAAAGAAAAGTCAGATGAAAAAGCACATACTAAACATCATATCAAGATTTCTCCCTGACCTCTCAAGACCTCCTACTGCTTAATTTGGCGTACACCCAATAACGTATAGTACGATAGAATACTCCTCCCCTTCTAAAAGCCGAAGAAGATACCTTAAAATAATACGAGTAATCCTAAAATGAAATAAATGTAAGATTGGAATTATAAGTGTGATGCCTCCAAGTGTATATATAGGCACCTATTATGAATATGGAAACAAACAACAACAACAACAACAACAACAACAACAACAACAACATAGCCTCAGTCCCAAATTGAAAGGAAAAAGATTCATTGCCACATTGCTCACCTTAGCACAAAACAGCAACAATAAATCAGATCGCCAATGCAATGGAAGTGTTTTTGGTCTATTATAGCAACAACTGTGTTCTTTACAATGACAAAATGACATTGATTTCCTACTACCTTAATAGGTCTTTCAATTTATACAAATGTTGAATAAAAAGCAGTCAATCGCTTTTTCTTATTCACATGTCCGACAAACTCATCATTTAATAGGTTTTTTCCTTAAAAACCATCTATGTAAATCATGGTGCCTCAAATGCCTCTAAGCTTCTTCACCAATCTATGAATAAATACTAGTTGCATAGTACCTGAGCATCAAATAGCATGGAAGTGACTCCATGCAGCATAGATTTTACCGAATGTTGTAACTGCTATAATTAGCTTTACTTTAGTTGTGATTCTTGTGAACCTTAAATAACTTGGCTCATGGTTGTTGAAGTCATGAATGCTAAATGTGTTGTTCAGGGTTTTAATACTGTGATCTTATCTGCAAATGTGAAAATGGCCCCTAAAATGATTATGTGAACGTAACTTGTTTCTTTCTTGCAGGTATTGTTGACTGAATTTAAAAGCCTTCCACCATTGTTTGAGGAATCACCAAATGCTATTCAGGAACTAACAATCGCAAGTAAGGACCTCTTTTCTTGGTTGTGGGTGGGGGGGGATTCTTTTTTTTTTTTTTTTTTTTTTTGGTTTTACTTATGCGTATCTTTTAAAATTTGTTTTCAGGAGACATTTATGAGCATGCTGTTGTCCTCAGTGTGAAGACTGAAGATCAAGATGCCTTTGAGCGAGATTTTTTCCAGTTGAAGCCCTACTATACAGACACAGGGTGGGTGGTTATGATACCTTAAGCTGCTAATTTAATGTTTAGTCCTGCAAATACATTTTTGCTATCTTCAGATTTGTTTTTATTCTCATCCTATTCCTTCCTTAATTTTGTTTCATAGCCGCCTTTTCATTTAACTGATTATCATTAGTGTAATTTTCAGTTCCCGCCTCCCACCCTCTCCTCAGGAGTATCCAATCTTGGGCCTTAACCTTCTGAGGCTCCTTGTGCAAAATAGGATAGCAGAATTCCACACTGAGCTGGAACTGCTTTCATCCTCTGCTCTTGAAAATCCATGCATCAAGCATGCAGTGGAATTGGAACAATCCTTTATGGAAGGGGCTTACAACCGTGTACTGAGTGCCAGGCGAACAGTGCCACATGAGACTTACGTTTATTTCATGGATCTTTTAGCAAAGACAGTGAGGTAAGTGGGTTTTTTTTTTTTTTTTTTTTTTTTTTTTGTTTTTTTTTTTTTTTTTTTGACAAAACTTAAGTCATGGTCTCAGATTGTCAAATTTATTTAGATCTTAGACTGGAAAATAGTGGAGTAATCTGTTGGGTCTTAATTGGTGATCAATCAATTTTTAGGATAAATTATTAGATATTGGCACTTTTACTAATCTCTATTTTGTGGATTATACAATGTGGGAACGGTATCTTGACAAATGGACACGGTGATAACCTTTTGCAAGTTCTGGTTTGCTGTTGCTCTCAGTAGGAAAAGTGGATTTTTTAATCATTTTTATCTCATTTGGAAGTTTGTCTTTTCACTTTATCCTTCTGTTAAGGGCTTCCCTCCCGAGATATGTTTATGTGCTAAATGGTTGAGGGGATCATATTGGGTATCAGTTAGATACCTTTCACTGAGATGTTCGACTTCCTATGTTTCATCACTCCTAATGTACTGCTTTGCAGAGATGAAATTGCCGGATGTAGTGAAAAGGCGTATGACTATCTTTCAATTAACGACGCTCGTCAAATGTTGATGTTCTCCACTGACAAAGAATTGTATGAATATATTTCTGAGGTAATTAATTCTCCTATCTATCAAAGTTGCCACTATTTGTTTCTTGTTTCTTATTGTAAACTTGGCCACTTAAATATATCAATGAAAAGAAGCCGGTTTTAAAAAAAACCCTCAAACCAACTCACTTCGCTATAGGTGCCAAAAGCATTTTAGCTAAACAAAACCAACCTCTTTTTGAGCATGAAGTTCTACTATGAAGCAAAAGAACTAAGAATGACTAATATAGCACCTTGACAATCCAAGTGGTTGCTCCTCACTTGTTTAAACTAGAATACTAGTCTTCAAGTCTTCTTTTGTTCCTTTCTCCCACAAATATCCAACACAAAGATGAAGGATTTAGAAAAAAATATATATGATAGGGTTCTTAGAGATGTTATTTGGTGGGTTCTAGAAAGAAGAGGAGTGCATACTAGATACATACACTATTAAAGATATGTACGAAGGAGTAGTAACAAGTATAAAGACATTTGGAGGAACTACACAAGAGTTTCCGATTACAATAGGACTACATCAAAGATTAGCTTTAAGCTCCTTATCTTTTTACTTTAATTATGTGTGAACTAGCTAGGCATATTCAAAAGGATATACCATGGGGTATGTTATTTGCAGATGATATTATTCTAGTGGATGAAAGTCACGAAGCTAGAGATGGTGTGAATAGGAAATTAGAACTTTGAAAAATACATTAGAATTTAAAGGGTTTAAGTTGAGTAGGACGAACACCGAATGCATGGATTGTGAGTTTCGAAATACTAGACATCATGATGATGGAGTGGTACCAACCACTTGGTTGGCTCAATGGTTTGGTATGAGGTTTGAGAGTAAGAGGTCATGGGTTCGAACCTCGGTGGGGGCAAGTTGTTTCTTTCTTATAAAAAAAGATGAAGTGGTAAAATTAAGGGAAGTAGAAGCTTCTAAGGTGAACCACTTTAAATATTTAGGATCAGTCATACAAAATGATGGTAATATTGAGAATGAAACTTGGGAGTAGGGGATCAATATCACAAGTGGAGCTTAGTGAGGCAGTTGAAGGTATTGGAGTGTAGTGTGGGTTGAGTCAGGTATGAAGTGTGGGTCTTGAGAAGTACAAGTGGGAGGTATATATCAGTTGTGCTTGTGGTACTGTTGAGGGATTTCGAATTGTAATTTGTTGTGAGACATTTGTCTTGGTGAGAAGAGCTAGTCTCTATCTCTGGTGAGGAATCGAGAGAGTCTCTCTCCCTCTCTTTGGTCTATATTTCCAGTTTGTTTTCATCTCTTTGTTCATCAATAAACCCTTTTTGAGGCTTTGCCCTTACTTGCTCTCTACTCTCTAGCTAGCACTCTATTAGACCGCAATCAGACCAGCTATGCTTTATGGAAGTGAATGTTGGGCGGTAAAGAAACAACGAGTACATAAAATGAACATAGCGGAAATGATGATCTTTAGGTGGATGTGTGATAAAACTCGTAAAGATAGATTAAGAAATACAAAATTCAAAGAAAAATAAGAGTAACACCAATTGACACAAAGATTAGAGAAGGGTGACCGCGATGGTTTGAACATTCCCAACGACGACCTACAAATGCCCCACTAAAAAACTTGACTCAGTTGAAACTGAAGAAATTCGACGATGTAGGGGTAGACCGAAGCTAACTTGGGACACATTGATTAGGTGAGATTCAAATGATCTAGAAAGCTTACTATTAATTGCATTAAATCGAGCGCATGGAAGAAGTTTGATCCATGTAGCCGACCCCAACTAATTTGGGATTGAGACTATGTTGTTGTTTAACATTTAAAATGTTAAACCTCCTCCCAAGTTGTATTTGGATGTCCTCGCAAATTTTGGTTGCAGGGGGTTTCTTCTAGTTAGGTTGCTGCATGGTATTGCAAGGTTATAATATATGAAAAGTTGGTTTTTGTTTGTATATTGGAGATTTCCATAGTATGCAAGCTGGATATTCTCAAAGAGAATCACTTATTCAATTCACCCAACAACTCCCTAGTTGAAGTAGAAGCTAGAAGAGTGCTCTTGACAATCCAATTCACCTAACGGCTCCCTCCATAGACAACTTGCAAAATCAAAATATGGGGAAAAATGTGGGTAACTGATTCCGAACTCCTGTGCAAAGCACACCAACTTGAGCGTAATTCATGATATGGTTGTGTCATTTGAAGTAAATCACACAAGGGTTATTTCTCTTAAATATGGCAAGGAAGACAAGTGCCTTCATCCATGGGGAATAGGGGATTTGCTTACACTGTTGTTATTATGAAGGATGGGATGAGAAATATCCAATTTCCAAATGCTGGTAAGACAATTTATGGTGGGACAAACAATGAGCGTTGCAAACTAGCATTTGCTAGAGGCTTTAGTTCTATTTCTACCTGTTTCAAGTAGTCTCAACTCTCGACAATTCACCTTATGTGCTAGATATACTAGTTCTACAGTTCTACCTCGTTTCAAGCTTAGTAACCTTGACTACTAAAAATATATCAATGAAAATAATCTAGTTTAACTTTTGTGGTAAATTTATGTGTTTACTCACCTTTTGTTTCTTTATGATGTCATCATTGCCTCATTAGTTGACGTTGCAAGCATTTTTCATTATCTTTATCTATATAATCTTGCATCAGCTCTTATAACAATGTTTATGCTTATCTTGTTTATCAACTTTACACTTTACATTGAGGGATTTGCTAATTTATATTTGTCTGGAAGGTCTGTGAGTAGGAACAATGTCCAAAGAGTTCAAAGAAAAAAATCCACTTTCATGTTGCTTAAAATAAATGGATCCATTTTTTCCTTGTTTGTATTTGAATGTATGATTGGGGGGGAATGATGTGGCGAGTCAATTTCTCGCTACAAAGAAAATGATAGATTTTTCTAGCAATTCGTTGATTCCATGAATACCGAATTGAAGAAGCACATTTCTAACTTGTGATCGAACACACAAAGTTCAAAAAACCAAAACACACAAAGAGATACTCTCTCTTAAAACTCAATTTTCATTAATCAATAAACCATAATCAATCACCTTTTAACAAATGATCAAGCCTCTTTATATATATTAGGCATAATTAAGTTAACACATTATTTGACTCCAAGTAGAATTCCTACTCTAATCATGACTTCAAATTTAACTAAAACTATATGTAATCTATCTCTAATAAATAAGAAATTCTAATCTAACACAAACTCTAACAATCTTATCTAATAAATAAGAAATCCTAATCTAACACAAATTCTTATTTGCATCATTCTCTCCCGGTTGAGAAAAATTTGTCCCCGAATTTAATGCATGAATCATTCTCCCGCGCATGACCTCTATGGTCTTCATCTTCATCATGCTCCCCAGGTTAGAAAAAATTCATCCTCGAGTTTTAGTCTTCTCCCTTGTCTTGTGGGCTTCAATGACAAAATCTTCAAAAATAGCCAACTCTTCCCCAAACACAATTTCGATGCATTTATCCTCACTTGATGAAACAAGTATCTTTGAAACATTGCTTGAAACTTCAACTGACAAATCAAAGTTGTCACCGAACACACTATGGTGAGGGTTTTGTAGAACTTCCTCAACTAACTCGTCATCCGTAATGTTAGTCAACGAACAAAAGTGCTTTATCATCGCGAACTTCACTTTTGCCTCCACAACTTCAACCGGGTAGTTGTCTCCACACTTTTCGACTACCGCATCACCAACTACCTCTTCAAGTATCTGAGAGCTTTTAGAATGGAAAATCACCTCGATGACAAAGCCATCGTTTCCAAAGACTAGCTTGTCTTCAATGAAGTGTCCATCACCGTCAAGCTTTGGTGCCTCGTCAAAGTTGTCGGAGTCCTCGAAGATCAGTTCTACTTTGCCGTCACCGTAAAGAAAAAGAACTCATCTTCTTTCTCGGATACAAATTCCTCCTCGTTGGAATATTCCTCTCCTAGTTCCTCATTTGACTCAACCTCATCGGTAGGGGTGTGCACGGGCGGCTCGGGCTAGCTCGAGACCTTAAAGCCTGGCTCGCCTTACTGTCGTGCTGCCCTTTTATGGGTCCGTCAGAGGCCCGACCACTCATTTTCAGGCCTCTTGCCCGCCCTTGTCCAATAATCGGGCGGGCTAAAGCCCAAAAACATTTTTATGCATAAAATGAGATATGAGCTCCTGGTCAATGTCACCTTGCTTCTTTTTTTTTGAGATTTAGGAGGCATTTTGACAGATGAAGCTTGGAGGCGTTGTTCATAAGAGAAAAAAAAAAGATTTATTGAAAGAACTCACACACACAAGCATCGCACAAAATAAAAAAAAGGTCAAAAGGTTGAGAATCAGAGATTGCATAGATGCCTAAATAACCACATGCACATAAGCATCAATCTCTTGCAGCATATTAGTCCCAACTTGTGAGAAGAAACGAGGAAAGTGAGGTGTTTGAGACTTTGAGTTGCAGTTGAGAGCCTTAGAACTTAGAGAGAGGGAAGGAAGAAGGGAAGGTGAAGTGTGGTGAGGCTGGGACTCCAACGTTGGCATCAATGATAAACGAATAGGAGGCATCGAAGACTAAAAAGAAGTTGTTGGTGTGGGAGCGTAGTGGGGTTGAGATTTGGGTTTTTTTGGTTTTGTAACAATAGTAGAGTCGGGTCGGGCGCCCGAAACCCAGGGGTCGAATACCGTTCTTAACCTGTATACATATCGGGCTATCGGGCTGTGGCCCGACTCTTGCCCGTATTGGATCTGGGCCCGACCCAAAATGCAAACGGGCTTGGAGGGCCGAGTGGGCCTATCGGGCCGTCGGTATTATGCACACTCCTACTCATCGGTAGGCACTTCGTACTCAAACCACTGTTGACGTCGTTGACGAGGTTGTTGCGGCTGCCTCTGCTGCGGAAACTGTTGCACTTGAAGTGATAAATTTTCAACTAAAGTTATTAGTTGATCCATCCTTCGATCGACATGTGTTGTATTATCTCTTGTAGGAACCTCATCTACAAGGTCTTCACGTTGGGCTTATCTTTTCGGCGGCATTGCGGAAGACTATAGGACCTTGACGCTCTGATAGCAACTAATGTAGCGAGGAATTTACCCAATTGCTCGCTACAAAGAAAATGATAGATTTTTCTAGCAATTCATTGATTCCACGAATACCGAATTGAAGAAACATGTTTCTAACTTGTGATCGAACACACTAAGTTTAAGAAACCAAAACACACAAAGAGATACTCTCTCTCAAAACCCAATTTTCATTAATCAATAAACCATAATCAATCACCTTTTAACAAACGATCAAACCTTTATATATATTAGGCCTAATTAAGTAAACATATTATTTGACTCCAAGTAAAATTCCTATTCTAATCATGACTTCTGACTTAACTACAACTCTATGTAATCTATCTCTAATAAATAAGAAATCTTAATCTAACACAAACTCTAACAATCTTATCTAATAAATAAGAAATCGTAATCTAACACAGATTCTTATTTGCATCAGAGAATCTCCATATTACTGTTGATTGTTTCTTGTTGATTACTTTAGAAATAATGCTTGATGATTAAGTTCGTACATGCTGCTTGCTCAAAACTCATTTGCAATTCCATGCAAGACATTTTAGGATACATTTTCAATTGGAAAAAGGGTAATGCTAGAAATATAATGGTCTTTGTTTCTTTGCAAATGCAGGATCATCCGGAGTGGGAAGTGAAGAATGGGTCAGTGTTCTTCCAGAAGGTGAAAGAATCGGCGCCTTCAAAGGAAATACCATCTCTGCAACTCATCAATCAGACCCTGAGTTATGCCAGAGAGTTGGAGCGGATTGTGTAGAATGCATGGCCATCATATTATTCACTTTTGCTATGTGATTTTATTGCTTTAGTGAATTAGTTCCTGTTCTATGCTAAAACAATGGAAGCAGATTATAGAAAAGCTGCTTCAACCGGGGGTAAATGTACTTCTAAAAACATTTTTGAGCTAATTCATGTCTTACACAAGCTTGACATTTGACATTTCAAGATTGCATGTTGTCATTAGTTGTTTTCCTAATGGGTTTAATCAATTATGTTTATGCCTTGTGCACCTTGTGTTTGAGTTTGACAAATCTGATGGCTTAAGTTGTCCCATCAAAAACTTGAGGGTAATATTGCTGTTCAACTTGAGCAGTTGTGGATTCTGATTGAAAAAGTAAGAGTTGGAATGTGGTCTCCATTTGCTGAACACTAATATATAACAATGTCTCATTAAGTTTAATGGGATCCACCATTTAATGACTCGTTTCGGTGTCGGCAGCTTCAAAAGTCAATTATCGGTATAATCCTCCATGTGAACTTGTATGACTTGCAGACTTGCAGTGAAGGTGGGGGGGACCCATCATGTTAAGCTGAAAGAGGTGTCCCAGCATATCAACAAAAAGAAGGAAAAAAGATGTGTACAAGACTACAAGGTTCTTCTCTAAGTTCCCTTTTTATTCCTCTTAATGATGAATGATTTATGATAACTTATATTTATGCATATGGTCATGTGATGTTGAATGCTTGAGAAAAAAAAAAAAAGAAGCTAGTGCAGGTAAGATGTGACACAGCAAAAGCATTTGAGGTCAGTGAGTGGTCTTGGAAAAGCTCTACCTCCCTATACTGGAAGAGTGGCCATCCCTTTCCTTTCATTTCTCCTTGTACCCTCCAGCTCTAACACATTAATGTGAGGGTGGTTGGCTTTGATCCTGCTTCCAGGTAATGTCACTCAAAAAGCTCTTTCTCTCTGATGTGTTGAAATTGGATGATGATAACAAAGATCATGGTTATAGACCAAATCAGTTAGACTTTTAAAACCACTTTGATGATTCACAGCTAATTTTGATTAAGATGGCTGTAGATAATGCAGTTCTTGCTTTATAGTTATTTGTTATACACCCTGTAATGGTGTTTTATGAGGTTAGGAACTACTTTTCATGTAAAATCAAACATGGGTCCTCTTGCCTACTCATTTAACTATATCTGAACTCTTTTGTTTTTACATTCACAGTAGGTGACTGAACAAATAAACAAAATCCCTTTAAGGTGGGTACAGTCTATAGCTGCATTTGGCAGCTTCTGTGTTTAAGTGTAGGGACCAATGTCATGTAACTGTGGCTTCTGTCAGCAAATCTTTATTGCTCTTTAGTAACAGTGTTATGGCCTGAAAATCTACATAACATGTGAAGTGGGTTTCTTATGTTATGCTCCTTCCTTTAAAGATACCTCTCCAGCAAAAACTGTCAACTGCATTTGGTTAGATTTCTACTTTCCAAAGGCAATTTGCCTTATCTGTAGATTTTTCATGTCAGGAGAAGAGTTGCTCTGACCACAACTAGTTTTTTGACTTTGACTTTGAGTGTTGCAGTGGCTGTTGTGTATGAGCCTTACTTTCTATTTATATTCATTTACTTGTGACTTGCTTTTGACTTAAGCACCTCCGCATGGACATAATCTTTGAAGTAGGTTAAGTTGATAGCACATTATCAAGTGCAGCGGTGTGACCAATCAGACTGCCATCATGCAATGATTGAGAGTTACTAAATATTCACGTATGTTTCTTAGAAGTCATAATTTTTGAAATTTTTAACTTTTCGAGACATTTTTTGGAGGGTGGTGTGTATATCATGTAAAATAGTCAAGAATAATTCAAAACAACCTGCACATAGACACAGTCTCTCAAGTAGTTTAAGGTGAAAGCAGACTATCGAGTGCGTTAAGTTGAATGGTGTGACCAATCATTTGCCTTGGTGTAATGGTTGAGAGTCTCGAGACCTATTAGTTGTTCATTTAAGCTTCTTAGAGTTTACAAGTTCGAATCTTCTTACTTTTCAAGGCATATTTTGATGAGGCGGGGCGTGTCTTTTGTAGATTAGTCAGAGATAATTTTAAACACTGCAATATCAGAAAAATAAAAATAAAAATAAATAAATAACAAAACAAAAAAGTTGAGTAGGGTAAAAAAATTTGATCTATATAGCATTATTATAGCGGATCTCGCAATTAATTCGTGATTGAGGATTTGTTGATGTTGTTCTCCATTGATTATTTTGTTGAATAAAGTCGTTATTAGTGGCTTTCAAGTCTGAAATAGAAATTGAAGCTTGGCCATTAAGTAGGAGCATGTGTTTTTCAGGGTAGATCAAGTGGGTTTGTCAAGCAATGATATTGAAAATGATTAGTCTTAATTGGGTTTCAGGTTTGACTCTGAACTATACATTCTGAACCCAAACAAGTGTCCCTTTTAATGTTTTTGATTCAAATCTGAATGAAACTCTGCTGGGTTTTTGACTAAGCTGTGTTTTTAAGACTGGACTAGAAAAGTAGAAACTGTAGAATTCCATTAAGACTGTTAAGACATTTTACAATTTCTTGTTAATATCTGCTTTGTTGTTACATTAATCTTGTATTGTCAAGAAGGTGCTTCGGCTGCTTCTCTCTGACCTTTCGAATCAAACTGTTTTTATATTTGTTTTGAGACGCCATTACCAACAAAAACATTGGCCTCATAGAATTACTCCTCTCCAACGTTATCTCCATGTGTGCAAATAGCATATTCTCTAATTGAGATGGAGGATGCTAGGGTGACCCTTTTTGGGACATCGGGAATGAACATTCGGTTGTTCATGTCCATTCAATACACATTAATTTTTGTGTGAACAAATATTGATGTAGAAATGAATGGACATGAACAACCTAGTGTTCATTTCGAGTATCTCGAATTGGATCATCCTATTATTTTTCATTTGAGATAGACACTCGATTTTTATTTGGTCAACATACTTTCTGTTGTAAATTAAGTTGTAAGCCAACTAGAACTTGTAGAGGATTTGCTAGAGATTTAAGCATGTAATGCATAAACTAAGAAGTACTAAAATAAGTAGAGAAAAGAGCTAGAGTTGAGAAATGTAAATATTTCCAATGATTTTCATTGCAACATTGGTGTGTTCTTTACAAGTGAAGGAACCACCTTTTATAAGTCTTTAATTATGATGAGAATGAGTACTTGCACAAAGTGTGCAAGTTACACCAAAATCTCATATCATACAAGACAATACATGGACCAGTGATTTTACATTGGAGATGAATATAAATTATATGGAGTGTACAAGTTACATTCAATGTGAAAGTCATGATTGATGTTACAATTCAATGTGAGAGCCATGTTTGATAATGTCATCATTCAATAAGCTTAGTTAAAGAGTCATTCAATGGAGTTTTTACTTGAATAATATAATTAAGGAAAATAATTACCAAAAAAACATATCTTTTGAAATAATTCCCAATATAACACATTTAGCGCCATGTCGGCGCCATGTGGCGCCTAAGGTGTCGAAACGAAGTCGTGACCCGGGGTCGCGATTTCTCGACATGAGGAAGTCGTGACCCAGGGTCACGACCTCCATACAAATGGAAGTCGTGACCCGGGTCACGACTCTGTAGAAATGGAAGTCGTGACCCAGGGTCACGACTACCAAGCCACTTTAAACCACCCAAAACCCTCGTCCCCGTTTGCTTTTCTTCCCCATCGCTCTCGCTCACCGAGATCTGCGATCCGACCGTCCCGCCCGCGTCCCCGCCTCCTCTCGCGTCCCCGCCTCCCTCGTCGCCGTCCTCGCCAAGGTGCGCCTCCACCGTCCTCGCGCAGTGTCGTTGATCGCCCGTCCTCGCTCCACCGTCCCCGCCGGCGTTCTCGCCGTTGTCCCCGCCTCCCCGCCGTCGTCCTCGCTCTCCCCGCCGCGTCCTCGCCTCCTTCCGGCGGCCCCCGCCTCCTCGCGCCGTCCTCGCCTCCCCGCCTCCACCGTCCCTACTTCCCTCGTCGCCCTCCCACCCGCCGTCCCTCGCTCCCCTCGCCTCCTTGTCCCTCGCTGCTCGTTCGTCGCGAGCCCTCGCAGTCCTCGCCGATCACTACTCAATTTCCCGCCGTATAATTTTTTTTTAGTATCAAATTATTTTTTTTTATAGTTATTGCTTATGTATGATAGTTGATATTCGCGCCTTTTCATATGATGGCACCCTATCTAGATATGTTTTCACCCTCATTAACTCAATGTACATACCATGACCATAAAATCCATAGATGTTTTGTATTTTTTCCCATGAACCGTTGCCCTAAATGTTGAGGGTGTTATTGAGGTTGAGTTTGCATGTAAATACTTAGAAATTAGGTTACAATTGCAGCGACAACCAATTCTAATTTAGTCTTGAATTAGTTGAAGTCTAAGTGCATGGATTGAACAATGATAATGTAAATTGAAAGTAAATATGCAATAAATAAAAAAATGTGATGATTTGAAATAAGTTTTGGCGTGACTTTTAGGTATTAAGGATAATTTTAGTTGGAATGCTAGGAATTGCGCAAGACGACATGTATAGCGCTTACATTTTTGTTTGTGGCATGTTCCGTGGTATTGATTGATATGGTATGGTTATGTATCTTCACTTATTTTCTTTCCTCATTTCTATGACCTTTCGATCTATTTCCATTAAATTTGTTTATGCACCTTCTTGTCATAATAGCCTATGTATTAGCGTATTTATGCCCATGGTACGTTCGTGACTACATGTATGTTCATGCATTCTTTAGTTCACTGTTATGACCATCTAGTTTAGTTTAGAGTCGCCTAAAACCTTGTTGAGTGACTTTGGTTATGGATGAGTTAAAAATATCAACTAATTGTTCCCATTAGTTATGTATTTTTATTTTGGACCTTCCATTGGACAAAGTCGGAATTGTTTACTTTGGGGATGGATCCTTCTTTAACTTTACTCAGTAATCGTTTTTAGTATGAACCACTACACTTTTAAAAATGTTGATATTGTTGCATTCACTTCTATTGATCATGCTTTGTATTCTACATATATAGATTCAATAATGGCTGATCGAAGAGTAAGTTTGTTGTGCTATATGAATGGGGACATGGTCGATGGACCATCAGAATTTCATACACTAAACCGCCCGTTCGACATCTTAGAGCGAACATGGGTTTAGTGGTACGAGGAATTTATGAGTTTTGTCTATAATTCTTTGGAGATAGACAATGAAAAGATGATATTGACCATCACATATCGATATCCGGCGTACATTGGTAGTGGTACGCCAACTACGTCCTGTGCGAATAGATGATGAGGCGAGTCTCAAAGATGTTTGGGAGATTGTGGCGAATTACCACCACCAAAATGCATGGAGCTTTATATCGATTTGAGAACGAGAGATTCGTATAATAGTACAACCGTAATATGGCGTTACGTTTCGTGGCCGGGACCTAGCACTCAACCAAATATGGAGCAGAGTCATTGTGCATCGCCCTTGATGAGTGCAAATCCCGAGATGGACGAGGATCCTCGTTCCCTGTGATGAGTTGAACAAGAGTGAAGACGGAGACTATTGCGGTAGTGACGAAGGTACTAGTGAAGAGAGTAGCGATGATGATACGATGATGAAGGGGTTGATGCTCATCATGTTGATGATGCCATGATTCGATACACATTAAATCGAGTCATTGCCGATGATGGCTCATTATCTTGTCCTCCAATTTCGAGCGAGGTTGGGAACGATGAATTTTTCGACGAAGAGGCCGCCTGGAATCGAGGGTTCGCCCGTTGGTGTACGTGAATTTGTCGTACCTTCTCCCCGCATTTATGGAATTGAGTAGTGAGGCATTGCAACCCCTCAATGAGAATGCTATGATCCCTTTAAGGTCTTTATGGAATGAGGGAGCAGAATTTCAAAAGGGCATGCGGTTCATGTGTAAAGTAGATATCCAAAGATGCCGTGAAGTTGTATAGCATCAAAGAACACAAAGCGATTTGTGGTGACTCATTCTACACCTAATGTATGGATTGTTCGATGTAAGAAATATGTAGATGGTTGCACTTGGAGGTTGCGTTGTTCGAGAAGAAAATCGCATGGAATGTTTGAGATTAGTAAATATGCGGGACCACATACATGCATCTACGCCAATCTGTCCAAAGATCATGCGCATTTGGACTCCACCGTTATATGTCGTGAAGTTGAAAATGTGGTGAGAAGAGATCCGTCCATCTCGGCCCAGGTGCTTCATCGATGATCAAGGACAAATACGCTTATGACGTTCGTTACAAGAAAGTGTGGTTGGGGAAGAAGAAGGCAATTGCTAAAGTCTATGGAGACCGGGAAGAATCGTATAAAATGTTACCGCGGTGGATGGTCGCTCTTCAAGAAACCAATCCAGGGACACGAGTGGAATGGCGACATGGGGAGCCTAATGCCACCAATGAGGTTAAATTCAAATGGGTTTTTGGGCATTTGAACCTTCTATTGCAGCTTCGGACATTGCGGACCAATGATACAGATTGATGACACATTCTTGTATGGAAAATACAAACACAAACTCCTAATAGCCACCTTTGTTGTTGATAGTAATAGTCATGTATTTCCTTTAGCATTTGCCATCGTTGATGAGGAAAGTCAACACAGTGGGGATGGTTTATGGCTTGCTTGCGACATCATGTGATCGATAGGGATGGTATATGTGTCATTTCCGATCGACACCCCGCAGATATATTGGTGGCAATGAACAATCCGCAAAATGGATGGACTCGTGAAAAAGCTCACCACAGATTTTGTCTCTCCAGACATATGCGTAATTTTAACATGAGGTTCGGGAGCAAAGAATTAAAAGATATGGTCTACTTAGTGGTGCACAACATCAACCCCGAAAATTCAAGGCAGTCATGACAGAACTTCAAGAAATGAATGCGGAATGTATTGCGTGGTTTAATGACCTTGATCGAGCACAATGGACGAACGCATACGACAAAGGATATCGATACGGATGGATGACTACAAATCTAGTGGTATGATTTATCGTGTCCATAATTTGGTACCATTGGTTATTTAATATATTTGATTTGTTACGTTTAGATGCTGATACGCATATGCATATTTTGTTGCTACTGTAGAATGCTTTAACGGGGTCCTTAAAGGCGCGCGATTCTATCCCATCACCGCGTTAGTGCAAGTGACATTCTATCGTGTCTTGGAGTTCTTCAACAAAAGGCGAGACGAAATAGGTGCAGCCTTAGGAAGGGGCGAAGTCTACACAGGTTATGCGTTGAAGAAGTTGGCAAATTGGGCAAAGTCTTCTGGCGGGCACAATGTGACATTAGTGAATCGCGATAATGGTACATTTGAAGTCGTCACTGCGCCACGTGGCCATCATTTGCGAAAAGGGTCTAACAAGCAAATAGTTAAATTGCAGGCTCGTAGATGCACTTGTATGAAATGGCAGTGTTATGGCATTCCATGTTCTCATGTTCAAGCAGTCTGCGCCAGTGTTGCCATGGATGCTCATCAATACATTGAGGAATACTACAGATTGGTTGTGTACAGTCAATGTTATGCTGCGAATTTCCATCCCATTCCCCACGAAGATTATTGGCCAAGCGCCAGACTTCCATACTCGTTACTGGCTGATCCATCTCGAAAGCGAGTAAAAAAAGGTCGCCCTCAACAACGACGTCTGCGCACAGAGATGGATTGGAGAAGCAACCAGAAACAGCCACGTCATATGCAGCGTGAGAATGAATGGAGAGAGACCCCAACCACGCTGCGATGTAGTTTGTGTAAGCAGGATGGACACAATAGACGCACTTGCTCTCGTCGTCAGCAACAACAACCACCGAGTGCTTCATAGTGACAGTATCATTCGAGCATACTGACATTTAGTTAAGCTAGCTATGCATCCTGTCATTGAGGGTCATGATTGTAACTGAAATTTGATATATTTTCATGAGTAGCGTTATTTTACTTGATGAATTATCTCCATAATTTTTGTTAAACCTTTCCTACTTATTCATGTTGACTTTACTGGTAGTTTGCTACTTCTCATGTTCCTTCATTGATAATGATTTGGGTTTGAAGCGCGATATGGAGCCTGGGCCTATAGATGATTCGGTTTTGACTTCGCAAGCTCTCCATAGATCTACCCGAGTATGGGAGGGACCGGTAGGACTTCTTGCCGATTTGCACTACACCGTTATATCAGCGTGTACATATTTTAAATAATGCCTTATGCTTCGTATTTTCATAGGAGCCTGGTATATTGACTATCAGACGGAATTCGGCTGCACTACATCGGTTGGTCCAACTGGATGAACGAATCGTCGAGCATCTCCACGCAGCTGGCTTTTACGGGACGGCGCGAGTAGGTTTCATCTCAATTGATTGGCATCTAATCACTGCCCTTGTAGAGAGGTGGAGACCAGAAACTCACACGTTCCATTTTCCTGTTGGCGAGATGACTATTACCCTTCAAGATGTACAAATTATCTTAGGGTTGCCCGTCGATGGATTACCCATCACTGGTCGTGTTGAGCAAGATTACAATGCCTTATGCTTGACACAACTGGGGTTTCCATTCCCTGAAAATAACAGGACCGGTGGCCGGATTCAAATTCGCCAACTGTCACGATGGTTTCCAAACCTTCCACAGGATGCTGATGATGTGGACGTGCAACGCTACGCAAGAGCGTACATCCTACAACTTCTTGGCGGAACTTTATTTGCTGACAAGTCTAACAACCTCGTGCACATCACGTATTTGCAATTTTTGGAAGACTTTGAGGCGGCGGGACAGTACAGTTGGGGTAGTGCAACTCTGGCTCACCTATATAGACAATTATGTCTTGCAGCTGACATTGATGGAGCAGAGATAGCAGGACCGGTCATTTTATTGCAATTGTGGGCATGGGAGAGGTTGCCTTTTCTCGCACCAATTATGGGAAACCACATTAGAGATGACATGATAGACAATGAAGAATTATTTCCACCTCCTCCATTTGGTCATAGGTAATTATTTTTTTTAACATTACAATTTCAATTTGAGTATATGTACAACCCATTTTTCATGCATGCTCTGTTTTGTTTGGTTCATTTGGAAAGGTGGAGGCATGCGTTGGAGACCACAGAACATCGATGCACGTGCCGACGAAATACGAGAGAAATGATTGACATGCAAGGACCGGATGAAGTAATAAATATACTTAATCATTCTCTCCAACAAGTGCTTATGTCGACATCTTGTTGATGACACCGTTTATTCAATTAATGTTATTTTTCATGCTAAGTTGTTTGGGAACCGTATCCAGGAACCATTGATAAGTGACCGCCCGCATATTGTAGCAAAGTGGTCGAGCAATTTGGCGAACGAGGGCACCTTTGCTTTTCTTCTGCGTTGTCGAACCTGTACAATCCGGATAGAGTAATGCGACAATTCGGTATGAAACAAAGGATACCTAATTTACATAGCACAAGTATGGAACTACATAAGATTGACTTGAGAGGAAAACGGATAAGGATTGGAGTGCGAGAACATAGTGCTTATGTTTGCTTGTGGAACGAACGTGCTTCCAACATAGCAATCGATGAAATATTAGACGAGCCTTTGGACTTTTACGACCGTATATGCAATGGTATCGTCGCATTACACGTCGATTCATGTCTCGTCGTGGAGCTATTCTTGAGGCATTGGTAAGTGCAATTTCATTTTTTCCATTCATGAAGTTTCATATAGTTGTTTTCATTTTACTTTCACATACAAGTTCTTACATAGTTTATATGTAGGCACATGGAATGACATCGATCCATCGTTGACATTGGGTGATGACGTGCCGATTGCACGCATTAGAGATGTATTTGCATCGACTTTGATCGATAGACGAGCGCATTATCGCATGCATAATGTGCCCACTTCATTTGAAGCCTCTCATCATACTTCTCACGATGATACGCGTTCGAGGCATGGCACTCCAGTGTATACGTCATCGTACCTCTCAATGAGCGTGACACTCCACATACTCCATCCGTTCCTCCCTACATGGCATTCGAGCCTACTAAGTCGTTCCATCTTCACGCCATTTCAATACCACTCCAATAATGATGAATTTCTCTGAGAGTACAAGTACGCATGAAGGTGGAATGCGTGATACCGATGATATTCAGAGAGAAGATGCTCAAAATCCTAGTGATATGGGCCAGTCGAATGTCCCATTAGCGTTAAATCGTAATGTTCGAGTTGTAAAGAGAACACGTTGTGGGACCGGAAGTCATTATTTGGGGTCGGAGTAGGACTTGTGTGTAACAATAACAAGACTTCTTTTATTATTGCTTTGTACTCAATCACTTTGCAATTTTATGTATGGATGTTATGTTTGGATGTATGTATGTATGTACTCATGCTTACAAACGTCATTTACAATTAGCAGTCAAACATGGCACTTGAACAAAATAAAGGCATTTTGCCTATGCCAAAACTAAGGCATTTTGCCTATGCCAAAACAAGTACTCATGCTTATAAATTCTTGAAATAATTATGGTAATAATATTCTTTGTTGAGGTTATGTGTATCCTCTATGGTTTAGTGTAGTTTGTACTTCTATTTATATTTTTTCATGTTTTTTTACATAAGATGCAATGCTTGTTTTAGTACTTCTATTTTGATGAATGGTTTTTTTTCCTTTGTTGCATTGTTTGAAAGAAATTTTTTTTCCTTCGGTTTAAACACTCCAAACTGATTTTTCCAATTAACATTTCATAAATTGTTTAGTTATTAACTTGGCCTTTGCTTTTTATGATGTTAAGTCATTTTAAATAGCCATTATCATTCTTTGATTAGATTATGTCCAACTCTTTTCGGGTTTATAGAGGAGGCCATTTTTTTTTTTTTGACCCTCAGAGTGGAAGTCGTGACTTGCAGTCACGACTTCCACTCTAGGGAAATCGTGAGTGGAAATCACGACATGCACAAAACGTGATTTCCACTCACGTTTTCCACCCTCCCAGTCACTCACTCACGTCCCATGTGGCACCCTACGTGGCACTAAGTGTGTTATATTGGGAATTATTTCAGCAGATGTGTTTTTTTTTGAATTTTTTCTCTAAATTCTATTAATCAGGCAAAAAGTCCGTCATTCAATTTACAATACTTTCAAGTTTTATAATTATTATTACATTATTTATGTAGTACTACAATGTTAATAATTAACTCTAATTATTCTACCTCCCGTCCTCGACAAGAGTTATGCCCCAAAAAACTATGAGATTTGAACCTAAACACATAGAAGCTCAAATGAACAACTAACAGGTCTTAACCACTACACTAAGACAATAAGTTAGTTACTCAATCGCTTTTCTTCGTGAAATATGGGCTGCTTATTAGGTTGTGGCCAGACTCAAATAACTAAATTAGTGATGTGTCAATATCAATAATCAGTTAGTTTTTTTTTTTTTTTTTTTTTGTCAAATATAATCAATTAATTGACCGAAGAAGCAAACCATCTACTATTAGTTAATTTAGGTGGTGGTGGTGGTGGTGGTGGTGTATAGTAGATTTCGAGTCTTATTGATTATAACATGACTGTATCTTGGGAAAGTTGACATAAGATTTGAGAAACAAATTAATTTCATATCTAGTGTATCAAAATGTAGGTGATTGATTGAGAAAGAAAAAATAAAAAAACAATTTATGATTACTTTATCTTTATGTTTTTTATGGTAAAAAGATCAAACTTAGGAACCATGAAGCTGTTTGCCACAAATATTTTAATGATATTCATCAATTAATTACTTTTTTGAAGTACCATCAGTTTTTTGTATTTAATTAAAGATTGATTATTCTTTTTAAACTTAAAACCAATTTTTTTTTCCTATCAAAATAAAAACTGAAATTTTTGAATAACACAAAATAGAAATCTTGTCAAAGCATTTCTGGTCGTATGATAGAGACATTTTTTTGCCAAAAATACAAGGTTTTGAAAATCCTTAATTAAACTCACTTTAGTCAAAAAAGAAAAATAGAAAAATAGAAATCTTGAAATGCCAGTTAAATTGATGCCTTGGGTGTGTATTTCTTTAAAATTATATCGTTGACGATGAATTGATTTGCATAACTTTCTTGACCAGACTTCTTGGAATATATAAAATGTACAAAAAGCCACTATATTTGGAATTCGTTTTGTTCTCAAATGTGGTTCCATATTTTCTTGGATGGAACTATAATATTGAGATGACTTGTTAGCAACGGCATCTATGGCATTCCAAAAACATACTAGACATTGACTTGAAAAGGACGTCGCCCTAAAATCATCCAATGTCATTAAATTCAGAACATTATTCTACCTGTAAGTATTAACATTTTTATCAACTAATACTGTTGTTCTAATAGAATAACACTTCGACGTACATAAAGAAAAAAAAAAGAAAAACTATATATATAACACGTGAAATTAAATTAACAAAGTCAGGTTCCATCAAGATGTATTATAAATTTTATATATTTGATTTTAAAACTTTCTGCAAGTCGGATTGACTCATTTTAATTTCTCCTAAATTATTTAAATGGAATAACCGCGGTAGAATATATAATAGCTGCAATGAGCTAAGTATGTACAAATCTTGATAGAATACTAAGGGCATCTTCAACCACAACACTAAAATAGTGTAGTACTAATACTATTCATATCTATTTTGGTGTAAACATTGACATTAATACTATTCATATCTCCACCCATCAATACTATTTTTTACACTATTTTATTTATTATTATTATTTTATTCAATTTAAATTTTAATATAAAAGTAATAAAATATAAAAATAACTTTATAAAATATAAAAACAAAAAAAAAAGAATAGTGAAAGATTTGTTGAATAGTGTCACAGCACTATTCACGAAACTTCATCCCACATGAATGGCGCTTATGTTACGACGATCCATTCGAGCGACATAACCTCATTCTGTAGCTCCACAGTGTTGGTTGTAGTTGGTATAATTAATTAATCAAGTCCAATATATAGATCCTAGCTAGCTAGTAATTGTAGTTCGGGTTCATGGTAGTCATTAGGCTCATTTGAGTTCTAATGTTCTATTAATTTGTTCAATATATATACTTTAATAATACTAGTAGAAAATTTGTTCCTTCCTAAGCTTATAATTGAGCCATTGCTCCTCCTGAACTAAGAATTTTAAAATAGAAATTAATGGTCTGTCAAATGATTTGTTGTTTAATTACTATATATAATGCAAGAAAATGAGCATGTACAGTACTGTTGTCCACGAAAATATCATTTTCAGTCATGAGATTTTTGCGGGTAAAACTAAACTCATGACTTGTGATTATATATATATAGGCACTTAGGATTCCTAACAGAATAGTTAACCACTCAGCATAAAATAATGATTTTAATTCACACGAGTCAAATACATCTTAACGTTTCAATTTTTGCAAATATATCTTAACCTTTTAGTTTCATGCAAATTGTATCTTTGTTTGTAATTATTATATATAAAACAACAATCAAAATGATGAATGATCGCTAGATTACATACGAATTTCATTTATATGATATAATATTCTTAATTGTATGCATAATTTATTATATTTTTAAGTGTAATTCACTAAAAATAGGAAGTGAGGATCCAATTTACAAGAAATCAAAAGGTTAGAATATTTTTGCCAAAACTCAAACATTATGATATTTTTGCAAAAACTTTGAAACGTTATAATATATTTGCCTATTAAACCAAAAAAAAAAATTACACAGTAAAGTAAGAATTCAAAAATTACTTATCAAATAAATAATTACGTATATGTGCCCTTCCGACGTACCAATCTAGTGGGTAGCTTATTGATTTGATGTGTTGAATATGTGTAAAAGGTCGGGGTTCGAGTCCCTAAAGTCACCAACAAGCTTAATTAAGATGTAGTTTCTTCATTAGGATTCGAGCGAGGGGTTTAATTAAGTTTTTTTTTTTTTTTTTTTTTTTACTTCAATTGTCACATTTCCAACGCTTTATAATGCAAGAAAGGTTGTGAAGAAAAAACTGGGATGACATGTATGAAACCCTACTTAATCCAAAAAATAATAATTAAAACACAGATAAAAGGGATCGAGTTAATTATATTATAAGAAAACTTTATTTCAACTTAGTTTATTTTTAATTAAACAATATATGAAGTTGATGTGCCAATTAGTCACCTATATATATACCTGCTCCTCTTCCCTTTCATTTCAATTTCTTAACAAAAATTTAAAAATGAAATATTTGTAGATTGATAAATATTAATAATTATGACTAAAATAATTTGTAAAATATAATAAAAATACGAAAATTCAACAAAAAGTAAGATGCACGTCAATCGACATATATACAAAAATTAGAAAAGAGTTATTGCAATGGTTTAGATATATCAAAAGACTATTTGCAAAATTATTGCTTCAGTAAAAAAAATCTAGATATAGTATTTTCTTATAAAAAAATTGACAACTTGCACACTATGAGGCTCGAACTTATGACCTCTTGTCCAAGTATATATAATACATATAAGTTATAAAAATTTAAAAGTCTATGGTAGAAGAAAGATAAATTGAGATACATTAATTATTAATTAAGAAGGATTTAAAAGATTACGAAAGCACATCGTCTATTACATTAAATCAAATAGAGTGAAAAAAAACTTGTTGTGTACAAAATGCCCCATCTATTTTAATTAAGATTTTGTTGTTGTTGCCACTGTCGTTGTCGTCGTCAAAAAAATAAAATACTATTATTTTTTGGAAGCTCTTAGGAATACCTAGTTTAGAAACCAATTTAGGGTATTTAGCAGTCAGATGCCATAGATACACCTTGAGATACATGTTCGAGATATATTGGACAACAAGTGACCGCTACGTGCCCAAAGTCTGTGTACCCCAAGCACTTTCCTCATTGACTATTCCCACGAGGCCTCGACGCAATCGCACTTGAGCGTCTTGATGGTCGAACAATCTTGCCACACTAGAGAATCGAAACCGAGGTCGTGTGCTTAACTTGCATAACCCCGCCTTCGCCTTTACCGTTGTGGCAACCCGATCGGTTTGTAAACCTACATTTCGTAGTCGTGCTTTAATTAATCCTGTTAATTAATCACTGCCTAGAACCCATGATCAAAATTGAAGGGGAGCTGCTGGGCAAGTGAGAAGACCGGCTTTTTCTTGTGATCACTGTACCGTTAGGAGCGTTATTTCACACTATACAACTTCCATGACGTTTAGAAAAAAAAAAAAGGTAAAATAATACCTAATTCTACACACAACAAAGGACACAACTACAAACGGCGTGATGCACCTCGAGACGCGTAAGCTGACATTCGAAGCAAACACGGACGGTAAAAACGTGGGGCCCAGCACCTTCAATTCCACGTTAGAGCGTTATTTTTCACACAATAAATAACAAGTCCCGAACCCAACGACACACACTTCTCTTCTCTTCTGCCCTTCTCTTCTCTTCTCTTCTCTTAGTGGCACCAACAGATATGGGATCCGAGCCTGAGCTTCCAATCCGAACCTCCCCCGAACCAACGGCCTTAACAACTCCGAAGCTGTTATTGTTCTCACTCCCTCATCCGAACCTGTTCCCACCACCCTCTGACGAGCCTCCAGGTATGGTGACACCCCCACTCCGAGCCCCAGGTTCGGTTCCGTTCCTGTGGGAAGAGGCGCCAGGGAAGCCCATCCGAACCTCCGCCCGAACCGCAGCTCCGGACGAACCGAAGTCTCTGGACCTCCCGCCGAGGCTGCTGGTTAGTAATCATGACGTCATCACGAACCAAAACCACCATCATCATCATAACGTGGTGAAAGTGAGTCAAATGACCAATATGCCCTCCCCCACGACCGTGCTGGACGGGCCTTACAGAGTTGTGGGTCGCTCCGCTTCTTACTCTGCTGTCTTCAGTCGAGAGCCTCGAAGGACGAGATCCAAGGCATCCTACGGTGGGAGCCCTCCTCGGGATCAGCATTTTTTTCATCAAAATCATGGGAAGTACTCTGGCGGTAGTAGCAGTAGTAGTAGAGGTTTTTTCTTTAAGGGGAGTTCTAAGGTTGATCTTGACGAGGGTAATTCCGTCATTTACGACCCTTGTGAACATGATGGTGGTGATCAAGAGAGTACTAATAATAATAATAATAAGGTGAAGATCAGACGGTCTAGGAAGAGTAATGGGAGTTTGTTGATGAGTCTTTCAAGCACATCATCAAGGAACAAGACTCATTTGTGGGTAAGCACTAAATTAATTGTACTAATTGAATTATTGATTTTTTTTTTGTTCTCTTTTAGTGATTTTTGTGATGACCCACTTTCGATTTTTGATCAATTTGGATCAATTAGATTTTTTTAGCAATAATTTGAATATATCAGATCGGATAATCAAAAAAGTTTTTTTTTTTATTTGTTTGTTTTAAATTAAAGTTTCTATCTATTGTTTATTTGGATTTTCATGATCAAAGACCAACTTGAGAACTCGGTAGTGTCTGTTCGTGGATTAGTTAATGCAGTTATGGTGTGATCGGTTGAATTGATATGATTGTCTTGATAGGGTTGAATTAGCAAACATTGGATTATATAGTTATATGGATTAGGAGTAATCTGAAGTCGGAGACTTGTTCGGTTGGCATTATAGGATTTTAAATGATTTCATGAAAATGACGATTTTACCCCTATCATATAAAATCCCCACAACCGTCCTCACGTCCTCGTGATTCGGTTGCATCGTCCTCAAAACCCCTATTCGAAACCCCCAAAATCTAATTCGATCGAGTGGGTTTCACCCAAATTAGTGCAACCCCAACGATGATAAAGAGTAATAAGAGATCAATCATTGTGATAGTTAACAATGCTGGAAGAGAATTTAAGGAAGAAGAGCAAAGAGAAATTGAGTGGGAAATGAGGTCGGGGAATGCTGGTGCAGAAGCGTTTCTCCAAGCAAGGAAGAAGAAGAGAGAGAGAGAGAGTTTGTGGAGAATGTTTTTGGGTTTTTTTTATTTTTGTTCTTCGTTGGAGGGTTAGAGAGAGAGAGTAGTGTTTGTGAAAAGGGAAAGGCAAAAAAGGAATATTGAGTAAAGAAGTTGAATTTGATGATGGACTAACTAAGAAAAGGGTAATGGGTCACTTAGTTTAGTCCATAGTTTGTGTGATTAGCTAATCTGTTGCATTATCTAATCATGCGAAATGAACAACGGATTACTAATCCAATGGATTAGCTAAGTAGTCATACGAATCGAACACAACATTAGTGTTTACCACCACGCGAGAAACGAAAAAATAACTTATTTGAGTTTTTTAATCTATTGACTGTTTTTAAAATTTTTACAAATATTTAAGGGGTATTAAATTTTTTTTTTTATAAATAATTACACTTGCTTATGCTTGACGATGGTTTTGAAATAAAAAATATTTTGAGTTCGGAGTCCAAATACACTACCCTAAGCATTTTGTGTAGAAAATATTGAATTTAGTTTTTTGGGCTTTAGTTGATTTCTTTTTTTCTTAACCTACTCACTGATCACTTTTTCATTGTAGATAAGTCTGCTTTGACTTTTGCACTACCTTTCTCACTTTCAGTCTTAACCACACACCTACGTTGAAAGTAAGCCCATTTAATTAGTCTTAGCCGCCAAGGGTTTCTTTGAACCAACTCAATTGACTCTATAGAATTAAGGGTATTTATAATTAAAGATAATCTTCCATAAGTATGAAGAAACTTTTTAATCACTTTTTACCTGCTTTTTTTTTTTTTTTTTTTACTATTATGACCCATGGTGACATAAAAAATGTACAAATTAACATGAAATTAAAGTTTAATTAGCCCATTATGTCTATGATTAGTAAATTTCAAAATTACTGTTTCTATATTTTAGTTTACTAATTTGCCCTTTTGTGCCGTCTCATCAAATTAATTAATCTCCCAACTAACCTATCAATATAATTAGTGAATTATATGATACTAATTATTTGTTAAACATGTACAGGCCGGTCTCTTTGGATCCTTGAAGCAAGCGGTCTCATGGAAGAGCAGAAAAGCAAAGAATTGAGAACAGCTTTGCAGTGTACGTACGTACGTGATTAAGCTATATATCGATCTCAGCCGTCCGATCTGCCTCATTGCCACGTGTCAGCATACCACGTTGAATTCTTTGTAAATAAAGAAAAAAAAAAGCGAGAAAGAACAAAAAGGAGAGTTGACGATCGATGATGTGCAGTGCTTTAATTTGTTGGATTGTGTTTTCTTTAGTTTAAACGTGAAGGCCGTAATGCTAATTAATTGCTTATACAACATATTTTGTTGCGTTGTGGTTGCATCTAATTATTCTTATTATAAGCACTACTCTGTATATTCCTTAATCTCCTAAAAAACCATACATTACATAATTAATCTTCTCGTCGATCGTTGCATTCCCGTTTTGAGAGTACTCGTGTGTCACGTGTTACGGGGTTGAGTAATTTAATAGCGTAAACGTGAAGGAGCACCCACAATAATAACAATAATTTCGGCCTCTAGATCAAAATAGAGGAGACGAGTTCAATTTGCAGCAATTGCATGATTTCTCCTTCGAGGCCAAATTATAATTTGGAGGCCCCTTAATTATAAATGCGTGAAAGGAAGAACGAATTCTTACCAAATATGTAAAGGCATAATGCAAATCAAAAAAATAAAAATAAAAATTGTTCAATTGATGCACAATAGCCCACACTATCAAAATTTTTCAAAACATCTTCAATTAATCATAATTAGAAAAAAAAGGTAAAGCATAATCATGCACACTTACAAAATGCAAATGAGAAGATAAGTCATAGAGAGTGAGTTGAAAGAGCTACTAACTTGTCAAAGTACAAAATTAAAATTCATTTTGAAAAGTACATAAACAATTTGGTAAGTAACATTAATCTCTTAATCAACATATAGCAACTAATTATTTGAAAAAATAATTTTTATGTATCTCCATATATAGTTTATTTTTTTAAAAAAAGTGGGGCCTCGAGGTAGGTGGGGGCCCGAGGTTGTCGCGCCACTCGCCCCCTTCAGGGCCGACACTGGTGTTAGAAGCGCCCTCTTAAACTTCTTGAGATCGATTAGTTGGGCTTTAATTAAGTACGGTTGAGGCAATTCTGAAGGTCTAATTAGAACGATGTCAAATCGAAAGTCACATCGAGCCTTTGAACTATACGTCCATATGCACCTCGAGATGCGAGCATAACATGTAGGTTGAGGCCATATGAACTGTTCACATGGGCCAATGTGACATTCTGTTGTCATTCTAATATTTTCCATTATGCATTTGTTTTAGCACCCTGTAGTAATCATGCAAAATTTTTTTTTTTTTTTTTTTTTTTTGAATTGATTCTAAAAAAAAAAAGATCATGAAAAGTATTTAATTTAAGATATGTATCTGAACTTACAAAAAAAAAAAAAAAATCTGATATAACATAGAAATAGCTTTTATATCCGGGAGGTATATATACATCTTAAATTAAATACTTCTCCCATAATCAGGGGTAGTTATAGTCGACTTCTAATTTTATACAAACCAAACTATTAGATAACAAATTGATAACATAACAATTTAGATATAGCAAGGCAGCAAAATATTATATATAACTAACTATAAACTCGATGACAATAATAACAATAAATGTGCATGCCTGATATAGTATATATATAGCAGATGAGAAATATATATATGGAGTGATTAAAAATTAAGACATCAAGGTCCTTCTCCTCTTGTAATTGGCTTTAAAACACGCTTGCCTGAGCCTCTTTGTTCTCTCGGACAGCTCCAACTCCGGCATTTTCACCATCAACCTCTTGTCCTCTTCCAACATCTCTATTTCTTTGCTACTCAACCCCAATTCCTAAATATACAAATATCATCACCAAATCAATATTATTTCATTAATTAGTCAAAATCACTTTTACTTTTTTTTTTATAAGAAATAAAAAACAACTAGCCCCACAGGATTTAAACTCATGGCCTCTTACTCTCAAACCCGTACCAATTTAAACATTAGGCCACTTGATTTAAATTACTTATACTTGATTTCAATTAACTAGTAAAAACATATAAAATGATACATTACTTAATTAATAGGCCGTTTGATTGCAAACCAATTAGTATTTTCCAAATTAAGCTAGGGTTTTATATGCTACTACAAATTAAGGGGTGCAAGTATTTTTGCTTGCTAATAAGAAATTAAAAATAAGATGTATATATATATATATATACCTTGACGTTGTGAATTAGAGACTTGAGACTTTGAATCTTCCTGTGAGGCCACCTCTCAATATTGAGCTCTCTGCATCGTTTCTTCAAGGCCGTCAACCCTATTTTCAGTTCCTTTGCAGCCTTTGTGATTGGCATGTCAAAATGCTTAGCTATCTCTTCAAACTCTATCACACTACTACTACTACTATTACTACCACTACTACACTTGTTGGAAAACTTTGTAGCTCTTGAAGTAGTAGTAGTAGTTGTGCTAGTACCATAACTTATTTTTGATTGGCAATACTTATCATGATTGATGGAGCTACCATGACCATTGATCTCCATGACCATCATCAACTGCTCATGATCATTCCAAATGAAGTCGTTGTTGTTGTTGTTGTAGACATCTAAAGGGTTCAATGGCTTCACGTCCTCTAACACGGCATAGTAATCTTCGATGTAAGATTGAAAAGACTCGTCCATGGAATTGAAATCACCGCTAATATTATCCATTATTGTCGTCGTCGTTGTCATAGTCGTCGAATGAACAAACGGGTCGAAAGAGATCCCCATGAAAGTATTGTTCATGGAATACTCATCCACGGACAAGAAGGATAGTTCTTCCTCGCTGCACAAAATAATTCATTTATTTGAATATACACATACAATTTTAACAAAAAAAGAGAAGAGTAAAATTGTGTAGTATAAAAATATACTAACTAGAATAAAAAAATATTTAAAGTTATAAAAACAACAACTTTTTTACCATTCGAGAAAAGTGTCGACTGGAACCATGTCTTCTGAAACGAAGGATTCCATGTGAAACAAATGATCAGATGATGAGTTGCTTTTAAGTGAAAATTGAAAAAAAAAAAAAAAATTTAAAGTGGTGATGGACATTAATACTAGCTATTGGAGGTTACATGCAGACTACGAGTATTAATATTTATAGATATTTTTTCATCAAGATTAATATGTCCATGCATGTATTAATATTAATTATCATTTATTTGATACAATTATCAAAATATGAATGGTAGGCTAAGATGCATATTGCTTTATTTTAGCACACAAATCTATACACGATATTCTTCACACTTATACATGCAAGCGTGCATATGCATGCATGGAATGACTTATCTACACAAATAGGAGTATAGGATTACAATGAGATTTCAATCTAATGGTGATTGATGTAGTGCATTTAATGCAAAACACATTAAATGTGCAATAAATGATATGTAATTGGGTTCCATTGTAGAAGCACCCTATGAGATATGTAGTACCCATGACATGAATATATATTTGAA
Source organism: Stephania cephalantha (assembly GCA_039657325.1). Taxonomy (NCBI): domain Eukaryota; kingdom Viridiplantae; phylum Streptophyta; class Magnoliopsida; order Ranunculales; family Menispermaceae; genus Stephania; species Stephania cephalantha. The sequence continues at coordinate 3,981,009 of CM077577.1, read as the reverse complement.
CTTCATTGTAGAAACACCTATATATATATCATTAATTTACATTTCCTTATAAAGTTTTTCCAGTTTTTTAAAAGGGTAGTGCTATTTGGACTCGTGAGTCCGGACTCAAAACTTTTTTAATTTCAAATACATCCTCGAGCAATTAATGAAACAACCATAATCACTTGTAAAATTTCTTTATTACTCCTTAAATATTTACAAAAATTTTAAAAACCTCCCTATGAGTCAGGACTCACGAGTCCAAGTAGATTTATTGTTTTTGGGTAGTGCTAGGACTCAAAACTTTTTTAATTTCAAATACATCCTCGAGCAATTAATGAAACAACCATAATCACTTGTAAAATTTCTTTATTACTCCTTAAATATTTACAAAAATTTTAAAAACCTCCCTATGAGTCCAGGACTCACGAGTCCAAGTAGATTTATTGTTTTTGGGTAGTGCTATTTGGACTCGTGAGTCCGGACTCAAAACTTTTTTAATTTCAAATACATCCTCGAGCAATTAATGAAACAACCATAATCACTTGTAAAATTTCTTTATTACTCCTTAAATATTTACAAAAAATTTAAAAACCTCCCTATGAGTGGGACTCACGAGTCCAAGTAGATTTATTGTTTTTGGGTAGTGCTATTTGGACTCGTGAGTCCGGACTCAAAACTTTTTTAATTTCAAATACATCATCGAGCAATTAATGAAACAACCATAATCACTTGTAAAATTTCTTTAATACCCCTTAAATATTTACAAAAATTTTAAAAACCTCCCTATGAGTCAGGACTCACGAGTCCAAGTAGATTTATTGTTTTTGGGTAGTGCTATTTGGACTCGTGAGTCCGGACTCAAAACTTTTTTAATTTCAAATACATCCTCGAGCAATTAATGAAACAACCATAATCACTTGTAAAATTTCTTTATTACTCCTTAAATATTTACAAAAATTTTAAAAACCTCCCTATGAGTCAGGACTCACGAGTCCAAGTAGATTTATTGTTTTTGGGTAGTGCTATTTGGACTCGTGAGTCAGGACTCAAAACTTTTTTAATTTCAAATACATCCTCGAGCAATTAATGAAACAACCATAATCACTTGTAAAATTTCTTTATTACTCCTTAAATATTTACAAAAATTTTAAAAACCTCCCTATGAGTCAGGACTCACGAGTCCAAGTAGATTTATTGTTTTTGGGTAGTGCTATTTGGACTCGTGAGTCAGGACTCAAAACTTTTTTAATTTCAAATACATCCTCGAGCAATTAATGAAACAACCATAATCACTGGATTCGTGAGTCGGACTCAAAACTTTTTTAATTTCAAATACATCCTCGAGCAATTAATGAAACAACCATAATCACTTGTAAAATTTCTTTATTACTCCTTAAATATTTACAAAAATTTTAAAAACCTCCCTATGAGTCCGGACTCACGAGTCCAAGTAATTATTGACAAAAAATTATACGGTAAAATATATATACTTTTTTTTTTTGGTAGAGAAAATAAAAATACGAATATTACAACTTCACAATTTTGAATGATTTTTTATGAAATTCTTGGGACAGATATTTTATACTTGTAAAACACCAATTATAATTTTCTTGATTAATTAATTTTAATGGTTTGTGAAATGGGACTAAATTAATTCGCTCATGCATATATTATTACTATACTCCTTGGAGAATTAATGTTGAGGAGACGATACATTGAATTGAGTAAGAGTTACAGCCGGAGAAATGATAATTAGGAGGTTATAATCCTATCTCTTCTCATAGGATTTTGTGATTGAGAATTAATGAAATGGTGGCTCACGAATCCACTTTCTTTCCTTCTAATTGGTTCAGTAATTAATCTAATTAATGTAGTTCCTAAACTGTAGGAGAGGATCATTTCCTGTGTAACCGCTATTTTTTATTTTTGGTGCATAAGGCCAACAAATTAAAAAATGGTAGTGTTATTTTGACTCGTGAGTCCGAACTCAAAAATTCTATTATATCAAAACTATTCGATCTCCTGCGCTCCGCGCATGAGTTATTAAAATTTTAAGAGAGTTAATAAATTGATTTACATGAATATACCGTAATATTTTTTACAATTAAAATTACAATTTACAATAATCAACCCATATTTCTTAGAAAAAATATACAATAGAGGGTAAAAAAATATTTACTTATAAATCACGCACATAGCGAACGTCTTGAACAATCCTCACAACAACGAACATAGATATGTGAAGTTGTTAATCGCACTGCAAGATCTTTGCTACGTTTTGGAGTGTCATACGGCTCAACAATCGCTACAACATTGCATTCATGTGTGAAGAATTCTGAGAGAGGTACTTAGATGTTGCTAGACCTGCAGTACTTGTGAACATATGATCTATATATAAAGAGAAGATTAATTAATGTTCTATATAAATGATGTTGCGGTAACTAAATGGATAGCGTAAGATTTGAAACGGAGATTAAATGCATTGAAACAACCCTTCATTAAACAAGAAAAGAATTCAAATACACTAAATTGTGATTTCGGTGCCCTAAGCAGTATAAATGATGTCGTGCTAACCAAATGGATGTGTAAAATTCGAAACGGAGACTTAATGCATTGAAGTAACCATTCATTAACAAAAAAAATTCAAATGAACTTAATTGTTATTTCAGTTCCCTAAACAATATATGTGACGACCCAATAAATCAAGTTGACCCACTATAGGGGCAACCTAGTAATTTACCCCCCAAACCCAAACTAAATTAACTCTAATATAAATTAACTCTAATATAAAATAAACTAAATGAACTTAATTGTTATTTCTTAGATTTCTTGTGAATACTAACTGATTTTTTTTTGGATTTACTTACTAGAACTCGTCATTTTTTTGTGGCAAGTTGCATATCCTGCGACGAGCCGGGAGAAGGCGGTGCTTGGCGACTACCTCTAATCTACAGTGCTTCCACTAACTTCACTCGTAGGTGTTTGTATCTATATATATACTTTTTTTTTTGGATTATTTTAGGAGACTTGTTACATGATACATGTATATTGACACTTATTATACCTTTTGTCGGATTTATTTATATACATATCACATGGTATCCTTTTGTCGGGTTTCTACCCCATAAGTTGTTAATTATTGCAAAAGTCGTTTATATTATTTAATTGCATATTATTAAGACTTTCGCTATTAAAAATAACATAAAAAGAAATCAAAATAAACAAATTTAATTGTAAAACTTCTTAACTTAGTATATTTCGACAAAATAATATTTTAAACAACGAAATTGACTAAGTCGGATAACAAGATGGTTAGTTCGCGTGCCGTCATGGACATGTGTGCAAGTGACGTGGCATGGCCTTATGACGTGTGGCGATGTGGCGGTGCCTGATTTGCTTCGGAATTAGGGGCCGTCACAATTCCTTTCTCGACGTCCACAATCTCGCTAATGGTTTTAACTCAATTGACATGCACGTATATATGATGTCGATGCATCATACACGCATGCATGGATAGGTAATTAGCTTGAATATCCTGATGAAGTATAAAAATGTGAATTAAGTAATTCAACATATACACCGGAGTACTTGACAACATTAATTAATTAAGTTTTACTAATTAAGAACAAATGTGTTAACAAGATAAGCGAAAAAAATCTTCACGGTAGAGGCATTACTTGCCAAAGGACAAGATTTAGAGAAGTCAATCATCGACTAAATTAGTATAAAATGAATTGAAGAATTGAATCTTGAAACCTTGAATTAGGTGTTTATGTTTGTTCTTTCTTGTTGATTTATTTTTTCATTCCTCCTTTGATCCTCTCTACATCAAATTGTTTCCCCTAAATCTTATCACGAAACGGGACAATTTTTTTTTTTTTACAAAAATCCTAAACCTACCTCCCAATCAAACATGACGTTAATTACTTCTTGTGCTTTGACAACTGGCTGAAATTTATTAACAGATCGATCTCTTGGGATTAATTGTTAATTGATGATATCATGATGCAAAGTTGAAAACTTATATGATCCATGAACATAGAAAAGTGACCAACCAATTGAAGGCCTCAATGGATCATAAGTTGGAACCTTGGCAAATTGTTTATTTCTTATAAAAAAAAAAAAAAAAACATTGAAAAGTGGGCTGGCCCAGCTGGCCTGTCCAGGTACTGTAGCATTGGGCTTTTAGGTGATCTGCATTTCGTCTATTAATTTAAGTAATTGTTCTCATTGTTTCATTTTGGTTTTTTTTTTTTTTTTTTTTTTGGGTTAACTATAAAAATAACACAAACTTTCATCTTGTTTTTGCAAGAACATTAGGAACTTTCAATTTCTTCAGTAATGACACAAACTTTCAATATTTTTTCAATTTTAGCACTAAGAGCGATTTGAGAGTCTCGAGTATTGACTAGACGACATGAATCGATTTTTTTCGAGGTCACTTGAACCAACTCTACAAAAACTTAAATTATACATCCAATTGATTTTTTAAAGTTCAATTTTTTATCAAAAAAAAAAAAAAACTTTCATCTACCTTCAAAGAAAAGATGCGAATCTAGATTTCTAAAGAACACTTTTAATAAAGTTTCTTTTTTTTTCGATTTCTTTTCGCCTTAAGAGAAAAGATGTCCGAATTTGAATTTTTTTATTTCGTCATTTTTATCAAAAAAAAGGTAGACATATAAAACCAATTAGATTAAAAGTAAAATTTAGGTTTTCGTTTAGTTGGTTCAAGTAAATTGAAAAAAAATAAAATTGGTTCATGTTGACACGTGGACGTCCAAACCCCCAAATCAATCTCGCTAAAATTGAAAAAATATTAAAGTTTTTGTTATTTTTGGCAAAATTGAATTTTTGTTTTATTTTTGTAAAAGTGACGAAAGTTTATATTATTTTTGATAGGTGGCCTTTTGTTTTTTTTTGTTACATTTGGTTTTTCTTTGGTCGAAAACTGAAATCATCCCAAATTAATGTTACTTGAATCTGTTAGGCGCCCGTGATGCATGAAGGTACATGTATTTATGTTGGATATATAATTATGTCTCGTCGAACCTATTTTTTTTATTTTTTATTGAGAGGCAACCTACTTATTTTTCACAACCTACGTACCTACCGTCTCAATTTTCCCATCTACCCTTCAATTTAATTGAATTTTCGGTCATCTAACAGAGTCACCACTCTGTAAATTTGGAGAAATCTTTACAATTATCGGTGGTACATCCCTTCACGGGAAAATGCTAAAGTAACCCATGTGGGACATCGAGCATTTCCCCGTGAAGGGACGTACCACCGATAATATATATATATATATTCTTTAAGCGTGCTATGCACGCATGTTTGAGCTCGCTCGCTATGCTTGCAGGACTTCAATATATTAATATGTGAAATTATTTTTCCCCTAATTTTAGCTAGATAATTTGATTATTATAAATTTGTAATTAATTTTGTGCAATTAAAAATATAGGTATCCAAATTAAATTGGTGAATGAGTGTTATAATATGTTGACTATATATACTCACTCTATACACAACAGGTTATTGCATAGTTGTTTAGTTCAAGTGCAATAAACAATAGCACAATTAAAGTGTAACACATATAAGTGTCTATATACAACCGATTGTACATTAAAAAGTGTATAGTTTAGTTTTTTTCTTTTTAAAAAAAGTGTATAGTTTAGTTCAAATGCAACACATAAGCAATCGCACAATTAAAGTATAACACGATATGTTTTCAAAAAAGTATGACACGATTAGGTGATTAAACGAAAATACAGGGGACTTCACATAAATAGGTGTTAGGCGTAGAAAATATAAACGACTTTGCATAAATAGGGTATAAACGAAAATTGAAGTAACGAATGAATCTTTTGCTATTCGTGCTTTTATATAATAGGTAGATATATATATATATTTTAAATAAATAATTAACCGACACTCCCATATACTCTGATTAAAGGAAAGATACTGATGAGTTCGATTCATACTAACTGCACTATTTCTCCTTCGACTTTTGAGCTAGTGGTAGGGGCATCCTCCAAACTTCAAGAGATAAGTCGGGTTCACCATTAATCTTGTGCCAACAACGCGGTAACTCGAATACCCTCGATTATCAAAAACAAAAAAATTACGAAAAACAAGCAAAATCTTTAGTTAATATTTAGTTTAACTTGGTCAATTATATACGACTGAAATTGTTTCTCATCATCATGAGATTTCGATTAGAATAAATTAAAATCGATGTTGCCTCTTAATTAGATGGGTAGTCGTGTAGCGGTCTCTGCATAATCGTTCAAATTGTGATGGACCGATGCATAGTCACGATTTAGAAAAAAAATTAAAAATTGATTTTACCCAATCGCACTGAATATTAGTATATTATTCATATATAGCTTTTGAACTTATTAAAATAATATTAATTTTTATACATCTATTTTAGTGAACTATAAATTTAAGTTTTTAATGGGATATATATTTTGAAGGTATAATTATATGTACATATTTTCTTATAACAAAAAATCAGTTTTTGTTCTACATCACTTATAATTAATTTATGTGGCATATCATATATATATATATATATATATATATATATATTACACTAATTAATTAGCTTTCGAACTTATTACAACAATATAACTAATATGAGACTAAACATTTTGGTTCACACATCCGAACAGAAGGGGTCAAACTCACAACGTAATTGTTTATGGGTTTTCTCTCATTGGGACTGAGCTATTACCATTAGGCAACCCAAGAAAGATACACCCGTTTGACATTCTCATATTTAGATCAACTTTTATTTTATTTTATTTTTTTTGGTTTTAAATCAACTTTTAACTAAGAGTCGCACAACACACTGTAGGCGCCCCTAGTTTGAACTGAAGGCACCCATCAATTTTGTGAGGGCACCCCAACATTTTACCAAAATGCCTATGATGTCAACCAACGCACCCCACCACTCAAAACACATAAAATTGAACTCAAAATCCTCGTTCTCCTCTTTCGTGCCCTACTTTTCTCTCGCATTGCAAACCCTAATTCCTTCATATCTCTGTTCATTGAAATTTAGTCATCACATGATGATTTTTTGTGATTCCCATATTGTTCGATTACACAGGGCCGAGAGTCGTGAAGTGTCGAGACTCGTATTAAAGTGTCGATCTATATCAACCGACATCCAAAAGGTAGTCAGACACCCAACTCGATATGTGACCACTGAGACTTTATGTACAAGTGATATCGATGGCATTGTACGTAGACATGTGTGTATATCTCGATTGGCACCAACTGAAACAACAACCTATGTCTCGGTCCTGTGCGTCCGCGATCATAGGTTCGAACGTTTCCCACTGAGACCTGAGACATTGTGTCGGTTGATGATAACCGACACAACTAAAGCGTAATATGGTGGCCCTCTCGGGGTGACGTGTCTCCGGTAATATCACGTTATAAGCACATCACACCGTCGTATAAACAACATATTCAACGGAAGACGTACTTAAATGCAAAAAATATTAATAATCAATTTAACAAATCCTATTGTGGAAAAAACCCTTAAAAGTACGAGTGTAGACAAGTTTGTACCATATAATGTATAGGCATGTACAAGGTCATAATACTTCCCACTTCCCAAAAGAATCAAAATATCAAAACAAAACACACGTACAAGTAATCCTCAACGGTAGTAGGCGTCGAGGTAGTCGCCTAAGATCCCCTTGCCTTTACTTGTACTCGGATCCGCACTCAATCATCACCGAAGAAAATGGATGACGAGTCCAGTCAATAAAATCCCAAGGAACTCCTCCGAGCATTCAAATAAGCAAATATAATTCAATAAATAATGTTAAATAAACATGCGGAATGTAAACATACAAGCGTAAGTAGAGCATCGCATGCATAGATAACAATAAAGTGCAAATGTGTGTGCTGTTCCAAATCGGACTAAACCATACTTCGGAATACCCATCCAGGATCCCACTAGTAGGCGCAACCAACTAGCTATCACTGGTCCCTCGGTGGCGGCGTAGACCTACGACGCACCGACACATGTGTAGCGATTCATTAGCTCGGTCGTTATCCACCGAGAACTCCCGATACACATGCTATGGTCTAGAATGCATAGACACACAATGAAAATCTGGTGGGAGTAACTCAACCAACCGTGCAAACAACGACAAGATATAGATATAGGAAAAATCACAAGGAATACGAAATTGAACAGAAATGCAAAGCAAAATAAATACTCAAGAGTTTTTCCATTGGGTTTTACAAACCTCCCAACGCACTCCAATACCCCGTAATCAATCCGGGGTCCAAGTCCACCGAGTCCTTGGTCGCCAATTGATCACCCGTGTCAACCTATGTCCATTTATCAATAATTTAATTTAGCATGACAATGTACAACAAATTTCTAAATTTTTTAAGCCAAATTGCCCATTTCGCGCTTTTCGAGGCAAAACCTCGCAAAAAGTCGGGTCCGACATTCCCACATATTTTCTTTTCATAGAACTTTATCAATCTCTATTTATTTTATCGAAATATATTTTTTTTCGAGATTTTCCCAATTTTTCCGGAATTTTTTCCAAATTTTTCTTTCATTTTTCTTCTCTTATTCTCTTTTGTTTTTTTTTAAAAAAATTTTGTTCGGGTCGGACCGACCACAGGCCAAAACCGGTCCGGCCGGCCCATGGGTGGGTGTACACGCGCGCGCGCGTGCACCATCTTCCCATCCGATCGAACTAGTTCGCCTGGTTCGATCATATTTTTTTAATTTCTCCTCGGTGGTTTGGGTTGGGGTTGCTCTCCACCCCAACCCGGTGGAATCGATGGCGGGAAGACACCCCGCCATCTCCACCTGGCCCGGTTCAGCCTCCATGGCCGAACCCCACTCTCGGCCACCCCACCGAAGCCCACCGAAATCACAACAAACAACGAGGACTCACCTCAACCGTGACGTCTCCACCTTCTCTTATCTCCTTCGTAAATTTAATAAAAGGGCATTACTCCATTATTTAAGATGGGCAAATATGTTACTTCCAATGAGAACATAAACTAATTTAGAAAAATGGGGTGCCTTTAATCGAAACTGGTCCTATAGTGCGACTCTTAATTAAACACACCATAGGTTGGATATTTCTTGGTGATTTTGGTTGTTATAGTGGGCAACCCAAACATGAAACAACCCTAATCAACAAGGGCAATAATTAACCCACAAATCTGAGGACAAACTCTCTCATTGGAAAAAGTGTGGACACCAAATAACAATTGGTCAATCGATGAGACATAAGTGTAGAGAAATGAAGTGGTCTCGGTCACGTCTTATCGAGACTTGTATTAAAGTGTTGATCTATATCAACCGACATCCAAATAAGGTGGCCAAACACCCAACTCGATAGGTGACGATCGAGACTATATATATAAGTGATCTCGGTGGCCTTGTGCCGAGACATGTGTGTATATATATCTCGATTGGCACCAACCGACACAACAACCTATGTATCGGTCCTGTGCGTAGACTTGTTCAACAGCTGGGCCTAGGCGGCTTTTTTTTTTTCAAGGCTTTGTCCAAGCCCGCCCAAGCCCAACTTTTGATGGGGCGGGCCTAAGCCCGCCCTGGCCCGATATGGGCTAAGCTTGGGCGGGTCTAATTAGGCTTATTATTATTTTATAAAAATTAAATATATTTATTAAGTTTTAAGAGTTAGCCGAGAAAAATTGGGCGTGAAGTGGTTAGAATGTATTCAAATGTGTGTGAGGGTGCATGTTCACATCTATCATTACTTTTTATATAAAGTATTAATTCTTGTACAAGGTATTTATAAAAAAAAATACCTTTCTTATTCAAAGCGGATGGGCATGATCCGGGTTTGGGCTAAAAGCACAAACCCTGGCTCGCCTATTAAATAAGCGGGCTTTGGCGGGCATGGGCCCGAGCCGGACCAGTCTTCAATTTGTAAGACCAAGCCCAGCCCATGTCGGGTGGGCCTGAGCGGGACTAGCTAGCGGGCTTTCGGCCTAATGAACAGGTCTCCCTGTGCGTTCGCGGCCATAGGTTCGAACCAGGGGCGGAGCCAGGTTTTTCTCTAGCCCTGGGCTAAAAGTAATACTTTTTTTTAATAGGAACATAATTTCTTAACTCACTTTTAACACCCTGAAACAATAGGATGCAACTTTCGTATGCATCTCGAGGTGTATCGCACAATGTTTATCCAATCAATATTGATTTGATGGTGTCAAAATAGAACAACAAAGTCATGTTTTATACTAATAATTTTTTATTAATCTTCATTCAAGTTAAACAATTATGTAGATTTGTGTAAAAACTCTAGATTCATTGGGTCACTTGGGTGAATGTAAACCCAAATTAAAAAAAAAGGATTGCTATCCAATTTCGTCTCTTATCATTGCATTTTTTGTTGGACGTCTATGATATACCGATATACTTTTGAGACATACGATTGCTACACAATGTTCTAGATTGCATTGAGACACCCACATATCTCAATGCAATCTTCTCAAAAGTATGTCAAAATAAATCATTGTTTAGCAAATGTATGTCTCAAAAGTACATCAAATGAATGACAAATGTAGTTGGGACAATGAGCTTAATTGGTGGGCATTTTTTCTGTTTGGAATAAATGTTTGGGCTAGCTTCTTTTTTAAACTAAATGGGCTGAAATATTTTTTCTCCTCTAGGCTATATCCAAAATTAAACAACTTACTAGTAAAAAAAATATTATTTTTTGAGGAGCTGCCCTAGCCTAGGGCTGGCCTAAACATCCCTCCGCCACTGGTTCGAACATTTCCTACTGAGACTTGAGACATAATGTCGGTTGATGATAACCGACACAACAACCTATGTCTGAAGCGTAGAGTCACGTTATAAGCACCTCAATCTTGCATAAGGGCACTCTATTATTTAAGAGGGGCAAATATGTTTTCCAATGAGAGTATAAACTAATTTTAAAAAAGGTTCAGGCTATTCGGACCCCACTTTTTACTCATTTTACCCCATTTTTGAGTTTTTTCAGCCCCTAGTGAAATGACCCAACTACCCCTCCATATAAAAGAGTTTTTACTCACTCATACCCCACTCACCCCACTTACGCATACCCCATGTCACCCCTCTCTCAAATCACATTCTCACCACCAACCCAAATCCAACGAAATCCGAGCAAAACTACATCGATTTGACGCCTTGAGTGCATTCATCATCTCTTTTAGAGTCGATTTCGAGGTGTTTTGGAGTTTTTTATTTTTTCGAGTCGGTATTATTTGTGATTTTGTTGTCGAGTTTAGGGTTTCAATTTGGAGGTTAAATCTTGCATTTTGGATACAAAGTCTCGATAAAATCGCAAATGTCAAGCGAGTCCGAGCAAAACCCACTATTTTTTTGGTTATTATCATGTATTTTTTAGGAGTTTTGAAAATTTTTTGTTCGTTCTTGTTACCCGTGGGTGTCGACCATATAGGGCCGACACCTCTCTAGAGGTCTCGACTGGACCCCTCAACGACCAATTAAAACTGAGTTCACTTCACATCATCGGTTGGAGTTAGCCGATACCTCTTTAGGGCTATCGGTCGGAGTCGACCGAACCCCGCAGGCGACACTTCTTCACTTCGTGGACATAATGCGACCACATTCGACCTTGTTCAACGAAGAAAACACTCTTATGACACTTGGTGACTTAGTACACGTGCTCTACAATGACTAAAATTGAGAAATTGAGAGAATTGAGGGGTGTTGGGATGAAGGTAAGAGATGAAGTAAACATTCGTTGAGTGTGAGGGGTAGTTTTGGAATTATTTATAAAAGGTGGGTAAAAGCAGTAAAAAAATTAAAAAATGGGGTACAATAAAGTAATGAGGTAAAAGAAGCAAAACATGAGGTCCGAATAGCCATGGCCTTTAAAAAAATGGGGTGCCTTTAGTCAAAGCTGGTCCTCTAGCACGATTCTTAATTAAACACACCATAGGTTGGGTATTTCATGGTGATTTTGGTTGTTATGGTGGGCAAACCAAACATGAAACAACCCTAATCTACAAGGGCAATTATTAACCCACAAATTTGAGGACAAACTCTCTCATTGGAAAAAGTGTGGACACCAAAGAACATTTGGTCAATCGATGAGACAGAAGTGTAGAGAAATGAGGGACCATAAACAAAGAAAGAAAGAAAGAAAAGCCAGTTGAAGCAGCCAGCTAGAGGAGCCCAGTTTGGTGGGTTGGTTACTTGGTTTTGATTTTTGACTTTTGTACACTCCCATCAGATGTCCAACAACAACAACAACAAAACAAATGGGACCCATTTCAATGATGCTCTAATGTCTAATGACCCAAAATAACGCTCTAAATGACACTCTAGTGACGTGGCACGCGGACTTTATGTAAAATGAATGTATACAAAATAATTTTTGATGCATAACTAGCGTGATGTATATCTCGAAGCGCGTCTAACAGCTCCCATAAATATAGGGCTTCATCCCACTTCATAGGCGTCATTCGAAGCGTCATTTTAACATTTTCTAATGGGTCTATCCATCATCATTTTTGGTTCTTCTAAATCAACCCCACTTTAATCATTCTCACTCTTCTTTGAACTTGTGACTTCTCTCTCTCTCTCTCTCTAATCAAACCTTTCACACATTCTCTCTCTCTCTGGCCGTTTGTGGTGGCTTTTGGTCAGTCGACATCATCATCACCATCATCATCATCTATCAAGGCTTGTGATTCATTTGTGAACTCATTCTTATTGAATGGGAAGTGGGCTTTGAGAGAGATGAGCACTAGTTGAGGTGATGCTCCTGAACTTGTTCTTGCAATTTGTGTTTCTGGGTGTCTCTAGTTTTATGGGTTTTGAGCTTTAATAGGTGTTTTTTTTGGTGAATTTGGGCTTTCTTGGTCAGTTTCAAAGACCCCATTTTTGCATTGTTTGTGAGATTCAATATTGATTGATTGTGAAAGTTTGAGGTTTAATGGGTGTTCTTGGTCTCTCTAGTTTTGTGGGTATTGAGCTCTGATGGGTTTTTTTTTTTTTTTTTTGGGTGAAATTGGGCTTTTTGGGTCAGTTTCAAAGACCTCTTTTTTGCATTTTCTGTATATTTGCATTGTTTGTGAGGATTCAGTGATGGATTGATTTTGAAAGTGAACTGGGTTTTCATTCTTGTTGCAGAACTACTAGGGCTCCCTTTAAGTTCTGATGGAGACCTTATCTTCTTCTTCTTCTTCTCCATCAGTCCCTCATGAGAAATCCAATTATAATGAGCTCTTCTTGCAGCAGAGCTTGCACTTCTCAGATAGTCTCAAGGTGGGTTCATTTCAATACTTCTGTTCTTTGACAAAGCTATGATTAATGATATCTAGTTTTGAATTGGTAACTTTGTAAGATTGATTTACCTTATAGGCTTAGATTTGTTTTGTCTACTTTTAGCTTAATAGTTGTTGTTTTGCTAGATTATATACATGGTTTGTATGTTATATGGATGAGGGTCCTAGCTACTTGGGCAAATGCCTCAAAATGGCTCATGGAGTTTTTGCTTTTTATATAGAACATAAATAATTGTAGTCTTTCAATGGTTACCCCACCAAATGAAAGGATTTGCTTCGTCTGATCAAAATTCTGAATGCACGGCATCGAGTTCATTGGATCGAGCGGAGCGAAAGAGTTTGGTGTATGTAACAGATACTAACTAATTTGGGATTGGGGCTTGTTGTTTTATTGTTGGTGCATCTGATCAAAGACTAAGCAGAATTCGACAAATTGGGCACTTTATACTTCTTTTCTATTGTCCTTTTTTGGGTGCTTCAAGTTACTGTTTTCTGCTCGGTTTCTTCACAAGGAAGTATAAATCTTTAAGCCATATATGGCCTGTTCAGTTTGTGTTAATCTGGGTGTTTGGTTCGCCTACTATTTAGTCGAGCGGACTATGCAATCCACTATCCTTAGGACTATTCTGAACCATGGTTTCGATGTTCTTAGTTAGTTTGGATGGACTCACTTACCAAATAACGAATTTGCCCTCATCACTCACTTACCAAATGACGAGTTGGATTGCTTAATCCAGGAGGGGCACTTTTGTAAGTTCACCTATTGCAAGCACATTAATCCAACCCTCAACACTCCCAACCGAACAAGTCCTCCAAAATGGACTAATAGTTAAACCCAAGTCATTATCATGTGTATAAGCTAATCCCATGATCTAAGGAACCCAGGTATGTGAACTGAACATGCCAATATAAGTTCATAACAGCACCAACAAATGAAAATAGTTAATGTTGCCGTGGAATTGATCTAGATGTGCTGATAAATCTTGGAAATAGTTACTCCATTGATGACAAGAATGTTCAATTATCACTTCGGTTTTGCTGTGTTTTTGATTTTCAGGATTTGAAAAATCTGAGAATGCAATTGTATTCAGCTGCAGAGTATTTTGAAGTTTCCTACTCCAACGATGACCAAAAAGAAGTGTAGGGCCCTCTAATTTTAGTTCTTTCTTGTTTGGTTTTTATTTATTTATTTATTTTTGGTTGTGTTTTTTGATTTGTTTCTAATTTAGGCTTTTGGCTCCTAGCAGAGTCGCGAATACTTTAAAAGATTACACTGTTAGAGCTCTTGTCAATACAGTAGACCATTTGGGCGCAGCTTCATACAAGGTTAATGATTTTTTGGATGAAAAGGTTGATGAAGTTTCAGGAACTGAGCTTCGGGTTACTAGCATCGAACAGGTACTATGTATTCATAAGACTACTACTGATAGCTTACACTAAGATGAAGTTTCAGGAACTGACCATACAAGGTCTCTAGTCTAGTGTTGGATGAGATTAAAATTTTGTATCACTTTGGTAATTGGATACTAAAGACCAATATCAATTTTTATGTTTGGAATATTAGCTTGATTAAAAGGATTGAGCTCTATCTAAACAGAACAGTTTTAATGCACAGTAGATGCATTCCTTGGAAAACCCAGATAAATATTGAATTTTCTGAAGGAGCTATAATTTTCTTGAGTCGTGACTCGTCGAAGGGGCTTATATCGAGGTAGTAATGGTGCACCTGAAGCCAGAGTAAATAAAGCATGCAAGTTTAGAAAACCAAATGGTAGATTAGGAAGCATATGTATAAGATGCTGAAAATGTTGTTCACTTTCTCAGAGTGTTTTTATATATATATGCAGTAGGTCTGCCTTAGCTGTTCTCTTCTGCATGTGTATAGTGCAAGCCTGAGAGGGTGTTTTCTTTTTCATTTTTTTTTTTTTTTTTTTTTTTTTTTTTTTTTTTTTTTTTTTTTTTTGGCATTGCATTTCATTGCGATTAGGGATTAAAGTATGTTAGTGGTTTGAACAAATTCAACAAAAGTCAATGAAACGTTGAGCATTAGTGAGATTCCTCTATTGAAAGCTAGGCATTTGTTTTGACACCCTCATTTTCGCCTTTTAGAGACTGCGGACGTGTCAAGAGTATATTGATCATGGCGGCCTTACTCAGCAGTCCTTGGTTATAGTGACTCCCAAATATCATAAGAGATATATACTTCCAGGCATGTCCATTCTTAAAACTTGGATGTGAAGCATTACGTTAACAATTCTTCGTTTGCCAGCGCTACCACTGAGAAGGTCTGAAATTGATAAAATTTTCTTCAGGCGCAGAGAAAATGCAGGAGTCTCAGCATAACGAGCTAAAATGTCATGAGCGTAGTTTCGACAATGACAACATCTGTAATGATCAAATGAGGAATGGTTACAATGGTAAGATATTTAAATTTTAAATATTGAATTTAAATTTCTTATATACAGTATTATATGGTATATATGTGATTTCAAATGATTCTGCAATTTATGAACAAAAAAGTCTGGTTTAATTCGTTACTTATTAATTTTGTTACTTGATTGTTCTAGATTGCGATAATATTGTTAAGACTGTTAGAGCAACCATCAGAGACAAGCCCTCGATGAGGTAATCGTAAATGGCTCCGATACTTATTCTTTGGCAGTACATTTCTATTGGTTTTTTTTATGTATGAATCACGAGTTTTATGTAAGTTTTACAATCTTGGGGATGACTAATGCAGGAAAGCGCGCTCTCCATCACCTACCCAGAGGTCTGGAATGTTTTCCTTCTCAGGTATATTTCTCTTGTTGAATGCTTTTGCTTGCTGATAGATTATTTCTTTCTTAATGTAACCATTCAGAGATCAGAATTAATCTTTGATCTAGAGGTCTCTATTTGAGAATGCGCTATTAACAGTTGCTTTTATATCAGATAAAAATAAAGTGTCTGAGAAAAGATCCGTCTCTCCTCTTCGCTCCAGATTTCCTCTCCTACGATCTGGATCTTTCTCAAGTAGGCCTACTACTCCTCACTCAAGTAGGCCAACAACTCCCATTCCAAGTAGGCCTGCCACTCCAAACTCTTCTAATTCAAATCGACGGGTAAGCATTTAGAATTGAAATCAGATATTGTTTATATTTGTGGAAGAAGTTTCCCAATAATAATATTCGTCGTCAATTAATTACTTGATGAACATGAAGGTTTCACTAAAAACTTCATTGCTTGTTCATGCAGTACCCTTCCGAGCCTAGGAAATCAGCTTCGGTGCGAGTCCAAGGCGAAAGGGACAATTCTAAAGATTTCGAACAACCACCCAGCAAAGGCAAACGTCTTCTTCGAGCATTACTCAGTCGTCGCAAGTCAAGAAAGGACGACGCACTATATACATTTTTAGATGAATACTAAGATAAATGAAGAATACAACGGGTAAGCAAAAATGTCAATTAAGGAGCTTAATTTTTTTTTTTTTTTTTTTTTTTTTCTTCTGCTTATTTGATATGTTTTAGATTACTTGGTATTTCGCATCGACCCATTCTGTTTTAGTTGCAAGTAATTGCTTTCCTTTTCTTAGTGGTTTATACTACCATAAATTTCAGATCATGTATCAGATTAGACTAATCCCACTTGTTGAAAAAGCTGGGTATCAGCAATTATAAAAGTTTTAAGAAATGATTATACTTGAAACTTCTCAGTCTACTTTCACTAGAATACATGCACTTTTAGTACAGCTTTGAAAAACAATAGTTGCTCCAGCCTTCACAACACTTGAAGTAAAGTTGAAGTTACACAACAATTCTGAAGAAGTTTATGTTAATTCAGACAGTTGGACACTGAAAAGGAAAAAAAGATGCCATACATGCAGAGTTGCAGATGCTCAACATGTGATGAGTTTATGTTGGTGAAGATGCAAAATGAACAAATTAAAGTACTAGACCAACTGCTGCAAGGCTTTTTGGTCATGGCAAAACTCTTTTAACATAGCCTATTTCAATCCGATGTGCTCCAATCTGCTGCGGTTTTTTCGACATCAAACCATATACATTTCATCCCAATCTACACAAAATATTGTGCTCTACATTGCTACCCTTGAGAGAATTGGAACAATGATGAATCAATGCATGCAAAAGAAGTGATGATAATAGTCTTTTCATTCAAATTACTAATTTTGAATGTTCAACAATGTATTCAATTAATAATAACTTTTCATGTCAACTTCAAAGTGTTCTTGAACAACATAGAGGATCAAAACAGCAAACTTGCAATCTAACTTTTTAAAGTGATAGAAGTTGCACAATAAAGAATTCCAACTAACAATATGGCCATTGTTGTAGTTTTGGTTGGCATTCTTCCTTTATCAACTCTCAAGGCTATACCCTCATAAATTGGCCAGCAATTCACCATCACAAATCCTGAAATCAACATTTGAACAAACACTTCACCAAACTTCTCTGGAAAGAAAACCACCCTTATAACACCAACAACAAATGCAATCAAGTTGACTATTGCTGCCATTGTCAGCACGACGAAGAATGGCGATGTAACACCAAACTCGAAGGCGCCTTGTTCATATCGCTTGCTTTGTTCGTCGTCGATAACTTTATTAGTCACATTAAATCCCAATGCGGATATACCAAGTTTTTGTAAGAAGAAATCAATATAACCAAATAGGTATGATGTTAGTCCTCTTATCAACCACATTCTTTGCTCGCTCCACCATCGCATTATCGTTCCGTTAGTTAAGAGAAAGTCTATAAGGTCTTGCGCATACGCTCCAACAAAGAAAAATACGTACAAGCAGAACAAAGGGTCTGTAACCTGCAATATTACGAATTCGTCGCAAAATGTTAAATTTAGTTGAAAATTAGTTGACATATATAGTCTATATATAGCCTTCTTGAGCAAATGTATACATATATACATGTACATACCTTAGGAAGGGTAGATACTCCATTGATGAAAGCTAGTGGTGGGAGGAATGCATATATGGTGATGGGAATGGACCAAAAAGGCCAGAAAGCATAGTGGGTATAAGCAAGGCCCATCAGAAGGCCCATGGACTTGATGCCATATGTTAATGGGCAGTACTTTGAAAATGCTACCTCTAGAAGTCCAATAGCCCACCTTTTGTTCTGACTTAGCACATCATGGAGGTTTATTGGAATGTCACCTAAAAATGCTGGCCTCTCTGGATCACAAAATACTGACTTCCATCCTTCACATTGCAATTTGTATCCTGTGTAGTAGTCTTCAACTAGTGATCCATATCTAAATCCAATCTGCACATATTAATTAACATCAAAAGTTCATTAAACTAATTAGACAAGAAAATTAATATTATACACCTTTTATGCTATTAGGAACAAAAAACTTTTGGCGAGTCAATTGGGTGGAATGAGGCAAGAAATTGAATCGACTAATTGTTTAAGGAAAATGCTAAAATGACATCCAAAGTCACACCACATGGCGTGTGGGCCCGGGCCCGCATTTTTAAGCAGTCGGTGCGCGCCTCGAGATATATATACATCCCTTAGTATTATGCATCAAAAGCTATTTTCGTACATTCATTTTCACGTGGGGCTCACACGCCACGACACCGGGGGTGTAACTATATTTAATGGCCTAATGGGTGTGGTGTACCGGTAAAGAAAAGTAACTACACATAAAAAAAAAAAAAAAAAAAAACTCTTTAACTTCGACTGAGGTAGAGATCGACATGGGTTTGATTTTTGGCAACAACATAATTTTATATATTTTCTTGGTTTCTCTCGGGTTATGGGGTTGGGACAAGTGACTAACTCCCATGAGTTTAGTCAAACCAAAGTAAGGAAATGCCAAAAAAGGTTCGGACACTCATGGTCATTAAAAAAAATAAAAAAATTACCATATACATAATGTGAAATGAACGTAGGATCGCAATTAGGCAAGCTATGCTCTATGGAAGTGAATGTTGGGCGGTAAAGCAACAACAATTACATAAAATGAACGTAGCAGAAATGAGGATGCTTAGGTGGATGTGTGGTAAAACTCGTAAAGATAGAATAAGAAATATAGAAATTCAAAGACAAGTAGGAGTAAGCACCAATTGATACAAAGATTAGGGAATGGCGGTTGCGATGGTTTTGTCACTGCAAAGACGGCCTACAAATGCCCCAACTAGAAAACTTGACTCAATAGAAACTGTAGAAATTCGACGAGGTAGGGGCAGACCAAAGTTAACATGGGATGGATTAATTAGAAGAGATTTGAATGGTTTGCAAAGCTCACCATCAATTGCACTTAATCGAACACAATGAAAAAGTTTGATCCATGTAGCCGACCCAGTTAATTTGGGACTGAGGCTATGTTGTTGTTGTTGTATACATAATGTGAAATGAAACATCCAAATTAATAATAATTAGTCATGCTCACCTTTGAACCCCAATTGGTTCCATCTTCATAGTTGCAGCTAGCCACAAGGTGAGCCTTAGAAAGAACTATTTCAGACTTAACATCCTTACCAACAACATGTTCTGGATCCAATTCTCTTCTTTCCACAACCAACCGCGGCGACGTCGAAGGGCTTCCGAAGAGCGCTCTCCGGCGAAAGAAGCAACCAGTTCCGACATAAGTAGTCCCTTGCAACCCATCCATTCCCATTGGGTTCACTCGAAACAATCGTTTAATCTCATTAGCATATATGTCATTCTCATTGATTCCACAGAAATGTTGTGGGAATTGTACATAGGCAAGTTCCAATCCCTTCAAAGGCTCCCAAAGGAAGCACAATGCACGTAGAGGTGTTATGGGGTCGTTGGAGTACATGTCACAATCCAAAGTAAGGATCACTGGTGCATTGGTCATGGTTGCTGATACACGAGTCTTGACGATTATATAATTATGTGACAAAACAAAAAGTTATTAGTATTAATTTCGAAATATTATAATATTAATACACGTAAATAATTAATCAAGTTATAGAATTAATTAATTGATCATTGATGATTAATGAAAGTTTCATTTTACTTCAAAATAAAAAGTAAAAAAGTTCGTACACCCACGGTTACGGAACTAATAATTGGGTTACGAATTACCAGGACATTGAGGGCACCGGCTTTGAAGTTGTGGTGTGAAGTCCTACTTTTCTCCCTGGAAACGTACACAAGATTTGGCATCTTATGACCCGTGATGTCTTTGTCTTCACTACTATCTAGTAGAACCTGTAGCATTTGTAAATAATAATAATAATAGTTCTTTTAATTTTTCACTGCCCAACGAATTTATCTACGATCTTGAGAGAGGATGTTACTGGGATTTCTTTCCTCAGATTTTGTCATTTGTAACCAGACCCTCATATAAAAAAAAAAAAATCTAATTATTTTTTTGAAAAGATCTAACCTCAATTATTGTAGGATGATCTTGACGAGTAAATCCTGATTTCCATTTGCTTAGAGTATCACGTTCATGTAATTGGCTAGTAGTGAGGTACTCGTTGTTCAATTCCCCTCTCTCTACTACATTTTCAACTCTTCCTTTCATGATTTCATACAATGTCTGCAGCACACACATATATATGAAACTCAAATTACTTAAAAGAAAGTAAGCAAGCTGATTAATTTACTATTTTTGTTACAGTTTTGCTCATGGTTAAATATTTTTTTCATAATTAAACAATATATATGAGAGAGAAAAAAAAAAAGAAAGGATATATGCAACCCAAAAAAAAGAAAGGATATGTATTTCACATTTGGTTAATAATCTTACATATTTAAAGGTAGTCATCACTGTAAGTTAACTATACAAGTTAAAAAAAAAAAAAAAAAAAAAACTGCACATTAATTTATTGATTTTTGTATGTATAAATTGTGGTCCAAATTAATTAATGTCCCTATAATGCAAGTACATATACAAAACCTGACAAGATCGAGACAAACACAAGATTTATCAATATATATATCATTCTAGGAAACTTTCCGTAACATGGTAATCAGCAAAATAAATTAATTATTCATCTTATCAAAAAAAGATGAATTGTGAAATTGAACTCATACATATAAAGAGACAAAAAAGCAAGAATCATGGAGTTGGAATATTATTCTAAACTTATTGGAGAGAGACTCTTAAGGAGGAGATATTTAAAACAAAAACAAAATACCTCATGTCATCTTTACTGATGATAAGATAAAGACAACAAAGAAAAAAACACATCGAGCTAGCTAGGAGTCAATTATTTGAATACTCTTCTGGAAAAAAAAAGGAATCTATTTGAATACTCTGCATGATCAAACACGAGAAAATACAGAATCCTCCAAATTCCAAATAACAAGTTGGCGAAAATGGTTTTCCAATGTCCACTATCTAGGTTAGTCACATAACATACAGATGACTTATTTTGACTGCTATTATATTCTGTTAATGAACTTTATTAGGCGAATCTATCATATTCTATGCTTCTTATCTTAGACGAGTCTCTAATCACATAAGTATATATATATATATATATATGCGTTTAGGTATATGTAATTATACAAATAGTGGGTTTATTAAGTGAGTTTGATGAGTGAACATCAATTACGTACCAGATCTGTAACTATATATATATATAATATAAATGCTTTCGTAACCTAGGAAAGAGACACACATAAGACACAATTGTTGACGCCCTTTGATTTGTTGACATACATGTGTGCATGCACGCACCTTGATGCGCATCGAATGAACATGCACCAACAAGTGCGTGTTTGAGTTACAATTTATATAATATAGTTGGGTTCATATATATTGTAAAACATAATCATCATATACTATATCATACTTTATAAGAAAATAGAAGTGATCAATGGTCTTCTTTCTGAAGTAAACTTAATTAATTTGTTTATTTAGAAAAAGTAAAAATAAAAGTGTGAACTCTAATTAGTTACTATATATTTATCTCTAGCTAGCTAGCTAGCAGATGAAAAATGCTAAAATGACACCCTTGTGACGTAGCGTGAAGGCCCGCATTTATGAGAGTTATACAGTAATGCACGCTTCGAGATACACATCATGCGTATTATGCACGACATTTTTACGGGGCTGCACGCCACAGGGTGTCATTCTAGCACTTTCCCAGCAGTGGGAATCGTGTGATTACTTTAATCGATTTCTCACCTTCATTTCCTCATCCTTATAAGAACAACCGTGGTTGCTGCTAAAATAAGCCTCCGGAGACCTCTCCACCAACCTCTTCTCCCTACAAAAAGGCAACCAATAACGAGCAAATTTTGCAGCCTCCATGAAAGCAAAAAATGTCAACTTCGATCCTCCATCGTCGGATACGTAGACTGAAATCTTATCCGTTGGATACTCATAAGCCATCACTGATAGAGCAGTGTTCACCACGCTCATAGGCGGCTCTTTATATGGATCAGCTGTGCATATAAACACATCCAACCCCGGGTACTCGCCGGATTTCTCAAGCATCTTGGCGAGGTTATCGGGGAATGTTCGACGTTGAATAGGGCGCATTCGGCAGGCTTGGGTAGCCGTCCACATGAAAGCGAGAACGACATCGGCAAGTATCATGGAGAGGTGAAGAAAGATTGAATTCGAGGAGGTACTAGTACTAGTGCTGGAGTTCATCATGACAAGATTGATGAGCTTGTGAAGGTGTTGATAGAACAGTATTATGATAGCAAATAAGTAAATCATGGCGAAAAGGCGGTAGGGGATGGCGCGGCGGTGGACGTGAAAGGTGTGGAGAGGTGGTGGTGAAGAGGTGATGGAGGGGCTTTGGGTTGGAGCCATCTTGCCTAATACTTACCTCAAAGAACTGAGAAAGTACATATAATATGTATAAGGGAAATGATAGAATGAGAACGCTATATATAAGTCTCGATATATTGCACAACAAAGCTGTCGTGGTGTGTAGGATCATATCAAAATCATATAAAGCATGAGCAATGGTTACATACTTCTTGAGGCGTAATAGAGTGTCAAATCACTTACTCACTAACCTCTTTTCTACTACACTTGTCTCTACTATAACTACATATTTACTACATTTATCTTGGTAAAGAAAACGTTTGAAATCAATTTTTTTTTTTTTAAAAAAACAGCTTTGCACTCCCCATGTGGAGTGGATGCCACGCTTCCCAGAGCACGTGTGGATGGCTCCCGAGGCTGATGTGACTTGGGGTGCTTCCGTGCATCGCTTCTCTACTTAAGTGTTAAATATTCTTATAAAAAATATAAATGTGTAACATTATTACATTTTTCTTTTTTTTGGTCAAATGCTTGTGTTAAGAGTAATAAAATGGAATGGGTAGGCAAAGCTTGCCCGAGAGATGTACATCATGGGATCCACCACACATGACACTTGAACGTTGCACGAGATATTCAGTCATCATCGACACTTGTTCGTTGTTTGTTTGTTGTTTTAATAAGCATATTAATTAATTAATACTTGAACGTTGCACGAGATATTCAGTCATCACCGACACTTGTTCGTTGTTTGTTTGTTGTTTAATAAGCATATTAATTAATTAATATTGCCTATTACGCACGTCTATACTCGTAATGGAAGCTAATAGACGACGAAGACTTGGTAAAGACACATATAACTCATCATATTAATGATTGTGTCTTACATATCACCTCTAAAAACTCTTAAAAATACAAAAATAACAATTAATTAATATCACAAAATTCACATTAGTAGAGAAAAAAGCATGTGCTAATCAAAAGAAGTGGAGCAAAAGCAATAAAAATTACCTAATTAACACATGTACTTAAAAAATAAAATAAAGTAACCTCAAAAAAAAAAAATAAAGTAATTATTTTTTGGTAGCATACCAACAATTTAATATATATATATATATATATATATATATATATATATATATATGATAGATATATTAGTTTCTTAGAAAATATATATCCATTAGTTTTAAATTTTATTTTTTTATGACCAAAAAAAATACTTTTTGTGCAGAATTCAATTATTCTTTGTTAGAGCAGTTACTTATTATTGTTGAAGTAAAAAAAGTTACTTATTATTGTTAATCACGTCGTATACTTTTCAATAGAAAAAGCCTACATTATTAATAGGAAGAAAATATGAAAATATTTAAACATACATGTGAGAAAAATAGAAACTTTACACATGCATGCATGGTTTAGTTGATCAAAAAAGAAAAGCTAGCTAGGGTTTATGGTTTTTTTTTTTTTTTTCTAAAGATTATTAAGTTTCGAGGTTCTTGATCGATCATTAATTGATCTTAATTTGGTTTTTTGTGTTATCTCATATATATGCATGTGTTAAGGAAACTAAATATTGTATCTACCAGTTAAGGAAACTAAATATTGTATCTATAGTTAAGGAAACTAAATATTGTATCTACCAGTTAAGGATATTAGTATCTCGTGGGTTCCTTTTGTGGTTATACTTTCCTTTCTTATATTATAGGCATGTGTATATATATAGGGTACCATGTACACAAGTTAACTACACAATAAACATATTATATTTAGAAACTATCATGGTATCAGAGCCCTAATCGTGAGTCTTTCCTTCTTGTTTTTCTGTCTCGTCTGCTGCGATGCCTCGGTAGGCGCCTGTACTACACTTGCATCTTTGTCCGTCTGACGCATCCGCCGCCGTCGTTCGTAGATCGCTTTCGCCCAATTCTGCGCTTCGCCCACCTCGCTCCGTCATTGCCATCGTCTCGCGCACCCGCTCGCCGCCATTGCACATCCGCTCATTCTTTGTTGCACACTCGCTTCATTCATTGCTGCGCGCTATATACACCAGCTCCATCCGCGCTACAAACACATTTGCTCCACCGCCGCACAATGGCTCTGCGGCTGCGCCGCCGCACATTAGATCTGTCGTTGCTGCCGCCGCATACCAAATTTGCGGTTCTCGCCGCATTGGACACCATACCCAACGCCGCGCCGTTGCACCAGATCCGATCCGCCATCGCCACCGCAACACACCCATTTGAATCCGTCATTCATATGCATTGGACACCATACCACCGCCGTGCGCCATCGCACACAGATCGAATCATGGCCGCTTGCTGCACGCGACACATCGCTCGTCTGTGGTCATTGCTTCAGACGCTCGCCATTTGCATACTCATTAGTCGCCGCGCACCGAATCAATCACCAGTCAATCTTACAAGTTCCCTATTCAATGGAGAAAAGTGAAGTCTCACAAACCTATCTCCATGATTCTTGATGGTCGAATTACTCACTTTGGTCCCAATGATTAAAAGTTTTTTAATTGGTCGAAAACTTTGGCGAATTTTTACGGAGACAACCCCAAACTAGAAAAGGATGACACAAAGACACAAGCCAAATTTCTTGACCGACTTGACGACCGAGACAAGTAAGAATCATCGATCATCACCTGGTTCTGTAACACAACTACTCCCTCTATTCATATTCAGTTTGTTGATTTTGGGACGACCAAAGAAATTTGGGGTTTTTTGTCTGTTAGATACAAAACCTCTGGTTTGGCACAATATTATCAATTCTTCACTACTTTGAACAGTTTGAAACAAGAAGCTGGTCAGTCCATCACTGAATTCTTAGCACTCATTCAACCAATCTAGAACCAGTTACAACAGGCCGAAATTAGCAAAGACCACCTTCATCTCATCCAAGTTCTTATGGCTCTTCACCCTGAATATGAATCAGTCCGTGTGGCCCTCCTGCATCGCGATCCACTACCTTATCTTGACACAGCTGTAAAAGAAATTTTGTTTGAAGAAACTCGGCTTGGCTTGGTCAACTCTGGCCCTTCGTCATAAGTGGCCCTCGCAACTACTCAATCATGGTCTAAATCCGTCCCCCACTCTTGTAAGAACTGCAGAGAAAACGGGTCATTCGTTTGTTAATTGTCCTACAATTGAGTGCCGATCTTGTCATGAACATGGTCACATAGTGCGTAAGCGCCCAAATAAACGATCTCGTCCCAAATGCACACCTAAGTCGCATCTGTCTCTAACACCGGTTCTTTTGTGTTGTTTTTCTTGTCTCTACGATGGGTCACATTCCTCTCTCGATGTTTTTATGTGAGTGATTTGGAAGCAATCATCAAACAAGTGATACATACCCAAACCACCGCCTCTATCTCGTAACATCGGGTAACCATTGGTTCTTTGATTCTAGGTGTTGTAATCATATGACACCAAATCTATCTCTCTTTTCTAACAATAGTCCTTCTCGCATTCTTTGAGAATTCAAACCGCAAACGGTAGCTCCATGTCTCTGTTACCCACTCGAGAACCGTGTCCAACCACAGTTTGAATCTCCCGACACCCATTGTGTTCCCGACCTCACTCTAAACTTAATTTCGTCGGTAAATTATGTGACCAAGGCTTCGATTTGTTTTATTTTCTCCCACCGGGTTTGTAAGGTACAGGACATTCAGACGGGTCACATTCTGGAAATGGGAATCAAAGTGGGACGATTATTTGAGCTCACGTCACTTCATATGCCTACCGTCAAACAGATCTCTGCTGTAGTTTCCACCACCTCACTCTATCAGTGGCACATTCGTCTTGGCCATACATCAGCCAGTAAACTTCGCACTCTTGTTTCTAATAGGCTATTGGGTATTTCTAAATTCGAGTCTTTTGATTGTGTGCATTTTCAGTTGGCAAAACAACCTGCTTCTTCTTTCTGTCTTAACGAATCCATCAATAATACTCCGTTTGGATTAGTTCATTCTGATGTTTGGGGTCCTGCACCTACTTCAACTGTGAATGGCTATCGCTATTTTGTAATGTTCATTGATGATTATTCAAGGTTTACCTGGATATATTTTCTAAAACATCGATTTGAAATACCTCAAACTTACATTGATTTTGCTAACATGGTCAAAACTCAATTTGCATGTACAATCAAAATTTTTCGTATTGACAATGCTTTAGAATACCGAGATTTTGTCCTTCTCCGTTTCTTAAAGCGCAAGGTACCATTATTCAACGTTCTCGCCAAGGTACACATCTCAACAAAATGGTCGAAATTTGAAAGGAAACATCGACATATCCTAGACTCGTACGTGCCCAACTTATCTCTCGCATCTTGTCTGAAAATTTTTGGGGTTAAGCGCTTTAAATTGTGTCCATACCATTAATCGACTTCCCACACCAAAGGTGTTAAAGAACATCTCTCATTTTGAACGATTATATGGTACACCACCGGACTATTCTAATTTTCGGGTTTTTGGTTGTGCATGTTTCGTTCTTCTTAACCTCCCGAACATACCAAACTTGAACCGCGTGCTTGTCTACATGTTGTTTTCTCGGGTATGGAATTGAACATAAGGGCTATAGGTGTTGGGATCCTCTTTCTCGGCGATTACGCATCTCCAAACATGTTACTTTTTGGGAAAATACCATGTTCTCTACCATATCCAAGTTCGACAGTTCCTTATCATGTATTCAACCGTTTTTCACTAACTCGTCTATCGAGCTTTTTCATATATTCATTGCAGTACTCCATATGAGCTCAATGATCATGATCTCATTCCAGCACCCGTCGTCAACGAATCTGCCTCATATAATACTCATGTTCCTGCTCTTGTTCCCCCTCGTCGTTACGAATGTATTGAACCCCCTCTTACCTCAAAGATTATCATTGTTTCTCTGCTATTTCTTATTTACATGAGCCTTCCTCCTATCGAGAGGCTAGTTCTGACCCCTTTTGGCAGCAAGCAATGTCAGAAGAACTGTGTGCATTAAAGAAGACTCATACTTGGGACTTAGTGGATCTACCCTCTGGCAAGACTCCAATTGGATGCAAATGGATTTACAAGATAAAACCCGCTACGATGGCTCTATTGAGTGGTATAAGGCTCGTCTGGTCGCTAAAGGCTACACACAGGAATACGACATTGACTATGAAGAGATGTTTGCTCCTGTAGCCCACCTGACCTCTGTTCGAAGTTTGCTTGTTGTAGCAGCTGACCGACATTGGCCCTTGTTCCAAATGGATGTTAAAAATGCTTTTCTAAATGGTGATCTTGCCGAAGAAGTCTATATGTGCCCACCCCCTGGCTACCCTCATTCTCCAAAACAAGTTTGCCTCCTCCATCGTGCATTATATGGCCTTAAACAAGCTCCCCGTGCTTGGTTTGCCAAGTTCAGTTCCACTATTACACGGTTTGGTTTACGGTCGAGTCCTCACGATTATGCCTTGTTTACTCGACGAACTGACAAGGGCATAGTTCTTCTCCTGCTTTATGTTGATGACATGATCATCACCGGAGAGGACTCCACTGGGATTTCGACTTATAGCAATATCTCAAAAGTCACTTTGAGATGAAGGACTTGGGTAACTTGAGCTACTTTCTTAGTCTTGAAGTTACCTCTACTCCTGATGGATACTATCTTTCACAAGCGGAATATGCCTCTGATTTGATCTTTCGCTCTATGATTACCGATACTGCTATTGCATCCACTCCATTGGACACGAATGTCAAACTGACTCCATCAGATGGTACATTTCTTTCAGATCCTACCCTATATCGTCAGCTTGTGGGTAGTTTGGTTTATCTCACTGTTAGCCGTCCAGACATTGTTTACGTTGTTCATGTTGTCAGTCAGTTAATGTCCGCTCCTCGTACTGCTCACTTCACTGTTGTTCTCCGCATCCTTCGATATGTAAAAGACACCTTGTTTCATGGTCTCCATTTTTTTGTCAACTCTCCCTTGGTATTATCCGGTTACTCGGATGCATATTGGGCTGGTGATCCTACCGACCGACGTTCTACTACTGGTTATTGTTTCTTCTTGGGTAACTCATTAATATCCTGACGAAACAAGAAACAAACAGTGACATTTCGCTCTAGCACATAATTTGAGTATCGGGCTCTTCGATGCTACCTCTGAACTACTTTGGATTCGTTGGTTACTTGAAGATATGAGGGTTACACATGCTTCTGCTACCATTCTGCATTGTGACAATCAAAGTGCAATCCAAATTACGCACAATTATGTTTTTCATGAGAGAACAAAACATATTGAGAATGATTGTCACTTCGTCCGTCAACACTTGGTTCGGGGTACTCCTCAGCTTTGTTTTGTCTCATCCTCCAATCAGACGGCTGATATCTTCACTAAAGCTCATCTTTCGGGTCGCTTTCATGCTTTGGTTGACAAACTCAAGTTGATTTCTACGAGCCATTCTTGAGTTTGAGGGAGGGTGTTAAGGAAACTAAATATTGTATCTACCAGTTAAGGAAACTAAATATTGTATCTAGCAGTTAAGGAAATTAGTATCTCGTGTATCTCATAGGTTCCTTTTGTGGTTATACTTTGTGTATATATATATGTACACAAGTTAACTACACAATAAACATATTCTATTCAGAAACTATCAGCATGCATGGATTTCTTTGTTGGTTGTAGAGAGGCTAGATGCGGCTAGTACCCACTTGTACTTTTATGTGAAGAAGAGCGAAAGAGAACGTGACGACGACAATGCGTTCTGGCTTATGAACGGTAGTAGTGAAACCCATATCTTGAGCCGAGAGGGAGAAGTGATCGGTGCATGAGATCACTAGTTTATCACGATCCTTCGGTGGACGGAGTTCAAGTTGGCCAACCAAGTGGATCATGCATAGGTGGCAAAAAAATGGGACCGGACATAAACGGGACCGGACACCCCTTTCTTATAATGATTAAATTTAGTGTCCGGACCCGTTCCCGTTTTTAAAACGGGCACTTTTTTTTTTGTCCAGACCCGTATTTTTGTAAAACATACGGCTCCCGTTTTGTCTCGATTTTTATTTTTAAATATGATTAAATATTTTATTTATCAATTATTTTTTAAAAAAAAAACCTCAACTACAAGTCTACAAGTCACCTAACATTCAATTACCAAAAAAATAAATACATAACATCACAATTTTTTAATTTCCAATATAAACATCACAAAAGTTTCAAAAAAAGAGAGATCATCTCAATAGTCCAAATAATCAAATAAGGGAAATTACTTAATGGAACACCGCAACCCCAGCCGCAAGGTTGAGTTAGAACAAAAAAATATGTGTTTATTGAACAACAACATCATCAAATCACATTACACCATGGATGCTTTAATATGTGATGCTACATAAAGATTCAAGAAGAATCAAATCTGTAATTCTTTAATTTCAAATCATAGGGTATTGGAAGTATGAAACTTAGTAATGAAAAACAACATCATCAAATCAGCTTAAGTGAGAAAATAGATTTGAAACAAATTTTAGAAAATTCAAACAAGAAACATGTATGTGAATGGAGAAGGAGTAGAAAAAACTTACATTGAGAGCAGAGAGATGAGTGGGCAGAGCTGCAGGCCAAAAATTGAGAGGCGAGAGGAGAGGAGAGTGATAGGCAGAGGCCGCAGAGTTGTGGCAGAGTGACCACGAAGCCGGGAGAGGTGAGAGTCGGGAGAGTGAGAGGCAGAGCCGCGGCGGATCGAGTGACCACGAACACGAAGCCGGGAGAGATGAGAGTCGGGAGAGTGAGAGGCAGAGCCGCGACGGAGTGACTGACTGGTGTGACTGAGGCCCGAGGGTGAGGCGGAGTGGCAGTGAGCCGTGTGAGGCGCAGTGGTGGTGACTGGTGAGAGATGACCGTGATCCGTGAGATGGA
This sequence comes from Stephania cephalantha, assembly GCA_039657325.1. Classification (NCBI taxonomy): domain Eukaryota; kingdom Viridiplantae; phylum Streptophyta; class Magnoliopsida; order Ranunculales; family Menispermaceae; genus Stephania; species Stephania cephalantha. Next base: position 3,950,095 of record CM077577.1, on the reverse strand, counting down.
TGACTGAGGGTGAGGAGGAGTGGCAGTGAGCCGTGTGAGGCGGAGTGGCGGTGAGAGACGACCGTGAGGCAGAGCGAGTGAGAGGCGGACGGAGGCGGACTGAGGCACGCCGTGCGTCGGTGCGTGGCCGTGAGACGCGAGGCGGTGAGAGACGACCGTGAGGCGGAGTGAGGCGTTTCGATTTTGAGCGTGGCCGACTGGCCGTGAGTTGCGCTGCGCTGCTGCAGTGCTGCGGAGAGTCGAGCTCGAGAGGCCGCGGAGACGCCGGAGAGTCGAGCTCGAGAGGGCGAGAGCCGAGAGCGGCGAGAGGGGACCTTAGGGTTTTTGATTTTGTAAGGGAGAGCTGGAGAGGGGAGGGAGAAAAGGGCCACATAGGGTTTGGTGACTTTGGTCCGTTTTGGATGTTGGAATCATTTGAGTGTGAAATTACCTATATGCCCTTCAAATTAATCACTAAACGGGTACCCGTTTTTTTGAAATTTTTGTCGGGACCGGTCCCGTATTTTTAAACGGACACAAAAAATTGTCAGAGACTCGTATGTTTTTTACAAAAATATTGCCCGAACCCGTTTAAAACGGGTCAGGACAACTTTTGCCACCTCTAATCATGCGGGAGTACAAAGCTTCCCGAGTCTCATTACATGTCTTCAGAAGTAAGTTAAATTTAGACAACTTGAATCAAGTGGGTGGTCTAATGGTTGGTATGTGGTATATATGTGTGCGTGTGTATATATATAACATATAATTAATTTCTTATAATTAAGACACTATTATTTTTGAGAAAAAAAACCTGCTGATTTAGTAATGCATGATGCCTAGCTAGTCATTATATGTATAATGGATTGTTAATTAAAAATCTTTAAACTAATTAATGGTATTTGATTGCAGACTCCTATTTGGACTATATGCAAAATTAGGAATAATATGGGAAGAAGCTTTGGCTTTGGAGGTAATCATCATAATATTGTTGGCTCCCAATTCCTCCAGCCGCGGCTGCAGCAACAACAATTAGAATTTCAGAAGGAGCAGCAACATCAATATTGTGATGAAGAAATCCTAGCTAGCTAATTAGATAGCTACTAGAAAAGAAGACCAGTTTAATTATACAATTCCATACTTGATTTACTTATGTAATCATTTTTTTACGTACTATTATTTTGGCACTAGTACAAAAACTCTTTGTTTGTAACATTTTTTTTTTTTAATATCAATATATATTACTATGAACACAAATATTCATTTTGTCAGCTTGGTTTCTTCTCTAGAAAGTATATATAGGAGATTATTAATAACTAAAGTTCAGAGTGTGAAGTTGGTATATATAATATATAGTCTACCAATATAGCAACGCACCGTGTGACGTACTTTTACTGTTTTGCCCACTAAACAAATTGTAATTGTAATTAATACATATGATTTTTTTTATTTTTTTCCTGCATATAAGTTAAATATGTTCTCGTTTAATTGAGACTTTCACAAAAATGTACAATCTTTTTTCTGAAATATTTAAAACACCAAAACTCTTATATAGCCTCATCAACTAAGGTACCGACTAAATAGACCCCAATTTTTGCTTATAGAACTCCATTTTTTTTTTTTTTACTTTGTCATACCCACTTTTTACTTAGTTTACCCCACTTTTTTTTAAGACTCCAAAATGCCCTTTTCACCCCATTACCATCACCCTCACCCCTACACCCCTCAACCCTCTCTATTTCTCGGTTTTAGTTATTGTAGAAATTTGTACTAGGTCAGCAAGTGTCGTAAGAATGTTTTTTCGTTGAACAAGGTCGGGTGTGGTCGCGTCGTGTCCTAGAAGTAAAGAAGTGTCGCCCGCACGTGTCGGTCACATAGAGTCGACACCTTAGGTGTCGTACACACAGGCTATTATATGTGTTATATATATGGCAACAAAAAGGAATGTGAAGCTCTTTCAGGGATCGAGGGAACGATCGATATCTACGCGCATGGGGATTAAAAGACACTCAACACCCCATTTTGATGTGAGGCCCACATACAGCTAGACCTGTTCACTGGGCGGGAGGCCTGCTAGGCCTGCCCGAGATGGGTCGGGTCGGGCTTGGCCTTAAAAATTGAAGACTGGCCCGGCTTAAGCCCGAGCGCGCTAAAGCCCGCCTATTTAATAGGTGAACCTGGGTTTGTGAGTTTAGCTCAGACCCAGGCCAGCACCCGCCCACTTTGTATTTTTTATAAATTCTTTGTATGAAAATTAATACTTTATATAAAAATTAATACAAGATGTGAGTTTGTGAGGTTCAAACCTACACCCTCACGCTCATTTGAATACATTTTAACTACTTCATCACCCATTTTTTTTGGCTAACTCTTGAAACTTAATAAATATATTTAATTTCTTAAAAATAATAATAAGCCCAATTAGGCCCGCCCAAGCCCATACCCATACCGGGGCGGGCGAGCTTGGGTTCGCCCCTATCAAAAGTCGAGCTTAGGCGGGCTTGGACAAGACCTTGAAAAAAAAAAGCCCGCCTAAGCCCGGCCCAGCCCTGCCCAAGCCCGCCGTTGAACATGTCTACATACAATACTACATCAGTTTGTTCTGCAATGCCTTGTGACTTAGTGTTGTCATGGTAGCATTTCCCTACCAAACAACCCAATAGAAATTGTCGATCTCTCAAACAACAAACTCTTCTCTTCTTAGTCGATCCAGCAATATATCTCGCCAGGAACTGGCAAGCTACGCCTTTTGGAATCAAATGTGACTGATATATATGTATTGATTAATTCTTTTGTCATTCTCTCCCTCATTTTGTATAGGCGGATTTTTGACTCGGTCGCAAGTGGTCTTTATATAGCTGAAATGCAGAAGGGGTATTGAACTCAACTTTGTGGCTAGCCTAGCTAAGTCGAAAGGGGCGTTGATCAAAAAATATTTTTTTGATATAGTTTAATGAATTATGTTGGTATATATTTTATCTCAATTTTTTTTTTAAATAAATATTGCAGGTGACCAAGCCTTTTTAGGCTCCACTATTCCAACGAGAGCCAGATTGATATGCCCTAGCCCCATGACTCAGGAGAAACCAATATATTTGGAGTTGGATGGCGGAATTTGATCCATGACTGTTATTGATCAATATCATCAAGCACATCTCAATATATAACTTTATATACGTTGTATAACGTAGCACTCTTAAATTTTTGAAATAACTTTCAAAAGAATAAACTTGACCAAACTCAATTTTGAAAATGTCTTAGATTTTAATTTCTTGACTTGCATTTGTCTTGGTATTTGAAAATGATAAACAATTCTTATTTGATGACAAGCTCACGACGAGCTAGCAACCTCGCGCCCCCCACTGAGAGGGTATACTCGTTCGAATGATTGTAGAACCTGATGAATACGTACACTTCGTGGAAGCTACAACATGTGCGTCAACAAACAAATGAAGTTGCACACAACTTTGCAAAACTTTCGCAATGTCATTATTGTCCCAAGTATTGGGAAGAAGCTCCAATTGTTGTTCGGAGTTATATTTTCAATGATGTAATTGGAGGTTGAATTAATAGAAATTACCATTTTCAAAAAAAAAAAAAAAAAGAAACTTACATTCATCGTTTCAAGTGAATGAAAAAATTAGATTGGGAAGGCCCTCTCCATATGGGACCTGATAGTGCAAGAGCATAGATTAGACGGTGCTTTTGGTATCAGACACCAAAAAAAAAAAAAAAAAAAAGGAAAAACATATTTATCATAGTTGCAATTTCGTTAATTAAAGTATTTATTAATTATTATCTTACTACGATTACATTCTTAAAAAAATAAACTTAAAAAAAAATAAAAAAAAGGTATTGGCGTGTGTGCGTTGTAGATATATTTATCTTACGTAGTGGCAATTTTGTTAATTATTAAAAGATTTATTGTTATCTTACTACAATAACAATCTTAATATCTAAATAAGTAAATAGATGTCTACAAAAAAAAAAAAAAAATTATCCTAATCGAATGAATCGATCTCATATCTCTCTTTCTATATAGGAGGAGCCATGTAGCCAGAGTTTGTTGTTAGAGTTTTTTTTTTTTTTTTTTTTGTTGTCTAAAGATCAGAGAGAGAGAGAGAGATCAAATTAAGATTCAAGAATTCATTAACAGCGCATGCATGATGGAGAATGAGATGATGAACAACAACAATAATAATATTCTACACCACCAACTGCCGTGGGGTTTAACTTTTAACCCCACCGATGAAGAGCTTATGCGGTACTTGAGGGCCAAAGTAGATAACATTCAACTTCCTTTCGTCGACCCCATCCTCGAATTTGATGTTTTCACCGTGGACCACCCCTCCCAATTATTCTACTTGCAACGTAAGTAATAATAAACTATCATCAACAATCGCTACATGCAGTTTAATTAGTTATCGATCTAGCATCTAGGGTACTTTTCTTTATAGGTGCATGTTTTTGTTTTTAATGTGCATGGTTTAACTAGGGTTTTAAGTAGGTTTCTTGTTGCATGATCTTTGTTTTCTTTTCTTTCTTTTTTTTTTTTTTTTGAGTGTACGATTTTTTTTTACATATGTATGTGTTTTGGTAGTTGGTTGGTTTATTAATTATAGTTATCTAACTCATATATACTATTGTTTTAATATTGTTATATATGGTATATATATATTACCGTTTAATTAGGTTACAGTTGGTGTTAAAAAAAAAACTAGGATTTAATTAAGGTTCTTGGTGATCGATATTTAGCTTTTTACTTTTTAGATCATAAATATTTATGTAACACTGCTTGCATGTTTCTTTGGTTTGGTTAATGCAGAGGGGTTAATGAATCAAACCAACGTATACTTTTACGTTAAAAAGAGCGGAAAAAATCGCGGTGCCGGCAATGGGCGTTGGAACGCCAAAGCAACGGTCCAGTCAATATATTTAGCAGTGAGGGAGAAATGATGGGGGAGAGGAGATCATTGGTTTATTACAATTCAAAGGAAAAGATACCCGCAAAAAAAACCAGGTGGATCATGAACGAGTATAGGCTTCCCAATCCCCAGCCCGCCATCATGTCCGACTCATCTTTGAAAGTAAGTATATATATATAATCACCAACTGTTTAAATTCATTGGGTTATATACTTAATTAATCAAGATTTCTCGGTTGGATAATTAGTCACTAATCAGTTGTGATTTGTATTTGATTATTCCAGGATCCCTTTTGGACTTTATGTAAAATTGGTGAGACAGGAAGAACCTCTGGTGATGATGATCAAGTTCTTCCCCGCCTCGCGCGCATTGCAAGAAGATCGAGATATTACAACAGGTTGATAATGTGGAATTGGTGCCTCAAGAAGTCACTGGGGGAAGCTTTGGAGGCAAAGATTACCAAAATAGTAATAATGTTCGGTCCCAACAACAACAACAACAGCAGCAGCAACAACAATCTGAATGTGATGATGGTGATCAAGATTGGATTGATAACTTGGAATCAACTCTGGAGGTTGGTGATGAGGAACAACAACCACAAGTACACGAAATGGATGATCAACAATTATTAATGGGGCCTCACCATGATCAGCAAGTAGACGATCAACAACAGCAGCAGCAATCTGAATGCGATGATGATGGTGATCCCGATCGCTTGGTGCTAACGGAGGATGATCTTCCACCTGAATTCTGGGTTAATCTTCATGAACCACAACAACTACCATTAATTCATCAACCACTATTTGAGCAGCACCAACCACAAATAGTACAACAACACACTGATGATAATATTATAAATGTTGAGGCTTATGATGATATTCCTCCATGCATATGCCTTGATGAATATCAAGGCAACTTCGACTCGTGGATGGAGACGATTAAGAAGCGCGACCATGATGATCAGCAGCAGCAATTTGATGATGATGAGGAGGATGATCAAGACTGGATTGAGAACTTGGAATCAACTCTGGAGGTTGATGATGAGGAACAACAACCACTCCAACAGCTGCCATTAATTCATCAACAATTTGATCAGCAGCACCAACCATGGCCACAAGTACTACAACAACACTCTGATGATAATATTACAACTGTTGAGGATTATGATGATATTCCTCCATGCATATTCCTTGATGAATATCAAGGCAACTTCGACTACTCGTGGATGGAGACGATTAAGAAGCGCGGCCATGATGATCAGCAGCAGCAAGTTTATGATGAGGAGGAGCCATCCCCCAAGCGTGCTAAAGCTAGAGTAGCTAATTGAAGACCAATTTTTACATGAATCATGCATTTTAGTTCAATTTGTTGTGTAGTATGCATGGCACAAAACAATGTATATATGCACTAGGTAGCAGTTATTTTACTAATGCCAGCTACTTGCACTATTCTATGTAACATTTTTTTTCATCAACAAATTCAATACAATTCTGTTTTTTAGTTTGTAAATCTATACAACCTTGCAATTAATGTATATGCATGAATTAGTTGTTGATTAAGTTATTCTGGCAAATTAGTTTTATGAACCAGCTAGCTATATATCCAGCTAGGCTATATAGTTACATATATATGAATCATGCATTTTAGTTCAATTTGTTGTGGAGTATGCAAGGCACAAAACAATGTATAAATGCACTAGGTAGCAATTAATTACCATGCGAGCTACTTGCACTATTCTATGTAACATTTTTTTTTTCTTCAACAAATTCAATACAGTCCAGTTTATTAGCTTCTAAATATATACAACCTTGCATTTAATTAATTGTTGATCATATCTGGATGAATTGCATGTGATGGTTAATTAAGTTATTCTGGCAAATCAATTTTATGAACCAGCTAGGCTATATACTTAATTACATATATAGCTAGCAGGATTGACTTCAAGGAATTAAGACTTCAAATTTTCATGTGTATAGAATTGTGTTTTTCTTCTCAAAAATTTGATCCAAATTACATTGCACACCTTCAGTTGTAGTCCAAATTAACTTGATTTTGTTCATCATGAGCATTAAGTCTTCTTTATCCAGATCGATAATAAATAATGACCAATTTTTATGTATACTATAAAATTTTGCTTTCTTGAGCAATATATAATATAGGGTAGCTAACTTATTACGGGCAGAGAGGAGAAAAGCATGAATTACTCAAGAGATTACTATATTCCATCTAGCTACAATAAATAAAATCATTAATTGTAGGAGCTTGGACTCTATTTGTAACTCTGTCCACACTTTTTTTATTCTTTGGGTGAGTTTTGACTCTATGAACGCTTAATTGGTAATGCGGTGGCATGCAGGAAAATCACGTAAATTCAAGTTCTGCTAGGAACGAAAATCACATAAATTCAACCAAAAACATTCCCAACTTTATAAGCTTTGGAGACATAGATTCAAACATAAACAACTAAAAAACATGTACGAAACATAAAGAACAACACACAATATACAAAAAATAGAATTGGAAAGGAAGCCAAATAGTAGTAACTCAACATAAGATTCCAACACTAGTACTAGTACCTGTACTCAGCTTCACAGCCTCTCTTATCCCATTTTCAATCAAAATCTCCAAAAAACAGCAAAACCAAAGAAACTCACCAAGGAATTGGCCTACAAAAGAAAACCCAAAAGAATTCAGGCTTCAAATCCACATATTAACAGGATAAGCCCATTAAAGACCTGAAGACGATGTGAGCTACAAACAAAACTCAGAATATATGCCCAGCAGCCCAGATCAAAACATATGGATTAGTAGCATGGAAAGGATCAATCGAGTCATTGCAGATTTTGAAGGTATCTACATGCATAAAAGTCAGATAGCACTATGAACAACAACAACAACAACAACAACAACAACATAGCCTCAGTCCCAAATTAATTGGGGTCGGCTACATGGACCAAACTTTTCCATTGTGCTCGATCAAGTGAGATAGCACCATGAAATAGATGAAAATAAGTGAAATGGAAATTCATACCTTTAAGAAATGTCCACAGGGATCTTTGAAGCTATTCAAAGAATTCAAAGAAGAATCACAAGTAATGTAATAAAATTAAGTGAAAAAAGTTTAAATGGAATGAATAGTCATAGGTAGTGTTTAACACAACAGTTTTGATCTTTCATTACAACAGAACTTGAAACATCATGCATTCAGCAAGCATGAACTGACCAACTGAAAAAATAAATAAATAAATAAACAAACAAACAAATAAATAAATAAATAAAAGTACTGATCACATCTTGCAATTCAAAATGTTCACACAATATTTGAGCTCATTTCTACAATATCAGGTGTGGCTGCACTGGGCACTTGAATTACATAGGTCGGGACAACAATTGGTTTAAATAGTTTGGAGGGCTTCTGTTGCTTAAAAAAAGCACCTCCCCACCCCCACCCTCTTAAATTAAAATCTCTCTGAGTTATCTCCTAGTCTCTTTATAAATACCCTCTTAAATTAAATTTTGTTTTTAATCTCTCTGCGTTATCTCCTAGTCTCGAGTGGTTTTAAATTTGTTTTAATTTACACGTCGCATTCAATCTCAGTTATGGAAGAAGCTATGTCTCAGTTGAGTGGCATAATTCACAACATGAGTAGCAAGTACTACTTCAACTGAAGTACCCTTAGAGCCCAAAGAGTATAGTATTATATATTAGTACTAGTACCAATACAAGTACTACTCAGAAAAGATGCAATGCTAACAACAAGAGGGCGTTGAGGGAGGGTGTGGGAGGAGGGATCAGCAGTAAAAAAAAAAAAAAAAAAAAAAAAAAAAAAAAAAAAAAAAAAAGAAAAAGAAAAAACCCACTAAATACACTGCAATTGATGAATTGCTGTTTGCTAGTCTCTTTTATTATTATTATTATTATTTATTTATTTTTTTGTCAAAGATCAACTGCAGGATTAGTCACCCAGCTTGAATATCATCCACATATTACCACCATTCAAGATAGGTCCTTTGAGTGTGCATCTTTACATATATTTCACGGTGCTCGCCGCTTTTTTTAGTAAAACTAAACCTACAAACCAACTGAAGTTATCATAGAAGTCATATATGCAGAGCTACATAAGGTTGTGCTCACTACATAGAAGCTCGATCCATATTGCTTGTGAACTATAGATCTTATTGACGTAAAAAAAAAAAAAAAATAAGTACCAAGCACAAACATCACTTATGAGTAGTCCGACATATTGATCAATATATAGAAGGCATAAATCACAATATGCATCTATATAAGCTGACATCAATAAATGCCAACACTGTCCCATCCCCTTGTTAAGGATCGGATGAACTAGTGCTCTTCTTCTATTTGATTCTATTTAGAGCTTATAATCAATCTTCTTAAGGGCAGAACAAGTGGAGAGTACACATTAATTGAGATTGTGCAAATCATATTTAAAAGTAATTATTTTCAAAGCTCATCGTTGTTTTAATATATCAATTCAGCAGCAAGAACAAAGATGCCAAGTATATATATATCAAGGTACTTCAAAGAAGAATTGGCACTGCACTTTGGAGATTACCTGTGAGAAGTCCATATATATGAGGAACAAAACCCAATTCATTGTAGTCCACATTCTCAAATTTCTCCATTGTCACTGAAAAGTACAAAAAGTTGAATCATTGAAACCCTCAATAGCACCAAAAAAGGCCGAAAAGTATTGAGAAGCACTTAGCTTCATCAGGAGTCTTTGGAAGCAAAAAAATCAAACTAATAAGCACAATTATATATTCTTGGACATTGGCTAGCACACAAAATGGACCGATCAAGCTACTTTTCAAAAGAAACGAGTCATAGAAACATAAAGAGCTGAAAGAAAAGACAAGCGAACATAAAAGAGAAGAAATGCATCTAAACACACAACAAGAAATTTGCAGATCAAACACAAGCAGCAATATGCAGCTCAAACATCATAATGTTATTCATAAGAACAGGTTTAAGGATGAAAGATTGCAATCATACCCAATAGACAAACCACCCAACAATTAGCCAAATAAATTCTCAAAAAAAAAAAAAAAAAAAAAAAAAAAAAAAAGCAAAGCAGGAGCTAGTAGGCCACATTTTGAACATTCATCATGAATGCAAGAATGGCCAGAAGAACAATGCATTTGAATTGTGTTAATGTAGTTTAATAATTACTTTATATAAAAGAGCTAAATTCTCAGTTATTTCAGTCTCCACAGTCTCATACTGCTGTACTCTCTACAGGTCCACTGATTACTCTTCCTATACCTTCTGATGGTCCTGTGGATAACAATTCCAGCTCAACTGTACAAAGATCTCTTACTGAAACAGCTATCCCACCTGTTTCTCAGCCAGTTGTGTCTACTCCAGCTACTCCTACATACTCACATACTCCTCTGGTCCCGGAGTTTGTCCACAGTACTACTTCTCCAGTCACTTCACCAATCAATCCACCAGTTTCCTCGCCAGTTCCTTAACCAGTACCTCCACTTAATACTCATCCTATAATCACAAGGGTGAAGGATGGTATTAGAATGAAGAAGGCTTTAATCTCTACTGTCTCCTCATAACCAGATGACATTCTTAAGTCTGCAGCTCAGGCTTTACTGATTCCTCATTGGAAAGCTGCAATGGAGCAAGAGTATAAGGCATTAATTAAAAATGGTACTTGGTCTTTAGTTCCAGCTGTTTCTTCTCAAAACATTGTAGGAAACAAGTGGATTTTTACCATCAAACGTAATTCAGATGGTTCAATCAATCGTTATAAAGCTCGGTTGGTTGCAAAGGGATTTAAACAGGTACCGGGAGTTGATTTCTCTGAAACCTATAGTCCTGTTATCAAGGCTTCTACACTAAGAGTCATCTTCTCTATTGCTGTTACTTTTGGCTGGCAACTTCGACAAATTGATATTAACAATGCATTTCTAAATGGTACTTTAAAGGATGAGGTCTATACTAATCAACCAGAGGGTTTTGTTACTGCTGATAAAGCTGGATTGGTTTGAGGCACTGAAAAAACATCTCCTAAATTGGGGTTTCAAAAACTCTATTTCTGATCATTCTTTATTCATTCTTCACACTTCAACTGGCACCCTTTATGTCCTGGTGTATGTGGATGATATTATCATCACTGGGAGTAATTCTACCATGATTCAGCAGTTCATTTCCTCTCTTAATCATAAATTTGCATTGAAGGATATTGGTGATTTGAGTCTTTTCCTTGGTTTTGAAGTTCACCGTGACTCAACTGGATTGTATCTTAATCAATCCAGCTACATCAACACTCTTCTTCTTAAAGCTGGTATGGAGAATGTCAAACCAGTTGATACAAGTTAAGTGACCCTTCTGCCCCAGCTTTCTCTGATCCAACTCTCTATCGAAGCATCTTGGGAGGTCTTCAGTATGTTGTGAACACAAGACCTGATATTGCTTACATTGTTAACAAGTTAAGCCAGTATCAGCAGTCCCCTTCCATTCTTCATTGGCAAGCATTAAAGAGAGTGTTACGATATTTGAAGGGTACTCTTCTTCATGGTTTATGTTTCAAGTCTGGTTCTAAGCTGCTGTTGACGGGGTATTCAGATGTTGATTGGGCGTCTTCCATCGAAGATAGAAAGTTTGTTGCTCGGTTTGCAGTGTTCTTTGGTTGCAACTTAGTGTCATGGCAGTCCAAGAAGCAAAGTGTGGTTGCTCGATCCAGCACTGAATCCGAGTATAGAGCTCTGGCCAATGTTGCTGCTGAACTTCAATGGATCAAGTCTCTTCTACATGAACTGCATTTTCCTCTTCCACATACTCCTATGGTGTGGTGTGACAACATGAGTGCAACTGCTCTGGCTCATAATCCTGTTTTTCATTCAAGAACGAAGCACATTGAGATTGATGTCCATTTCATTCGTGATCAGGTCCTCAAACGAGCTCTTACAATTGCTCATGTACCTTCTGTTGATCAACTTGCTGATGGTTTTACTAAACCATTGCCTACTTCGAGATTTACTTATCTTCGAATCAAACTTGGTGTAGGTATACTACCCCTGCGTTTGAAGGGGGATGTTAGCATCAACCATTGAGTGATAATGTGTACCTGAATGTAACTGTAGTGAGGTGTATTGAATCAATACTTTCCAGCTAATCATTGTAATTAGTTAGACAGTTAGAGTGTGTCAGGAGGTGTGATTAACAACTTGTATGTACGTGAAGGAATATCAAAGTAGTAAACTGAGTTTAAAGAAGCAGAGACAAGAAACAAGAATAAAGAAGAAAGATTTCTGCAGTAGTCTGCTAATTTCATTTAAGTTGAATAGCTTAAATACACAAAACATTCTAACTGAAAATCAGAAAATAAGGAAACTACTCCTAGAATAATGCCACTACAAGTCTACAACTGATACACCAACCATTAGTCAAAGAAACTAAGCTAAAAACAAGGAAGTAACAACTGAAACATTAGACTAAGTCAGACACATAAATACTGCAGCAGCTGAGGCAAAATTCAACACTCCTCCTTGCTTCAGTTATTGCACACTCCAAGCTTTTCTCTTAGGAATTCAAACTTGCTTGTCGGTAAGGCTTTGGTGAAGATGTCCGCTAGTTGATAATCTGTCCTGCAGTACTTCAACTTAATTGATCCTCCTATCTGCACATCTCTGAGAAAAAATAATTTGATGTTGAAGTGTTTTGTTTTTCCATGAAAAACAGGATTGTTTGAGATAGCGATTGCTGCTTGATTGTCCACAAACACCTCTGTACTTCCTTCTTGCTTCAAACTGAGATCAATCAACACTTTCCTAAGCCACAATGCTTGATTCGCAGCAGCTGCAGTAGCAAGAAATTCTGCTTCTGCGGTGGATTGTGCAACAATACCTTGCTTCTTAGAACACCAAGTGAACTACATTAAAACAATAACCTGAAGTACTTTTCATATCATCAGAACCACCATAATCACTGTCCGAATATCCCTGCAGAACACAATTCTGATTTGCACAAAACATAACTCCAAAATTAAGGGTTCCCTTGACATATCTCATAACTCTCTTCGTTGTTGTAAGATGAGTTTTAGTTGCACTATTAGAAAATTTGGATAAGACACTTACAAAGCATGTAAAATATCCGGTCTAGTTTTTGTGAGATACATGAGACAACCAACCATACTTCGGTAAATTGTCTCGTCAACTCTTCCAGCCTTCATCATTCTTGCTCGCCTTTTCCTTTTGACACATTGGAGTAGCCACTTCTTTGCAATTCTCCATTCGAACTTCTTTAAAATCTCTCTTGCATACTTCTTTTGACAAACAAAAAACTCATTTTGCTTTTGTTTGATCCCCATTCCGAGAAAGTAAGCCATCTCTCCCAAATCATGTCATCTCAAATGTCATTTGCATATCTTGTTTGAAATCTTCAACAAGATTGACATTGCTACTGTAACCAAGACAAGTCATCAACAAACAAAGAAACAATCACAAAATTGACTTCATCACCTTTGATGTAGAAGGTAGCTTCACTTGGGCTTTTTTTGAAACCCAACTTCATCAAATGCTCATCAATTCTACTTTGTACCATGCTTTAGGTGCTGCTTTCACCGTACAAAGCTTTCTTTAGTAGATAAACTTCATCTTCATGGCCTTTGATTGCAAATCCTTCCCTGATCGACATAAATCTCCTCCTCGAGAAGACCATTCAAAAAGCAGACTTAACATCCAAAGTGATACACTTCCCACCCTTTTGTGCGGCAATGGCTAGTAGCAATCTAATAGTATCCAATCTAGCAACAGGAGCAAATGTGTCGAAAAATCAACACCATAAATTTGAGCATACCCCTTTACAACAAGCCTTGCTTTGTGCTTGTTGATTGAGCCATTTGCATTCAACTTAGTTCGAATATCCACTTCACTCCAATCACTTTTCTATCAAGCAGGCCTTTTCACAAGCTCCCAAAGTTTGGTTCTTCTCGATCATGTTCAGCTTCTTCTTCCATTGCAGCCTCTCCATTTGGGATCATTTTCGAGCTTCCCAAAACTCAAGCAGGTTCAAGAACTGCTACATTGCACCTTTGGTAAATTTCAGCAAGTGATCTTGTACCTCTAATGGGAACATCATCAATCAATTCATCTTCCTTCAGCTGAGACTTTGAATTATGAAGTAAATTTGAGGCTGATTTCTCACCATTCCAATCCCAAATCTCATTTTCCATGAAGTGCACATCTCTACTTATTAGAATTTTCCTTGTATGAGGTTGGAAAACTCTATAAGCATTAGAAATTGTGCTATATCCCACAAAAATTCCAGCCATTGCCTTTTTACCTAGCTTATCTCTTTTGATCGAAGCACATAAACAAAACACAAACATCCAAACACTTTTAAATTTTTCGAGAGAAGGTTTAAAACCATACCAAGCTTCAAATGGTGTCTTCCGTCTCATCGCTTTTGTAGGAAGCCAGTTGAGAAGAAAAACGGAAGTATGTGCAAAGCTTTGACCCAATACTCCTTTGGCAAACTCTTCTCATGAAGCATGCATCTAGCCATCTCCATTATTGTACGATTCTTCCTCTCACTTACTCCATTTTGTTGAGGAGTATATGGAGCAATAAATTGATGTTCGATTCCGCCTCCTCCTCACAATACGTGTTAAACCGATTTGATGTGTATTCCTTGCCATCATCGACCTTAAGGCTTGAATTTGATAGCCACTTTGAGTTTCAATCCATCGCTTAAACTTCCAAAAATTCCAGCAACTTTTGACTTGAATTTAAGAAAATAAATCCAACACATTCTAGTGTGATCATCAATAAAAACAATGTAGTACTTACTCCCATTAAGTGAAGGAGTTCTTTGACGTCCAAACCAAATCGAGTGGATTAATTGCAGCCTTTTAGCAGCCCTCCAATTTGCTTGCTTGAAAGGAAGTCTTGTTTGCTTTCCAAATTGACATGTCTTGCAACTGTAATTCAGCTTCTAAGTGAGGTAAGCCTTGAACCAACTCTTTTCTTTGCAAATTCAACACCGTCGCATGATGAAAGTGACCAAGTCTTTTGTGCCACAATTCTCGTGGTAGACTTCATGGTTGAATAAGTCGCAATCTCCTCCTCCGAAGGATCTAGTACGAAGCTCTTCCCCTTCATATTGACTTTGAACACTTCTTCTCCTCTTGAGTCTTTGATTACGCATTGATTATTTTCAAATATTACTTTGAAACCCCTTTCGAGTAGTTGGCCTACACTCAACAAATTTTGGCTTATGTTAGGTACAAACAATACATCTTTAATTAACTTTGTACCGAAACACTTTCGATTGCTATAGTTCGTTTTCCCTTGTTCGCAATGAAGTCTCCGTTGCCAATTTCGACTTTGGAGGTTATAGATGTGTCGAGCTCTATGAAAATATCTCGATCGAAGGTCATATGATTTGTACAACCACCTTGTCAACAAGCCACTTATCACTTGCATTACTTGAGGCGAAACAAAATGCAACAAAAAGTTGCTCCTCCTCTTCTTCTTGATCAGCAACTTGGGCTACATTTTTATGTTGAAGGTTGCTTTGAGTCACAATTCTTGGCCGAGGATTGCTTCTACATATCTTTTGATGATGTCCTCTCTTTTGACATTTCTCGCACCGCTAGTCGGGTTTCCTCCAACATTAAAAGGGTAGATGACCTTTTCTTCCACAATCTTTACAAGGAGGAAATCAGATTTTGTTCCCACACTTGGTTTTAGGAGAATCAAAAGCGAGTTTCCTTTCTTGTTCTTCTCATATTTCTTCCCTTTTCCTCCTTGGTTGAACCGAGTTCTCGCAGCCTAATGCACCTTCAACTCGCCGCTTCGATCTCATGAGCCTTCTTTGTTCTTGTGCTTGCAAGGAACTTAACAATTTCGCCAAGCTAACCTTTGATAGATTTTTAGTATTTTCCAAAGAAGAAATGGTCGATTCAAATCTGTCAGAACAGCCACAATAATTTTTTCAACCAATTTAGAGCCGAGTAATCTTACTTTGTTGGCAATGCCTAGTAGTTTGTCGGAATACCCTTTGATGGTCTCTCGAATCCTTCATTGTTTGTGGTTGGAATTCTCGTATCGATTAAAGACTTGCATTGCTCTAATCCTTTCATCTCATTCGTACTCGCTCGAGAAAATTCCAAACTTCAAATGATGATTTCATTGTCATGATTCTAACAAAAACTTCTTTCGAGACTCGGCGCAAACAATGAGGCTTTAGCCTTGGACTTTCTAGTTTTCTTCTCCTTGTGATTCTTGAGCTGCGCCATTGTTGGGTTTTCCTGCAATGGAGGAACTTCGTAGTCCTCTTCAACAGCATCCAAGAGATCATGCGCCTCTAGATATGCCTCCATCCTAGCTGCCCATACATGGTAGTTTTCACCATTAAACACTGGTGGTGCTAGTGAAGTGAAGGGCTTTTCAAGTGATTCTGAATCCATGAAAGTAGAAGGATATCTAGGCCTTTCAATGGCGGATTATACTCAGTTATAGGTCCCTCAAGATGACTCGCTCCGATACCAATTTTGAAGGAATATCAAAGTAGAAAACCGAGTTTAAAGAAGCGAGAGACAAGAAACAAGAATAAAGAAGAGAGATTTCTCAAGTAGGTCGCTAATTTCATTTAAGTTGAATAGCTTAAATACACAAAAAAAAACTAACCGAAAATCAGAAAATAAGGAAACTACTCCTAGAATAATGCCACTACAAGTCTACAACTGATACGCCAACTATCAATCAAAGAAACTAAGCTAAAAATAAGGAAGTAACAATGAAACATTAGACTAAGTCGACACATAAATACCGGAGCAAAGCTGAGGCAAAATTCAACAAGACGTTTGTGATGTTACACGTAGTATATAAATGAGAGAGACTCAGTTATCTTGTTAAGAGAGATAATCTAAGATTGTTGAGATGATGTTCTGTAGTGACTTGATTTGTGTGTTATCTATCCATTACTGCCAGATTCTGCGCACCTAAAAAATTTATGTTTCAAAGGAACAGATTTTGAATTGGAAGATTAAACCAAACCAGCCCTAACCTTCGCAATGTCGATCGAATGAGCGTACACAAATCAAAGAACACACACAGATTCCAGATCCAAAACCTAATCGTACAACCAAAGCATTACCTTATCTCCATGAAAAGGAATGAAAACGAATAGGCAGCAATTTGGGCCTCCATGAAAACACAAAGAAGAGATGTAGAGAGCGAAAGTGTCGGGGTTTTGTTAATGAGTTTTGATCGAGTTGGGTCATGTGTTTAGACGGATTGAGAGCAAAGTCAATCGTTTGGATGTTGGTTTTGTTCTAGTGATATTTTGTTAGTTTCTACGTTGCATCAGAATTCATGGAGTGCCTCTAAAGAGGAATGATGCATATTACAGTCTCGTAAAGAGGAATGATGCATATTACAGTGTAGTGGACAGAAACTATGAAAACCAAATTTGTGCATATTGAAAACAAACCAACGATTGAGAGAGAGAGAGAGAGAGAGAGAGAGAGATGAATCAAGCCAAGTAGTGACTAGTGACCATCAAATGAAAACCAAGTTTGCGCGTTTTGGAAACAAACCATGCCTCATGAATCCCTAATTTCAAAACAAATGAAAACCAACGATTGAGAGAGAGAGAGAGATGACCTTGTCGTTGGATTGATGAAACATTGAGAGAGATGAGTATATGAAGAACCCTCACTCACTGCTTTGCTTAATGTGTCATTGGAGGGAAACGCAAGGCACTGTTGAAAAAAATATATATTCGTGTACAAGTAGTACACGAATATATAGCGCCATCTGAAGTAGTACCACACAAAATTAGGAATGTCAACAACAACAACAACAAAAAAAAAAGAAAAAATTGTTTTAAAAAATTATATAGTGCCACATCTAAAGTAGTACCACACAAAATCTGAGACGGAGAGGTATATATTCGTGTACAAGTAGGATTGAGTCCACCAACACTAAATTTCTAATTCTATTAAGGATTTACCATTAATTCTATCTATTAATTTCTTCATCTTCTTCAAATTAATACAACAACAACAACAACTCTTACAACA
The DNA here is from genome assembly GCA_039657325.1 of Stephania cephalantha. Classification (NCBI taxonomy): domain Eukaryota; kingdom Viridiplantae; phylum Streptophyta; class Magnoliopsida; order Ranunculales; family Menispermaceae; genus Stephania; species Stephania cephalantha. Next base: position 3,932,130 of record CM077577.1, on the reverse strand, counting down.
ACAACAACAACAACAACAACTCTTTTTCTTCTTCTGCAATTCTCTGTCAATTCTATTTCTTTTTTTTTTTTTCTTTATTTTGTTAATGAAGATGATGAGTAAGGTCGAGTTTGTAGAGGTCCCTGACGCCGACGAAGAACTGCTATGTGCTGTAATCGCAGGGTTTGTGGAGGCGTGCCACGAATGCCCTTATAAGGAACGCACTCCCTTTCTCATGTCATGGGGTCGCAGGAAAATAAGGTCCGCCTTAAGAATAAGCGAGACTCTTCGCGCCGCCGCAAAGGCGTTGGCGCAGCCTTCGCAGACCACCAATGATCATCGGCGCCGGAGAGGATCATGATGATGATGATGATGATGATGATGATGATGATGAGGAAAAAGTAGTTGGTAATAAAAATGGTGCAAATGATGGTAGGGAAAACAAGGAGGAGGTGAGATATTGATGAGGGAAGAAGAGAGTACTAGTACTAGTACTAGTACTAGTGATTATTACAACCAGGATTTGGAGGTGAACAAGTGGAAGAATAAAAAGAGGAAGCGCAAGGTAAGATTAATTAATTAGAGAATATATATATATATATATTATATATATATATATATATATATATATATATATATATATATTTGTTTGCTTATTATTTGCGGGTTTGGTTTTACTTCTTTTTGGGTGGTTTTGTAGGAAGTTCTTGAGGAGTTAAGGGAGCAAGAAAAAAATTGTCCCAACAGAACAAAGAACTCAAACAGGTAACCTAGAAGGCATTGCTTTTCATTTTTTTATTTTTTATTTTTTTAGTTTGGAACGAAAATAGAAAGCGAAGTGAGCCTCGTATCACGAGGTGCATATATGGACAATCGTGAGACCGACCCGTGTTCGGGTGTACTTTTGATGATGTCATCAAATCATCACCTTGCCTTTTGGCATCCATCTCAACAGAGATATTGTTGGTATCTATTTAGGGGCGCTCTTCCAATTTTATTTTTTTTTCAATCCATGAGACTATAACTCGATATCCGATCACTTAAGGTGGAGACCCGAGTCTCTTACCACTTAAACCCATCTAGTTGTTAATTTTTTGTCCGACTTTTTGTGAAGTGTACTTTTTGTGTTAGGAAGTATATATACAATTTACAAAAAAATAGCCTATAATTTGACTTATGATTGGTTGGCACATTAAGACATGGATTCGTGTCATCCCAGTGTAAAATTCTTTTAAGAGATTAATTAATTAACATTTCTCTAATAAATTTTGATAAAAAAAATTAGAAATTAAACTGCACATTACAAATTCAGAGTTGGGTCAATTTTTGAGTTATATCCTTTTTTTTTTCTCACACGTGATGTCGTATCGCATCTTGTAATCCACTCTCTCACATTGTCCAACCTCCGTTCCAGGATGTGGGGACAATTTTTTTTTTTTTAACTCTTTACCCTTTTGGGGCCCGATTGCGTGCGAATTCTTGTATACATAAACTAGAAATGTCAACAACAACAACAACAAAAAGAAAAAAGAAAACTGTTTTAAAAAGAATATATATAGTGCCACGTCTGAAGTAGTCCCACACAAAATATGAGACTGAGAGGTATATTATCCGTATATATTCGTGTACAAGTCGGATTGAGTCCGCCAACACTAAATTTCTAATTCTATTAAGGATTTACCATTAATTCTATCTATTAATTTCTTCATCTTCTTCAAATTAATTAAACAACGACAACAACAACTCTTTTTCTTCTTTTGCAATTCTCTGTCAATTCTATTTCTTTTTTTTCTTTCTTTTTTTTTTTTAATGGAGATGATGAGTAAGGTCGAGTTTGTAGAGGTCCTGGACGGCGACGAAGAACTGCGGCTTGTAACTGCAGGGTTTGTGGAGGCGTGCCACGAATGCCCTTATAAGGAACAAACAAAGCGATTTTGTCAGACTTACGATATGTGTAATGCACATCCATCTCCAGATAACTCAAAGCACATTGAATGTGAAATTAGGTGCTGCATCATGAAATGCATATTGCAATGCCTCATTCTATCATGGTTAACTATGAAATGCATATTGCATCATGAAATGCATAATGAAACTAAGTTTCTCAGTTGTTCATTGATCAATTCTGTCCATAAAACATTAAATGAGACAGCTGAATTGTGAAGCAATTTGGCAGCCATAAAGAATTCTTTAATGGTTCCTGTGCAATCAATAAACATTGTTTGGACAAACTTGTATATGAAATAAATAAATAAAATCACAAACTAGCCACAACTAAGTCATGTATGAAGCACTTTCTCCAGACATAATATCTTACTGCTCGAATAGAAAATGAAAAACCCAAGCAGAGCTTATTAGCGTCACGAAAAATTATGCACTTCATTGGGCTTCAAAAAAAAAAAAAAAAAAAAAAATTCTTCAGAAATTAAACTGCACATTACAAATTCATTGGATCAAAACAAAATCCAGAGAGAAAAAAGCAATACTCTTTTGAAACTAAACTGCACAAATTCATTGTACCTGAGTCATCATGCGACGACGACGACGACTTCGATCATGACATGCTCTAAGGCCTAAGCGCATTAAATTCTACAAAGCAAAGCAAATTAAGTAGCAGAGAGCACCAAATGAAAACCAAATTTGTGCATTTTGAAAACAAACCATGCCTCATGAATCCCTAATTTCAAAACAAATGAAAACCAACGATTGAGAGAGAGAGAGAGAGAGACATGACCTTGTCGTTGTCGTTGGATTGATGAGTGTATGAAGAACCCTCACTCACTGCTTTCCTCAATGTGTCAGTGGAGGGAAACGCAGAGCAAGGAAAATTGCATTTAAAATGGATGTTAAACCTCAATTCCCCTTTTCGCTGTTGGATGTGCATCGACATTTGTTTTCGTAGGAATCCAAAGTGATTCCTTTTTTATTTTTCTATAGGCGTGTGTGCGTTGTAGATATATTTATTGTACGTATAGTGGCAATTTTGTTAATTATTAAAAGATTTATTCTTATCTTACTACAATAACAATCTTAATATCTAAATAGATATCTACAAAAAAAAAAAAAAAAAAATTATCTTAATCAAATGAATCGATCTCATCTCTTTCTATATGTATAGGGGGAGACATGTAGCCGATTTTGTTGTTAGAATTTTTATTTTTTTTTTGTTGTCTAAAGATCAGAGAGAGAGAGAGCGCTAGAGAGATATATCAAATTGAGATTCAAGAATTCATTAACAACGCATGCATGATGGAGGATGAGATGATGAACAACAATAATAGTAATATTCTGCGCGCTAACCGCCAGTGGGGTTTAACTTTTAACCCCACCGATGAAGACCTTATGCGGTACTTGAGGGCCAAAGTAGATAACATTCAACTTCCTTTCGTCGACCCCATCCTCGAGTTCGATGTTTTCACCGTGGACCACCCCTCCCAATTATTCTACTTGCAACGTATGTAATAAACTATCATCAACAATCACTACATGCGTTTAATTAGTTATCGATCTAGCATCTAGGGTACTTTTCTTTATAGGTGCATGTTTTTGTTTTTAACGGGCATGGTTTAACTAGGGTTTTAGGTAGGTTTCTTGTTGCATGATCTTTGTTTTCTTTCTTTCTTTCTTTTTCTCGAGTGTACGATCTTTTTTACACATGCATGCGTGCACGCTATTTGGTAATTTGTTTTTTAAGGTGTTTTGGAGTACCATCTTTTATTACAGTTTAATTAGGGTTTACAAGTTGGTGTTAAAAAAATTAGGATTTAATTAAGGTTCTTGATGATCGATCTTTAGCTTTTTACTTTTTAGATCATAAATATTTACGTAACATCTCGCTTGCATGTTTCTTGGTTTGGTTAATGCAGAGGGGTTAATGAATCAAACCAACGTATACTTTTACGTTAAAAAGAGCGGGAAAAATCGCGGTGTGTCAAGAATGGCGCTGAACGCCAAAGAACGGTCCAATCAATATATTTAGCAGTGAGGGAGAAATGATGGGGGAGAGGAGATCATTGGTTTATTACAATTCAAAGGAAAAGATACCCGCAAAAAAGACCAGGTGGATCATGAACGAGTATAGGCTTCCCAATCCCCAGCCCGCAATCATGTCCGACTCATCTTCGAAAGTAAGTATATATAATCAACAACTGTTTAAATTCATTGGGTTATATACTTAATCAAGATTTCTCAGTTGGATAATTAGTTACTAATCAGTTGCATGTGATTTGTATTTGATTATTCCAGGATCCCTTTTGGACTTTATGTAAAATTGGTGAGACAGGAAGAACCTCTGGTGATGATGATCAAGTTCTTCCCCGCTTTCGCACGCAGCTGCAGAAGAAGATCAAATATTACAACAGGTTGATCATGTGGAATTGGTGCCTCAAGAAGTCACTGGGGGAAGCTTTGGAGGCAAAGATTACCAAAATAGTAATAATGTTCCCTCCCAACAACAACAACAGCAGCAGCAACTACAACAATCTGAATGTGATGATGGTGATCAAGATTGGATTGATAACTTGGAATCAACTCTGGAGGTTGGTGATGAGGAACAACGACCACAAGTACACGAAATGGATGATCAACAATTATTAATGGGGCCTCACCATGATCAGCAAGTAGACGATCAACAACAGCAGCAACAAATAACCGCAATCAATGCGATGATGATGGTGATCCCGATCGCTTGGTGCTAATGGAGGATGATCTTCCTCCTGATGAGGAACGGGTTAATCTTCATGAACTCCAAAGACGATGCCATTAATTCAACCACTATTTGAGATGAAAGACCAACCACAAGTACTACAACAACTACAACAACACACTGATGATAATATTATAAATGTTGAGGATTCTGATGATATTCCTCCATGCATATGCCTTGATGAATATCAAGGCAACTTCGACTTGTGGATGGAGACGATTAAGAAGCGCGCCATGATGATCAGCAGTGACAATTTGATGATGACGAGGAGGATGATCAAGATCGGATTGAGAACTTGGAATCAACTCGGAGGTTGATGATGAGGAACAACAACCACTCCAACAATTGCCATTAATTCATCAACAATTTGATCAAGCAGTACCAACCATGGCCACAAGTACTACAACAACACACCGATGATAATATTATAAGCTGTTGAGGATTATGATGATATTCCTCCATGCATATTCCTTGATGAATATCAAGGCAACTTCGACTCGTGGATGGAGACGATTAAGAAGCGCGGCCATGATGATCAGCAAGAAGACAAGTTTATGATGAGGAGGAGCCATCCCCCAAGCGTGCTAAAGCTAGAGTAGCTAATTGAAGACCAATTTTTATATGAATCATGCATTTTAGTTCAATTTGTTGTGTAGTATGCATGGCACAAAACAATGTATATATGCACTAGGTAGCAGTTATTTTACTATGCCAGCTACTTGCACTATTCTATGTAACATTTTTTTTCATCAACAAATTCAATACAATTCTGTTTTATAGTTTGTAAATATATACAGCCTTGCAAATTTTTATGTATGCATGAATTTGTTGTTGATCGTCTCTGGAATTGCATGTGATTAATTAAGTTATTCTGGCAAATTAATTTTATGAACATAATGTACATAAGAAACGCACATTTAAAGGGCACATCAAGCCATATATCCGAGCTGTCCATTTGCACCTCAATATACGTGCATATACAGATGCACAGATCCCCATTCAAAACACGTGAGTCGAGGTCCCGATGTGCCTTTTTGAGTGCATTTTTTATGTAAGTTCAGCATTTTCCTTCCTTTTTTTTATGTTCGGTAAGAGGAGGAAAAGATGTCCAGCCAAGTGAAAACTCATTCGTACATGCATGATCATGAACAAATACTACACTCTATATACTAAAGAATGTATGTTCAGTTCACTGAACAAACAGTGGAAAACACAACTAAAAAAGAAGTTATTGTACTTCAACAAAAAAGAAGTCATTGTTGAAAGCAACATACATTTAATTAGTACAAATCAAAATTAAGATCTTCTGATAAATTCCCTCTCCTGATAATATTAATTATATCCTCGCATCGATCAGTCGACGATCATGTCAGCGGGAAGATGTGCATCCTCAGTCTTGGAATGATGTTTTCCTCCAACCACCATGGATGGCTAACAATTGACTGCACACCATGCATGGATAGCAGCAGACTGCCAATTAAAACAATTCATTCACTCTCATTGTCAAAAAAAAAAAAAAAGGAGAGTACTTAATTATGTCAAGACATAATTTAATTTGACATGAGTAAACCAAATTATTTTTTGCGCGCGGCAAATATTCTTAATGAAGATCATTAAATCTTCCCTCCAAAAGAGTAAAATCATTAGATTTTCAAGTATATGGAGAAACTAGTTGTGACCACTTACCACAAGGATAATCAGAAATTTTATCAAAAGAAAAGGAATCGCTAGAGTAAAATTGCTACCATCGTCTTAAACCGTCGTGTAAACTTTCTCGCGGTGATATCATTTCATCTATAAAATTCACTTTAAATTCTCTTCTAGTAGACTAGACTCTATGGAAGGCAGACCTTCATAAAACTTAAAAGAGAGGCATATATACCTTCACAAACACTTTAAATTCTCTTCTCGCAGACTAGACTAAATCCTAAACCCTAACCCCTAAACCCTAATTTCACTCCGTGCATCTTTATAATCAGGGCGAAGCTTCATCAAGTTTGTAATTTATTTGGACTAAACATGAAAGGAAGTAAATGATATAGCCCACACATCAACAGCTAAAAATCATAATTATCTCAGAACAAATGCATCACAAGCCAAAACATACCATTCCTTCAATCGAGTTGCATCACACTTTCTTGTCATAGGAACCTCTAGGCTTTGAACTCGCTGGAACACCTGCAGTAACAATTAATATAGAACACATCAAAATCCTTCTCTATAAAATTGGATTCACTTTTCTTTTATTCAAGATAATTTGCAAAGGAGTCAGAAGCTTCGCAAAAAAAAAATATAAATCTTCAGCAGTAATGGGAAGATGTACAAATAGGTAATTTGAAGAAATAACTCCCAAGCTCACTAAATTTGATAGAGAACTAAAAGAAATAGAAGTTCTAATAATCTAAATTGTTCGTGTAAACCAAAATTTAACTGCACAAGAACTAAGTGGAATACCAGAGCAAAAGAGAGGAATTAATTGGAATCACGAAGTGGAAAGCTTTGTTGAGTTAAGCAACAGCTTAATTAAGAAATTTAACAATCAAATAAGTTGTTTCAAACATTAACTTCTAATTTCAAACCATGAGGACTTGGAACTTGGAATCAACTCTGGAGGTTGATGATGAGGAACAACAACCACTCCAACAGCTGCCATTAATTCATCAACAATTTGATCAGCAGCACCAACCATGGCCAAAAGTACTACAACAATACACTGATGATAATATTATAACTGTTGAGGATTATGATGATATTCCTCCATGCATATTCCTTGATGAATATCAAGGCAACTTCGACTCATGGATGGAGACGATTAAGAAGCGCGGCCATGACGATCAGCAGCAGCAAGTTTATGATGAGGAGGAGCCATCCCCAAGCGTGCTAAAGCTAGAGTAGCTAATTGAAGACCAATTTTTATATGAATCATGCATTTTAGTTCAATTTGTTGTGGAGTATGCATGCACAAAACAATGTATATATGCACTATTCTATGTAACATTTTTTTTTTTTCATCAACAAATTCAATACAGTTCAGTTTATTAGTTTGTAAATATATACAACCTTGCATTTAATTGATTGTTGATCATATCTGGATGAATTGCATGTGATGGTTAATTAAGTTATTCTGGCAAATCAATTTTATGAACCAGCTAGGCTATATACTTAATTACATATATAGCTAACTTCTTACGGGCAGAGAGCAGAAAAACGTGACTTGTGGAGCTAGGGAGCATCACATTTTTGCCTGCTGTCTTGAATATAACATAATACACAGGTTTGGCATATTGAGTTTACCATGCGAGACATATAGGTTATATTCAAGAGGCAAAAAATGTGATGCTCCCTGGCTCATTAATTAAGTGAGAAGCTGGTAGTCGACCATGAGTAATTGTTGACACAAATCTCTACATTTTGGCGACCATGCGAATACCACTGTTTGATTGTGCCAAACTACCAATGATTAATTAATTGATGCTCACCAAGATCAATACAAATAAAAGCTCATTTTTCTCAGCCTAAACAAAAAAAGAGCTAAATGATTCAGACAACTATGAGTTAAAAGATGTTGTTTGCTACATACAAAAGAGTACTAGGACAAAGAAACTACTTTACCTAGAAAATTTGCTCCACAAAGTTTTTGATGGGAATTCCATCAATTGTAGCAAATTAGACCCATCTGATGAAGACCCTCTTTGATCCATTAAGCTTCTTAAGTTGAGATCATTGGCACCGAAATCTTCGTCTCTGAACAAATCAGATTGGCCTTCAATTACATAAACTCAACATTAGATTCCAACACTAGTACTAGTACCTGTACTCAGCTTCACAGCCTCTCTTATCCCATTTTCAATAAAAATCTCCCAAAAACAGCAAAACCAAATAAACCCAAAAGAATTCAGGCTTCAAATCCACATATTTGAACAGGATAAGCCCATTACAGACCTGAAGACGATGTGAGCTACAAACAATACTCAGAATATATGCCCAGATCAAAACATATGGATTAGTAGCATGGAAAGGATCGATCGAGTCATTGCCAATTTTGAAGGTATCTACATGCATAAAAGTTACATAGCACCATGAAATAGATGAAAATAAGTGTAATGGAAATTCATACCTATAAGAAATGTCCACAGGGATCTTTGAAGCTATTCAAAGAATTCAAAGAAGAGTTACAAGTACTGTTACAAAATTAAGTGAAAAAAGTTTAAATGGAATGAATAGTCATAGGTAGTGTTTAACACAACTGTTTTGATCTTTCATTACAACAGAACTTGAAACATCACGCATTCAGCAAGCATGAACTGACCAACTGAAAAAATAAAATAAAATAAAATAAAATAAACAAACAGACAAATAAATAAATAAAAGTACTGATCACATCTTGCAATTCAAAATGTTCACACATATCAGGTGTGGGCACTTGAATTACATAGGTCAGGACAACAATTGGTTTAAATAGTTTGGAGGGCTTCTGTTGCTTAAAAAAGCACCTCCCCACCCCCACCCTCTTAAATTAAAATCTCTCTCGAGTTATCTCCTAGTCTCATCATAAATACTCACTTAAATTAAATTCTGTTTTAATCTCTCTCGAGTTATCTCCTAGCCTCTCGAGTGGTTTTAAATTCTGTTTTAATTTACACGTCACATTCAATCTCAGTTATGGAAGAAGCTATGTCTCAGTTGAGTGGCATAATTCACAACATGAGTTGCAGTACTACTTCAACTGAAGTACCCTTAGAGCCCAAGCAGTATAGTATTATATATTAGTACTAGTACCAATGCAGTTACTACTCAGAAAAGATGCAATGCTAACAACAAGAGGGCGTTGAGGGAGGGTGTGGGAGGAGGGATCAGTTAAAGTTAAAAAAAAAAAAAAAAAAAAAAAAAAACCCACTAGTCTCTTTTATTATTATTATTATTATTATTTTATTTTTTTTGTCAAAGATCAACTGCAGGATTAGTCACCCAACTTGAATATCATCCACATATTACCACCATTCAAGATAGGTCCTTTGAGTGTGCATCTTTACATATATTTCACGGTCGCCGCTTTTTTAGTAAAACTAAACCTACAAACCAACTGAAGTTATCAAAAAAGTCATATATGCAGAGCTATATAAGGTTGTGCTCACTACATAGAAGCTCGATCCATATTGCTTGTGAACTACGAGATCTTATTGACGTAAAAAAAAAAAAAAAAAAAAAAAAAAGTACCAAGCACAAACATCACTTATGAGTAGTCCGACACATTGATCAATATATAGAAGGCATAAATCACAATATGCACCTATATAAGCTGACATCAATAAATGCCAACACTATCCCATCCCCTTGTTAAGGATCGGATGAACTAGTGCTCTTCTTCTATTTGATTCTATTTAGAGCTTATAATCTATCTTCTTAAGGGCAGAACAAGTGGAGAGTACACATTAATTGAGATTGTGCATATCATATTTAAAAGTAATTATTTTCAAAGCTCATCGTTGTTTTAATATATCAATTCAGCAGCAAGAAAAAAGATGACAAGTATATATATCAAGGTACTTCAAAGAAGAATTGGCACTGCACTTTGGAGATACCTGTGAGAAGTCCATATATATGAGGATCAAAACCCAATTCATTGTAGTCCACATTCTCAAATTTTTCCATTGTCACTGAAAAGTACAAAAAGTTGAATCATTGAAACCTTCAATAGCACCAAAAAAGGCCGAAAAGTATTGAGAAGCACTTATCTTCATCATGAGTCTTTGGAAGCAGAAAAATCAAACTGAAAAATCAAACTAATAAGCACAATTATGTATTCTTGGACATTGGCTAGCACACAAAATGGACCGATCAGGCTCACTTTGATTTGAATTCCAGTTGAGGCTAAATGCTTGGCTTGATTAACAAGCTACTTTTCAAAAGAATTGAGTCATAGAAACATAAAGAGCTGAAAGAAAAGACAAGCGAACATAAAAGAGAAGAAATGCATCTAAACACGAAACAAGAAATTTGCAGATCAAACACAAGCAGCAATATGCAGCTCAAACATCATAATGTTATTCATAAGAACAGGTTTAAGGATGAAAGATTGCAATCATACCCAATAGACAAACCACCCAACAATTAGCCAAATAAATTCTCAAAGTGTGGTTGCAGTGTTCTTTGGTTGCAACTTAGCGTCATGGCAGTCTAAGAAGCAAAGTGTGGTTGCTCGATCCAGCACTGAATCCAAGTATAGAGCCCTGGCCAATGTTGCTGCTGAACTTCAATGGATCAAGTCTCTTCTGCATGAACTGCATTTTCCTCTTCCACATACTCCTATGGTGTGGTGTGACAACATGAGTGCAATTGCTCACGGCTCATAATCATGATTTTCATTCAAGAACGAAGCACATTGAGATTGATGTCCATTTCATTCGTGATCGGGTCCTCAAACGAGCTCTTACAATTGCTCATGTACCTTCGTTGATCAACTTGCTAATGGTTTTACTAAACCATTGTCTACTTCGAGATTTACTTATCTTCGAATCAAACTTGGTGTAGGTATACTACCCCTGCGTTTGAGGGGGATGTTAGCATCAACCATTGAGTGATAATGTGTACCGAATGTAAGCGTAGTGAGGTGTATTGTGTCAATACTGTCCAGCTAATCATTGTAATTAGTTAGGCAGTTAGAGTGTGTCGGGAGGTGTGATTAACAACTTGTATGTACGTGAAGGAATATTAAAGTAGTAAACCGAGTTTAAAGAAGCGAGAGACAAGAAACAAGAATAAAGAAGAAAGATTTCTGCAGATGATCTGCTAATTTCATTTAAGTTGAATAGCTTAAATACACAAAAAAATACTAAGCGAAAATCAGACAATAAGGAAACTACTCCTAGAATAATGCCACTACAAGCCTACAAGCGATACACCAACCATCGGTCAAAGAAACTAAGCTAAAAACAAGGAAGTAACAACTAAAACATTAGACTAAGTCGGACACATAAATACTGCAGCAGTGAGGCAAAATTCAACACTCTTCCTTGCTTCGGTTGTTGCACACTCCAAGCTTTTCTCTCAGAATTCAAACTTGCAAGTCGGTAAGGCTTTGGTGAAGATGTCCGCTAGTTGATAATCGTCCCGCAAGACTTCAACTTAATTGATCCTCCTTTCGCACATCTCTCGAGAAAAATAATTTGATGTTGAAGTGTTTTGTTTTTCCATGAAAAACAGGATTGTTTGAGATAGCGATTGCTTTGCTTGATTGTCCACAAACACCTCTCGTACTTCCTTCTTGCTTCAAACCGAGATCAATCAACACTTTCCTAAGCCACAATGCTTGATTCGCAGCAGCTGTAGTAGCAATAAATTATGCTTCTGCGGTGGATTGTGCAACAATATCTTGCTTCTTAGAACACCAAGTGAACACCCTTGAACCTAGATTAAAACAATAACCTGAAGTACTTTTCATATCATCAGAACCACCATAATCACTGTCCGAATATCCCTGCAGAACACAATTCTGATTTGCACACAACAACAACAACAACAACAACAACAACATAGCCTCAGTCCCAAATTAATCGGGTCGGCTACATGGATCAAACTTTTCCATTGTGCTCGATTAAGTGCAATTGATGGTGAGCTTTTCAAACCATTCAAATCCCTCCTAATTAATGCATCCCATGTTAACTTTGGTCCGCCCCTACCTCGTCGAATTTCTACAGCTTTCTATTGAGTCAAGTTTTCTAGTTGGGGCATTTGTAGGCCGTCTTTGCGGGTGACCAAACCACCGCAACCGCCTTTTTCCCTAATCTTTGTATCAATTGGTGCTACTCCTACTTGTCTTTGAATTTCTATATTTCTTATTCTATCTTTACGAGTTTTACCACACATCCACCTAAGCATCCTCATTTCGCTACGTTCATTTTGTGTAATTGTTGTTGCTTTACCGCCCAACATTCACTTCCATAGAGCATACATGGCCTAATTGCGGTCCTATAAATTTTTCCTTTTAACTTAGTAGGAACATTTCGATCACAAATCACTATGTTTGATCCATTTCATAGTTCATAGCTCCAAAATTAAGGGTTCCCTTGACATATCTCATAGCTCTCTTAGTCTTTGTAAGATGAGTTTTAGTTGCACTATTAGAAAAATCTGGATAAGACACTTACAAACATGTAAAATATCCGGTCTAGTTGCTTAGTGAGATACATGAGACAACCAACCATACTTCGGTAAAGAGTCTCGTCAACTCTTCCACCTTCATCATTCTTGCTCGGCTTTTCCTTTTGACACATTGGAGTAGCCCACTTCTTTGCAATTCTCCATTCGAACTTCTTTAAAATCTCTCTTGCATACTTCTTTTAACAAACAAAAAACTCATTTTGCTTTTGTTTGATCTCCATTCCGAGAAAGTAAGCCATCTCTCCCAAATCTATTCTCAAATGTCATTTGCATATCTTGTTTGAAATCTTCAACAAGATTGACATTGCTACTGTAACTAGCAAGTCATCAACATAAAAAGAAACAATCACAAAATTGACTTCATCACCTTTGATGTAGAGGGTAGCTTCACTTGGGCTTTTTTTGAAACCCAACTTCATCAAATGCTCATCAATTCTACTATACCAAGCTCTAGGTGCCTCGCCCAGCCCGTACAAAGCTTTCTTTAGTAGATAAACTTCATCTTCATCACCTTTGATTGCAAATCCTTCCAGCGATCGACATAAATCTCCTCCTCGAGAAGACCATTCAAAAAGCAGACTTAACATCCTGTTGATACACTTTCCAGCCCTTTTTGCGGCAATGGCTGGTAGCAATCTAATAGTATCCAATCTAGCAACAGGAGCAAATGTGTCGAAAAATCAACACCGTAAATTTGAGCATACCCCTTTACAACAAGCCTTGCTTTGTGCTTGTTGATTGAACCATTTGCATTCAAACTTAGTTCGAATACCCATTTCACTCCAATCACTTTTCTCGTCAGCTGGCCTTTTCACAAGCTCCCAAGTTTGGTTCTTCATGATCATGTTCAGTTCTTCTTCCATTGCAGCTCTCCATTTGGGATCATTTTCAGCTTCCCAAAAATCAGCAGGTTCAAGAACTGCTACAATGCACCTTTGGTAAATTTCACCAAGTGATCTTGTACCTCTAATGGGAACATCATCAATCAATTCATCTTCCTTTAGCTGAAACTTTGAATTATGAAGTAAATTTGAGGCTGATTTCTCTCCATTCCAGTCCCAAATCACATTTTCCATGAAGTGCACATCTCTACTTATTAAAATTTTCATTGTATGAGGTTGGAAAACTCTATAAGCTTTAGAAATTGTGCTATATCCCACAAAAATTCCAGTCGTTGCCTTTTTATCTAGCTTATCTCTTTTGATCTGAGGCACATAAACAAAACACAAGCATCCAAACAATTTTAAAATTTTCAGAGAAGGTTTAAAACCACACCAAGCTTCGAATGGTGTCTTCCCATCTACTGCTTTTGTAGGAAGCTGGTTGAGAAGAAAAACTGAAGTATGTGCAGCTTCAGCCCAATACTCCTTTGGCAAACTCTTCTCATGAAGCATGCATCTAGCCATCTCCATTATTGTACGATTCTTCCTCTCACTTACTCCATTTTGTTGAGGAGTATATGGAGCAGTAAGTTGATGTTCGATTCCAGCCTCCTCACAATACGTGTTAAACTGATTTGATGTGTATTCCTTGCCATTATCAGACCTTAAGGCTTGAATTTGATAACCACTTTGAGTTTCAATCCAATGCTTAAACTTCCAAAAAATTCCAGCAACTTCTGACTTGAATTTAAGAAAATAAATCCAACACATTCTAGTGTGATCATCAATGAAAACAATGTAGTACTTACTCCCATTAAGTGAAGGAGTTCTTTGAGGTCCACCAAATCTGAGTGGATTAATTGCAGCCTTTTAGTAGCCCTCCAAGTTGCTTGCTTGAAAGGAAGTCTTGTTTGCTTTCCAAATTGACATGTCTTGCAATCTGTAATTCACTTCTAAGTGAGGTAAGCCTTGAACCAACTCTTTTCTTTGCAAATTCAACACTGCTTTGCATGATGAAAGTGACCAAGTCTTTTGTGCCACAATTTCGTGGTAGACTTCATGGCTGAATAAGCTGCAATCTCCTCCTCGAAGGATCTGATGCGAAGCTCTTTCCTTCATGTTGACTTTGAACACTTCTTCTCCTCTTGAATCTTTGATTAAGCATTGATTGCTTTCAAAGATTACTTTGAAACCCCTTTCGAGTAGTTGGCCTACACTCAACAAATTTTGGCTTATGTTAGGTACAACAATACATCTTTAATTAACTTTGTACACCGAAACACTTTCGATTGCTATAGTTCCTTTTCACTTGACCGCAATGAAGTCTCCGTTGCCAATTCTGACTTTGGAGGTTATAGATGTGTCGAGCTCTTTGAAGAGATCTCGATCGAAGGTCATATGATTTGTGCAACCACTGTTAACAAGCCACTTATCACTTGCACTACTTGAGGCGAAACAAGATGCAACAAAAAGTTGCTCCTCCTCTTCTTCTTGATCAGCAACTTGGGCTGCATTTTTATGTTGATGGTTGCCTTGAGTCACATTTCTTGGCTGAGGATTGCTTCTACATATCTTTTGATGATGTCCTCTTCTTCGACATTTCTCTTGACCGCTAGTCGGGTTTCCTCCGACATTTAAAGGGTGGATGACCTTTTCTTCCACAATATTTACAAGGATGGAAATCGATTTTGTTCCCATACTAGTTTTAGGAGAATCAAAAGCGAGTTTCCTTTCTTGTTCTTCTTATATTTCTTCCCTTTTCCTCCTTGGTTGAACTGAGTTCTCGCAGCTAATGCACCTTCAACGGCCGCTTCAGATCTCATGAGCCTTCTTTGTTCTTGTGCTTGCAAGGAACTTAACAATTCTGTCAAAGCTAACCTTTGATAGATTTTTAGTATTTTCCAAAGAAGAAATGGCTGATTCAAATCTGTCAGGAACAGTCACAATAATTTTTTCAACCAATTTAGAGTCGGGAAATTCAGAGTCGAGTAATCTTACTTTGTTGGCAATGCCTAGTAATTTGTCGGAATACCCTTTGATGGTCTCCGAATCCTTCATTGTTTGTAGTTGGAATTCTCGTATCAGATTAAAGACTTGCCCTGCTCTAATCCTTTCATCTCCTTCGTACTCGCTCTTGAGAAAATTCCAAACTTCAAATGCCGATTTCATTGTCATGATTCTAACAAAAACTTCTTCGAGGCTCACAGAAGCAATGAGGCTTTAGCCTTGGTTTTCTTCTCCTTGTGATTCTTGAGCTGCGCAATTGTTGGATTTTCCTGCAATGGAGGAACATCGTAATCCTCTTCAACAGCATCCCAGAGATCATGCGCCTCTTGATATGCCTCCATCCTGGCTGCCCATATATGGTAGTTTTCACCATTAAACACTGGTGGTGCAAGTGAAGTGAATGACTTTTCAAGTGATTCTGAATCCATGAAAGTAGAAGGATATCTAGGCCTTTCAATGGTGGATTATACTCAGTTACAGGTCCCTCAAGAAGATTGCTCTGATACCAATTTTGAAGGAATATCAAAGTAGTAAACTGAGTTTAAAGAAGCAGAGACAAAAAACAAGAATAAAGAGAAAGATTTCTGCGATGAGTCTGCTAATTTCATTTAAGTTGAATAGCTTAAATACACAAAAAAATACTAGCGAAAATCAGAAAATAAGGAAACTACTCCTAGAATAATGCCACTACAAGTCTACAAGCGATACACCAACTATCAGTCAAAGAAACTAAGCTAAAAATAAGGAAGTAACAACTGAAACATTAGACTAAGTCGACACATAAATATTGCGCAAGAAATTTGAGGCAAAATTCAACAAGACGTTTGTGATGTTACACGAGTATATAAATGAGAGAGACTCAGTTATCTTGTTAAGAGAGATAATCTGAGATTGTTGAGATGATGTTCTCAGTAGTGACTTGATTTGTGTGTTATCACTCTGTCCGATCACTTTGCTCAAATCAAATTGCAATAAATTCCCAAACTCCTCATCATAATCGCCCATTGAACTCACTAACATCAACATCTATCCATTACTGCCCTAAAAATTTCTGTTTCAAATGAACAGATTTTGAATTGGAAGATTAAACCAAAGCAGCCCTAACATACACACCTTCACAATGTCGATCGAATGAGCGTACACAAATCAAAGAACACACACCGATTCCAAATCTAAAACCTAATCGTACAACCAAAGCATTACCTTATCGCCATGAAAAGGAATGAAAGAGATGTAGAGAGCGAAAGTGTCGGGGTTTTGTTAATGAGTTTTGATCGAGTTGGGTCATGTGTTTAGACTTACGATATGTGTAATGCAAGAAGGTTTCGCAAGGCACATCCATCTCCGGATAACTCAAAGCACATTGAATGTGAAATTAGGTGCCTTGCATCATGAAATGCGTATTGCAATGCTCGATTCTCTGCTCCTCATCTCTCTAATGCCGCTCGCTCGTACTCTTTATCTCTACGCCAATAAATTCGGCCCCATTCACTACCCTAGGTTCCTAATCATACTCCCTCTCTTTCGGATCTCTTATTTTTTGATCTCGGAGGGCTTCGTTTCGTCAATCTTAGTTTGGTAAAGCTTGAGTTTTAATTTTTATTTTTATTTTATTTCTCACTCGTGATGTCGTCTCACATCTTGCAATCCACTCTCTCACATTGTCCAGTCTCCATTCCGGGATGTAGGGACAATTTATTTTAAGAAAAAATTGTTTTAAAAATAATATATCGTGTCACGTACGAAGTAGTCCCACAAAATCTCGAGACTCGAGAGGTATATATTCGTGTACAAGTCGGATTGAGTCCGCCGACACCAAATTTCTAATTCTATTAAGGATTTACCATTAATTATATCTATTAATTTCTTCATCTTCTTCAAATTAATTAAACAACAGCAACAACACACTCCCTTTCTCATGTCATGGGGTCGCAGGAAAATAAAGTCGCCCTTAAGAATAACGAGAGACTCTTCGCGCCGCCGCATAGAAGCGATTGGCGCGATCTTCGCGACCACTAATGATCACTGGCGCCGGAGAGGATGATGATGATGATAAGGAAAAAGTAGTTGGTAATGAAAATGGTGCAGCCAGTGGTAGGGAAAACAAGGAAGAGGCTGAGATATTGATGAGTGAAGAAGAGAGTACTAGTACTAGTACTAGTGATTATTACAACCAGGATTTGGAGGTGAACAAGTGGAAGAATAAAAAGAGGAAGCGCAAGGTAAGATTAATTAATTAGATGAATGTATATATATATTTGTGCTGCTTATTATTTGCGGGTTTGGTTTTACTTCTTTTTGGGTGGTTTTGTAGGAAGTTCTTGAGGAGTTAAGGGAGCAGGAAAAAAAATTGTCCCAACAGAACAAAGAACTCAAACAGGTAACCTAGAAGGCATTGCTTTTCATTTTTTTTATTTTTATTTTTTTAGTTTGGAACGAAAGTAGAAAGCGAAGTGAGTCTCGTATCACGAGGTGCATATATGGACGGTCGAGAGGCAGGCCGTGTTCGGGGTGTACTTTTGATGATGTCATAAAATCATCACGCATCCATCTCGATCGAGATATTGTTGGTATCTAGTTAGGGGCGCTCTTCCAACTTTTTTTTTTTTTTTCAATCCATGAGACTATAACTCGATATCCGATCACTTAAGGTGGAGACCGAGTCTCTTACCACTTAGACCCATCCATTGTTAATTTTTTGTCCGACTTTTTGTGAAGTGTTACTTTTTGTGTTAGGAAGTATATATACAATTTACAAAGAAAATAGCCTTTAATTTGACTTATGATTGGTTGGCACAACCTGGAAGCGAGTTGTTGTCTCTTAACTATTAACTTGAGTTAAAGTTCTGAAAAGTAAACAACATTAAAAACTCCCTCCATTCACATGGTGCGTGACTCGGGCCGAACTCGAAGTGGTCAAATAGTTCAAATATCGAGTGGTTTAAACCAAAAAAAAAAAGCTTTTAATTGATAAATTTACTCTTTGAATAAAATAATAATAAATGTTCTTAAATGATATTAATTAAAGTTAATTTTAATAAGTTATTCCTATTTGTGTATACCCAATTTATTATATGTGCATAGAAAATTCAACCAATTAAACACGTAAAAATTGAAAGTCAGTACACATTTAAGGAAATAGAATATTTATCGGTTTAGGTATGGCGTTCAATATGAATCTAACTTATGCGATGAGTTTGACGACTATAGTTAATGTCCAATATGAATCTAACTTAGACAGTGATTACTTGGTTAATCAGGCGTATTGGAACGTTAGAGATTTCTACAAAGAAGCAAGAAGAAGAGCGAGCACTCCTTGAAGAGTTAAAATCAAGACGATTACATGTGTATGATAATCTCCTTCATCTATGATTCGATGTTGTTTGGTTTAAGAAAATATATATATATATAAGCTCGCATCTCAAGATGCACACGGAGGATGGAAATATACGGTCGTTGGGCATTCTTTTGTGCATTATTGGTGTTGTTCTAGACTAGTCATCCATTTTTTATTTATGAGGAATTTAGTTAATTAAGTATTACTTATATACGTACATTCTTTTAACTAAAATTACTATTTCGAGGCATCGGCCTTGTGGCAACGCCTAAATGGGGACCGACTTACGCCTCCACTGAATAAAAGGGCCCAATTTGGACAATACATACATGGGTATTAGTATATTTTTCTTTTTCTTTTTTTGAAAGAGGTGTTATTTGTGTACTTTCCTTGGTATATATAGCTAGTGTAATTCTTCAAGGGCAATTGAGTTTTCGTTCATAGAAAGAGAAAATAATTCCATTAGATTATGTAGTGTATTAATTTTTTTGGTTTTTTTTTTCATATTGTTTTGGTCGGGGAGGTCGGAGTTTAATTTGTCTTGACTACTCATCAATTTACGGCAAGTTCCTTTATATCTAGAGCTTAAAATTAAGACACGGATTCGTGTCTAGGCCTTTCACCATTAAACATTGGTGGTGCTAGTGAAGTGATGGGCTTTTCAAGTGATTCTCGAAACCAAGAAAGTAGAAGGATATCTAGGCCTTTCAATGGTGGATTATACTCGGTTATAGGTCCCTCAAGATGACTGCTCTCATACCAAATTTGAAGGAATATCAAAGTAGTAAACTAAGTTTAAAGAAGCGAGAGACAAAAAACAAGAATAAAGAAGAAAGATTGCTGCGATAGGTCTGCTAATTTCATTTAAGTTGAATAGCTTAAATACACAAAAAATACTAACTGAAAATCGAAAATAAGGAAACTACTCCTGGAATAATGCCACTACAAGTCTACAATCGATACACCAACTATCAGTCAAAGAAACTAAGCTAAAAACAAGGAAGTAATAAGCTGAAACATTAGACTAAGTCGACACATAAATATCGCAAAGAAATTTGAGGCAAAATTCAACAAGACGTTTGTGATGTTACACGAGTATATAAATGAGAGAGACTCAGTTATCTTGTTAAGAGAGATAATCGAGATTGTTGAGATGATGTTCGTAGTGACTTGATTTGTGTGTTATCACTCCTGTCCCGATCAACGCTCAAATCAAATTGCAATAAATTCCCAAACTCCTCATCATAATCGCCCATTGAACTCACTAACATCAACATCTATCCATTATCGCTCTAAAAAATATCTGTTTCAAATGAACAGATTTTGAATTGGAAGATTAAACCAAAGCACCCTAACATACACACCTTGGCAATGTCGATCGAATGAGCGTACACAAATCAAAGAACACACATAGATTCCGGATCCAAAACCTAATCGTTTGGATGTTGGTTTTGTTCTAGTGATATTTTGGACAAACTTCTATATAAAATAAATAAATAAAATCACAAACTAGCCACAACTAAGTCATGTATGAAGCACTTTCTCCGGACATAATATCTTACTTGCTCGAATAGAAAATGAAAAACCCAATGCAAGAGCTTATTAGCATGACGAAAAATTATGCACTTCATTGTGCTTCAAAAAAAAAAAAAAAATCTTGAGAAATTCATTGGATCAAAACAAAATTCAGAGAGAAAAAAACAATACTCTTTTGAAACTAAACTGCACAAATTCATAGTACACGAGTCATCATGCATATGCCGAGCTTTTAGAATCAAAGTCCACTTCACAAGGTTCAAGTAACAACTGTTCTCTTTTCGTATCATCACAAATTCTTTCCTCCCCGCCCGCAAAAGGTCTAATGGATTAGTTTTTGAAAGATAAAGAGAATCAAGAAAATTCAAATTGAAATGTATGACTATATGTTGGAATCGTGATGGACACTAATCAAGGTTTGAGCTATCATAGTTTGACATAAGATATGCATGCTCGAGACAATTAATGTGTTCAAACCCAATCATTCATTAATCGAAAAGAACAAAAAATCATTCATTGTTGTATAGCTTAAGAGACAAACATAATAAGGTGAAAGAAAAAGTTTAATGCATTGAAACATTTTAGGTGATATAGGTACCCAAAGAAAAGTTACGAATGTTTTGAAGTAATTAAATAACTAGTTTTTCTGCTGTACACCGCACAACTAATCTAGTTAGGCCTCTTGGTGTCCGAACTAGTGATAACTCACCTAGCTAGTGATCCCTAATCACTAATCACTCCCCCATACACTTTGCACTTACAGAAACCCCAAGTCCTCTTGGTGTCCGAGATCCCTCGTGTTTCGACTAAGTCCCCTTAGCATAATGTGTGAAAAAAAAAAAAAAAAAAAAAAAAAAAAAAAAAAAAAAAAAAACTAAATTGAATGTATTCTCTACCTCACGTGAATGCAAAAACTACTTAGCGTGTCAACCGGTGCTTTGCATTTGTGATGACACTTCGTTTATGTGTAGGCCCATGTGTGTGTATATATATATATATATAGTGGGCGAGTTTGTGCTAAGGTTCTTAGATCCGGACCGCACGAGCCGGCCCATAAAACGGGTCTACTTATAAGGCCTCCCGCACCCCCGCCCTATATAAGTTCCGTCTACTAGGCGCTGCCATGACCTCCCCTTCACATCACTAATTCACATGGTTAATACATTCTAATAAAAACAGTATTTGCTGCGCCGCGGCGATGACGACGACTTCGATCATGACATGCTCTAAGGCCTAAGAGCATTAATTTCTGCAAAGCAAAGCAAATTAAGTAGTAGAGAGCACCAAATGAAAACCAAATTTGTGCATTTTGAAAACAAACCATGCCTCATGAATCCCTAATTTCAAAACAAATGAAAACCAACGAGAGAGAGAGAGAGAGAGAGAGAGAGAGAGATGACCTTGTCGTTGGATTGATGAAACATTGAGAGAGATGAGTGTATGAAGAACCCTCACTCGCTGCTTTGCTTAATGTGTCATTGGAGGGAAACGCAAGGCGCTGTTGAAAATTGCATTTAAAATGGATGTTAAACCTCGATTCCCCTTTTCGCTGTTGGATGTGCATCGACATCTGTTTTGGTAGGAATCCAAAGTGCATCCAACGGACTAGAAAGGGGCTTGGTTGGAGTAATAGATTTTTTTGACAAAATATGCTACTAAATTTAATAGATTTTTTTTAATTAAAAGGGAGCTTATCAGCTCAAGTTACTATAAATACAATCTAGGGAACGAAACCTCGAGCCTTATTAAATCAAGTTTTATGCAACTAAAAAATTCATATGCCTCGGACAATCCAACTTCAACTGCTTGTACGTTGCAACATCGATCAAGATTGCCCTCCAATTTTCGAAAATTGCTGAATATCAATTAGTTCGAGCTCTGAATGTGTTTCATTACTCTTTTTCATCTTCCCTTAGCCGCTTTTCACCTTGCGATCACTTTTTAAATTGAAATACTTCGATTTATCTGGATTTCATAACAAAAGGTACTTATGATTTTGGAAGACAATATGCATGTTCAATCTATTCAATGAGCAATCTATTAGCATGACGAAAAATTATGCACTTCATTGGGCTTCAAAAAAAAAAAAAAAAAAAAAAAAAAAAATCTTCAGAAATTAAACTGCACATTACAAATTCATTGGATCAAAACAAAATTCAGAGAGAAAAAAACAATACTCTTTTGAAACTAAACTGCACAAATTCATTGTACCTGAGTCATCATGCGACGACGACGACGACTTCGATCATGACATGCTCTAAGGCCTAAGCGCATTAAATTCTACAAAGCAAAGCAAATTAAGTAGCAGAGAGCACCAAATGAAAACCAAATTTGTGCATTTTGAAAACAAACCATGCCTCATGAATCCCTAATTTCAAAACAAATGAAAACCAACGATTGAGAGAGAGAGAGAGAGAGAGAGAGAGAGAGAGAGAGAGAGAGAGATGACCTTGTCGTGAGTGTATGAAGAACCCTCACTCGAACCCTCACTCACTGCTTTCCTCAATGTGTCAGTGGAGGGAAACGCAGAGCAAGGAAAATTGCATTTAAAATGGATGTTAAACCTCAATTCCCCTTTTCGCTGTTGGATGTGCATCGACATTTGTTTTCGTAGGAATCCAAAGTGATTCCTTTTTTATTTTTCTATAGGCGTGTGTGCGTTGTAGATATATTTATTGTACGTATAGTGGCAATTTTGTTAATTATTAAAAGATTTATTCTTATCTTACTACAATAACAATCTTAATATCTAAATAGATATCTACAAAAAAAAAAAAAAAATTATCTTAATCGAATGAATCGATCTCATCTCTTTCTATATGTATAGGGGGAGACATGTAGCCAGATTTTGTTGTTAGAATTTTTTTTTTTTTTTTTTTGTTGTCTAAAGATCAGAGAGAGAGAGAGCGCTAGAGAGAGAGATCAAATTGAGATTCAAGAATTCATTAACAACGCATGCATGATGGAGGATGAGATGATGAACAACAATAATAGTAATATTCTGCACCGCCAACTGCCGTGGGGTTTAACTTTTAACCCCACCGATGAAGATCTTATGCGGTACTTGAGGGCCAAAGTAGATAACATTCAACTTCCTTTCGTCGACCCCATCCTCGAATTTGATGTTTTCACCGTGGACCACCCCTCCCAATTATTCTACTTGCAACGTAAGTAATAATAAACTATCATCAACAATCACTACATGTAGTTTAATTAGTTATCGATCTAGCATCTATGGTACTTTTCTTTATAGGTGCATGTTTTTGTTTTTAACGTGCATGGTTTAACTAGGGTTTTAGGTAGGTTTCTTGTTGCATGATCTTTGTTTTTTTCTTTCTTTTTTTTTTCTAAGTGTACGATCTTTTTTACACATGCATGCGTGCACGCTATTTGGTAATTTGTTTTTTTAAGGTGTTTTGGAGTACCATCTTTTATTACGTTTAATTAGGGTTTACGAGTTGGTGTTTAAAAAATTAGGATTTAATTAAGGTTCTTGATGATCGATCTTTAACTTTTTACTTTTAAGATCATAAATATTTACGTAACACGCTTGCATGTTTCTTGGTTTGGTTAATGCGAGAGGGGTTAATGAATCAAACCAACGTATACTTTTAAGTTAAAAAGAGCGGGAAAAATCGCGGTGCCGGCAATGGGCGCTGGAACGCCAGCAACGGTCCAATCAATATATTTAGCAGTGAGGGAGAAATGATGGGGGAGAGGAGATCATTGGTTTATTACAATTCAAAGGAAAAGATACCGGCAAAAAAGACCAGGTGGATCATGAATGAGTATAGGCTTCCCAATCCCCAGCCCGCAATCATGTCCGACTCATCTTCGAAAGTAAGTATATATAATCAACAACTGTTTAAATTCATTGGCTTATATACTTAATCAAGATTTCTCGATTGGATATTTAGCTACTAATCGGTTGCATGTGATTTGTATTTGATTATTTCGGGATCCCTTTTGGACTTTATGTAAAATTGGTGAGACAGGGAAGAACCTCGGTGATGATGATCAAATTCTTCCCCCCGCCGCAAGCAGCGCAGCCGCATGCAGCATCAGATATTACAACAGGTTGATAATGTGGAATTGGTGCCTCAAGAAGTCACTGGGGGAAGCTTTGGAGGCAAAGATTACCAAAATAGTAATAATGTTCCCTCCCAACAACAACAACAACAAGCAGCAGCAGCAACAACAATCTGAATGTGATGATGGTGATCAAGATTGGATTGATAACTTGGAATCAACTCTGGAGGTTGGTGATGAGGAACAACAACCACAAGTACACGAAATGGATGATCAACAATTATTAATGGGGCCTCACCATGATCAGCAAGTAGACGATCAACAACAGCAGCAGCAACAACTGCAGCAATCTGAATGCGATGATGATGGTGATCCCGATCGCTTGGTGCTAATGGAGGATGATCTTCCTCCTGAATTCTGGGTTAATCTTCATGAACTCCAACAGCTGCCATTAATTCATCAACCACTATTTGAGCAGCACCAACCACAAGTACTACAACACACACTGATGATAATATTATAAATGTTGAGGATTATGATGATATTCCTCCATGCATATGCCTTGATGAATATCAAGGCAACTTCGACTTGTGGATGGAGACGATTAAGAAGCGCGGCCATGATGATCAGCAGCAGCAATTTGATGATGATGAGGAGGATGATCAAGACTGGATTGAGAACTTGGAATCAACTCTGGAGGTTGATGATGAGGAACAACAACCACTCCAACAGCTGCCATTAATTCATCAACAATTTGATCAGCAGCACCAACCATGGCCACAAGTACTACAACAACACACTGATGATAATTTGATAACTGTTGAGGATTATGATGATATTCCTCCATGTATATTCCTTGATGAATATCAAGGCAACTTCGACTCGTGGATGGAGACGATTAAGAAAGCGGCCATGATGATCAGGAGAGCAGCAAGTTTATGATGAGGAGGAGCCATCCCCAAGCGTGCTAAAGCTAGAGTAGCTAATTGAAGACCAATTTTTATATGAATCATGCATTTTAGTTCAATTTGTTGTGGAGTATGCATGCACAAAACAATGTATATATGCACTATTCTATGTAACATTTTTTTTTTCATCATCAAATTCAATACAGTTCAGTTTATTAGTTTGTAAATATATACAACCTTGCATTTAATTGATTGTTGATCATATATGGATTAATTGCATGTGATGGTTAATTAAGTTATTCTGGCAAATCAATTTTATGAACCAAATAAACATCAAAACCAAATAAACCCAAAAGAATTCAGGCTTCAAATCCACATATTTAAACTCAGAATATATGCCCAGATCAAAACATATGGATTAGTAGCATGGAAAGGATCAATCGAGTCATTGCCAATTTTGAAGGTATCTACATGCATAAAAGTCGATAGCACTATGAACAACAACAACAACAATAACAACATAGCCTCGAGTCCCAAATTAATTGGGGTCGGCTACATGGATCAAACTTTTCCATTGTGCTCGATTAAGTGAGATAGCACTATGAAATAGATGAAAATAAGTGTAATGGAAATTCATGCCTTTAAGAAATGTCCACGGGGATCTTTGAAGCTATTCAAAGAATTCAAAGAAGAGTTACAAGTCTTGTAACAAAATTAAGTGAAAAAAGTTTAAATGGAATGAATAGTCATAGGTAGTGTTTAACACAACTGTTTTGATCTTTCATTACAACAGAACTTGAAACATCATGCATTCAAAGAATCATGAACCGACCAACCGAAAAAATAAAATAAAATAAAATAAAATAAACAAACAGACAAATAAATAAATAAAAGTACCGATCACATCTTGCAATTCAAAATGTTCATACAATATTTGAGCTCATTTCTACAATATCAGTGTGTTACGCACGGGGCACTTGAATTACATAGGTCGGGACAACAATTGGTTTAAATAGTTTGGAGGGCTTCGTTGCTTAAAAAAAAAGCCCCCACCCCCACCCCCTTAAATTAAAATCTCTCTCGAGTTATCTCCTAGTCTCTTTATAAATACCCTCTTAAATTAAGAGGGCCGCTAAGGGCACCCCACCGTTTCATGAAGGCACCCAATTTTTTTGTAAAAA
Organism: Stephania cephalantha; assembly: GCA_039657325.1. Taxonomy (NCBI): domain Eukaryota; kingdom Viridiplantae; phylum Streptophyta; class Magnoliopsida; order Ranunculales; family Menispermaceae; genus Stephania; species Stephania cephalantha. Next base: position 3,905,407 of record CM077577.1, on the reverse strand, counting down.
TTTCAAGCGAAAATGGAAAAGACCATTTTGCCCCGTATATATATTGATTCAAACCCTACAAACCATTTTTTGAAAAAACGGGGCACCCCACCACCAAGCTTGAACCTAAAAAAACGACATTGCGTTTGCCGACCGTTTATCGATTCTTGCGATTGACATCATCCGACAACGATGTAACAATGTTTGATAACCATATGATGGTTTGAAGGAAGCGTTTTTTGTCAACGTAGGGTTTCTCAAATTTTCGGATGTTTTTTTCACGGACGCGATTGATTCGGCCTCGCGAAGCGAGAGTTATGCACACGTCTCGGTCACCTTCCACCGAGAATCGAATAACGCCTCTCTCGGTAATGGACAACCAAGAGCTATTCTACATTCTCGGTTGAACATCACCGACGGGACATAAACTATACACTTCGACTTACTCTGGTGAAGTGGTGACCGAGACGACAATAAAAGTCTCGGTTATGGACAACCGAGAGCTATTTTACATTCTCGGTCATGCTTGGCCGAGATCAGTAAACAAAATCTCGGCTTTGTGTGGCCGAGAACCACGAACGCCCAATAAATGAACCATTGAATGCACCGCCACACAAACATAACAACTACTCTATCAAATGCAACTTAATTAGACTACCAACGCACATTCAAATGATCGATTTCAACACTATCGATGTGTGAACGAAAAACTTGAACCGAGCCCTAATTTGGATATGAAATCGACCAAAACTCGTAGTCTTCAAACTCGAAAACGTCCTACAACAGAGAGAGAGAGACATAGAGGAACGAATACAACTTAGATTCGGGATTCTTTGGGTGGTTCGTTGACGAGAAATGGAGAAAGTCAAGTAAGAGGACGGTGGTGGGGTGCCTCTGTTTTGCGGGAGGGGTTTTTTGGTGCCCTGTGTAAATTGGTTAGAGGGGTATTTTGGGTATTTCAGGTCTAATTTTTGGTGCCCAGTGTAAATTGGTTAGTGCCCACATTAACCGGGTGCCTTCATGAAACGGTGGGGTGCCCTTAGCGGCCCTCTAAATTAATTATGTTTTTAATCTCTCTGCGTTATCTCCTAGTCTCTACGAGTGGTTTTAAATTTGTTTTAATTTACACGTCACATTCAATCTCGTTATGGAAGAAGCTATGTCTCGGTTGAGTGGCATAATTCACAACATGAGTAGCAGTACTACTTCAATGAAGTACCCTTAGAGCCCAAGGAGTATAGTATTATATATTAGTACTAGTACCAATACAAGTACTACTCGAGAAAAGATGCAATGCTAACAACAAGAGGGCGTTGAGGGAGGGTGTGGTAGGAGGGATCGCAGTAAAAAAAAAAAAACCCACAAAATACCCCGCAATTGATGAAATTGTTTGCTAGTCTCTTTTATTATTATTATTTTTTTTTTTTTTTTTTTTTGTCAAAGATCAAGCTGCAGGATTAGTCACCCAAGCTTGAATATCATCCACATATTACCACCATTCAAGATAGGTCCTTTGAGTGTGCATCTTTACATATATTTCATGGTCTACGCAGCTTTTTAAGTAAAACTAAACCTACAAACCAACTGAAGTTATCATAGAAGTCATATATGCGAGAAAAGCATATAAGGTTGTGCTCACTACATAGAAGCTCGATCCATATTGCTTGTGAACTATAGATCTTATTGATGTAAAAAAAATTATAAGAGCCAAGCACAAACATCACTTATGAGTAGTCCGACACATTGATCAATATATAGAAGGCATAAATCACAATATGTATCTATATAGCTGACATCAATAAATGCCAACACTGTCCCATCCCCTTGTTAAGGATCAGATGAACTAGTGCTCTTCTTTTATTTGATTCTATTTAGAGCTTATAATCTATCTTCTTAAGGGCAGAACAAGTGGAGAGTACACATTAATTGAGATTGTGCAAATCATATTTAAAAGTAATTATTTTCAAAGCTCATCGTTGTTTTAATATATCAATTCAGCAGCAAGAACAAAGATGCCAAGTATATATATATATGAAGGTACTTCAAAAAGAAGAATTGGCACTGCACTTTGGAGATTACCTGTGAGAAATCCATATATACGAGGATCAAAACCCAATTCATTGTAGTCCACATTCTCAAATTTCTCCATTGTCACTGAAAAGTACAAAAAGTTGAATCATTGAAACCTCAATAGCACCAAAAAAGGCCGAAAAGTATTGAGAAGCACTTAGCTTCATCAGGAGTCTTTGGAAGCAGAAAAATCAAACTAATAAGCACAATTATATATTCTTGGACATTGGCTAGCACACAAAATGGACCGATCAGGCTCACTTTGATTTGAATTCCAGTTGAGGCTAAATGCTTGGCTTGATTAACAAGCTACTTTTCAAAAGAATCGAGTCATAGAAACATAAAGAGCTGAAAGAAAAGACAAGCGAACATAAAAGAGAAGAAATGCATCTAAACACACAAGAAGAAATTTGCAGATCAAACACAAGCAGCAATATGCAGCTCAAACATCATAATGTTATTCATAAGAACAGGTTTAAGGATGAAAGATTGCAATCATACCCAATAGACAAACCACCCAACAATTAGCCAAATAAATTCTCAAAAAAAAAAAAAAAAAAAAAAAAAAAGCAAAGCAGGAGCTAGTAGGCCACATTTTGAACATTCATCATGAATGCAAGAATGGCCTGAAGAACAATGCATTTGAATTGTGTTAATGTAGTTTAATAATTACTTTATATAAATTAGGTAGCGGTTTCAATTATGTTCAATGTGTCGTAGGAGGGAAAAATTAATCGTACGTGCAAAGGATACAAGAAGGCAGATTTGTCAACAATTATAAATCCCTTTTAATATTGTACCTACTGATAGTACACATATAACATGAAATTGTATCTGTTGATTGTCATTTGTCATCGAACTTCATCATGTCATCCCATGCCACTTCACCTACTTGAAAAAGAACAATTGATTGTGGTGCTAAAACTAGAGTTCGCAAAAGTAAAACAAAATAAATATTAGCAGAACAAAATCAGAATTCTACAAATAAAGATAACTTAGATCAACTTTTCAAGTGTTTTAATGCTATAAACTAGCTAGTAAACTTTCGACAACACGCGCGAAAAGTCACTACTGGCAACCCCTTCAAGAATCGCACCAAGGGACTGAATAGTGAATTCCTCCTCGTTAGCATCAACCATTAAGTGATAATGTGTACCTGAGTGTAACTGTAGTGAGGTGTATTGTATCAATACTGTCCAGCTAATCATTGTAATTAGTTAGACAGTTAGAGTGTGTCAGGAGGTGTGATTAACAACTTGTATGTATGTTTGTGATGTTACACAGAGTATATAAATGAGAGAGACTCAGTTATCTTGTTAAGGGAGATAATCTGAGATTGTTGAGATGATGTTCTTGTATTCTGTAGTGACTTGATCTGTGTGTTATCATGGTATCAGAGCTACACGGCTAGTCGCCATTAAAGATCTGTTGAAGCTTCAAAGACTGTTGAAAAAGAAGATCTGGAGTAATACAATGATGGCAGAACAAGATGGATCATCAACGTCTATCAACTCATATGAATCTCCAGTGATTACCAATCCGGTAATCTCTCCATTTCGTAATTCTTTAAACCAAATAGTTTCAATCAAATTAGGAGAGAACAATTTCACGTTATGGAAATCTGTGATAGTTCCTGCAATTCAAGGAATAGGTTATGATGGAATTCTGTTTGGTACTGTCAAATGTCCTCCAAAGTTGAATGATAAAATAGACATCAGTGTTGAGTATCAAAATTGGTATTCAAAGGTTCGAATCTTGTATAGTTGGTTGTTGTGCACACTTGAATCTAACATTGCAACTCAAGTTGCAAGAAACTCTTCTGCAAATCAATTGTGGAAGTCGATTGAGGAGTTATGTGGAGCTCAGAATAGAGCATAAATTGAATTGTACAAAACAAGTCTGAGAACTGCTAGGAAAGGAAATCGAAAGATGATTGAATATCTGAGATCCTTGAAAGAATTGTTTGATAATCTTGCCACTGCTGGAGAACCAATTTCAGTCTCTGAATTGGTTTCTAGTACTCTTTCTGGGCTTGATGGTGATTATCTCCCTATTACAACTGTATTGCAAGAAAAGATAGATGTTTCTTAGCCAGAAATACAGAGTTCACTGTCAAGTTTTGAGGCCAAATTGAATCAAATTCAAGCTATGAGTGGAATTAATTCTTTACATATAAATACTCCCACACAAGTTAATTCTGCTGAGGTGAAAAATGGAAGTACCAACAACTGGAACACCAACAAATGTTCAGTATAAATGGAAATGGTCCTCATAGTGCTCATTTTATCAATTCACAAAATCGGTTTGGCAACTCTTTCCACAATGGTTCCATTTTCCCTTCTAATGAGTCTGTAATGGACAGTTCTTGGTACGCTGACAGTGGTGCTACTTCCCATGTCACTCCTGATGCCTCTCATGTGTCTCAATCTTCACCATATTCAGATACTGAATCTTTGATTGTCGGTAATGGTCACTCTTTAGATATTCAATCTATTGGCTCAGCACATATTTCTTCAGCTCATTCAAAATTGAGATTTCCAAACACCTTTGTAATTCCCCAAATTAAAAAGAATTTGATCAGTACCTCCCAGCTTACAAAAGATAACAATGTGGTTATTGAATTCACTAACTCACATTGTTTGGTGAAGGATTCAATAACTAAAGAGATTTTACATGGATTTTTCCTTTGAAGTATAAATCTAATGCATTTAAAGTGGACTAGGGATGAGAGTTTTCAAGTCTTTTTTGGAAGCCAATGGAATTATATTCCAACACCCCTGCCCCTACACATATGAGCAGAATGGGAGAGTGGAAAGGAAGCATAGACACATTGTGGAAACTAGTTTAACGTTGCTTGCTCATGCTAATTTACCAAACATCTTTCTGGTGGACAGCCTATAAAACTGCTACATTCCTCATTAATCGCCTTCCTACCAAGGTACTACACAACATATCTCCTTATAAGAAGCTGTATCAAGTGCCCCCTGACTATTCTCTTTTAAAGGTGTATGGGTGCTCTTGTTTTCCTTATCTGAGATCTTATAACACCAACAAGTATCATTAATCATAGATCAGAGAAATGCTTCTTCTTGGGATACAGTTCACAACACAAAGGATACAAATGCATGCCAGCTGCTGGTAGAGTATATATCTCAGCCATGTCATGTTTAATGAAACTAAGTTTTCGTATTCTCAGTTATTTCAGTCTCCACAGTCTCATACTGCTGTACTCTCTACAGGTCCAGTGATTACTCTTCCTATACCTTCTGATGGTCCTGTGGATAACAATCAATCCACCAGTTTCCTCACCAGTTCCTCAACCAGTACCTCCACTTAACACTCATCCTATAATCACAAGGGCGAAGGATGGTATTAGCATGAACAAGCCTTTAGTCTCTACTATCTCCTCATCACCAGATGACAGTCCTAAGTCTGCAGCTCAGGCTTTACTTATTCCTCATTGGAAAGCTGCAATGGAGCAAGAGTATAAGGCATTAATTAAAAATGGTACTTGGTCAAACATTGTAGGAAACAAGTGGGTTTTTACCATCAAACGTAACTCAGATGGTTCAATCAATCGTTATAAAGCTCGATTGGTTGCAAAAGGATTTAAACAGGTACCGTGAGTAGATTTCTCTGAAACCTATAGTCCTGTTATCAAGGCTTCTACACTAAGAGTCATCTTCTCCATTGTTGTTACTTTTGGCTGGCAACTTTGACAAATTGATATTAACATTGCATTTCTAAATGGTACTTTAAAGGAGGAGGTCTATACTAATCAACCAGAGGGTTTTGTTACGGCTAATAATGTTGGATTGGTGTGTCAATTGCACAAAGCCTTGTATGGACTACGCCAGGCTCCACGAGCTTGGTTTGAGGCACTGAAACAACATCTCCTAAATTGGGGTTTCAAAAACTCTATTTCTGATCATTCTTTATTCATTCTTCACACTTCAACTGGTACCCTTTATTAACTGGTGTATGTGGATGATATTATCATCAATGGGAGTAATTCTACCATGATTCAACAGTTCATTTCCTCTCTTAATCATAAATTTGCATTGAAGGTTATAGATGTGTCGAGCTCTTGGAAGAGATCTCGATCGAAGGTCATATGATTTGAGCAACCATTGTCAACAAGCCACTTATCACTTGCATTACTTGAGGCGAAACAAGATGCAACAAAAAGTTGCTCCTCCTCTTCTTCTTGATCAGCAACTTGGGCTGCATTTTTATGTTGAAGGTTGACTTGAGTCACATTTCTTGGCCGAGGATTGCTTCTACATATCTTTTGATGATGTCCTCTCTTCTGACATTTCTCGCACTGCTGGTCGGGTTTCATCCAACATTTAAAGGGTGGATGACCTTTTCTTCCACAATGTTTACAAGGAGGGAAATCAGATTTTGTTCCCATACTGGTTTTAGGAGAATCAAAAACTGAGTTTTCTTTCTCGTTCTTCTCATATTTCTTCACTTTTCCTCCTTGGTTGAACTGAGTTCTCGCAGCTAATGCACCTTCAACGGTCGCTTCAGATCTCATTAGCCTTCTTTGTTCTTGTGCTTGCAAGGAACTTAACAATTCTGCCAAGCTAACCTTTGATAGATTTTTAGTATTTTCCAAAGAAGAAATGGTGATTCAAATCGTCAGAGAACAGCCACAATAATTTTTTCAACCAATTTAGAGTCGGAAATTCAGAGAGTCGAGTAATCTTACTTTGTTGGCAATGCCTAGTAATTTGTCGGAATACCCTTTGATGGTCTCCGAATCCTTCATTGTTTGTAGTTGGAATTCTCGTATCGATTAAATACTTGCATTGCTCTAATCCTTTCATCTCCTTCGTACTCGCTCTTGAGAAAATTCCAAACTTCAAATGATGATTTCATTGTCATGATTCTAACAAAAACTTCTTTCGAGACTCGCTGCATAAACAATGAGGCTTTAGCCTTGGACTTTCTAGTTTTCTTCTCCTTGTGATTCTTGAGTGCGCCATCGTTGGGTTTTCCCGCAATGGAGGAACTTCGTAGTCCTCTTCAACAAGCATCCAAGAGATCATGCGCCTCTAGATATGCCTCCATCTTGGCTGCCATTAAACACTTGGTGGTGCTAGTGAAGTGAAGGGCTTTTCAAGTGATTCGAATCCATGAAAGTAGAAGGATATCTAGGCCTTTCAATGGTGGATTATACTCAGTTACAGGTCCCTCAAGATGACTGCTCTGATACCAATTTTGAAGGAATATCAAAGTAGAAAATTGAGTTTAAAGAAGCAGAGACAAGAAACAAGAATAAAGAATAAAGATTTCTGCAGTAGTCTGCTAATTTCATTTAAGTTGAATAGCTTAAATACACAAAAAAAGACTAACTGAAAATCAGAAAATAAGGAAACTACTCCTGGAATAATGCCACTACAAGTCTACAACTGATACACCAACTATCAGTCAAAGAAACTAAGCTAAAAACAAGGAAGTAATAACTGAAACATTAGACTAAGTCAGACACATAAATACTGCAGCAGCTGAGGCAAAATTCAACAGTACGTTTGTGATGTTACACAGAGTATATAAATGAGAGAGACTCAGTTATCTTGTTAAGAGAGATAATCTGAGATTGTTGAGATGATGTTCTGTAGTGACTTGATTTGTGTGTTATCACTCCTGTCCTGATCACTGCTCAAATCAAATTGCAATAAATTCCCAAACTCTTCATCATAACTGCCCATTGAACTCACTAACATCAACATCTATCGATTACTGCCAGATTCTGCGCACCTAAAAATTTATGTTTCAAATGAACAGATTTTGAATTGGAAGATTAAACCAAAGCAGCCCTAACATACACACCTTCGCAATGTCGATCGAATGAGCGTACACAAATCAAAGAACACACACCGATTCCTAATCGTACAACCAAAGCATTACCTTATCTCCATGAAAACGAATGAAAACGAATAGCAGCAATTTGGGCCTCCATGAAAACGCAAAGAAGAGATGTAGAGAGCGAAAGAGTCGGGGTTTCGTCAATCTTAGTTCAATTTTTGAGTTATATCCATTTTTTTTAAAAAGAAATCTGAGACTAAGAGGTACATATTCGTATACAAGTCGGATTGATTCCGCCAACACTAAATTTCTAATTCTATTAAGGATTTACCATTAATTCTATCTATAAATTTCTTCATCTTCTTCCAATTAATTAAACAACAACAACAAGAACTCTTTTTCTTCTTCTGCAATTCTCTGTCAATTCTATTTCTTTTTTTCTTTTCTTTTTTTTTTTGTTAATGAAGATGATGAGTAAGGTCGAGTTTGTAGAGGTCCTGGACGCCGACGAAGAACTGCGGTTGGTAACTGCAGGGTTTGTGGAGGCGTGCCACGATTGCCCTTATAAGGAACGCACTCCCTTTCTCATGTCATGGGGTCGCAGGAAAATAAGGTCTGCCCTTAAGAATAACAGAGACTCTTCGCGCCGCAGAGGAGTAGTTAAGCGCAGCCTTCGCGACCACTAATGATCACTGGCGCCGGAGAGGATCATGATGATGATAAGGAAAAAGTAGTTGGTAATGAAAATGGTGCAGCCAATGGTAGGGAAAACAAGGAGGAGGCTGAGATATTGATGAGTGAAGAAGAGAGTACTAGTACTAGTACTAGTGATTATTACAACCAGGATTTGGAGGTTAACAAGTGGAAGAATAAAAAGAGGAAGCGCAAGGTAAGATTAATTAATTAGATGAATATATATATATATATATATATATATATATATATATATATATATATATATATATATATATTTGTGTTGCTTATTATTTGTGGGTTTGGTTTTACTTCTTTTTGGGTGGTTTTGTAGGAAGTTCTTGAGGAGTTAAGGGAGCAAGAAAAAAAATTGTCCCAACAGAACAAAGAACTCAAACAGGTAACCTAAAAGGCATTGCTTTTCATTTTTTTATTTTTTATTTTTTTAGTTTGGAACGAAAATAGAAAGCGAAGTGAGTCTCGTATCACGAGGTGCATATATGGACAGTCGTGAGACCGACCCATGTTCGGGGTGTACTTTTGATGATGTCATAAAATCATCACTTTACCTTTTTGGCATCCATCTCAGCAGAGATATTGTTGGTATCTCATTAGGGGCGGCTCTTCTAACTTTTTTTTTTTTTTTTCAATCCATGAGACTATAACTTTGATATTTGATCACTTAAGGTGGAGACCAGAGTCTCTTACCACTTACACCCATCCAATTGTTAATTTTTTGTCCGACTTTTTGTGAAGTGTTACTTTTTGTGTTAGGAAGTATATATACAATTTACAAAGAAAATAGTCTTTAATTTGACTTATGATTGGTTGGCACAACTGGAAGCGAGTTGTTGTCTCTTAACTATTAACTTGAGTTAAAGTTCTGAAAAGTAAACAACATTAAAAACTCCCCCCATTCACATGGTGCGTGACTCGGGCCAAACTCGAAATGGTCAAATAGTTCAAATACCGAGTGGTTTAAACCAAACAAAAAATTAGCTTTTAATTGATAAATTTACTATTTGAATAAAATAATAATAAATGTTCTTAAATGATATTAATTAAAGTTAATTTTAATAAGTTATTCATATTTGTGTATACCCAATTTATTATATGTGCATAGAAAATTCAACCAATTAAACACGTAAAAATTGAAAGTCAGTACACATTTGAGGAAATAGAATATCAATATGAATCTAATTTATGCGATGAGTTTGACGACTATAGTTAGTGTCCAATATGAATCTAACTTAGACAGTGATTACTTTTGGTTAATCAGGCGTATTGGAACGTTAGAGATTTCTACAAAGAGCAGCAGCAAGAGCGAGCACTCCTTGAAGAGTTAAACTCAAGACGATTACAGGTATGATCATCTCCTTTATCTATGATTCGATGTTGTTTGGTTTAAGAAAAATGCTATAATCACACCCTTAAATGCACAACGCCCCCTTACCCATTGTATTTTGTATCACGAGATATATATATAAGCTCGCATCTCAAGATGCACACGGAGGATGGAAATATACGATCGTTGGGCATTCTTTTGTGCATTATTGGTGTTGTTCTAGTCATCCTTTTTTTATTTATGAGGAATTTAATTAATTAAGTATTACTTATATACGTACATTCTTTTCACTAAAATTACTATTTCAGGCATCGGCCTTGTGGCAACGCCTAAATGGGGACCGACTTACGCCTCCACTGAATAAAAGGGCCCAATTTGGACAATACATACATGGGTATTAGTATATTTTTCTTTTTCTTTTTTTGAAAGAGGTGTTATTTGTGTACTTTCCTTGGTATATATAGCTAGTGTAATTCTTCAAGGGCAATTGATTTTTTGTTCATAGAAAGGGAAAATAATTCTATCAGATTTTGTAGTGTATTAATTTTTTTGGTTATTTTTTTCATATTGTTTCGGTCGGGAGGTCGGAGTTTAATTTGTCTTGACTACTCATCAATTTACTAAGCAAGTTCCTTTATATCTAGAGCTTAAAATTAAGACATGGATTCGTGTCATCCTACTTTGTAAAATTCTTTTAAGAGATTAATTAATTAACATTTCTCTAATAAATTTTGATAAAAAAAAATTCTAGCTATCTAGCTAACTAGCATTTATACCGTAGGGACATTTGGTACACATAAAATTATTATTGAAATTGGACTAAAGTTGTTCAAAATAAATTCAAAAGAAAAATGTAAGGGTGAAATAATTTTGCTACAACCTTTCATCATTGTAATACGTTGTTGAAACCCTTGAGTTTTGCATTGATATGTTAAAAGAGCTCAAGAGTTTGTAAAAAAAAGTTGCAGCAAAAGTATGTCGCTATATTGTGTTGTAGGATGTGCATCAAGTCGTGCATTTTGAGTGATTTGAGGAAACGCAGAGCATATATTGTTGAAAGAAAAATTGCATTTAAAATGGATGTTAAACCTCGATTCACCTTTTCGCTGTTGGATGTGCATCGAGATTTGTGTTGGTAGGACCCCATAGTGCATCCAACGGACTAGAAAGGGGGCCATGTTTAGTTGGGGTAATTAATTGCACTTCTCGTTACTTTGTTTATTTGCTTGGTAATCCCTTTTTTTTTTTTTCATAATCATCCGCCCCAACCCCACAACTCAATAGAAATCGACATATTTGAATTTTGATGGCAGGATTCAATTCCATGACTTATTCATCGAACATATTTTAGTAATTTTACCATCTCATAACGTTTGTTTTATAATTTTAACATACTTCATATAAGAGTTACATTTTTTTTGTTGACAAAATATGCTACTAAATTTAATAGATTCTTTTTTTAATTAAAAGGGAGCTTATCAGCTCAAGTTATAATGAATACAATCTAGGGAACGAAACCCCGAGCCTTATTAAATCAAGTTTTATGTGACTACAAAATTTATATGCCTTTGACAATCCGACTTCAACTGCTTGTACGTTGCACCATCAAGATTGCCCTCTAATTTTCGAAAATTGTTGGATATCAATTAGTTCGAGCTTTGAATGTATTTCATTACTCTTTTTCGTCTTCCCTGAGCCGCTTTTCACATTGCGATCACTTTTCGAGTTGAAATGCTTAGATTTATCTGGATTTCATAACACACAAAGTACTTGTGATTTTGGAAGACGATATGCATGTTCAATCTATTCAATGAGCAATTATCACACACATCACATATATCTCTGAAAACAATTAAAAAGGGTCTTGTTTTTTAGATATTATGATGTGCACAGTTACTGAATTACCACACACCAAATACGCCTACCAAATATGCATTGAAAAATTAGAAAATATCTAATATCTCTTAAAAGGCACACGCGCGTTATTAGTAAGTCTCAACTACTGCACCAAGCAAATGATTGATCCTAACAAGGTCCCTTGCTCAGTTGCTCTTATTTATAAATGAATGGTGTTGAAGTACTCTTAAAGCCTTGACACCACTGCTGCTCCTGCTCGAGGGAGGGGTCAAACCTATAACTCGTTACACCATTGAGCTGACCGCTCATGGGTATGGGCATGCATCGTTTACTCTTCAAGGACCAACTCACTTGGTAAGTTACTAGTATAAAACATAAAAAGACAAATGAAAAATAGGGGGAAAAAATGTCTCCCCTATTGGCAGAGAGTCAATACTAATGAAACAATATGCAAAGATCCAGTAACAACAATGAGGCCTGATTGACACTGTGTTTTTTAGTGAGAGTCTTGTTTGCAAGCTTCAAAGAGGACTGCAGGGAGCCAAAGCTGGTAGCTAAAAAAAAAAAAAAAAAAACCCCAATGGATCAAACTTGTATAAATTTTTTTTTAAAAAAAAGCTATAGGCGTGTGTGCGTTGTAGATATATTTATTGTACATAGTGGCAATTTTGTTAATTATTGAAAGATTTATTCTTATCTTACTACAATAACAATCTTAATATCTAAATAAGTAAATAGATATCTACAAAAAAAAAAAGCCATAGGAGTGTGTGCGTTGTAGATATATTTATTGTACGTAGTGGCAATTTTGTTAATTATTAAAAGATTTATTGTTATCTTACTACAATAACAATCTTGATATCTAAATAGATATCTAAAAAAAAAAAAAAAAATCTTAATTGAATTAATCGATCTCATCTCTTTCTATATGTACAGGGGAGACATGTAGCCAGTGTTCGTTGTTAGAATTTTTTTTTTTTTTTTGTTGTCTAAAGATCGAGAGAGAGAGAGAGCGCTAGAGAGAGAGAGATCAAATTAAGATTCAAGAATTCATTAACAACGCATGCATGATGGAGAATGAGATGATGAACAACAATAATAGTAATATTCTACACCGCCAACTGCCGTGGGGTTTAACTTTTAACCCCACCGATGAAGATCTTATGCGGTACTTGAGGGCCAAAGTAGATAACATTCAACTTCCTTTCGTCGACCCCATCCTCGAATTTGACGTTTTCACCGTGGACCACCCCTCCCAATTATTCTACTTGCAACGTAAGTAATAAACTATCATCGATCAACAATCGCTACATGCAGTTTAATTAGTTATCGATCTAGCATCTAGGGTACTTTTTTTTATAGGTGCATGTTTTTGTTTTTAACGTGCATGGTTTAACTAGGGTTTTAAGTAGGTTTCTTGTTGCATGATCTTAGATTTTTTTATTTTTTTATTTTTTGGAGTACGATCGTTTTTACACATGCATGCATGCATGCTTCTTGGTAATTGGTTGGTTTATTAATTATAATTATGTAACTCTTACATATACTACTGTTTAAATATTGTTATACATAGTATATATATATTACAGTTTAATTAGAGTTAATAAGGGTTTACAGTTGGTGTTTATAAAAACTAGGATTTAATTAATTAAGGTTCTTGGTGATATTTAGCTTTTTACTTTTTAGGTCATAAATATTTACGTAACACTGCTTGCATGCTTCTTCGTTTGGTTAATGCAGAGGGGTTAATGAATGAAACCCATGTATACTTTTACGTTAAAAAGAGCGGGAAAGTTCGCAGTGCGGCAATGAATATTTGGATTGCCGCAACGGTCCAAATCAATATATTTAGCAGTGAGGGAGAAATGATGGGGGAGAGGAGATCATTGGTTTATTACAATTCAAAGGAAAAGATACCCGCAAAAAAGACCAGGTGGATCATGAACGAGTATAGGCTTCCCGATCCCCAGCCCGCCATCATGTCTGGCTCACCTTCGAAAGTAAGTATATATATATAACCACCAACTCTTTAAATTCATTGGGTTATATACTTAATCAAGATTTCTCAGTTGGATAATTAGTTACTAATCAGTTGCATTGTATTTGATTATTCCAGGATCCCTTTTGGACTTTATGTAAAATTGGTGAGACAGGAAGAACCTCTGGTGATGATGATCAAGTTCTTCCCCCGCCTCGGCCGCAGCCGCAGGCGCAACAGCAGCCGCATCAGATATTACAACAAGTTGATAATGTGGAATTGGTGCCTCAAGAAGTCACTGGAGGAAGCTTTGGAGGCAAAGATTACCAAAGTAGTAATAATGTTCTGTCCCAAGAACAACAACAACAGCAGCAGCAGCACCATGAACAACAATTACACTACATGGAATTGGTGCCTCATCATCATGATTTACCTCCTGAATTCTGGGTTAATCATCATGACAACTCATCTTTAGAGGTACTTCAGGAGGCGGCGCCTACAGGCGCATTGGTTCATTACTACTGCCTGACCAACTAGACGATAATAGTACTGATGATGAGGAAGTTGGAGATGATCAAGACTGGATTGAGAACTTGGAATCAACTCTGGAGGTTGATGATGAGGAACAACAACCACTCCAACAACTGCCATTAATTCATCAACAATTTGATCAGCAGCACCAACCATGGCCACAAGTACTACAACAACACACTGATGATAATATTATAACTGTTGAGGATTATGATGATATTCCTCCATGCATCTTCCTTGATGAATATCAAGGCAACTTCGACTCGTGGATGGAGACAATTAAGAAGCGCGGCCATGATGATCAGCAGCAGCAAGTTTATGATGAGGAGGAGCCATCCCCCAAGCGTGCTAAAGCTAGAGTAGCTAATTGAAGACCAATTTTTATATGAATCATGCATTTTAGTTCAGTTTGTTGTGTAGTATCCATGGCACAAAACAATGTATATAGCACTAGGTAGCAATTAATTACCATGCCAGCTACTTGCACTATTCTATGTAACATTTTTTTTCATCAACAAATTCAATAAAATTCTGTTTTTTAGTTTGTAAATATATACAGCCTTGCAAATTTTTATGTATATGCATGAATTTGTTGTTGATCGTCTCTGGAATTGCATGTGATTAATTAAGTTATTCTGCAAATTAATTTTATGAACATAACGTACATAATGTACATAAGAAACGCACATTTAAAGGGCACATCAAGCCATACATCCGAGCTGTCCACTTGCACCTCAATATACGTGCATATACAGATGTACTGATCCCCATTCAAAACACGTGAGTCGAGGTCCCAATGTGCCTTTTTTAGTGCATTTCTTATGTAAGTTCAGCATTTTCCTTCCTTTTTTTTTTTATGTTCGGTAAGAGGAGGAAAAGATGTCCAGCCAAGTGAAAACTCATTCGTACATGCATGATCATGAACAAATACTACACTCTATATACTAAAGAATGTATGTTCAGTTCACTGAACAAACAGTGGAAAACACAACTAAAAAAGAAGTTATTGTACTTCAACAAAAAAGAAGTCATTGTTGAAAGCAACATACATTTGATTAGTACAAATCAAAATTAAGATCTTCTGATAAATTCCCTCTCCTGATAATATTAATTATATCCTCGCATCGATCAGTCGACGATCATGTCAGCGGGAAGATGTGCATCCTCGGTCTTGGAATGATGTTTTCCTCCAACCACCATGGATGGCTAACAATTGACTGCACACCATGCATGGATAGCAGCAGACTGCCAATTAAAACAATTCATTCACTCTCATTGTCAAAAAAAAAAAAAAAAAAAAAAAAAAAAAAAAAAAAAAAAAAGGAGAGTACTTAATTATGTCAAGACATAATTTAATTTGACATGAGTAAACCAAATTATTTTTTGCGCGCGGCAAATATTCTTAATGAAGATCATTAAATCTTCCCTCCAAAAGAGTAAAATCATTAGATTTTCAAGTAAATGGAGAAACTAGTTGTGACCACTTACCACAAGGATATTCAGAAATTTTATCAAAAGAAAAGGAATCGCTAGAGTAAAATTACTACCATCGTCTTAAACCGTTGTGTAAACTTTCTCGCGGTGATATCATTTCATCTATAAAATTCACTTTAAATTCTCTTCTGGTAGACTAGACTCTATGGAAGGCAGACCTTCATAACACTTAAAAGAGAGGCATATATACCTTCACAAACACTTTAAATTCTCTTCTGGCAGACTAGACTAAATCCTAAACCCTAACCCCTAAACCCTAATTTCACTCCGTGCATCTTTATAATCAGGGCGAAGCTTCATCAAGTTTGTAATTTATTTGGACTAAAACATGAAAGGAAGTAAATGATATAGCCACACATGAACAGCTAAAAATCATAATTATCTCAGAACAAATGCATCACAAGCCAAAACATACCATTCCTTCAATCGAGTTGCATCACACTTTCTTGTCATAGGAACCTCTAGGCTTTGAACTCGCTGGAACACCTGCAGTAACAATTAATATAGAACACATCAAAATCCTTCTCTATAAAATTGGATTCACTTTTCTTTGATTCAGGATGATTTGCTAAGGAGTCAGAAGCTTCGCAAAAGAAAATATAAATCTTCAGCAGTAATGGGAAGATGTACAAATAGGTAATTTGAAGAAATAACTCCCAAGCTCACTAAATTTGATAGAGAACTAAAAGAAATAGAAGTTCTAATAATCTAAATTGTTCGTGTAAACCAAAATTTAACTGCACAAGAACTAAGTGGAATACTAGAGCAAAAGAGAGGAATTAATTGGAATCATGAAGTGGAAAGCTTTGAGCAGCAGCTTAATTAAGAAATTTAACAATCAAATAAGTTGTTTCAAACATTAACTTCTATTAAAAGAAGATAAACAGAACATTCCAAAACCAAAAGTATAATACCGCGCTCCTTATTAGTACAACTTTCTATTGAGCAATAAACTCTACATTCCTCTACATTCTCCTTTAAGGAAGGCACTTCCATGCATTGACTTGAATCTTCTACTCACAGTGAGCACTAATCTTGTCTTCGAACCCTTAAAGACATTTAACATGCTATATAGGCTGTTCAAAAATGAAATATTTCCAATACAATGAAACTCAAAATAGTTTTATGTTATTTTTCTCGGAAGACACGCCATCTATATTTCATTAACAGTAGAAGTGCATCATAAGGCGAAAAACCACCCAAATACCTTAATTTAAAAAACACCACAAATCAGTGATTTCAAACAAGAAAAATTGAATCTTTGAGAAACCATTCATATCTTGATCATACAACAATTACAAATAGTTATAAAGTATCTATTCTATATATGTGGGGAAATGATCGTAATCAATGTGAGAAACTTGATCGACTTCAAGATTTTGGATAATATTTTCTTAAGCAGGCCTCTCAATACTATTATCTTTTTTCTGTTGGTTATATTCAACCAAAAAAGAAAAAGAATTTGGGCATATACACTACACATTCCAACTCAATATACTCATATAGGAAGGACTCAAGTTGCACCATAGGAAACAAAGTAATCCGCATAACCAAGCAACAATTAATAGAAGAATTAAGAACAAGTATAAACAAAACCTGTACATTGATCTATGCCCGCTGTTGTGTAACCCCTTTGTGCCGATCCTGCAGGATGAATGCCTTACAAGTCGCAACTTCACTAGAATCTGCCAAAAGAGATGTTTAAGCCCCGGGGAGCCATTAGATCCTAGCATGATTCCACTAAAAAGACATGAATCAACAGAACACGCGGAACACAATAATTAACAAATAAAACAAGGCGATTTTACCGAACCGGCATCAAAACCAACTTTTCGCCTTATAATCCCAACATTGCTGAATCTTTTCCTGTCAAGACCAAGCCAATTGTGGCAATGCAAAATCAAAGAACATAATACATGCTATAGTAGCAGTTCCATTTACAGCAAGAAAAAAGGACTCACATAAACATATTTTTCTTTGTAGGTAAGACAAATTAAATAGTTTTCACTCATGCCATTGCAATTCAAAGTACATATGATCAGATTGTTCTTGAATACACTAGCTAAAAACATATCGAAACCTCTAGAGCAAAGACTGGCGTTTGAAGCATTGGAAAATACATATCATTAAAATTTAAAAATAAAATAAGCTTTACTATCAAATTGGCTAATTTAGTCGTTACAATTTCATATCTGATCCAAACTCTTCAATGGTCTTCGTTGCAAGTGTTAGAACATCTACAAAAGCACTAAACGATGCACGGAGGAGTCTGGCTTCGCCTCAAAATGCCTAAACAAACCAAGAAAAGAAAATTCAGGTAAATTCAAGGTAATGAGTGATATTAAGAAAGTAAATGTGATGGCAATTCGAGAATTCCATGTCAATGAAGAAACTTACACCGTAAGCTTTCCATCAGATACCGACATGTGCCTTTTCACTTTGTCAGGTTGCAACTAATAAAAATGTTAACAAACAAAATAGGTAACTTGTGACAAAGCCATAACATTGTTACTGCAAATGCATCAAACTAGAAAACTTTGACCCACAAAATCAAGATAAATTCAACAAAATAGAAGGATCACCTCCTTATCAACAGCTAAAGCTGCATATACTATTGATGCATTCTCCACAGATCCATAATTTACTTCCAAGTTGCTGTAACGAGAATTAGGCGACATCAATAGTCAGTTTCTAAGTGTCTTCGACATTCCAGATAGCCCAATAGTTTCAAATCACTATCCCAACAATCGGATGCTTATGCTTAGCACCGATTTTCAAAACACTTTTTGTTTTGCAAAACAAAGAAAAAACAAAATCTGAATCACAAACAAAAAAAATCAGCTAAAATTACCAATAAGATTATTTTTCTCCATATGAAGCTATAGAGGGAAGGACCATGAGCCTTTGAAGAAAACAAAAGAAAACTCTTAGAGCGAAAATTTATTTTTCTCAATATGAAGCAATATAGGGAAGGACCAAGAGCCTTTGAAGAAAACAAAAGAAAGCTATTACAGCAAAAAAGGCCTGATCCCTGCAAATCTCAAAGAAAAGAATGTTCTAAACAGACGATACAAAGAGACCAAATCTGATATGCCACATACAATACAAAGCAGGACATCAAGGATGATGGACCAAGAAGGAACACATGACGTCCCAGGCAACTTAAAGGATTTCATGCATTAATAGGAGGTTATTAGAATTTCAAATAATTAAAACATTGTGGCAGTGTTGATTGTAATTGCAGAATATATATACAAAATGGAGCTGAGAGACGAACCGTTTGATCAATGTAGCCAACCCCAACCAATTGAATTTATGGTTTGTTGTTGTTGGTTTCAATGTTTTCAAGGCGGCACCGTTTTAGGCGTTTGGGGGTTTCCACAGCCTAGCCCTTAAGAAGCCACGCAGTGGGCGTAAAAATAATTATTAAAAAATATTTTTTATTGAAAATATCATTTATTTATTTGAAAATATTATTTATTTATTTATTATTTTGAAAATATTTTTGTTCATTTCAATATGTGTGGAAAGGTGTAGAGTTGAAAATATAGTGGTGAGAATGTGCAGGTGAGAAAGTATACCCCTTACTGTTGAGGGGCCTCTAAAGAAATTAAACTATTTCTTAGGGAGGTATAAGTAAATATTTTGTCGCCCGCCTAACTCCACCTCACCGCATTAAAACATTGGTTGGTTTTGTTATCCTTCCTTGTCGAAAAAGAGAGAAGGCCTTACTTAATATCGCATTGAATGAGAAGATGGAGAACCAATTCTAAATCTTCTTCGCGTAAAATACACCAAGCAATGATATTAATTAGCAAGACAATAGGTTAAATAAAACAGGTTATAAATATGACGATTTTTCTCGTCAATTTTTACAAGGCAATTGCTACATTGTAAATGCAAAAGATTTTATAGCTAACACAAGAAAAAGAAAGGTGAAAAGTGAGAACCTAAGAGTATCCAAAAATAAACCCAAACACCTTTAAAACCTCAACCACCGTTCCTTCCAAAAAAAAAAAAAGGAAAAAAAGACGACAAAGCCTCATTCCCAAATTAGTTAAGGTCGGCTACATGGATCAAACTCTTCCACTCCGCTCAATTTAATTCACTAGATTTCTACCAAAAAAATTTTAATTCACTAGATTACATTTTTAGAGAAAGAATAGCACGAACAGCATGCAATTCGTTCAAAAATCGAATTCATATTTTTCCTCTAAAGACCATTTCCAGACATCAAATTTTACAAGAAAACAAACTCAAATCAAGTTTAATTTTCAGCAAACACACAAAATATCCATACCCAGTTAAGCAAATCCCTTCAATAAAACAAAGAACAAACAAGAACCCATTTCGCCTAGGTAATCAAAAATACTAAACCAAGAGTAAACCCTAAAAAATTCAAAATTTATGACAAAAGTAGAAGACTTATTACCAGTTGAACTCCCATTGAGAAGGAACATCAACGGCGTCCATTCTCTCAGCATAAACAGTGGATGAACCAACCCTGTGAAGATCAAGAACAGATTCACTGAGCTAAACATCACAAAAAACAATCAAAAAATTCAACAAATCACTCTGAAACTCATAAAATGCGAGCTTTTTCTGCAAATCCACACCAAAACCTTCAATCAATCCCAAAATTTTACAAAATTTGAAGCACCGAAAGGGGTTTTGGATGGGTTTTGGTTTGAATCAAAAACTACAATCCGATCGACAGAAAACACATCTGAAAACGAAATTCTTTCCAATATAAACCCTAAACCCTAAATTCGACGTGCCTTTGCGTTTCGTGGCGAACGAAGAAGAGAGGATTGACGATTGAGTGTGCAAAGCAACAGTAGGGTTTTTGACACATAACTTGAGGTTATTAAATATAACCCGTTGGATGATGCATTGAGATTCGTGCTTTGAGTGCACTTCTCAATTTTAAGACGTCCATTTCGAGTACATTCAACAAGAACAACGCCTCCAAGGGATTTGTGTTAGAAAAAATTTAATAATCTAGGGCAAACATATAATATACAATGTGTGGCGCCATTATTTGAGTTAGTATAAATTAAAGTGATCTACTGATGATCCTGTGGATAACAATTCCAGCTCAACTGTACAAAGGTCTCTTACTGAAACAACTATCCCACCTGTTTCTCAGCCAGTTGTGTCTACTCCAGCTACTCCTACATACTCACATACTCCTCTGGTCCCGGAGTTTGTCCACAGTACTACTTCTCCAGTCACTTCACCAATCAATCCACCAGTTTCCTCACCAGTTCCTCAACCAGTACCTCCACTTTACACTCATCCTATAATCACAAGGGCGAAGGATGGTATTAGAATGAAGAAGGCTTTACTGATTCCTAAGTCTGCAGCTCAGGCTTTACTGATTCCTCATTGGAAAGCTGCAATGGAGCAAGAGTATAAGGCATTAATTAAAAATGGTACTTGGACTTTAGTTACAGCTGTTTCTTCTCAAAACATTGTAGGAAACAAGTGAATTTTTACCATCAATCATTATAAAGCTCGGGTGGTTGCAAAGGGATTTAAACAGGTACCGGGAGTTGATTTCTCTGAAACCTATAGTACTGTTATCAAGGCTTCTACACTAAGAGTCATCTTCTCCATTGTTGTTACTTTTGGCTGGCAACTTCGACAAATTGATATTAACAATGCATTTCTACATGGTACTTTAAAGGAGGAGGTCTATACTAATCAACCAGAGGGTTTTGTTACGGCTAATAATGTTGGATTGGTGTGTCAATTGCACAAAGCCTTGTATGGACTACGCCAGGCTCCACGAGCTTGGTTTGAGGCATTGAAACAACATCTCCTAAATTGGGGTTTCAAAAACTCTATTTCGATCATTCTTTATTCATTCTTCACACTTCAACTGGTACCCTTATGTCCTGGTGTATGTGGATGATATTATCATTAATGGGAGTAATTCTACCATGATTCAGCAGTTCATTTCCTCTCTTAATCATAAATTTGCATTGAAGGTTATAGATGTGTTGAGCTCTTTGAAGAGATCTCGATCGAAGGTCATATGATTTGAGCAACCATTGTCAACAAGCCACTTATCACTTGCATTACTTGAGGCGAAACAAGATGCAACAAAAAGTTGCTCCTCCTCTTCTTCTTGATCAGCAACTTGGGCTGCATTTTTATGTTGAAGGTTGACTTGAGTCACATTTCTTGGCCGAGGATTGCTTCTACATATCTTTTGATGATGTCCTCTATTCTGACATTTCTCGCACTGCTGGTCGGGTTTCATCCAACATTTAAAGGGTGGATGACCTTTTCTTCCACAATGTTTACAAGGAGGGAAATCAGATTTTGTTCCCATACTGGTTTTAGGAGAATCAAAAATTGAGTTTTCTTTCTCGTTCTTCTCATATTTCTTCACTTTTCCTCCTTGGTTGAACTGAGTTCTCGCAGCTAATGCACCTTCAACGGTCGCTTCAGATCTCATGAGCCTTTTTGTTCTTGTGCTTGCAAGGAACTTAACAATTTCGCAAGCTAACCTTTGATAGATTTTTAGTATTTTCCAAAGAAGAAATGACTGATTCAAATCTATCAGGAACAGTCACAATAATTTTTTCAACCAATTTAGAGTCGGGAAATTCAGAGCTGAGTAATCTTACTTTGTTGGCAATGCCTAGTAATTTGTCGGAATACTCTTTGATGGTCTCCGAATCCTTCATTGTTTGTAGTTGGAATTCTCGTATCAGATTAAAGACTTCCATTGCTTTAATCCTTTCATCTCCTTCGTACTCGCTCTTGAGAAAATTCCAAACTTCAAATGTTGATTTCATTGTCATGATTCTGACAAAAACTTCTTCTGAGACTGCTGCAAACAGCTAGGCTTTAGCCTTGGACTTTCTAGTTTTCTTCTCCTTGTGATTCTTGAGCTGCGCCATTGTTGGATTTTCCGGCAATGGAGGAACTTCGTAATCCTCTTCAACAGCATCCCAGAGATCATGCGCCTCTTGATATGCCTCCATCTTGGCTGCCCATATATGGTAGTTTTCACCATTAAACACTGGTGGTGCAAGTGAAGTGAATGACTTTTCAAGTGATTCTGAATCCATGAAAGTAGAAGGATATCTAGGCCTTTCAATGGTGGATTATACTCAGTTACAGGTCCCTCAAGAAGATTGCTCTGATACCAATTTTGAAGGAATATCAAAGTAGTAAACTGAGTTTAAAGAAGCAGAGACAAAAAACAAGAATAAAGAAGAAAGATTTCTGCAGTAGTCTGCTAATTTCATTTAAGTTGAATAGCTTAAATACACAAAAAAATACTAACTGAAAATCAGAAAATAAGGAAACTACTCCTAGAATAATGCCACTACAAGTCTACAACTGATACACCAACTATCAGTCAAAGAAACTAAGCTAAAAATAAGGAAGTAACAACTGAAACATTAGACTAAGTCAGACACATAAATATTGCAGCAGCTGAGGCAAAATTCAACAGTACGTTTGTGATGTTACACAGAGTATATAAATGAGAGAGACTCAGTTATCTTGTTAAGAGAGATAATCTGAGATTGTTGAGATGATGTTTTTGTATTTTGTAGTGACTTGATCTGTGTGTTATCACTCCTGTCCTGATCACTGCTCAAATCAAATTGCAATAAATTCCCAAACTCTTCATCATAACTGCCCATTGAACTCACTAACATCAACATCTATCGATTACTGCCAGATTCTGCGCACCTAAAAAATTTCTGTTTCAAATGAACGGATTTTGAATTGGAAGATTAAACCAAAGCAGCCCTAACATACACACCTTCGCAATGTCGATCAAATGAGCGTACACAAATCAAAGAACACACACCGATTCCAGATCCAAAACCTAATCGTACAACCAAAGCATTTCCATGAAAACGAATGAAAACGAATAGGCAGCAATTTGGGCCTCCATGAAAACACAAACAAGAGATGTAGAGAGCGAAAGAGTCGGGATTTTGTTAATGAGTTTTGAGTTTTGATCGAGTTGGTAATCAATTTTTGAGTTATATTTTTTTTAGGACCGCTATGGGGCACCCCACCATTTTTTATTTGTTTTTTTTTTTTATATATAATGGTTCACACGTGATGATGTCGTATAGCATCTTGTAATCCATTCTCTCTCACAGGTTGTTTCAAGCCTCCGTTCCGTATAGGATGAAAATGATGAGGTAATTTCTTCAAACGAAGTTGTTTCAACCGTATAATGGAGGAATTTTTTGCTTCTACAAGGACACTTTTACACCTTCTAAGCCATTCCCTCTCGAGAAGCGGCAATTTCATGGCTTGGCGATTGGTGGCGAGAACAAGTTTGTGTTAGTAACGAAGCGCTCGGATGTCGGGGCATTAAGCGAAGGGGAAGGGTGAAAATTGTCTGTGACTGGTCTGGGACATATAGGGGACTGGCTCAGAGAGTTGGGAAGGGGAAAGCGGCAAAATTTTTAAAGAAATCAAGGAATGATGAAAAGGCGAGGACTCACACTAGTACGAAGAAATGTGGATGCCCTTTCCAAATTAACGTCAAGGAGAATGCTGACTCCTTATGGTATGTCACTGTGATTTGTGGGAGGCACAATCACGACACCGCAGGAAGATTGGATAAGGGGGAGGAGGAAGTTGAGGATGCGGGGGGAGGACTGAAAGTGAGCAGCTCAGGGAGATTAGTCCACCTTCGTCTTTTGTGGAGTGCGAGCAGGAAGTTGAGGATGCGGGTGTGAGGACACCGGGGTCTCCAACCGGAGGCACCCCAGTGTCGGAGGCACCCCAATCTCCAATCGGATTTGAGTCCTCCCACTCCACAAAAGCTTCTAGGCAGAAGAAATGCAAGGTTCCACAAATGCGTCGTGCCAGTCGACGCACGCAAAGTGGATCTAACATGGCTTATAGTCATTGCTTAGAACCGGATTGGTTGCCACATGTTGATGCCATTATCGATGTGGTTTCCGATGGGAATTGTGGATATATGTGTATAGCCTCTGGGCTTGGACTTGCCGACGTAGACGGGTGGAGGATTGTGCGTAGACGGATGTACGATGAGATTATCGGGTATGAAGACCTTTGGCGGGAAGTGCTTGGCTCGAGTTTCGAGACTGTCAAGAATGCGGTGCATTGCCCGAGAGAAGCAAAAGGGGCATCTTTCAAAGAATGGTTGACACTTCCAGGACATGGGATTGTTAGTATCCACCGCATTCAATGTCATTCTCGTCAACCTCTCGCATGGGAGTGCCTCTGCATTCCTACCTCTACGTAGTACTCCACCGTCGTCATTGCACAACAGACTTATCATTGCAATGGAAAATGAAAGGAATATCCATTGGGTTAGGGTAAGTTCTATGATTTTTTGTGAATTGATTTGTTTCCCCCTTAATCGGGTTTGTGACAATATCTTCTATGTTCTATTGTTCACTTTGACAAAGTGCGGTTGCGTGTGAATGCACATTGCCATCCTTATATCCATCGTGGGATCGGTACGTTGAGGATCGCGCGCAAAGGTTGGCGAGATGGATTCGTTTTTCGAGACATCGCGCTCATTGCAAGCTGTTGATCATGAAGCCACCATACCCGTTGTAGATTTAGATACACCGTAGGTTAAAGCTTGTACCTAGACGGCTAAACATTTAGAGATTTTGCCAATTCGTCCGAATGTTCTATGTATATGCAAATGTTGTGTTGTGTTTTAATTGTTGTTTACGTATGGATGGACCCTTTTTAGAGTCGGTTTGAATGTTACGGAGATTTATAATTAATTAAGGTTCGGTGCAAATTGTCGTCTTTGGATTTTCAATCTTGCATTGTTAGTTTGACGACTACGGAGATTTTTTGAAACCGTAATGTTCAAATTCATCCATTCCCGATATCGCGGTCAAGCGAGTTCGTGAAACAACCCATATTTTCGGTCACCAATGACCGACAAGTATTCCAATATATCGTTCTTGTATAACCGAGTCCTATTTCAATTTCTCGGTTGTACACCACCGAGATGGATTGACCATTTCAATTCGCGACTCTCGTCCTATGACGACCGAGCCTATCGAGACCCTATCGGAAGTGGACAACCGATACGCAGATTAACTCTTCCGATCTTCGTGGCCGAGACTGCGACTTCCCAAAAATATTTGCTTATGTCTCGCCAGGCGAGACGGCCGAGACGGTTGACACGCCTCTCGGCCCGTGTGGCCGAGAACCACGATTTCCCAATTTTTTTACATTTTAAAAACCGCCACACACACATTACATCTACTCTACCAAATGTAACTTAATTCGTCGATCTTCAACCGAGCCCTAATTTGGAGACGAAATCGGCTCACACACCGGACCTACAAAATGCAGAAACCTAGAACAACGAAGGAGAAACACACGGCGAGGGACGGAGAACACGATTTCGGGGATTCCTCTCACTGGTCGGTTCAAAACAAATGAATTCTTCCACCAGGAATTCGGTGAACGAGGGTGGTGGTGGTGGTGGGGGTGGTGGGGTGCCCGAGGGTTTGCACGAGGGTGGGTGAGAGGGTTTTTTGCACGAGGGCATTTTCGATATTTTGGGTTTAATTTTTGGGTGCCCCTGTAAATCGATTTGTGCCCACATTAATCGGGTGCCCTCATTAAATGGTGGGGTGCCCTTAGCGACCTTATTTTTGTTAACTCTTTACCCGGGGCCCGATTGCGGGCGAATTCTTGTATAAATAAACTAAGAATGTCAACAGCAACAACAAAAAAAAGAAAAAATTGTTTTAAAAAGAATATATAGTGCCACGTCTGAAGTAGTCCCACACAAAATCTGAGACTGAGAGGTATATATTCGTGTACAAGTCGGATTGAGTCCGCCAACACTAAATTTCTAATTCTATTAAGGATTTACCATTAATTCTATCTATTAATTTCTTCATCTTCTTCAAATTAATTAAACAACAACAACAACAACAACTTTTTTTCTTCTTCTGCAATTCTCTGTCAATTCTATTTCTTTTTTTTTCTTTTTTTTTTTTGTTAATGAAGATGATGAGTAAGGTCGAGTTTGTAGAGGTCCTGGACGCCGACGAAGAATTGCGCCTGGTAACTGCAGGGTTTGTGGAGGCGTGCCACGAATGCCCTTATAAGGAACGCACTCCCTTTCTCATGTCATGGGGTCGCGGGAAAATAAGGTCTGCCCTTAAGAATAACAGAGACTCTTCGCGGCCGCCGCAGAGGCAGTTGGCGCAGCCTTCGCGACCACTAATGATCACTGGCGCCGGAGAGGATCATGATGATGATAAGGAAAAAGTAGTTGGTAATGAAAATGGTGCAGCCAGTGGTAGGGAAAACAAGGAGGAGGCTGAGATATTGATGAGTGAAGAAGAGAGTACTAGTACTAGTACTAGTGATTATTACAACCGGGATTTCGAGGTGAACAAGTGGAAGAATAAAAAGAGGAAGCGCAAGGTAAGATTAATTAATAGATGAATGTATATATATATATATATATATATATATATATATATATATATATATATATATATATATATTATTTGCGGGTTTGGTTTTACTTCTTTTTGGGTGGTTTTGTAGGAAGTTCTTGAGGAGTTAAGGGAGCAGAAAAAAAATTGTCCCAACAGAACAAAGAACTCAAACTGGTAACCTAGAAGGCATTGCTTTTCATTTTTTTATTTTTTATTTTTTTAGTTTGGAACGAAAGTAGAAAGCGAAGTGAGTCTCGTATCACGAGGTGCATATATGGACAGTCGTGAGACCGACCCATGTTCGGGGTGTACTTTTGATGATGTCATAAAATCATCACTTTGCCTTTTGGCATCCATCTCAGCAGAGATATTGTTGGTATCTCTTTAGGGGCGGCTCTTCCAACTTTTTTTTTTTTTTTTTTTTTCAATCCATGAGACTATAACTCTGATATTTGATCACTTAAGGTGGAGACCAGAGTCTCTTACCACTTACACCCATCCAATTGTTAATTTTTTGTCCGACTTTTTGTGAAGTGTTACTTTTTGTGTTAGGAAGTATATATACAATTTACAAAGAAAATAGTCTTTAATTTGACTTATGATTGGTTGGCACAACTGGAAGCGAGTTGTTGTCTCTTAACTATTAACTTGAGTTAAAGTTCGAAAAGTAAACAACATTAAAAACTCCCCCATTCACATGGTGCGTGACTCGGGCCGAACTCGAAGTGGTCAAATAGTTCAAATACCGAGTGGTTTAAACCAAAAAAAATAAAATAGCTTTTAATTGATAAATTTACTCTTTGAATAAAAAAATTAAAAATGTTCTTAAATGATATTAATTAAAGTTAATTTTAATAAATTATTCCTATTTGTGTATACCCAATTTATTATATGTGCATAGAAAATTCAACCAATTAAACACGTAAAAATTGAAAGTCAAGTACACATTTGAGGAAATAGAATATTTATCGGTTTAGGTATGGCGTTCAATATGAATCTAACTTATGCGATGAGTTTGACGACTATAGTTAGTGTCCAATATGAATCTAACTTAGATAAAGTGATTACTTGGTTAATCAAAGCGTATTGGAACGTTAGAGATTTCTACAAAGAGCAAAGAAGAAGAGCGAGCACTCCTTGAAGAGTTAAAATCAAGACGATTACGGGTATGATCATCTCCTTCATCTATGATTTGATGTTGTTTGGTTTAAGAAAAATGCTAGAATCACACCCTTAAATGCACAACGCCCCCTTACCCACCGCATGTATTTTGTATCACGATGCACACGGAGGATGAAAATATACGATCGTTGGGCATTCTTTTGTGCATTATTGGTGTTGTTCTAGTCATCCTTTTTTTTATTTATGAGGAATTTAATTAATTAAGTTTTACTTATATACGTATACGTACATTCTTTTCACTAAAATTACTATTTCGGGCATCGGCCTTGTGGCAACGCCTAAATGGGGACCGACTTACGCCTCCACCGAATAAAAGGGCCCAATTTGGACAATACATACATGGCTATTAGTATATTTTTCTTTTTCTTTTTTTGAAAGATGTGTTATTTGTGTACTTTCCTTGGTATATATAGCTAGTGTAATTCTTCAAGGGCAATTGAGTTTTCGTTCATAGAATGAGAAAATAA
The DNA here is from genome assembly GCA_039657325.1 of Stephania cephalantha. NCBI lineage: Eukaryota > Viridiplantae > Streptophyta > Magnoliopsida > Ranunculales > Menispermaceae > Stephania > Stephania cephalantha. The sequence continues at coordinate 3,876,553 of CM077577.1, read as the reverse complement.
TTCCATTAGATTATGTAGTGTATTAATTTTTTTGGTTATTTTTTTCATATTGTTTCGGGTCGGGGAGGTCGGAGTTTAATTTGTCTTGACTACTCATCAATTTACGGCAAGTTCCTTTATACCTAGAGCTTAAAATTAAGATATGGATTCGTGTCATCCCACAGTAAAATTCTTTTAAGAGATTAATTAATTAACATTTTTCTAATAAAATTTGATAAAAATAAATATTCTAGCTATCTAGCTAACTAGCATTTATACCGTAGGGACATTTGGTACACATAAAATTATTATTGAAATTGGACTAAAGTTGTTCAAAATAAATTCAAAAGAAAAATGTAAGGGTGAAATAATTTTGCTACAACCTTTCATCATTGTAATACGTTGTTGAAGACCCTTGAGTTTTGCATTGATATGTATGCATATAAAAAACTTTTCATGTATATTTAAAAGACTTCAAGAGTTTGTAAAAAAAAGTTGTAGCAAAAGTATGTCGCTATATTGTTATCCTTTTGCAAAAGGACCTACATGAATATCATTTAGGGTCCGTCCACAAAGCCTATATAATATATAGGCACATTTGTGTTGTAGGATGTGCGTCAAGTCGTGTATTTGAGTGATTTGAGGAAACGCAGAGCATATATTGTCGAAAGAAAAATTGCATTTAAAATGGATGTTAAACCTCGATTCACCTTTTCGCTGTTGGATGTGCATCGAGATTTGTGTTGGTAGGACCCCATAATGCATCCAACGGACTAGAAAGGGGGCCATGTTTAGTTGGGGTAATTAATTGCACTTCTCGTTACTTTGTTTATTTGCTTGGTAATCCCTTTTTTTATTTTTTCATAATCATCCGCCCCAACCCCGCAACTCGAAATCGACATATTTGAATTTTGATGGCAGGATTCAATTTCATGACTTATTCATCGAACATATTTTAGTAATTTTACCATCTCATAATGTTTGTTTTATAATTTTAACATACTTCAAATAAGAGTTACATTTTTTTTGTTGACAAAATATGCTACTAAATTTAATAGATTCTTTTTTTAATTAAAAGGGAGCTTATCAGCCCAAGTTATAATGAATACAATCTAGGGAACGAAACCCCGAGCCTTATTAAATCAAGTTTTATGTGACTCCAAAATTTATATGCCTTTGACAATCCAACTTCAACTGCTTGTACGTTGCAACATCAAGATTGCCCTCTAATTTTCGAAAATTGTTGGATATCAATTAGTTCGCGCTTTGAATGTGTTTCATTACTCTTTTTCGTCTTCCCTGAGCCGCTTTTCACATTGCGATCACTTTTCGAGTTGAAATGCTTAGATTTATCTGGATTTCATAACACACAAAGTACTTGTGATTTTGGAAGACAATATGCATGTTCAATCTATTCAATGAGCAATTATCACACACATCACATATATCTCTGAAAACAATTAAAAAGGGTCTTGTTTTTTTAGATATTATGATGTGCACAGTTACTGAATTACCACACACCAAATACGCCTACCAAATATGCATTGAAAAATTTGAAAATTCGAATATCTGATATCTCTTAAAAGGCACACGCGCGTTATTAGTAAGTCACAACTACTGCACCAAGTAAATGATTGGTCCTAACAATGTCTCTTGCTCAGTTGCTCTTATTTATAAATGAATGGTGTTGAAGTACTTTTAAAGCCTTGACACCACTGCTGCTCCTGCTCGAGGGAGAGGTCAAACCTACAACCCGTCACCATTGAGCTAACCGCTCATGGGTATGGGTACGGGTATGCGGCTCTTACTCTTCAAGGACCAACTCACTTGGTAAGTTACTAGCATAAAACAGAAAAGGACAAATGAAAAATAGAGGGAAAAAATGTCTCCCCTATTGGCAGAGAGTCAATACTAATGAAACAACATGCAAAGATTCAGTAACAACAATAAGGCCTGATTGGCACTGTGTTTTTTTTAGTGAGAATCCGGTTTGCAAACTTCAAAGAGGGCTGTGAGCCACAACTGGTACCTAATACAAAAAAAAAATACAAAAAAAAATCCAATCGATCAAAACTTATATAAAAAACTTTAAAAAAAAGAAAAAAAGAAAAGAAAAAAAAACTATAGGCGTGTGTGCGTTGTAGATATATTTATTGTACATAGTGGCAATTTTGTTAATTATTAAAAGATTTATTGTTATCTTACTACAATTAATATCTTAATATCTAAATTGATATCTACAAAAAATACAATAAAATTATCCAAATCGAATGAATTGATCTCATCTCTTTCTATATATATAGAGGGAGCCATGTAGCCAAAGTTTGTTAGATTTTTTTTTTTTTTGTTGTCTAAAGATCGAGAGAGAGAGAGCGCGCTGTAGAGAGAGAGAGAGAGATCAAATTAAGATTCAAGAATTCATTAACAACGCATGCACGATGGAGAATGAGATTATGAACAACAACAATTATAATATTCTACACCACCAACCGCCGTGGGTTTAACTTTTAACCCCACCGATGAAGAGCTTATGCGGTACTTGAGGGCCAAAGTAGATAACATTCAACTTCCTTTCGTCGACCCCATCCTCGAATTTGATGTTTTCACCGTGGACCACCCCTCCCAATTATTCTACTTGCAACGTAAGTAATAATAAACTATCATCAACAATCACTACATGCAGTGTTAATTAGTTATCGATCTAGCATCTAGGGTACTTTTCTCGTATAGGTGCATGTTTTTGTTTTTAACGTGCATGGTTTAACTAGGGTTTTAAGTAGGTTTCTTGTTGCATGATCTTTGTTTTCTTTTCTTTCTTTTTTTTTTTTTTGAGTGTACGATCTTTTTTTACATATGTATGCGTTTTGGTAGTTGGTTGGTTTATTAATTATAGTTATCTAACTCATATATACTACTGTTTTAATATTGTTATATATGGTATATATATATATTACCGTTTAATTAGGGTTTGAGTTGGTGTTAAAAAAAAACCTATGATTTAATTAAGGTTCTTGGTGATCGATATTTAGCTTTTTACTTTTTAGATCATAAATATTTATGTAACACTGCTTGCATGTTTCTTTGGTTTGGTTAATGCAGAGGGGTTAATGAATCAAACCAACGTATACTTTTACGTTAAAAAGAGCGGAAAAAATCGCGGTGCCGGCAATGGGCGTTGGAACGCCAGCAACGGTCCAATCAATATATTTAGCAGTGAGGGAGAAATGATGGGGGAGAGGAGATCATTGGTTTATTACAATTCAAAGGAAAAGATACCCGCAAAAAAGACCAGGTGGATCATGAACGAGTATAGGCTTCCCAATCCCCAGCCCGCCATCATGTCCGACTCATCTTTGAAAGTAAGTGTGTATATATATATATAATCACCAACTGTTTAAATTCATTGGGTTATATACTTAATCAAGATTTCTCGGTTGGATAATTAGTCACTAATCAGTTGTGATTTGTATTTGATTATTCCAGGATCCCTTTTGGACTTTATGTAAAATTGGTGAGACAGGAAGAACCTCTGGTGATGATGATCAAGTTCTTCCCCGCCTCGGCTGCAGTGTGTGCTGTGCAGCCATTTCCATCGATATTACAAGAGTTGATAATGTGGAATTGGTGCCTCAAGAAGTCACTGGAGGAAGCTTTGGAGGCAAAGATTACCAAAGTAGTAATAATGTTATGTCCCAAGAACAACAACAAGAAGAACACCACCATGAACAACAATTACAACACATGGAATTGGTGCCTCATCATCATGATTTACCGCCTAAATTCTGGGTTAATCATCATGACAACTCATCTTTAGAGGTACTTCAGAGGCGGCGCCTACGAGGCGCATTGGTTCATTACTACCGCCCGACCAACTAGACGATAATAGTACCGATGATGAGGAAGTTGGAGATGATCAAGATCGGATTGAGAACTTGGAATCAACTCGGAGGTTGATGATGAGGAACAACAACCACTCCAACAGCTGCCATTAATTCATCAACAATTTGATCAGCAGCACCAACCATTGCCACAAGTACTACAACAACACACCGATGATAATATTATAAGCTGTTGAAGATTATGATGATATTCCTCCATGCATATTCCTTGATGAATATCAAGGCAACTTCGACTCGTGGATGGAGACGATTAAGAAGCGCGGCCATAATGATCAGCAGCAGCAAGTTTATGATGAGGAGGAGCCATCCCCCAAGCGTGCTAAAGCTAGAGTAGCAAATTGAAGACCAATTTTTATATGAATCATGCATTTTAGTTCAATTTGTTGTGGAGTATGCATGCACAAAACAATGTATATATGCACTATTCTATGTAACATTTTATTTTTTTCATCAACAAATTCAATACAGTTCAGTTTATTAGTTTGTAAATATATACAACCTTGCATTTAATTGATTGTTGATCATATATGGATTAATTGCATGTGATGGTTAATTAAGTTATTCTGGCAAATCAATTTTATGAACCAAATAAACATCAAAACCAAATAAACCCAAAAGAATTCAGGCTTCAAATCCACATATTTGAACAGGATAAGCCCATTAAAAACCTGAAGACGATGTGAGCTACAAACAAAACTCAAAATATATGCCCAGATCAAAACATATGGATTAGTAGCATGGAAAGGATCGATCGAGTCATTGCCAATTTTGAAGGTATCTACATGCATAAAAGTCACATAGCACAATGAAATAGATGAAAATAAGTGTAATGGAAATTCATACCTTTAAGAAATGTCCATAGGGATCTTTGAAGCTATTCAAAGAATTCAAAGAAGAGTTACAAGTACTGTAACAAAATTAAGTGAAAAAAGTTTAAATGGAATGAATAGTCATAGGTAGTGTTTAACACAACTGTTTTGATCTTTCATTACAACAGAACTTGAAACATCATGCATTCAGCAAGCATGAACTGACCAACTGAAAAAATAAAATAAAATAAACAAACAGACAAATAAATAAATAAAAGTACTGATCACATCTTGCAATTCAAAATGTTCACACAATATTTGAGCTCATTTCTACAATATCAGGTGTGGCTGCACTGGGCACTTGAATTACATAGGTCAGGACAACAATTGGTTTAAATAGTTTGGAGGGCTTATGTTGCTTAAAAAAAGCACCTCCCCACCCCCACCCTCTTAAATTAAAATCTCTCTGAGTTATCTCCAAGTCTCTTTATAAATACCCTCTTAAATTAAATTCTGTTTTTAATATCTCGGCGTTATCTCCAAGTCTCTGAGTGGTTTTAAATTCTGTTTTAATTTACACGTCACATTCAATCTCAGTTATGGAAGAAGCTATGTCTCAGTTGAGTGGCATAATTCACAACATGAGTAGCAGATTACTACTTCAACTGAAGTACCCTTAGAGCCCAAGCAAAGTATAGTATTATATATTAGTACTAGTACCAATACAATTACTACTCAGAAAAGATGCAATGCTAACAACAAGAGGGCGTTGAGGGAGGGTGTGGGAGGAGGGATCAGCAGTAAAAAAAAAAAAACCCACTAAATACCCTGCAATTGATGAATTGCTGTTTGCTAGTCTCTTTTATTATTATTATTATTATTATTATTTTTTTATATTATTTTTATTTTTATTTTATTTTATTTTATTTTATTATTTTTTTTTTTGTCAAAGATCAACTGCAGGATTAGTCACCCAGCTTGAATATCATCCACATATTACCACCATTCAAGATAGGTCCTTTGAGTGTGCATCTTTACATATATTTCACGGTTGCAGCTTTTTTAGTAAAACTAAACCTACAAACCAACTGAAGTTATCATAGAAGTCATATATGCAGAGCTGTATAAGGTTGTGCTCACTACATAGAAGCTCGATCCATATTGCTTGTGAACTACAGATCTTATTGACGTAAAAAAAAAAATAATATGTACCAAGCACAAACATCACTTATGAGTAGTCCGACACATCGATCAATATATAGAAGGCATAAATCACAATATGCATCTATATAAGCTGACATCAATAAATGCCAACACTGTCCCATCCCCTTGTTAAGGATCGGATGAACTAGTGCTCTTCTTCTATTTGATTCTATTTAGAGCTTATAATCTATCTTCTTAAGGGCAGAACATCAAGTGGAGAGTACACATTAATTGAGATTGTGCAAATCATATTTAAAAGTAATTATTTTCAAAGCTCATCGTTGTTTTAATATATCAATTCAGCAGCAAGAACAAAGATGCAAAGTATATATATATATATCAAGGTACTTCAAAGAAGAATTGGCACTGCACTTTGGAGATTACCTGTGAGAAGTCCATGTATATGAGGATCAAAACCCAATTCATTGTAGTCCACATTCTCAAATTTCTCCATTGTCACTGAAAAGTACAAAAAGTTGAATCATTGAAACCCTCAATAGCACCGAAAAAGGCCGAAGAGTATTGAGAAGCACTTGGCTTCATCAGGAGTCTTTAGAAGCAGAAAAACCAAACTAATAAGCACAATTATATATTCTTGGACATTGGCTAGCACACAAAATGGACCGATCAGGCTCTAATCTCTACTGTCTCCTCATCACCAGATGACATTCCTAAGTCTGCAACTCAGGCTTTACTGATACCTCATTGGAAAGCTGCAATGGAGCAAGAGTATAAGGCATTAATTAAAAAATGGTAGTTGGTCTTTAGTTCCAGCTGTTTCTTCTCAAAACATTGTAGGAAACAAGTGGACTTTTACCATCAAATGTAATTCAGATGGTTCAATCAATCGTTATAAAGCTCGGTTGGTTGCAAAGGGATTTAAACAGGCACCGGGAGTTGATTTCTCTGAAACCTATAGTCCTGTTATCGAGGCTTCTACACTACGAGTCATCTTCTCCATTGTTGCTACTGTTGGCTGGCAACTTCGACAAATTGATATTAACAATGCATTACTAAATGGTACTTTAAAGGAGGAGGTCTATACTAATCGACCAGAGGGTTTTGTTACTGCTGATAATGCTGGATTGGTGTGTCAATTGCACAAAGCCTTGTATGGACTACGCTAGGCTCCACGAGCTTGGTTTGAGACACTGAAACAACATCTCCTAAATTGGGGTTTCGAAAACTCTATTTCTGATCATTCTTTATTCATTCTTCACACTTCGACTGGTACCCTTTATGTCTTGGTGTATGTGGATGATATTATCATCACTGGGAGTAATTCTACCATGATTCAGCAATTCATTTCCTCTCTTAATCATAAATTTGCATTGAAGGATATTGGTGATTCGAGTCTTTTCCTTGGTTTTGAAGTTCACCATGACTCAACTGGATTGTATCTTAATCAATCCAGCTACATCAACACTCTTCTTCTTAAAGCTGGTAAGGAGAATGTCAAACCAGTTGATACACCTGCCGTGGTTCACAAAGAGTTAAGTGACCCTTCTGCCCCAGCTTTCTCTCGATCCAACTCTCTATCGAAGCATCTTGGGGGGTCTTCAGTATGTTGTGAACACACGATCTGATATTGCTTACATTGTTAACAAGTTAAGCCAATATCAGCAGTCCCCTTCCATTCTTCATTGGCAAGCATTAAAGAGAGTGTTACGATATTTGAAGGGTACTCTTCTTCATGGTTTATGTTTCAAGTCTGGTTCTAAGTTGCTGTTGACAGGGTATTCGGATGCTGATTGGGCGTCCTCCATCGAAGATAGAAAGTCTGTTGCTGGGTTTGCAGTGTTCTTTGGTTGCAACTTAGTGTCATGGCAGTCCAAGAAGCAAAGTGTGGTTGCTCGATCCAACACTGAATCCGAGTATGGAGCTATGGCTAATGTTGCTGCTGAACTTAAATGGATCAAGTCTCTTCTGCATGAACTGCATTTTCCTCTTCCACATACTCCTATGGTGTGGTGTGACAACATGAGTGCAACTGCTCTGGCTCATAATCCTGTTTTTCATTCAAGAACGAAGCACATTGAGATTAATGTCCATTTCGTTCGTGTTCAGGTCCTCAAACGAGCTCTTACAATTGCTCATGTACCTTCCGTTGATCAACTTGCTGATGGTTTTACTAAACCATTGTCTACTTTGAGATTTACTTATCTTCGAATCAAACTTGGTGTAGGTATACTACCCCTTCGTTTGAGGGGGATGTTAGCATCAACCATTGAGTGATAATGTGTACCTGAATGTAACCGTAGTGAGGTGTATTGTGTCAATATTGTCCACCTAATCATTGTAATTAGTTAGACAGTTAGAGTGTGTCAAGAGGTGTGATTAACAACTTGTATGTACGTGAAGGAATATCAAAGTAGTAAACTGAGTTTAAAGAAGCAGAGACAAGAAACAAGAATAAAGAAGAAAGATTTCTGCAGTAGTCTGCTAATTTCATTTAAGTTGAATAGCTTAAATACACAAAAAAATACTAACAGAAAATCAGAAAATAAGGAAACTACTCCTAGAATAATGCCGCTACAAGCCTACAACTGATACACCAACCATCAGTCAAAGAAACTAAGCTAAAAACAAGGAAGTAACAACTAAAACATTAGACTAAGTCAGACACATAAATACTGCAGAAAGCTGAGGCAAAATTCAACACTCCTCCTTGCTTCGGTTGTTGCACACTCCAAGCTTTTCTCTCAGAATTCAAACTTGCTTGTCGGTAAGGCTTTGGTGAAGATGTCCGCTAGTTGATAATCCGTCCTGCAGTACTTCAACTTAATTGATCCTCCTTTTCGCACATCTCTCGAGAAAAAATAATTTGATGTTGAAGTGTTTTGTTTTTCCATGAAAAACAGGATTGTTTGAGATAGCAATTGTTGCTTGATTGTCCACAAACACCTCTGTACTTCATTCTTGCTTCAAACTGAGATCAATCAACACTTTCCTAAGCCACAATGCTTGATTCGCAGCAACTGTAGTAGCAATAAATTCAGCTTCTGCGGTGGATTGTGCAACAATATCTTGCTTCTTAGAACACCAAGTGAACACCCTTGAACCTAGATTAAAACAATAACCTGAAGTACTTTTCATATCATCAGAACCACCATAATCACTGTCCGAATATCCCTGCAGAACACAATTCTGATTTGCACAAAACAACAACAACAACAACAACAACAACAACAACATAGCCTCAGTCCCAAATTAACTGGGGTCGGCTACATGGATCAAACTTTTCCATTGTGCTCGATTAAGTGCAATTGATGGTGAGCTTTTCAAACCATTCAAATCCCTCCTAATTAATGCATCCCATGTTAACTTTGGTCTGCCCCTACCTCGTCGAATTTCTAAAGTTTCTATTGAGTCAAGTTTTCTAGTTAGGGCATTTGTAGGCCGTCTTTGCAGTGACCAAACCACCGCAACCGTTTTTCCCTAATCTTTGTATCAATTGGTGCTACTCCTACTTGTCTTTGAATTTCTATATTTCTTATTCTATCTTTACGAGTTTTACCACACATCCACCTAAGCATCCTCATTTCTGCTACGTTCATTTTATTTAATTGTTGTTGCTTTACCGCCCAACATTCACTTCCATAAAGCATACCTGGCCTAATTGCGGTCCTATAAAATTTTCCTTTTAACTTATTAGGAACATTTCGATCACAAATCACTATGTTCGATCCATTTCATAGTTCATAGGTCCAAAATTAAGGGTTCCCTTGACATATCTCATAGCTCTCTTAGCTGCTGTAAGATGACTTTTAGTTGCACTATTAGAAAATCTGGATAAGACACTTACAGCATGTAAAATATCCGGTCTAGTTGCCCGATACATGAGACAACCAACCATACTTCGGTAAAGAGTCTCGTCAACTCTTCCACCTTCATCATTCTTGCTCAGCTTTTCCTTTTGACACATTGGAGTAGCCACTTCTTTGCAATTCTCCATTTCGAACTTCTTTAAAATCTCTCTTGCATACTTCTTTTAACAAACAAAAAACTCATTTTGCTTTTGTTTGATCTCCATTCCGAGAAAGTAAGCCATTTCTCCCAAATCTATCATCTCAATTGTCATTTGCATATCTTGTTTGAAATCTTCAACAAGATTGACATTGCTACCCGTAACTAGCAAGTCATCAACATAGAAAGAAACAATCACAAAATTGACTTCATCATCTTTGATGTAGCTCATCAATTCTAGGTAGCTTCACTTGGGCTTTAGTAGATAAACTTCATCTTCATGACCTTTGATTGCAAATCCTTCCGACTGATCGACATAAATCTCCACCTCGAGAAGACCATTCAAAAAAGCAGACTTAACATCCTGCTGATACACTTTCCAGCCCTTTTGTGCGGCAATGGCTAGTAGCAATCTAATAGTATCCAATTTAGCAACATGAGCAAATGTGTCAGAAAAATCAACACCATAAATTTGAGCATACCCCTTTACAACAAGCCTTGCTTTGTGCTTGTTGATTGAGCCATTTGCATTCAGCTTAGTTCTGAATACCCACTTCACTCCAATCACTTTTCTGTCAGCAGGCCTTTTCACAAGCTCCCAAGTTTGGTTCTTCTTGATCATGTTCAGTTCTTCTTCCATTGCAGCTCTCCATTTGGGATCATTTTCAGCTTCCCAAAAATCAGCAGGTTCAAGAACTGCTACAATGCACCTTTGGTAAATTTCAGCAAGTGATCTTGTACCTCTAATGGGAACATCATCAATCAATTCATCTTCCTTCAACTGAAACTTTGAATTATGAAGTAAATTTGAGGCTGATTTCTCTCCATTCCAGTCCCAAATCTCATTTTCCATGAAGTGCACATCTCTACTTATTAGAATTTTCCTTGTATGAGGTTGGAAAACTCTATAAGCTTTAGAAATTGTGCTATATCCCACAAAAATTCCAGCCGTTGCCTTTTTATCTAGCTTATCTCTTTTGATCTGAGGCACATAAACAAAACACAAGCATCCAAACACTTTTAAATTTTTCAGAGAAGGTTTAAAACCACACCAAGCTTCGAATGGTGTCTTCCCGTCTACTGCTTTTGTAGGAAGCCGGTTGAGAAGAAAAACTGAAGTATGTGCAGCTTCAGCCCAATACTCCTTTGGCAAACTCTTCTCATGAAGCATGCATCTAGCCATCTCCATTATTGTACGATTCTTCCTCTCACTTACTCCATTTTGTTGAGGAGTATATGGAGCAGATAAGTTGATGTTCGATTCCAGCCTCCTCACAATACGTGTTAAACTGATTTGATGTGTATTCCTTGCCATTATCAGACCTTAAGGCTTGAATTTGATAGCCACTTTGAGTTTCAATCCACTGCTTAAACTTCCAAAAAATTCCAGCAACTTCTGACTTGAATTTAAGAAAATAAATCCAACACATTCTAGTGTGATCATCAATGAAAACAATGTAGTACTTACTCCCATTAAGTGAAGGAGTTCTTTGAGGTCCAACCAAATCTGAGTGGATTAATTGCAGCCTTTTCGTAGCCCTCGAAGTTGCTTGCTTGAAAGGAAGTCTTGTTTGCTTTCCAAATTGACATGTCTTGCAACTGGTAATTTAGCGTTTAAGTGAGGTAAGCCTTTAACCAACCCTTTTCTTTGCAAATTCAACACTGCTGCATGATGAAAGTGACCAAGTCTTTTGTGCCACAATTCTGTGGTAGACTTCATGGCTGAATAAGCTGCAATCTCCTCCTCTGAAGGATCTAGTACGAAGCTCTTTCCCTTCATGTTGACTTTGAATACTTCTCCTCTTGAATCTTTGATTAAGCATTGATTGCTTTCAAAGATTACTTTGAAACCCCTTTCGAGTAGTTGGCCTACATTCAACAAATTTTGGCTTATGTTCGGTACAAACAATACATCTTTAATTAACTTTGTACCTAAAACACTTTCGATTGTTATAGTTCTTTTTCCCTTGACCGCAATGAAGTCTCCGTTGCCAATTCTGACTTTGGAGGTTATAGATGTGTCGAGCTCTTTGAAGAGATCTCGATCGAAGGTCATATGATTTGTGCAACCACTGTCAACAAGCCACTTATCACTTGCATTACTTGAGGCGAAACAAGATGCAACAAAAAGTTGCTCCTCCTCTTCTTCTTGATCAGCAACTTGGGCTGCATTTTTATGTTGAAGGTTGCCTTGAGTCACATTTCTTGGCTGAGGATTGCTTCTACATATCTTTTGATGATGTCTGTCTTCTGACATTTCTCGCACTGCTGGTCGGGTTTCATCCAACATTTAAAGGGTGGATGACCTTTTCTTCCACAATGTTTACAAGGAGGGAAATCAGATTTTGTTCCCATACTGGTTTTAGGAGAATCAAAAACTGAGTTTCCTTTCTTATTCTTCTCATATTTCTTCCCTTTTCCTCATTGGTTGAACTGAGTTCTCGCAGCTAATGCACCTTCAACGGCCGCTTCGGATCTCATGAACCTTTGATAGATTTTTAGTCTTTTCCAAAGAAGAAATGGTTGATTCAAATCTCTCAGGAACTGTCACAATAATTTTTTCAACCAATTTAGAGTCGAGAAATTCAGAGCCGAGTAATCTTACTATGTTGGCAATGCCTAGTAATTTGTCGGAATACTCTTTGATGGTCTTCGAATCCTTCATTGTTTGTAGTTGGAATTCTCGTATCAGATTAAAGACTTGCATTGCTCTAATCCTTTCATCTCCTTCGTACCCCTCTTTGAGAAAATTCCAAACTTCAAATGCTGATTTCATTGTCATGATTCTGACAAAAACTTCATCTGAGACTGCTGCAAACAGCGAGGCTTTAGCCTTGGACTTTCTAGTTTTCTTCTCCTTGTGATTCTTGAGTTGCGCCATTGTTGGATTTTCCTGCAATGGAGGAACTTCGTAGTCCTCTTCAACAACATCCCAGAGATCATGCACCTCTAGATATGCCTCCATCCTGGCTGCCCATACATGGTAGTTTTCACCATTAAACACTGGTGGTGCTAGTGAAGTGAAGGGCTTTTCAAGTGATTCTGAATCCATGAAAGTAGAACGATATCTAGGCCTTTCAATGGTGGATTATATTCAGTTATAGGTCCCTCAAGATGACTGCTCTGATACCAATTTTGAAGGAATATCAAAGTAGTAAATTGAGTTTAAAGAAGCAGAGACAAAAAACAAGAATAAAGAAGAAAGATTTCTGCAAAGTAGTATGCTAATTTCATTTAAGTTGAATAGCTTAAATACACAAAAAAGACTAACTGAAAATCAGAAAATAAGGAAACTACTCCTAGAATTATGCCACTACAAGTCTACAACGATACACCAACTACATAAATAAGGAAGTAACAACCGAAACATTAGACTAAGTCAGACACATAAATATTGCATCCGCTGAGGCAAAATTCAACAGTACGTTTGTGATGTTACACAGAGTATATAAATGAGAGAGACTCAGTTATCTTGTTAAGAGAGATAATCTGAGATTGTTGAGATGATGTTCTTATATTCGTTTGGATGTTGGTTTTGTTCTAGTGATATTTTGTTAGTTTCTACGTTGCATCAGAATTCTTTAATGGTTCCTGTGCAATCAATAAACATTGTTTGGACAAACTTCTATATGAAATAAATAAATAAAATGACAAACTAGCCACAACTAAGTCATGTATGAAGCAATTTCTCCAGACATAATATCTTACTGCTCGAATAGAAAATGAAAAACCCAAGCAGACCTTAGTAGCATGACGAAAAATTATGCACTTCATTGGGCTTCAAAAAAAAAAAAAAAAAAAAAAAAAAAAACAAAATTTTCAGAAATTAAACTGCACATTACAAATTCATTGGATCAAAACAAAATTCAGAGAGAAAAAAACAATACTCTTTTGAAACTAAACTGCACAAATTCATTGTACCCGAGTCATCATGCATATGATGAGCTTTTAGAATCAAAGTCCAGCTTCACAAGGTTCAGTACCAACTGTTCTCTTTTCATATCATCACAAATTCTTTCCTTCTGCCCGCAAAAGGTCTAATGGATTAGTTTTTTGAAAGATAAAGAGAATCAAGAAAACTCAAATTGAAATGTATGACATAAGATATGCATGCTTGAGACAATTAATGTGTTTAAACCCAGTTAATCGAAAAGAACAAAAAATTATTCATTGTTGTATAGCTTTAGAGACAAACATAATAAGGTGAAAGAAAAAAGTTTAATGCATTGAAACATTTTAGGTGATATAGGTACCCTGCTATGGTTCGTAGCCAAAGAAAAGTTACAAATGTCTTACATTCTTCAGTCCAAAATTATTATAATAAAAAGGACGATACTAAATCATACGTACTTTGTTACACACATTTGATACACAAACAATGTAAATATTATTGGAATATGTGTTGCACATAGCCCAATAAAATTATGCAATTGTGCATCAAATGTACGTATCAAAACTATGTCAAAAAATCAGTTTCCTAATAAAAAACCCAAAACTCAAAACAAATGAACTATAAAAAAAAAAGAAAAATGATTTCTTGCATACTTTGGGTACATAATTTTTATACACAATAGTGTAGATTTCATTGTAATAAGCGTCATATATATCTCAATGAAATCTAAACGGTTGTGTATCCAATTAATTTACGTACTCAAAAGTACTTATGAAATAGCAATGTCCATAAAAAAAGCGAATAAAAATACCCAGAAAATATGGAAGCATGAAAAAAAAGTTGGATGCCATTATAGAAAACCCCAAGTCATTTTGGTGTCCGAGATCCCCTCGGTGTTTCGGCTAAGTCCCCTTCGCCAAGTGAGTGAAAAAAAAAAAAAAAAAACTAAAGAGAATGTATTCTCTATCTCATTGTGAATGCAAAAACTACTTAGCGTGTCAACTGGTGCTTTGCATTTGTGATGACACTTCTGTTTATATGTAGGCCCGTATATATATATGATCTCTAATTGTAGTACATTGTGTTTTCTATGCCCTTATCAAGATAGTGTGTTAGGCTGTAGAAGTGCAAGCGGAATAAGTAACATGAATCAATCATCTCAACTCCAATGGATTTATAAATACTTGATATCCGGATCGATCGTTTGATTCATCATGACTCTAATCATGACTCTAATTAATGCTCTAAGGCCTAAGAGCATTAATTTCTACAAAGCAAAGCAAATTAAGTAGTAGAGAGAGAGAGAGAGAGAGAGAGAGCACCAAATTAATGACTCTAATCAATCATGACATGCTCTAAGGCCTAAGAGCATTAATTTCTGCAAAACAAAGCAAAGCAAATTAAGTAGCAGAGAGCACCAAATGAAAACCAAATTTGTGCATTTTGAAAACAAACCATGCCTCATGAATCCCTAATTTCAAAACAAATGAAAACCAACGATTGAGAGAGAGAGAGAGAGAGAGATGACCAAAAAGTGCTTTGCTCAATGTGTAGCGGAGGGAACGCAGAGCATATATCGTTGAAAGGAAAATTGCATTTAAAATGGATGTTAAACCTCGATTCCCCTTTTCGCTGTTGGATGTGCATCGAGATTTGTGTTAGTAGGACCTCATAGTGCATCCAACGGACTAGAAAGGGGTCATGTTTAGTTGGGGTAATTAAGTGCGCTTCTCATAACTTTGTTTATTTGCTTGGTAATCCCTTTTTTTATTTTTCTATAGGCGTGTGTGTGTTGTAGATATATTTATTGTACGTATAGTGGCAATTTTGTTAATTATTAAAAGATTTATTGTTATCTTACTACAATAACAATCTTAATATCTAAATAGATATCTACAAAAAAAAAAAAAAAAATTATCTTAATCAAATGAATCGATCTCATCTCTTTCTATATGTATAGGGGGAGACATGTAGCCAGATTTTGTTGTTAGAATTTTTTTTTTTTTTGTTGTCTAAAGATCAGAGAGAGAGAGCGCTAGAGAGAGAGATCAAATTGAGATTCAAGAATTCATTAACAACGCATGCATGATGGAGGATGAGATGATGAACAACAATAATAGTTATATTACGCACCGCCAACTCGTAGTGGGGTTTAACTTTTAACCCCACCGATGAAGATCTTATGCGGTACTTGAGGGCCAAAGTAGATAACATTCAACTTCCTTTCGTCGACCCCATCCTCGAATTTGATGTTTTCACCGTGGACCACCCTCCCAATTATTCTACTTGCAACGTAAGTAATAATAAACTATCATCAACAATCACTACATGCAGTTTAATTAGTTATCGATCTAGCATCTAGGGTACTTTTCTTTATAGGTGCATGTTTTTGTTTTTAACGTGCATGGTTTAACTAGGGTTTTAAGTAGGTTTCTTGTTGCATGATCTTTGTTTTCTTTTCTTTTCTTTCTTTCTTTTTTCTGAGTGTACGATCTTTTTTTACATATGTATGCGTTTTGGTAGTTGGTTGGTTTATCAATTATAGTTATCTAACTCATAAATACTACTGTTTTAATATTGTTATATATGGTATATATATATTACCGTTTACTTAGGGTTTACAGTTGGTGTTAAAAAAAAACTAGGATTTAATTAAGGTTCTTGGTGATCGATCTTTAGCTTTTTACTTTTTAGATCATAAATATTTATGTAACACTGCTTGCATGTTTCTTGGTTTGGTTAATGCAGAGGGGTTAATGAATCAAACCCACGTATACTTTTACGTTAAAAAGAGCGGGAAAAATCGCGGTGCCGGCAATGGGCGCTGGAACGCCAGCAACGGTCCAGTCAATATATTTAGCAGTGAGGGAGGAATGATGGGGGAGAGGAGATCATTGGTTTATTACAATTCAAAGGAAAAGATACCCGCAAAAAGACCAGGTGGATCATGATAATATTATAACTGTTGAGGATTATGATGATATTCCTCCATGCATATTCCTTGATGAATATCAAGGCAACTTCGACTCGTGGATTACATAACATAATACGCAGGTTTGGCATATTGAGTTTACCATGCGAGAAAATGTGATGCTCCCTGGCTCATTAATTAAGTGAGAAGCTGGTAGTCGAACATGAGTAATTGTTGACACAAATCTCTACATTTTGGCGACCATGCGAATACCACTGTTTGATTGTGCCAAACTACCAATGATTAATTAATTGATGCTCACCAAGACCAATACAAATAAAAGCTCATTTTTCTCAGCCTAAACAAAAAAAGAGCTAAATGATTCAGACAACTATGAGTTAAAAGATGTTGTTTGCTAGATACAAAAGAGTACTAGGACAAAGAAACTACTTTACCTAGAAAATTTGCTCCACAAAGTTTTTGATGGGAATTCCATCAATTGTAGCAAATTAGACCCATCTGATGAAGACCCTCTTTGATCCATTAAGCTTCTTAAGTTGAGATCATTGGCACCGAAATCTTCGTCTCTGAACAAATCAGATTGTCCACAGGGATCTTTGAAGCTATTCAAAGAAGAGTTACAAGTACTGTAACATAATTAAGTGGATAAAGTTTAAATGGAATGAATATAGGTACATTCCATTTAAACATCACTTGTGAGTAGTCCGATACATTGATCAATATGTAGAAGGCGTAAATCACAATATGTATCTATATAAGCTGACATCAATAAATGCCAACACTGTCCCATCCCCTTGTTAAGGATCGGATGAACTAGTGCATGCTCTTCTTCTATTTGACTCTATTTAAAGCTTATAATCTATCTTCTTATGGTAAATATAATTTCTTTCGAGAGAGAAATTGTAAAAAAAATTAAGAGTCCTTATTAATCCACTTAAAACTCTAAAACTTGTGGATGGTTAAAATCAATCTGTAGAGTGCATTTTCCTAACATTGAGAACCCTTCATATTTTTTCCTGTTTTAATTGTGGCATTTCCAATGGGATTACATACTACTCTTAACACTTTTAAAACCATCAAACTAAGTTTGGATTGCAGAACTGTCTTTAATCTGGTCTTTTAATGTGAAAGGAAATGTATCAAACTAAGTTTGGATTACATACTACTCTTATTTCCATGAAATAGATGAAAATAAGTGTAATGGAAATTCATACCTTTAAGAAATGTCCACAGGGATCTTTGAAGCTATTCAAAGAATTCAAAGAAGAGTCACAAGTAATGTAATAAAATTAAGTGAAAAAAGTTTAAATGGAATGAATAGTCATAGGTAGTGTTTAACACAACAGTTTTGATCTTTCATTACAACGGAACTTGAAACATCATGCATTCAGCAAGCATGAACTGACCAGCTGAAAAAATAAATAAATAAATAAACAAACAAACAAATAAATAAATAAATAAAAGTACTGATCACATCTTGCAATTCAAAATGTTCACACAATATTTGAGCTCATTTCTACAATATAGGTGTGGCTGCACTGGGCACATGAATTACATAGGTCAGGACAACAATTGGTTTAAATAGTTTGGTGGGCTTCTGTTGCTTAAAAAAAGCACCTCCCCACCCCCACCCTCTTAAATTAAAATCTCTGTGAGTTATCTCCTAGTCTCTTTATAAATACCCTCTTTAATTAAATTCTGTTTTAATCTCTCTCGAGTTATCTCCTAGTCTCGAGTGGTTTTAAATTCTGTTTTAATTTACACGTCACATTCAATCTCAGTTATGGAAGAAGCTATGTCTCGGTTGAGTGGCATAATTCACAACATGAGTAGCAGTACTACTTCAACTGAAGTACCCTTAGAGCCCAAGGAGTATAGTATTATATATTAGTACTAGTACCAATACAAGTACTACTCGGAAAAGATGCAATGCTAACAACAAGAGGGCGTTAAGGGAGGGTGTGGTAGGAGGGATCAGCAGTATAAAAAAAAAAAAAAAACCCACTAAATACCCTGCAATTGATGAATTGCTGTTTGCTAGTCTCTTTTATTATTATTTTTTTTTTTTTTTTTATTTGTCAAAGATCAACTGCAGGATTAGTCACCCAGCTTGAATATCATCCACATATTACCACCATTCAAGATAGGTCCTTTGAGTGTGCATCTTTACATATATTTCATGGTCTGCCAGTTTTTTAAGTAAAACTAAACCTACAAACCAACTGAAGTTATCATAGAAGTCATATATGCAGAGCTATATAAGGTTGTGCTCACTACATAGAAGCTCGATCCATATTGCTTGTGAACTATAGATCTTATTGATGTAAAAAAAATTATAAGAACCAAGCACAAACATCACTTATGAGTAGTCCAACACATTGATCAATATATAGAAGGCATAAATCACAATATGTATCTATATAAGCTGACATCAATAAATGCCAACACTGTCCCATCCCCTTGTTAAGGATCGGATGAACTAGTCCTCTTCTTCTATTTGATTCTATTTAGAGCTTATAATATATCTTCTTAAGGGCAGAACAAGTGGAGAGTACACATTAATTGAGATTGTGCAAATCATATTTAAAAGTAATTATTTTCAAAGCTCATCGTTGTTTTAATATATCAATTCAGCAGCAAGAACAAAGATGCCAAGTATATATATATATATCAAGGTACTTCAAAGAAGAATTGGCACTGCACTTTGGAGATTACCTGTGAGAAGTCCATATATACGAGGATCAAAACCCAATTCATTGTAGTCCACATTCTCAAATTTCTCCATTGTCACTGAAAAGTACAAAAAGTTGAATCATTGAAACCCTCAATAGCACCAAAAAAGGCCGAAAAGTATTGAGAAGCACTGGGTTTCATCAGGAGTCTTTGGAAGCAGAAAAATCAAACTAATAAGCACAATTATATATTCTTGGACATTGGCTAGCACACAAAATGGACCGATCAGGCTCACTTTGATTTGAATTCCAGTTGAGGCTAAATGCTTGGCTTGATCAACAAGCTACTTTTCAAAAGAATCGAGTCATAGAAACATAAAGAGCTGAAAGAAAAGACAAGCGAACATAAAAGAGAAGAAATGCATCTAAACACACAAGAAGAAATTTGCAGATCAAACACAAGCAGCAATATGCAGCTCAAACATCATAATGTTATTCATAAGAACAGGTTTAAGGATGAAAGATTGCAATCATACCCAATAGACAAACCACCCAACAATTGGCCAAATAAATTCTCTCAAAAAAGAAGCAAAGCAGGAGCTAATAGGCCACATTTTGAACATTCATCATGAATGCAAGAATGGCCAGAAGAACAATGCATTTGAATTGTGTTAATTAGGTAGCGGTTTCAATTGTGTTCAATGTGTCGTAGGAGGGAAAAATTAATCGTACGTGCAAAGGATACAAGAAGGCAGATTTGTCAACAATTATAAATCACTTTTAATATTGTACATATTGATAGTACACATATAACATGAAATTGTATCTTGTTAAGAGAGATAATCTGAGATTGTTGAGATGATGTTCTTATATTCTGTAGTGACTTGATCTGTGGTAATCTCTCCATTTCGTAATTCTTTAAACCAAATAGTTTCAATCAAATTATGAGAGAACAATTTCACGTTATGGAAATCTGTGATAGTTCCTGCAATTCAAGGAATAGGTTATGATGGAATTCTATTTGGTACTGTCAAATGTCCTCCAAAGTTGAATGATAAAATAGACATCAGTGTTGAGTATCAAAATTGGTATTCAAAGGTTCGAATCTTGTATAGTTGGTTGTTGTGCACACTTGAATCTAACATTGCAACTCAAGTTGCAAGAAACTCTTCTGCAAATCAATTGTGGAAGTCGATTGAGGAGTTATGTGGAGCTCAGAATAGAGCATAAATTGAATTGTACAAAACAAGTCTGAGAACTGCTAGGAAAGGAAATCGAAAGATGATTGAATATCTGAGATCCTTGAAAGAATTGTTTGATAATCTTGCCACTGCTGGAGAACCAATTTCAGTCTCTGAATTGGTTTCTAGTACTCTTTCTGGGCTTGATGGTGATTATCTCCCTATTACAACTGTATTGCAAGAAAAGATAGATGTTTCTTAGCCAGAAATACAGAGTTCACTGTCAAGTTTTGAGGCCAAATTGAATCAAATTCAAGCTATGAGTGGAATTAATTCTTTACATATAAATACTCCCACACAAGTTAATTCTGCTGAGGTGAAAAATGGAAGTACCAACAACTGGAACACCAACAAATGTTCAGTATAAATGGAAATGGTCCTCATAGTGCTCATTTTATCAGTTCACAAAATCAGTTTGGCAACTCTTTCCACAGTAGTTCCATTTTTCCTTCTAATGAGTCTGTAATGGACAGTTCTTGGTATGCTGACAGTGGTGCTACTTCCCATGTCACTCCTGATGCCTCTCATGTGTCTCAATCTTCACCATATTCAGGTACTGAATCTTTGATTGTTGGTAATGGTCACTCTTTAGATATTCAATCTATTGGCTCAGCACATATTTCTTCAGCTCATTCAAAATTGAAATTTCCAAACACCTTGGTGGTTCCCCAAATTAAAAGGAATTTGATCAGTATCTCCCAGCTTACAAAAGATAATAATGTGGTTATTGAATTCACTAACTCACATTGTTTGGTGAAGGATTCAATAACTAAAGAGATTTTGCTTCAAGGAGTGCTAAGAGATGGCTTGTACCAGTTTCACAACAACACAGCTCCTTCAAAGAAGTTTCCTTATGTGTACATTGCTTCACAACAATCACCATTTTCGCTGTGGCATAGGAGGTTGGGACATCCACTACTTCAAACTCTTCAACATGTGAATTTAAAACTTCCTGCATCTCAGTCTGAATTTTGTTCTGTTTGTCCTCTTGGCAAGCATCATGCCTTACCATTTTCTTTGTCAAATAAGTGTAGCTCTACTGTTTTAGAGTTGATACATACAGATGTATGGGGACCCTCTCCTGTCTCTTCTATTGAGGGATTCAACTATTACATCTCTTTCATTGATGACTGCACAAGATTTACATGGATTTTTCCATTGAAGTATAAATCTGATGCGTTTAAAGTATTTCAAACTTTTAAACTGCAAGTAGAAAATCAATTTGGAGCTACTATCAAGAAACTTCAATCAGACTGGGGAGGAGAGTTTCGAGTGTTTAAGTCTTTTTTGGAAGCCAATGGAATTATATTCCAACACCCCTGCCCCTACACACAAGCGATATGAACAAGGCACCTTCGAGTTAATGTGACTAATAAAGTTGTTGATGATGAAGAAAGCAAGCGATATGAACAAGGCACCTTCGAGTTTGGCATTACATCCCCATTCTTCGTCACGCTTACAATGGCAGCGATCATCAACTTGATAACGTTTGTTGTTGGTGTTGTAAGGGTGGTTTTGTTCCCAGAGAAGTTTGGTGAAATGTTTGTTCAAATATTCATTTCAGGATTTGTGATAGTGAATTGCTGGCCAATTTATGAGGGTATAGCCTTGAGGGTTGACAAAGGAAGAATGCCTACTAAAATTAATAATCAGACATTTATTCAAAAAGTACGAAGCTCATTAACCAAATATCAAATCTTCTTGAATCATTAATCGTCTGAACAATGCAAAATCGTCTCAAAAAAACTAACTCACCAGATTGTTGAGAAGAATGTCTTTCTCAATCATTAATCGTCTCAACAATGCAAAATCGACAACCTTCCCCTGCAATTTAGACTTCTACAACTGAAAAAGTCTCCATAGTCTATACAATATGTTGTGACCCTCCACCCATGTATCCGAGGTCTGTGGATTTCGCTAATATCGCCGCAAGTCCGTGGATCTCATTAATACCGATATTATCATAACCTAACCACCTTGAGTGCACATGTGTGGGGGTTTTACTCCAAAAGGTTTCGTTATTATTTGAGGAGAGAGCAACATTTAAAGTGATTCTTTGTGAAGTTACACTTAACCTATGTAGACATATATTTTGGAGTACCGAAACCTTTTGGAGTAAATCCTACGAAGGTGCACTAAAGTGCCTTGGCTCCACCTTAGATCGATTTCCCTCCGAGAAGTTACATCTCATAATTTGTCATTGCTACATCTTGAGGAGAGGCGACTTGAGGAACTCGCAACTACTAACAGACATGTCTTGTCCCAAGCTGAACCATCGGCTCTTATACCACTTGAGCTCATAGATATAGGATTTCACTCCAAAAAGTCTCGGTACTATTTGGGGACAGATCAACATTTTACTTCTTTATATATCAACCAATTACGCGATTCAATGGTTTGGAATGTGATTCGAACCACATGGGGGCAAAAGTTGATAATCAAAATAATATATATTTTGTTTCCTTATGAAGTTACACTTAGCCAACGTGGAAATATATTTCGATCCACGTGTTCCTAACACAAGAAAGTCTCGATCTAGAAACAATTTGCTATTTGCAAAGCATCAAATCATTTAGCCATATTTAGATTTTAATCATCTCCTCAGCTTTGAAGGTAGCTAGTAACCTACCCATAAAAGATTACCCATATCGA
Organism: Stephania cephalantha; assembly: GCA_039657325.1. NCBI lineage: Eukaryota > Viridiplantae > Streptophyta > Magnoliopsida > Ranunculales > Menispermaceae > Stephania > Stephania cephalantha. The sequence goes on along the minus strand of CM077577.1, from coordinate 3,853,308 downwards.
AACCTTATTATCATCCATGCATTCAAAAAAAGAAAAGAAAAAAAGAAATGAAGAAAATTACTGCCTGCCCCAAAAAATTACCATATACTTATATTATGTAGAGTAAAGATAAGAAATTACTCAGCAAATTAAGACAAGTAGTATTATGTTCTCTCATCATTGATGTTTCAAACAAAATCAGTAACAAATAAGAAAGAATGAAAACAATAGTATTGATAAAAAAAAAAAAAAAATAGTTACATCAACCAAAACATGTATCTGTACTTGTAAATACAAGGTGAATAGAAAGAAAGAATTGAAATATTCTATGTCATCATCACCATCAAAAATAGTTACATCAACCAAAACATGCATCATTCTTTGCTTTTTGTTACTAACAATAACATACCTCAATGTCAAATCTGTAGTAGAGTTGGTCATACAACTGCTATTTGTTACTATAGAGCTGATATGTCTTACATGGGTGCACAAGGATCAACTGGTGTTCAGGGAGTTCATGGCAATTTATCACAAAGAGGTGGTTTTAATAGCCCTCATAGTGCTCATTTTATCAATTCACAAAATTTAATAGCTCTACTGTTTTAGAGTTGATTCAACTATTACAATCTCTTTCATTGATAATTGCACAAGATTTACATAGATTTTTCCTTTGAAGCATAAATCTAATGCGTTTAAAGTATTTCAAACTTTGAAACTGCAAGTAGGAAATCAATTTGGAGCTACTATCAAGAAACTTCAATCGGACTGGGGAGGAGAGTTTCGAGTGTTTAAGTCTTTTTTGGAAGCCAATGGAATTATATTCCAACACCCCTGCCCCTACACACATGAGCAGAATGGGAGAGTGGAAAGGAAGCATAGACACATTGTGGAAACTAGTTTAACGTTGCTTGCTCATGCTAATTTACCAAACATCTTTCTGGTGGACAGCCTATAAAACTGCTACATTCCTCATTAATCGCCTTCCTACCAGGGTACTACACAACATATCTCCTTATCAGAAGCTGTATCAAGTGCCCCTTGACTATTCTCTTTTAAAGGTGTATGGGTGCTCTTGTTTTCCTTATCTGAGATCTTATAACACCAACAAGTATCATTATAGATCTGAGAAATGCTTATTCTGGGGATACAGTTCACAACACAAAGGATACAAATGCATGTCAGCTGCTGGTAGAGTATATATCTCACGCCATGTCATGTTTAATGAAACTGAGTTTCTGTATTCTCAGTTATTTCAGTCTCCACAGTCTCATACTGCTGTACTCCCTACATGTCCACTGATTACTCTTCCTATACCTTCTTTACAAAGGTCTCTTACTGAAACAGTTATCCCACCTGTTTCTCAGCCAGTTGTGTCTACTCCATACTCACATACTCCTCTGGTCCCGGAGTAAGAGTATAAGGCATTAATTAAAAATGGTACTTGGTCTTTAGTTCCAGCTGTTTCTTCTCAAAACATTGTAGGAAACAAGTGGATTTTTACCATCAAACGTAATTCAGATGGTTCAATCAATCATTATAAAGCTCGGTTGGTTGCAAAGGGATTTCAACAGGTACCGGGAGTTGATTTCTCTGAAACCTATAGTCCTGTTATCAAGGCTTCTACACTAAGAGTCATCTTCTCCATTGTTGTTACTTTTGGCTGGCAACTTAGACAAATTGATATTAACAATGCATTTCTAAATGGTACTTTAAAGGAGGAGGTCTATACTAATCAACCAGAGGGTTTTGTTACTGCTGATAAAGCTGGATTGGTGTGTCAATTGCACAAAGCCTTGTATTAGGCTCCACGAGATTGGTTTGAGGCACTGAAAAAACATCTCCTAAATTGGGGTTTCAAAAACTCTATTTCTGATCATTCTTTATTCATTCTTCACACTTCAACTGGCACCCTTTATGTCCTGTTGTATGTGGATGATATTATCATCACTGGGAGTAATTCTACCATGATTCAGCAGTTCATTTCCTCTCTTAATCATAAATTTGCATTGAAGGATATTGGTGATTTGAGTCTTTTCCTTGGTTTTGAAGTTCACCGTGACTCGACTGGATTATATCTTAATCAATCCAGCTACATCAACACTCTTCTTCTTAAAGCTGGTTCTAAGCTGCTGTTGACAGGGTATTCGGATGCTGACTGGGCGTCCTCCGTCGAAGATAGAAAGTCTATTGCTGGGTTCTCAGTGTTCTTTGGTTGCAACTTAGTGTCATGGCAGTCCAAGAAGCAAAGTGCGGTTGCTCGATCCAGCATTGAATCCGAGTATAGAGCTCTGGCCAATGTTGTTGCTCAACTTCAATGGATCAAGTCTCTTCTGCATGAACTGCATTTTCCTCTTCCACATACTCCTATGGTGATGTGTGACAACATGAGTGCAACTGCTCTGGCTCATAATCATGTTTTTCATTAAAGAACGAAGCACATTGAGATTGATGTCCATTTCATTCGTGATCGGTCCTCAAACGAGCTCTTACAATTGCTCATGTACCTTACGTTGAACAACTTGCCGATGGTTTTACTAAACCATTGCCTACTTCGAGATTTACTTATCTTCGAATCAAACTTGGTGTAGGTATACTACCCCTGCGTTTGAGGGGGATGTTAGCATCAACCATTGAGTGATAATGTGTACCGAATGTAAGCGTAGTGAGGTGTATTGAATCAATACTTTCCAGCTAATCATTGTAATTAGTTAGACAGTTAGAGTGTGTCGGGAGGTGTGATTAACAACTTGTATGTACGTGAAGGAATATCAAAGTAGTAAAGCGAGTTTAAAGAAGCGAGAGACAAGAAACAAGAATAAAGAAGAAAGATTTCTGCGAGTGATCTGCAAATTTCATTTAAGTTGAATAGCTTAAATACACAAAAATTCTAACCGAAAATCAGAAAATAAGGAAACTACTCCTAGAATAATGCCACTACAAGTCTACAACTGATACACCAACCATTAGTCAAAGAAACTAAGCTAAAAACAAGGAAGTAACAATGAAACATTAGACTAAGTCGACACATAAATACCGCAAAGAAGGTGAGGCAAAATTCAACACTCCTCCTTGCTTTAGTTATTGCACACTCCAAGCTTTTCTCTTAGGAATTCAAACTTGCTTGTCGGTAAGGCTTTGGTGAAGATGTCCGCTAGTTGATAATCTGTCTGCAAAGTACTTCAACTTAATTGATCCTCCTATCGCACATCTCTCGAGAAAAATAATTTGATGTTGAAGTGTTTTGTTTTTCCATGAAAAACAGGATTGTTTGAGATAGCGATTGCTTTGCTTGATTGTCCACAAACACCTCTCGTACTTCCTTCTTGCTTCAAAGCGAGATCAATCAACACTTTCCTAAGCCACAATGCTTGATTCACAGCAGCTACAGTAGCAAGAAATTCTGCTTCTACGGTGGATTGTGCAACAATACCTTGCTTCTTAGAACACCAAGTGAACTACATTAAAACAATAACCTGAAGTACTTTTCATATCATCAGAACCACCATAATCACTGTCCGAATATCCCTGCAGAACACAATTCTGATTTGCACAAAACATAACTCCAAAATTAAGGGTTCCCTTGACATATCTCAGAACTCTCTTAGTTGTTGTAAGATGAGTTTTAGTTGCACTATTAGAAAATTTGGATAAGACACTCACAGCATGTAAAATATCCGGTCTAGTTGCAGTGAGATACATGAGACAACCAACCATAGTTCGGTAAATTGTCTCGTCAACTCTTCCAGCTTCATCATTCTTGCTCAGCTTTTCCTTTTGACACATTGGAGTAGCCACTTCTTTGCAATTCTCCATTCTGAACTTCTTTAAAATCTCTCTTGCATACTTCTTTTGACAAACAAAAAACTCATTTTGCTTTTGTTTGATCTCCATTCCGAGAAAGTAAGCCATCTTTCCCAAATCTGTCATCTCAAATGTCATTTGCATATCTTGTTTGAAATCTTCAACAAGATTGACATTGCTACCTGTAACTAGCAAGTCATCAACATACAAAGAAACAATCACAAAATTGACTTCATCACCTTTGATGTAGGGGTAGCTTCACTTGGGCTTTTTTTGAAACCCAACTTCATCAAATGCTCATCAATTCTCTTGTACCAAGCTCTAGGTGCCTCGCTTCACCCATACAAAGCTTTCTTTAGTAGATAAACTTCATCTTCATGGCCTTTGATTGCAAATCCTTAAATGAGATCGACATAAATCTCCTCCTCGAGAAGACCATTCAAAAAAGCAGACTTAACATCCAATTTGATACACTTTCCAACCCTTTGTGCGCGCAATGGCTAGTAGTAATCTAATAGTATCCAATCTAGCAACAGGAGCAAATGTGTCGAAAAATCAACACCATAAATTTGAGCATACCCCTGTACAACAAGCCTTGCTTTGTGCTTGTTGATTGAGCCATTTGCATTCAAACTTAGTTCGAATACCCACTTCACTCCAATCACTTTTTCGTCAAGCAGGTCTTTTCACAATCTCCCAAGTTTGGTTCTTCTCGATCATGTTCAGTTCTTCTTCCATTGCAGCTCTCCATTTGGGATCATTTTCAGCTTCGAAAAAATCAGCAGGTTCAAGAACTGCTACAATGCACCTTTGGTAATTTCAGCAAGTGATCTTGTACCTCTAATAGGAACATCATCAATCAATTCGTCTTCCTTCAGCTGAAACTTTGAATTATGAAGTAAATTTGAGACTGATTTCTCTCCATTCCAGTCCCAAATCTCATTTTCCATGAAATGTACATCTCTACTTATTAGAATTTTCCTTGTATGAGGTTGGAAAACTCTATAAGCTTTAGAAATTGTGCTATATCCCACAAAAATTCCAGCGTTGCCTTTTTATCTAGCTTATCTTTTGATCCGAGACACATAAACAAAACACAAGCATCCAAACAATTTTAAATTTTTCGAGAGAAGGTTTAAAACCATACCAAGCTTCGAATGGTGCTTTCCGTCTCATTGCTTTTGTAGGAAGCCGATTGAGAAGAAAACTGAAGTATGTGCAAAGCTTCAACCCAATACTCCTTTGGCAAACTCTTCTCATGAAGCATGCATCTAGCCATCTCCATTATTGTACGATTCTTCCTCTCACTTACTCCATTTCGTTGAGGAGTATATGGAGCGATAAGTTGATGTTTAATTCCACCTCCTCACAATACGTGTTAAAGCGATTTGATGTGTATTCCTTGCCATTATCAGACCTTAAGGCTTGAATTTGATAGCTACTTTGAGTTTCAATCCACTGCTTAAACATCCAAAAAATTCTAGCAACATCTGACTTGAATTTATGAAAATAAATCCAACACATTCTAGTGTGATCATCAATAAAAACAATGTAGTACTTACTCCCATTAAGTGAAGGAGTTCTTTGAGGTCCAGCCAAAACTTAGTGGATTAATTGCACCCTTTTAGTAGCCCTCCAAGTTGCTTGCTTGAAAGGAAGTCTTGTTTGCTTTCCAAATTGACATGTCTTGCAATCTAGTAATTTAGCTTCTAAGTGAGGTAAGCCTTAAACCAACTCTTTTCTTTGCAAATTCAACACCGCTCCATGATGAAAGTGACCAAGTCTTTTGTGCCACAATTTTGTGGTAGACTTCATGGCTGAATAAGCTGCAATCTCCTCCTCCGAAGGATCTAGTACGAAGCTTTTTCCTTTCATGTTGACTTTGAACACTTCTTCTCCTCTTGAATCTTTGATTAAGCATTAACTGCTTTCAAAGATTACTTTGAAACCCCTTTCGAGTAGTTGGCCTACACTCAACAAATTTTGGCTTATGTTAGGTACAAACAATACATCTTTAATTTTAACTTTGTACATCTTTAATGGTTCCTGTGCATTACGATATGTGTAATGCACATCCATCTCCAGATAACTCAAAGCACATTGAATGTGAAATTAGGTGCTGCATCATGAAATGCATATTGCAATGCCTGATTCTATCATGGTAAACTATGAAATGCATATTGCATCATGAAATGCATAATGAAACTAAGTTTCTCAGTTGTTCATTGATCAATTCTGTCCATAAAACACTAATTGAAACAGCTGAATTGTGAAGCAATTTGGCAGCAATAAAGAATTCTTTAATGGTTCCTGTGCAATCAATAAACATTGTTTATTGATACTAACTGATACACCAACTAATGTAAATACTAACTGAAAATCAGAAAATAAGGAAACTACTCCTAGAATAATGTCACTACAAGTCTACAACTGATACACCAACTACTAGTCAAAGAAACTAAGCTAAAAATAAGGAAGTAACAACCGAAACATTAGACTAAGTCAGACACATAAATATTGCAGCAGCCGAGGCAAAATTCAACAATACGTTTGTGATGTTACACAGAGTATATAAATGAGAGAGGCTCAGTTATCTTGTTAACAGAGATAATCTGAGATTGTTGAGATGATGTTCTTGTATTCTGTAGTGACTTGATCTGTGTGTTATCACTCCTGATCACTGCTCAAATCAAATTGCAATAAATTCCCAAACTCCTCATCATAACTGCCCATTGAACTCACTAACATCAACATCAACATCATAGCTGAGGCAAAATTCAACAATACGTTTGGATGTTGGTTTTGTTCTAGTGATATTTTGTTAGTTTCTACGTTGCATCAGAATTCTTTAATGGTTCCTGTGCAATCAATAAACATTGTTTGGACAAACTTCTATATGAAATAAATAAATAAATAAATAAAATTACAAACTAGCCACAACTAAGTCATGTATGAAGCACTTTCTCCAGACATAATATCTTACTGCTCGAATAGAAAATGAAAAACCCAAGCAGAGCTTATTAGCATGACGAAAAATTATGCGCTTCATTGGCCTTCAAAAAAAAAAAAAAAAAAAAAATCTTCAGAAATTAAACTGCACATTACAAATTCATTGGATCAAAACAAAATTCAGAGAGAAAAAAACAATGCTCTTTCAAAACTAAACTGCACAATGGGCACATTACAAATTCATTGTACCTGAGTCATCATGCATACGATGAGCTTTTAGAATCATACTCAATAAGAGAATTAATTTCTGCAAAGCAAAGCAAAGCAAATTAAGTAGCAGAGAGTACCAAATGAAAACCAAATTTGTGCATTTTGAAAACAAACCATGCCTCATGAATCCCTAATTTCAAAATAAATGAAAACCAACGATTGAGAGAGAGAGAGAGAGAGATGACCTTGTCGTTGGATTGATGAGTGTATGAAGAACCCTCACTCACTCACTGCTTTCCTCAATGTGTCAGTGGAGGGAAACGCAGAGCATATATTGGATGTTAAACCACGATTCCCCTTTTCGCTGTTGGATGTGCATCGACATCTGTTTTGGTAGGAATCCAAAGTGCATCCAACGGACTAGAAAGGGCAATTAAGTGCATTTCTCATAACTTTGTTTATTTGCTTGGTAATCCAATCGATCAAAACTTATATACAAAACTTTAAAAAAAAAAAAAAAAAAAAAGGAAAAAACTATAGGCGTGTGTGCGTTGTAGATATATTTATTGTACATAGTGGCAATTTTGTTAATTATTAAAAGATTTATTCTTATCTTACTACAATTAATATCTTAATATCTAACTAGATATCTACAAAAATTAAAATTAAAATTAAAATTATCCGAATTGAATGAATTGATCTCATCTCTTTCTATATATATAGAGGGAGCCATGTAGCCAAAGTTTGTTAGAATATTTTTTTTTTTTGTCTAAAGATCGAGAGAGAGAGCGCTAGAGAGAGATATCAAATTAAGATTCAAGAACTCATTAACAACGCATGCATGATGGAGGATGAGATGATGAACAACAATAATAGTAATATTCGCACCGCCAACCGCTAGTGGGGTTTAACTTTTAACCCCACCGATGAAGATCTTATGCAAGTACTTGAGGTCAAAGTAGATAACATTCAACTTCCTTTCGTCGACCCCATCCTCGAATTTGACGTTTTCACCGTGGACCACCCCTCCCAATTATTCTACTTGCACCGTATGTAATAAACTATCATCAACAATCACTACATGCAATTTAATTAGTTATATATCGATCTAGCATCTAAGGTACTTTTCTTTATAGGTGCATCTTTTTGTTTTTAACGTGCATGGTTTAACTAGGGTTTTAGGTAGGTTTCTTGTTGCATGATCTTTGTTTTCTTTTCTTTTTTTTTTCGAGTGTACGATCTTTTTTTACACATGCATGCGTGCACGCTATTTGGTAATTTGTTTTTCAAGGTGTTTTGGAGTACCATCTTTTATTACGGTTTAATTAGGGTTTACGAGTTGGTGTTAAAAAAATTAGGATTTAATTAAGGTTCTTGATGATCTTTAGCTTTTTACTTTTTAGGTCAAATATTTACGTAACACTGCTTTGCTTGCATGCTTCTTGGTTTGGTTAATGAGAGGAGTTAATGAATGAAACCCACATATACTTTTACGTCAAAAAGAGCGGGAAAGTTCGCAGTCTTAAGCGATGGCGCTGGATCGCCAAAGAACGGTCCGATCAATATATTTAGCGATGAGGGAGAAATGATGGGGGAGAGGAGATCATTGGTTTATTACAATTCAAAGGAAAAAATATCCGCAAAAAAGACCAGGTGGATCATGAACGAGTATAGGCTACCCAATCTCCAGCCCGCTATCATGTCCGACTCATCTTCGAAAGTAAGTATATATAATTACCAACTGTTTAAATTCATTGGGTTATATACTTAATCAAGATTTCTCAGTTGGATATTTAGTTACTAATCAGTCGTAATTTGTATTTGATTATTCCAGGATCCCTTTTGGACTTTATGTAAAATTGGTGAGACATGAAGAACCTCTGGTGATAATGAACAAGTTCTTCCCTTTTCATGGCCAGCACGTGCCTTGTACCGCACTGCATCAGATATTACAACAGGTTGATAATGTGGAATTGGTGCCTCAAGAAATCACTGGAAGAAGCTTTGGAGGCAAAGATTACCAAAGTAGCAATAATGTTCCCTCACAACAACAACAACAACAACAACAACAACAGCAATCTGAATGTGATGATGATGGTGATCAAGGTTGGATTGATAACTTGGAATCAACTACGGAGGTTGATGATGAGGAACAACAACCACAAGTACTACAATGACACACCGATGATAATATTATAAGCTGTTGAGGATTATGATGATATTCCTCCTTGCATATGCCTTGATGAATATCAAGGCAACTTCGACTCGTGGATGGAGACAATAAAGAAGCGCGGCCATGATGATCAGAAGCAACAATTTGATGATGAGGAGGAGGATGATCAAGACTGGATTGAGAACTTGGAATCAACTACGGAGGTTGATGATGAGGAACAACAACCACTCCAACAGCTGCCATTAATTCATCAACAATTTGATCAGCATCACCAACCATGCCCACAAGTACTACAACAACACACCTGATGATAATATTATAACTGTTGAGGATTATGATGATATTCCTCCATGCATATTCCTTGATGAATATCAAGGCAACTTCGACTCGTGGATGGAGACAATTAAGAAGCCCGGCCATGATGATCAAGAAGACAAGTTTATGATGAGGAGGAGCCATCCCCCAAGCGTGCTAAAGCCAGAGTAGCTAATTGAAGACCAATTTTTATATGAATCATGCATTTTAGTTCAATTTGTTGTGGAGTATGCAAGGCACAAAACAATGTATACATGCACTAGGTAGCAATTAATTACCATGCCAGCTACTTGCACTATTCTATGTAACATTTTTTTCTTCAACAAATTCAATACAGTCCAGTTTATTAGCTTCTAAATATATACAACCTTGCATTTAATTGATTGTTGATCATATCTGGATTAATTGCATGTGATGGTTAATTAAGTTATTCTGGCAAATCAATTTTATGAACCAGCTAGGCTATATACTTAAATACATATATAGCTAACTTCTTACGGGCAGAGAGCAGAAAAACATGACTTGTGGAGCTAGGGAGCATCACATTTTTGCCTGCTGTCTTGAATATAACATAATACGCAGGTTTGGCATATTGAGTTTACCATGCGAGACATCTAGGTGTTATATTCAAGAGGCAAAAAAATGTGATGCTCCCTGGCTCATTAATTAAGTGAGAAGCTGGTAGTCGAACATGAGTAATTGTTGACACAAATCTCTACATTTTTGCGACCATGCGAATACCACTGTTTGATTGTGCCAAACTACCAATGATTAATTAATTGATGCTCACCAAGACCAATACAAATAAAAGCTCATTTTTCTCAGCCTAAACAAAAAAAGAGCTAAATGATTCAGACAACTATGAGTTAAAAGATGTTTGCTAGATACAAAAGAGTACTAGGACAAAGAAACTACTTTACCTAGAAAATTTGCTCCACGAAGTTTTTGATGGGAATTCCATCAATTGTAGCAAATTAGACCCATCTGATGAAGACCCTCTTTGATCCATTAAGCTTCTTAAGTTGAGATCATTGGCACCGAAATCTTCGTTTCGGAACAAATCAGATTGGCCTTCAATTACATAAACTCAACATAAGATTCCAACACTAGTACTAGTACCTGTACTCAGCTTCACAGCCTCTCTTATCCCATTTTCAATCAAAATCTCCCAAAAAACAGCAAAACCAAAGAAACTCACCAAGGAATTGGCCTACAAAAGAAAACCCAAAAGAATTCAGGCTTCAAATCCACATATTAACAGGATAAGCCCATTAAAGACCTGTACTCAGCTTCACAGCCTCTCTTGTCCCATTTTCAATCAAAATAGATGAAAATAAGTGTAATGGAAATTCATACCTTTAAAAAATGTCCACAGGGATCTTTGAAGCTATTCAAAGAATTCAAAGAAGAGTTACAAGTACTGTAACATAATTAAGTGGATAAAGTTTAAATGGAATGAATATAGGTACATTCCATTTAAACATCACTTGTGAGTAGTCCGATACATTGATCAATATGTAGAAGGCATAAATCACAATATGTATCTATATAAGCTGACATCAATAAATGCCAACACTGTCCCATCCCCTTGTTATTCTATTTGACTCTATTTAAAGCTTATAATCTATCTTCTTATGGTAAATATAATTTCTTTCGAGAGAGAAATTGTAAAAAAAATTAAGAGTCCTTATTAATCCACTTAAAACTCTAAAACTTGTGGATGGTTAAAATCAATCTGTAGAGTGCATTTTCCTAACATTGAGAACCCTTCATATTTTTTCCTGTTTTAATTGTGGCATTTCTAATGGGATTACATACTACTCTTAACATTTAAAACCATCAAACTAAGTTTGGATTGCAGAACTGTCTTTAATCTGGTCTTTTAATGTGAAAGGAAATGTATCTATGAGACTCAGAAATTTCAGATTTTGAGAGAAGAAAGAATTGGGCACCTTTGTTTGCTCTTAGATATCCTCTGACTTCTACATGATCCAACGAGATCAGCAAGCAATGAATTCCACTGCAAGCCAGATAACCACCTCCAATCTGAAAAAAAATGACAGCAATGGAAATGAATCTCAGATATCAGTTAGCAATGCAAGTAGGATTTAAAAAACACCATTACATGTAGTGCAAACCTAGATAGTTCAGGATCAAACAAACACAAAAAAGTGGCATTGAGAATAGTAACCAACGGCAATTCAAATATTTGAAATTAATACATAAATACAAGACAAAGACAATGACTAACTTTTTAACAATGAACATAGTTCAGATATTAAATGGCTATACACTAAGAAACATCCAAAGAAAATTATGATTATGTTCAAAAGGGCAGAACAAGTTGAGAGTACACATTAATTGAGATTGTACAAATCATATTTAAAAGTAATTATTTTCAAAGCTCATCGTTGTTTTAATATATCAATTCAACACCAAGAACAAAGATGCCAAGTATATATATGAAGGTACTTCAACGAAGAATTGGCACTGCACTTTGGAGATTACCTGTGAGAAGTCCATAAATATGAGGATCAAAACCCAATTCATTGTAGTCCAACACTAAATTTCTAATTCTATTAAGGATTTACCATTAATTCTATCTATAAATTTCATCTTCTTCAAATTAATTAAACAACAACAACAACAACTCTTTTTCTTCTTCTGCAATTCTCTGTCAATTCTATTTCTTTTTTTCTTTTCTTTTTTTTTTGTTAATGAAGATGATGAGTAAGGTCGAGTTTGTAGAGGTCCTGGACGCCGACGAAGAACTGCGGCTGGTAACTGCAGGGTTTGTGGAGGTGTGCCACGAATGCCCTTATAAGGAACGCACTCCCTTTCTCATGTCATGGGGTCGTAGGAAAATAAGGTCTGCCCTTAAGAATAACAGAGACTCTTCGCGGCCGCCGCAGAGGCAGTTGGCGCAGCCTTCGCGGCCACTAATGATCACTGCCGCCGGAGAGGATCATGATGATGATGATGAGGAAAAAGTAGTTGGTAATGAAAATGGTGCAGCCAGTGGTAGGGAAAACAAGGAGGAGGCTGAGATATTGATGAGTGAAGAAGAGAGTACTAGTACTAGTACTAGTGATTATTACAACCAGGATTTGGAGGTGAACAAGTGGAAGAATAAAAAGAGGAAGCGCAAGGTAAGATTAATTAATTAGATGAATGTATATATATATATTTGTGCTGCTTATTATTTGCGGTTTGGTTTTACTTCTTTTTGGGTGGTTTTGTAGGAAGTTCTTGAGGAGTTAAAGGAGCGGGAAAAAAATTGTCCCAACAGAACAAAGAACTCAAACAGGTAACTTAGAAGGCATTGCTTTTCATTTTTTTTATTTTTTATTTTTTTTAGTTTGGAACGAAAGTAGAAAGTGAAGTGAGTCTCGTATCACGAGGTGCATATATGGTCAGTCGTGAGACCGACCCGTGTTCGGGGTGTACTTTTGATGATGTCATAAAATCATCACCTTGCCTTTTGGCATCCCTCTCAGCAGAGATATTGTTGGTATCTATTTAGGGGCGGCTCTTCCAACTTTTTTTTTTTTTTTTTTTTTTTTCAATCAATGAGACTATAACTCGGATATCTCGATCCCTTAAGGTGGAGACCAGAGTCTCTTACCACTTAGACCCATCCAGTTGTTAATTTTTTGTCCGACTTTTTGTGTTAGGAAGTATATATACAATTTACAAAGAAAATAGCCTTTAATTTGACTTATGATTGGTTGGAACAAGCTGGAAGCGAGTTGTTGTCTCTTAACTATTAACTTGAGTTAAAAAAATCGAAAAGTAAACAACATTAAAAACTCCCCCATTCACATGGTGCGTGACTCGAGCCGAACTCGAAGTGGTCAAATAGTTCAAATACCGAGTGGTTTAAACCAAAAAAAAAAAAAAAAAAAATAGCTTTTAATTGATAAATTTACTCTTTGAATAAAATAATAATAAATGTTCTTAAATGATATTAATTAAAGTTAATTTAATAAGTTATTCCTATTTGTGTATACCCAATTTATTATATGTGCATAGAAAATTCAACCAATTAAACACGTAAAAATTGAAAGTCAAGTACACATTTGAGGAAATAGAATATTTATCGGTTTAGGTATGGTGTTCAATATGAATCTAACTTATGCGATGAGTTTGACGACTATAGTTAGTGTCCAATATGAATCTAACTTAGACAAGTGATTACTTGGTTAATCGGGCGTATTGGAACGTTAGAGATTTCTACAAAGAGAAAGAAGACGGCAAGAGCGAGCACTCCTTGAAGAGTTAAAATCAAGACGATTACGGGTATGATCATCTCCTTCACCTATGATTCGATGTTGTTTGGTTTAAGAAAAATGCTAGAATCACACCCTTAAATGCACAACGCCCCTTACCCCTTTGTATTTTGTATCACGAGATATTATATATATATATATATATATATATATATATATATATATATATATATATATATATATATATATATATATATATATATAGGCTCGCATCTCAAGATGCACACGGAGGGTGGAAATATACGGTCGATGGGCATTCTTTTGTGCATTATTGGTGTTGTTCTAGTCATCCTTTTTTTATTTATGAGGAATTTAATTAATTAAGTATTACTTATAAACGTACATTCTTTTCACTAAAATTACTATTTCGGACATCGGCCTTGTGGCGGCGCCTAAATGGGGACCGACTTACGACTCAATCTGAACAAAAGGGCCCAATTTGGACAATACATACATGGGTATTAGTATATTTTTCTTTTTCTTTTTTTGAAAGAGGTGTTATTTGTGTACTTTCCTTGGTATATATAGCTAGTGTAATTCTTCAAGGGCAATTGAGTTTTCGTTCATAGAAAGAGAAAATAATTCCATTAGATTATGTAGTGTATTAATTTTTTTGGTTATTTTTTTTCATATTGTTTCGGGTTGGGGAGGTCGGAGTTTAATTTATCTTGACTACTCATCAACTTACGGCAAGTTCCTTTATATCTAGAGCTTAAAATTAAGATATGGATTTGTGTTATCCCAAGTAAAATTCTTTTAAGAGATTAATTAATTAACATTTCTCTAATAAATTTTGATAAAAAAAAAAATATTCTAGCTATCTAGCTAACTAGCATTTATACCGTAGGGACATTTGGTACACATAAAATTAACATTGGAATTGGACTAAAGTTGTTCAAAATAAATTCAAAAGAAAAATGTAAGGGTGAAATCATTTTGCTACAACCTTTCATCATTGTAATACGTTGTTGAAGACCCTTGAGTTTTGCATTGATATGTATGCATATAAAAAACTTTTCATGTATATTTAAAAGACCTCAAGAGTTTGTTTAAAAAAGTTGTAGCAAAAATATGTCGCTATATTGTTTTTGCAAAAGGAGCTACATGAATATCATTTAGGGTCCGTCCACAAAGCCTATATAATATATAGGCACATTTGTGTTGTAGGATGTGTAGGATGTGCATCAAGTCGTGTATTTTGTGTGATTTGAGGAAACGCAGAGCATATATTGTTGAAAGGAAAATTGCATTTAAAATGGATGTTAAACATCGATTCACCTTTTCGCTGTTGGATGTGCATCGAGATTTGTGTTGGTAGGACCCCATAGTGCATCCAACGAAACCCCGAGCCTTATTAAATCAAGTTTTATGTGACTACAAAATTTATATGTCTTTGACAATCCAACTTCAACTGCTTGTACGTTGCAACATCAAGATTGCCCTCTAATTTTCGAAAATTGTTGGATATCAATTAGTTCGCGCTTTGAATGTGTTTCATTACTCTTTTTCGTCTTCCCTGAGCCGCTTTTCACATTGCGATCACTTTTCGAGTTGAAATGCTTAGATTTATCTGGATTTCATAACACACAAAGTACTTGTGATTTTGGAAGACAATATGCATGTTCAATCTATTCAATGAGCAATTATCACACACATCACATATATCTCTGAAAACAATTAAAAACTTCTTTTTTTTTTTAGATATTATGATGTGCGCAGTTACTGAATTACCACACACCAAATACGCCTACCAAATATGCATTGAAAAATTTGAAAATTCGAATATCTGGTATCTCTTAAAAGGCACACGCGCGTTATTAGTAAGTCCCAACTACGTACCAAGTAAATGAAAAATACACATTGAAGAATTGCTTCTATTTAGAAAACTTTAAATGAAAAATACACATTGAAAAATATAAATTCTTCAAGGCCCAATTTTGTTGATTGATTCTGTTATTAATTATTTGTAAAACTTTATTCGTTCATATGTATTAGTATCATTATTTATTGTTCCGAACAAACTTGAAAAAATGTTTCAAGTGAGTTTGAATAGAAAACCTCTTTAGTCCCACATTGCTCACTTCAAAGAGTACAAACTCTTTATATACAAACATCTACTCTAAAGATTTGCTTTAGAGAAACCCAATGGATATAGTCCAAATTGGCACCTATTGGGTAATAGGTGTAAATATATATATATTTATATAATAAATATATATATATATAATTATATTTAAAATCAAAGATAGGGCCTTGGGCCTTAGAGAAACCCAATGGATATAGTCCAAATTGGCACCTATTGGGTAATAGGTGTAAATATATATATATTTATATAATAAATATATATATATATAATTATATTTAAAATCAAAGATAGGGCCTTGGGCCTTAGAGAAACCCAATGGATATAGTCCAAATTGGCACCTATTGGGTAATAGGTGTAAATATATATATATTTATATAATAAATATATATATATATAATTATATTTAAAATCAAAGATAGGGCCTTGGGCCTTAGAGAAACCCAATGGATATAGTCCAAATTGGCACCTATTGGGTAATAGGTGTAAATATATATATATTTATATAATAAATATATATATATATAATTATATTTAAAATCAAAGATAGGGCCTTGGGCCTTGGGGCCTTTGGGCTTTGGGCTTACATTTGTTAGCCTTGTAAAATAAAATTTTATTTTATTTTGTATTTTTCGAAATTAATTATTGGTAGTTAATTTAGTTATTTTGTGAATAGGTGCGATTTGTTGAGAACAAGTGCAATCTGTTGAGAATAGGTGTGATTTGTTGAATATATTGTTTTGAATGACACATTGGTTTGAACAGTGCCTCAAGTTCTATTTAAGTAGAACTAAAACACTGGAAATATAAAAAAAAAAAGAATTTTCGAATTTCGTTTTTGAGAGAGAAGAAAAAATCACAGTTTGTGAGACTTTTGAACTTGGTGATTTTTGGTTCGAAAGAGCATCCGGTTGTATCCTGGGGGCGAGATCTTTGAAGAAAATTCAATCACCGAAATTTCTGTCTTAGGACATTGCTTCGTGCAAGCCTCCTAGGTTAGAAATTTATTTTGTTGATTGATTCTGTTATTAATTATTTGTAAAACTTTATTCATTCATATGTATTAGTATCATTATTTATTGTTCGAACAACACACATCACATATATCTCTGAAAACAATTAAAAACTTTTTTTTTTTTTAGATATTATGATGTGCGCAGTTACTGAATTACCACACACCAAATACGCCTACCAAATATGCATTGAAAAATTTGAAAATTCGAATATCTGGTATCTCTTAAAAGGCACACGCGCGTTATTAGTAAGTCCCAACTACTGCACCAAGTAAATGATTGGTCCGAACAAGGTCCCTTGCTCAGTTGCTCTTATTTATAAATGAATGGTGTTGAAGTACTTTTAAAGCCTTGACACCACTGCTGCTCCTGCTCGAGGGAGAGGTCAAACCTACAACCCGTCACCATTGAGCTAACCGCTCATGGGTATGGGTACGGGTATGCGGCTCTTACTCTTCAAGGACCAACTCACTTGGTAAGTTACTAGCATAAAACAGAAAAGGACAAATGAAAAATAGGGGGAAAAAATGTCTCCCCTATTGGCAGAGAGTCAATACTAATGAAACAATATGCAAAGATTCAGTAACAACAATGAGGCATGATTGGCACTGTGTTTTTTTTTAGTGAGAATCCGGTTTGCAAACTTCAAAGAGGACTGTAGTGAGCCACAACTTATATAAAAAACTTTAAAAATGAAAAAAAAACTAAGCATTAAGATTTATAAAAAACTATAGGTATATTTATTGTACATAAATTATAGGCGTGTGTGCGTTGTAGATATATTTATTGTACATAGTGGCAATTTTGTTAATTATTAAAAGATTTATTCTCATCTCTTTCTATATATATAGAGGGAGCCATGTAGCCAAAGTTTGTTAGAATTTTTTTTTTGTTGTCTAAAGATCAGAGAGAGAGAGAGAGCGCGCTAGAGAGAGAGAGAGAGATCAAATTAAGATTCAAGAATTCATTAACAACGCATGCATGATGGAGAATGAGATGATGAACAACAATAATAGTAATATTCTGCACCACCAACTGCCGTGGGGTTTAACTTTTAACCCCACCGATGAAGATCTTATGCGGTACTTGAGGGCCAAAGTAGATAACATTCAACTTTCTTTCGTCGACCCCATCCTCGAATTCGATGTTTTCACCGTGGACCACCCCTCCCAATTATTCTACTTGCAACGTAAGTAATAATAAACTATCATCAACAATCACTACATGTAGTTTAATTAGTTATCGATCTAGCATCTAGGGTACTTTTCTTTATAGGTGCATGTTTTTGTTTTTAACGTGCATGGTTTAACTAGGGTTTTAAGTAGGTTTCTTGTTGCATGATCTTTGTTTTCTTTTCTTTCTTTCTTTCTTTTTTCGAGCGTACGATCTTTTTTTACACACGTATGCGTTTTGGTAGTTGGTTGGTTTATTAATTATAGTTATCTAACTCATATATACTTCTGTTTTAATATTGTTATATATGGTATATATATATATATTACCGTTTAATTAGGGTTTCAGTTGGTGTTAAAAAAAAAACTAGGATTTAATTAAGGTTCTTGGTGATCGATATTTAGCTTTTTACTTTTTAGATCATATATATTTATGTAACACCGCTTGCATGTTTCTTGGTTTGGTTAATGCAGAGGGGTTAATGAATCAAACCCACGTATACTTTTACGTTAAAAAGAGCGGGAAAAATCGCGGTGCCGGCAATGGGCGCTGGAACGCCAGCAACGGTCCAGTCAATATATTTAGCAGTGAGGGAGAAATGATGGGGGAGAAGAGATCATTGGTTTATTACAATTCAAAGGAAAAGATACCCGCAAAAAAGACCAGGTGGATCATGAGCGAGTATAGGCTTCCCGATCCCCAGCCCGCAATCATGTCCGACTCATCTTCGAAAGTAAGTATATATAATCAACAACTGTTTAAATTCATTGGGTTATATACTTAATCAAGATTTCTCAGTTGGATAATTAGTTACTAATCAGTTGCATGTGATTTGTATTTGATTATTCCAGGATCCCTTTTGGATTTTATGTAAAATTGGTGAGACAAGAAGAACCTCGATGATGATGATCAAGTTCTTCCCCGCCTCGGCAGTAAGCGCAGCCCGCAAAGAAACATCATATATTACAAAGGTTGATAATGTGGAATTGGTGCCTCAAGAAGTCACTGGGGAAGCTTTGGAGGCAAATATTACCAAAATAGTAATAATGTTCGGTCCCAAGAACAACAACAGCAGCAGCAGCACCATGAACAACAATTACACTACATGGAATTGGTGCCTCATCATCATGATTTACCTCCTGAATTCTGGGTTAATCATCATGACAACTCATCTTTAGAGGTACTTCAGGAGGCGGCGCCTACAGGGCGCATTGGTTCATTACTACTGCCTGACCAACTAGACGATAATAGTACTGATGATGAGGAAGTTGGAGATGATCAAGACTGGATTGAGAACTTGGAATCAACTCTGGAGGTTGATGATGAGGAACAACAACCACTCCAACAGCTGCCATTAATTCATCAACAATTTGATCAGCAGCACCAACCATGGCCACAAGTACTACAACAACACACTGATGATAATATTACAACTGTTGAGGATTATGATGATATTCCTCCATGCATATTCCTTGATGAATATCAAGGCAACTTCGACTCGTGGATGGAGACGATTAAGAAGCGCGGCCATGATGATCAGCAGCAGCAAGTTTATGATGAGGAGGAGCCATCCCCCAAGCGTGCTAAAGCTAGAGTAGCTAATTGAAGACCAATTTTACGGGATCATGTATGAATCATGCATTTTAGTTCAATTTGTTGTGTACTATGCATGGCACAAAAATTTGTTGTGTAGTATGCATGGCACAAAACAATGTATATATGCACTAGGTAGCAGTTATTTTACTATGCCAGCTACTTGCACTATTCTATGTAACATTTTGTTTCATCAACAAATTCAATACAATTCTGTTTTTTAGTTTGTAAATATATACAGCCTTGCAAATTTTTATGTATATGCATGAATTTGTTGTTGATCGTCTCTGGAATTGCATGTGATTAATTAAGTTATTCTGGCAAATTAATTTTATGAACATAATGTACATAAGAAACGCACATTTAAAAGGCACATCAAGCCATATATCCGAGCTGTCCATTTGCACCTCAATATACGTGATGCACAGATCCCTATTCAAAACACGCGATTCGAGGTCCCGATGTGCCTTTTTGAGTGCATTTCTTATGTAAGTTCGGCATTTTCTTCCTTTTTTTTTATGTTCGGTAAGAGGAGGAAAAGATGTCCAGCCAAGTGAAAACTCATTCGTACATGCATGATCATGAACAAATACTACACTCTATATACTAAAGAATGTATGTTCAGTTCACTGAACAAACAGTGGAAAACACAACTAAAAAAGAAGTTATTGTACTTCAACAAAAAAGAAGTCATTGTTGAAAGCAACATACATTTGATTAGTACAAATCAAAATTAAGATCTTCTGATAAATTCCCTCTCCTGATAATATTAATTATAGCCTCACATCGATCAGTCGACGATCATGTCAGCGGGAAGATGTGCATCCTCGGTCTTGGAATGATGTTTTCCTCCAACCACCATGGATGGCTAACAATTGACTGCACACCATGCATGGATAGCAGCAGACTGCCAATTAAAACAATTCATTCACTCTCATTGTCAAAAAAAAAAAAAAAAAAAAAGGAGAGTACTTAATTATGTCAAGACATAATTTAATTTGACATGAGTAAACCAAATTATTTTTTTTGCGCGCGGCAAATATTCTTAATGAAGATCATTAAATCTTCCCTCCAAAAGAGTAAAATCATTAGATTTTCAAGTAAATGGAGAAACTAGTTGTGACCACTTACCACAAGGATATTCAGAAATTTTATCAAAAGAAAAGGAATCGCTAGAGTAAAATTACTACCATCGTCTTAAACCGTTGTGTAAACTTTCTCGCGGTGATATCATTTCATCTATAAAATTCACTTTAAATTCTCTTGTGGTAGACTAGACTCTATGGAAGGCAGACCTACATAAAACTTAAAAGAGAGGCATATATACCTTCACAAACACTTTAAATTCTCTTCTGGCAGACTAGACTAAATCCTAAACCCTAACCCCTAAACCCTAATTTCACTCCGTGCATCTTTATAATCAGGGCGAAGCTTCATCAAGTTTGTAATTTATTTGGACTAAAACGTGAAAGGAAGTAAATGATATAGCCCACACATCAACAGCTAAAAATCATAATTATCTCAGAACAAATGCATCACAAGCCAAAACATACCATTCCTTCAATCGAGTTGCATCACACTTTCTTGCCATAGGAACCTCTAGGCTTTGAACTCGCTGGAACACCTGCAGTAATAATTAATATAGAACACATCAAAATCCTTCTCTATAAAATTGGATTCACTTTTCTTTTATTCAGGATAATTTGCTAAGGAGTCAGAAGCTTCGCAAAAAAAAATATAAATCTTCAGCAGTAATGGGAAGATGTACAAATAGGTAATTTGAAGAAATAACTCCCAAGCTCACTAAATTTGATAGAGAACTAAAAGAAATAGAAGTTCTAATAATCTAAATTGTTCGTGTAAACCAAAATTTAACTGCACAAGAACTAAGTGGAATACTAGAGCAAAAGAGAGGAATTAATTGGAATCATGAAGTGGAAAGCTTTGTTGAGTTAAGCAGCAGCTTAATTAAGAAATTTAACAATCAAATAAGTTGTTTCAAACATTAACTTCTATTAAAAGAAGATAAACAGAACATTCCAAAACCAAAAGTATAATACCGCGCTCCTTATTAGTACAACTTTCTATTGAGCAATAAACTCTACATTCTCCTTTAAGGAAGGCACTTCCATGCATTGACTTGAATCTTCTACTCACAGTGAGCACTAATCTTGTCTTCGAACCCTTAAAGACATTTAACATGCTATATAGGCTGTTCAAAAATGAAATATTTCCAATACAATGAAACTCAAAATAGTTTTATGTTATTTTTCTCGGAAGACACGCCATCTATATTTCATTAACAGTAGAAGTGCATCATAAGGCGAAAAACCACCCAAATACCTTAATTTAAAAAACACCACAAATCAGTGATTTCAAACAAGAAAAATTGAATCTTTGAGAAACCATTCATATCTTGATCATACAACAATTACAAATAGTTATAAAGTATCTATTCTATATATGTGGGGAAATGATCGTAATCAATGTGAGAAACTTGATCGACTTCAAGATTTTGGATAATATTTTCTTAAGCAGGCCTCTCAATACTATTATCTTTTTTCTGTTGGTTATATTCAACCAAAAAAAGAAAAAGAATTTGGGCATATACACTACACATTCCAACTCAATATACTCATATAGGAAGGACTCAAGTTGCACCATAGGAAACAAAGTAATCCGCATAACCAAGCAACAATTAATGGAAGAATTAAGAACAAGTATAAACAAAACCTGTACATTGATCTATGCCCGCTGTTGTGTAACCCCTTTGTGCCGATCCTGCAGGATGAATGCCTTACAAGTCGCAACTTCACTAGAATCTGCCAAAAGAGATGTTTAAGCCCCGGGGAGCCATTAGATCCTAGCATGATTCCACTAAAAAGACATGAATCAACAGAACACGCGGAACACAATAATTAACAAATAAAACAAGGCGATTTTACCGAACCGGCATCAAAACCAACTTTTCGCCTTATAATCCCAACATTGCTGAATCTTTTCCTGTCAAGACCAAGCCAATTGTGGCAATGCAAAATCAAAGAACATAATACATGCTATAGTAGCAGTTCCATTTACAGCAAGAAAAAAGGACTCACATAAACATATTTTTCTTTGTAGGTAAGACAAATTAAATAGTTTTCACTCATGCCATTGCAATTCAAAGTACATATGATCAGATTGTTCTTGAATACACTAGCTAAAAACATATCGAAACCTCTAGAGCAAAGACTGGCGTTTGAAGCATTGGAAAATACATATCATTAAAATTTAAAAATAAAATAAGCTTTACTATCAAATTGGCTAATTTAGTCGTTACAATTTCATATCTGATCCAAACTCTTCAATGGTCTTCGTTGCAAGTGTTAGAACATCTACAAAAGCACTAAACGATGCACGGAGGAGTCTGGCTTCGCCTCAAAATGCCTAAACAAACCAAGAAAAGAAAATTCAGGTAAATTCAAGGTAATGAGTGATATTAAGAAAGTAAATGTGATGGCAATTCGAGAATTCCATGTCAATGAAGAAACTTACACCGTAAGCTTTCCATCAGATACCGACATGTGCCTTTTCACTTTGTCAGGTTGCAACTAATAAAAATGTTAACAAACAAAATAGGTAACTTGTGACAAAGCCATAACATTGTTACTGCAAATGCATCAAACTAGAAAACTTTGACCCACAAAATCAAGATAAATTCAACAAAATAGAAGGATCACCTCCTTATCAACAGCTAAAGCTGCATATACTATTGATGCATTCTCCACAGATCCATAATTTACTTCCAAGTTGCTGTAACGAGAATTAGGCGACATCAATAGTCAGTTTCTAAGCGTCTTCGACATTCCAGATAGCCCAATAGTTTCAAATCACTATCCCAACAATCGGATGCTTATGCTTAGCACCGATTTTCAAAACACTTTTTGTTTTGCAAAACAAAGAAAAACAAAATCTGAATCACAAACAAAAAAATCAGCTAAAATTACCAATAAGATTATTTTTCTCCATGAAGCTATAGAGGGAAGGACCATGAGCCTTTGAAGAAAACAAAAGAAAACTCTTACAGCGAAAATTTATTTTTCTCAATATGAAGCAATATAGGGAAGGACCAAGAGCCTTTGAAGAAAACAAAAGAAAGCTATTACAGCAAAAAAGGCCTGATCCCTGCAAATCTCAAAGAAAAGAATGTTCTAAACAGACGATACAAAGAGACCAAATCTGATATGCCACATACAATACAAAG
This sequence comes from Stephania cephalantha, assembly GCA_039657325.1. NCBI lineage: Eukaryota > Viridiplantae > Streptophyta > Magnoliopsida > Ranunculales > Menispermaceae > Stephania > Stephania cephalantha. The sequence continues at coordinate 3,829,487 of CM077577.1, read as the reverse complement.
CAGGACATCAAGGATGATGGACCAAGAAGGAACACATGACGTCCCAGGCAACTTAAAGGATTTCATGCATTAATAGGAGGTTATTAGAATTTCAAATAATTAAAACATTGTGGCAGTGTTGATTGTAATTGCAGAATATATATACAAAATGGAGCTGAGACGAACCGTTTGATCAATGTAGCCAACCCCAACCAATTGAATTTATGGTTTGTTGTTGTTGGTTTCAATGTTTTCAAGGCGGCACCGTTTTAGGCGTTTGGGGGTTTCCACAGCCTAGCCCTTAATAAGCCACGCAGTGGGCGTAAAAATAATTATTAAAAAATATTTTTTATTGAAAATATCATTTATTTATTTGAAAATATTATTTATTTATTTATTATTTTGAAAATATTTTTGTTCATTTCAATATGTGTGGAAAGGTGTAGAGTTGAAAATATAGTGGTGAGAATGTGCAGGTGAGAAAGTATACCCCTTACTGTTGAGGGGCCTCTAAAGAAATTAAACTATTTCTTAGGGAGGTATAAGTAAATATTTTGTCGCCCGCCTAACTCCACCTCACCGCATTAAAACATTGGTTGGTTTTGTTATCCTTCCTTGTCAGCAAACAGAGAAGGCCTTACGGTATCAGCATTGAATGAGAAGATGGAGAACCAATTCTAAATCTTCTTCGCGTAAAATACACCAAGCAATGATATTAATTAGCAAGACAATAGGTTAAATAAAACAGGTTATAAATATGACGATTTTTCTCGTCAATTTTTACAAGGAACGAATTGCTACATTGTAAATGCAAAAGATTTTATAGCTAACACAAGAAAACAAGGTGAAAAGTGAGAACCTAAGAGTATCCAAAAATAAACCCAAACACCTTTAAAACCTCAACCACCGTTCCTTCCAAAAAAAAAAAAAAGGGAAAAAAAGACGACAAAGCCTCATTCCCAAATTAGTTAAGGTCGGCTACATGGATCAAACTCTTCCACTCCGCTCAATTTAATTCACTAGATTTCTACCAAAAAAATTTTAATTCACTAGATTACATTTTTAGAGAAAGAATAGCACGAAACGACATGCAATTCGTTCAAAAATCGAATTCATATTTTTCCTCTAAAGACCATTTCCAGACATCAAATTTTACAAGAAAACAAACTCAAATCAAGTTTAATTTTCAGCAAACACACAAAATATCCATACCCAGTTAAGCAAATCCCTTCAATAAAACAAAGAACAAACAAGAACCCATTTCGCCTAGGTAATCAAAAATACTAAACCAAGAGTAAACCCTAAAAAATTCAAAATTTATGACAAAAGTAGAAGACTTATTACCAGTTGAACTCCCATTGAGAAGGAACATCAACGGCGTCCATTCTCTCAGCATAAACAGTGGATGAACCAACCCTGTGAAGATCAAGAACAGATTCACTGAGCTAAACATCACAAAAAACAATCAAAAAATTCAACAAATCACTCTGAAACTCATAAAATGCGAGCTTTTTCTGCAAATCCACACCAAAACCTTCAATCAATCCCAAAATTTTACAAAATTTGAAGCACCGAAAGGGGTTTTGGATGGGTTTTGGTTTGAATCAAAAACTACAATCCGATCGACAGAAAACACATCTGAAAACGAAATTCTTTCCAATATAAACCCTAAACCCTAAATTCGACGTGCCTTTGCGTTTCGTGGCGAACGAAGAAGAGAGGATTGACGATTGAGTGTGCAAAGCAACAGTAGGGTTTTTGACACATAACTTGAGGTTATTAAATATAACCCGTTGGATGATGCATTGAGATTCGTGCTTTGAGTGCACTTCTCAATTTTAAGACGTCCATTTCGAGTACATTCAACAAGAACAACGCCTCCAAGGGATTTGTGTTAGAAAAATTTAATAATCTAGGGCAAACATATAATATACAATGTGTGGCGCCATTATTTGAGTTAGTATAAATTAAAGTGATCTACTGATGATCCTGTGGATAACAATTCCAGCTCAACTGTACAAAGGTCTCTTACTGAAACAACTATCCCACCTGTTTCTCAGCCAGTTGTGTCTACTCCAGCTACTCCTACATACTCACATACTCCTCTGGTCCCGGAGTTTGTCCACAGTACTACTTCTCCAGTCACTTCACCAATCAATCCACCAGTTTCCTCACCAGTTCCTCAACCAGTACCTCCACTTTACACTCATCCTATAATCACAAGGGCGAAGGATGGTATTAGAATGAAGAAGGCTTTACTGATTCCTAAGTCTGCAGCTCAGGCTTTACTGATTCCTCATTGGAAAGCTGCAATGGAGCAAGAGTATAAGGCATTAATTAAAAATGGTACTTGGACTTTAGTTACAGCTGTTTCTTCTCAAAACATTGTAGGAAACAAGTGAATTTTTACCATCAATCATTATAAAGCTCGGGTGGTTGCAAAGGGATTTAAACAGGTACCGGGAGTTGATTTCTCTGAAACCTATAGTACTGTTATCAAGGCTTCTACACTAAGAGTCATCTTCTCCATTGTTGTTACTTTTGGCTGGCAACTTCGACAAATTGATATTAACAATGCATTTCTACATGGTACTTTAAAGGAGGAGGTCTATACTAATCAACCAGAGGGTTTTGTTACGGCTAATAATGCTGGATTGGTGTGTCAATTGCACAAAGCCTTGTATGGACTACGCCAGGCTCCACGAGCTTGGTTTGAGGCATTGAAACAACATCTCCTAAATTGGGGTTTCAAAAACTCTATTTCTGATCATTCTTTATTCATTCTTCACACTTCAACTGGTACCCTTATGTCCTGGTGTATGTGGATGATATTATCATTAATGGGAGTAATTCTACCATGATTCAGCAGTTCATTTCCTCTCTTAATCATAAATTTGCATTGAAGGTTATAGATGTGTTGAGCTCTTTGAAGAGATCTCGATCGAAGGTCATATGATTTGAGCAACCATTGTCAACAAGCCACTTATCACTTGCATTACTTGAGGCGAAACAAGATGCAACAAAAAGTTGCTCCTCTCTTCTTCTTGATCAAGCAACTTGGGCTGCATTTTTATGTTGAAGGTTGACTTGAGTCACATTTCTTGGCCGAGGATTGCTTCTACATATCTTTTGATGATGTCCTCTATTCGACATTTCTCGCACTTCTTTGGTCGGGTTTCATCCAACATTTAAAGGGTGGATGACCTTTTCTTCCACAATGTTTACAAGGAGGAAATCAGATTTTGTTCCCATCTTGGTTTTAGGAGAATCAAAAACTGAGTTTTCTTTCTCGTTCTTCTCATATTTCTTCACTTTTCCTCCTTGGTTGAGCGAGTTCTCGCAGCCTAATGCACCTTCAACGGTCGCTTCAAATCTCATGAGCCTTTTTTGTTCTTGTGCTTGCAAGGAACTTAACAATTTCGCCAAGCTAACCTTTGATAGATTTTTAGTATTTTCCAAAGAAGAAATGATCGATTCAAATCTATCAGAAACGATCACAATAATTTTTTCAACCAATTTAGAGTCGGAAATTCAGAGTGAGTAATCTTACTTTGTTGGCAATGCCTAGTAATTTGTCGGAATACTCTTTGATGGTCTCCGAATCCTTCATTGTTTGTAGTTGGAATTCTCGTATCGATTAAAGACTTCCATTGCTTTAATCCTTTCATCTCCTTCGTACTCGCTCTTGAGAAAATTTCAAACTTCGAATGTTGATTTCATTGTCATGATTCTAACAAAAACTTCTTCTCGAGATCGCAGCAAACAATGAGGCTTTAGCCTTGGTTTTCTTCTCCTTGTGATTCTTGAGTCGCGCAATTGTTGGATTTTCTGCGCAATGGAGGAACTTCGTAATCCTCTTCAACAAACATCCCGAGAGATCATGCGCCTTTTGATATGCCTCCATCTGGCTGCCCATATATGGTAGTTTTCACCATTAAACACTGGTGGTGCAAGTGAAGTGAATGACTTTTCAAGTGATTGAATCCATGAAAGTAGAAGGATATCTAGGCCTTTCAATGATGGATTATACTCGATTATAGGTCCCTCAAGATGACGCTCGATACCAATTTTGAAGGAATATCAAAGTAGTAAACCGAGTTGAAAGAAGCGAGAGACAAAAAACAAGAATAAAGAAGAAAGATTTCTGATGATCTGCTAATTTCATTTAAGTTGAATAGCTTAAATACACAAAAAAATACTAGCGAAAATCAGAAATAAGGAAACTACTCCTAGAATAATGCCGCTACACGTCTACAACCGATACACCAACTATCAGTCAAAGAAACTAAGCTAAAAATAAGAAAGTAACAATGAAACATTAGACTAAGTCGAGACACATAAATACTGCAAAGAGTGAGGCAAAATTCAACAAGACGTTTGTGATGTTACACAGAGTATATAAATGAGAGAGACTCGATTATCTTGTTAAGAGAGATAACGAGATTGTTGAGATGATGTTCTTGTATTCGTAGTGACTTGATCTGTGTGTTATCACTCCCGATCACCGCTCAAATCAAATTGCAATAAATTCCCAAACTCCTCATCATAACGCCCCATTGAACTCACTAACATCAACATCTATCCATTATCGCAGATTCTTAGCGCACCTAAAAATTTCTGTTTCAAATGAACAGATTTTGAATTGGAAGATTAAACCAAAGCGACCCTAACATACACACCTTCGCAATGTCGATCGAATGAGCGTACACAAATCAAAGAACACACACCGATTCCAAATCCAAAACCTAATCGTACAACCAAAGCATTACCTTATCTCCATGAAAAGGAATGAAAACGAATAGGCGATAATTTGGGCCTCCATGAAAACACAAAGACGAGATGTAGAGAGCGAAAGAGTCGGGGTTTTGTTAATGAGTTTTGATTGAGAGCACTTGCTTGCTGCTCTAGTGATGAGAAAATTAAGATCTCATCACTAAAGTTTCGAAACTTGTGAATTAACAAAAGTAAAATTGCGGCGACGATATATTTTTCGTCCTTAATACATCTTACATGACTTAGGTCTTGTTTCTTTTTATCTCTTAATTTGGCTAGCCTATATATATATTTTTCGTCATCTCTATTACATAACCTTGTATATAGATCTTCCATGAAATTTGTTTTAGCTTAACTAACTACTTTTTTAGCTTGTTTTCTAGCTTCTTTAAATTGATTGTACACATCTTCATCTTGACACTTAGGTATTTTCCTATACATCTCTCTTTTAGTCTTAATTGCTCGTTGGACATCCTCGTTCCACCACCATGTTTCCTTCTTTGGTGGTTTCAAGCCTTTAGATATACCTAATACGTTTGATCTCACTCTCCTTATGCAACTACTCATTTCTATCCACATTGTATTAGCATCTAAGTCAAGATTCTAAATATTTTCCTTTAGTAGTTTTTCTCTAAACTCTACTTGTTTACTATGTTTTAGGTTCCACCACTTTATTTTAGGGTCGCTAACTCTTTTATTTATATTATGTCGTCGTGTTAGCTTAATATCAAGTACTACTAACTTATGTTGGGTAGTAAGTGCTTCAGGGTATTACTTTGCGGTCTCTACATATTTTTCTATCTATTTTACTTGTTAAAAGAAAATCTATTTGACTCTTGTTATGACCACTACTAAAAGTAATTATATGCGACTCCCTCTTCCTAAAACTAGTATTTGCTAAGACAAGATCGTAACCAAAACCTCCATGAACTCTCTCAAACCCATTGTTACTTGCCAGACATGCTCATTTAAATCTCCTCCAATAAAAACATTTTCATCTAATGGTATACTTTGCATAAATCCATCCATATCGTCCCAAAACTTGTCTTTGATGCTCTCGCTTAATCCTACTTGTGGTGCATAGGCGCTAAGTATGTTAATTTTTTCGTCTCCAATAATTAATTTAACTAGAATCAATCTATCCCCATTCTTTTAACCTCTACGACCTTATCCTTATAATCATTATCCACCACAATTCCTACTCCATTGCATTTTCTATCTATACCTATGTACCACAATTTAAACCCTGTGCTTCCTATTTCTCTACTCATTTCTCCTACCCATTTTGTCTTTTGGAGGCAAGCACTATTGACTCTCCTTCTAATCATGGTATCTACTAGTTCTATTGACTTCCCCGTAAGTGTTCCTATGTTCCATGTTCCTAAACGAATTTTTTCTCCCCTTTGTATTTGTTTTCCTTTTCTATTTCTATTTTGTCTAAAAGATCTAGTGTCCGTATCTATGATTTTGTTTTTATTTTTGTGTTTGTTTTAAACTAGCTTCTTTACCCACACCCGTCCTTTGTGTGGGGACCCTTGCTCATTTTTCTTCACATCCGGGCGACGATGTGAAGAAAAAACACCCATAAAACACGCAAGAAGGTTCTGCAAGGCGTATCTTCAAACTTCAAACAAACAAAGCGATTTCGTCGGACTTACGATATGTGTAATGCACATCCATCTCCAGATAACTCAAAGCACATTGAATGTGAAATTAGGTGCTGCATCATGAAATGCGTATTGCAATGCCTGATTCTATCATGGTAAACTATGAAATGCATCTCGTATCATGAAATGCACAATGCAACTAAGTTTCTCAGTTGTTCATTGATCAATTCTGTCCATAAAACATTAATTGAGACAGCTGAATTGTGAAGCAATTTGGCAGCCATAAAGAATTCTTTAATGGTTCCTGTGCAATCAATAAACATTGTTTGGACAAACTTCTATATGAAATAAATAAATAAATAAAATCACAAACTAGCCACAACTAAGTCATGTGTTTAGGGCTTCGTTTCGTTAATCTTAGTTTGGTAAAGCTTGAGTTTTAGTTCAATTTTTGAGTTATATCCATTTTTTTTTTAATTTCTCACACGTGATGTCGTATCGCATCTTGTAATCCACTCTCTCACATTGTCCAGCCTCCGTTTCAGGATGTAGGTACAATTTTTTTTTTAAACTCTTTACCCTTTTGGGGCCGATTGCGGGCGAATTTTTGTATACATAAACTAGGAATGCCAACAACAACAGAAAAAAAGAAAAAATTGTTTTAAAAAGAATATATAGTGTCACTCGAAGTAGTCCCACACAAAATCGAGAGGCGAGAGGTATATATTCGTGTACAAGTCGGATTGAGTCCGCCAACACTAAATTTCTAATTCTATTAAGGATTTACCATTAATTCTATATATTAATTTCTTCATCTTCTTCAAATTAATTAAACAACAACGACAACAACAACTCTTTTTCTTCTTCGCACATCCATCTCCGGATATGTGTAATCCACACAAAATCGAGACTGAGAGAGGTATATATATGTGTAAAGTCGAAAAGAATGACAGAATGGAATGAATTTTATTCACCATTTCGGCGTGTTTAAATAGAAAATTACAGAGTAAATGCTTTACATAAAAATAGCAACTAATTGATCCTAATTGATCCTAATTGATCCTATCTTATCAAAAAAGCAGATTTGACTATTATTAAAAACTGATTATACTGACTAATTACTTCTAATTCTAATTAATTACAAATAGAATAAATATACTAAATAACAATCCTAATAATTACTGTTAATATTCTCGACACCCCTCCTCAAGCTGGAGAATAGATATCGATCATTCCCAGCTTGGATAGAAACCCTTCGAACATAGCAGTAAAAAGTCCCTTAGTAAGAACATCAGCGAGCTGCTCAGATGATGGAACAAAGGGTATGCGAGATATCGCCGTTTTCCGGTTTCTCCTTGATGAAATGTCGATCTATTTCGACATGTCTTGTCCGATCATCTTTGCACTGAGATTCGAGCAATATTGATTGCCGATTTGTTGTCGCAGTACAACCTCATCGGTTTATCTCCTTCAACCTTCACTCCTCTAAGATCTTAGAAGCCATAACAACTCACATACTCCTTGAGCCATAGCTCGAACTCGGACTCATGCTTGAGAAACAATCGTTGGTTGTTTCTTGCTCCTCAAGTAACTAAGTTGCCCCGGACAAAGGAGCAATAGCGGTGGTAGATCTCTGTACGTAGAACTTCCGCCCCAATCGGCATCGGTGAAGATCTCCACTCTTGGCTCCCATTCTTTGAAAACATAATTCCTTTACCGGGCTTCCTTTCAAGTAATGAAGAATCCGATGAACGACCTTTGAGTGTTTTTCGATGGACAATGCATAAACCGACTAACCAAGCTCACCCAAACGCAATATACGGCCTTATATGCGCCAAATAAATTAGCTTCCCCTTTGAACGATCTAGGTTCTTGTCCATGACCTCGGCACCATCTTCTTTTTCGAGTTTCGATTCGGATCGACAGGAGTTGCCTTGGTTTACATCCGAGTAATCCAGTCTCTTTCAAGAGATCAAGAACATATTTTCTTTGTGAGATAACTATTCCTTTTGAGGATCTAGCAACCTCCATTCCAAGAAAATATTTGAGTGTCCTAGATCTTTGACTTCAAACTGGTTGGATAAGAAGTTCTTCGGTGACTCCAACTCTACTATGTCATCTCTCTGTCATCACAATGTCATCTACATACACAATTAAAATAGCAATTTTACCATGATTGTGTTTGTAGAACATCGTATGATACGAATGAGCTTGAGTGTAACCACATTGTTTCACAGTTCTCGTGAATCTTTCGAACCATGCCCTCGGAGATTGTTTCAATCCATATATGGATTTCCGTAGCTTACATACTCTGTCATCCTTCTTTAGCTCATCAAAGCCTGGTGGAGCTTCCATATACACCTCCTCCTCTAGCTCGCCATTTAAGAACGCGTTCTTCACATCAAAGCGTACGAGAGGCCAATCCAGTTAGCGGCTAACGAGAGAAGAACACGTACGGTGTTTAGTTTGGCCACGGGAGCGAAGGTTTCCTCGTAGTCAAGGCCGTATGTACGAGTGAAGCCTCGTGCTACGAGTCGAGCCTTGTATCTCTCAACCGAGCCATCGGCATGGTATTTTATGGTAAACACCCACTTGTCGCCTACACATTTTTCCTTCGGGTAAAGAGGTAAGATCCCACGTGTCATTCTTAACCGGGGCCTTCAACTCCTCAAAGACCGCCTCTCTCCATCTCGGAACCTCTACAGAGCTTCATGTATCGACTTAGGTAGTTCATCATCCATAATCCTGGTGGAAAAGGCTTTGAAATCTGGTGAGAGCTTATGATAAGATACGAAATTGGATATTGGATGTTTTGTGGTACATGATCGACACCTTTGCGTAAGGCTATGGGTTCAAAGAAATCTGTAGAAGGTTCTAAATTTGGAAGAGAAGTAGGAGAAAGAGCGTCGTACCTTGGACCTCGGTCGAGTCAGATGATTGGCCCACCTCGGGAGTGGTGGAATATTACTTGGTTGAGTCCTCCTTTTAGAATAAACACGAAGTTCGGTAGGTGGTTCCAAGTTGTTTTCTACCCGGGTCTCACGAGGTTGTGAATTTATAGGTTGTGAAATCCTAGGATTAGTTACGAAATAATTGATTCCCTTGAACTATTTTCAACCGATTTTGGCAAAGATATTTGTTCCCAAAAACTCATTTGAGAATCATTCTCCCCGGAATTGAGTTTTTTTCAAAAAAAGGTTGTTTTTCAAAAAAAGTGACATCCATACTCACGTAATATTTTCAGATTTAGGATCAAAACATTTATACCCTTTTTGTGTTGGTGAAAAACCAAGAAATATGCATTTATGTGCCGGGGATCAAGCTTTCCTCTATTATGGCCGTGTATATGAACAAAAGCAATGCAACCAAAAATTTTAGGTGTTAAATCGGTGAACGATCTATTTTCGGGAAACATATTCTTTAGTGCTTGCAAAGGAGTGATGTAATTAAGAACTCTTGTAGGCATTCGATTAATCGAGATAAGCTGCAGATTAAGAGCGCTTCATTCCAAAAACGATTAGGAACATTCATAGCAAATAATAACGCCCTAGACACCTCTAATAAATGCCTATTTTTCCTCCTCTCGGCCACTCCATTTTGTTGGGGAGTATCAACGCAAGAAGCTGTGATGAATAATTCCTTTTTCTTTCAAAAAATCACCTAAGATTGCATTAAAATATTCTCGGCCATTATCGGTTCTAAGAGCTTGAATATTAGTATGAAAGCGAGTATTAATCAAAGAGTGAAAATTTTTGAAAACATTTGTGGCCTCGGATTTTTCCTTTAGAAGATAAATCCATGTGACTCTAGTGTGATCATCAATGAATGTGATGAACCATCTAGAGCACGAGGCAATTTTTACTCTTGAAGGACCCCAAATATCACTATGCACGAGTGAAAAAGGTTTTGATGGCATATACTTCAAAGAAGGATAAACAGATCTATGATGTTTTGCCAACTCACAAACTTCACAACAAAAAGATGAAATGTCTTTATTTTTAAAAGATTTGGAAACAAATATTTCAAGTAATTAAAGCTGGGATGGCCTAACCTATAATGCCACAACATTATGTCATTCTCGCAAGACAAGGTAGTTAAACATCTTGGTTTCGAACTTGTTCATCGAAGGATTTTCCGAGACCAAGTGATAGAGTCCATCAACTTCCTTAGCATTGCCAATCATCTTCCCAGAACAAGGGTCTGAAATTCAAATCCAAGAAATGTTATTGTAGCAATACATTTGCAATCATGAATAATACGACTAACGAGAGATGAGATTGCAAGAAATCTTTGGAACATGTAGGACATTTAGTAATGTAAGAGATGGAGACATAATAATAGAGCCTTTTCCAGCAATAGAGGTTAGAGAACCATCGGCAATTTTAACTTTCAAATTTCCAGATAAAGGATAATATGAAGAGAATATGGAGGAACTACCGGTCATATGATCGGTTGCCCCTGAATCTATGATCCAAGGGTTTAATTTTGAGCCGGCTGTGAAAGTTGTAGGGTAAGTACCTTTTTGAGCTAAAGAAGAAGAGGCAATGTAAGATGATGAGTTAGGAGTGTTGGATACAATTGAATGAGAACTCATTAGTTGATACAATTGCTCTAGGCGTTCTTTCTTGAAAGCGAACGTCTCGAGGCGATTTCGGCTCTTTGGAAGTGTCTTCGGATGAGGCATGAAAACCCTTTGAATCACGAGGATTAGGTTAGATGAAGGGTTCTCATTTGGCTTTCCATGCGAGCTTCCAACATTTGGCCTTAACATGCCCGGCTTGTTGCAATGCTCGCAGATTGGCGGTCTTTATATCGCTGCGACGGTCGTTGCGGCGTGGTGGGCGACTAGAGAACAGGCGAGAAGGCTCGGTGGGAGGCTGGTGAGTGTCCTCCGAGCATGACGGTCCGCCGCTCTCCTCTCTTCTTCGACCTCGGCAAAGACTTCTCTAGTACTCGGCGGTGGATCACGACCAAGAATGCGTCCTCTCACTTCATCTAATTCCTTATTAAGCCGACGAGGAATTCGAAGACACGTTCTTTTTCCACCATTTTCGAAACAAAGCCCTGTCCTTCGCACAGCTCCACTCATAATCGCCGAACATATCTACCTCTTGCCACAAGGTTTTTAAGTCGTATAATATTGAGTGACAGTTTTCTCACCTTGTTTTAGCCTCCATAGCCGGAGTTTTTAGCTCAAACCACGATCCTGCATTCCCGAGATCGAATAAGTCTCGTTCACGACGATTCAAATGTCATGAGCGGTAGGTAGGAAGAGATAGGTTCTTCCTACACTCGAGTCCATAGAATTTATGAGCCAAGACATGATCATCGAATTCTCGCCTCCCATTTTTCGAGAACCTTCATCTTTTTCGGTGGGTCTCGCATTGGTACTGTAAGATAGTCGAATTTTCCACGGCCTCGAATGAACAGTTTCACCGATTGGGACCCTTTGTAGGAAATTGTTTCCATTCGGCTTGTGAGAAGTGATGGAAAGGTTTTGGAAAGATTCGGTGGTGAAGGGAATTGAGGGTGAGCGAATAGAGCTCATAGAATCGATACAGAGGTATCATCGAGAGGTTTAGCCATTTAGGCTACGATACCATAAAGTCGAAAAGAATGACGAGAATGGAATGAATTTTATTCACCATTTTGGCGTGTTTAAATAGAAAATTACAGAGTAAATGCTTTACATAAATATAGCAACTAATTGATCCTAATTGATCCTAATTGATCCTAATTGATCCTATCTTATCAAAACAGATTTACTGACTATTAAAAACTGATTATACAGCTAATTACTTCTAATTCTAATTAATTACAAATAGAATAAATATACTAAATAACAATCCTAATAATTACTTTGTTAATATTCTCGACAATGTGTAATGCACATCCATCTCCAGAGATAACTCAAAGCACATTGAATGTGAAATTAGGTGCTGCATCATGAAATGCATATTGCAATGCCTCATTCTATCATGGTTAACTATGAAATGCATATTGCATCATGAAATGCATAATGAAACTAAGTTTCTCAGTTGTTCATTGATCAATTCTGTCCATAAAACATTAAATGAGACAGCTGAATTGTGAAGCAATTTGGCAGCCATAAAGAATTCTTTAATGGTTCCTGTGCAATCAATAAACATTGTTTGGACAAACTTCTATATGAAATAAATAAATAAATAAATAAATAAAATCACAAACTAGCCACAACTAAGTCATGTATGAAGCACTTTCTCCAGACATAATATCTTACTGCTCGAATAGAAAATGAAAAACCCAAGCGAGCTTATTAGCATGACGAAAAATTATGCACTTCATTGTGCTTCAAAAAAAAAAAAAAAAAAAAATCTTCCGAAATTAAACTGCACATTACAAATTCATTGGATCAAAACAAAATTCAGCATCTCTACTCGGTCTCCTACTCGGCGCATCTGCGACTACGTTCGCTTTTCCTGGGTGATACTCTAAGGAAAAGTCAATCGTTTGGATGTTGGTTTTGTTCTAGTGATATTTTGTTAGTTTCTACGTTGTGTCAGAATTCTTTAATGGTTCCTGTGCAATCAATAAACATTGTTTGGACAAACTTCTATATGAAATAAATAAATAAATAAATAAAATCACAAACTAGCCACAACTAAGTCATGTATGAAGCACTTTCTCCAGACATAATATCTTACTGCTCGAATAGAAAATGAAAAACCCAAGCAGAGCTTATTAGCATGACGAAAAATTATGCACTTCATTGGGCTTCAAAAAAAAAAAAAAAAAAAAAAAAAATCTTCAGAAATTAAACTGCACATTACAAATTCATTGGATCAAAACAAAATTCAGAGAGAAAAAAACAATACTTTTTGAAACTAAACTGCACAAATTCATTGTACCTGAGTCATCATGCATATGATGAGCTTTTAGAATCAAAGTCCAGCTTCACAAGGTTCAGTACCAACTGTTCTCTTTTCATATCATCACAAATTCTTTCCTTCTGCCCGCAAAAGGTCTAATGGATTAGTTTTTGGAGACTAATCAAGGTTTGAGCTATCATGGTTTGACATAAGATATGCATGCATCGACGACGACTTCGATCATGACATGCTCTAAGGCCTAAGAGCATTAATTTCTACAAAGCAAAGCAAATTAAGTAGCAGAGAGCACCAAATGAAAACCAAATTTGTGCATTTTGAAAACAAACCATGCCTCATGAATCCCTAATTTCAAAACAAATGAAAACCAACGATTGAGAGAGAGAGAGAGAGAGAGAGAGAGAGAGAGAGACATGACCTTGTCGTTGAGTTGGATTGATGAGTGTATGAAGAACCCTCACTCACTGCTTTCCTCAATGTGTCAGTGGAGGGAAACGCAGAGCATATATTGTTGAAAGGAAAATTGCATTTAAAATGGATGTTAAACCTCCATTCCCTTTTCGCTGTTGGATGTGCATCGACATTTGTTTTTGTAGGAATCCAAAGTGGTTCCTTTTTTATTTTTCTATAGGCGTGTGTGCGTTGTAGATATATTTATTGTACGTATAGTGGCAATTTTGTTAATTATTAAAAGATTTATTCTTATCTTACTACAATAACAATCTTAATATCTAAATAGATATCTACAAAAAAAAAAAAAAAAAAAAATTATCTTAATCAAATGAATCGATCTCATCTCTTTCTATATGTATAGGGGGAGACATGTAGCCAGATTTTGTTGTTAGAATTTTTTATTTTTTTTTATTGTCTAAAGATCGAGAGAGAGAGAGCGCTAGAGAGAGATATCAAATTGAGATTCAAGAATTCATTAACAACGCATGCATGATGGAGGATGAGATGATGAACAACAATAATAGTAATATTCTGCGCCGCCAACTGCCGTGGGGTTTAACTTTTAACCCCACCGATGAAGATCTTATGCGGTACTTGAGGGCCAAAGTAGATAACATTCAACTTCCTTTCGTCGACCCCATCCTCGAGTTCGATGTTTTCACCGTGGACCACCCCTCCCAATTATTCTACTTGCAACGTATGTAATAAACTATCATCAACAATCACTACATGCGAGTTTAATTAGTTATCGATCTAGCATCTAGGGTACTTTTCTTTATAGGTGCATGTTTTTGTTTTTAACGGGCATGGTTTAACTAGGGTTTTAGGTAGGTTTCTTGTTGCATGATCTTTGTTTTCTTTCTTTCTTTCTTTTTTCTGAGTGTACGATCTTTTTTACACATGCATGCGTGCACGCTATTTGGTAATTTGTTTTTTAAGGTGTTTTGGAGTACCATCTTTTATTACAGTTTAATTAGGGTTTACAGTTGGTGTTAAAAAAATTAGGATTTAATTAAGGTTCTTGATGATCGATCTTTAGCTTTTTACTTTTTAGATCATAAATATTTACGTAACACTTGCTTGCATGTTTCTTGGTTTGGTTAATGCGAGAGGGGTTAATGAATCAAACCAACGTATACTTTTACGTTAAAAAGAGCGGGAAAAATCGCGGTGCAAGAATGATGGTACTGAACGCCAAAGAACGGTCCAATCAATATATTTAGCGATGAGGGAGAAATGATGGGGGAGAGGAGATCATTGGTTTATTACAATTCAAAGGAAAAGATACCCGCAAAAAAGACCAGGTGGATCATGAACGAGTATAGGCTTCCCAATCCCACCCGCAATCATGTCCGACTCATCTTCGAAAGTAAGTATATATAATCAACAACTGTTTAAATTCATTGGCTTATATACTTAATCAAGATTTCTCAGTTGGATATTTAGTTACTAATCAGTTGCATGTGATTTGTATTTGATTATTCCAGGATCCCTTTTGGACTTTATGTAAAATTGGTGAGACGGGAAGAACCTCTGGTGATGATGATCAAGTTCTTCCCCCGCCTCGGCCGCAGCCGCAGCAGCATCAGATATTACAACAGGTCGATCATGTGGAATTGGTGCCTCAAGAAGTCACTGGGGGAAGCTTTGGAGGCAAAGATTACCAAAATAGTAATAATGTTCCCTCCCAACAACAACAACAACAACAGCAGCAGCAACAACAACAATCTGAATGTGATGATGGTGATCAAGATTGGATTGATAACTTGGAATCAACTCTGGAGGTTGGTGATGAGGAACAACAACCACAAGTACACGAAATGGATGATCAACAATTATTAATGGGGCCTCACCATGATCAGCAAGTAGACGATCAACAACAGCAGCAGCAACAACTGCAGCAATCTGAATGCGATGATGATGGTGATCCCGATCGCTTGGTGCTAATGGAGGATGATCTTCCTCCTGAATTCTGGGTTAATCTTCATGAACTCCAACAACTTGCCATTAATTCATCAACCACTATTTGAGCAGCACCAACCACAAGTACTACAACAAAGACACTGATGATGATAATATTATAAATGTTGAGGATTCTGATGATATTCCTCCATGCATATGCCTTGATGAATATCAAGGCAACTTCGACTTGTGGATGGAGACGATTAAGAAGCGCGGCCATGATGATCAGCAGCAGCAATTTGATGATGACGAGGAGGATGATCAAGACTGGATTGAGAACTTGGAATCAACTCTGGAGGTTGATGATGAGGAACAACAACCACTCCAACAGCTGCCATTAATTCATCAACAATTTGATCAGCAGTACCAACCATGGCCACAAGTACTACAACAACACACTGATGATAATATTATAACTGTTGAGGATTATGATGATATTCCTCCATGCATATTCCTTGATGAATATCAAGGCAACTTCGACTCGTGGATGGAGACGATTAAGAAGCGCGGCCATGATGATCAGCAGAAAGACAAGTTTATGATGAGGAGGAGCCATCCCCCAAGCGTGCTAAAGCTAGAGTAGCTAATTGAAGACCAATTTTTATATGAATCATGCATTTTAGTTCAATTTGTTGTGTAGTATGCATGGCACAAAACAATGTATATAATGCACTAGGTAGCAGTTATTTTACTAATGCCAGCTACTTGCACTATTCTATGTAACATATTTTTTCATCAACAAATTCAATACAATTCTGTTTTTTAGTTTGTAAATCTATACAACCTTGCATTTAATTAATTGTTGATCATATCTGGATGAATTGCATGTGATGGTTCATTAAGTTATTCTGGCAAATCAATTTTATGAACATTTGATCCAAATTAAGACTTCAAATTTTCATGTGTATAGCATTGTGTTTTTCTTCACAAACATTTGATCCAAATTACATTGCACACTTCCAGTTGTAGTCCAAATTAACTTGATTTTGTTCATCATGAGCATTAAGTCTTCTTTATCCAGATCGATAATAAATAATGACCAATTTTTATGTATACTATAAAATTTTGCTTTCTTGAGCAATATATAATATAGGGTAGCTAACTTATTACGGGCAGAGAGGAGAAAAGCATGAATTACTCAAGAGATTACTATATTCCATCTAGCTTTAATAAATAAAATCATTAATTGTAGGAGCTTGGACTCTATTTGTAACTCTGTCCACACTTTTTCCTAGCTCTTCTTTGGGTGAGTTTTGACTGGCATGCAGGAAAATCACATAAATTCAAGTTCTGCTAGGAACGAAAATCACATAAATTCAACCAAAAACATTCCCAACTTTATAAGCTTTGGAGACATAGATTCAAACATAAACAACTAAAAACATGTACCAAACATAAAGAACAACACACAATATACAAAAAATAGAATTGGAAAGGAAGCCAAATAGTAGTAACTCAACATAAGATTCCATTTTCAATCAAAATCTCCAAAAAACAGCAAAACCAAAGAAACTCACCAAGGAATTGACCTACAAAAGAAAACCCAAAAGAATTCAGGCTTCAAATCCACATATTATCAGGATAAGCCCATTAAAGACCTGAAGACGATGTGAGCTACAAACAAAACTCAGAATATATGCCCAGATCAAAACATATGGATTAGTAGCATGGAAAGGATCAATCGAGTCATTGCCAATTTTGAAGGTATCTACAAGCATAAAAGTCAGATAGCACTATGAACAACAACAACAACAACAACAACAACAACATAGCCTCAGTCCCAAATTAATTGGGGTCGGCTACATGGACCAAACTTTTCCATTGTGCTCGATCAAGTGAGATAGCACCATGAAATAGATGAAAATAAGT
Source organism: Stephania cephalantha (assembly GCA_039657325.1). Taxonomy (NCBI): domain Eukaryota; kingdom Viridiplantae; phylum Streptophyta; class Magnoliopsida; order Ranunculales; family Menispermaceae; genus Stephania; species Stephania cephalantha. Next base: position 3,811,978 of record CM077577.1, on the reverse strand, counting down.
GTAATGGAAATTCATACCTTTAAGAAATGTCCACAGGGATCTTTGAAGCTATTCAAAGAATTCAAAGAAGAGTTACAAGTACTGTAACATAATTAAGTGGATAAAGTTTAAATGGAATGAATATAGGTACATTCCATTTAAACATCACTTGTGAGTAGTCTGATACATTGATCAATATGTAAAAGGCGTAAATCGCAATATGTATCTATATAAGCTGACATCAATAAATGCCACCACTGTCCCATCCCCTTGTTAAGGATCGGATGAACTAGTGCATGCTCTTCTTCTATTTGATTCTATTTAAAGCTTATAATCTATCTTCTTATTAATCCACTTAAAACTCTAAAACTTGTGGATGGTTAAAATCAATCTGTACAGTGCATTTTCCTAACATTGAGAACCCTTCATATTTTTTCCTGTTTTAATTGTGGCATTTCCAATGGGATTACATACTACTCTTAACACTTTTAAAACCATCAAACTAAGTTTGGATTGCAGAACTGTCTTTAATCTGGTCTTTTAATGTGAAAGGAAATGTATCAAACTAAGTTTGGATTACATACTACTCTTATTTCCATGAAATAGATGAAAATAAGTGTAATGGAAATTCATACCTTTAAGAAATGTCCACAGGGATCTTTGAAGCTATTCAAAGAATTCAAAGAAGAATCACAAGTAATGTAATAAAATTAAGTGAAAAAAGTTTAAATGGAATGAATAGTCATAGGTAGTGTTTAACACAACAGTTTTGATCTTTCATTACTACGGAACTTGAAACATCATGCATTCAGCAAGCATGAACTGACCAGCTGAAAAAATAAATAAATAAATAAACAAACAAACAAATAAATAAATAAATAAAAGTACTGATCACATCTTGCAATTCAAAATGTTCACACAATATTTGAGCTCATTTCTACAATATAGGTGTGGCTGCACTGGGCACATGAATTACATAGGTCAGGACAACAATTGGTTTAAATAGTTTGGTGGGCTTCTGTTGCTTAAAAAAAGCACCTCCCCACCCCCACCCTCTTAAATTAAAATATCTCTGAGTTATCTCCTAGTCTCTTTATAAATACCCTCTTAAATTAAATTATGTTTTTAATCTCTCTGCGTTATCTCCTAGTCTCTGAGTGGTTTTAAATTCTGTTTTAATTTACACGTCACATTCAATCTCAGTTATGGAAGAAGCTATGTCTCAGTTGAGTGGCATAATTCACAACATGAGTAGCAGTACTACTTCAACTGAAGTACCCTTAGAGCCCAAGGAGTATAGTATTATATATTAGTACTAGTACCAATACAAGTACTACTCAGAAAAGATGCAATGCTAACAACAAGAGGGCGTTGAGGGAGGGTGTGGGAGGAGGGATCAGCAGTAAAAAAAAAAAAAAAAAAAAAAAAAAAAACCCACTAAATACCCTGCAATTGATGAATTGCTGTTTGCTAGTCTCTTTTATTATTATTATTTTTATTTTTTTTTTGTCAAAGATCAACTGCAGGATTAGTCACCCAGCTTGAATATCATCCACATATTACCACCATTCAAGATAGGTCCTTTGAGTGTGCATCTTTACATATATTTCATGGTCTGCCAGTTTTTTTAGTAAAACTAAACCTACAAACCAACTGAAGTTATCATAGAAGTCATATATGCAGAGCTGTATAAGGTTGTGCTCACTACATAGAAGCTCGATCCATATTGCTTGTGAACTACAGATCTTATTGACGTAAAAAAAAAATAATAAGTACCAAGCACAAACATCACTTATGAGTAGTCCGACACATTGATCAATATATAGAAGGCATAAATCACAATATGCATCTATATAAGCTGACATCAATAAATGCCAACACTGTCCCATCCCCTTGTTAAGGATCGGATGAACTAGTCCTCTTCTTCTATTTGATTCTATTTAGAGCTTATAATATATCTTCTTAAGGGCAGAACAAGTGGAGAGTACACATTAATTGAGATTGTGCAAATCATATTTAAAAGTAATTATTTTCAAAGCTCATCGTTGTTTTAATATATCAATTCAGCAGCAAGAACAAAGATGCCAAGTATATTTATCAAGGTACTTCAAAGAAGAATTGGCACTGCACTTTGGAGATTACCTGTGAGAAGTCCATATATACGAGGATCAAAACCCAATTCATTGTAGTCCACATTCTCAAATTTCTCCATTGTCACTGAAAAGTACAAAAAGTTGAATCATTGAAACCCTCAATAGCACCAAAAAAGGCCGAAAAGTATTGAGAAGCACTGGGTTTCATCAGGAGTCTTTGGAAGCAGAAAAATCAAACTAATAAGCACAATTATATATTCTTGGACATTGGCTAGCACACAAAATGGACCGATCAGGCTCACTTTGATTTGAATTCCAGTTGAGGCTTAATGCTTGGCTTGATTAACAAGGCTACTTTTCAAAAGAATCGAGTCATAGAACATAAAGAGCTGAAAGAAAAGACAAGCGAACATAAAAGAGAAGAAATGCATCTAAACACACAACAAGAAATTTGCAGATCAAACACAAGCAGCGATATGCAGCTCAAACATCATAATGTTATTCATAAGAACAGGTTTAAGGCTAAAAGATTGCAATCATACCCAATAGACCAACCACCCAACAATTAGCCAAATAAATTCCCAAAAAAAAAAAAAAAAGAAAAGAAGCAAAGCGGGAGCTAGTAGACCACATTTTGAACATTCATCATGAATGCAAGAATGGCCAGAAGAACAATGCATTTGAATTGTGTTAATGTAGTTTAATAATTACTTTATATAAAAGAGCTAAATTCTTAGTTATTTCAGTCTACACAGTCTCGTACTGCTGTACTCCCTACAGGTCCACTGATTACTCTTCCTATACCTTCTGATGGTCATGTGGATAACAATTCCAGCTCAACTGTACAAAGGTCTCTTACTGAAACAACTATCCCACCTGTTTCTCAGCCAGTTGTGTCTACTCCAGCTACTCCTACATACTCACATACTCCTCTGGTCCCGGAGTTTGTCCACAGTAATACTTTTCTAGTCACTTCACCAATAAATCCACCAGTTTCCTCACCAGTTCCTCAACCAGTACCTCCACTTAACACTCATCCTATGATCACAAGGGCGAAGGATGGTATTAGCATGAAGAAGGCTTTAGTCTCTACTGTCTCCTCATCACCAGATGACATTCCTAAGTCTGCAGCTCAGGCTTTACTGATTCCTCATTGGAAAGCTGCAATGGAGCAAGAGTATAAGGCATTAATTAAAAATGGTACTTGGTCTTTAGTTCCAGCTGTTTCTTCTCAAAACATTGTAGGAAACAAGTGGATTTTTACCATCAAACGTAATTCAGATGGTTCAATCAATCGTTATAAAGCTCGGTTAGTTGCAAAGGGATTTAAACAGGTACCGGGAGTTGATTTCTCTGAAACCTATAGTCCTGTTATCAAGGCTTCTACATTAAGAGTCATCTTCTCCATTGCTGTTACTTTTGGCTGGCAACTTCGACAAATTGATATTAACAATGCATTTCTAAATGGTACTTTAAAGGAAGAGGTCTATACTAATCAACCAGAGGGTTTTGTTACTGCTGATAATGCTGAATTGGTGTGTTAATTGGGTTTCAAAAACTCTATTTCTGATCATTCTTTATTCATTCTTCACACTTTATGTCCTAGTGTATGTGGATGATATTATCATCACTGGGAGTAATTCTACCATGATTCAACAATTTATTTCCTCTCTTAATCATAAATTTGCATTGAAGGATATTGGTGATTTGAGTCTTTTCCTTGGTTTTGAAGTTCACCGTGACTCAACTGGATTGTATCTTAATCAATCCAGCTACATCAACACTCTTCTTCTTAAAGCTGGTATGGAGAATGTCAAACCAGTTGATACACCTGTTGTGGTTCACAAAGAGTTGAGTGACCCTTCTGCCCCAGCTTTCTCTGATCCAACTCTCTATCGAAGCATCTTGGGAGGTCTTCAGTATGTTGTGAACACAAGACCTGATATTGCTTACATTGTTAACAAGTTAAGCCAATATCAGCAGTCCCCTTCCATTCTTCATTGGCAAGCATTAAAGAGAGTGTTACGATATTTGAAGGGTACTCTTCTTCATGGTTTATGTTTCATGTCTGGTTCTAAGTTGCTGTTGACAGGGTATTCGGATGCTGACTGGGCATCCTCCATCGAAGATAGAAAGTCTGTTGCTGGGTTTGCAGTGTTCTTTGGTTGCAACTTAGTGTCATGGCAGTCCAAGAAGCAAAGTGTGGTTGCTCGATCCAACACTGAATCCGAGTATGGAGCTCTGGCTAATGTTGCTGCTGAACTTCAATGGATCAAGTCTCTTCTGCATGAACTGCATTTTCCTCTTCCACATACTCCTATGGTGTGGTGTGACAACATGAGTGCAACTGCTCTGGCTCATAATCCTGTTTTTCATTCAAGAACGAAGCACATTGAGATTAATGTCCATTTCATTCGTGTTCAGGTCCTCAAACGAGCTCTTACAATTGCTCATGTACCTTCTGTTGATCAACTTGCTGATGGTTTTACTGAATAGTGAATTCCTCCTTGTTAGCATCAACCATTGAGTGATAATGTGCACCTGAATGAAACTGTAGTGAGGTGTATTGTATCAATATTGTCCAGCTAGTCATTGTAATTAGTTAGACAGTTAGAGTGTGTCAGGAGGTGTGATTAACAACTTGTATGTACGTGAAGGAATATCAAAGTAGTAAACTGAGTTTAAAGAAGCAGAGACAAGAAACAAGAATAAAGAAGAAAGATTTCTGCAATAGTCTGCTAATTTCATTTAAGTTGAATAGCTTAAATACACAAAAAATACTAACTGAAAATTAGAAAATAAGGAAACTACTCCTAGAATAATGCCACTACAAGTCTACAACTGATACACCAACTATCAGTCAAAGAAACTAAGCTAAAAACAAGGAAGTACCAACTAAAACATTAGACTAATTCAGACACATAAATACTGCAGCAGCTGAGGCAAAATTCAACACTCTTCCTTGCTTCGCTTTCTTTGCACACTCCAAGCTTTTCTCTCAGGAATTCAAACTTGCTTGTCGGTAAGGCTTTGGTGAAGATGTCCGCCAGTTGATAATTTGTCCTGCAATACTTCAACTTAATTGATCCTCCTTTCTGCACATCTCTGAGAAAAAACAATTTGATGTTTAAGTGTTTTGTTTTTCCATGAAAACAGGATTGTTTGAGATAGCGATTGCTGCTTGATTGTCCATAAACACCTTTGTACTTCCTTCTTGCTTCAAATTGAGATCAATCAACACTTTCCTAAGCCACAATGCTTGATTCGCAGCAGCTGTAGCAGCAATAAATTCAGCTTCTGCGGTGGATTGTGCAACAATATCTGGCTTCTTAGAACACCAAGTGAACACCCCTGAACCTAGATTAAAATAATAACTGAAGTACTCTTCATATGATCAGAACCACCATAATCACAAATCAGAATATCCCTGCAGAACACAATTCTGATTTGCACAAAACATAACTCCAAAATTAAGTGTACCCTTGACATATCTCATAACTCTCTTAGTTCTTTGTAAGATGAGTTTTAGTTGCACTATTAGAAAATCTGGATAAGACACTTACATCATGTAAAATATCCGGTCTAGTTGCCGTGAGATACATGAGACAACCAACCATACTTCGGTAAAGAGTCTCGTCAACTCTTCCACCTTCATCATTCTTGCTCACTTTTCCTTTTGACACATTGGAGTAGCCACTTCTTTGCAATTCTCCATTCTAAACTTCTTTAAAATCTCTCTTGCATACTTCTTTTGACAAACAAAAAACTCATTTTGTTTTTGTTTGATCTCCATTCCGAGAAAGTAAGCCATCTCTCCCAAATCTGTCATCTCAAATGTCATTTGCATATCTTGTTTGAAATCATCAACAATATTGACATTGCTACCGTAACCAAAGCAAGTCATCAACATACAAAGAAACAATCACAAAATTGACTTCATCACCTTTGATGCGAGAGGGTAGCTTCACTTGGGCTTTTTTGAAACCCAACTTCATCAAATGTTCATCAATTCTCTCGCACCAAGCTTTAGGTGCCTGCTTCACCGTACAAAGCTTTCTTTTGTAGATAAACTTCATCTTGATGGCCTTTGATTACAAATCCTTTAGGCTGATCGACATAGATCTCCTCCTCGAGAAGACCATTCAAAAAAGCAGACTTAACATCCAGTTGATACACTTCCTGACCACTTTTGTGCGGCAATGGCTAGTAGCAATCTAATAGTATCCAATCTAGCAACAGGAGCAAATGTGTCGAAAAATCAACACCATAAATTTGAGCATACCCCTTTACAACAAGCCTTGCTTCGTGCTTGTTGATTGAGCCATTTGCATTCGGCTTAGTTTCGAATACCCACTTCACTCCAATCACTTTTTCGTCAAGCAGGCCTTTTCACAAGCTCCCAAGTTTGGTTCTTCTCGATCATGTTCAGTTCTTCTTCCATTGCAGCTCTCCATTTGGGATCATTTTCAACTTCCCAAAAATCAGCAGTTCAAGAAGCGCTACATTGCACCTTTGGTAAATTTCAGCAAGTGATCTTGTATCTCTAATGGGAACATCATCAATCAATTCATCTTCCTTCAGCTGAAACTTTGAATCATGAAGTAAATTTGAGGCTGATTTCTCTCCATCCAGTCCCAAATCTCATTTTCCATGAAGTGCACATCTCTACTTATTAGAATTTTCCTAGTATGAGGTTGGAAAACTCTATAAGCTTTAGAAATTGTGTTATATCCCACAAAAATTCCAGCCGTTGCCTTTTTATGTAGCTTATCTCTTTTGATCGAGGCACATAAACAAAACACAAGCATCCAAACACTTTTAAATTTTTCGAGAGAAGGTTTAAAACCATACCAAGCTTCGAATGGTGTCTTCCGTCTCTTGTTTTTGTAGGAAGCCGATTGAGAAAAAAAACTGAAGTATGTGCGGCTTGCTTTCACCCAATACTCCTTTGGCAAACTCTTCTCATGAAGCATGCATCTAGCCATCGCCATTATTGTACGATTCTTCCTCTCACTTACTCCATTTTGTTGAGGAGTATATGGAGCGGTAAGTTGATGTTCGATTCCAGCCTCCTCACAATAAACTGATTTGATGTGTATTCCATGCCATTATCGGACCTTAAGGCTTGAATTTGATAGCCACTTTGAGTTTCAATCCACCGCTTAAACTTCCAAAAAATTCCTACAACTTCTTACTTGAATTTAAGAAAATAAATCCAACACATTCTAGTGTGATCATCAATGAAAACAATGTAGTACATACTCCCATTAAGTGAAGGAGTTCTTTGAGGTCCGACCAAATCGAGTGGATTAATTGCAGCCCTTTAGCAGACCCTCCAAGTTGCTTGCTTGAAAGGAAGTCTTGTTTGCTTTCCTAATTGACATGTCTTGCAATCTGGTAATTCAGCTTCTAAGTGAGGTAAGCCTTGAACCAACTCTTTTCTTTGCAAATTCAACACTTCGCCGCATGATGAAAGTGACCAAGTCTTTTGTGCCACAATTTTGTGGTAGACTTCATGGTTGAATAATTTGCAATCTCCTCCTCAGAAGGATCTAGTACGAAGCTCTTTCCCTTCATGTTGACTTTGAACACTTCTTCTCCTCTTGAATCTTTGATTAAGCATTGATTGCTTTCAAAAGATTACTTTGAAACCCCTTTCGAGTAGTTGGCCTACACTCAACAAATTTTGGCTTATGTTAGGTACAAACAATACATCTTTAATTAACTTTGTACACGAAACACTTTCGATTGCTATAGTTCCTTTTCGCTTGAACGCAATGAAGTCTCCGTTGCCAATTCGACTTTGGAGGTTATAGATGTGTCGAGCTCTTTGAAGAGATCTCGATCGAAGGTCATATAATTTGTGCAACCACCGTCAACAAGCCACTTATCACTTGCATTACTTGAGGCGAAACAAGACGCAACAAAAAGTTGCTCCTCCTCTTCTTCTTGATCAGCAACTTAGGCTGCATTTTTATGTTGAAGGTTGCCTTGAGTCACATTTCTTGGTGAGGATTGCTTCTACATATCTTTTGATGATGTCTGTCTTCGACATTTCTCACCGCTGGTCGGGTTTCATCCAACATTTAAAGGGTGGATGACATTTTCTTCCACAATGTTTACAAGGAGCGAAATCAGATTTTGTTCCCATCGGTTTTAGGAGAATCAAAAATTGAGTTTCCTTTCTTATTCTTCTCATATTTCTTCCCTTTTCCTCTTTGGTTGAACCGAGTTCTCGCAGCCTAATGCACCTTCATCTACGCTTCAGATCTCATGAGCCTTCTTTGTTCTTGTGCTTGCACGGAACTTAACAATTCTCGTCAAGCTAACCTTTGATAGATTTTTAGTATTTTCCAAATAAGAAATGGTTGATTAAAATCTCTCAGAACAGTCACAATAATTTTTTCAACCAATTTAGAGTCGAGAAATTGAGCCAGAGTAATCTTACTATGTTGGCAATGCCTAGTAATTTGTCGGAATACTCTTTGATGGTCTTCGAATCCTTCATTGTTTGTAGTTGGAATTCTCGTATCAGATTAAAGACTTGCATTGCTCTGATCCTTTCATCTCCTTCGTACTCGCTCTTGAGAAAATTCCAAACTTCAAATGCTGATTTCATTGTCATGATTCTGACAAAAACTTCATCTGAGACTGCTGCAAACAGCGAGGCTTTAGCCTTGGACTTTCTAGTTTTCTTCTCCTTGTGATTCTTGAGTTGCGCCATTGTTGGATTTTCCTGCAATGGAGGAACTTCGTAGTCCTCTTCAACAACATCCCAGAGATCATGCACCTCTAGATATGCCTCCATCCTGGCTGCCCATACATGGTAGTTTTCACCATTAAACACTGGTGGTGCTAGTGAAGTGAAGGGCTTTTCAAGTGATTCTGAATCCATGAAAGTAGAAGGATATCTAGGCCTTTCAATGGTGGATTATACTCACTATAGGTCCCTCAAGATTTCGCACTTATACCAATTTTGAAGGAATATCAAAGTAGTAAAGCGAGTTAAAAAGAAGCGAGAGACAAAAAACAAGAATAAAGAAGAAAGATTTATGCGATAGTCTGCTAATTTCATTTAAGTTGAATAGCTTAAATACACAAAAAATACTAAGCGAAAATCGAGAAAATAAGGAAACTACTCCTAGAATAATGTCACTACAAGTCTACAACCGATACACCAACTACTAGTCAAAGAAACTAAGCTAAAAATAAGGAAGTAACAACCGAAACATTAGACTAAGTCGACACATAAATATTGCAAGTGAGGCAAAATTCAACAATACGTTATCTTGTTAAGAGAGATAATCCGAGATTGTTGAGATGATGTTCTTATATTCTCGTAGTGACTTGATCTCGTGTGTTATCACTCCCGATCACTTTGCTCAAATCAAATTGCAATAAATTCCCAAACTCCTCATCATAATCGCCCATTGAACTCACTAACATCAACATCTATCCATTACTACCAGATTCTGCGCACCTAAAAAATTTCTGTTTCAAATGAACAGATTTTGAATTGGAAGATTAAACCAAACCAGCCCTAACATACACACCTTCGCAATGTCGATCGAATGAGCGTACACAAATCAAAGAACACACACCGATTCCAGATCCAAAACCTAATCGTACAACCAAAGCATTACCTTATCTCCATGAAAACGAATGAAAACGAATAGGCAACAATTTGGGCCTCCATGAAAACACAAAGAAGAGATGTAGAGAGCGAAAGAGTCGGGGTTTTGTTAATGAGTTTTGATCGAGTTGGGTCATGTGTTTAGACGGATTGAGAGCAAAGTCGTTTGGATGTTGGTTTTGTTCTAGTGATATTTTGTTAGTTTCTACGTTGCATCAGAATTCTTTAATGGTTCTGTGCAATCAATAAACATTGTTTGGACAAACTTCTACATGAAATAAATAAATAAATAAATAAATAAAATCACAAACTAGCCACAACTAAGTCATGTATGAAGCACTTTCTCCAGACGTAATATCTTCTGCTCGAATAGAAAATGAAAAACCCAAGCAGAGCTTATTAGCATGACGAAAAATTATGCACTTCATTGGGCAAAAAAAAAAAAAAAAAAAAAAAAAAAATCTTCAGAAATTAAACTGCACATTACAAATTCATTGGATCAAAACAAAATTCAGAGAGAAAAAAACAATACTTTTTTGAAACTAAACTGCACAAATTCATTGTACCCGAGTCATCATGCATATGATGATCTTTTAGAATCAAAGTCCAGCTTCGCAAGGTACAGTACCAACTGTTCTCTTTTCATATCATCACAAATTCTTTCCTTCTGCCCGCAAAAGGTCTAATGGATTAGTTTTTTGAAAGATAAAGAGAATCAAGAAAACTCAAATTGAAATGTATGTCTATATGTTGGAATCGTGATGGACACTAATCAAGGTTTGAGCTATCATCGTTTGACATAAGATATGCATGCTTGAGACAATTAATGTGTTTAAACCCAATCATTCATTAATCGAAAAGAACAAAAAATTATTCATTGTTGTATAGCTTTAGAGACAAACATAATAAGGTGAAAGAAAAAAGTTTAATGCATTGAAACATTTTAGGTGATGTATATAGGTACCCTGCTATGGTTCGTAGCCAAAGAAAAGTTACAAATGTCTTACATTCTTCAGTCCAAAATTATTATAATAAAAAGGACGATACTAAATCATACGTACTTTGTTACATACATTTGATACACAAACAATGTAAATTTTATTGGAATATGTGTTGCACATATCCCAATAAAATTATGCAATTGTGCATCAAATGTACGTATCAAAACTATGTCAAAAAATCAGTTTCCTAATAAAAAACCCAAAACTCAAAACAAATGAACTATAAAAAAAGAAAAATGATTTCTTGCATACTTTGGGTACATAATTTTTATACACAATAGTGTAGATTTCATTGTAATAAGCGTCATATATATCTCAATGAAATCTAAACGGTTGTGTATCCAATTAATTTACGTACTCAAAAGTACCTATGAAATAGCAATGTCCAAAAAAAGCGAATAAAAATTCCCATAAAATATGGAAGCATGAAAAAAAAAATTTGGATGCCATTATAAAAAACCCCAAGTCCTTTTGGTGTCCGAGATCCCCTCGGTGTTTCGGCTAAGTCCCCTTCGCCAAGTGAGTGAAAAAAAAAAAAAAAACTAAAGAGAATGTATTCTCTATCTCACTTTGTGAATGCAAAAACTACTTAGCGTGTCAACTGGTGCTTTGCATTTGTGATGACACTTCTGTTTATATGTAGGCCCGTATATATATATGATCTCTAATTGTAGTTCATTGTGTTTTCTATGTCCTTATCAAGATAGTGTGTTAGGCTGTAGACGTGCAAGCGGAATTGGCATGGTTTGGTATGGGATTTGAGAGTAATAGGCATAATTAAGTTCACCAAATAATGTTAATATAGATATCGTATTGATATGCAAATCTATTATTTAATGGGTTATGATCTCTAATTGTAGTTCATTGTGTTTTCTATGTCCTTATCAAGATAGTGTGTTAGGCTGTAGAAGTGCAAGCGGAATAAGTAACATGAATCAATCATCTCAACTCCAATGGATTTATAAATACTTGATCCGGATCGATCGTTTGATTCATCATGACTCTAATTAATTATTATTGAAAATATAGTATTTGCAATAATAATATCCTATAGATACCGCTGCCATGACCCCCCTTCACATCACTAATTCACATGGTTAATACATTCTAATAAAAGCAGTATTTGCTGCAAAGCAAAGCAAATTAAGTAGTAGAGAGCACCAAATGAAAACAAAATTTGTGCATTTTGAAAACAAACCATGCCTCATGAATCCCTAATTTCAAAACAAATGAAAACCAACGATTGAGAGAGAGAGAGAGAGAGAGAGAGAGAGAGAGAGATGACCTTGTCGTTGTCCTTGGATTGATGAGTGTATGAAGAACCCTCACTCACTGCTTTCCTCAATGCGTCAGTGGAGGGAAACGCAGAGCATATATTGTTGAAAGGAAAATTGCATTTAAAATGGATGTTAAACCTCAATTCCCCTTTTCGCTGTTGGATGTGCATCGACATTTGTTTTCGTAGGAATCCAAAGTGAAGCCAACGGGCTAGAAAGGGGCTATGTTTGGTTGGGGTAATTAAGTGCACTTCTCATAACGTTGTAGATATATTTAGAGGGCCGCTAAGGGCACCCCACCATTTAATGAGGGCACCCAGCTTATTTGTAAAAATTCCAGCAAAAATGAAAAAGACCATTTTGCCCCTGTATATATATAATGGTTCAAACCCCACAAACCATTTCGACAAGGAGTTAGGGCACCCCACCCAAGAAGCGTCAACCACAAAGCCACGCCACATTGCGTTTGGCGAAGAGTCGATCGATTCTTGCTCGTCAACAATGAGGTAACAATGTTTGACAACCATTTTCGGGTTTTTTGAACTTGTTTAGTTGCGTATAACATGTGAAAATGATGATTTGTTTGTCAACGTAGGGTTTGGTAATTTCTTCAAATCCGAAGTTGTTTCAACCTGTATAATGGAGGATCGTAATGCTTCGGTGCGAGAGGAGGTCGTCCTTGAGGTAATGTTGCAAATGTTTTTGTGTTTTTTTGCGGTTATCCGAAGTATCCGTCTGGGTGCGCGATTGTTTCGGCCTCGCAGACCGAGATGTATAGTAATGTCTCGGTCGCAGAGGACCGAGAGGTTTCACGTAGGTCACGGTGCGGAACGACCGAGGGTAATGGTAACTCTCGGTGCCTCACGTAAACGAGACTATGAAGAAAGTTTGAAGCTGTACAACTGAGAGAACCTATTTTTTGGGTTTTTTTGTGATTGTCTTGTACATTTTGGTTGATTATAATGTTACACTTGTTTGTATTGCAGGTAATGTCGTTATCTTGTAATTTTCCAGACTACAATGACACTTTTACACCTTCTAAGCCATTCCCCTCTCGAGAAGCGGCAATTTCATGGCTTGGCGATTGGTGGCGAGAACAAGTTTGTGTTAGTAACGAAGCGCTCGGATGCCGGGGGCATTAAGCGAAGGGGAAGGGTGAAAATTGCCTGTGACAGGTTTGGGACATATAGGGGACTGGCTCAGAGAGTTGGGAAGGGGAAAGCGGCAAAAATTTTAAAGAAATCAAGGAATGATGAAAAGGCGAGGACTCACACTAGTACGAAGAAATGTGGATGCCCTTTCCAAATTAACGTCAAGGAGAATGCTGACTCCTTATGGTATGTCACTGTGATTTGTGGGAGGCACAATCACGACACCGCAGGAAGATTGGATAAGGGGGAGGAGGAAGTTGAGGATGCGGGGGGGAGGATCGAAAGTGAGCGGCTCGGGGAGATTAGTCCACCGTCTTTTGTGGAGTGCGAGCGGGAAGTTGAGGATGCGGGTGTGAGGACACCGGGGTCTCCAACCGGAGGCACCCCAGTGTCGGAGGCACCCCAATCTCCAATCGGATTTGAGTCCTCCCACTCCACAAAAGCTTCTAGGCAGAAGAAATGCAAGGTTCCACAAATGCGTCGTGCCGGTCGACGCACGCAAAGTGGATCTAACATGGCTTATAGTCATTGCTTAGAACCGGATTGGTTGCCACATGTTGATGCCATTATCGATGTGGTTTCCGATGGGAATTGTGGATATAGGTGTATAGCATCGGGCTTGGACTTGCCGACGTAGACGGGTGGAGGATTGTGCGTAGACGGATGTACGATGAGATTATCGGGTATGAATACCTATGGCGGGAAGTGCTTGGCTCGAGTTTCGAGCTCGTCAAAATGCGGTGCATTGCCCGAGAGAAGCAAGAGGGGGCATCTTTCAAAGAATGGTTGACACTTCCGGACATGGGATTGTTAGTATCCACCGCATTCAATGTCATTCTCGTCAACCTCTCGCATGGGAGTGCCTCCACATTCCTACCTCTACGTAGTACTCCAACGTCGTCATTGCACAACAGACTTATCATTGCAATGGCGAATGAAAGGAATATCCATTGGTTAGGGTAAGTTCTATGATTTTTTTGTGAATTGGTTTGTTTCCCCTTAATCGGGTTTGTGACAATATCTTCTATGTTCTCTTGTTCACTTTGTGAGTGCGGTTGCGTGTGAATGCACCGCATTGCCATCCTTATATCGATCGTGGGATCGGTACGTTGAGGCTGCGCCAAAGGTTGGCGAGATGGATTCGTTTTTCGAGACATCGCGCCCATTGCAATCGCTTGATCATGAAGCCACCATACTGTTGTAGATTTAGATACACCGTAGGTTAAAGCTTGTACCTAGACGGCTAAACAATTAGAAATTTTGCCAATTCGTCAGAATGTTCTATGTATATGCAAATGTTGTGTTGTGTTTTAATTGTTGTTTACTTATGGATGGACCCTTTTTAGAGTCGGTTTGAATGTTACGGAGATTTATAATTAATTAAGGTTCGGTGCAAATTGTCGTCTTTGGATTCTCAATCTTGCATTGTTAGTTTGACGACTACGGAGATTTTTTGAAACTGTAATGTTCAAATTCATCCATTCCCGATATCGCGGTCAAGCGAGGTTCGTGAAACAACCCATATTTTCGATCACCAATGACCGACAAGTATTCCAATATATCGTTCTTGTATAACCGAGTCCTATTTCAATTTCTCGGTTGTACACCACCGAGATGGATTGACCATTTCAATTCGCGACTCTCGTCCTATGACGACCGAGCCCTCGAGACCCTATCGGAAGTGGACAACCGATACGCAGATTAACTCTTCCGATCTTCGTGGCCGAGAGGCTGCGACTTCCCAAAAATATTAGCTTATGTCTCGCCAAGGCCGAGACGGTGACACAGATCTCGGCTGTGTGGCGAGAACCACGATTTCCCAATTTGTTTACATTTTAAAAAACCGCCACACACACATTACATCTACTCTACCAAATGTAACTTAATTCGTCGATCTTCAACCGAGCCCTAATTTGGAGACGAAATCGGCTCACACAGGACCCTACAAAATGCGAAACCTAGAACAACGAAGGAGAAACACACGGCGAGGGACGGAGAACACGATTTCGGGGATTCCTCTCACTGGTCGGTTCAAAACAAATGAATTCTTCCACCGGGAATTCGGTGAACGAGGGTGGTGGTGGTGGTGGGGGTGGTGGGGTGCCCAGGGGTTTGCACGAGGGTGGGTGAGAGGGTTTTTTGCACGAGGGCATTTTCGGTATTTTGGATTTAATTTTTGGGTGCCCAGGTAAATCGATTTGTGCCCACATTAAGCGGGTGCCCTCATTAAATGGTGGGGTGCCCTTAGCGGCCCTCTATATTTATTGTACGTATAGTATAGTGGCAATTTTGTTAATTATTAAAAGATTTATTGTTATCTTACTACAATAACAATCTTAATATCTAAATAAGTAAATAGATGTCTACAAAAAAAAAAAAAAAAAATTATCCTAATCGAATGAATCGATCTCATCTCTCTCTCTCTATATAGGAATAGTCATGTAGCCGAGTTTGTTGTTAGAATTTTTTTTTTTTTTTTGGTTGTCTAAAGATCGGAGAGAGAGATCAAATTAAGATTCAAGAATTCATTAACAACGCATGCATGATGGAGAATGAGATGAACAACAACAATAATAATATTCTACACCACCAACGTGTCGTGGGGTTTAACTTTTAACCCCACCGATGAAGAGCTTATGCGGTACTTGAGGGACAAAGTAGATAACATTCAACTTCCTTTCGTCGACCCCATCCTCGAATTTGATGTTTTCACCGTGGACCACCCCTCCCAATTATTCTACTTGCAACGTAAGTAATAATAAACTATCATCAACAATCACTACATGCGCTTTAATTAGTTATCGATCTAGCATCTATGGTACTTTTCTTTATAGGTGCATGTTTTTGTTTTCAACGTGCATGGTTTAACTAGGGTTTTAAGTAGGTTTCTTGTTGCATGATTTTTGTTTTCTTTTCTTTCTTTTATTTTTTCCGAGTGTACGATCTTTTTTTACATATGTATGCGTTTTGGTAGTTGGTTGGTTTATTAATTATAGTTATCTAAGTACTCTTATATACTACTGTTTTAATATTGTTATATATGGTATATATATATATATTACCGTTTACTTAGGGTTTACGAGTTGGTGTTAAAAAAAAAAACTAGGATTCAATTAAGGTTCTTGGTGATCGATCTTTAGCTTTTTACTTTTTAGATCATAAATATTTATGTAACTTGCTTGCATGTTTCTTTGGTTTGGTTAATGCGAGAGGGGTTAATGAATCAAACCAACGTATACTTTTACGTTAAAAGAGCGGGAAAAATCGCGGTGCAAGAATGGTGAGCTGGGAACGCCAAAGAACGGTCCAATCAATATATTTAGCGATGAGGGAGAAATGATGGGGGAGAGGAGATCATTGGTTTATTACAATTCAAAGGAAAAGATACCCGCAAAAAAGACCAGGTGGATCATGAACGAGTATAGGCTTCCCAATCCCCACCCACCATCATGTCCGACTCATCTTTGAAATATATATATATATATATATATATATATATATATATATATATATATATATATATATATATATATACACCAATTGTTTAAATTCATTGAGTTATATACTTAATCAAGATTTCTCGGTTGGATAATTAGTCACTAATCGGTTGTGATTTGTATTTGATTATATATTCCAGGATCCCTTTTGGACTTTATGTAAAATTGGTGAGACAGGGAAGAACCTCTCTGGTGATGATGATCAAGTTCTTCCCCGCCTCGCCGCGGCGCAAGACAGAACAATGAGATATTACAACAAAGGTTGATAATATGGAATTGGCGCCTCAAGAAGTCACTTTGGGAGAAGCTTTGGAGGCAAAGATTACCAAAATAGTAATAATGTTCCCTTCCAACAACAAATGAAGAACAAAGCAGACAAAGAATCGAATGTGATGATGATGGTGATCCCGATAAACTTGGTGCTAATGGAGGATGATCTTCCTCCTGAATTCGGGTTAATCTTCATGAACTCCAACAAATTTGCCATTAATTCATCAACCACTATTTGAGCAGCACCAACCACAAGTACTACAACAACACACTGATGATAATATTATAAATGTTGAGGATTATGATGATATTCCTCCATGCACATGCCTTGATGAATATCAAGGCAACTTCGACTTGTGGATGGAGACGATTAAGAAGCGCGGCCATGATGATCAGCAGCAACAATTTGATGATGATGAGGAGGATGATCAAGACTGGATTGAGAACTTGGAATCAACTCTGGAGGTTGATGATGAGGAACAACAACCACTCCAACAGCTGCCATTAATTCATCAACAATTTGATCAGCAGCACCAACCATGGCCACAAGTACTACAACAACACACTGATGATAATATTATAACTGTTGAGGATTATGATGATATTCCTCCATGCATATTCCTTGATGAATATCAAGGCAACTTCGACTCGTGGATGGAGACGATTAAGAAGCGCGACCATGATGATCAGCAGCAACAAGTTGATGAGGAGGAGGAGCCATCCCCCAAGCGTGCTAAAGCTAGAGTAGCTAATTGAAGACCAATTTTTATATGAATCATGCATTTTAGTTCAATTTGTTGTGGAGTATGCATGCACAAAACAATGTATATATGCACTATTCTATGTAACATTTTTTTTTTTTCATCAACAAATTCAATCCAGTTCAGTTTATTAGTTTGTAAATATATACAACCTTGCATTTAATTGATTGTTGATCATATCTGGATTAATTGCATGTGATGGTTAATTAAGTTATTCTGGCAAATCAATTTTATGAACCAGCTAGGCTATATACTTAAATACATATATAGCTAACTTCTTACGGGCAGAGAGCAGAAAAACATGACTTGTGGAGCTAGGGAGCATCACATTTTTGCCTGCTGTCTTGAATATAACATAATACGCAGGTTTGGCATATTGAGTTTACCATGCGAGACATATAGGTTATATTCAAGAGGCAAAAAAATGTGATGCTCCCTGGCTCATTAATTAAGTGAGAAGCTGGTAGTCGAACATGAGTAATTGTTGACACAAATCTCTACATTTTGGCGACCATGCGAATACCACTGTTTGATTGTGCCAAACTACCAATGATTAATTAATTGATGATCACCAAGACCAATACAAATAAAAGCTCATTTTTCTCAGCTTAAACAAAAAAAGAGCTAAATGATTCAGACAACTATGAGTTAAAAGATGTTGTTTGCTAGATACAAAAGAGTACTAGGACAAAGAAACTACTTTACCTAGAAAATTTGCTCCACAAAGTTTTTGATGGGAATTCCATCAATTGTAGCAAATTAGACCCATCTGATGAAGACCCTCTTTGATCCATTAAGCTTCTTAAGTTGAGATCATTGGCACCGAAATCTTCGTCTCTGAACAAATCAGATTGTCCACAGGGATCTTTGAAGCTATTCAAAGAAGAGTTACAAGTACTGTAACATAATTAAGTGGATAAAGTTTAAATGGAATGAATATAGGTACATTCCATTTAAACATCACTTGTGAGTAGTCCGATACATTGATCAATATGTAGAAGGCGTAAATCACAATATGTATCTATATAAGCTGACATCAATAAATGCCAACACTGTCCCATCCCCTTGTTAAGGATCGGATGAACTAGTGCATGTTCTTCTTCTATTTGACTCTATTTAAAGCTTATAATCTATCTTCTTATGGTAAATATAATTTCTTTCGAGAGAGAAATTGTAAAAAAAATTAAGAGTCCTTATTAATCCACTTAAAACTCTAAAACTTGTGGATGGTTAAAATCAATCTGTAGAGTGCATTTTCCTAACATTGAGAACCCTTCATATTTTTTCCTGTTTTAATTGTGGCATTTCCAATGGGATTACATACTACTCTTAACACTTTTAAAACCATCAAACTAAGTTTGGATTGCAGAACTGTCTTTAATCTGGTCTTTTAATGTGAAAGGAAATGTATCTATGAGACTCAGAAATTTCAGATTTTGAGAGAAGAAAGAATTGGGCACCTTTGTTTGCTCTTAGATATCCTCTGACTTCTATATGATCCAACGAGATCAGCAAGCAATGAATTCCACTGCAAAGCCAGATAACCACCTCCAATCTGAAAAAAAATGACAGCAATGGAAATGAATCTCAGATATCAGTTAGCAATGCAAGTAGGATTTAAAAATCACCATTACATGTAGTGCAAACCTAGATAGTTCAGGATCAAACAAACACAAAAAAGTGGCATTTAGAAAAGTAACCAGCATACATAAATACAAGACAAAGACAATGACTAACTTTTTAACAATGAACATAGTTCAGATATTATATGGCTATACACTAAGAAACATCCAAAGAAAATTATGATTATGTTCAAAAGGGCAGAACAAGCTGAGAGTACACATTAATTGAGATTGTACAAATCATATTTAAAAGTAATTATTTTCAAAGCTCATCGTTGTTTTAAAATATCAATTCAGTGGCAAGAACAAAGATGCCAAGTATATATATATGAAGGTACTTCAAAGAAGAATTGGCACGGCACTTTGGAGATTACCTGTGAGAAGTCCATATATATGAGGATCAAAACCCAATTCATTGTAGTCCACATTCTCAAATTTCTCCATTGTCACTGAAAAGTACAAAAAGTTGAATCATTGAAACCCTCAATAGCACCAAAAAAGGCCGAAAAGTATTGAGAAGCACTTAGCTTCATCGGGAGTCTTTGGAAGCAGAAAAATCAAACTAATAAGCACAATTACATATTCTTGGACATTGGCTAGCACACAAAATGGACCGATCAGGCTCACTTTGATTTGAATTCCAGTTGAGGCTAAATGCTTGGCTTGATTAACAAGCTACTTTTCAAAAGAATGAGTCATAGAAACATAAAGAGCTGAAAGAAAAGACAAGCGAACATAAAAGAGAAGAAATGCATCTAAACGCACAACAAGAAATTTGCAGATCAAACACAAGCAGCAATATGCAGCTCAAACATCATAATGTTATTCATAAGAACAGGTTTAAGGATGAAAGATTGCAATCATACCCAATAGACAAACCACCCAACAATTGGCCAAATAAATTCTCTCAAAAAAAAAAAAAAAGAAGCAAAGCAGGAGCTAATAGGCCACATTTTGAACATTCATCATGAATGCAAGAATGGCCAGAAGAACAATGCATTTGAATTGTGTTAATTAGGTAGTGGTTTTAGGAGAATCAAAAACTGAGTTTTCTTTCTCGTTCTTCTCATATTTCTTCACTTTTCCTCCTTGGTTGAACTGAGTTCTCGCAGCTAATGCACCTTCAACGGTCGCTTCAGATCTCATGAGCCTTTTTTGTTCTTGTGCTTGCAAGGAACTTAACAATTCTGCCAAGCTAACCTTTGATAGATTTTTAGTATTTTCCAAAGAAGAAATGGCTGATTCAAATCTGTCAGGAACAGTCACAATAATTTTTTCAACCAATTTAGAGCCGAGAATCTTACTTTGTTGGCAATGCCTAGTAGTTTGTCGGAATACCCTTTGATGGTCTCCGAATCCTTCATTGTTTGTGGTTGGAATTCTCGTATCAGATTAAAGAGTTGCATTGCTCTAATCCTTTCATCTCCTTCGTACTCGCTCTTGAG
Organism: Stephania cephalantha; assembly: GCA_039657325.1. Lineage (NCBI taxonomy): Eukaryota > Viridiplantae > Streptophyta > Magnoliopsida > Ranunculales > Menispermaceae > Stephania > Stephania cephalantha. The sequence goes on along the minus strand of CM077577.1, from coordinate 3,791,249 downwards.
AAAATTCCAAACTTCAAATGATGATTTCATTGTCATGATTCTAACAAAAACTTCTTCTGAGACTGCTGCAAACAGCGAGGCTTTAGCCTTGGACTTTCTAGTTTTCTTCTCCTTGTGATTCTTGAGCTGCGCCATCGTTGGGTTTTCCTGCAATGGAGGAACTTCGTAGTCCTCTTCAACAGCATCCAAGAGATCATGCGCCTCTAGATATGCCTCCATCTTGGCTGCCATTAAACACTGGTGGTGCTAGTGAAGTGAAGGGCTTTTCAAGTGATTCTGAATCCATGAAAGTAGAAGGATATCTAGGCCTTTCAATGGTGGATTATACTCGATTCTGAGGTCCCTCAAGATGATCGCTGATACCAATTTTGAAGGAATATCAAAGTAGAAAATTGAGTTTAAAGAAGCAGAGACAAGAAACAAGAATAAAGAATAAAGATTTCTGCAGTAGTCTGCTAATTTCATTTAAGTTGAATAGCTTAAATACACAAAAAAAAGACTAACTGAAAATCAGAAAATAAGGAAACTACTCCTGGAATAATGCCACTACAAGTCTACAACTGATACACCAACTATCAGTCAAAGAAACTAAGCTAAAAACAAGGAAGTAATAACTGAAACATTAGACTAAGTCAGACACATAAATACTGCAGCAGCTGAGGCAAAATTCAACAGTACGTTTGTGATGTTACACAGAGTATATAAATGAGAGAGACTCAGTTATCTTGTTAAGAGAGATAATCTGAGATTGTTGAGATGATGTTCTGTAGTGACTTGATTTGTGTGTTATCACTCCTGTCCTGATCACTGCTCAAATCAAATTGCAATAAATTCCCAAACTCTTCATCATAACTGCCATTGAACTCACTAACATCAACATCTATCGATTACTGCCAGATTCTGCGCACCTAAAAATTTATGTTTCAAATGAACAGATTTTGAATTGGAAGATTAAACCAAAGCAGCCCTAACATACACACCTTCGCAATGTCGATCGAATGAGCGTACACAAATCAAAGAACACACACCGATTCCTAATCGTACAACCAAAGCATTACCTTATCTCCATGAAAACGAATGAAAACGAATAGCAGCAATTTGGGCCTCCATGAAAACGCAAAGAAGAGATGTAGAGAGCGAAAGAGTCGGGGTTTCGTCAATCTTAGTTCAATTTTTGAGTTATATCCATTTTTTTTAAAAAGAAATCTGAGACTAAGAGGTACATATTCGTATACAAGTCGGATTGATTCCGCCAACACTAAATTTCTAATTCTATTAAGGATTTACCATTAATTCTATCTATAAATTTCTTCATCTTCTTCCAATTAATTAAACAACAACAACAAGAACTCTTTTTCTTCTTCTGCAATTCTCTGTCAATTCTATTTCTTTTTTTCTTTTTTTTTTTTTTTGTTAATGAAGATGATGAGTAAGGTCGAGTTTGTAGAGGTCCTGGACGCCGACGAAGAACTGCGGTTTGGTAATCGCAGGGTTTGTGGAGGCGTGCCACGATTGCCCTTATAAGGAACGCACTCATTTTCTCATGTCATGGGGTCGCAGGAAAATAAGGTCGCCTTAAGAATAACAGAGACTCTTCGCGCGCGCATGAGGCGATTGAAGCGCGACCTTCGCGACCACTAATGATCATCTTTGGCCGGAGAGGATGATGATGATGATGATAAGGAAAAAGTAGTTGGTAATGAAAATGGTGCGCCAATGGTAGGGAAAACAAGGAGGAGGTGAGATATTGATGAGTGAAGAAGAGAGTACTAGTACTAGTACTAGTGATTATTACAACCAGGATTTGGAGGTTAACAAGTGGAAGAATAAAAAGAGGAAAGTAAGAGGTAAGATTAATTAATTAGATGAATGTATATATATATATATATATATATATATTTGTGATGCTTATTATTTGTGGGTTTGGTTTTACTTCTTTTTGGGTGGTTTTGTAGGAAGTTCTTGAGGAGTTAAGGGAGCAAGAAAAAAAATTGTCCCAACAGAACAAAGAACTCAAACAGGTAACCTAAAAGGCATTGCTTTTCATTTTTTTATTTTTTATTTTTTTAGTTTGGAACGAAAATAGAAAGCGAAGTGAGTCTCGTATCACGAGGTGCATATATGGACAATCGTGAGGCAGACCGACCCATGTTCGGGGTGTACTTTTGATGATGTCATAAAATCATCACTTTGCCTTTTGGCATCCATCTCAGCAGAGATATTGTTGGTATCTCTTTAGGGGGCTCTTCCAACTTTTTTTTTTTTTTTTCAATCCATGAGACTATAACTTTGATATTTGATCACTTAAGGTGGAGACCAGAGTCTCTTACCACTTACACCCATCCAATTGTTAATTTTTTGTCCGACTTTTTGTGAAGTGTTACTTTTTGTGTTAGGAAGTATATATACAATTTACAAAGAAAATAGTCTTTAATTTGACTTATGATTGGTTGGCACAACCTGAAGCGAGTTGTTGTCTCTTAACTATTAACTTGAGTTAAAGTTCTGAAAAGTAAACAACATTAAAAACTCCCCCATTCACATGGTGCGTGACTCGGGCCAAACTCGAAATGGTCAAATAGTTCAAATACCGAGTGGTTTAAACCAAACAAAAAATTAGCTTTTAATTGATAAATTTACTATTTGAATAAAATAATAATAAATGTTCTTAAATGATATTAATTAAAGTTAATTTTAATAAGTTATTCATATTTGTGTATACCCAATTTATTATATGTGCATAGAAAATTCAACCAATTAAACACATAAAAATTGAAAGTCAAGTACACATTTGAGGAAATAGAATATCAATATGAATCTAACTTATGCGATGAGTTTGACGACTATAGTTAGTGTCCAATATGAATCTAACTTAGACAAATTGATTACTTTGGTTAATCAAAGCGTATTGGAACGTTAGAGATTTCTACAAAGAGCAAGAAGAAGAGCGAGCACTCCTTGAAGAGTTAAACTCAAGACGATTACGGGTATGATCATCTCCTTCATCTATGATTCGATGTTGTTTGGTTTAAGAAAAATGTTAGAATCACACCCTTAAATGCACAACGCCCCCTTACCCATTGTATTTTGTATCACGAGATATATATATAAGCTCGCATCTCAAGATGCACACGGAGGATGGAAATATACGATCGTTGGGCATTCTTTTGTGCATTATTGGTGTTGTTCTAGTCATCCTTTTTTTATTTATGAGGAATTTAATTAATTAAGTATTACTTATATACGTACATTTTTTCACTAAAATTACTATTTCAGCATCGGCCTTGTGGCAATGCCTAAATGGGGACCGACTTACGCCTCCATTTGAATAAAAGGGCCCAATTTGGACAATACATACATGGGTATTAGTATATTTTTCTTTTTCTTTTTTTGAAAGAGGTGTTATTTGTGTACTTTCCTTGGTATATATAGCTAGTGTAATTCTTCAAGGGCAATTGATTTTTTGTTCATAGAAAGGGAAAATAATTCCATCAGATTTTGTAGTGTATTAAGTTTTTTTTGGTTATTTTTTTTCATATTGTTTTGATGGGCTTTTCAAGGATTCGGGGAGGTCTAGGGAGTTTAATTTGTCTTGACTACTCATCAATTTTACAAAAAACAAGTTCCTTTATATCTAGAGCTTAAAATTAAGACATGGATTCGTGTTTACTACAATAACAATCTTAATATCTAAATAGATATCTACAAAAAAAAAAAAAAATTATCTTAATCAAATGAATCAATCTCATCTCTTTCTATATGTATAGGGGGAGACATGTAGCCAGATTTTGTTGTTAGAATTTTTTTTTTTTTTTGTTGTCTAAAGATCGAGAGAGAGAGAGAGCGCTAGAGAGATATATCAAATTGAGATTCAAGAATTCATTAACAACGCATGCATGATGGAGGATGAGATGATGAACAACAATAATAGTAATATTCTCACATAGCATTAAGCTGCTAGTGGGGTTTAACTTTTAACCCCACCGATGAAGACCTTATGCGGTACTTGAGGGCCAAAGCGAGATAACATTCAACTTCCTTTCGTCGACCCCATCCTCGAGTTCGATGTTTTCACCGTGGACCACCCCTCCCAATTATTCTACTTGCAACGTATGTAATAAACTATCATCAACAATCACTACATGCAGTTTAATTAGTTATCGATCTAGCATCTAGGGTACTTTTCTTTATAGGTGCATGTTTTTGTTTTTAACGTGCATGGTTTAACTAGGGTTTTAGGTAGGTTTCTTGTTGCATGATCTTTGTTTTCTTTCTTTCTTTCTTTTTTCGAGTGTACGATCTTTTTTACACATGCATGCGTGCACGCTATTTGGTAATTTGTTTTTAAGGTGTTTTGGAGTACCATCTTTTATTACGAGTTTAATTAGGGTTTACGAGTTGGTGTTAAAAAAATTAGGATTTAATTAAGGTTCTTGATGATCGATCTTTAGCTTTTTACTTTTTAGATCATAAATATTTACGTAACATCTTGCTTGCATGTTTCTTGGTTTGGTTAATGCGAGAGGGGTTAATGAATCAAACCAACGTATACTTTTACGTTAAAAAGAGCGGGAAAAATCGCGGTGCGGCAATGATTGGCTGAACGCCAAAGCAACGGTCCAATCAATATATTTAGCGGTGAGGGAGAAATGATGGGGAGAGGAGATCATTGGTTTATTACAATTCAAAGGAAAAGATACCCGCAAAAAAGACCAGGTGGATCATGAGCAGTATAGGCTTCCCAATCCCGACCAGCAATCATGTCAGACTCATCTTGAAAGTAAGTATATATAATCAACAATTGTTTAAATTCATTGGGTTATATACTTAATCAAGATTTCTCAGTTGGATAATTAGTTACTAATCAGTTGCATGTGATTTGTATTTGATTATTCCAGGATCCCTTTTGGACTTTATGTAAAATTGGTGAGACAGGGAAGAACCTCGGTGATGATGATCAAGTTCTTCCCCGCCTCGGCGCGTGACAGCTTGTGACATCAAATATTACAACAGGTTGATCATGTGGAATTGGTGCCTCAAGAAGTCACTGGGGGAAGCTTTGGAGGCAAAGATTACCAAAATAGTAATAATGTTCCCTCAACAACAACAAGCAAGGAGCAACTACAACAATCTCGAATGTGATGATGGTGATCAAGATTGGATTGATAACTTGGAATCAACTCTGGAGGTTGGTGATGAGGAACAACGACCACAAGTACACGAAATGGATGATCAACAATTATTAATGGGGCCTCACCATGATCAGCAAGTAGACGATCAACAACAGCAGCAGCAACAACTGCAGCAATCTGAATGCGATGATGATGGTGATCCCGATCGCTTGGTGCTAATGGAGGATGATCTTCCTCTGAATTACAGGTTAATCTTCATGAACTCCAACAATTTGCCATTAATTCATCAACCACTATTTGAGCAGCACCAACCACAAGTACTACAACAACACACTGATGATAATATTATAAATGTTGAGGATTCTGATGATATTCCTCCATGCATATGCCTTGATGAATATCAAGGCAACCGACTTGTGGATGGAGACGATTAAGAAGCGCTGGCCATGATGATCAGCAATGCAATTTGATGATGACGAGGAGGATGATCAAGACTGGATTGAGAACTTGGAATCAACAATCTTAGTTCAATTTTTGAGTTATATCCATTCTGTTTTTTTTTTAAAAAAAGAAATCTGAGACTAAGAGGTACATATTCGTATACAAGTCGGATTGATTCCGCCAACACTAAATTTCTAATTCTATTAAGGATTTACCATTAATTCTATCTATAAATTTCTTCATCTTCTTCCAATTAATTAAACAACAACAACAAGAACTCTTTTTCTTCTTCTGCAATTCTCTGTCAATTCTATTTCTTTTTTTCTTTTCTTTTTTTTTTTTTTTGTTAATGAAGATGATGAGTAAGGTCGAGTTTGTAGAGGTCCTGGACGCCGACGAAGAACTGCGGTTAGTAGCGCAGGGTTTGTGGAGGTGTGCCACGAATGCCCTTATAAGGAACGCACTCATTTTCTCATGTCATTGGGTCGCAGGAAAATAAGGTCTGCCCTTAAGAATAACAGAGACTCTTCTTGCGCGCCGCATGAGAGGCGATTGAAGCGACCTTCGCGACCACTAATGATCATTGGCGTCGGAGAGGATGATGATGATGATGATGAGGAAAAAGTAGTTGGTAATGAAAATGGTGCAGCCAGTGGTAGGGAAAACAAGGAGGAGGCTGAGATATTGATGAGTGAAGAAGAGAGTACTAGTACTAGTACTAGTGATTATTACAACCAGGATTTGGAGGTGAACAAGTGGAAGAATAAAAAGAGGAAAGTAAGATTAAAGGTAAGATTAATTAATTAGATGAATATATATATATATATATATATATATATATATTTGTGCTGCTTATTATTTGTGGGTTTGGTTTTACTTCTTTTTGGGTGGTTTTGTAGGAAGTTCTTGAGGAGTTAAGGGAGCAAGAAAAAAATTGTCCCAACAGAACAAAGAACTCAAACAGGTAACCTAAAAGGCATTGCTTTTCATTTTTTTATTTTTTATTTTTTTAGTTTGGAACGAAAATAGAAAGCGAAGTGAGTCTCGTATCACGAGGTGCATATATGGACAGTCGTGAGACCGACCCATGTTCGGGGTGTACTTTTGATGATGTCATAAAATCATCACTTTGCCTTTTGGCATCCATCTCAGCAGAGATATTGTTGGTATCTCATTAGGGGCGCTCTAACTTTTTTTTTTTTTTTTTTTTTCAATCCATGAGACTATAACTTTGATATTTGATCACTTAAGGTGGAGACCAGAGTCTCTTACCACTTACACCCATCCAATTGTTAATTTTTTGTCCGACTTTTTGTGAAGTGTTACTTTTTGTGTTAGGAAGTATATATACAATTTACAAAGAAAATAGTCTTTAATTTGACTTATGATTGGTTGGCACAACTGGAAGCGAGTTGTTGTCTCTTAACTATTAACTTGAGTTAAAGTTCTGAAAAGTAAACAACATTAAAAACTCCCCCATTCACATGGTGCGTGACTCGGGCCAAACTCGAAATGGTCAAATAGTTCAAATACCGAGTGGTTTAAACCAAACAAAAAATTAGCTTTTAATTGATAAATTTACTCTTTGAATAAAATAATAATAAATGTTCTTAAATGATATTAATTAAAGTTAATTTTAATAAGTTATTCCTATTTGTGTATACCCAATTTATTATATGTGCATAGAAAATTCAACCAATTAAACACGTAAAAATTGAAAGTCAGTACACATTTGAGGAAATAGAATATCAATATGAATCTAACTTATGCGATGAGTTTGACGACTATAGTTAGTGTCCAATATGAATCTAACTTAGACAGTGATTACTTTTGGTTAATCAGGCGTATTGGAACGTTAGAGATTTCTAAAAAAGCATCAAGAGCGAGCACTCCTTGAAGAGTTAAACTCAAGACGATTACGGGTATGATCATCTCCTTCATCTATGATTCGATGTTGTTTGGTTTAAGAAAAATGTTAGAATCACACCCTTAAATGCACAACCCCCTTACCCATTGTATTTTGTATCACGAGATATATATATAAGCTCGCATCTCAAGATGCACACGGAGGATGGAAATATACGATCGTTGGGCATTCTTTTGTGCATTATTGGTGTTGTTCTAGTCATCCTTTTTTTATTTATGAGGAATTTAATTAATTAAGTATTACTTATATACGTACATTTTTTTCACTAAAATTACTATTTCGGGCATCGGCCTTGTGGCAACGCCTAAATGGGGACCGACTTACGCCTCCACTGAATAAAAGGGCCCAATTTGGACAATACATACATGGGTATTAGTATATTTTTCTTTTTCTTTTTTTGAAAGAGGTGTTATTTGTGTACTTTCCTTGGTATATATAGCTAGTGTAATTCTTCAAGGGCAATTGATTTTTTGTTCATAGAAAGGGAAAATAATTCTATCAGATTTTGTAGTGTATTAATTTTTTTGGTTATTTTTTTTCATATTGTTTCTGGTCGGGGAGGTCGGAGTTTAATTTGTCTTGACTACTCATCAATTTACGGCAAGTTCCTTTATATCTAGAGCTTAAAATTAAGACATGGATTCGTGTCATCCTACTGTAAAATTCTTTTAAGAGATTAATTAATTAACATTTCTCTAATAAATTTTGATAAAAAAAAATTCTAGCTATCTAGCTAACTAGCATTTATACCGTAGGGACATTTGGTACACATAAAATTATTATTGAAATTGGACTAAAGTTGTTCAAAATAAATTCAAAAGAAAAATGTAAGGGTGAAATAATTTTGCTACAACCTTTCATCATTGTAATACGTTGTTGAAGACCCTTGAGTTTTGCATTGATATGTTAAAAGAGCTCAAGAGTTTGTAAAAAAAAGTTGCAGCAAAAGTATGTCGCTATATTGTGTTGTAGGATGTGCATCAAGTCGTGCATTTTGAGTGATTTGAGGAAACGCAGAGCATATATTGTTGAAAGAAAAATTGCATTTAAAATGGATGTTAAACCTCGATTCACCTTTTCGCTGTTGGATGTGCATCGAGATTTGTGTTGGTAGGACCCCATAGTGCATCCAACGGACTAGAAAGGGGCCGTGTTTAGTTGGGGTAATTAATTGCACTTCTCGTTACTTTGTTTATTTGCTTGGTAATCCTTTTTTTTTTTTTTCATAATCATCCGCCCCAACCCCACAACTCAATAGAAACGACATATTTGAATTTTGATGGCAGGATTCAATTGCATGACTTATTCATCGAACATATTTTAGTAATTTTACCATCTCATAACGTTTGTTTTATAATTTTAACATACTTCAAATAAGAGTTACATTTTTTTTGTTGACAAAATATGCTACTAAATTTAATAGATTCTTTTTTTAATTAAAAGGGAGCTTATCAGCTCAAGTTATAATGAATACAATCTAGGGAACGAAACCCCGAGCCTTATTAAATCAAGTTTTATGTGACTACAAAATTTATATGCCTTTGACAATCCGACTTCAATCGCTTGTACGTTGCACCATCAAGATTGCCCTCTAATTTTCGAAAATTGTTGGATATCAATTAGTTCGAGCTTTAAATGTGTTTCATTATTCTTTTTCGTCTTCGTTGAGCCGCTTTTCACATTGCGGTCACTTTTCAAGTTGAAATGCTTAGATTTATCTGGATTTCATAACACAAGGTACTTGTGATTTTGGAAGACAATATGCATGTTCAATCTATTCAATGAGCAATTATCACACACATCACATATATCTCTGAAAACAATTAAAAAGGGTCTTGTTTTTTAGATATTATGATGTGCACAGTTACTGAATTACCACACACCAAATACGCCTACCAAATATGCATTGAAAAATTAGAAAATTCGAATATCTGGTATCTCTTAAAAGGCACACGCGCGTTATTAGTAAGTCCCAACTACTGCACCAAGTAAATGATTGGTCCGAACAAGGTCCCTTGCTCAGTTGCACTTATTTATAAATGAATGGTGTTGAAGTACTTTTAAAGCCTTGACACCACTGCTGCTCCTGCTCGAGGGAGAGGTCAAACCTACAACCCGTCACCATTGAGCTAACCGCTCATGGGTATGGGTACGGGTATGCGGCTCTTACTCTTCAAGGACCAACTCACTTGGTAAGTTACTAGCATAAAACAGAAAAGGACAAATGAAAAATAGAGGGAAAAAATGTCTCCCCTATTGGCAGAGAGTCAATACTAATGAAACAACATGCAAAGATTCAGTAACAACAATAAGGCCTGATTGGCACTGTGTTTTTTTTAGTGAGAATCCGGTTTGCAAACTTCAAAGAGGGCTGTGAGCCACAACTGGTACCTAATACAAAAAAAAAATACAAAAAAAAATCCAATCGATCAAAACTTATATAAAAAACTTTAAAAAAGAAAAAAAAGAAAAGAAAAAAAAACTATAGGCGTGTGTGCGTTGTAGATATATTTATTGTACATAGTGGCAATTTTGTTAATTATTAAAAGATTTATTGTTATCTTACTACAATTAATATCTTAATATCTAAATAGATATCTACAAAAAATACAATAAAATTATCCAAATCGAATGAATTGATCTCATCTCTTTCTATATATATAGAGGGAGCCATGTAGCCAAAGTTTGTTAGAATTTTTTTTTTGTTGTCTAAAGATCGAGAGAGAGAGAGCGCTAGAGAGAGAGAGAGAGATCAAATTAAGATTCAAGAATTCATTAACAACGCATGCATGATGGAGAATGAGATGATGAACAACAATAATAGTAATATTCTGCACCACCAACTGCCGTGGGGTTTAACTTTTAACCCCACCGATGAAGATCTTATGCGGTACTTGAGGGCCAAAGTAGATAACATTCAACTTTCTTTCGTCGACCCCATCCTCGAATTCGATGTTTTCACCGTGGACCACCCCTCCCAATTATTCTACTTGCAACGTAAGTAATAATAAACTATCATCAACAATCACTACTTGTAGTTTAATTAGTTATCGATCTTGCATCTAGGGTACTTTTCTTTATAGGTGCATGTTTTTGTTTTTAACGTGCATGGTTTAACTAGGGTTTTAAGTAGGTTTCTTGTTGCATGATATTTGTTTTCTTTTCTTTCTTTCTTTCTTTTTTATGAGCGTACGATCTTTTTTTACACATGTATGTGTTTTGGTAGTTGGTTGGTTTATTAATTATAGTTATCTAACTCATATATACTACTGTTTTAATATTGTTATATATATTACCGTTTAATTAGGGTTTACAGTTGGTGTTAAAAAAAAAAACTAGGATTTAATTAAGGTTCTTGGTGATCGATCTTTAGCTTTTTACTTTTTAGATCATAAATATTTATGTAACACTGCTTGCAAGTTTCTTGGTTTGGTTAATGCAGAGGGGTTAATGAATCAAACCCACGTATACTTTTACGTTAAAAGAGCGGGAAAAATCACATGTGCAAGAATGGCGTACTGAACGCCAAAGAACGGTCCGATCAATATATTTAGCAGTGAGGGAGAAATGATGGGGGAGAAGAGATCATTGGTTTATTACAATTCAAAGGAAAAGATACCCGCAAAAAAGACCAGGTGGATCATGAGCGAGTATAGGCTTCCCGATCCCCAGCCCGCAATCATGTCCGACTCATCTTCGAAAGTAAGTATATATAATCAACAACTGTTTAAATTCATTGGCTTATATACTTAATCAAGATTTCTCGATTGGATAATTAGTTACTAATCGGTTGCATGTGATTTGTATTTATTATTCCAGGATCCCTTTTGGACTTTATGTAAAATTGGTGAGACAGAAGAACCTCTCGGTGATGATGATCAAGTTCTTCCCCGCCTCGGCGTACTGCAAAGAAGATCGAGATATTACAACAGGTTGATAATGTGGAATTGGTGCCTCAAGAAGTCACTGGGGGAAGCTTTGGAGGCAAAGAATACCAAAATAGTAATAATGTTCCCTCCCAACAACAACAACAACAACAACAACAACAACAACAACAACAACAATCTGAATGTGATGATGGTGATCAATCTGAATGTGATGATGGTGATCAAGATTGGATTGATAACTTGGAATCAACTCTGGAGGTTGGTGATGAGGAACAACAACCACAAGTACACGAAATGGATGATCAACAATTATTAATGGGGCCTGACCATGATCAGCAAGTAGACGATCAACAACAAACAAGAAGAACAACAAGCAAACAATCGAATGCGATGATGATGGTGATCCCGATCGCTTGGTGCTAATGGAGGATGATCTTCCTCCTGAATTATGGGTTAATCTTCATGAACTCCAACAGCTGCCATTAATTCATCAACCACCATTTGAGCAGCACCAACCACAAGTACTACAACAGCACACTGATGATAATATTAAGAAGCGCGCCATGATGAATATCAAGGCAACTTCGACTTGTGGATGGAGACGATTAAGAAGCGCGGCCATGATGATCAGCAGCAACAATTTGATGATGATGAGGAGGATGATCAAGACTGGATTGAGAACTTGGAATCAACTTTGGAGGTTGATGATGAGGAACAACAACCACTCCAACAGCTGCCATTAATTCATCAACAATTTGATCAGCAGCAGCTGCCATTAATTCATCAACAATTTGATCAGCAGCAGCTGCCATTAATTCATCAACAATTTGATCAGCAGCACCAACCATGGCCACAAGTACTACAACAACACACTGATGATAATATTATAACTGTTGAGGATTATGATGATATTCCTCCATGCATATTCCTTGATGAATATCAAGGCAAATTCGACTCGTGGATGGAGACAATTAAGAAGCGCGGCCATGATGATCAGCAGCAGCAAGTTGATGAGGAGGAGGAGCCATCCCCCAAGCGTGCTAAAGCTAGAGTAGCTAATTGAAGACCAATTTTTATATGAATCATGCATTTTAGTTCAATTTGTTGTGTAGTATGCATGGCACAAAACAATGTATATATGCACTAGGTAGCAGTTATTTTACTATGCCAGCTACTTGCACCATTCTATGTAACATTTTTTTTCATCAACAAATTCAATACAATTCTGTTTTTTAGTTTGTAAATATATACAACCTTGCAATTAATGTATATGCATGAATTAGTTGTTGATTAAGTTATTCTGGCAAATTAGTTTTATGAACCAGCTAGCTATATATCCAGCTAGGCTATATAGTTACATATATATGAATCATGCATTTTAGTTCAATTTGTTGTGGAGTATGCAAGGCACAAAACAATGTATAAATGCACTAGGTAGCAATTAATTACCATGCGAGCTACTTGCACTATTCTATGTAACATTTTTTTTTTCTTCAACAAATTCAATACAGTCCAGTTTATTAGCTTCTAAATATATACAACCTTGCATTTAATTAATTGTTGATCATATCTGGATGAATTGCATGTGATGGTTAATTAAGTTATTCTGGCAAATCAATTTTATGAACCAGCTAGGCTATATACTTAATTACATATATAGCTAGCAGGATTGACTTCAAGGAATTAAGACTTCAAATTTTCATGTGTATAGAATTGTGTTTTTCTTCACAAAAATATGATCCAAATTACATTGCACACTTTCAGTTGTAGTCCAAATAAACTTGATTTTGTTCATCATGAGCATTAAGTCTTCTTTATCCAGATCGATAATAAATAATGACCAATTTTTATGTATACTATAAAATTTTGCTTTCTTGAGCAATATATAATATAGGGTAGCTAACTTATTACGGGCAGAGAGGAGAAAAGCATGAATTACTCAAGAGATTACTATATTCCATCTAGCTACAATAAATAAAATCATTAATTGTAGGAGCTTGGACTCTATTTGTAACTCTGTCCACACTTTTTCCTAGCTCTTCTTTGGGTGAGTTTTGACTCTATGAACGCTTAATTGGTAATGCGGTGGCATGCAGGAAAATCACGTAAATTCAAGTTCTGCTAGGAACGAAAATCACATAAATTCAACCAAAAACATTCCCAACTTTATAAGCTTTGGAGACATAGATTCAAACATAAACAACTAAAAAACATGTACGAAACATAAAGAACAACACACAATATACAAAAAATAGAATTGGAAAGGAAGCCAAATAGTAGTAACTCAACATAAGATTCCAACACTAGTCTAGTACCTGTACTCAGCTTCACAGCCTCTCTTATCCCATTTTCAATCAAAATCTCCCAAAAACAGCAAAACCAAAGAAACTCACCAAGGAATTGGCCTACAAAAGAAAACCCAAAAGAATTCAGGCTTCGAATCCACATATTAACAGGATAAGCCCATTAAAGACCTGAAGACGATGTGAGCTACAAACAAAACTCAGAATATATGCCCAGCAGCCCAGATCAAAACATATGGATTAGTAGCATGGAAAGGATCAATCGAGTCATTGCCGATTTTGAAGGTATCTACATGCATAAAAGTCAGATAGCACTATGAACAACAACAACAACAACAACAACAACAACAACAACAACATAGCCTCAGTCCCAAATTAATTGGGGTCGGCTACATGGACCAAACTTTTCCATTGTGCTCGATCAAGTGAGATAGCACCATGAAATAGATGAAAATAAGTGTAATGGAAATTCATACCTTTAAGAAATGTCCACAGGGATCTTTGAAGCTATTCAAAGAATTCAAAGAAGAGTCACAAGTAATGTAATAAAATTAAGTGAAAAAAGTTTAAATGGAATGAATAGTCATAGGTAGTGTTTAACACAACAGTTTTGATCTTTCATTACAACAGAACTTGAAACATCATGCATTCAGCAAGCATGAACTGACCAACTGAAAAAATAAATAAATAAATAAATAAATAAAAGTACTGATCACATCTTGCAATTCAAAATGTTCACACAATATTTGAGCTCATTTCTACAATATCAGGTGTGGCTGCACTGGGCACTTGAATTACATAGGTCAGGACAACAATTGGTTTAAATAGTTTGGAGGGCTTCTGTTGCTTAAAAAAAGCACCTCCCCACCCCCACCCTCTTAAATTAAAATCTCTCTGAGTTATCTCCTAGTCTCTTTATAAATACCCTCTTAAATTAAATTCTGTTTTTAATCTCTCTGCGTTATCTCCTAGTCTCGAGTGGTTTTAAATTCTGTTTTAATTTACACGTCGCATTCAATCTCGTTATGGAAGAAGCTATGTCTCGGTTGAGTGGCATAATTCACAACATGAGTAGCAAGTACTACTTCAATCGAAGTACTCTTAGAGCCCAAAGAGTATAGTATTATATATTAGTACTAGTACCAATACAAGTACTACTCGAAAAGATGCAATGCTAACAACAAGAGGGCGTTGAGGGAGGGTGTGGGAGGAGGGATCAGCAGTAAAAAAAAAAAAAAAAAAAAAAAAAAAAAAAAAAAAAAAAAAAACCCACTAAATACCCTGCAATTGATGAATTGTTGTTTGCTAGTCTCTTTTATTATTATTATTATTATTTATTTATTTTTTTGTCAAAGATCAACTGCAGGATTAGTCACCCAGCTTGAATATCATCCACATATTACCACCATTCAAGATAGGTCCTTTGAGTGTGCATCTTTACATATATTTCACGGTCTGCCAGTTTTTTTAGTAAAACTAAACCTACAAACCAACTGAAGTTATCATAGAAGTCATATATGCAGAGCTACATAAGGTTGTGCTCACTACATAGAAGCTCGATCCATATTGCTTGTGAACTATAGATCTTATTGACGTAAAAAAAAATAATAAGTACCAAGCACAAACATCACTTATGAGTAGTCCGACACATTGATCAATATATAGAAGGCATAAATCACAATATGCATCTATATAAGCTGACATCAATAAATGCCAACACTGTCCCATCCCCTTGTTAAGGATCGGATGAACTAGTGCTCTTCTTCTATTTGATTCTATTTAGAGCTTATAATCAATCTTCTTAAGGGCAGAACAAGTGGAGAGTACACATTAATTGAGATTGTGCAAATCATATTTAAAAGTAATTATTTTCAAAGCTCATCGTTGTTTTAATATATCAATTCAGCAGCAAGAACAAAGATGCCAAGTATATATATATCAAGGTACTTCAAAGAAGAATTGGCACTGCACTTTGGAGATTACCTGTGAGAAGTCCATATATATGAGGAACAAAACCCAATTCATTGTAGTCCACATTCTCAAATTTCTCCATTGTCACTGAAAAGTACAAAAAGTTGAATCATTGAAACCCTCAATAGCACCAAAAAAGGCCGAAAAGTATTGAGAAGCACTTAGCTTCATCAGGAGTCTTTGGAAGCAAAAAAATCAAACTAATAAGCACAATTATATATTCTTGGACATTGGCTAGCACACAAAATGGACCGATCAAGCTACTTTTCAAAAGAAACGAGTCATAGAAACATAAAGAGCTGAAAGAAAAGACAAGCGAACATAAAAGAGAAGAAATGCATCTAAACACACAACAAGAAATTTGCAGATCAAACACAAGCAGCAATATGCAGCTCAAACATCATAATGTTATTCATAAGAACAGGTTTAAGGATGAAAGATTGCAATCATACCCAATAGACAAACCACCCAACAATTAGCCAAATAAATTCTCAAAAAAAAAAAAAAAAAAAAAAAAAAAAGCAAAGCAGGAGCTAGTAGGCCACATTTTGAACATTCATCATGAATGCAAGAATGGCCAGAAGAACAATGCATTTGAATTGTGTTAATGTAGTTTAATAATTACTTTATATAAAAGAGCTAAATTCTCAGTTATTTCAGTCTCCACAGTCTCATACTGCTGTACTCTCTACAGGTCCACTGATTACTCTTCCTATACCTTCTGATGATCCTGTGGATAACAATTCCAGCTCAACTGTACAAAGATCTCTTACTGAAACAGCTATCCCACCTGTTTCTCAGCCAGTTGTGTCTACTCCAGCTACTCCTACATACTCACATACTCCTCTGGTCCCGGAGTTTGTCCACAGTACTACTTCTCCAGTCACTTCACCAATCAATCCACCAGTTTCCTCGCCAGTTCCTTAACCAGTACCTCCACTTAATACTCATCCTATAATCACAAGGGTGAAGGATGGTATTAGAATGAAGAAGGCTTTAATCTCTACTGTCTCCTCATCACCAGATGGCATTCCTAAGTCTGCAGCTCAAGCTTTACTGATTCCTCATTGGAAAGCTGCAATGGAGCAAGAGTATACGGCATTAATTAAAAATGGTACTTGGTCTTTAGTTCCAGCTGTTTCTTCTCAAAACATTGTAGGAAACAAGGGGATTTTTACCATCAAACGTAATTCAGATGGTTCAATCAATCGTTATAAAGCTCGGTTGGTTGCAAAGGGATTTAAACAGGCACCGGGAGTTGATTTCTCTGAAACCTATAGTCCTGTTATCGAGGCTTCTACACTAAGAGTCATCTTCTCCATTGTTGCTACTGTTGGCTGGCAACTTCGACAAATTGATATTAACAATGCATTACTAAATGGTACTTTAAAGGAGGAGGTCTATACTAATCAACCAGAGGGTTTTGTTACTGCTGATAATGCTGGATTGGTGTGTCAATTGCACAAAGCTTTGTATGGACTACGCCAGGCTCCACGAGCTTGGTTTGAGACACTGAAACAACATCTCCTAAATTGGGGTTCAAAAACTCTATTTCTGATCATTCTTTATTCATTCTTCACACTTCAACTGGTACCCTTTATGTCCTGGTGTATGTGGATGATATTATCATCACTGGGAGTAATTCTACCATGATTCAGCAATTCATTTCCTCTCTTAATCATAAATTTGCATTGAAGGATATTGGTGATTTGAGTCTTTTCCTTGGTTTTGAAGTTCACCGTGACTCAACTACATCAACACTCTTCTTCTCTGATCCAACTCTCTATCGAAGCATCTTGGGAGGTCTTCAGTATGTTGTGAACACAAGATCTGATATTGCTTACATTGTTAACAAGTTAAGCTAGTATCAGCAGTCCCCTTCCATTCTTCATTGGCAAACATTAAAGAGAATGTTACAATATTTGAAAGGTACTCTTCTTCATGGTTTATGTTTCAAGTCTGGTTCTAAGCTGCTGTTGACAGGGTATTCGGATGCTGACTGGGCATCCTCCATCGAAGGTAGAAAGTCTGTTGCTGGGTTTGCAGTGTTCTTTGGTTGCAACTTAGCGTCATGGCAGTCCAAGAAGCAAAGTGTGGTTGCTCGATCCAGCACTGAATCCAAGTATAGAGCCCTGGCCAATGTTGCTGCTGAACTTCAATGGATCAATTCTCTTCTGCATGAACTGCGTTTTCCTCTTCCACATACTCCTATGGTGTGGTGTGACAACATGAGTGCAACTGCTCTGGCTCATAATCATGTTTTTCATTCAAGAACGAAGCACATTGAGATTGATGTCCATTTCATTCGTGATCAGGTCCTCAAACGAGCTCTTACAATTGCTCATGTACCTTCTGTTGATCAACTTGCTGATGGTTTTACTAAACCATTGTCTACTTCGAGATTTACTTATCTTTGAATCAAACTTTGTGTAGGTATACTACCCTTGCGTTTGAGGGGGCGTGTTAGCATCAACCATTGAGTGACAATGTGTACCTGAATGTAACTGTAATGAGGTGTATTGTATCAATACTGTCCAGCTAATCATTGTAATTAGTTAGACAGTTAGAGTGTGTCAGGAGGTGTGATTAACAACTTGTATGTACGTGAAGGAATATCAAAGTAGTAAGCGAGTTTAAAGAAAGAGAGACAAGAAACAAGAATAAAGAAAAAAGATTTCTGCAGTAGTCTTCTAATTTCATTTAAGTTGAATAGCTTAAATACACAAAAAAAATACTAACTGAAAATTAGAAAATAAGGAAACTACTCCTAGAATAATGCCACTACAAGTCTACAACTGATACACCAACTATCAGTCAAAGAAACTAAGCTAAAAACAAGGAAGTACCAACTAAAACATTAGACTAATTCAGACACATAAATACTGCAGCAGCTGAGGCAAAATTCAACACTCTTCCTTGCTTCAGTTGCTGCACACTCCAAGTTTTTCTCTCAGAATTCAAACTTGCTTGTCGGTAAGGCTTTGGTGAAGATGTCCGCGATTGATAATTTGTCCTGCAATACTTCAACTTAATTGATCCTCCTTTCGCACATCTCGAGAAAAACAATTTGATGTTTAAGTGTTTTGTTTTTCCATGAAAACAGGATTGTTTGAGATAGCGATTTTGCTTGATTGTCCATAAACACCTTTGTACTTCCTTCTTGCTTCAAATTGAGATCAATCAACACTTTCCTAAGCCACAATGCTTGATTCGCAGCAGCTGTAGCAGCAATAAATTCAGCTTCGCGGTGGATTGTGCAACAATATCGGCTTCTTAGAACACCAAGTGAACACCCCGAACCTAGATTAAAATAATAACATGAAGTACTCTTCATATCATCAGAACCACCATAATCACTGTCCGAATATCCCTGCAGAACACAATTCTGATTTGCACAAAACATAACTCCAAAATTAAGCGTACCCTTGACATATCTCATAACTCTCTTAGCTGCTGTAAGATGAGTTTTAGTTGCACTATTAGAAAATCTGGATAAGACACTTACATCATGTAAAATATCCGGTCTAGTTGCCGTGAGATACATGAGACAACCAACCATACTTCGGTAAAGAGTCTCGTCAACTCTTCCAGCTTCATCATTCTTGCTCAGCTTTTCCTTTTGACACATTGGAGTAGCCACTTCTTTGAAATTCTCCATTCTGAACTTCTTTAAAATCTCTCTTACATACTTCTTTTACATACTTCTTTTGACAAACAAAAAACTCATTTTACTTTTGTTTGATCTCCACTCCGAGAAAGTAAGCCATCTCTCCCAAATCTGTCATCTCAAATGTCATTTGCATATCTTGTTTTAAATCTTCAACAAGATTGACATTGCTACCTGTAACCAGCAAGTCATCAACATACAAAGAAACAATCACAAAATTGACTTCATCACCTTTGATGTAGAGGGTAGCTTCACTTGGGCTTTTTTTGAAACCCAACTTCATCAAATGTTCATCAATTCTACTGCACCAAGATTTAGGTGCCTGCTTCAGCCCGTACAAAGCTTTCTTTTGTAGATAAACTTCATCTTGATGGCCTTTGATTGCAAATCCTTCTGACTGATCGACATAAATCTCCTCCTCGAGAAGACCATTCAAAAAGCAGACTTAACATCCAGCTGATACACTTCCCAACCCTTTTGTGCGGCAATGGCTAGTAGCAATCTAATAGTATCCAATCTAGCAACAGGAGCAAATGTGTCAGAAAAATCAACACCATAAATTTGAGCATACCCCTTTACAACAAGCCTTGCTTCGTGCTTGTTGATTGAGCCATTTGCATTCAAACTTAGTTCGAATACCCACTTCACTCCAATCATTTTTTCTCGTCAATGAGGCCTTTTCACAAGCTCCCAAGTTTGGTTCTTCTCGATCATGTTCAGCTTCTTCTTCCATTGCGGCTCTCCATTTGGGATCATTTTCAACTTCCCAAAAATCAGCGAGTTCAAGAACTGCTACATGGCACCTTTGGTAAATTTCAGCAAGTGATCTTGTATCTCTAATGGGAACATCATCAATCAATTCCTCTTCCTTCAGCTGAAACTTTGAATTATGAAGTAAATTTGAGGCTGATTTCTCTCCATTCCAGTCCCAAATCTCATTTTCCATGAAGTGCACATCTTTACTTATTAGAATTTTCCTTGTATGAGGTTGGAAAACTCTATAAACTTTAGAAATTGTGTTATATCCCACAAAAATTCCAGCCGTTGCCTTTTTATCTAGCTTATCTCTTTTGATCGAGGCACATAAACAAAACACAAGCATCCAAACACTTTTAAATTTTTCGAGAAGGTTTAAAACCATACCAAGCTTCAAATGGTGTCTTCCGTCATCGCTTTTGTAGGAAGCCGGTTGAGAAAAAAACTCGAAGTATGTGCGGCTTTCACCCAATACTCCTTTGGCAAACTCTTCTCATGAAGCATGCATCTAGCCATCGCCATTATTGTACGATTCTTCCTCTCACTTACTCCATTTTGTTGAGGAGTATATGGAGCGATAAGTTGATGTTCGATTCCAGCCTCCTCACAATACGTGTTAAAGCGATTTGATGTGTATTCCTTGCCATTATCGGACCTTAAGGCCTGAATTTGATAGCCACTTTGAGTTTCAATCCACATCGCTTAAACTTCCAAAAAATTCCTACAACTTCTTACTTGAATTTAAGAAAATAAATCCAACACATTCTAGTATGATCATCAATAAAAACAATGTAGTACTTACTCCCATTAAGTGAAGGAGTTCTTTGAGGTCCACCAAATCTGAGTGGATTAATTGCAGACCCTCCAAGTTGCTTGCTTGAAAGGAAGTCTTGTTTGCTTTCCAAATTTACATCTCTTGCAATCTGGTAATTCACTTCTAAGTGAGGTAAGCCTTGAACCAAATCTTTTCTTTGCAAATTCAACATTCTTTGCATGATGAAAGTGACCAAGTCTTTTGTGCCACAATTCTCGTGGTAGACTTCATGGTGAATAAGCCGCAATCTCCTCCTCAGAAGGATCTAGTACGAAGCTCTTTCCCTTCATGTTGACTTTGAAAACTTCTTCTCCTCTTGAATCTTTGATTAAGCATTGATTGCTTTCAAAGATTACTTTGAAACCCCTTTCGAGTAGTTGGCCTACACTCAACAAATTTTGGCTTATGTTGGGTACAAACAATACATCTTTAATTAACTTTGTACCGAAACACTTTCAATTGCTATAGTTCCTTTTCCCTTGATCGCAATGAAGTCTCCGTTGCCAATTATGACTTTGGAGGTTATAGATGTTTCGAGCTCTTTGAAGAGATCTCGATCGAAGGTCATATGATTTGTGCAACCACCGTCAACAAGCCACTTATCACTTGCATTACTTGAGGCGAAACAAAATGCAACAAAAAGTTGCTCCTCCTCTTCTTCTTGATCAAGCAACTTGGGCCGCATTTTTATGTTGAAGGTTGCCTTGCGTCACATTTCTTGGCCGAGGATTACTTCTACATATCTTTTGATGATGTCCTCTCTCTCGACATTTCTCGCTTGCTGGTCGGGTTTCATCCAACATTTAAAAGGTGGATGATTTTTTCTTCCACAATGTTTACAAGGAGGAAATCGGATTTTGTTCCCATCCGGTTTTAGGAGAATCAAAAACCGAGTTTCCTTTCTTGTTCTTCTCATATTTCTTCCCTTTTCCTCCTTGGTTGAACCGAGTTCTAGCGGCTAATGCACCTTCAACGACCACTTCAGATCGATGTGCCTTCTTTGTTCTTGTGCTTGCAAGGAACTTAACAATTCGCAAGCTAACCTTTGATAGATTTTTGGTATTTTCCAAAGAAGAAATGGCTAATTCAAATCTATCAGAACAATCACAATAATTTTTTCAACCAATTTAGAGACATTCAGAGCCGAGTAATCTTACTTTGTTGGCAATGCCTAGTAATTTGTCGAATACTCTTTGATGGTCTCCGAATCCTTCATTGTTTGTAGTTGGAATTCTCGTATCGATTAAAGACTTGCATTGCTCTAATCCTTTCATCTCCTTCCTACTCACTCTTGAGAAAATTCCAAACTTCAAATGTCGATTTCATTGTCATGATTCTAACAAAAACTTCTTCGAGCTCGCTTTGCAAACACAATGAGGCTTTACCCTTGGACTTTCTAGTTTTCTTCTCCTTGTGATTCTTGAGTCGCGCAATTGTTGGATTTTCCCGCAATGGAGGAACTTCGTAATCCTCTTCAACAAACATCCCAGAGATCATGCGCCTCTAGATATGCCTCCATCCCGGCTGCCCATACATGGTAGTTTTCACCATTAAACACCGGTGGTGCTAGTGAAGTGAATGACTTTTCAAGTGATTCGAATCCGTGAAAGTAGAAGGATATCTAGGCATTTCAATGGTGGATTATACTCGATTCATGTGTCCCTCAAGATGATTGCTCGATACCAGTTTTGAAAGAATATCAAAGTAGTAAACCGAGTTTAAAGAAGAGAGACAAAAAACAAGAATAAAGAATAAAGATTTCTGCAGATCTGCTAATTTCATTTAAGTTGAATAGCTTAAATACACAAAAAAAATACTAACCGAAAATCATAAAATAAGGAAACTACTCCTAGAATAATGCCACTACACTAAATATTGCATTGGCGGAGTGAGGCAAAATTCAACAAGACGTTTGTGATGTTACACGAGTATATAAATGAGAGAGACTATGTTATCTTGTTAAGAGAGATAATCCGAGATTGTTGAGATGATGTTTTTGTATTTTGTAGTGACTTGATCGTGTGTTATCACTCCTGATCATCCGCTCAAATCAAATTGCAATAAATTCCCAAACTCTTCATCATAACTCGCCCATTGAACTCACTAACATCAACATCTATCGACATCGCAGATTCTCGCGCACCTAAAAAATTTCTGTTTCAAATGAACGGATTTTAAATTGGAAGATTAAACCAAAGCAGCCCTAACATACACACCTTGGCAATGTCGATCAAATGAGCGTACACAAATCAAAGAACACACACCGATTCCAGATCCAAAACCTAATCGTTTGGATGTTGGTTTTGTTCTAGTGATATTTTGGACAAACTTCTATATAAAATAAATAAATAAAATCACAAACTAAGTCATGTATGAAGCACTTTCTCCAGACATAATATCTTACTGCTCGAATAGATAATGAAAAACCCAAGCAGAGCTTATTAGCATGATGAAAAATTATGCACTTCATTGTGCTTCAAAAAAAAAAAAAAAAAAAAATCTTCAGAAATTAAACTGCACATTACAAATTCATTGGATCAAAACAAAATTCAGAGAGAAAAAGACAATACTCTTTCAAAACTAAACTGCACAATGGGCACATTACAAATTCATTGTACCTGAGTCATCATGCATACGATGAGCTTTTAGAATCATACTCAATAAGAGCATTAATTTCTGCAAAGCAAAGCAAAGCAAATTAAGTAGCAGAGAGCGCCAAATGAAAACCAAATTTGTGCATTTTGAAAACAAACCATGCCTCATGAATCCCTAATTTCAAAACAAATGAAAACCAACGATTGAGAGAGAGAGAGAGAGAGAGAGAGAGAGAGAGATGACCTTGTCGTGAGTGTATGAAGAACCCTCACTCGAACCCTCACTCACTGCTTTCCTCAATGTGTCAGTGGAGGGAAACGCAGAGCATATATTGTTGAAAGGAAAATTGCATTTAAAATGGATGTTAAACCTCAATTCCCCTTTTCATTTGTTGGATGTGCATCGAGATTTGTGTTGGTACGACCCCATAGTGCATCCAACGGACTAGAAAGGGGTCATGTTTAGTTCGGGTAATTAAGTGCGCTTCTCATAACTTTGTTTATTTGCTTGGTAATCCCTTTTTTTATTTTTCTATAGGCGTGTGTGTGTTGTAGATATATTTATTGTACGTATAGTGGCAATTTTGTTAATTATTAAAAGATTTATTGTTATCTTACTACAATAACAATCTTAATATCTAAATAGATATCTACAAAAAAAAAAAAAAAAAAAAATTATCTTAATCAAATGAATCGATCTCATCTCTTTCTATATGTATAGGGGGAGACATGTAGCGATTTTGTTGTTAGAATTTTTTATTTTTTTTTGTTGTCTAAAGATTAGAGAGAGAGAGAGAGCGCTAGAGAGAGATATCAAATTGAGATTCAAGAATTCATTAACAACGCATATGCGTTCTAACAAAGAATACTAAGTCACCATCATGTCTCCATAACCAAAGATTTCTATAGTCTAGTTGCAAGTACAACTTTATCTTTGAAATCCATTGCAATTACAACTTAAGTAATTACGTATTGATTTATTGACCATAAAAGATATTACTTAATCAACCAACTAATCACAAACAAATGACGAAGATCGTGTATGATTCTACACAAGCCAAAACTCATGTGTATGATTCTATATGCCCAAAATACTCCTCAAAAGTCAAGCCCGTCATTCATGTACCCTAAATGTTACAAAATCTTAAATTTCTACCCATAAGAAACCTAATATAATATCCACTATAATATTAAAGCTTTATATTCTTCTTACAATTTCACTCATCAAGATCGTTACGCCTCAAAACGTCAAAATCAGTATTGACCTAAAAAATGAAAAGAAAATAGAGAAAGAGAAAAAATCAATTTCAGCATCAGCATTAATTTGTGAAGCTAATCATCCAATTAGTAAAGGAAGAGCTCTTTCAACAAAATTAGTACGATTTCAGTTACGAAGATATTCATATGACAAGGGACTAAGATGACAATATTTCAGATGTTTCCAACTCTTTTAAGCACTTCAAAAGAAAGACCATGAACTGATTTCAACAGGTTTCTCTCAGATACCAACAAGCTAATACGGGGCTTGCACAGGGCAGAAATACATGGGCTACTGTATACTTTCCATTGGACCTAAATTCATTATTAGAATTTGAAACTTGTGTGTGTACGTGCTTTAAGTGGTTGAGATCTTTTCTTTCTTTATTGATGCACCATTTTGTTTCTATATACAACCTAGCTTGAACCTTACACCAAGTTGTCACTCTCAGTATTTGAAACTAAGGCCCATTAAAATCTTTCCCTATTTAAAATGTTGAGGTTTGGACTAATCTGGTGCATTCAAGAGGAGTAAAAGGACAAATATAATGGCCCTTATAGGCCACTTACAAACTAAAACAAACAAGCCTGAGCCAACCAAACTAAGAACTCAATAGTAAATAACATTGTGGAGTCCAAGGAGAGAAGTTGGACATAACAACCACAGCAAGCCATGCTTCATTGCAAGTTAGTTGATTCCAGAATATTGAGCATGGAAGTTCAATCAAAATGATTTTCATAATGACCAACATCAGTTGCAAAGTACCCATTTATCCCAACCTATTCTACCAGTCTTCACAAGAAAATTCTAATTTGAAGTACTAAGTTTGTGAATTTGATGATGTATAATTTCTAGCAAGATAGTTTGTCATCAATGATCAACAGCGACAGCAACTGAAGTAAAAGGTGAAGATATCAAGAAAATGCAAACCGAAGCTTGTGCGACCAGCGGCGGAGGAGTCGGGCCGAGCAGCGGCGGCGGCGGAGGCGGGCCCAACCAGCGGCGGTGAAGATTGCGGAGGCGATGAGGCGGAGGGCGGCGGCTGGGGTATCCTTCGAGCTGCGACGGCGCGATTCGACCAGGCGGATGGCGGCGCAAGGACCGCGGAAGGCGGCGCAACTCCGACCAGCGGCGGCGCGGGACCGAAAGCGGCGGCGCGGGACCGACAGCGGCGGCGCGGGTCCGACCGGCAGCTGATCACGCTGCGTGCAGCGGCGGCAAGGGGTCCAACAGCGGCGGCGCGGGTTCGACCAGCAGCGGCTCAGAGGCGTCCAACCAGCGGCGGCTACGGCTTGCCTCGGCGGCGGCGGATCTGGTGTAGGGCGAGGCGGTGGCGACGGCTTACCTCGGCGGCGGATCTGGCCTTGCGCGCAACGACGGTGCGGCTACGGCTCACGAGCAGCGACGGTGCATCGGCGGTGCGGCGGGTCTCCGGCTGTGGTCGCGGAGAGTCTCCGGCGGTGGTCGCGGAGGGTCTCCGGCGGTGGTGGCGGGTTGGCAGTGAAAATGGGTTTGGAGGTGAAATGGGTTTGGAGCAGTGAAAATGTTTTTGGAGGGAGGTGAAAAT
This sequence comes from Stephania cephalantha, assembly GCA_039657325.1. Taxonomy (NCBI): domain Eukaryota; kingdom Viridiplantae; phylum Streptophyta; class Magnoliopsida; order Ranunculales; family Menispermaceae; genus Stephania; species Stephania cephalantha. The sequence continues at coordinate 3,764,932 of CM077577.1, read as the reverse complement.
GGTACGTGAAAAATTGAAAATGGTTTGTAACAAGTAAAACCATTTAGATATTGATTTTTAAATGGTTTGTTGCTAGTTTGTTGCTAATCAGCAACAGATCAAAATCTGTTATTGATTAGCCTACGTGGATAGCCTACGTGGCATTTGTTGTTGTTTTTTGTTCTTTGTTCAAAGAACAGATCAAAATCTATTCTTGATCACCTTACGTGACATCGATAATGCTTGATCTATTCTTGATTTGTTGTTGTTCAAAGAACAAATCAAGAACAAACTAAATGTATATCAATTTTGATATAAACAGTGACATTAACTACATTATTCACATCTCCAAGCATCAACACTGTAGTTTACACTATTAACTTTTTATCATTTTTTTATTTAATTCGATTTGCAATCTCAAAATAATACAATTACAAAGATAATTTAAAAAAAATACCAAAACAAAAAAGAATAAAAATAATTAATAGTAATATGATATGTGAATAGTGCCACACCGAAAGGATGTGACACTATTCATTCAACTCCATGACATTTTGGCAAAACATCACTGTAGCTCCACTTTGGCGCTTTATCGAAAAAAAAAAAAAAAAAAAAAAACTTTATATATCCAAACTTCTAATATTAATGAAAATTTAAATTAAATCTATATGTATATATGTTTTCAATTTAATTTCAACATCTCATGAAAAAAAAAATTAATTTCAACTAAAAATTTTAATTTCAACTACATCGCCTAGCTAAGGCGACCATGCGTTTACGATCATTCCATAGTCCAAGGAAAAGAAAAGACAAAGCATAGATATATTTTGATGTAACTATATATATAAGGGCTTCTGAATTTGTTTTTAGCCATTTTTTTTAATTTTGCTCATCCAATCTAATGGAAGTCGATCGGCTGTCCCAACTCCATGGTTCGAAAGAAACCAAGAAAATATAGTTGTAAGAATTAAAGTTGTAAGAATTAAACTTGATGTCTCCGCCTCAATTAGAGTATATATGGATGCTCATTTTTTTTCCCACTATGCACGCTATACCCCTTAAGGACCGTGAAGATTAAATATAAATAAACACATGTGGGCTGTTTTGATGATGTTGATATTTCGAAATGTATAGTTTGACAATTCAATTAATTTCATTATATATGTTTGGTGGTACAAATTTCGACAATGCCCTTAATTATGTCTGTTTTGGCTTAATCTGGCTAACTATATACAAAACTTATCTTAATAAGATTAATCGATTAGCTAATTAATTTAAGTTTTCATGTACAATCGAGATATATCTTTTAATTAAAAATGGGGTTTTCCTAAAGTAGCTTCAAAGCGATTTTTTTTTGTTGCTCTAGCCTATGACAAAATTGAAAGTAGGGGCACATTAGGAAATTAAGCAATTTTGCCATTAATATTGAATAGATAGATAGATATATAGATATATTATACATATAGATATAGATCTTGAAAAAAATAATTTTTGGGTTCCAAAATTTTTAAAACGTGATTTTTATTTTATTTATGTAAATGTGTTGTTTTAAAGTAAAAATAGAATCCATGATTTTAGGAAACCGCCTATTTAATTATCAATGGTTTCGCACTTAACTAAACTCGTTAATTAATCAATTCGCAAGTTTTTGTTCTAAGTGCAATTTGCAACATAAAACACCAATATAAAAGGGATTTTTGTTAAATTACTACATTACCTTAAAATTAAACAATATATTGGATTTTTTTATCCAAAAAGGAGAGCCCCTGGTTTGAAAAAACCATTTAAAATTTAGTGACATATCAGCAACAGAGTAGTCTGTTGCTGATTTGTTTGTTGCTAATTTGTCGCTAATCAGCGACAGATCAGCAACAGATTTTTCTGTTGCTGACAATCTGTTGCTGATTTGTCGCTAATCGCCAAATGTAATTGAATCTGTTTTTAGTTATGATCAGATCAACAACATAATTGAATGTCATTGATCTGATCAGAGTAGATCATCACAGATTTAGCTACTGATCGCGACAAACTAGGTTCTAGAGTCGATCCGTCGCAGATCTGTCACAAAATGGGCGGGAAAATATTGGCGGGAGAAATCGCCAACAGATCAATGAAAAAAAATTTGTCACAATTGTTGTCACAAATCATCACCGATTTGTTGCTTTTTGGTCAACCGAGTCAAACGCTCTATCTCGATGCAAAATTGTTGCTTGATTTGTTGTTGTTTAGCAACAGATTCAATCTGTTGCAATGTTTTGATGCTATTCCACATTTTTCTTGTAGTGCATGCATGATGGAGGATGAGATGATGAACAACAATAATAGTAATATTCGCACCGCCTAACTCGCCGTGGGGTTTAACTTTTAACCCATTGGATGAAGATCTTATGCGTACTTGAGGGCCAAAGTAGATAACATTCAACTTCCTTTCGTCGACCCCATCCTCGAATTTGATGTTTTCACCGTGGACCACCCCTCCCAATTATTCTACTTGCAACGTAAGTAATAATAAACTATCATCAACAATCACTACATGCGCTTTAATTAGTTATCGATCTAGCATCTATGGTACTTTTCTTTATAGGTGCATGTTTTTGTTTTTAACGTGCATGGTTTAACTAGGGTTTTAAGTAGGTTTCTTGTTGCATGATCTTTGTTTTCTTTTCTTTCTTTTTTTTTTTTTTTTTTTTTTTTTTCTCGAGTGTACGATCTTTTTTTACATATGTATGCGTTTTGGTAGTTGGTTGGTTTATCAATTATAGTTATCTAACTCATAAATACTACTGTTTTAATATTGTTATATATGGTATATATATATTACCGTTTACTTAGGGTTTACAGTTGGTGTTAAAAAAAAACTAGGATTTAATTAAGGTTCTTGGTGATCGATCTTTAGCTTTTTACTTTTTAGATCATAAATATTTATGTAACACTGCTTGCATGTTTCTTTGGTTTGGTTAATGCAGAGGGGTTAATGAATCAAACCAACGTATACTTTTACGTTAAAAAGAGCGGGAAAAATCGCGGTTTGCATGATAAATGGCTGAACGCCAAAGAACGGTCCAAATCAATATATTTAGCAGTGAGGGAGGAATGATGGGGGAGAGGAGATCATTGGTTTATTACAATTCAAAGGAAAAGATACCCGCAAAAAAGACCAGGTGGATCATGAACGAATATAGGCTTCCCAATCCCCAGCCCGCCATCATGTCCTACTCATCTTTGAAAGTAAGTATATATAATCAACAACTGTTTAAATTCATTGGGTTATATACTTAATCAAGATTTCTCGATTGGATAATTAGTCACTAATCAGTTGTGATTTGTATTTGATTATTCCAGGATCCCTTTTGGACTTTATGTAAAATTGGTGAGACAGGAAGAGCCTCTGGTGATGATGATCAAGTTCTTCCCCACTCGGCTCGCAAAGAAAGATCGAGATATTACAACAAGGTTGATAATGTGGAATTGGTGCCTCAAGAAGTCACTTGGGGGAAGCTTTGGAGGCAAAGATTACCAAAATAGTAATAATGTTCGGCCCCAACAACAACAACAAAAGAAGCAGCAAAGCAACAATATGAATGTGATGATGGTGATCAAGATTGGATTGATAACTTGGAATCAACTCGGAGGTTGGTGATGAGGAACAACAACAACAAGTACACGAAATGGATGATCAACAATTATTAATGGGGCCTCACCATGATCAGCAAGTAGACGATCAACAACAAAGAAGAAAGAATCGAATGCGATGATGATGGTGATCCCGATCGCTTAGTGCTAATGGAGGATGATCTTCCTCCCGAATTTTGGGTTAATATTCATGAACTCCAACAACTACCATTAATTCATCAACCACTATTTGAGCAGCACCAACCACAAGTACTACAACAGCACACTGATGATAATATTATAAATGTTGAGGATTATGATGATATTCCTCCATGCATATGCCTTGATGAATATCAAGGCAACTTCGACTTGTGGATGGAGACGATTAAGAAGCGCGGCCATGATGATCAGCAGCAGCAATTTGATGATGATGAGGAGGATGATCAAGACCGGATTGAGAACTTGGAATCAACTCGGAGGTTGATGATGAGGAACAACAACCACTCCAACAAATTTGCCATTAATTCATCAACAATTTGATCAGCAGCACCAACCAACCGTGGCCACAAGTACTACAACAACACACCGATGATAATATTATAATCTGTTGAGGATTATGATGATATTCCTCCATGCATATTCCTTGATGAATATCAAGGCAACTTCGACTACTCGTGGATGGAGACGATTAAGAAGCGCGGCCATGATGATCAGCAGTTGAAGACAAGTTTATGATGAGGAGGAGGAGCCATCCCCCAAGCGTGCTAAAGCTAGAGTAGCTAATTGAAGACCAATTTTTATACGAATCATGCATTTTAGTTCAATTTGTTGTGGAGTATGCATGCACAAAACAATGTATATATGCACTATTCTATGTAACATTTTTTTCAGTTTATTAGTTTGTAAATATATACAACCTTGCATTTAATTGATTGTTGATCATATCTGGATGAATTGCATGTGATGGTTAATTAAGTTATTCTGGCAAATCAATTTTATGAACCAGCTAGGCTATATACTTAAATACATATATAGCTAACTTCTTACGGGCAGAGAATACCACTGTTTGATTGTGCCAAACTACCAATGATTAATTAATTGATGCTCACCAAGACCAATACAAATAAAAGCTCATTTTTCTCAGCCTAAACAAAAAAAGAGCTAAATGATTCAGACAACTATGAGTTAAAAGATGTTGTTTGCTAGATACAAAAGAGTACTAGGACAAAGAAACTACTTTACCTAGAAAATTTGCTCCACAAAGTTTTTGATGGGAATTCCATCAATTGTAGCAAATTAGACCCATCTGATGAAGACCCTCTTTGATCCATTAAGCTTCTTAAGTTGAGATCATTGGCACCGAAATCTTCGTCTCGGAACAAATCAGATTGGCCTTCAATTACATAAACTCAACATTAGATTCCAACACTAGTACTAGTACCTGTACTCAGCTTCACAGCCTCTCTTATCCCATTTTCAATCAAAATCTCCAAAAAACAGCAAAACCAAATAAACCCAAAAGAATTCAGGCTTCAAATCTACATATTTGAACAGGATAAGCCCATTAAAGACCTGAAGACGATGTGAGCTACAAACAAAACTCAAAATATATGCCCAGATCAAAACATATGGATTAGTAGCATGGAAAGGATCGATCGAGTCATTGCCAATTTTGAAGGTATCTACATGCATAAAAGTCACATAGCACAATGAAATAGATGAAAATAAGTGTAATGGAAATTCATACCTATAAGAAATGTCCACAACAGAAGTACAAGATGTCTGTAGAGTGCCATAGTATCTCGACTTCCTAAATTTTGCAAAGGCACACAAATAAGGGTGGGGGATGGGAGGCAAACCAGATTTTAGAAGGATGTATGGACGAGTAACCAATGCCTAGCAAGTATGTACCCCCACATATATCCCTCTGCCAGAACACTAAACTTATTGGTAGGTGAGGCATACAACTCGGAGGAGGCTAGGGAAGGGAGTGTGAGGTGGAGATTGAATCTAAGGAGAAAACAAAGTGCAATAGAAGTTAATGAGGAGCAACAACTGAGGGACCATTTGCAAAGGGTGAACATGATACCAACGAAACTTGAGAACGGGGCATAATGAGGGTTACACAATTCATGATAGGAAAAATCTGATCAGGGAACAAGATTGGGATAAAAGATGTAATGCTTTAAATATTATATGGAAGGCAAGTAGCCCCCCAAAATTTAAATTCTTCACATGGCTAGTATGGTGCGAGGGTGTGAATATGGTCGAGGCTCTCCAACACAAGCGACCATCTTGGACGTTGCTCCCATCGAGATGCATATTATGATGTCAAGCTAGTGAAGGTCTGCAACATTTATTACTGGAATGTTCATCTTCAAAAAGAATTTAGGAAGCCTTTCGACAGGAGATAGGGATTGGGCAGATCAATTTTCCCTCAATCAAATACTGCCTGAGAGACAATTTCTTAATCAATTTGGGACCTGAAAGAAGAATCCTATGGAGAGCAAATTTCAGGTGATATTATCGGAGATATGGAGGGAAAGAAATCAACGGGTTTTAGCTGACGAGGTGAAGTGTTGGGACGAGGTATGGAGAGCAGCCAACAGCAGGGAAGGAAGTTGGGTGCGCGAAATAACTAAGGCACGGAAATGGGGGTGGAGGAATATTGAATGGGATTGGGAATCATAGGTAGTGTTTAACACAACTGTTTTGATCTTTCATTACAACAGAACTTGAAACATCATGCATTCAGCAAGCATGAACTGACCAACTGAAAAAATAAAATAAAATAAACAAACAGACAAATAAATAAATAAAAGTACTGATCACATCTTGCAATTCAAAATGTTCACACAATATTCGAGCTCATTTCAACAATATCAGGTGTGGGCACTTGAATTACATAGGTCAGGACAACAATTGGTTTAAATAGTTTGGAGGGCTTCTGTTGCTTAAAAAAAGCACCTCCCCACCCCCACCCTCTTAAATTAAAATCTCTCTGAGTTATCTCCTAGTCTCATCATAAATACTCACTTAAATTAAATTCTGTTTTAATCTCTCTGAGTTATCTCCTAGCCTCTGAGTGGTTTTAAATTCTGTTTTAATTTACACGTCACATTCAATCTCGTTATGGAAGAAGCTATGTCTCGTCTTGAGTGGCATAATTCACAACATGAGTAGCAAGTACTACTTCAAGCTGAAGTACCCTTAGAGCCCAAGCAAAGTATAGTATTATATATTAGTACTAGTACCAATGCAATTACTACTCGTAAAAGATGCAATGCTAACAACAAGAGGGCGTTGAGGGAGGGTGTGGGAGGAGGGATCAGCAGTTAAAAAAAAAAAAAAAAAAAAAAAAAAAAACCCACTAGTCTCTTTTATTATTGTTATTATTATTATTTTATTTTTTTTGTCAAAGATCAACTGCAGGATTAGTCACCCAGACTTGAATATCATCCACATATTACCACCATTCAAGATAGGTCCTTTGAGTGTGCATCTTTACATATATTTCACGGTCCCGCAGCTTTTTTTAGTAAAACTAAACCTACAAACCAACTGAAGTTATCAAAGAAGTCATATATGCAGAGCTATATAAGGTTGTGCTCACTACATAGAAGCTCGATCCATATTGCTTGTGAACTACAGATCTTATTGAAAAAAAAAAAAAAAAAAAAAAAAAAAAAGTACCAAGCACAAACATCACTGATGAGTAGTCCGACACATTGATCAATATATAGAAGGCATAAATCACAATATGCACCTATATAAGCTGACATCAATAAATGCCAACACCATCCCATCCCCTTGTTAAGGATCGGATGAACTAGTGCTCTTCTTCTATTTGATTCTATTTAGAGCTTATAATCTATCTTCTTAAGGGCAGAACAAGTGGAGAGTACACATTAATTGAGATTGTGCATATCATATTTAAAAGTAATTATTTTCAAAGCTCATCGTTGTTTTAATATATCAATTCAGCAGCAAGAACAAAGATGCCAAGTATATATATATCAAGGTACTTCAAAGAAGAATTGGCACTGCACTTTGGAGATTACCTGTGAGAAGTCCATATATATGAGGATCAAAACCCAATTCATTGATTTGAATTCCAGTTGAGGCTAAATGCTTGGCTTGATTAACAAGCTACTTTTCAAAAGAATTGAGTCATAGAAACATAAAGAGCTGAAAGAAAAGACAAGCGAACATAAAAGAGAAGAAATGCATCTAAACACGCAACAAGAAATTTGCAGATCAAACACAAGCAGCGATATGCAGCTCAAACATCATAATGTTATTCATAAGAACATGTTTAAGGATGAAAGATTGCAATCATACCCAATAGACAAACCACCCAACAATTAGCCAAATAAATTCTCAAAGTGTGGTTGCAGTGTTCTTTGGTTGCAACTTAGCGTCATGGCAGTCTAAGAAGCAAAGTGTGGTTGCTCGATCCAGCACTGAATCCAAGTATAGAGCCCTGGCCAATGTTGCTGCTGAACTTCAATGGATCAAGTCTCTTCTGCATGAACTGCATTTTCCTCTTCCACATACTCCTATGGTGTGGTGTGACAACATGAGTGCAATTGCTCGGCTCATAATCATGATTTTCATTCAAGAACGAAGCACATTGAGATTGATGTCCATTTCATTCGTGATCGGTCCTCAAACGAGCTCTTACAATTGCTCATGTACCTTCTGTTGATCAACTTGCTAATGGTTTTACTAAACCATTGTCTACTTCGAGATTTACTTATCTTCGAATCAAACTTGGTGTAGGTATACTACCCCTGCGTTTGAGGGGGATGTTAGCATCAACCATTGAGTGATAATGTGTACCGAATGTAAGCGTAGTGAGGTGTATTGTGTCAATACTTGTCCAGCCTAATCATTGTAATTAGTTAGACAGTTAGAGTGTGTCGGGAGGTGTGATTAACAACTTGTATGTACGTGAAGGAATATTAAAGTAGTAAACCGAGTTTAAAGAAGCAGAGACAAGAAACAAGAATAAAGAAGAAAGATTTATGCGATAGATCCGCTAATTTCATTTAAGTTGAATAGCTTAAATACACAAAAAAATACTAAGCGAAAATCGAGACAATAAGGAAACTACTCCTAGAATAATGCCACTACAAGCCTACAACCGATACACCAACCATCACCAAAGAAACTAAGCTAAAAACAAGGAAGTAACAACTAAAACATTAGACTAAGTCGACACATAAATACTCGCAAAGTGAGGCAAAATTCAACACTCTTCCTTGCTTCGGTTGTTGCACACTCCAAGCTTTTCTCTCAGAATTCAAACTTGCAAGTCGGTAAGGCTTTGGTGAAGATGTCCGCTAGTTGATAATCTGTCTGCGAAAGACTTCAACTTAATTGATCCTCCTTTCGCACATCTCTCGAGAAAAAATAATTTGATGTTGAAGTGTTTTGTTTTTCCATGAAAAACATGATTGTTTGAGATAGCGATTGCCGCTTGATTGTCCACAAACACCTCTCGTACTTCCTTCTTGCTTCAAACCGAGATCAATCAACACTTTCCTAAGCCACAATGCTTGATTCGCAGCAGCTGTAGTAGCAATAAATTATGCTTCTGCGGTGGATTGTGCAACAATATCTTGCTTCTTAGAACACCAAGTGAACACCCTTGAACCTAGATTAAAACAATAACCCGAAGTACTTTTCATATCATCGAACCACCATAATCACCTTGTCCGAATATCCCCGCAGAACACAATTCGATTTGCACAAAACAACAACAACAACAACAACATAGCCTCATCCCAAATTAATCTGGGCCTCGGCTACATGGATCAAACTTTTCCATTGTGCTCGATTAAGTGCAATTGATGGTGAGCTTTTCAAACCATTCAAATCCCTCCTAATTAATGCATCCCATGTTAACTTTGGTCCGCCCCTACCTCGTCGAATTTCTACGTTTCTATTGAGTCAAGTTTTCTAGCGAAGACATTTGTAGGCCGTCTTTGCAGGTGATCAAACCACCGCAACCGCCTTTCCTTAATCTTTGTATCAATTGGTGCTACTCCTACTTGTCTTTGAATTTCTATATTTCTTATTCTATCTTTACGAGTTTTACCACACATCCACCTAAGCATCCTCATTTCTGCTACGTTCATTTTATGTAATTGTTGTTGCTTTACCGCCCAACATTCACTTCCATAGAGCATACATGGCCTAATTGCGGTCCTATAAATTTTTCCTTTTAACTTAGTAGGAACATTTCGATCACAAATCACTATGTTTGATCCATTTCATAGTTCATAGCTCCAAAATTAAGGGTTCCCTTGACATATCTCATAGCTCTCTTAGCTGCTGTAAGATGAGTTTTAGTTGCACTATTAGAAAAATCTGGATAAGACACTTACAGCATGTAAAATATCCGGTCTAGTTGCCGTGAGATACATGAGACAACCAACCATACTTCGGTAAAGAGTCTCGTCAACTCTTCCACCTTCATCATTCTTGCTCAGCTTTTCCTTTTGACACATTGGAGTAGCCACTTCTTTGCAATTCTCCATTCTGAACTTCTTTAAAATCTCTCTTGCATACTTCTTTTAACAAACAAAAAACTCATTTTGCTTTTGTTTGATCTCCATTCCGAGAAAGTAAGCCATCTCTCCCAAATCTATTCTCAAATGTCATTTGCATATCTTGTTTGAAATCTTCAACAAGATTGACATTGCTACCTGTAACTAGCAAGTCATCAACATAAAAAGAAACAATCACAAAATTGACTTCATCACCTTTGATGTAGAGGGTAGCTTCACTTGGGCTTTTTTTGAAACCCAACTTCATCAAATGCTCATCAATTCTACTGTACCAAGCTCTAGGTGCCTGCTTCAGCCCGTACAAAGCTTTCTTTAGTAGATAAACTTCATCTTCATCACCTTTGATTGCAAATCCTTCCAACTGATCGACATAAATCTCCTCCTCGAGAAGACCATTCAAAAAAGCAGACTTAACATCCTGTTGATACACTTTCCAGCCCTTTTGTGCGGCAATGGCTGGTAGCAATCTAATAGTATCCAATCTAGCAACAGGAGCAAATGTGTCAGAAAAATCAACACCGTAAATTTGAGCATACCCCTTTACAACAAGCCTTGCTTTGTGCTTGTTGATTGAACCATTTGCATTCAGCTTAGTTCGAATACCCACTTCACTCCAATCACTTTTTCGTCACCGGCCTTTTCACAAGCTCCCAAGTTTGGTTCTTCATGATCATGTTCAGCTTCTTCTTCCATTGCGGCTCTCCATTTGGGATCATTTTCAGCTTCCCAAAAATCAGCAGGTTCAAGAACTGCTACAATGCACCTTTGGTAAATTTCACAAGGTGATCTTGTACCTCTAATGGGAACATCATCAATCAATTCATCTTCCTTTAGCTGAAACTTTGAATTATGAAGTAAATTTGAGGCTGATTTCTCTCCATTCCAAATTCCAAATCACATTTTCCATGAAGTGCACATCTCTACTTATTAAAATTTTCATTGTATGAGGTTGGAAAACTCTATAAGCTTTAGAAATTGTGCTATATCCCACAAAAATTCCAATCGTTGCCTTTTTATCTAGCTTATCTCTTTTGATCCGAGGCACATAAACAAAACACAAGCATCCAAACAATTTTAAAATTTTCGAGAGAAGGTTTAAAACCACACCAAGCTTCGAATGGTGTCTTCCCATCTACCGCTTTTTAGGAGGAAGTCGGTTGAGAAGAAAACTCGAAGTATGTGCGGCTTCACCCAATACTCCTTTGGCAAACTCTTCTCATGAAGCATGCATCTAGCCATCTCCATTATTGTACGATTCTTCCTCTCACTTACTCCATTTTGTTGAGGAGTATATGGAGCGATAAGTTGATGTTCGATTCCCCCTCCTCACAATACGTGTTAAACCGATTTGATGTGTATTCCTTGCCATTATCGGACCTTAAGGCTTGAATTTGATAACCACTTTGAGTTTCAATCCAATGCTTAAACTTCCAAAAATTCCAAAGCAACTTCGACTTGAATTTAAGAAAATAAATCCAACACATTCTAGTGTGATCATCAATGAAAACAATGTAGTACTTACTCCCATTAAGTGAAGGAGTTCTTTGAGGTCCACCAAATCGAGTGGATTAATTGCAGCCTTTTAGTAGCCCTCCAAGTTGCTTGCTTGAAAGGAAGTCTTGTTTGCTTTCCAAATTGACATGTCTTGCAATCTGGTAATTCAACTTCTAAGTGAGGTAAGCCTTGAACCAACTCTTTTCTTTGCAAATTCAACACGCCGCATGATGAAAGTGACCAAGTCTTTTGTGCCACAATTCTGTGGTAGACTTCATGGTGAATAATTTCGCAATCTCCTCCTCTCGAAGGATCTAGTACGAAGCTCTTTCCCTTCATGTTGACTTTGAACACTTCTTCTCCTCTTGAATCTTTGATTAAGCATTGATTGCTTTCAAAGATTACTTTGAAACCCCTTTCGAGTAGTTGGCCTACACTCAACAAATTTTGGCTTATGTTAGGTACAACAATACATCTTTAATTAACTTTGTACCTGAAACACTTTCGATTGCTATAGTTCCTTTTCACTTGACCGCAATGAAGTCTCCGTTGCCAATTCTGACTTTGGAGGTTATAGATGTTTCGAGCTCTTTGAAGAGATCTCGATCGAAGGTCATATGATTTGTGCAACCACTGTTAACAAGCCACTTATCACTTGCACTACTTGAGGCGAAAGAAGATGCAACAAAAAGTTGCTCCTCCTCTTCTTCTTGATCAGCAACTTGGGCTGCATTTTTATGTTGATGGTTGCCTTGAGTCACATTTCTTGCCTGAGGATTGCTTCTACATATCTTTTGATTATGTCCTCTCTTCTGACATTTCTCGCACTGCTAGTCGGGTTTCCTCCAACATTTAAAGGGTGGATGACCTTTTCTTCCACAATATTTACAAGGATGGAAATCGATTTTGTTCCCATACTAGTTTTAGGAGAATCAAAAACCGAGTTTCCTTTCTTGTTCTTCTTATATTTCTTCCCTTTTCCTCCTTGGTTGAACCGAGTTCTCGCAGCCTAATGCACCTTCAACGCCGCTTCGATCTCATGAGCCTTCTTTGTTCTTGTGCTTGCAAGGAACTTAACAATTCTGTCAAAGCTAACCTTTGATAGATTTTTAGTATTTTCCAAAGAAGAAATGGTCGATTCAAATCTGTCAGAACAAAGTCACAATAATTTTTTCAACCAATTTAGAGTCGGGAAATTCGAGTCGAGTAATCTTACTTTGTTGGCAATGCCTAGTAATTTGTCGGAATACCCTTTGATGGTCTCCGAATCCTTCATTGTTTGTAGTTGGAATTCTCGTATCGATTAAAGACTTGCCCCCGCTCTAATCCTTTCATCATCTCCTTCGTACTCGCTCTCGAGAAAATTCCAAACTTCAAATGTCGATTTCATTGTCATGATTCTAACAAAAACTTCTTCTCGTGATCTTCGCAAACAATGAGGCTTTAGCCTTGGTTTTCTTCTCCTTGTGATTCTTGAGTGCGCAATTGTTGGATTTTCTGCAATGGAGGAACATCGTAATCCTCTTCAACAAACATCCAGAGATGATGCGCCTCTTGATATGCCTCCATCCCTGGCTGCCCATATATGGTAGTTTTCACCATTAAACACTTTGGTGGTGCAAGTGAAGTGAATGACTTTTCAAGTGATTCGAATCCATGAAAGTAGAAGGATATCTAGGCCTTTCAATGGTGGATTATACTCGCGATTCTGGTCCTCAAGAAGATTGCTCGATACCAATTTTGAAGGAATATCAAAGTAGTAAACCGAGTTTAAAGAAGCGAGAGACAAAAAACAAGAATAAAGAAGAAAGATTTCTGAGTGAGTCTGCTAATTTCATTTAAGTTGAATAGCTTAAATACAAAAAAATACTAAGCGAAAATCGAGAAAATAAGGAAACTACTCCTAGAATAATGCCACTACAAGTCTACAACCGATACACCAACTATCAGTCAAAGAAACTAAGCTAAAAATAAGGAAGTAACAATGAAACATTAGACTAAGTCGGACACATAAATATTGCGATAGGCGAGGCAAAATTCAACAAATCCGTTTGTGATGTTACACAGAGTATATAAATGAGAGAGACTCGTTATCTTGTTAAGAGAGATAATCGAGATTGTTGAGATGATGTTCGTAGTGACTTGATTTGTGTGTTATCACTCCTGTCCAGGATCATCGCTCAAATCAAATTGCAATAAATTTCCAAACTCCTCATCATAATCGCCCATTGAACTCACTAACATCAACATCTATCCATTATCGCTCTAAAAATTTCTGTTTCAAATGAACAGATTTTGAATTGGAAGATTAAACCAAAGCAAACCCTAACATACACACCTTCGCAATGTCGATCGAATGAGCGTACACAAATCAAAGAACACACACCGATTCCAAATCCAAAACCTAATCGTACAACCAAAGCATTACCTTATCGCCATGAAAAGGAATGAAAGAGATGTAGAGAGCGAAAGTGTCGGGGTTTTGTTAATGAGTTTTGATCGAGTTGGGTCATGTGTTTAGACTTACGATATGTGTAATGCAAGAAGGTTCTCGCAAGGCACATCCATCTCCGGATAACTCAAAGCACATTGAATGTGAAATTAGGTGTCGCATCATGAAATGCGTATTGCAATGCCTCGATTCTCTCGCTCCTCATCTCTCTAATGCCTCTCGCTCTCGCAAGATTCTCTTTATCTCTACGCCAATAAATTCGGCCCCATTCACTACCCTAGTTCCTAATCATACTCCCCTCTCTTTCAGATCTCTTATTTTTTGATCTCTGGAGGGCTTCGTTTCGTCAATCTTAGTTTGGTAAAGCTTGAGTTTTAGTTTTTATTTTTTTCATCTTCTTCAAATTAATTAAACAACAGCAACAACACACTCCCTTTCTCATGTCATGGGGTCGCAGGAAAATAAAGTCTGCCCTTAAGAATAACAGAGACTCTTTCGCGCGCCGCAGAGGCGATTAGCGCGATCTTCGCGACCACTAATGATCACTGGCGCCGGAGAGGATGATGATGATGATAAGGAAAAAGTAGTTGGTAATGAAAATGGTGCAGCCAGTGGTAGGGAAAACAAGGAAGAGGCTGAGATATTGATGAGTGAAGAAGAGAGTACTAGTACTAGTACTAGTGATTATTACAACCAGGATTTGGAGGTGAACAAGTGGAATAAAAAGAGGAAGCGCAAGGTAAGATTAATTAATTAGATGAATGTATATATATATTTGTGATGCTTATTATTTGCGGGTTTGGTTTTACTTCTTTTTGGGTGGTTTTGTAGGAAGTTCTTGAGGAGTTAAGGGAGCAGGAAAAAAAATACAGTCCAGTTTATTAGATGAAGTGAGATAGCACCATGAAATAGATGAAAATAAGTGTAATGGAAATTCATACCTTTAAGAAATGTCCACAGGGATCTTTGAAGCTATTCAAAGAATTCAAAGAAGAGTTACAAGTACTGTAACATAATTAAGTGGATAAAGTTTAAATGGAATGAATATAGGTACATTCCATTTAAACATCACTTGTGAGTAGTCCGATACATTGATCAATATGTAGAAGGCGTAAATCACAATATGTATCTATATAAGCTGACATCAATAAATGCCAACACTGTCCCATCCCCTTGTTAAGGATCGGATGAACTAGTGCATGCTCTTCTTCTATTTGATTCTATTTAAAGCTTATAATCTATCTTCTTATTAATCCACTTAAAACTCTAAAACTTGTGGATGGTTAAAATCAATCTGTAGAGTGGATTTTCCTAACATTGAGAACCGTTCATATTTTTTCCTGTTTTAATTGTGGCATTTCCAATGGGATTACATACTACTCTTAACAGTTTTAAAACCATCAAACTAAGTTTGGATTGCAGAACTGTCTTTAATCTGGTCTTTTAATGTGAAAGGAAATGTATCTATGAAACTCAGAAATTTCAGATTTTGAGAGAAGAAAGAATTGGGCACTTTTGTTTGCTCTTAGATATCCTCTGACTTCTATATGATCCAACGAGATCAGCAAGCAATGAATTCCACTGCAAGCCAGATAACCACCTCCAATCTGAAAAAAAATGACAGCAATGGAAATGAATCTCAGATATCAGTTAGCAATGCAAGTAGGATTTAAAAATCACCATTACATGTAGTGCAAACCTAGATAGTTCAAGATCAAACAAACACAAAAAAGTGGCATTGAGAATAGTAACCAACGGCCCTTGTGACCCTGGAAAATATAAGACCAATTCAAATATTTGAAATTAATACATAAATACAAGACAAAGACAATGACTAACTTTTTAACAATGAACATAGTTCAGATATTATATGGCTATACACTAAGAAACATCCAAAGAAAATTATGATTATGTTCAAAAGGGCAGAACAAGTTGAGAGTACACATTAATTGAGATTGTACAAATCATATTTAAAAGTAATTATTTTCAAAGCTCATCGTTGTTTTAATATATCAATTCAGCAGCAAGAACAAAGATGCCAAGTATATATATATGAAGGTACTTCAAAGAAGAATTGGCACTGCACTTTGGAGATTACCTGTGAGAAATCCATATATACGAGGATCAAAACCCAATTCATTGTAGTCCACATTCTCAAATTTGTCCATTGTCACTGAAAAGTACAAAAAGTTGAATCATTGAAACCCTCAATAGCACCAAAAAAGGCCGAAAAGTATTGAGAAGCACTTAGCTTCATCAGGAGTCTTTGGAAGCAGAAAAATCAAACTGATAAGCACAATTATATATTCTTGGACATTGGCTAGCACACAAAATGGACCGATCAGGCTCATTTTGATTTGTGTAATGCACATCCATCTCCAGATAACTCCAGATAACTCAAAGCACATTGAATGTGAAATGCGTATTGCAATGCCTGATTCTCTGCTCCTCATATCTCTAATGCTGCTTCTGGTCAGTACTCTTCATCTCTACGCCAATAAGTTCGGCCCCATTCACTACCCTAGCTTCCTAATCATACTCCCCTCTCTTTCAGATCTCTTATTTTTTGATCTCTGGAGGGCTTCGTTTCGTCAATCTTAGTTTGGTAAAGCTTGAGTTTTAGTTTTTATTTTTTTCATCTTCTTCAAATTAATTAAACAACAACAACAACACACTCCCTTTCTCATGTCATGGGGTCGCAGGAAAATAAAGTCTGCCCTTAAGAATAACAGAGACTCTTCGCGGCCGCCGCAGAGGCAGTTGGCGCAGTCTTCGCGACCACTAATGATCATCTTGGCGCTGAGGAGAGGATGATGATGATGATAAGGAAAAAGTAGTTGGTAATGAAAATGGTGCAGCCAGTGGTAGGGAAAACAAGGAAGAGGCTGAGATATTGATGAGTGAAGAAGAGAGTACTAGTACTAGTACTAGTGATTATTACAACCAGGATTTGGAGGTGAACAAGTGGAATAAAAAGAGGAAGCGCAAGGTAAGATTAATTAATTAGATGAATGTATATATATATTTGTGATGCTTATTATTTGCGGGTTTGGTTTTACTTCTTTTTGGGTGGTTTTGTAGGAAGTTCTTGAGGAGTTAAGGGAGCAGGAAAAAAAATTGTCCCAACAGAACAAAGAACTCAAACAGGTAACCTAGAAGGCATTGCTTTTCATTTTTTTATTTTTTATTTTTTTTAGTTTGGAACGAAAGTAGAAAGCGAAGTGAGTCTCGTATCACGAGGTGCATATATGGACAGTCGTGAGACCGACCCGTGTTCGGGGGTGTACTTTTGATGATGTCATAAAATCATCACGCATCCATCTCAGTCGAGATATTGTTGGTATCTAGTTAGGGGCGGCTCTTCCAACTTAAAAACTCCCTCCATTCACATGGTGCGTGACTCGGGCCGAACTCGAAGTGGTCAAATAGTTCAAATACCGAGTGGTTTAAACCAAAAAAAAAAAGCTTTTAATTGATAAATTTACTCTTTGAATAAAATAATAATAAATGTTCTTAAATGATATTAATTAAAGTTAATTTTAATAAGTTATTCCTATTTGTGTATACCCAATTTATTATATGTGCATAGAAAATTCAACCAATTAAACACGTAAAATTGAAAGTCAGTACACATTTAAGGAAATAGAATATTTATCGGTTTAGGTATGGCGTTCAATATGAATCTAACTTATGCGATGAGTTTGACGACTATAGTTAATGTCCAATATGAATCTAACTTAGACAGTGATTACTTGGTTAATCAGGCGTATTGGAACGTTAGAGATTTCTACAAAGAGCAGCAGCAAGAGCGAGCACTCCTTGAAGAGTTAAAATCAAGACGATTACAGGTATGATAATCTCCTTCATCTATGATTCGATGTTGTTTGGTTTAAGAAAAATGCTACAATCACACCCTTAAATGCACAACGCCCCCTTACCCACTGTATTTTGTATCACGAGATATATATATATATAAGCTCGCATCTCAAGATGCACACGGAGGATGGAAATATACGGTCGTTAGGCATTCTTTTGTGCATTATTGGTGTTGTTCTAGACTAGTCATCCATTTTTTATTTATGAGGAATTTAATTAATTAAGTATTACTTATATACGTACATTCTTTTAACTAAAATTACTATTTCAGGCATCGGCCTTGTGGCAACGCCTAAATGGGGACCGACTTACGCCTCCACTGAATAAAAGGGCCCAATTTGGACAATACATACATGGGTATTAGTATATTTTTCTTTTTCTTTTTTTGAAAGAGGTGTTATTTGTGTACTTTCCTTGGTATATATAGCTAGTGTAATTCTTCAAGGGCAATTGAGTTTTCGTTCATAGAAAGAGAAAATAATTCCATTATATTATGTAGTGTATTAATTTTTTTGGTTTTTTTTTTCATATTGTTTTGGTCGGGGAGGTCGGAGTTTAATTTGTCTTGACTACTCATCAATTTACGACAAGTTCCTTTATATCTAGAGCTTAAAATTAAGACACGGATTCGTGTCTAGGCCTTTCACCATTAAACATTGGTGGTGCTAGTGAAGTGATGGGCTTTTCAAGTGATTCGAAACCAAGAAAGTAGAAGGATATCTAGGCCTTTCAATGGTGGATTATACTCGGTTATAGGTCCCTCAAGATGACTGCTCTGATACCAAATTTGAAGGAATATCAAAGTAGTAAACTAAGTTTAAAGAAGCAGAGACAAAAAACAAGAATAAAGAAGAAAGATTTCTGCAGTAGTCTGCTAATTTCATTTAAGTTGAATAGCTTAAATACACAAAAAATACTAACTGAAAATCAGAAAATAAGGAAACTACTCCTGGAATAATGCCACTACAAGTCTACAACTGATACACCAACTATCAGTCAAAGAAACTAAGCTAAAAACAAGGAAGTAATAACTGAAACATTAGACTAAGTCAGACACATAAATATTGCAGCAGCTGAGGCAAAATTCAACAGTACGTTTGTGATGTTACACAGAGTATATAAATGAGAGAGACTCAGTTATCTTGTTAAGAGAGATAATCTGAGATTGTTGAGATGATGTTCTGTAGTGACTTGATTTGTGTGTTATCACTCCTGTCCTGATCACTGCTCAAATCAAATTGCAATAAATTCCCAAACTCCTCATCATAACTGCCCATTGAACTCACTAACATCAACATGTATCCATTACTGCCCTAAAAAATATCTGTTTCAAATGAACAGATTTTGAATTGGAAGATTAAACCAAAGCAGCCCTAACATACACACCTTGGCAATGTCGATCGAATGAGCGTACACAAATCAAAGAACACACACCGATTCCAGATCCAAAACCTAATCGTTTGGATGTTGGTTTTGTTCTAGTGATATTTTGGACAAACTTCTATATAAAATAAATATAAATAAAATCACAAACTAGCCACAACTAAGTCATGTATGAAGCACTTTCTCCAGACATAATATCTTACTGCTCGAATAGAAAATGAAAAACCCAAGCAGAGCTTATTAGCATGACGAAAAATTATGCACTTCATTGTGCTTCAAAAAAAAAAAAAAAAAAAAAATCTTCAGAAATTAAACTGCACATTACAAATTCATTGGATCAAAACAAAATTCAGAGAGAAAAAAACAATACTCTTTTGAAACTAAACTGCACAAATTCATTGTACCTGAGTCATCATGCGACGACGACGAAGACGACGATCATGACATGCTCTAAGGCCTAAGAGCATTAATTTCTGCAAAGCAAAGCAAATTAAGTAGCAGAGAGCACCAAATGAAAACCAAATTTGTGCATTTTGAAAACAAACCATGCCTCATGAATCCCTAATTTCAAAACAAATGAAAACCAACGATTGAGAGAGAGAGAGAGAGAGACATGACCTTGTCGTTGTCGTTGTCGTTGGATTGATGAGTGTATGAAGAACCCTCACTCACTGCTTTCCTCAATGTGTCAGTGGAGGGAAACGCAGAGCATATATTGTTGAAAGGAAAATTGCATTTAAAATGGATGTTAAACCTCGATTCCCCTTTTCGCTGTTGGATGTGCATCGACATTTGTTTTTGTAGGAATCCAAAGTGGTTCCTTTTTTTATTTTTCTATAGGCGTGTGTGCGTTGTAGTCTGTAGATATATTTATTGTACGTATAGTGGCAATTTTGTTAATTATTAAAAGATTTATTCTTATCTTACTACAATAACAATCTTAATATCTAAATAGATATCTAAAAAAAAAAAAAAATTATCTTAATCAAATGAATCGATCTCATCTCTTTCTATATGTATAGGGGGAGACATGTAGCCAGATTTTGTTGTTAGAATTTTTTTTTTTTTGTTGTCTAAAGATCGAGAGAGAGAGAGAGAGAGAGAGAGCGCTAGAGAGATATATCAAATTGAGATTCAAGAATTCATTAACAACGCATGCATGATGGAGGATGAGATGATGAACAACAATAATAGTAATATTCTCGCACCGCCTAACCGCCGTGGGGTTTAACTTTTAACCCCACCGATGAAGACCTTATGCGGTACTTGAGGGCCAAAGTAGATAACATTCAACTTCCTTTCGTCGACCCCATCCTCGAGTTCGATGTTTTCACCGTGGACCACCCTCCCAATTATTCTACTTGCAACGTATGTAATAAACTATCATCAACAATCACTACATGCGGTTTAATTAGTTATCGATCTAGCATCTAGGGTACTTTTCTTTATAGGTGCATGTTTTTGTTTTTAACGGGCATGGTTTAACTAGGGTTTTAGGTAGGTTTCTTGTTGCATGATCTTTGTTTTCTTTCTTTCTTTCTTTTTTCGAGTGTACGATCTTTTTTACACATGCATGCGTGCACGCTATTTGGTAATTTGTTTTTTAAGGTGTTTTGGAGTACCATCTTTTATTACAGTTTAATTAGGGTTTACGATTGGTGTTAAAAAAATTAGGATTTAATTAAGGTTCTTGATGATCGATCTTTAGCTTTTTACTTTTTAGATCATAAATATTTACGTAAACCGCTTGCATGTTTCTTGGTTTGGTTAATGCAGAGGGGTTAATGAATCAAACCAACGTATACTTTTACGTTAAAAAGAGCGGGAAAAATCGCGCGTGTTTGCAATGAATATTGGCTGAACGCCAAAGAACGGTCCAATCAATATATTTAGCAGTGAGGGAGAAATGATGGGGGAGAGGAGATCATTGGTTTATTACAATTCAAAGGAAAAGATACCCGCAAAAAAGACCAGGTGGATCATGAACGAGTATAGGCTTCCCAATCCCCAGCCCGCAATCATGTCCGACTCATCTTCGAAAGTAAGTATATATAATCAACAACTGTTTAAATTCATTGGGTTATATACTTAATCAAGATTTCTCAGTTGGATAATTAGTTACTAATCAGTTGCATGTTATTTGTATTTGATTATTCCAGGATCCCTTTTGGACTTTATGTAAAATTGGTGAGACAGGAAGAACCTCTGGTGATGATGATCAAGTTCTTCCCCCGCCTCGCATGCATGTAGCAAAAAGATCAAATATTACAACAAAGTTGATCATGTGGAATTGGTGCCTCAAGAAGTCATCGGGGAAGCTTTGGAGGCAAAGATTACCAAAATAGTAATAATGTTCCCCTCCAACAACAACAACAAAAGAAGAAGAACTACAACAATCGAATGTGATGATGGTGATCAAGATTGGATTGATAACTTGGAATCAACTCGGAGGTTGGTGATGAGGAACAACGACCACAAGTACACGAAATGGATGATCAACAATTATTAATGGGGCCTCACCATGATCAAGCAAGTAGACGTATCACGATCAACAAAAGCAAAGAACAAGCAAAGCAATCGAATGCGATGATGATGGTGATCCCGATCGCTTGGTGCTAATGGAGGATGATCTTCCTCCGAATTCTCGGGTTAATCTTCATGAACTCCAACAAAATTGCCATTAATTCATCAACCACTATTTGAGCAAACACCAACCACAAGTACTACAACAACACACCGATGATAATATTATAAATGTTGAGGATTCTCGATGATATTCCTCCATGCATATGCCTTGATGAATATCAAGGCAACTTCGACTTGTGGATGGAGACGATTAAGAAAGCGCGCCATGATGATCAGCAGCAGCAATTTGATGATGACGAGGAGGATGATCAAGACGGATTGAGAACTTGGAATCAACTCGGAGGTTGATGATGAGGAACAACAACCACTCCAACAGCTGCCATTAATTCATCAACAATTTGATCAGCAGTACCAACCATGGCCACAAGTACTACAACAACACACTGATGATAATATTATAACTGTTGAGGATTATGATGATATTCCTCCATGCATATTCCTTGATGAATATCAAGGCAACTTCGACTCGTGGATGGAGACGATTAAGAAGCGCGGCCATGATGATCAGCAGATGAGCAAGTTTATGATGAGGAGGAGCCATCCCCCAAGCGTGCTAAAGCTAGAGTAGCTAATTGAAGACCAATTTTTATATGAATCATGCATTTTAGTTCAATTTGTTGTGTAGTATGCATGGCACAAAACAATGTATATATGCACTAGGTAGCAGTTATTTTACTATGCCAGCTACTTGCACTATTCTATGTAACATTTTTTTTCATCAACAAATTCAATACAATTCTGTTTTTTAGTTTGTAAATATATACAGCCTTGCAAATTTTTATGTATGCATGAATTTGTTGTTGATCGTCTCTGGAATTGCATGTGATTAATTAAGTTATTCTGGCAAATTAATTTTATGAACTCGTTGCTTAAAAAAAACACCTCCCCACCCCCACCCTCTTAAATTAAAATCTCTCGAGTTATCTCCTAGTCTCTTTATAAATACCCTCTTAAATTAATTCTGTTTTTAATCTCTCTGCGTTATCTCCTAGTCTCTCGAGTGGTTTTAAATTCTGTTTTAATTTACACGTCACATTCAATCTCGGTTATGGAAGAAGCTATGTCTCGGTTGAATGGCATAATTCACAACATGAGTAGCAGTACTACTTCAATGAAGTACCCTTAGAGCCCAAGGAGTATAGTATTATATATTAGTACTAGTACCAATACAAGTACTACTCGTAAAAGATGCAATGCTAACAACAAGAGGGCGTTGAGGGAGGGCGTGGTAGGAGGATCGCAAAGTATAAAAAAAAACCCACTAAATACCCTGCAATTGATGAATTGTTGTTTGCTAGTCTCTTTTTCTTTTTATTTTTTTTTTTTTTTTTTTTATTATTATTATTATTATTATTATTATTATTATTATTATTATTATTATTATTATTATTATTATTATTATTATTATTATTATTATTATTATTATTATTATTATTATTATTATTATTATTATTATTATTATTATTATTATTATTATTATTATTATTATTATTATTATTATTATTATTATTTATTTTGTCAAAGATCAACTCGCAGGATTAGTCACCCGACTTGAATTTCATCCACATATTACCACCATTCAAGATAGGTCATTTGAGTGTGCATCTTTACATATATTTCATGGTCTCGCGAGTTTTTAAGTAAAACTAAACCTACAAACCAACTGAAGTTATCATAGAAGTCATATATGCAGAGATATATAAGGTTGTGCTCATTACATAGAAGCTCGATCCATATTGCTTGTGAACTATAGATCTTATTGACGTAAAAAAAAATTATAAGTACCAAGCACAAACATCACTTATGAGTAGTCCGACACATTGATCAATATATAGAAGGCATAAATCACAATATGTATCTATATATATAAGTGACATCAATAAATACCAACACTTTGTGCCATCCCCTTGTTAAGGATCGGATGAACTAGTACTCTTCTTCTATTTGATTCTATTTAGAGCTTATAATCTATATTCTTAAGGGCAGAACATCAAGTGGAGAGTACACATTAATTGAGATCGTGCAAATCATATTTAAAAGTAATTATTTTCAAAGCTCATCGTTGTTTTAATATATCAATTCAGCAGCAAGAAAAAAGATGACAAGTATATATATCAAGGTACTTCAAAGAAGAATTGGCACTGCACTTTGGAGATTACCTGTGAGAAGTCCATATATATGAGGATCAAAACCCAATTCATTGTAGTCCACATTCTCAAATTTTTCTATTGTCACTGAAAAGTACAAAAAGTTGAATCATTGAAACCTTCAATAGCACCAAAAAAGGCCGAAAAGTATTGAGAAGCACTTATCTTCATCATGAGTCTTTGGAAGCAGAAAAATCAAACTGAAAAATCAAACTAATAAGCACAATTATGTATTCTCGGACATTGGCTAGCACACAAAATGGACCGATCAGGCTCACTTTGATTTGAATTCCAGTTGAGGCTAAATGCTTGGCTTGATTAACAAGCTACTTTTCAAAAGAATTGAGTCATAGAAACATAAAGAGCTGAAAGAAAAGACAAGCGAACATAAAAGAGAAGAAATGCATCTAAACACGCAACAAGAAATTTGCAGATCAAACACAAGCAGCAATATGCAGCTCAAACATCATAATGTTATTCATAAGAACAGGTTTAAGGATGAAAGATTGCAATCATACCCAATAGACAAACCACCCAACAATTAGCCAAATAAATTCTCAAAGTGTGGTTGCAGTGTTCTTTGGTTGCAACTTAGCGTCATGGCGATCTAAGAAGCAAAGTGTGGTTGCTCGATCCAGCACCGAATCCAAGTATAGAGCCCTGGCAAATGTTGCTGCTGAACTTCAATGGATCAAGTCTCTTCGCATGAACTGCATTTTCCTCTTCCACATACTCCTATGGTGTGGTGTGACAACATGAGTGCAACTGCTCGGCTCATAATCATGATTTTCATTCAAGAACGAAGCACATTGAGATTGATGTCCATTTCATTCATGATCAGGTCCTCAAACGAGCTCTTACAATTGCTCATGTACCTTCGGTTGATCAACTTGCTAATGGTTTTACTAAACCATTGTCTACTTCGAGATTTACTTATCTTCGAATCAAACTTGGTGTAGGTATACTACCCCTGCGTTTGAGGGGGATGTTAGCATCAACCATTGAGTGATAATGTGTACCTGAATGTAATCGTAGTGAGGTGTATTGTGTCAATACTGTCCAGCTAATCATTGTAATTAGTTAGACAGTTAGAGTGTGTCGGGAGGTGTGATTAACAACTTGTATGTACGTGAAGGAATATTAAAGTAGTAAACCGAGTTTAAAGAAGCGAGAGACAAGAAACAAGAATAAATAAGAAAGATTTCTGCAGTAGTATGCTAATTTGATTTAAGTTGAATAGCTTAAATACACAAAAAAATACTAACTGAAAATCATACAATAAGGAAACTACTCCTAGAATAATGCCACTACAAGCCTACAATCGATACACCAACCATCAGTCAAAGAAACGAAGCTAAAAACAAGGAAGTAACAACTAAAACATTAGACTAAGTCGAGACACATAAATACTGCAGCAGCTGAGGCAAAATTCAACACTCTTCCTTGCTTCAGTTGTTGCACACTCCAAGCTTTTCTCTCAGAATTCAAACTTGCATGTCGGTAAGGCTTTGGTGAAGATGTCCGCTAGTTGATAATATGTCCCGCAAGTACTTCAACTTAATTGATCCAACTTTCGCACATCTCTCGAGAAAAAAATAATTTGATGTTGAAGTGTTTTGTTTTTCCATGAAAAACAGGATTGTTTGAGATAGCGATTGCCGCTTGATTGTCCACAAACACCTCTGTACTTCCTTCTTGCTTCAAACCGAGATCAATCAACACTTTCCTAAGCCACAATGCTTGATTCGCAGCAGCTGTAGTAGCAATAAATTATGCTTCTGCGGTGGATTGTGCAACAATATCTTGCTTCTTAGAACACCAAGTGAACACCCTTGAACCTAGATTAAAACAATAAACTGAAGTACTTTTCATATCATCGTAACCACCATAATCACCGTCCGAATATCCCCGAACACAATTCTGATTTGCACAAAACAACAACAACAACAACAACAACAACAACAACAACAACAACATAGCCTCGGTCCCAAATTAATCGGGGTCGGCTACATGGATCAAACTTTTCCATTGTGCTCGATTAAGTGCAATTGATGGTGAGCTTTTCAAACCATTCAAATCCCTCCTAATTAATGCATCCCATGTTAACTTTGGTCTGCCCCTACCTCGTCGAATTTCTACAGTTTCTATTGAGTCAAGTTTTCTAGTTGGGGCATTTGTAGGCCGTCTTTGCGAGTGACCAAACCACGCAACCGCCTTTCCCTAATCTTTGTATCAATTAGTGCTACTCCTACTTGTCTTTGAATTTCTATATTTCTTATTCTATCTTTACGAGTTTTACCACACATCCACCTAAGCATCCTCATTTCTGCTACGTTCATTTTATGTAATTGTTGTTGCTTTACCGCCCAACATTCACTTCCATAGAGCATACATGGCCTAATTGCGGTCCTATAAATTTTTCCTTTTAACTTAGTAGGAACATTTCGATCACAAATCACTATGTTTGATCCATTTCATAGTTCATAGCTCCAAAATTAAGGGTTCCCTTGACATATCTCATAGCTCTCTTAGTGTTGTAAGATGAGTTTTAGTTGCACTATTAGAAAAATCTGGATAAAAAACTTACAAAGATGTAAAATATCAGGTCTAGTTGCCGTGAGATACATGAGACAACCAACCATACTTCGGTAAAGAGTCTCGTCAACTCTTCCACCTTCACCATTCTTGCTCAGCCTTTTCCTTTTGACACATTGGAGTAGCCACTTCTTTGCAATTCTCCATTCTCGAACTTCTTTAAAATCTCTCTTGCATACTTCTTTTAACAAACAAAAAACTCATTTTGCTTTTGTTTGATCTCCATTCCGAGAAAGTAAGCCATCTCTCCCAAATCTATTCTCAAATGTCATTTGCATATCTTGTTTGAAATCTTCAACAAGATTGACATTGCTACCCGTAACTAGCAAGTCATCAACATAAAAAGAAACAATCACAAAATTGACTTCATCACCTTTGATGTAGAGGGTAGCTTCACTTGGGCTTTTTTTGAAACCCAACTTCATCAAATGCTCATCAATTCTCTTGTACCAAGCTCTAGGTGCACGCTTCGGCCGTACAAAGCTTTCTTTAGTAGATAAACTTCATCTTCATCACCTTTGATTGCAAATCCTTCCAACCGATCGACATCAATCTCCTCCTCGAGAAGACCATTCAAAAAAGCAGACTTAACATCCTGTTGATACACTTTCCAGCCCTTTTGTGCGGCAATGGCTGGTAGCAATCTAATAGTATCCAATCTAGCAACAGGAGCAAATGTGTCGAGAAAAATCAACACCATAAATTTGAGCATACCCCTTTACAACAAGCCTTGCTTTGTGCTTGTTGATTGAACCATTTGCATTCAAACTTAGTTCTAAATACCCACTTCACTCCAATCACTTTTTCGTCACAAAGTGACCTTTTCACAAGCTCCCAAGTTTAGTTCTTCATGATCATGTTCAGTTCTTCTTCCATTGCAGCTCTCCATTTTGGATCATTTTCAGCTTCCCAAAAATCAGCAGGTTCAAGAACTGCTACAATGCACCTTTGGTAAATTTCACCAAGTGATCTTGTACCTCTACTGGGAACATCATCAATCAATTCATCTTCCTTTAGCTGAAACTTTGAATTATGAAGTAAATTTGAGGCTGATTTCTCTCCATTCCAGTCCCAAATCACATTTTCCATGAAGTGCACATCTCTACTTATTAGAATTTTCATTGTATGAGGTTGGAAAACTCTATAAGCTTTAGAAATTGTGCTATATCCCACTAAAATTCCAGTCGTTGCCTTTTTATCTAGCTTATCTCTTTTGATCCGAGGCACATAAACAAAACACAAGCATCCAAACAATTTTAAAATTTTCGAGAAGGTTTAAAACCACACCAAGCTTCGAATGGTGTCTTCCCATCTATCGCTTTTGTAGGAAGTCTGGTTGAGAAGAAAACTCGAAGTATGTGCAGCTTCAGCCCAATACTCCTTTGGCAAACTCTTCTCATGAAGCATGCATCTAGCCATCTCCATTATTGTACGATTCTTCCTCTCACTTACTCCATTTTGTTGAGGAGTATATGGAGCAAGATAAGTTGATGTTCGATTCCAGCCTCCTCACAATACGTGTTAAACTGATTTGATGTGTATTCCTTGCCATTATCGACCTTAAGGCTTGAATTTGATAACCACTTTGAGTTTCGATCCAATGCTTAAACTTCCAAAAATTCCAGCAACTTCGACTTGAATTTAAGAAAATAAATCCAACACATTCTAGTGTGAGTCAATGAAAACAATGTAGTACTTACTCCCATTAAGTGAAGGAGTTCTTTGAGGTCCACCAAATCGAGTGGATTAATTGCAGCCTTTTAGTAGCCCTCCAAGTTGCTTGCTTGAAAGGAAGTCTTGTTTGCTTTCCAAATTGACATGTCTTGCAACTGGTAATTCAGCTTCTAAGTGAGGTAAGCCTTGAACCAACTCTTTCTTTGCAAATTCAAACACTTGCATGATGAAAGTGACCAAGTCTTTTGTGCCACAATTCGTGGTAGACTTCATGGCTGAATAAGCTGCAATCTCCTCTCTCGAAGGATCTAGTACGAAGCTCTTTCCCTTCATGTTGACTTTGAACACTTCTTTTCCTCTTGAATCTTTGATTAAGCATTGATTGCTTTCAAAGATTACTTTCAAACCCCTTTCGAGTAGTTGGCCTACACTCAACAAATTTTGGCTTATGTTAGGTACAACAATACATCTTTAATTAACTTTGTACCTGAAACACTTTCGATTGCTATAGTTCCTTTTCATTTGACCGCAATGAAGTCTCCGTTGCCAATTCTGACTTTGGAGGTTATAGATGTGTCGAGCTCTTTGAAGAGATCTCGATCGAAGGTCATATGATTTGTGCAACCACTGTTAACAAGCCACTTATCACTTGCACTACTTGAGGCGAAACAAGATGCAACAAAAAGTTGCTCCTCCTCTTCTTCTTGATCAAAGCAACTTGGGTGCATTTTTATGTTGATGGTTGCCTTGAGTCACATTTCTTGGCCGAGGATTGCTTCTACATATCTTTTGATGATGTCCTCTCTTCTGACATTTCTCGCACTGCTAGTCGGGTTTCCTCCAACATTTAAAGGGTGGATGACCTTTTCTTCCACAATATTTACAAGGATGGAAATCAGATTTTGTTCCCATACTAGTTTTAGGAGAATCAAAAACTGAGTTTCCTTTCTTGTTCTTCTTATATTTCTTCCCTTTTCCTCCTTGGTTGAACTGAGTTCTCGCAGCTAATGCACCTTCAACGGCCGCTTCAGATCTCATGAGCCTTCTTTGTTCTTGTGCTTGCAAGGAACTTAACAATTCTGTCAAAGCTAACCTTTGATAGATTTTTAGTATTTTCCAAAGAAGAAATGGCTGATTCAAATCTGTCAGGAACAGTCACAATAATTTTTTCAACCAATTTAGAGTCGGGAAATTCAGAGTCGAGTAATCTTACTTTGTTGGCAATGCCTAGTAATTTGTCGGAATACCCTTTGATGGTCTCGAATCCTTCATTGTTTGTAGTTGGAATTCTCGTATCAGATTAAAGACTTGCATTGCTCTAATCCTTTCATCTCCTTCGTACTCGCTCTTGAGAAAATTCCAAACTTCAAATGCCGATTTCATTGTCATGATTCTAACAAAAACTTCTTCTGAGACTGCTGCAAACAGCGAGGCTTTAGCCTTGGTTTTCTTCTCCTTGTGATTCTTGAGCTGCGCAATTGTTGGATTTTCCTGCAATGGAGGAACATCGTAATCCTCTTCAACAGCATCCCAGAGATCATGCGCCTCTTGATATGCCTCCATCCTGGCTGCCCATATATGGTAGTTTTCACCATTAAACACTGGTGGTGCAAGTGAAGTGAATGACTTTTCAAGTGATTCTGAATCCATGAAAGTAGAAGGATATCTAGGCCTTTCAATGGTGGATTATACTCGATTCATGGTCCCTCAAGAAGATTGCTCGATACCAATTTTGAAGGAATATCAAAGTAGTAAACCGAGTTTAAAGAAGCGAGAGACAAAAAACAAGAATAAAGAAGAAAGATTTCTGCGAAGTAGTATGCTAATTGCATTTAAGTTGAATAGCTTAAATACACAAAAAAATACTAACTAAAAATCAGAAAATAAGGAAACTACTCCTAGAATAATGCCACTACAAGTCTACAACCGATACACCAACTATCAGTCAAAGAAACTAAGCTAAAAAT
Organism: Stephania cephalantha; assembly: GCA_039657325.1. Lineage (NCBI taxonomy): Eukaryota > Viridiplantae > Streptophyta > Magnoliopsida > Ranunculales > Menispermaceae > Stephania > Stephania cephalantha. The sequence goes on along the minus strand of CM077577.1, from coordinate 3,734,532 downwards.
AAGGAAGTAACAATGAAACATTAGACTAAGTCGACACATAAATATTGCAAAGAAATTTGAGGCAAAATTCAACGAAGACGTTTGTGATGTTACACGAGTATATAAATGAGAGAGACTCGTTATCTTGTTAAGAGAGATAATCCGAGATTGTTGAGATGATGTTCGTAGTGACTTGATTTGTGTGTTATCACTCCCGTCCCGATCATCGCTCAAATCAAATTGCAATAAATTCCCAAACTCCTCATCATAACCGCCCATTGAACTCACTAACATCAACATCTATCCATTACGCCTCTAAAAAATATCTCTGTTTCAAATGAACAGATTTTGAATTGGAAGATTAAACCAAAGCAGCCCTAACATACACACCTTCACAATGTCGATCGAATGAGCGTACACAAATCAAAGAACACACACCGATTCCAAATCCAAAACCTAATCGTACAACCAAAGCATTACCTTATCGCCATGAAAAGGAATGAAAGAGATGTAGAGAGCGAAAGTGTCGGGGTTTTGTTAATGAGTTTTGATCGAGTTGGGTCATGTGTTTAGACTTACGATATGTGTAATGCAAGAAGGTTCTGCAAGGCACATCCATCTCCAGATAACTCAAAGCACATTGAATGTGAAATTAGGTGCTGCATCATGAAATGCGTATTGCAATGCCTGATTCTCTGCTCCTCATCTCTCTAATGCTGCCTCTGCTCAGTACTCTTTATCTCTACGCCAATAAATTCGGCCCCATTCACTACCCTAGGTTCCTAATCATACTCCCCTCTCTTTCAGATCTCTTATTTTTTGATCTCTGGAGGGCTTCGTTTCGTCAATCTTAGTTTGGTAAAGCTTGAGTTTTAATTTTTATTTTTTTTTTATTTCTCACTCGTGATGTCGTCTCACATCTTGTAATCCACTCTCTCACATTGTCCAGTCTCCATTCCAGGATGTAGGGACAATTTTTTTTAAGAAAAAATTGTTTTAAAAATAATATATAGTGTCACGTCTGAAGTAGTCCCACAAAATCTGAGACTGAGAGGTATATATTCGTGTACAAGTCGGATTGAGTCCGCCGACACCAAATTTCTAATTCTATTAAGGATTTACCATTAATTATATCTATTAATTTCTTCATCTTCTTCAAATTAATTAAACAACAGCAACAACACACTCCCTTTCTCATGTCATGGGGTCGCAGGAAAATAAAGTCTGCCCTTAAGAATAACAGAGACTCTTCGCGGCCGCCGCAGAGGCAGTTGGCGCAGTCTTCGCGACCACTAATGATCACTGGCGCCGGAGAGGATGATGATGATGATAAGGAAAAAGTAGTTGGTAATGAAAATGGTGCAGACAGTGGTAGGGAAAACAAGGAAGAGGCTGAGATATTGATGAGTGAAGAAGAGAGTACTAGTACTAGTACTAGTACTAGTGATTATTACAACCGGGATTTAGAGGTGAACAAGTGTAAGAATAAAAAGAGGAAGCGCATGTATCACGAGATATATATATATAAGCTCGCATCTCAAGATGCACACGGAGGATGGAAATATACTACGGTCGTTGGGCATTCTTTTGTGCATTATTGGTGTTGTTCTAGACTAGTCATCCATTTTTTATTTATGAGGAATTTAATTAATTAAGTATTACTTATATACGTACATTCTTTTCACTAAAATTACTATTTCAGGCATCGGCCTTGTGGCAACGCCTAAATGGGGACCGACTTACGCCTCCACTGAATAAAAGGGCCCAATTTGGACAATACATACATGGGTATTAGTATATTTTTCTTTTTTTTTTTGAAAGAGGTGTTATTTGTGTACTTTCCTTGGTATATATAGCTAGTGTAATTCTTCAAGGGCAATTGAGTTTTCGTTCATAGAAAGAGAAAATAATTCCATTATATTATGTAGTGTATTAATTTTTTTGGTTTTTTTTTTTTTTTTCATATTGTTTTGGTCTGGGAGGTCGGAGTTTAATTTGTCTTGACTACTCATCAATTTACGACAAGTTCCTTTATATCTAGAGCTTAAAATTAAGACACGGATTCGTGTCTAGGCCTTTCACCATTAAACATTGGTGGTGCTAGTGAAGTGATGGGCTTTTCAAGTGATTCGAAACCAAGAAAGTAGAAGGATATCTAGGCCTTTCAATGGTGGATTATACTCAGTTATAGGTCCCTCAAGATGATCGCTCGATACCAAATTTGAAGGAATATCAAAGTAGTAAACTAAGTTTAAAGAAGCAGAGACAAAAAACAAGAATAAAGAAGAAAGATTTCTGCAGTAGTCTGCTAATTTCATTTAAGTTGAATAGCTTAAATACACAAAAAATACTAACTGAAAATCAGAAAATAAGGAAACTACTCCTGGAATAATGCCACTACAAGTCTACAACTGATACACCAACTATCAGTCAAAGAAACTAAGCTAAAAACAAGGAAGTAATAACTGAAACATTAGACTAAGTCAGACACATAAATATTGCAGCAGCTGAGGCAAAATTCAACAAGACGTTTGTGATGTTACACGAGTATATAAATGAGAGAGACTCAGTTATCTTGTTAAGAGAGATAATCTGAGATTGTTGAGATGATGTTCTGTAGTGACTTGATTTGTGTGTTATCACTCCTGTCCTGATCACTGCTCAAATCAAATTGCAATAAATTCCCAAACTCCTCATCATAACTGCCCATTGAACTCACTAACATCAACATGTATCTATCCATTACTGCCCTAAAAATATCTGTTTCAAATGAACAGATTTTGAATTGGAAGATTAAACCAAAGCAGCCCTAACATACACACCTTGGCAATGTCGATCGAATGAGCGTACACAAATCAAAGAACACACACCGATTCCAGATCCAAAACCTAATCGTTTGGATGTTGGTTTTGTTCTAGTGATATTTTGGACAAACTTCTATATAAAATAAATAAATAAAATCACAAACTAGCCACAACTAAGTCATGTATGAAGCACTTTCTCCAGACATAATATCTTACTGCTCGAATAGAAAATGAAAAACCCAAGCAGAGCTTATTAGCATGACGAAAAATTATGCACTTCATTGTGCTTCAAAAAAAAAAAAAAAAAAAAAAAAAAATCTTCAGAAATTAAACTGCACATTACAAATTCATTGGATCAAAACAAAATTCACAGAGAAAAAAACAATACTCTTTTGAAACTAAACTGCACAAATTCATTGTACCTGAGTCATCATGCGACGACGACGACGACTTCGATCATGACATGCTCTAAGGCCTAAGAGCATTAATTTCTACAAAGCAAAGCAAATTAAGTAGCAGAGAGCACCAAATGAAAACCAAATTTGTGCATTTTGAAAACGAACCATGCCTCATGAATCCCTAATTTCAAAACAAATGAAAACCAACGATTGAGAGAGAGAGAGAGAGAGACATGACCTTGTCGTTGTCGTTGTCGTTGGATTGATGAGTGTATGAAGAACCCTCACTCACTGCTTTCCTCAATGTGTCAGTGGAGGGAAACGCAGAGCATATATTGTTGAAAGGAAAATTGCATTTAAAATGGATGTTAAACCTCGATTCCCCTTTTCGCTGTTGGATGTGCATCGACATTTGTTTTTGTAGGAATCCAAAGTGGTTCCTTTTTTTATTTTTCTATAGGCGTGTGTGCGTTGTAGATATATTTATTGTACGTATAGTGGCAATTTTGTTAATTATTAAAAGATTTATTCTTATCTTACTACAATAACAATCTTAATATCTAAATAGATATCTACAAAAAAAAAAAAAAAAAATTATCTTAATCAAATGAATCGATCTCATCTCTTTCTATATGTATAGGGGGAGACATGTAGCCAGATTTTGTTGTTAGAATTTTTTATTTTTTTTTTGTTGTCTAAAGATCAGAGAGAGAGAGAGCGCTAGAGAGATATATCAAATTGAGATTCAAGAATTCATTAACAACGCATGCATGATGGAGGATGAGATGATGAACAACAATAATAGTAATATTCTGCGCCGCCAACTGCCGTGGGGTTTAACTTTTAACCCCACCGATGAAGACCTTATGCGGTACTTGAGGGCCAAAGTAGATAACATTCAACTTCCTTTCGTCGACCCCATCCTCGAGTTCGATGTTTTCACCGTGGACCACCCCTCCCAATTATTCTACTTGCAACGTATGTAATAAACTATCATCAACAATCACTACATGCAGTTTAATTAGTTATCGATCTAGCATCTAGGGTACTTTTCTTTATAGGTGCATGTTTTTGTTTTTAACGGGCATGGTTTAACTAGGGTTTTAGGTAGGTTTCTTGTTGCATGATCTTTGTTTTCTTTCTTTCTTTCTTTTTTCTGAGTGTACGATCTTTTTTACACATGCATGCGTGCACGCTATTTGGTAATTTGTTTTTTAAGGTGTTTTGGAGTACCATCTTTTATTACAGTTTAATTAGGGTTTACAGTTGGTGTTAAAAAAATTAGGATTTAATTAAGGTTCTTGATGATCGATCTTTAGCTTTTTACTTTTTAGATCATAAATATTTACGTAACACTGCTTGCATGTTTCTTGGTTTGGTTAATGCAGAGGGGTTAATGAATCAAACCAACGTATACTTTTACGTTAAAAAGAGCGGGAAAAATCGCATGTGCAATGAATGGGCGTACTGAACGCCAAAGAACGGTCCAATCAATATATTTAGCAGTGAGGGAGAAATGATGGGGGAGAGGAGATCATTGGTTTATTACAATTCAAAGGAAAAGATACCCGCAAAAAAGACCAGGTGGATCATGAACGAGTATAGGCTTCCCAATCCCCAGCCCGCAATCATGTCCGACTCATCTTCGAAAGTAAGTATATATAATCAACAACTGTTTAAATTCATTGGGTTATATACTTAATCAAGATTTCTCAGTTGGATAATTAGTTACTAATCAGTTGCATGTGATTTGTATTTGATTATTCCAGGATCCCTTTTGGACTTTATGTAAAATTGGTGAGACATGGGAAGAAACCTCTGGTGATGATGATCAAGTTCTTCCCCGCTTTCACAAGAGCATGCGCAGAAAAGATCAAATATTACAACAAAGTTGATCATGTGGAATTGGTGCCTCAAGAAGTCACTCGGGGAAGCTTTGGAGGCAAAGATTACCAAAATAGTAATAATGTTCCCTCCCAACAACAACAACAAAGAAGAAGAACTACAACAATCGAATGTGATGATGGTGATCAAGATTGGATTGATAACTTGGAATCAACTCGGAGGTTGGTGATGAGGAACAACGACCACAAGTACACGAAATGGATGATCAACAATTATTAATGGGGCCTCACCATGATCAAGCAAGTAGACGATCAACAAAGAAGAAGAACAAGCGCAAAGAATCGAATGCGATGATGATGGTGATCCCGATCGCTGGTGCTAATGGAGGATGATCTTCCTCCCGAATTCTCGGGTTAATCTTCATGAACTCCAACAGCTGCCATTAATTCATCAACCACTATTTGAGCAGACCAACCACAAGTACTACAACAACACACTGATGATAATATTATAAATGTTGAGGATTCTGATGATATTCCTCCATGCATATGCCTTGATGAATATCAAGGCAACTTCGACTTGTGGATGGAGACGATTAAGAAGCGCGGCCATGATGATCAGCAGCAGCAATTTGATGATGACGAGGAGGATGATCAAGACTGGATTGAGAACTTGGAATCAACTCTGGAGGTTGATGATGAGGAACAACAACCACTCCAACAGCTGCCATTAATTCATCAACAATTTGATCAAGCCAGTACCAACCATGGCCACAAGTACTACAACAACACACTGATGATAATATTATAACTGTTGAGGATTATGATGATATTCCTCCATGCATATTCCTTGATGAATATCAAGGCAACTTCGACTCGTGGATGGAGACGATTAAGAAGCGCGGCCATGATGATCAGCAGCAGCAAGTTTATGATGAGGAGGAGCCATCCCCCAAGCGTGCTAAAGCTAGAGTAGCTAATTGAAGACCAATTTTTATATGAATCATGCATTTTAGTTCAATTTGTTGTGTAGTATGCATGGCACAAAACAATGTATATATGCACTAGGTAGCAGTTATTTTACTATGCCAGCTACTTGCACTATTCTATGTAACATTTTTTTTCATCAACAAATTCAATACAATTCTGTTTTTTAGTTTGTAAATATATACAGCCTTGCAAATTTTTATGTATGCATGAATTTGTTGTTGATCGTCTCTGGAATTGCATGTGATTAATTAAGTTATTCTGGCAAATTAATTTTATGAACATAATGTACATAAGAAACGCACATTTAAAGGGCACATCAAGCCATATATCCGAGCTGTCCATTTGCACCTCAATATACGTGCATATACAGATGCACAGATCCCCATTCAAAACACGTGAGTCGAGGTCCCGATGTGCCTTTTTGAGTGCATTTTTTATGTAAGTTCAGCATTTTCCTTCCTTTTTTTTATGTTCGGTAAGAGGAGGAAAAGATGTCCAGCCAAGTGAAAACTCATTCGTACATGCATGATCATGAACAAATACTACACTCTATATACTAAAGAATGTATGTTCAGTTCACTGAACAAACAGTGGAAAACACAACTAAAAAAGAAGTTATTGTACTTCAACAAAAAAGAAGTCATTGTTGAAAGCAACATACATTTAATTAGTACAAATCAAAATTAAGATCTTCTGATAAATTCCCTCTCTCTGATAATATTAATTATATCCTCGCATCGATCAGTCGACGATCATGTCAGCGGGAAGATGTGCATCCTCAGTCTTGGAATGATGTTTTCCTCCAACCACCATGGATGGCTAACAATTGACTGCACACCATGCATGGATAGCAGCAGACTGCCAATTAAAACAATTCATTCACTCTCATTGTCAAAAAAAAAAAAAAGGAGAGTACTTAATTATGTCAAGACATAATTTAATTTGACATGAGTAAACCAAATTATTTTTTTTTGCGCGGCAAATATTCTTAATGAAGATCATTAAATCTTCCCTCCAAAAGAGTAAAATCATTAGATTTTCAAGTATATGGAGAAACTAGTTGTGACCACTTACCACAAGGATAATCAGAAATTTTATCAAAAGAAAAGGAATCGCTAGAGTAAAATTGCTACCATCGTCTTAAACCGTCGTGTAAACTTTCTCGCGGTGATATCATTTCATCTATAAAATTCACTTTAAATTCTCTTCTAGTAGACTAGACTCTATGGAAGGCAGACCTTCATAAAACTTAAAAGAGAGGCATATATACCTTCACAAACACTTTAAATTCTCTTCGCGACTAGACTAGACTAAATCCTAAACCCTAACCCCTAAACCCTAATTTCACTCCGTGCATCTTTATAATCAGGGCGAAGCTTCATCAAGTTTGTAATTTATTTGGACTAAACATGAAAGGAAGTAAATGATATAGCCCACACATCAACAGCTAAAAATCATAATTATCTCAGAACAAATGCATCACAAGCCAAAACATACCATTCCTTCAATCGAGTTGCATCACACTTTCTTGTCATAGGAACCTCTAGGCTTTGAACTCGCTGGAACACCTGCAGTAACAATTAATATAGAACACATCAAAATCCTTCTCTATAAAATTGGATTCACTTTTCTTTTATTCAAGATAATTTGCAAAGGAGTCAGAAGCTTCGCAAAAAAAAAAAATATAAATCTTCAGCAGTAATGGGAAGATGTACAAATAGGTAATTTGAAGAAATAACTCCCAAGCTCACTAAATTTGATAGAGAACTAAAAGAAATAGAAGTTCTAATAATCTAAATTGTTCGTGTAAACCAAAATTTAACTGCACAAGAACTAAGTGGAATACTAGAGCAAAAGAGAGGAATTAATTGGAATCACGAAGTGGAAAGCTTTGTTGAGTTAAGCAACAGCTTAATTAAGAAATTTAACAATCAAATAAGTTGTTTCAAACATTAACTTCTAATTTCAAACCATGAGGACTTGGAACTTGGAATCAACTCTGGAGGTTGATGATGAGGAACAACAACCACTCCAACAGCTGCCATTAATTCATCAACAATTTGATCAGCAGCACCAACCATGGCCAAAAGTACTACAACAATACACTGATGATAATATTATAACTGTTGAGGATTATGATGATATTCCTCCATGCATATTCCTTGATGAATATCAAGGCAACTTCGACTCATGGATGGAGACGATTAAGAAGCGCGGCCATGACGATCAGCAGCAGCAAGTTTATGATGAGGAGGAGCCATCCCCCAAGCGTGCTAAAGCTAGAGTAGCTAATTGAAGACCAATTTTTATATGAATCATGCATTTTAGTTCAATTTGTTGTGGAGTATGCATGCACAAAACAATGTATATATGCACTATTCTATGTAACATTTTTTTTTTTTCATCAACAAATTCAATACAGTTCAGTTTATTAGTTTGTAAATATATACAACCTTGCATTTAATTGATTGTTGATCATATCTGGATGAATTGCATGTGATGGTTAATTAAGTTATTCTGGCAAATCAATTTTATGAACCAGCTAGGCTATATACTTAATTACATATATAGCTAACTTCTTACGGGCAGAGAGCAGAAAAACGTGACTTGTGGAGCTAGGGAGCATCACATTTTTGCCTGCTGTCTTGAATATAACATAATACACAGGTTTGGCATATTGAGTTTACCATGCGAGACATATAGGTTATATTCAAGAGGCAAAAAAATGTGATGCTCCCTGGCTCATTAATTAAGTGAGAAGCTGGTAGTCGACCATGAGTAATTGTTGACACAAATCTCTACATTTTGGCGACCATGCGAATACCACTGTTTGATTGTGCCAAACTACCAATGATTAATTAATTGATGCTCACCAAGATCAATACAAATAAAAGCTCATTTTTCTCAGCCTAAACAAAAAAAGAGCTAAATGATTCAGACAACTATGAGTTAAAAGATGTTGTTTGCTACATACAAAAGAGTACTAGGACAAAGAAACTACTTTACCTAGAAAATTTGCTCCACAAAGTTTTTGATGGGAATTCCATCAATTGTAGCAAATTAGACCCATCTGATGAAGACCCTCTTTGATCCATTAAGCTTCTTAAGTTGAGATCATTGGCACCGAAATCTTCGTCTCTGAACAAATCAGATTGGCCTTCAATTACATAAACTCAACATTAGATTCCAACACTAGTACTAGTACCTGTACTCAGCTTCACAGCCTCTCTTATCCCATTTTCAATAAAAATCTCCCAAAAACAGCAAAACCAAATAAACCCAAAAGAATTCAGGCTTCAAATCCACATATTTGAACAGGATAAGCCCATTACAGACCTGAAGACGATGTGAGCTACAAACAATACTCAGAATATATGCCCAGATCAAAACATATGGATTAGTAGCATGGAAAGGATCGATCGAGTCATTGCCAATTTTGAAGGTATCTACATGCATAAAAGTTACATAGCACCATGAAATAGATGAAAATAAGTGTAATGGAAATTCATACCTATAAGAAATGTCCACAGGGATCTTTGAAGCTATTCAAAGAATTCAAAGAAGAGTTACAAGTACTGTTACAAAATTAAGTGAAAAAAGTTTAAATGGAATGAATAGTCATAGGTAGTGTTTAACACAACTGTTTTGATCTTTCATTACAACAGAACTTGAAACATCACGCATTCAGCAAGCATGAACTGACCAACTGAAAAAATAAAATAAAATAAAATAAAATAAACAAACAGACAAATAAATAAATAAAAGTACTGATCACATCTTGCAATTCAAAATGTTCACACATATCAGGTGTGGGCACTTGAATTACATAGGTCAGGACAACAATTGGTTTAAATAGTTTGGAGGGCTTCTGTTGCTTAAAAAAAGCACCTCCCCACCCCCACCCTCTTAAATTAAAATCTCTCTGAGTTATCTCCTAGTCTCATCATAAATACTCACTTAAATTAAATTCTGTTTTAATCTCTCTGAGTTATCTCCTAGCCTCTGAGTGGTTTTAAATTCTGTTTTAATTTACACGTCACATTCAATCTCAGTTATGGAAGAAGCTATGTCTCAGTTGAGTGGCATAATTCACAACATGATTAGCAGTACTACTTCAACTGAAGGACCCTTAGAGCCCAAGCAGTATAGTATTATATATTAGTACTAGTACCAATGCAGTTACTACTCAGAAAAGATGCAATGCTAACAACAAGAGGGCGTTGAGGGAGGGTGTGGGAGGAGGGATCAGCAGTTAAAAAAAAAAAAAAAAAAAAAAAAAAAAAAAAAAAAAACCCACTAGTCTCTTTTATTATTATTATTATTATTTTATTTTTTTTGTCAAAGATCAACTGCAGGATTAGTCACCCAGCTTGAATATCATCCACATATTACCACCATTCAAGATAGGTCCTTTGAGTGTGCATCTTTACATATATTTCACGGTCTGCCAGTTTTTTTAGTAAAACTAAACCTACAAACCAACTGAAGTTATCAAAGAAGTCATATATGCAGAGCTATATAAGGTTGTGCTCACTACATAGAAGCTCGATCCATATTGCTTGTGAACTACAGATCTTATTGACGTAAAAAAAAAAAAAAAAAAAAGTACCAAGCACAAACATCACTTATGAGTAGTCCGACACATTGATCAATATATAGAAGGCATAAATCACAATATGCACCTATATAAGCTGACATCAATAAATGCCAACACTATCCCATCCCCTTGTTAAGGATCGGATGAACTAGTGCTCTTCTTCTATTTGATTCTATTTAGAGCTTATAATCTATCTTCTTAAGGGCAGAACAAGTGGAGAGTACACATTAATTGAGATTGTGCATATCATATTTAAAAGTAATTATTTTCAAAGCTCATCGTTGTTTTAATATATCAATTCAGCAGCAAGAAAAAAGATGACAAGTATATATATCAAGGTACTTCAAAGAAGAATTGGCACTGCACTTTGGAGATTACCTGTGAGAAGTCCATATATATGAGGATCAAAACCCAATTCATTGTAGTCCACATTCTCAAATTTTTCCATTGTCACTGAAAAGTACAAAAAGTTGAATCATTGAAACCTTCAATAGCACCAAAAAAGGCCGAAAAGTATTGAGAAGCACTTATCTTCATCATGAGTCTTTGGAAGCAGAAAAATCAAACTGAAAAATCAAACTAATAAGCACAATTATGTATTCTTGGACATTGGCTAGCACACAAAATGGACCGATCAGGCTCACTTTGATTTGAATTCCAGTTGAGGCTAAATGCTTGGCTTGATTAACAAGCTACTTTTCAAAAGAATTGAGTCATAGAAACATAAAGAGCTGAAAGAAAAGACAAGCGAACATAAAAGAGAAGAAATGCATCTAAACACGCAACAAGAAATTTGCAGATCAAACACAAGCAGCAATATGCAGCTCAAACATCATAATGTTATTCATAAGAACAGGTTTAAGGATGAAAGATTGCAATCATACCCAATAGACAAACCACCCAACAATTAGCCAAATAAATTCTCAAAGTGTGGTTGCAGTGTTCTTTGGTTGCAACTTAGCGTCATGGCAGTCTAAGAAGCAAAGTGTGGTTGCTCGATCCAGCACTGAATCCAAGTATAGAGCCCTGGCCAATGTTGCTGCTGAACTTCAATGGATCAAGTCTCTTCTGCATGAACTGCATTTTCCTCTTCCACATACTTCTATGATGTGGTGTGACAACATGAGTGCAATTGCTCTGGCTCATAATCATGATTTTCATTCAAGAACGAAGCACATTGAGATTGATGTCCATTTCATTCGTGATCAGGTCCTCAAACGAGCTCTTACAATTGCTCATGTACCTTCTGTTGATCAACTTGCTAATGGTTTTACTAAACCATTGTCTACTTCGAGATTTACTTATCTTCGAATCAAACTTGGTGTAGGTATACTACCCCCGCGTTTGAGGGGGATGTTAGCATCAACCATTGAGTGATAATGTGTACCTGAATGTAAGCGTAGTGAGGTGTATTGTGTCAATACTGTCCAGCTAATCATTGTAATTAGTTAGACAGTTAGAGTGTGTCAGGAGGTGTGATTAACAACTTGTATGTACGTGAAGGAATATTAAAGTAGTAAACCGAGTTTAAAGAAGCGAGAGACAAGAAACAAGAATAAAGAAGAAAGATTTCTGCAGTAGTCTGCTAATTTCATTTAAGTTGAATAGCTTAAATACACAAAAAAATACTAACTGAAAATCAGACAATAAGGAAACTACTCCTAGAATAATGCCACTACAAGCCTACAACTCGATACACCAACCATCAGTCAAAGAAACTAAGCTAAAAACAAGGAAGTAACAACTAAAACATTAGACTAAGTCGACACATAAATACTGCAGCAGCTGAGGCAAAATTCAACACTCTTCCTTGCTTCAGCTTGTTGCACACTCCAAGCTTTTCTCTCAGAATTCAAACTTGCAAGTCGGTAAGGCTTTGGTGAAGATGTCCGCTAGTTGATAATCTGTCCTGCAGACTTCAACTTAATTGATCCTCCTTTCGCACAACTCGAGAAAAAATAATTTGATGTTGAAGTGTTTTGTTTTTCCATGAAAAACAGGATTGTTTGAGATAGCGATTGTCGCTTGATTGTCCACAAACACCTCTCGTACTTCCTTCTTGCTTCAAACCGAGATCAATCAACACTTTCCTAAGCCACAATGCTTGATTCGCAGCACTGTAGTAGCAATAAATTATGCTTCTGCGGTGGATTGTGCAACAATATCTTGCTTCTTAGAACACCAAGTGAACACCCTTGACCCTAGATTAAAACAATAACCCGAAGTACTTTTCATATCATCGAACCACCATAATCACCGTCCGAATATCCCTGCAGAACACAATTCTGATTTGCACAAAACAACAACAACAACAACAACAACAACAACATAGCCCTCATCCCAAATTAATCGGGGTCGGCTACATGGATCAAACTTTTCCATTGTGCTCGATTAAGTGCAATTGATGGTGAGCTTTTCAAACCATTCAAATCCCTCCTAATTAATGCATCCCATGTTAACTTTGGTCTGCCCCTACCTCGTCGAATTTCTACAGTTTCTATTGAGTCAAGTTTTGTAGTTGGGGCATTTGTAGGCCGTCTTTGCGGGTGACCAAACCACCACAACCGCCTTTCCCTAATCTTTGTATCAATTGGTGCTACTCCTACTTGTCTTTGAATTTCTATATTTCTTATTCTATCTTTACGAGTTTTACCACACATCTACCTAAGCATCCTCATTTCTGCTACGTTCATTTTATGTAATTGTTGTTGCTTTACCGCCCAACATTCACTTCCATAGAGCATACATGGCCTAATTGCGGTCCTATAAATTTTTCCTTTTAACTTAGTAGGAACATTTCGATCACAAATCACTATGTTTGATCCATTTCATAGTTCATAGCTCCAAAATTAAGTGGTTCCCTTGACATATCTCATAGCTCTCTTAGTCGTTTGTAAGATGAGTTTTAGTTGCACTATTAGAAAAATCTGGATAAGACACTTACAAAGATGTAAAATATCCGGTCTAGTTGCCGTGAGATACATGAGACAACCAACCATACTTCGGTAAAGAGTCTCGTCAACTCTTCCACCTTCATCATTCTTGCTCGGCTTTTCCTTTTGACACATTGGAGTAGCCACTTCTTTGCAATTCTCCATTCGAACTTCTTTAAAATCTCTCTTGCATACTTCTTTTAACAAACAAAAAACTCATTTTGCTTTTGTTTGATCTCCATTCCGAGAAAGTAAGCCATCTCTCCCAAATCTATTCTCAAATGTCATTTGCATATCTTGTTTGAAATCTTCAACAAGATTGACATTGCTACCGTAACTAGCAAGTCATCAACATAAAAAGAAACAATCACAAAATTGACTTCATCACCTTTGATGTAGAGGGTAGCTTCACTTGGGCTTTTTTTGAAACCCAACTTCATCAAATGCTCATCAATTCTACGTACCAAGCTCTAGGTGCCTCGCTTTCACCGTACAAAGCTTTCTTTAGTAGATAAACTTCATCTTCATCACCTTTGATTGCAAATCCTTCCAACTGATCGACATAAATCTCCTCCTCGAGAAGACCATTCAAAAAAGCAGACTTAACATCCTGTTGATACACTTTCCAGCCCTTTTGTGCGGCAATGGCTGGTAGCAATCTAATAGTATCCAATCTAGCAACAGGAGCAAATGTGTCAGAAAAATCAACACCGTAAATTTGAGCATACCCCTTTACAACAAGCCTTGCTTTGTGCTTGTTGATTGAACCATTTGCATTCAGCTTAGTTCTGAATACCCACTTCACTCCAATCACTTTTCTGTCAGCTGGCCTTTTCACAAGCTCCCAAGTTTGGTTCTTCATGATCATGTTCAGTTCTTCTTCCATTGCAGCTCTCCATTTGGGATCATTTTCAGCTTCCCAAAAATCAGCAGGTTCAAGAACTGCTACAATGCACCTTTGGTAAATTTCACCAAGTGATCTTGTACCTCTAATGGGAACATCATCAATCAATTCATCTTCCTTTAGCTGAAACTTTGAATTATGAAGTAAATTTGAGGCTGATTTCTCTCCATTCCAGTCCCAAATCACATTTTCCATGAAGTGCACATCTCTACTTATTAGAATTTTCATTGTATGAGGTTGGAAAACTCTATAAGCTTTAGAAATTGTGCTATATCCCACAAAAATTCCAGTCGTTGCCTTTTTATCTAGCTTATCTCTTTTGATCTGAGGCACATAAACAAAACACAAGCATCCAAACAATTTTAAAATTTTCATAGAAGGTTTAAAACCACACCAAGCTTCGAATGGTGTCTTCCCATCTACTGCTTTTGTAGGAAGCTGGTTGAGAAGAAAAACTGAAGTATGTGCAGCTTCAGCCCAATACTCCTTTGGCAAACTCTTCTCATGAAGCATGCATCTAGCCATCTCCATTATTGTACGATTCTTCCTCTCACTTACTCCATTTTGTTGAGGAGTATATGGAGCAGTAAGTTGATGTTCGATTCCAGCCTCCTCACAATACGTGTTAAACCGATTTGATGTGTATTCCTTGCCATTATCGACCTTAAGGCTTGAATTTGATAACCACTTTGAGTTTCAATCCAATGCTTAAACTTCCAAAAAATTCCAGCAACTTCGACTTGAATTTAAGAAAATAAATCCAACACATTCTAGTGTGATCATCAATGAAAACAATGTAGTACTTACTCCCATTAAGTGAAGGAGTTCTTTGAGGTCCACCAAATCTGAGTGGATTAATTGCAGCCTTTTAGTAGCCCTCCAAGTTGCTTGCTTGAAAGGAAGTCTTGTTTGCTTTCCAAATTGACATGTCTTGCAATCTGTAATTCAGCCTTCTAAGTGAGGTAAGCCTTGAACCAACTCTTTTCTTTGCAAATTCAACACTGCTGCATGATGAAAGTGACCAAGTCTTTTGTGCCACAATTCTGTGGTAGACTTCATGGCTGAATAAGCTGCAATCTCCTCCTCTGAAGGATCTAGTACGAAGCTCTTTCCCTTCATGTTGACTTTGAACACTTCTTCTCCTCTTGAATCTTTGATTAAGCATTGATTGCTTTCAAAGATTACTTTGAAACCCCTTTCGAGTAGTTGGCCTACACTCAACAAATTTTGGCTTATGTTAGGTACAACAATACATCTTTAATTAACTTTGTACCTGAAACACTTTTGATTGCTATAGTTCCTTTTCACTTGACCGCAATGAAGTCTCCGTTGCCAATTCTGACTTTGGAGGTTATAGATGTGTCGAGCTCTTTGAAGAGATCTCGATCGAAGGTCATATGATTTGTGCAACCACTGTTAACAAGCCACTTATCACTTGCACTACTTGAGGCGAAACAAGATGCAACAAAAAGTTGCTCCTCCTCTTCTTCTTGATCAGCAACTTGGGCTGCATTTTTATGTTGATGGTTGCCTTGAGTCACATTTCTTGGCTGAGGATTGCTTCTACATATCTTTTGATGATGTCCTCTCTTCTGACATTTCTCGCACTGCTAGTCGGGTTTCCTCCAACATTTAAAGGGTGGATGACCTTTTCTTCCACAATATTTACAAGGATGGAAATCAGATTTTGTTCCCATACTAGTTTTAGGAGAATCAAAAACTGAGTTTCCTTTCTTGTTCTTCTTATATTTCTTCCCTTTTCCTCCTTGGTTGAACTGAGTTCTCGCAGCTAATGCACCTTCAACGGCCGCTTCAGATCTCATGAGCCTTCTTTGTTCTTGTGCTTGCAAGGAACTTAACAATTTGTCAAAGCTAACCTTTGATAGATTTTTAGTATTTTCCAAAGAAGAAATGGTCTGATTCAAATCATCAGGAACAGTCACAATAATTTTTTCAACCAATTTAGAGTCGGGAAATTCAGAGTCGAGTAATCTTACTTTGTTGGCAATGCCTAGTAATTTGTCGGAATACCCTTTGATGGTCTCCGAATCCTTCATTGTTTGTAGTTGGAATTCTCGTATCAGATTAAAGACTTGCCCTGCTCTAATCCTTTCATCTCCTTCGTACTCGCTCGAGAAAATTCCAAACTTCAAATGCCGATTTCGTTGTCATGATTCTAACAAAAACTTCTTCTGAGACTGCTGCAAACAGCGAGGCTTTAGCCTTGGTTTTCTTCTCCTTGTGATTCTTGAGCTGCGCAATTGTTGGATTTTCCTGCAATGGAGGAACATCGTAATCCTCTTCAACAGCATCCCAGAGATCATGCGCCTCTTGATATGCCTCCATCCTGGCTGCCCATATATGGTAGTTTTCACCATTAAACACTGGTGGTGCAAGTGAAGTGAATGACTTTTCAAGTGATTCTCGAATCCATGAAAGTAGAAGGATATCTAGGCCTTTCAATGGTGGATTATACTCGCATACAGTCCCTCAAGAAGATTGCTCGATACCAATTTTGAAGGAATATCAAAGTAGTAAACCGAGTTTAAAGAAGCGAGAGACAAAAAACAAGAATAAAGAAGAAAGATTTCTGCAGAGTCCGCTAATTTCATTTAAGTTGAATAGCTTAAATACACAAAAAAATACTAACGAAAATCAGAAAATAAGGAAACTACTCCTAGAATAATGCCACTACAAGTCTACAACTCGATACACCAACTATCAGTCAAAGAAACTAAGCTAAAAATAAGGAAGTAACAACTCGAAACATTAGACTAAGTCAGACACATAAATATTGCAGCAATTGAGGCAAAATTCAACAAGACGTTTGTGATGTTACACAGAGTATATAAATGAGAGAGACTCAGTTATCTTGTTAAGAGAGATAATCTGAGATTGTTGAGATGATGTTCTGTAGTGACTTGATTTGTGTGTTATCACTCCTGTCGTGATCACTGCTCAAATCAAATTGCAATAAATTCCCAAACTCCTCATCATAACTGCCCATTGAACTCACTAACATCAACATCTATCCATTACTGCCCTAAAAAATTTCTGTTTCAAATGAACAGATTTTGAATTGGAAGATTAAACCAAAGCAGCCCTAACATACACACCTTCACAATGTCGATCGAATGAGCGTACACAAATCAAAGAACACACACCGATTCCAAATCCAAAACCTAATCGTACAACCAAAGCATTACCTTATCGCCATGAAAAGGAATGAAAGAGATGTAGAGAGCGAAAGTGTCGGGGTTTTGTTAATGAGTTTTGATCGAGTTGGGTCATGTGTTTAGACTTACGATATGTGTAATGCAAGAAGGTCTCGCAAGGCACATCCATCTCCGGATAACTCAAAGCACATTGAATGTGAAATTAGGTGCTTTGCATCATGAAATGCGTATTGCAATGCCCGATTCTCTCGCTCCTCATCTCTCTAATGTCGCTCGCTCAAGACTCTTTATCTCTACGCCAATAAATTCGGCCCCATTCACTACCCTAGGTTCCTAATCATACTCCCCTCTCTTTCAGATCTCTTATTTTTTGATCTCGGAGGGCTTCGTTTCGTCAATCTTAGTTTGGTAAAGCTTGAGTTTTAATTTTTATTTTTTTTTTATTTCTCACTCGTGATGTCGTCTCACATCTTGTAATCCACTCTCTCACATTGTCCAGTCTCCATTCCAGGATGTAGGGACAATTTTTTTAAGAAAAAATTGTTTTAAAAATAATATATAGTGTCACGTCTGAAGTAGTCCCACAAAATCTGAGACTGAGAGGTATATATTCGTGTACAAGTCGGATTGAGTCCGCCGACACCAAATTTCTAATTCTATTAAGGATTTACCATTAATTATATCTATTAATTTCTTCATCTTCTTCAAATTAATTAAACAACGGCAACAACACACTCCCTTTCTCATGTCATGGGGTCGCAGAAAATAAAGTCCGCCTTAAGAATAACAGAGACTTTCGCCGCCGCAGAGGCAGGCGATTGGCGCGATCTTCGCGACCACTAATGATCATCGGGCGCGGAGAGGATGATGATGATGATAAGGAAAAAGTAGTTGGTAATGAAAATGGTGCAAACAAGTGGTAGGGAAAACAAGGAAGAGGCTGAGATATTGATGAGTGAAGAAGAGAGTACTAGTACTAGTACTAGTGATTATTACAACCAGGATTTGGAGGTGAACAAGTGGAAGAATAAAAAGAGGAAGCGCAAGGTAAGATTAATTAATTAGATGAATGTATATATATATTTGTGATGCTTATTATTTGCGGGTTTGGTTTTACTTCTTTTTGGGTGGTTTTGTAGGAAGTTCTCGAGGAGTTAAGGGCGCAGGAAAAAAAATTGTCCCAACAGAACAAAGAACTCAAACAGGTAACCTAGAAGGCATTGCTTTTCATTTTTTTTATTTTTTATTTTTTTAGTTTGGAACGAAAGTAGAAAGCGAAGTGAGCCTCGTATCAGGAGGTGCATATATGGACAGTCGTGAGACCGACCCGTGTTCGGGGTGTACTTTTGATGATGTCATAAAATCATCACGCATCCATCTTAGTCGAGATATTGTTGGTATCTAGTTAGGGGGGGCTCTTCCAACTTTTTTTTTTTTTTTCAATCCATGAGACTATAACTCGATATCTCGATCACTTAAGGTGGAGACCGAGTCTCTTACCACTTAGACCCATCCAGCTTGTTAATTTTTTGTCCGACTTTTTGTGAAGTGTTACTTTTTGTGTTAGGAAGTATATATACAATTTACAAAGAAAATAGCCTTTAATTTGACTTATGATTGGTTGGCACAACTGGAAGCGAGTTGTTGTCTCTTAACTATTAACTTGAGTTAAAGTTCTGAAAAGTAAACAACATTAAAAACTCCCTCCATTCACATGGTGCGTGACTCGGGCCGAACTCGAAGTGGTCAAATAGTTCAAATATCGAGTGGTTTAAACCAAAAAAAAAAAAAAAAAAAGCTTTTAATTGATAAATTTACTCTTTGAATAAAATAATAATAAATGTTCTTAAATGATATTAATTAAAGTTAATTTTAATAAGTTATTCCTATTTGTGTATACCCAATTTATTATATGTGCATAGAAAATTCAACCAATTAAACACGTAAAAATTGAAAGTCAAGTACACATTTAAGGAAATAGAATATTTATCGGTTTAGGTATGGCGTTCAATATGAATCTAACTTATGCGATGAGTTTGACGACTATAGTTAATGTCCAATATGAATCTAACTTAGACAAAGTGATTACTTACTTGGTTAATCAAAGCGTATTGGAACGTTAGAGATTTCTACAAAGAAAGCAAGAAGAAGAGCGAGCACTCCTTGAAGAGTTAAAATCAAGACGATTACAGTATGATAATCTCCTTCATCTATGATTCGATGTTGTTTGGTTTAAGAAAAAAATATATATATATATATAAGCTCGCATCTCAAGATGCACACGGAGGATGGAAATATACGGTCGTTGGGCATTCTTTTGTGCATTATTGGTGTTGTTCTAGACTAGTCATCCATTTTTTATTTATGAGGAATTTAGTTAATTAAGTATTACTTATATACGTACATTCTTTTAACTAAAATTACTATTTCAGCATCGGCCTTGTGGCAACGCCTAAATGGGGACCGACTTACGCCCACCATTGAATAAAAGGGCCCAATTTGGACAATACATACATGGGTATTAGTATATTTTTCTTTTTCTTTTTTTGAAAGAGGTGTTATTTGTGTACTTTCCTTGGTATATATAGCTAGTGTAATTCTTCAAGGGCAATTGAGTTTTCGTTCATAGAAAGAGAAAATAATTCCATTAGATTATGTAGTGTATTAATTTTTTTGGTTTTTTTTTTTTTCATATTGTTTTGGTCGGGGAGGTCGGAGTTTAATTTGTCTTGACTACTCATCAATTTACGGCAAGTTCCTTTATATCTAGAGCTTAAAATTAAGACACGGATTCGTGTCTAGGCCTTTCACCATTAAACATTGGTGGTGCTAGTGAAGTGATGGGCTTTTCAAGTGATTCTGAAACCAAGAAAGTAGAAGGATATCTAGGCCTTTCAATGGTGGATTATACTCAGTTATAGGTCCCTCAAGATGACTGCTCTGATACCAAATTTGAAGGAATATCAAAGTAGTAAACTAAGTTTAAAGAAGCAGAGACAAAAAACAAGAATAAAGAAGAAAGACTTTCTGCAGTAGTCTGCTAATTTCATTTAAGTTGAATAGCTTAAATACACAAAAAATACTAACTGAAAATCAGAAAATAAGGAAACTACTCCTGGAATAATGCCACTACAAGTCTACAACTGATACACCAACTATCAGTCAAAGAAACTAAGCTAAAAACAAGGAAGTAATAACTGAAACATTAGACTAAGTCAGACACATAAATACTGCAGCAGCTGAGGCAAAATTCAACAGTACGTTTGTGATGTTACACAGAGTATATAAATGAGAGAGACTCAGTTATCTTGTTAAGAGAGATAATCTGAGATTGTTGAGATGATGTTCTGTAGTGACTTGATTTGTGTGTTATCACTCCTGTCCTGATCACTGCTCAAATCAAATTGCAATAAATTCCCAAACTCCTCATCATAACTGCCCATTGAACTCACTAACATCAACATCTATCCATTACTGCCCTAAAAAATTTCTGTTTCAAATGAACAGATTTTGAATTGGAAGATTAAACCAAAGCAGCCCTAACATACACACCTTGGCAATGTCGATCGAATGAGCGTACACAAATCAAAGAACACACACCGATTCCAGATCCAAAACCTAATCGTTTGGATGTTGGTTTTGTTCTAGTGATATTTTGGACAAACTTCTATATAAAATAAATAAATAAAATCACAAACTAGCCACAACTAAGTCATGTATGAAGCACTTTCTCCAGACATAATATCTTACTGCTCGAATAGAAAATGAAAAACCCAAGCAGAGCTTATTAGCATGACGAAAAATTATGCACTTCATTGTGCTTCAAAAAAAAAAAAAAAAAAATCTTCAGAAATTAAACTGAAATTCATTGGATCAAAACAAAATTCAGAGAGAAAAAAACAATACTCTTTTGAAACTAAACTGCACAAATTCATTGTACCTGAGTCATCATGCATATGCTGAGCTTTTAGAATCAAAGTCCAGCTTCACAAGGTTCAGTACCAACTGTTCTCTTTTCGTATCATCACAAATTCTTTCCTCCTGCCCGCAAAAGGTCTAATGGATTAGTTTTTTGAAAGATAAAGAGAATCAAGAAAATTCAAATTGAAATGTATGACTATATGTTGGAATCGTGATGGACACTAATCAAGGTTTGAGCTATCATAGTTTGACATAAGATATGCATGCTCGAGACAATTAATGTGTTCAAACCCAATCATTCATTAATCGAAAAGAACAAAAAATCATTCATTGTTGTATAGCTTAAGAGACAAACATAATAAGGTGAAAGAAAAAAGTTTAATGCATTGAAACATTTTAGGTGATATAGGTACCCAAAGAAAAGTTACGAATGTTTTGAAGTAATTAAATAACTAGTTTTTCTGCTGTACACCGCACAACTAATCTAGTTAGGCCTCTTGGTGTCCGAACTAGTGATAACTCACCTAGCTAGTGATCCCTAATCACTAATCACTCCCCCATACACTTTGCACTTACAGAAACCCCAAGTCCTCTTGGTGTCCGAGATCCCCTCAAAGTGTTTCGACTAAGTCCCCTTAGCATAATGTGTGAAAAAAAAAAAAAAAAAAAAAAAAAAAAAAAACTAAATTGAATGTATTCTCTACCTCACGTGAATGCAAAAACTACTTAGCGTGTCAGCTGGTGCTTTGCATTTGTGATGACACTTCGTTTATGTGTAGGCCCATGTGTGTGTATATATATATATATATAGTGGGCGAGTTTGTGCTAAGGTTCTTAGATCCAGACCGCACGAGCCCGGCCCATAAACAGTCTACTTATAAGGCCTCCCCGCACCCCCGCCCTATATAAGTTCCGTCTACTAGGCGTTGCCATGACCTCCCCTTCACATCACTAATTCACATGGTTAATACATTCTAATAAAAACAGTATTTGCTGCGCCGCGGCGATGACGACGACTTCGATCATGACATGCTCTAAGGCCTAAGAGCATTAATTTCTGCAAAGCAAAGCAAATTAAGTAGTAGAGAGCACCAAATGAAAACCAAATTTGTGCATTTTGAAAACAAACCATGCCTCATGAATCCCTAATTTCAAAACAAATGAAAACCAACGATTGAGAGAGAGAGAGAGAGAGAGAGAGAGAGAGAGAGAGAGAGAGAGATGACCTTGTCGTGAGTGTATGAAGAACCCTCACTCGAACCCTCACTCACGCTTTCCTCAATGTGTCAGTGGAGGGAAACGCAGAGCATATATTGTTCAAAGGAAAATTGCATTTAAAATGGATGTTAAACCTCCATTCACCTTTTATTTGTTGGATGTGCATCGAGATTTGTGTTGGTACGACCCCATAGTGCATCCAACGGACTAGAAAGGGGTTATGTTTAGTTGGGGTAATTAAGTGCACTTATCATAACTTTGTTTATTTGCTTGGTAATCCCTTTTTTATTTTTCTATAGGCGTGTGTGCGTTGTAGATATATTTATTGTACGTATAGTGGCAATTTTGTTAATTATTAAAAGATTTATTCTTATCTTACTACAATAACAATCTTAATATCTAAATAGATATCTACAAAAAAAAAAAAAAAAACTATCTTAATCGAATGAATCGATCTCATCTCTTTCTATATGTATAGGGGGAGACATGTAGCCAGATTTTGTTGTTAGAATTTTTTTTTTTTTTTTTATTGTCTAAAGATCAGAGAGAGAGAGAGCGCTAGAGAGAGAGATCAAATTGAGATTCAAGAATTCATTAACAACGCATGCATGGTGGAGGATGAGATGATGAACAACAATAATAGTAATATTCTGCACCGCCAACTGCCGTGGGGTTTAACTTTTAACCCCAGATGAAGATCTTATGCGGTACTTGAGGGCCAAAGTAGATAACATTCAACTTCCTTTCGTCGACCCCATCCTCGAATTTGATGTTTTCACCGTGGACCACCCCTCCCAATTATTCTACTTGCAACGTAAGTAATAATAAACTATCATCAACAATCACTACATGCAGTTTAATTAGTTATCGATCTAGCATCTATGGTACTTTTCTTTATAGGTGCATGTTTTTGTTTTTAACGTGCATGGTTTAACTAGGGTTTTAGGTAGGTTTCTTGTTGCATGATCTTTGTTTTCTTTCTTTTTTTTTTTGGAGTGTACGATCTTTTTTACACATGCATGCATGCATGCTTTTGGTAATTGGTTGGTTTATTAATTATAATTATGTAACTCTTACATATACTACTGTTTAAATATTGTTATACATAGTATATATATTATAGTTTAATTAGGGTTAATAAGGGTTTACGGTTGGTGTTTATAAAAACTAGGATTTAATTAATTAAGGTTCTTGATGATGATCTTTAGCTTTTTACTTTTTAGATCATAAATATTTACGTAACTTGCTTGCATGTTTCTTGGTTTGGTTAATGCGAGAGGGGTTAATGAATGAAACCCACGTATACTTTTACGTTAAAAGAGCGGGAAAGGTTCGCAGTGTTTTAAGCAATGGGCGCTGGATTGCAATGCAACGGTCCAATCAATATATTTAGCGAGTGAGGGAGAAATGATGGGGGAGAGGAGATCATTGGTTTATTACAATTCAAAGGAAAAGATACCCGCAAAAAAGACCAGGTGGATCATGAACGAGTATAGGCTTCCCGATCCCGACCGCCATCATGTCCGGCTCATCTTGAAAGTAAGTATATATATAATATAACCACCAACTCTTTAAATTCATTGGGTTATATACTTAATCAAGATTTCTCGGTTGGATAATTAGTTACTAATCGGTTGCATGTGATTTGTATTTGATTATTCCGGGATCCTTTTGGACTTTATGTAAAATTGGTGAGACAGGGAAGAACCTCTCGGTGATGATGATCAAGTTCTTCCCCGCTTCGCCGCAGAAGCGAAAGCAGGCGCACAAGCAATGAAGCATCGAGATATTACAACAAGTTGATAATGTGGAATTGGTGCCTCGAAGTCACTGGAGGAAGCTTTGGAGGCAAAGATTACCAAAGTAGTAATAATGTTATGTGATCCAAGAATCAACAAGAAGCAACGAAAAGCACCAGCACCATGAACAACAATTACACTACATGGAATTGGTGCCTCATCATCATGATTTACCTCATGATTTACCTCCGAATTCTGGGTTAATCATCATGACAACTCATCTTTAGAGGTACTTCAGGGAGGCGGCGCCTACAGGGCGCATTGGTTCATTACTACTGCATATGCTGACCAACTAGACGATAATAGTACTGATGATGATGAGGAAGTTGGAGATGATCAAGACTGGATTGAGAACTTGGAATCAACTCGGAGGTTGATGATGAGGAACAACAACCACTCCAACAGCTGCCATTAATTCATCAACAATTTGATCAGCAGCACCAACCATGGCCACAAGTACTACAACAACACACTGATGATAATATTATAACTGTTGAGGATTATGATGATATTCCTCCATGCATATTCCTTGATGAATATCAAAGCAACTTCGACTCGTGGATGGAGACGATTAAGAAGCGCGGCCATGATGATCAGCAGCAGCAAGTTTATGATGAGGAGGAGCCATCCCCCAAGCGTGCTAAAGCTAGAGTAGCTAATTGAAGACCAATTTTTATATGAATCATGCATTTTAGTTCAATTTGTTGTGGAGTATGCATGCACAAAACAATGTATATATGCACTATTCTATGTAACATTTTTTTTTTCATCAACAAATTCAATACAATTCAGTTTATTAGTTTGTAAATATATACAACCTTGCATTTAATTGATTGTTGATCATATCTGGATTAATTGCATGTGATGGTTAATTAAGTTATTCTGGCAAATCAATTTTATGAACCAAATAAACATCAAAACCAAATAAATCCAAAAAAATTCAGGCTTCAAATCCACATATTTAAACTCAGAATATATGCCCAGATCAAAACATATGGATTAGTAGCATGGAAAGGATCAATCGAGTCATTGCCAATTTTGAAGGTATCTACATGCATAAAAGTCAGATAGCACTATGAACAACAACAACAACAACAACATAGCCTCAGTCCCAAATTAATTGGGGTCGGCTACATGGATCAAACTTTTCCATTGTGCTCGATTAAGTAAGATAGCACTATGAAATAGATGAAAATAAGTGTAATGGAAATTCATACCTTTAAGAAATGTCCACAGGGATCTTTGAAGCTATTCAAAGAATTCAAAGAAGAGTTACAAGTACTGTAACAAAATTAAGTGAAAAAAGTTTAAATGGAATGAATAGTCATAGGTAGTGTTTAACACAACTGTTTTGATCTTTCATTACAACAGAACTTGAAACATCATGCATTCAGTAAGCAGGAACTGACCAACTGAAAAAATAAAATAAAATAAACAAACAGACAAATAAATAAATAAAAGTACTGATCACATCTTGCAATTCAAAATGTTCACACAATATTTGAGCTCATTTCTACAATATCAGGTGTGGCTGCACTGGGCACTTGAATTACATAGGTCAGGACAACAATTGGTTTAAATAGTTTGGAGGGCTTCTGTTGCTTAAAAAAAGCACCTCCCCACCCCCACCCTCTTAAATTAAAATCTCTCTGAGTTATCTCCTAGTCTCTTTATAAATACCCTCTTAAATTAAATTCTGTTTTTAATCTCTCTGCGTTATCTCCTAGTCTCTGAGTGGTTTTAAATTCTGTTTTAATTTACACGTCACATTCAATCTCAGTTATGGAAGAAGCTATGTCTCAGTTGAGTGGCATAATTCACAACATGAGTAGCAGTACTACTTCAACTGAAGTACCCTTAGAGCCCAAGGAGTATAGTATTATATATTAGTACTAGTACCAATACAAGTACTACTCAGAAAAGATGCAATGCTAACAACAAGAGGGCGTTGAGGGAGGGTGTGGGAGGAGGGATCAGCAAAAAAAAAAAAAAAAAAAAAAAAAAAAAAAAAAAAACCCACTAAATACCCTGCAATTGATGAATTGCTGTTTGCTAGTCTCTTTTATTATTATTATTATTATTATTATTATTATTATTATTATTATTATTATTATTATTATTATTATTATTATTATTATTTTGTCAAAGATCAACTGCAGGATTAGTCACCCAGCTTGAATATCATCCACATATTACCACCATTCAAGATAGGTCCTTTGAGTGTGCATCTTTACATATATTTCATGGTCTGCCAGTTTTTTAAGTAAAACTAAACCTACAAACCAACTGAAGTTATCATAGAAGTCATATATGCAGAGATATATAAGGTTGTGCTCATTACATAGAAGCTCGATCCATATTGCTTGTGAACTATAGATCTTATTGACGTAAAAAAAAAATTATAAGTACCAAGCACAAACATCACTTATGAGTAGTCCGACACATTGATCAATATATAGAAGGCATAAATCACAATATGTATCTATATATATAAGCTGACATCAATAAATACCAACACTGTGCCATCCCCTTGTTAAGGATCGGATGAACTAGTACTCTTCTTCTATTTGATTCTATTTAGAGCTTATAATCTATATTCTTAAGGGCAGAACATCAAGTGGAGAGTACACATTAATTGAGATCGTGCAAATCATATTTAAAAGTAATTATTTTCAAAGCTCATCGTTGTTTTAATATATCAATTCAGCAGCAAGAAAAAAGATGACAAGTATATATATCAAGGTACTTCAAAGAAGAATTGGCACTGCACTTTGGAGATTACCTGTGAGAAGTCCATATATATGAGGATCAAAACCCAATTCATTGTAGTCCACATTCTCAAATTTTTCCATTGTCACTGAAAAGTACAAAAAGTTGAATCATTGAAATCTTCAATAGCACAAAAAAAGGCCGAAAAGTATTGAGAAGCACTTATCTTCATCATGAGTCTTTGGAAGCAGAAAAATCAAACTGAAAAATCAAACTAATAAGCACAATTATGTATTCTCGGACATTGGCTAGCACACAAAATGGACCGATCAGGCTCACTTTGATTTGAATTCCAGTTGAGGCTAAATGCTTGGCTTGATTAACAAGCTGCTTTTCAAAAGAATTGAGTCATAGAAACATAAAGAGCTGAAAGAAAAGACAAGCGAACATAAAAGAGAAGAAATGCATCTAAACACGCAACAAGAAATTTGCAGATCAAACACAAGCAGCAATATGCAGCTCAAACATCATAATGTTATTCATAAGAACAGGTTTAAGGATGAAAGATTGCAATCATACCCAATAGACAAACCACCCAACAATTAGCCAAATAAATTCTCAAAGTGTGGTTGCAGTGTTCTTTGGTTGCAACTTAGCGTCATGGCAGTCTAAGAAGCAAAGTGTGGTTGCTCGATCCAGCACTGAATCCGAGTATAGAGCTCTGGCCAATGTTGCTGCTGAACTTCAATGGATCAAGTCTCTTCTACATGAACTGCATTTTCCTCTTCCACATACTCCTATGGTGTGGTGTGACAACATGAGTGCAACTGCTCTGGCTCATAATCATGATTTTCATTCAAGAACGAAGCACATTGAGATTGATGTCCATTTCATTCGTGATCAGGTCCTCAAACGAGCTCTTACAATTGCTCATGTACCTTCTGTTGATCAACTTGCTAATGGTTTTACTAAACCATTGTCTACTTCGAGATTTACTTATCTTCGAATCAAACTTGGTGTAGGTATACTACCCCTGCGTTTGAGGGGGGATGTTAGCATCAACCATTGAGTGATAATGTGTACCTGAATGTAACTGTAGTGAGGTGTATTGTGTCAATACTGTCCAGCTAATCATTGTAATTAGTTAGACAGTTAGAGTGTGTCAGGAGGTGTGATTAACAACTTGTATGTACGTGAAGGAATATTAAAGTAGTAAACTGAGTTTAAAGAAGCAGAGACAAGAAACAAGAATAAAGAAGAAAGATTTCTGCAGTAGTCTGCTAATTTCATTTAAGTTGAATAGCTTAAATACACAAAAAAATACTAACTGAAAATCAGACAATAAGGAAACTACTCCTAGAATAATGCCACTACAAGCCTACAACTGATACACCAACCATCAGTCAAAGAAACTAAGCTAAAAACAAGGAAGTAACAACTAAAACATTAGACTAAGTCAGACACATAAATACTGCAGCAGCTGAGGCAAAATTCAACACTCTTCCTTGCTTCAGTTGTTGCACACTCCAAGCTTTTCTCTCAGGAATTCAAACTTGCATGTCGGTAAGGCTTTGGTGAAGATGTCCGCTAGTTGATAATATGTCCTGCAGTACTTCAACTTAATTGATCCTCCTTTCTGCACATCTCTGAGAAAAAATAATTTGATGTTGAAGTGTTTTGTTTTTCCATGAAAAACAGGATTGTTTGAGATAGCGATTGCTGCTTGATTGTCCACAAACACCTCTGTACTTCCTTCTTGCTTCAAACTGAGATCAATCAACACTTTCCTAAGCCACAATGCTTGATTCGCAGCAGCTGTAGTAGCAATAAATTATGCTTCTGCGGTGGATTGTGCAACAATATCTTGCTTCTTAGAACACCAAGTGAACACCCTTGACCCTAGATTAAAACAATAACCTGAAGTACTTTTCATATCATCAGAACCACCATAATCACTGTCCGAATATCCCTGCAGAACACAATTCTGATTTGCACAAAACAACAACAACAACAACAACAACAACAACATAGCCTCAGTCCCAAATTAACTGGGGTCGGCTACATGGATCAAACTTTTCCATTGTGCTCGATTAAGTGCAATTGATGGTGAGCTTTTCAAACCATTCAAATCCCTCCTAATTAATGCATCCCATGTTAACTTTGGTCTGCCCCTACCTCGTCGAATTTCTACAGTTTCTATTGAGTCAAGTTTTCTAGTTGGGGC
The DNA here is from genome assembly GCA_039657325.1 of Stephania cephalantha. Classification (NCBI taxonomy): domain Eukaryota; kingdom Viridiplantae; phylum Streptophyta; class Magnoliopsida; order Ranunculales; family Menispermaceae; genus Stephania; species Stephania cephalantha. The sequence continues at coordinate 3,705,036 of CM077577.1, read as the reverse complement.
ATTTGTAGGCCGTCTTTGCGGGTGACCAAACCACCACAACCGCCTTTCCCTAATCTTTGTATCAATTGGTGCTACTCCTACTTGTATTTGAATTTCTATATTTCTTATTCTATCTTTACGAGTTTTACCACACATCCACCTAAGCATCCTCATTTATGCTACGTTCATTTTATGTAATTGTTGTTGCTTTACCGCCCAACATTCACTTCCATAGAGCATACATGGCCTAATTGCGGTCCTATAAATTTTTCCTTTTAACTTAGTAGGAACATTTCGATCACAAATCACTATGTTTGATCCATTTCATAGTTCATAGCTCCAAAATTAAGGGTTCCCTTGACATATCTCATAGCTCTCTTAGTCATTGTTGTAAGATGAGTTTTAGTTGCACTATTAGAAAAATCTGGATAAGACACTTACATGTAAAATATCCAGGTCTAGTTGCCGTGAGATACATGAGACAACCAACCATACTTCGGTAAAGAGTCTCGTCAACTCTTCCACCTTCATCATTCTTGCTCACTTTTCCTTTTGACACATTGGAGTAGCCACTTCTTTGCAATTCTCCATTCTGAACTTCTTTAAAATCTCTCTTGCATACTTCTTTTAACAAACAAAAAACTCATTTTGCTTTTGTTTGATCTCCATTCCGAGAAAGTAAGCCATCTCTCCCAAATCTATTCTCAAATGTCATTTGCATATCTTGTTTGAAATCTTCAACAAGATTGACATTGCTACCTGTAACTAGCAAGTCATCAACATAAAAAGAAACAATCACAAAATTGACTTCATCACCTTTGATGTAGAGGGTAGCTTCACTTGGGCTTTTTTTGAAACCCAACTTCATCAAATGCTCATCAATTCTCTTTGTACCAAGCTCTAGGTGCCTGCTTCACCGTACAAAGCTTTCTTTAGTAGATAAACTTCATCTTCATCACCTTTGATTGCAAATCCTTCCAACTGATCGACATAAATCTCCTCCTCGAGAAGACCATTCAAAAAAGCAGACTTAACATCCTGTTGATACACTTTCCAGCCCTTTTGTGCGGCAATGGCTGGTAGCAATCTAATAGTATCCAATCTAGCAACAGGAGCAAATGTGTCAGAAAAATCAACACCATAAATTTGAGCATACCCCTTTACAACAAGCCTTGCTTTGTGCTTGTTGATTGAACCATTTGCATTCAGCTTAGTTCTGAATACCCACTTCACTCCAATCACTTTTCTGTCAGCTGGCCTTTTCACAAGCTCCCAAGTTTAGTTCTTCATGATCATGTTCAGTTCTTCTTCCATTGCAGCTCTCCATTTGGGATCATTTTCAACTTCCCAAAATCAGCAGGTTCAAGAACTGCTACAATGCACCTTTGGTAATTTCACCAAGTGATCTTGTACCTCTAATGGGAACATCATCAATCAATTCATCTTCCTTAGCTGAAACTTTGAATTATGAAGTAAATTTGAGGCTGATTTCTCTCCATTCAGTCCCAAATCTCATTTTCCATGAAATGTACATCTCCACTTATTAGAATTTTCCTTGTATGAGGTTGGAAAACTCTATAAACTTTAAAAATTGTGCTATATCCCACAAAAATTCCAGTCGTTGCCTTTTTATCTAGCTTATCTCTTTTGATCGAGGCACATAAACAAAACACAAGCATCCAAACAATTTTAAAATTTTTCAGAGAAGGTTTAAAACCACACCAAGCTTCGAATGGTGTCTTCCCGTCTACTGCTTTTGTAGGAAGCCGGTTGAGAAGAAAAACCGAAGTATGTGCAGAACTTGACCCAATACTCCTTTGGCAAACTCTTCTCATGAAGCATGCATCTAGCCATCGCCATTATTGTACGATTCTTCCTCTCACTTACTCCATTTTGTTGATGAGTATATGGAGCGATAAGTTGATGTTCGATTCCACCTCCTCACAATACGTGTTAAACTGATTTGATGTGTATTCCTTGCCATTATCAGACCTTAAGGCTTGAATTTGATAACCACTTTGAGTTTCAATCCAATGCTTAAACTTCCAAAAAATTCCTACAACTTCTTACTTGAATTTAAGAAAATAAATCCAACACATTCTAGTGTGATCATCAATGAAAACAATGTAGTACTTACTCCCATTAAGTGAAGGAGTTCTTTGAGGTCCAGCCAAATCTGAGTGGATTAATTGCAGCCTTTTAGTAGCCCTCCAAGTTGCTTGCTTGAAAGGAAGTCTTGTTTGCTTTCCAAATTGACATGTCTTGCAATCTGGTAATTCAGCTTCTAAGTGAGGTAAGCCTTGAACCAACTCTTTTCTTTGCAAATTCAACACTGCTGCATGATGAAAGTGACCAAGTCTTTTGTGCCACAATTCTGTGGTAGACTTCATGGCTGAATAAGCTGCAATCTCCTCCTCTGAAGGATCTAGTACGAAGCTCTTTCCCTTCATGTTGACTTTGAACACTTCTTCTCCTCTTGAATCTTTGATTAAGCATTGATTGCTTTCAAAGATTACTTTGAAACCCCTTTCGAGTAGTTGGCCTACACTCAACAAATTTTGGCTTATGTTAGGTACAAACAATACATCTTTAATTAACTTTGTACCTGAAACACTTTCGATTGCTATAGTTCCTTTTCCCTTAATCGCAATGAAGTCTCCGTTGCCAATTCGACTTTGGAGGTTATAGATGTGTCGAGCTCTTTGAAGAGATCTCGATCGAAGGTCATATGATTTGTGCAACCACCGTCAACGAGCCACTTATCACTTGCATTACTTGAGGCGAAACAAAATGCAACAAAAAGTTGCTCCTCCTATTCTTCTTATCAAGCAACTTGGGCTGCATTTTTATGTTGAAGGTTGCCTTGAGTCACATTTCTTGGCGAGGATTACTTCTACATATCTTTTGATGATGTCCTCTCTTCGACATTTCTCGCACTTTGCTGGTCGGGTTTCATCCAACATTTAAAAGGTGGATGATTTTTTCTTCCACAATGTTTACAAGGATGGAAATCGGATTTTGTTCCCATACTGGTTTTAGGAGAATCAAAAAGCGAGTTTCCTTTCTTGTTCTTCTCATATTTCTTCCCTTTTCCTCCTTGGTTGAACCGAGTTCTAGCGGCTAATGCACCTTCAACGACCGCTTCGGATCTCGATGTGCCTTCTTTGTTCTTGTGCTTGCAAGGAACTTAACAATTCGCAAAGCTAACCTTTGATAGATTTTTAGTATTTTCCAAAGAAGAAATGGCTAATTCAAATCTATCGAGAACGATCACAATAATTTTTTCAACCAATTTAGAGACATTGAGTCGAGTAATCTTACTTTGTTGGCAATGCCTAGTAATTTGTCGAATACTCTTTGATGGTCTCCGAATCCTTCATTGTTTGTAGTTGGAATTCTCGTATCGATTAAAGACTTGCATTGCTCTAATCCTTTCATCTCCTTCCTACTCGCTATTGAGAAAATTCCAAACTTCAAATGTCGATTTCATTGTCATGATTCTAACAAAAACTTCTTCGAGATTGTTGCAAAAGCGAGGCTTTACCCTAGGACTTTCTAGTTTTCTTCTCCTTGTGATTCTTGAGTCTGCGCAATTGTTGGATTTTCCTGCAATGGAGGAACATCGTAATCCTCTTCAACGGCATCCCGAGAGATCATGCGCCTCTAGATATGCCTCCATCTGGCTGCCCATACATGGTAGTTTTCACCATTAAACACTTTGGTGGTGCTAGTGAAGTGAATGACTTTTCAAGTGATTCTGAATCCATGAAAGTAGAAGGATATCTAGGCATTTCAATGGTGGATTATACTCGATTCTGAGGTCCCTCAAGATGATTGCTCGATACCAATTTTGAAGGAATATCAAAGTAGTAAACTGAGTTTAAAGAAGCAGAGACAAAAAACAAGAATAAAGAATAAAGATTTCTGCAGTAGTCTGCTAATTTCATTTAAGTTGAATAGCTTAAATACACAAAAAAATACTAACTGAAAATCATAAAATAAGGAAACTACTCCTAGAATAATGCCACTACAAGTCTACAACTGATACACCAACTATCAGTCAAAGAAACTAAGCTAAAAATAAGGAAGTAACAACTGAAACATTAGACTAAGTCACACACATAAATACTTCAGCAGCTGAGGCAAAATTCAGTAGTACGTTTATGATGTTACACAGAGTATATAAATGAAAAAGACTCAGTTATCTTGTTAAGAGAGTCAATCTGAGATTGTTGAGATGATGTTCTTGTATTCTGTAGTGACTTGATCTGTGTGTTATCACTCCTTATCTTGCTAAAATCAAATTGCAATAAATTCCCAAACTCCTCATCACAACTGCCCATTGAATTCACTAACATCAACATCTATCCATTACTGCCAGATTCTGCGCACCTAAAAAATTTCTGTTTCAAATGAACATATTTTGAATTGGAAGATTAAACCAAACCATCCCTAACATACACACCTTCGCAATGTCGATCGAATGAGCGTACACAAATCAAAGAACACGCACCGATTCCAGATCCAAAACCTAATCGTACAACCAAAGCATTACCTTATCTCCATGAAAACGAATGAAAACGAATAGGCAGCAATTTGGGCCTCCATGAAAACACAAACAAGAGATGTAGAGAGCGAAAGAGTCGGGATTTTGTTAGTGAGTTTTGATCGAGTTGGGTCAATTTTTGAGTTATATCTTTTCTTTTTTTTTTTTTTCTCACACGTGGTGATGTCGTATAGCATCTTGTAATCCACTCTCTCACATTGTCCAGCCTCCGTTCCAGGATGTAGGTACAATTTTTTTTAACTCTTTACCCTTTTGGGGCCGATTGCGGGCGAATTCTTGTATACATAAACTAGGAATGTCAACAACAACAACAAAAAAAAAAGAAAAAATTGTTTTAAAAAGAATATATAGTGCCACGTCTGAAGTAGTCCCACACAAAATCGAGACTCGAGAGGTATATATTCGTGTACAAAATCGGATTGAGTCCGCCCACACTAAATTTCTAATTCTATTAAGGATTTACCATTAATTCTATCTATTAATTTCTTCATCTTCTTCAAATTAATTAAACAACAACAACAACTCTTTTTCTTCTTCTGCAATTCTCTTGTCAATTCTATTTATTTTTTTCTTTCTTTTTTTTGTTAATGAAGATGATGAGTAAGGTCGAGTATGTAGAGGTCCTGGACACCGACGAAGAATCTGGTGCCGGTAAGCGCAGGGTTTGTGGAGGCGATAAATAAATAAATAAAATCACAAACTAGCCACAACTAAGTCATGTATGAAGCACTTTCTCCAGACATAATATCTTACTGCTCGAATAGAAAATGAAAAACCCAAGCAGAGCTTATTAGCATGACGAAAAATTATGCACTTCATTGTGCTTCAAAAAAAAAAAAAAAAAAAAAAAAAAAAAAAAAATCTTCAGAAATTAAACTGCACATTACAAATTCATTGGATCAAAACAAAATTCAGAGAAAAAAACAATACTCTTTTGAAACTAAACTGCACAAATTCATTGTACCTGAGTCATCATGCGACGACGACGACGACTTCGATCATGACATGCTCTAAGGCCTAAGAGCATTAATTTCTACAAAGCAAAGCAAATTAAGTAGCAGAGAGCACCAAATGAAAACCAAATTTGTGCATTTTGAAAACGAACCATGCCTCATGAATCCCTAATTTCAAAACAAATGAAAACCAACGATTGAGAGAGAGAGAGAGAGAGACATGACCTTGTCGTTGTCGTTGTCGTTGGATTGATGAGTGTATGAAGAACCCTCACTCACTGCTTTCCTCAATGTGTCAGTGGAGGGAAACGCAGAGCATATATTGTTGAAAGGAAAATTGCATTTAAAATGGATGTTAAACCTCGATTCCCCTTTTCGCTGTTGGATGTGCATCGACATTTGTTTTTGTAGGAATCCAAAGTGGTTCCTTTTTTATTTTTCTATAGGCGTGTGTGCGTTGTAGATATATTTATTGTACGTATAGTGGCAATTTTGTTAATTATTAAAAGATTTATTCTTATCTTACTACAATAACAATCTTAATATCTAAATAGATATCTACAAAAAAAAAAAAAAAAAAAAAAAAAATTATCTTAATCAAATGAATCGATCTCATCTCTTTCTATATGTATAGGGGGAGACATGTAGCGATTTTGTTGTTAGAATTTTTTATTTTTTTTTTGTTGTCTAAAGATCGAGAGAGAGAGAGAGAGCGCTAGAGAGATATATCAAATTGAGATTCAAGAATTCATTAACAACGCATGCATGATGGAGGATGAGATGATGAACAACAATAATAGTAATATTCTACGCACGCCAGCTAGCTAGTGGGGTTTAACTTTTAACCCCACCGATGAAGACCTTATGCGGTACTTGAGGCCAAAGTAGATAACATTCAACTTCCTTTCGTCGACCCCATCCTCGAGTTCGATGTTTTCACCGTGGACCACCCTCCCAATTATTCTACTTGCAACGTATGTAATAAACTATCATCAACAATCACTACATGCGGTTTAATTAGTTATCGATCTAGCATCTAGGGTACTTTTCTTTATAGGTGCATGTTTTTGTTTTTAACGGGCATGGTTTAACTAGGGTTTTAGGTAGGTTTCTTGTTGCATGATCTTTGTTTTCTTTCTTTCTTTCTTTTTTACGAGTGTACGATCTTTTTTACACATGCATGCGTGCACGCTATTTGGTAATTTGTTTTTTAAGGTGTTTTGGAGTACCATCTTTTATTACAGTTTAATTAGGGTTTACGAGTTGGTGTTAAAAAAATTAGGATTTAATTAAGGTTCTTGATGATCGATCTTTAGCTTTTTACTTTTTAGATCATAAATATTTACGTAACACTTTCGCTTGCATGTTTCTTGGTTTGGTTAATGCGAGAGGGTTAATGAATCAAACCAACGTATACTTTACGTTAAAAAGAGCGGGAAAAATCGCGGTGCGATAGGCAATGTGTATTTGAACGCCAAACAACGGTCCAATCAATATATTTAGCGAGTGAGGGAGAAATGATGGGGGAGAGGAGATCATTGGTTTATTACAATTCAAAGGAAAAGATACATAAAAAAGACCAGGTGGATCATGAACGAGTATAGGCTTCCCAATCCCGGACCCCGCAATCATGTCGACTCATCTTCGAAAGTAAGTATATATAATCAACAACTGTTTAAATTCATTGGGTTATATACTTAATCAAGATTTCTCAGTTGGATAATTAGTTACTAATCAGTTGCATGTGATTTGTATTTGATTATTCCAGGATCCCTTTTGGACTTTATGTAAAATTGGTGAGACAGGAAGAACCTCTGGTGATGATGATCAAGTTCTTCCCCCGCCTACCGCGCATGCATAATGACATCAAATATTACAACAGGTTGATCATGTGGAATTGGTGCCTCAAGAAGTCACTGGGGGAAGCTTTGGAGGCAAAGATTACCAAAATAGTAATAATGTTCCCTCCCAACAACAACAACGAAGAATGACAACTACAACAATCTGAATGTGATGATGGTGATCAAGATTGGATTGATAACTTGGAATCAACTCTGGAGGTTGGTGATGAGGAACAACGACCACAAGTACACGAAATGGATGATCAACAATTATTAATGGGGCCTCACCATGATCAGCAAGTAGACGATCAACAACAGCAGCAGCAACAACTGCAGCAATCTGAATGCGATGATGATGGTGATCCCGATCGCTTGGTGCTAATGGAGGATGATCTTCCTCCTGAATTCTGGGTTAATCTTCATGAACTCCAACAGCTGCCATTAATTCATCAACCACTATTTGAGCAGCACCAACCACAAGTACTACAACAACACACTGATGATAATATTATAAATGTTGAGGATTCTGATGATATTCCTCCATGCATATGCCTTGATGAATATCAAGGCAACTTCGACTTGTGGATGGAGACGATTAAGAAGCGCGGCCATGATGATCAGCAATGACAATTTGATGATGACGAGGAGGATGATCAAGACCTGGATTGAGAACTTGGAATCAACTCGGAGGTTGATGATGAGGAACAACAACCACTCCAACATTTGCCATTAATTCATCAACAATTTGATCAGCAGTACCAACCATGGCCACAAGTACTACAACAACACACCGATGATAATATTATAAGCTGTTGAGGATTATGATGATATTCCTCCATGCATATTCCTTGATGAATATCAAGGCAACTTCGACTCGTGGATGGAGACGATTAAGAAGCGCGGCCATGATGATCAAGTGACAAGTTTATGATGAGGAGGAGCCATCCCCAAGCGTGCTAAAGCTAGAGTAGCTAATTGAAGACCAATTTTTATATGAATCATGCATTTTAGTTCAATTTGTTGTGTAGTATGCATGGCACAAAACAATGTATATATGCACTAGGTAGCAGTTATTTTACTATGCCAGCTACTTGCACTATTCTATGTAACATTTTTTTCATCAACAAATTCAATACAATTCTGTTTTTTAGTTTGTAAATATATACAGCCTTGCAAATTTTTATGTATGCATGAATTTGTTGTTGATCGTCTCTGGAATTGCATGTGATTAATTAAGTTATTCTGGCAAATTAATTTTATGAACATAATGTACATAAGAAACGCACATTTAAAGGGCACATCAAGCCATATATCCGAGCTGTCCATTTGCACCTCAATATACGTGCATATACAGATGCACAGATCCCCATTCAAAACACGTGAGTCGAGGTCCCGATGTGCCTTTTTGAGTGCATTTTTTATGTAAGTTCAGCATTTTCCTTCCTTTTTTTTATGTTCGGTAAGAGGAGGAAAAGATGTCCAGCCAAGTGAAAACTCATTCGTACATGCATGATCATGAACAAATACTACACTCTATATACTAAAGAATGTATGTTCAGTTCACTGAACAAACAGTGGAAAACACAACTAAAAAAGAAGTTATTGTACTTCAACAAAAAAGAAGTCATTGTTGAAAGCAACATACATTTAATTAGTACAAATCAAAATTAAGATCTTCTGATAAATTCCCTCTCCTGATAATATTAATTATATCCTCGCATCGATCAGTCGACGATCATGTCAGCGGGAAGATGTGCATCCTCAGTCTTGGAATGATGTTTTCCTCCAACCACCATGGATGGCTAACAATTGACTGCACACCATGCATGGATAGCAGCAGACTGCCAATTAAAACAATTCATTCACTCTCATTGTCAAAAAAAAAAAAAAAAGGAGAGTACTTAATTATGTCAAGACATAATTTAATTTGACATGAGTAAACCAAATTATTTTTTGCGCGCGGCAAATATTCTTAATGAAGATCATTAAATCTTCCCTCCAAAAGAGTAAAATCATTAGATTTTCAAGTATATGGAGAAACTAGTTGTGACCACTTACCACAAGGATAATCAGAAATTTTATCAAAAGAAAAGGAATCGCTAGAGTAAAATTGCTACCATCGTCTTAAACCGTCGTGTAAACTTTCTCGCGGTGATATCATTTCATCTATAAAATTCACTTTAAATTCTCTTCTAGTAGACTAGACTCTATGGAAGGCAGACCTTCATAAAACTTAAAAGAGAGGCATATATACCTTCACAAACACTTTAAATTCTCTTCGGCAGAGACTAGACTAAATCCTAAACCCTAACCCCTAAACCCTAATTTCACTCCGTGCATCTTTATAATCAGGCGAAGCTTCATCAAGTTTGTAATTTATTTGGACTAAACATGAAAGGAAGTAAATGATATAGCCCACACATCAACAGCTAAAAATCATAATTATCTCAGAACAAATGCATCACAAGCCAAAACATACCATTCCTTCAATCGAGTTGCATCACACTTTCTTGTCATAGGAACCTCTAGGCTTTGAACTCGCTGGAACACCTGCAGTAACAATTAATATAGAACACATCAAAATCCTTCTCTATAAAATTGGATTCACTTTTCTTTTATTCAAGATAATTTGCAAAGGAGTCAGAAGCTTCGCAAAAAAAAAAATATAAATCTTCAGCAGTAATGGGAAGATGTACAAATAGGTAATTTGAAGAAATAACTCCCAAGCTCACTAAATTTGATAGAGAACTAAAAGAAATAGAAGTTCTAATAATCTAAATTGTTCGTGTAAACCAAAATTTAACTGCACAAGAACTAAGTGGAATACCAGAGCAAAAGAGAGGAATTAATTGGAATCACGAAGTGGAAAGCTTTGTTGAGTTAAGCAACAGCTTAATTAAGAAATTTAACAATCAAATAAGTTGTTTCAAACATTAACTTCTAATTTCAAACCATGAGGACTTGGAACTTGGAATCAACTCTGGAGGTTGATGATGAGGAACAACAACCACTCCAACAGCTGCCATTAATTCATCAACAATTTGATCAGCAGCACCAACCATGGCCAAAAGTACTACAACAATACACTGATGATAATATTATAACTGTTGAGGATTATGATGATATTCCTCCATGCATATTCCTTGATGAATATCAAGGCAACTTCGACTCATGGATGGAGACGATTAAGAAGCGCGGCCATGACGATCAGCAGCAGCAAGTTTATGATGAGGAGGAGCCATCCCCCAAGCGTGCTAAAGCTAGAGTAGCTAATTGAAGACCAATTTTTATATGAATCATGCATTTTAGTTCAATTTGTTGTGGAGTATGCATGCACAAAACAATGTATATATGCACTATTCTATGTAACATTTTTTTTTCATCAACAAATTCAATACAGTTCAGTTTATTAGTTTGTAAATATATACAACCTTGCATTTAATTGATTGTTGATCATATCTGGATGAATTGCATGTGATGGTTAATTAAGTTATTCTGGCAAATCAATTTTATGAACCAGCTAGGCTATATACTTAATTACATATATAGCTAACTTCTTACGGGCAGAGAGCAGAAAAACGTGACTTGTGGAGCTAGGGAGCATCACATTTTTGCCTGCTGTCTTGAATATAACATAATACACAGGTTTGGCATATTGAGTTTACCATGCGAGACATATAGGTTATATTCAAGAGGCAAAAAAATGTGATGCTCCCTGGCTCATTAATTAAGTGAGAAGCTGGTAGTCGACCATGAGTAATTGTTGACACAAATCTCTACATTTTGGCGACCATGCGAATACCACTGTTTGATTGTGCCAAACTACCAATGATTAATTAATTGATGCTCACCAAGATCAATACAAATAAAAGCTCATTTTTCTCAGCCTAAACAAAAAAAGAGCTAAATGATTCAGACAACTATGAGTTAAAAGATGTTGTTTGCTACATACAAAAGAGTACTAGGACAAAGAAACTACTTTACCTAGAAAATTTGCTCCACAAAGTTTTTGATGGGAATTCCATCAATGTAGCAAATTAGACCCATCTGATGAAGACCCTCTTTGATCCATTAAGCTTCTTAAGTTGAGATCATTGGCACCGAAATCTTCGTCTCTGAACAAATCAGATTGGCCTTCAATTACATAAACTCAACATTAGATTCCAACACTAGTACTAGTACCTGTACTCAGCTTCACAGCCTCTCTTATCCCATTTTCAATAAAAATCTCCCAAAAACAGCAAAACCAAATAAACCCAAAAGAATTCAGGCTTCAAATCCACATATTTGAACAGGATAAGCCCATTACAGACCTGAAGACGATGTGAGCTACAAACAATACTCAGAATATATGCCCAGATCAAAACATATGGATTAGTAGCATGGAAAGGATCGATCGAGTCATTGCCAATTTTGAAGGTATCTACATGCATAAAAGTTACATAGCACCATGAAATAGATGAAAATAAGTGTAATGGAAATTCATACCTATAAGAAATGTCCACAGGGATCTTTGAAGCTATTCAAAGAATTCAAAGAAGAGTTACAAGTACTGTTACAAAATTAAGTGAAAAAAGTTTAAATGGAATGAATAGTCATAGGTAGTGTTTAACACAACTGTTTTGATCTTTCATTACAACAGAACTTGAAACATCACGCATTCAGCAAGCATGAACTGACCAACTGAAAAAATAAAATAAAATAAACAAACAGACAAATAAATAAATAAAAGTACTGATCACATCTTGCAATTCAAAATGTTCACACATATCAGGTGTGGGCACTTGAATTACATAGGTCAGGACAACAATTGGTTTAAATAGTTTGGAGGGCTTCTGTTGCTTAAAAAAAGCACCTCCCCACCCCCACCCTCTTAAATTAAAATCTCTCTGAGTTATCTCCTAGTCTCATCATAAATACTCACTTAAATTAAATTCTGTTTTAATCTCTCGAGTTATCTCCTAGCCTCGAGTGGTTTTAAATTCTGTTTTAATTTACACGTCACATTCAATCTCAGTTATGGAAGAAGCTATGTCTCAGTTGAGTGGCATAATTCACAACATGATTAGCAGTACTACTTCAACTGAAGGACCCTTAGAGCCCAAGCAGTATAGTATTATATATTAGTACTAGTACCAATGCAGTTACTACTCAGAAAAGATGCAATGCTAACAACAAGAGGGCGTTGAGGGAGGGTGTGGGAGGAGGGATCAGCAGTTAAAAAAAAAAAAAAAAAAAAAAAAAAAAAAAAAAAACCCACTAGTCTCTTTTATTATTATTATTATTATTTTATTTTTTTTGTCAAAGATCAACTGCAGGATTAGTCACCCAGCTTGAATATCATCCACATATTACCACCATTCAAGATAGGTCCTTTGAGTGTGCATCTTTACATATATTTCACGGTCTGCCAGTTTTTTTAGTAAAACTAAACCTACAAACCAACTGAAGTTATCAAAGAAGTCATATATGCAGAGCTATATAAGGTTGTGCTCACTACATAGAAGCTCGATCCATATTGCTTGTGAACTACAGATCTTATTGACGTAAAAAAAAAAAAAAAAAAAAAGTACCAAGCACAAACATCACTTATGAGTAGTCCGACACATTGATCAATATATAGAAGGCATAAATCACAATATGCACCTATATAAGCTGACATCAATAAATGCCAACACTATCCCATCCCCTTGTTAAGGATCGGATGAACTAGTGCTCTTCTTCTATTTGATTCTATTTAGAGCTTATAATCTATCTTCTTAAGGGCAGAACAAGTGGAGAGTACACATTAATTGAGATTGTGCATATCATATTTAAAAGTAATTATTTTCAAAGCTCATCGTTGTTTTAATATATCAATTCAGCAGCAAGAAAAAAGATGACAAGTATATATATCAAGGTACTTCAAAGAAGAATTGGCACTGCACTTTGGAGATTACCTGTGAGAAGTCCATATATATGAGGATCAAAACCCAATTCATTGTAGTCCACATTCTCAAATTTTTCCATTGTCACTGAAAAGTACAAAAAGTTGAATCATTGAAACCTTCAATAGCACCAAAAAAATGCCGAAAAGTATTGAGAAGCACTTATCTTCATCATGAGTCTTTGGAAGCAGAAAAATCAAACTGAAAAATCAAACTAATAAGCACAATTATGTATTCTTGGACATTGGCTAGCACACAAAATGGACCGATCAGGCTCACTTTGATTTGAATTCCAGTTGAGGCTAAATGCTTGGCTTGATTAACAAGCTACTTTTCAAAAGAATTGAGTCATAGAAACATAAAGAGCTGAAAGAAAAGACAAGCGAACATAAAAGAGAAGAAATGCATCTAAACACGCAACAAGAAATTTGCAGATCAAACACAAGCAGCAATATGCAGCTCAAACATCATAATGTTATTCATAAGAACAGGTTTAAGGATGAAAGATTGCAATCATACCCAATAGACAAACCACCCAACAATTAGCCAAATAAATTCTCAAAGTGTGGTTGCAGTGTTCTTTGGTTGCAACTTAGCGTCATGGCAGTCTAAGAAGCAAAGTGTGGTTGCTCGATCCAGCACTGAATCCAAGTATAGAGCCCTGGCCAATGTTGCTGCTGAACTTCAATGGATCAAGTCTCTTCTGCATGAACTGCATTTTCCTCTTCCACATACTTCTATGATGTGGTGTGACAACATGAGTGCAATTGCTCTGGCTCATAATCATGATTTTCATTCAAGAACGAAGCACATTGAGATTGATGTCCATTTCATTCGTGATCAGGTCCTCAAACGAGCTCTTACAATTGCTCATGTACCTTCTGTTGATCAACTTGCTAATGGTTTTACTAAACCATTGTCTACTTCGAGATTTACTTATCTTCGAATCAAACTTGGTGTAGGTATACTACCCCTGCGTTTGAGGGGGATGTTAGCATCAACCATTGAGTGATAATGTGTACCTGAATGTAACTGTAGTGAGGTGTATTGTGTCAATACTGTCCAGCTAATCATTGTAATTAGTTAGACAGTTAGAGTGTGTCGGGGAGGTGTGATTAACAACTTGTATGTACGTGAAGGAATATTAAAGTAGTAAAGCTGAGTTTAAAGAAGCGAGAGACAAGAAACAAGAATAAAGAAGAAAGATTTCTGCAGTAGTCTGCTAATTTCATTTAAGTTGAATAGCTTAAATACACAAAAAAATACTAACTGAAAATCAGACAATAAGGAAACTACTCCTAGAATAATGCCACTACAAGCCTACAAGCTGATACACCAACCATCAGTCAAAGAAACTAAGCTAAAAACAAGGAAGTAACAACTAAAACATTAGACTAAGTCAGACACATAAATACTGCAGCAGCTGAGGCAAAATTCAACACTCTTCCTTGCTTCAGTTGTTGCACACTCCAAGCTTTTCTCTCAGGAATTCAAACTTGCAAGTCGGTAAGGCTTTGGTGAAGATGTCCGCTAGTTGATAATCTGTCCTGCAGTACTTCAACTTAATTGATCCTCCTTTCTGCACAACTCTGAGAAAAAATAATTTGATGTTGAAGTGTTTTGTTTTTCCATGAAAAACAGGATTGTTTGAGATAGCGATTCTTTGCTTGATTGTCCACAAACACCTCTGTACTTCCTTCTTGCTTCAAAGCTGAGATCAATCAACACTTTCCTAAGCCACAATGCTTGATTCGCAGCACCTGTAGTAGCAATAAATTATGCTTCTGCGGTGGATTGTGCAACAATATCTTGCTTCTTAGAACACCAAGTGAACACCCTTGACCCTAGATTAAAACAATAACCTGAAGTACTTTTCATATCATCAGAACCACCATAATCACTGTCCGAATATCCCTGCAGAACACAATTCTGATTTGCACAAAACAACAACAACAACAACAACAACAACAACAACATAGCCTCAGTCCCAAATTAACTGGGGTCGGCTACATGGATCAAACTTTTCCATTGTGCTCGATTAAGTGCAATTGATGGTGAGCTTTTCAAACCATTCAAATCCCTCCTAATTAATGCATCCCATGTTAACTTTGGTCTGCCCCTACCTCGTCGAATTTCTACAGTTTCTATTGAGTCAAGTTTTGTAGTTGGGGCATTTGTAGGCCGTCTTTGCGGGTGACCAAACCACCACAACCGCCTTTCCCTAATCTTTGTATCAATTGGTGCTACTCCTACTTGTCTTTGAATTTCTATATTTCTTATTCTATCTTTACGAGTTTTACCACACATCTACCTAAGCATCCTCATTTCTGCTACGTTCATTTTATGTAATTGTTGTTGCTTTACTGTGCCCAACATTCACTTCCATAGAGCATACATGGCCTAATTGCGGTCCTATAAATTTTTCCTTTTAACTTAGTAGGAACATTTCGATCACAAATCACTATGTTTGATCCATTTCATAGTTCATAGCTCCAAAATTAAGGGTTCCCTTGACATATCTCATAGCTCTCTTTTTCTTTGTAAGATGAGTTTTAGTTGCACTATTAGAAAAATCTGGATAAGACACTTACGGCATGTAAAATATCAGGTCTAGTTGCGAAGTGAGATACATGAGACAACCAACCATACTTCGGTAAAAGAGTCTCGTCAACTCTTCCACCTTCATCATTCTTGCTCGGCTTTTCCTTTTGACACATTGGAGTAGCCACTTCTTTGCAATTCTCCATTCGAACTTCTTTAAAATCTCTCTTGCATACTTCTTTTAACAAACAAAAAACTCATTTTGCTTTTGTTTGATCTCCATTCCGAGAAAGTAAGCCATCTCTCCCAAATCTATTCTCAAATGTCATTTGCATATCTTGTTTGAAATCTTCAACAAGATTGACATTGCTACTGTAACTAGCAAGTCATCAACATAAAAAGAAACAATCACAAAATTGACTTCATCACCTTTGATGTAGAGGGTAGCTTCACTTGGGCTTTTTTTGAAACCCAACTTCATCAAATGCTCATCAATTCTCTTGTACCAAGCTCTAGGTGCTGCTTCGGCCGTACAAAGCTTTCTTTAGTAGATAAACTTCATCTTCATCACCTTTGATTGCAAATCCTTCCAACTGATCGACATAAATCTCCTCCTCGAGAAGACCATTCAAAAAAGCAGACTTAACATCCTGTTGATACACTTTCCAGCCCTTTTGTGCGGCAATGGCTGGTAGCAATCTAATAGTATCCAATCTAGCAACAGGAGCAAATGTGTCAGAAAAATCAACACCGTAAATTTGAGCATACCCCTTTACAACAAGCCTTGCTTTGTGCTTGTTGATTGAACCATTTGCATTCAGCTTAGTTCTGAATACCCACTTCACTCCAATCACTTTTCTGTCAATTTGGCCTTTTCACAAGCTCCCAAGTTTGGTTCTTCATGATCATGTTCGTTCTTCTTCCATTGCAGCTCTCCATTTGGGATCATTTTCAGCTTCCCAAAAATCAGCAGGTTCAAGAACTGCTACAATGCACCTTTGGTAAATTTCACCAAGTGATCTTGTACCTCTAATGGGAACATCATCAATCAATTCATCTTCCTTTAGCTGAAACTTTGAATTATGAAGTAAATTTGAGGCTGATTTCTCTCCATTCAGTCCCAAATCACATTTTCCATGAAGTGCACATCTCTACTTATTAGAATTTTCATTGTATGAGGTTGGAAAACTCTATAAGCTTTAGAAATTGTGCTATATCCCACAAAAATTCCAGTCGTTGCCTTTTTATCTAGCTTATCTCTTTTGATCGAGGCACATAAACAAAACACAAGCATCCAAACAATTTTAAAATTTTCATAGAAGGTTTAAAACCACACCAAGCTTCGAATGGTGTCTTCCCATCTCTTGCTTTTGTAGGAAGCTGGTTGAGAAGAAAAGCGAAGTATGTGCGGCTTTGCCCAATACTCCTTTGGCAAACTCTTCTCATGAAGCATGCATCTAGCCATCTCCATTATTGTACGATTCTTCCTCTCACTTACTCCATTTTGTTGAGGAGTATATGGAGCAGTAAGTTGATGTTCGATTCCAGCCTCCTCACAATACGTGTTAAACTGATTTGATGTGTATTCCTTGCCATTATCAGACCTTAAGGCTTGAATTTGATAACCACTTTGAGTTTCAATCCAATGCTTAAACTTCCAAAAAATTCCAGCAACTTCTGACTTGAATTTAAGAAAATAAATCCAACACATTCTAGTGTGATCATCAATGAAAACAATGTAGTACTTACTCCCATTAAGTGAAGGAGTTCTTTGAGGTCAAGCCAAATCTGAGTGGATTAATTGCAGCCTTTTAGTAGCCCTCCAAGTTGCTTGCTTGAAAGGAAGTCTTGTTTGCTTTCCAAATTGACATGTCTTGCAATCTGGTAATTCAGCTTCTAAGTGAGGTAAGCCTTGAACCAACTCTTTTCTTTGCAAATTCAACACTTCTGCATGATGAAAGTGACCAAGTCTTTTGTGCCACAATTCTGTGGTAGACTTCATGGCTGAATAAGCTGCAATCTCCTCCTCTGAAGGATCTAGTACGAAGCTCTTTCCCTTCATGTTGACTTTGAACACTTCTTCTCCTCTTGAATCTTTGATTAAGCATTGATTGCTTTCAAAGATTACTTTGAAACCCCTTTCGAGTAGTTGGCCTACACTCAACAAATTTTGGCTTATGTTAGGTACAACAATACATCTTTAATTAACTTTGTACCTGAAACACTTTTGATTGCTATAGTTCCTTTTCACTTGACCGCAATGAAGTCTCCGTTGCCAATTCTGACTTTGGAGGTTATAGATGTGTCGAGCTCTTTGAAGAGATCTCGATCGAAGGTCATATGATTTGTGCAACCACTGTTAACAAGCCACTTATCACTTGCACTACTTGAGGCGAAACAAGATGCAACAAAAAGTTGCTCCTCCTCTTCTTCTTGATCAAGCAACTTGGGTGCATTTTTATGTTGATGGTTGCCTTGAGTCACATTTCTTGGTGAGGATTGCTTCTACATATCTTTTGATGATGTCCTCTCTTCGACATTTCTCATGCTTGCTAGTCGGGTTTCCTCCAACATTTAAAGGGTGGATGACCTTTTCTTCCACAATATTTACAAGGATGGAAATCAGATTTTGTTCCCATACTAGTTTTAGGAGAATCAAAAAGCGAGTTTCCTTTCTTGTTCTTCTTATATTTCTTCCCTTTTCCTCCTTGGTTGAACCGAGTTCTCGCATGACTAATGCACCTTCAACTACTGCGCTTCGGATCTCATGAGCCTTCTTTGTTCTTGTGCTTGCAAGGAACTTAACAATTCTGTCAAAGCTAACCTTTGATAGATTTTTAGTATTTTCCAAAGAAGAAATGGCTGATTCAAATCTATCAGGAACAGTCACAATAATTTTTTCAACCAATTTAGAGTCGGGAAATTCAGAGTCGAGTAATCTTACTTTGTTGGCAATGCCTAGTAATTTGTCGGAATACCCTTTGATGGTCTCCGAATCCTTCATTGTTTGTAGTTGGAATTCTCGTATCAGATTAAAGACTTGCCTTGCTCTAATCCTTTCATCTCCTTCGTACTCGCTCTTGAGAAAATTCCAAACTTCAAATGCCGATTTCGTTGTCATGATTCTAACAAAAACTTCTTCTGAGACGGCTGCAAACAGCGAGGCTTTAGCCTTGGTTTTCTTCTCCTTGTGATTCTTGAGCTGCGCAATTGTTGGATTTTCCTGCAATGGAGGAACATCGTAATCCTCTTCAACAGCATCCCAGAGATCATGCGCCTCTTGATATGCCTCCATCCTGGCTGCCCATATATGGTAGTTTTCACCATTAAACACTGGTGGTGCAAGTGAAGTGAATGACTTTTCAAGTGATTCGAATCCATGAAAGTAGAAGGATATCTAGGCCTTTCAATGGTGGATTATACTCGATTCTGAGGTCCCTCAAGAAGATTGCTCGATACCAATTTTGAAGGAATATCAAAGTAGTAAAGCGAGTTCAAAGAAGCGAGAGACAAAAAACAAGAATAAAGAAGAAAGATTTCTGCGATGATCTGCTAATTTCATTTAAGTTGAATAGCTTAAATACACAAAAAAATACTAAGCGAAAATCGAGAAAATAAGGAAACTACTCCTAGAATAATGCCACTACAAGTCTACAAGCGATACACCAACTATCAGTCAAAGAAACTAAGCTAAAAATAAGGAAGTAACAATCGAAACATTAGACTAAGTCGAGACACATAAATATTGCGGCGGTGAGGCAAAATTCAACAATACGTTTGTGATGTTACACGAGTATATAAATGAGAGAGACTCGGTTATCTTGTTAAGAGAGATAATCGAGATTGTTGAGATGATGTTACGTAGTGACTTGATTTGTGTGTTATCACTCTGTCGTGATCACTTTGCTCAAATCAAATTGCAATAAATTCCCAAACTCCTCATCATAACTTCGCCCATTGAACTCACTAACATCAACATCTATCCATTACGCCTAAAAATTTTGTTTCAAATGAACAGATTTTGAATTGGAAGATTAAACCAAAGCGACCCTAACATACACACCTTCAATGTCGATCGAATGAGCGTACACAAATCAAAGAACACACACCGATTCCAAATCCAAAACCTAATCGTACAACCAAAGCATTACCTTATCGCCATGAAAAGGAATGAAAGAGATGTAGAGAGCGAAAGTGTCGGGGTTTTGTTAATGAGTTTTGATCGAGTTGGGTCATGTGTTTAGACTTACGATATGTGTAATGCAAGAAGGTTCGCAAGGCACATCCATCTCCGAGATAACTCAAAGCACATTGAATGTGAAATTAGGTCTTTGCATCATGAAATGCGTATTGCAATGCTGATTCTCTGCTCCTCATCTCTCTAATCTTGCCTCTGCTCAAGTACTCTTTATCTCTACGCCAATAAATTCGGCCCCATTCACTACCCTAGGTTCCTAATCATACTCCCCTCTCTTTCGGATCTCTTATTTTTTGATCTCGGAGGGCTTCGTTTCGTCAATCTTAGTTTGGTAAAGCTTGAGTTTTAATTTTTATTTTTTTTTATTTCTCACTCGTGATGTCGTCTCACATCTTGTAATCCACTCTCTCACATTGTCCAGTCTCCATTCCAGGATGTAGGGACAATTTTTTTTAAGAAAAAATTGTTTTAAAAATAATATATAGTGTCACGTACGAAGTAGTCCCACAAAATCGAGAGGCGAGAGGTATATATTCGTGTACAAGTCGGATTGAGTCCGTGACACCAAATTTCTAATTCTATTAAGGATTTACCATTAATTATATCTATTAATTTCTTCATCTTCTTCAAATTAATTAAACAACAAAGCAACAACACACTCCCTTTCTCATGTCATGGGGTCGCGGGAAAATAAAGTACGCCCTTAAGAATAACGAGAGACTCTTGCGGCGCCGCATGAGAGAGCGATTGGCGCGATCTTCGCGACCACTAATGATCACTGGCGCCGGAGAGGATGATGATGATGATAAGGAAAAAGTAGTTGGTAATGAAAATGGTGCAGCCAGTGGTAGGGAAAACAAGGAAGAGGCTGAGATATTGATGAGTGAAGAAGAGAGTACTAGTACTAGTACTAGTGATTATTACAACCAGGATTTGGAGGTGAACAAGTGGAAGAATAAAAAGAGGAAGCGCAAGGTAAGATTAATTAATTAGATGAATGTATATATATATTTGTGATGCTTATTATTTGCGGGTTTGGTTTTACTTCTTTTTGGGTGGTTTTGTAGGAAGTTCTCGAGGAGTTAAGGGCGCAGGAAAAAAAATTGTCCCAACAGAACAAAGAACTCAAACAGGTAACCTAGAAGGCATTGCTTTTCATTTTTTTTATTTTTTATTTTTTTAGTTTGGAACGAAAGTAGAAAGCGAAGTGAGCCTCGTATCAGGAGGTGCATATATGGACAGTCGTGAGACCGACCCGTGTTCGGGGTGTACTTTTGATGATGTCATAAAATCATCACGCATCCATCTTAGTCGAGATATTGTTGGTATCTAGTTAGGGGGGGCTCTTCCAACTTTTTTTTTTTTCAATCCATGAGACTATAACTCTGATATCTGATCACTTAAGGTGGAGACCAGAGTCTCTTACTTCTTAGACCCATCCAGTTGTTAATTTTTTGTCCGACTTTTTGTGAAGTGTTACTTTTTGTGTTAGGAAGTATATATACAATTTACAAAGAAAATAGCCTTTAATTTGACTTATGATTGGTTGGCACAACTGGAAGCGAGTTGTTGTCTCTTAACTATTAACTTGAGTTAAAGTTCTGAAAAGTAAACAACATTAAAAACTCCCTCCATTCACATGGTGCGTGACTCGGGCCGAACTCGAAGTGGTCAAATAGTTCAAATATCGAGTGGTTTAAACCAAAAAAAAAAAGCTTTTAATTGATAAATTTACTCTTTGAATAAAATAATAATAAATGTTCTTAAATGATATTAATTAAAGTTAATTTTAATAAGTTATTCCTATTTGTGTATACCCAATTTATTATATGTGCATAGAAAATTCAACCAATTAAACACGTAAAAATTGAAAGTCAGTACACATTTAAGGAAATAGAATATTTATCGGTTTAGGTATGGCGTTCAATATGAATCTAGCTTATGCGATGAGTTTGACGACTATAGTTAATGTCCTATATGAATCTAACTTAGACAGTGATTACTTGGTTAATCAGGCGTATTGGAACGTTAGAGATTTCTACAAAGAGCAGCAGCAAGAGCGAGCACTCCTTGAAGAGTTAAAATCAAGACGATTACAGGTATGATAATCTCCTTCATCTATGATTCGATGTTGTTTGGTTTAAGAAAATATATATATATATATAAGCTCGCATCTCAAGATGCACACGGAGGATGGAAATATACGGTCGTTGGGCATTCTTTTGTGCATTATTGGTGTTGTTCTAGACTAGTCATCCATTTTTTTATTTATGAGGAATTTAGTTAATTAAGTATTACTTATATACGTACATTCTTTTAACTAAAATTACTATTTCAGGCATCGGCCTTGTGGCAACGCCTAAATGGGGACCGACTTACGCCTCCACTGAATAAAAGGGCCCAATTTGGACAATACATACATGGGTATTAGTATATTTTTCTTTTTCTTTTTTTGAAAGAGGTGTTATTTGTGTACTTTCCTTGGTATATATAGCTAGTGTAATTCTTCAAGGGCAATTGAGTTTTCGTTCATAGAAAGAGAAAATAATTCCATTAGATTATGTAGTGTATTAATTTTTTTGGTTTTTTTTTTTTTCATATTGTTTTGGTCGGGGAGGTCGGAGTTTAATTTGTCTTGACTACTCATCAATTTACGGCAAGTTCCTTTATATCTAGAGCTTAAAATTAAGACACGGATTCGTGTCTAGGCCTTTCACCATTAAACATTGGTGGTGCTAGTGAAGTGATGGGCTTTTCAAGTGATTCTGAAACCAAGAAAGTAGAAGGATATCTAGGCCTTTCAATGGTGGATTATACTCAGTTATAGGTCCCTCAAGATGACTGCTCTGATACCAAATTTGAAGGAATATCAAAGTAGTAAACTAAGTTTAAAGAAGCAGAGACAAAAAACAAGAATAAAGAAGAAAACTTTCTGCAGTAGTCTGCTAATTTCATTTAAGTTGAATAGCTTAAATACACAAAAAATACTAACTGAAAATCAGAAAATAAGGAAACTACTCCTGGAATAATGCCACTACAAGTCTACAACTGATACACCAACTATCAGTCAAAGAAACTAAGCTAAAAACAAGGAAGTAATAACTGAAACATTAGACTAAGTCAGACACATAAATACTGCAGCAGCTGAGGCAAAATTCAACAGTACGTTTGCGATGTTACACAGAGTATATAAATGAGAGAGACTCAGTTATCTTGTTAAGAGAGATAATCTGAGATTGTTGAGATGATGTTCTGTAGTGACTTGATTTGTGTGTTATCACTCCTGTCCTGATCACTGCTCAAATCAAATTGCAATAAATTCCCAAACTCCTCATCATAACTGCCCATTGAACTCACTAACATCAACATCTATCCATTACTGCCCTAAAAAATATCTGTTTCAAATGAACAGATTTTGAATTGGAAGATTAAACCAAAGCAGCCCTAACATACACACCTTGGCAATGTCGATCGAATGAGCGTACACAAATCAAAGAACACACACCGATTCCAGATCCAAAACCTAATCGTTTGGATGTTGGTTTTGTTCTAGTGATATTTTGGACAAACTTCTATATAAAATAAATAAATAAAATCACAAACTAGCCACAACTAAGTCATGTATGAAGCACTTTCTCCAGACATAATATCTTACTGCTCGAATAGAAAATGAAAAACCCAAGCAGAGCTTATTAGCATGACGAAAAATTATGCACTTCATTGTGCTTCAAAAAAAAAAAAAAAAATCTTCAGAAATTAAACTGCACATTACAAATTCATTGGATCAAAACAAAATTCACAGAGAAAAAAACAATACTCTTTTGAAACTAAACTGCACAAATTCATTGTACCTGAGTCATCATGCGACGACGACGACGACTTCGATCATGACATGCTCTAAGGCCTAAGAGCATTAATTTCTACAAAGCAAAGCAAATTAAGTAGCAGAGAGCACCAAATGAAAACCAAATTTGTGCATTTTGAAAACGAACCATGCCTCATGAATCCCTAATTTCAAAACAAATGAAAACCAACGATTGAGAGAGAGAGAGAGAGAGACATGACCTTGTCGTTGTCGTTGTCGTTGGATTGATGAGTGTATGAAGAACCCTCACTCACTGCTTTCCTCAATGTGTCAGTGGAGGGAAACGCAGAGCATATATTGGATGTTAAACCTCGATTCCCCTTTTCGCTGTTGGATGTGCATCGACATTTGTTTTTGTAGGAATCCAAAGTGGTTCCTTTTTTTATTTTTCTATAGGCGTGTGTGCGTTGTAGATATATTTATTGTACGTATAGTGGCAATTTTGTTAATTATTAAAAGATTTATTCTTATCTTACTACAATAACAATCTTAATATCTAAATAGATATCTACAAAAAAAAAAAAAAAAAAAAAAAATTATCTTAATCAAATGAATCGATCTCATCTCTTTCTATATGTATAGGGGGAGACATGTAGCCAGATTTTGTTGTTAGAATTTTTTTTTTTTTTTTTTGTTGTCTAAAGATCAGAGAGAGAGAGAGAGCGCTAGAGAGAGATCAAATTGAGATTCAAGAATTCATTAACAACGCATGCATGATGGAGGATGAGATGATGAACAACAATAATAGTAATATTAGCTTACTTAGTGGGGTTTAACTTTTAACCCCACCGATGAAGACCTTATGCGGTACTTGAGGGCCAAAGTAGATAACATTCAACTTCCTTTCGTCGACCCCATCCTCGAGTTCGATGTTTTCACCGTGGACCACCCCTCCCAATTATTCTACTTGCAACGTATGTAATAAACTATCATCAACAATCACTACATGCAGTTTAATTAGTTATCGATCTAGCATCTAGGGTACTTTTCTTTATAGGTGCATGTTTTTGTTTTTAACGGGCATGGTTTAACTAGGGTTTTAGGTAGGTTTCTTGTTGCATGATCTTTGTTTCCTTTTTTCTTTTTCTTTCTTTCTTTTTTTTCGAGTGTACGATCTTTTTTACACATGCATGCGTGCACGCTATTTGGTAATTTGTTTTTTAAGGTGTTTTGGAGTACCATCTTTTATTACAGTTTAATTAGGGTTTACAGTTGGTGTTAAAAAAATTAGGATTTAATTAAGGTTCTTGATGATCGATCTTTAGCTTTTTACTTTTTAGATCATAAATATTTACGTAACACTGCTTGCATGTTTCTTGGTTTGGTTAATGCAGAGGGGTTAATGAATCAAACCAACGTATACTTTTACGTTAAAAAGAGCGGGAAAAATCGCGGTGCCGGCAATGGGCGCTGGAACGCCAGCAACGGTCCAATCAATATATTTAGCAGTGAGGGAGAAATGATGGGGGAGAGGAGATCATTGGTTTATTACAATTCAAAGGAAAAGATACCCGCAAAAAAGACCAGGTGGATCATGAACGAGTATAGGCTTCCCAATCCCCAGCCCGCAATCATGTCCGACTCATCTTCGAAAGTAAGTATATATAATCAACAACTGTTTAAATTCATTGGGTTATATACTTAATCAAGATTTCTCAGTTGGATAATTAGTTACTAATCAGTTGCATGTGATTTGTATTTGATTATTCCAGGATCCCTTTTGGACTTTATGTAAAATTGGTGAGACAGGAAGAACCTCTGGTGATGATGATCAAGTTCTTCCCCCGCCTCGGCCGCAGCCGCAGCAGCATCAAATATTACAACAGGTTGATCATGTGGAATTGGTGCCTCAAGAAGTCACTGGGGGAAGCTTTGGAGGCAAAGATT